>JAWZYU010000029.1:60707767-62003601 GCA_038380435.1 Ryuthela nishihirai | reverse complement strand
TTCCGTGCTTTCTTAAGCACTGATGTCTGCTTTCGCACCTTCTTAAACACCATTGTTAGCATCCGTGCCTTCTTAAGTACCGTTATCAGCTTTCGTGCCTTCTTAAGCACCATTGCCTACACCATTGACACTATTGTCAGCATCCGTGCCTTCTTAAGCACTTTGTCAGCTTTCGTACCTTCGTAAGCACCGTTGTCAGTTTTCGTGCTTTCTTAAGCACTGATGTGTGCTTTCGCACCTTCTTAAACACCATTGTCAGCATCCGTGCCTTCTTAAGTACAGTTGTCAGATTTCGTGCCTTCTTAAGCACCATTGCCAGCAGTCATGCCCTCGTAAGCACTGTTGTCAGCATTCATGCCTTCTTAAGCACCGTTGTCATCTTTCGTACATTCATAAGCACCGTTGTCAGCATTCGTGCCTTCTTAAGCACCGTTGTCAGCTTTTGTGCCTTCTTGAGAACCATTGTCAGCAGTCGTGCCTTCGTAAGTACCGTTGTAAGCGTTTGTGTCTTCTTAAGCACTGCCGTCAGCTTTCGTGCTTTCTTAAGCGCTGTTGTCAGCGTTATGGCGAACAATGCTACAGGAATAGGAATGCGGTCTCTAATATTATTTTCTCGTTCGATACAAATTGTGAAAAGCGAGTATATTTACTCAGCAGTTTAAGATGTCATATACTACAATCTCACTTCAATATTAGAACGTTTTGAAGACAAAGTCCCCACAACTTTCGAGAAAAAGCAATACCCGTGATATTGAAAGTAACAAAGAGTTAAAATAGGTTCCTACCTATATTTAAATGCCAAGTTTAGAGAAGTAAAACTTTTATAAATCGAAAAATAATAAATATTTAATGATAAATAAATGAAATTACCTTTTCCAATAAAGCATTTATTTTAATTATTATTAAATGAAATATTCAACAACTCGAAAAAGTTTGCAGCACGCTCTTAACTTCATAAGGTTACGCCATTGATATAGGTTGGGGTGTTCTTGTCGGTAAAGCGCCAGGCTCGTAATCAGCAGTTCCCAGATTCGAAACCCTACTGTGCCAGCGTTGAACTTTAACTCCAGTAACCCACACCCTGGCTCTGGTGAGAAAGGGATGCTGATGGGCTTGGAAAGGCAGTCGTCCGTGGGATGGCCGTGGTTCGGCGTGCAGGAGAGCCATACCTTCTGCACTTTAAAGAACATGCTAGATGGCATTGACTGAAAGCTTCCATTTGTCTCCTACCAGCTGTCCAGTGGGTTCTCTCCTCCCCTTGTGACCTGGCAATTTAGCACCTACTGTGTGCAGAAATTGCTGCTCAGACCCTGGGAGTCGGCAGAAAGTTTTCCAGGGGGTGAGGGTAAATTATTTTCGAAGAGGAGCAAAATATTTCCAACAGCTGGGAAAAACCATCCATGTTTCCAGATTTAAATTTTTATACCATAATACAACTAAGAATGCCCGAATATAAAACGAAATAAATAGACTTGTTATTGAGAATCTGTGTAAAAATGTTTTTTCAAAATAATAAAAAATAGATGCAATACTTGTGACAAAAAAAGGAAAGCAAGAAAAATATCAAGATTGGTTAATTCTATAAAAAAAATGTAAAAGACATTCATTTTTGGTACACTTTATATTATTTAACATATATTAATTTTTCGATCGTTTTTTCCAGAGGAGAGAAATTATCCCTTGCCACGTCCATGGCTCAGACAAAAACAACCCAAATTTATTAATATTTATTCCCAGCTTCACTTATATTTACTCCCAATTTCACTAATATTTATTTCCAGCTTCATTAATATTTACTCCCAACTTCGTTAATATTTATTTCAGCTTCATTAATATTTACTCCCAACTTCGTGAATATTTATTCCCATCTTCATTAATATTCACTCCCAACTTCGTCAATATTTATTTCCAGTTTCACTAATATTCACTCCCAATTACGTTAATATTTATTCCCAACTTCATTAATATTCACTCCCAATTTCGTGAATATTTATTCCCATCTTCATTAATATTTACTCCAAACTTCGTTAATATTTATTCCCATCTTCATAAATATTCACTCCCAACTTCGTTAATATTTATTCCCATCTTCATTAATATTCACTCCCAACTTCGTTAATATTTATTCCCAGCTTCACAAATATTTACTCCCAACTTCGTCAATATTTATTCCCAGCTTCACTAATATTCACTCCAAACTTCGTTAATATTTATTTCCAGTTTCACTAATATTTACTCCCAACTTCGTCAATATTTATTCCCAGTTTCACTAATATTTACTTCCAACTTCGTCAATATTTGTTCCCAGCTTCACTAATATTCACTCCCAACTTCGTTAATATTTATTCCCAGCTTCACTAATATTCACTCCCAACTTCCTTAATATTTATTCCCAGTTTCACTAATATTTACTCCCAACTTCGTCAATATTTGTTCCAAGCTTCACTAATATTTACTCCCAACTTCGTCAATATTTGTTCCCAGCTTCACTAATATTCACTCCGAACTTCGTTAATATTTATTCCCAGCTTCACTAATATTCACTCCCAACTTCGTTAATATTTATTCCCAGTTTCACTAATATTTACTCCCAACTTCGTCAATATTTGTCCCCAGCTTTACTAATATTCACTCCCAACTTCGTTAATATTTATTCCCAGCTTCACTAATATTCACTCCCAACGTCGTTAATATTTATTCCCAGTTTCACTAATATTTACTCCCAACTTCGTCAATATTTATTCCCAGTTTCACTAATATTTACTCTCAACTTCGTTAATATTTATTCCCAATTTCACTAATATTCACTCCCAACTTCGTCATTATTTGTTCCCACTTCAATAATATTTACTCCCAACTTCGTTAATATTTATTCCCAGCTTCACTAATCTTTACTCTCAACTTCGTCAATATTTATTCTCAAATTCGTCAATATTTATTCCCATCTTCACTAATATTCACTCCCAACTTCGTTAATATTTATTCCCAGCTTCCCTAATATTCACTCCCAACTTCGCTAATATTTATTCCCAGCATCACTAATCATTACTCTCAACTTCGTCAATATTTATTCTCAATTTCGTCAATATTTATTCCCATCTTCATTAATATTCATTCCCAACTTTGTTAATATTTATTCCCTGCTTTCCTAACATTCACTCCCAACTTCGTTAATATTTATTCTGAGCTTCACTAATATTTACTCCCAACTTCATTAACATTTACTCACCTTTTCCCTCCAAGATCCACTGCAAAGGGGAGAAATCTTGAGGCCTTCCAGAGAAGTCATCTCCTCTCTTCAAATAGGCTTCTCTTATCGCTTCGTAGCTATTGAGATGAATGACTGTCTTCCCCATCAAATTCAAACTCATGATTTCTCCATATTTCTTTGCCAACTTCGCAAATTTCAAATGGGGCGTTTTGGTCATAAATGGATAATAGCCCAAAATAGGCAACCTCCAAGGACCAGGAGGCAAATGAGTTCGTGGTCGTTTTAACCAGTTTATCACTATGAAACATAGGAACATGGAGACAATTGCGATTGTGAGTTTGAAATAACTTATCGGAGGGAAAATCCAGTTCACAAAAGGAAGAGCCATCATTTTAAGTGACATTCAACGTGCTACCTTTATTTATGCTATCATTTCACAGCACCTGAGAGAGATATGATGAAAATGTTCTCGAAAGTGATATTTCTTATCAGAGTATTGCAACAAGGATTAAAGGTCACAGTTTGTACTAAACGCATAATGTGAGATTAAAAGTCAAACATGATGCTTTCCATATTTTAAGAGACTGCTTTCCTTATATTAAGACATATTTCGGAAAGTTTTGTGGTTTTCAGGTTAAAAATCTTAATACAATGAAATGTCATTTTAGTGAAATCATGCAGGTAAAGAAAGTATAACCGTTACAATGAAATTTCTTTACAGCGAAAGCAATAAAAACTATCAAAAAGATCGTTGTGAAAACTGCCCTAACAAAATATTTGAAAATTCCCTCTTATGTTAAAGGGATTCTAACTTCCAAGTTATATAGCTTCTATAATATACATTTAATTGAAAAATATGACTGTAGATAAATTAGAGATTAAATAAAATATAGTTCGTAGAGCGTAGATCATATAATAATATTCGATGTACCAGGTAATAATTTTACCCCTAACCATGTCCATCATAAAGATATGCCTATTTGGCATGAATAAGAACAAAATATATAAGTAAATCACCCTTAGGTGGGTCCCTAGGGGCAAACATAAGAAAAGCTAAAAAAAAAAGCAGCAAAATTGTATAAGAAACCTAAAACGGGTAGGTCTCCTCAGAGAACGCTACTGTTTTAGGCCTCTTGTACTTGTTCAAAACAGCATGATCGTAAAGAATCAGAGAAGAAATAATCTCATTGGGATTATTGCTTACATCTCAAAAGATCTTTTTGAGGTGCGTTTTATATGTGTATATATATATGGTCGATGCCCAGGTCTTTATGAAGTTGTCTGTTGTCTGTAACAAACCAGGGGGCATAGACCGCAGTTCTCTCTCATAGACTCGCAGTTCTCAGAATCTTAAGAATATTGGTGGGTGTAGTATTCGCCCATATGGGTGAAGCATAGAGAATCACCGGTCTGAAACATGAAAGTTCCCTTCACCCAGAGGAAGAATATAGGTATACTTTATAATTTGTTTATTTATTTCGAATTCACGCTCGATTCCCAAATATCCAAATAGAATTGAAAATATGTAAAAACACTTTTATTCACACCTTGTTTTTTTTTAATACGTTTGACAGTTATATATTCTATTACATAGCATGGAAAAATAAATCGCTGAAGTGTTCGTGACGAGACTTCAATATTGTTGTAAAACCTATGACATATAAAAGGAGAAAAAGTAATATTCTCGATTTCTACTTTTGTGTTAAGATTGTTAGCTTTTCATAGTTAACAAAAGCTACCTGTATAAAATTAACACACAGGGATAGAAGGTTTATTTTTTTCCGTTTATTCCTAGTAAGCATTCTTTCAATTTGTAGTCTAGGAGAGTCTCTGCTAAAGCGGAGATTGAAATAAAAATTGTAAAGTCGTAACACTGATGATTTAATCAAGTTGCCATTCTATAAAAATTAATCTTTTGATAATCTAGTAAAATACATTTTTCAGTTACAAATTTCGACTCTTAGTCAACTGAGGCATCTATTCCGGCAAGTATTTCACAGCACACTTTACTATATATATAATTATTATTCAATCTTTCTATCATTCTATGCACCAAAGATCAAAAAGGCATCAGTAAGTAACCATGCTTTGAAATTTCGAATGTTGGGGATTATTGGGATTATTGCTTACAGCCTCAAAAAATCTTTTTGAGGTGCGTTTTATATGTGAGTAGTTACGTCTCATTATGGGGAACACCGTGCACTGTGCTTTCCCCCTGTGACGCCACCGGCCACGGCCGTTCCGGTCATGTGATATGACGTCATTACCGGTCACACCCCTTCCGACCACGCCCATTCTCACCATGTCCTCTTATTAATATTCATGATTCATAATTCATAATTAATTAATAATTAACTAATGTTTTATAAATGATTAATCCCCTTTATTAAAAATTCCTCCCTCTTTATTAAAAAATCATCCCCCTTTATTAAAAACCCGTGGCTCCCTCTAGTGTATATTAGGAGTACTATATTTAGAAAAGCCCTCTTTTTTTACTGAAATTATTCCCAATTTTTACTCCCCCCTCATTAAAAAACCCCTTATCAAAAGTAACACCCCTTTATTAAAAACCATACCTGTATTTTTAAGCCCACTCTTTAAAGACCCCCTGGTTGACACACCTGTATTTTTAAGCCCCTCTGAATTTCCTAACACCTGAAAAAGTTTTCGATTTTTGGTGGCGCCATCTAGTGTATACTTTAGTAAGCATTCTGTTTTAATCGAAATTATTCCAATTTTTTTACTCCCCGTTATCAAAAGTTCCGCCCCCTTTATTAAAAACCCTATCAAAACTGCCCCTTGGTTGACATGTATTTTTAAACTACCTTATCAAAAGGTTTGCTCTCATCTGTTAAACACCCCTCTCACCGATCACAAACTTCCGAATAAGTCCCTAAAATTCTACTGTCACCTGAAATTTGCAAAGTCCAACTAAACTTTCGGTGGCATCCACTCAGGATAACTGATGCAATCCTCAAAAATAATTACAAGGTCGCATATTTTGCGAATTCGACCTTCACTAGAATAAGGACTACCCCACAGTAACTGTTTTAAAAGACTGTCCCGCAGAAAATGAAAAAATGCTATTGGGTAAAAAAATTAATAAAAGGAAAACAAAAAAAAAATCTTTGTTTAAAAACAAATTATTCGTAATTATGGAAAATATTGAGGGGTAATATGGTCTGGTGACCTGTACGGGTGACATAAAAGCCCGCTTTAGAACACGCAACAAACTTTCGGTACCTCACCTCTACTATGGACCACATTTTATTGAAGGATGAATCTTGGATCACGTCACCCCCTGCGTTGTCGATACCCCTTTGCTTCCATATCAGACATGATGTCTTACAACACGAAAACCCACTCGCAGCCTTTACCGTTGTTTTAGGGCCGTCTCGAAATTTTTCTAAGTGCAGAGACGTTTACCAGCCCTTCTGACTAAACCGCATTGTCACCCACGAATTCTACCCCCTTTTGTCTCAGTCCATCACACGAGATACGGTATGGAAACAATGTTTTGGAAATATCCTCTTATTGAAACATCCCATTTCCCCTTTATGATAGGTCAGCTATTTGTTTCAATGTACCCTGTCGGAAGAAGACAAGCCATTTTGAAATTACCCGCCCCTAAGCCTCCAAATGTTGCATCTCTCTTATTAAAATTATTCTTCATCAGGTTGAATATATTTGTATTCAACCCGATGTCATATATTTGTATTCACACATATTCTGCACTTTCCGCATCAGGACTTGTTTTGGAACGATAAAGTGGTTTTACGTTAAATTCTTATCTCTGCCATGTCTCAATTAATTACTCTCCGTAAGTATATCCGTTATGCGACATGGTATAAAACTTTTTATTCCTAATACTTATAACTGCTGCATCCTCAGTACATGATGCAAAATATTACTCGTTCCTAGGAAGTAATGCTACGCAGTAACAATCGATAATAATTTCTTCCTCCGAATAAAAATCAGCTAATTGTTTGGGAGTAATTATTTTTTAAAAATCTACAGTTCTAAACGCTCTCACAGTTTTAAAAAATCGTCTTTTCCACCGTTTATCGGCGAACGTGTGCCTCATCACGCTGATAAAATTTTATTTCACGTTGCAGCACCAGTACGCGTGTGTTCACTACGCTTTACAAGGTCAGTTGTTTTCATCGGGTAAAAAATAATTCTGTAAAGAAACGAGGCAGAAAGCTACAGAAAGTAAGAATGCTAAAAGTACGTTGTGGGTACCCTTGCGTTTCAGCTTACGGTGCGGTGCGTAAAATACTTTAGTTCCAACATGAATGTATGTTAATGGAGTAGGGGACATTAGTTTTAACAAATACACTGAGCTACTATAAAAATAATACATTTAAGTCTCACACGATCGATCACAATTTCTCAACTTACCTGAGTTAATCCACCGAAATTTGCAACTGGATTGATAGTCAAAATTTAGCAAATACTTTAACGATTTTATCAGTGTATCTATGGAACAAGCTACATGAGAAAGCGTCTTCGATAACATAAAAATCCGCCTAACTATGCTCTGACATATATGTTATGATCGGGCTTCAGTAAAAGAATTCTGCACATATGTCACGAAAATCGATGTTCTCACGTTCAGCGTATAAGAAGCGACAAACAAAAAATAATGTCTTTACATACTGAGTCACTCAGTGTGAAACATTGCAAGTCCTGAAATACCCTTTTCTCCATACACGCTCCTACTTCTTAAAATCCTCTATTACAAGTACTGAAAGCTCCTGCTATTATTGTCGCTTATCTGCAGGGCTGGAAACGAGTGTGCGCACAGGCTGCCCAACAGCTGGTAAAGGTCAGGGGATCACTTATGCAATGACCTATAGAACAACCCGTTGATGTGAAAACAGATATGCTATTGTTTATCTAAATCGTTTACTTGTGAGCAGACTGCCCGCTCCGTGCTTTTATCTTCCTCAACTCTATTGACAAAGTGAAATAAATAATTACAAGATGAAATGCCACACTGTGGCAGAGAGGGCAGCAGAAGCTCCCATCTTATCTTCGGTGGGATTTTTTCCGCTTAAGTACAGATTGAAAATGGAATTCTTCTGCCAATAGGTCATTGACTAGCTTCTCAAGAAATGCACTTAAAAATTTATAGGAATCTATGAAATTCAAAATTCCAAGGGAGAATGCTGTGTATTTTTCCATGTTATTGGAAATGCAATTAATGTTCTTATTGTTTGATCATACCGATTCCTTGCATAATAAGATGGCTTTCATATCCCTTTAGGTTATAAAATATAAATGGAATCTTATTTGGGAGCTTAAAATTGAGGTTACACACATTATGATCGGCTCCTCCGAGAAGAGCTAGGGGAAGAAGACTATATCCATGCAATGAAAGTATGGAACTCATTCGACATAAAAAACCTAGGCCAATATCACGACTTGTACACAGACGTGCTCCTCTTACCTGATGTGTTTGAGAAAACTATGTGTCAGATACAAGAAATTGATCCCTGTCATGTTTATACAGCTCCTGGAGTAACTTCATGCCTGAAGATGACAAATATTAATCTAGAGTTGATAACAGACCCTGCAATGTACCTTTTCCTGGAAAAAGGCATACGAGGGGGAAATTCAGTGGATCGTTTTGCAGTGTAAACCACAAGCATTTAGAATGAAAGACAAACTGAATGCAAGTTTGCTTATTAAAGCTTCACTGTCATACAATCTTAGAGATAAACTAACTCATTATATAGCTTAAACTTCAGATGCGTGTTTCTCCATAGAATCGTAAACTCTCAATATCTATTCTTTCCGTTTTCTCATACATCTCGCAAGATAATTAAAGTAACTTGCTCAATAGAACACAATCACTGATTCATCTTCCCTATGTGTATATTTACTTTCTAATAATCCATACTTTAACGACCAAAGTAGATAAATCGCAACCATCATCTGAGTCAGATTATTATTTTTTCAGACCAATAACCACGAAAATGTACAGTTCTGGTGGTGATCTCGATGCAAAAATGGAACATGGAGGGCGACCTTTCTCACAGTAGTGATATGACCAGGCACTTTGCTAAAATACAATCCTGGTCAATGAACGATGATCAGGACAATATGTAATTAAGATTTGAACTAAAAGGTCATGACATGGCTGAAATTAGATGTTTCACTACACGAGGAAATCTAACACGCACATTTTCATGTCTAAGAATCGGTTCAGTTATTTTTTCTGCATGAGAATATATATTTCAATACTAGTGTGGAATTCTTAGAACAAGTAAGTACACTATGTTTGTGCGAAAATGGTTGTTTTTTCCGCACCGGTGTGGAATTCTCAGAACAAGTGGCACTACGTTTTATAAGTGTGAAACTGGTTGTTTTTCCTGCAAGGACCCGTTTTTGGATAATGTTATGTATTCGTGTTTCACTTGTTTGGAAATCTGAAATAACACTACCTATAGAAAGTAGCATTACTTCATTAAATTCCATTAGTGTGTATTAAATTCTTCTCGATTCTGAGGCTCCCAGAATCGATCTGTTAGACAATACTTTGCGTTTCAACCGTTTTCCGGACCTTACGCATAAAGCGCCAAGTCTTTCAATGCTTATATCACACTTCAAACACTTATCAAGACAATCAATGGCCACATTACAGAAGTAAGATTGAAAAAGAAAAGCGATAGTAAAGCGAAAGAAAAGCACCCTACCCGCATTCACAGATTAAAAGAAAAAATATCAAAAACGTAACGTAAAAGTAAGCATTCATCGGTTCGCCTCAAAACAGCTAAGATACAAAACAGCCCTACAGAGGGCGCCCTGTGCCAGCAAGGAGAATACAAATAACAATAGTTTAACCACAAGTATTTATTTTTTTCAGTATTAGGGTGTTAATGTCACAATTTCTTACAACAACGGTCATTTCTAGTGAAGATGCAGGTCAGCAACATTCATTTTTTTGTGCAAGCATGTGAATATTACATGTAACTTTTCAGTTGTATGTGAATCTAATATTTACTTTTCTGAACAAGTGCAAAATCGCTCCAATGGAGTGAACTACAGTGAAATTGATTACTCACACAGGACAATAAAAGGCATAGAAGAACGGCCAGAAAATGTTCAAAGTACTAGCGGGGTGGATGACAGATTATCTTCTAAATATGCCGAAATGAGAATATATAGGTATACACAGTAGAATATTTACGTGTTTGAAAACATCCCCGTAAATTCTTTCAAACATATATCGTGTCTGCTTCTTAATATCTATATACTATTCTTTCGAGCAAAAATACTACAAGATAGAAATTTCAAAGGAAGTGATATATGCAACAATCAGGAATTTTCTTGGGTATGACTTTTAATTCGTGGAGGAAAAGTGATCTTAAAGACTGATGAAAGTCCCTCTTTAGGCGAAGAAGAATCACCGGAAAACGATGAAATATTAGTATACTAGGATCTCACTGTAGAAAATAAGGATCCATTACATTCATTATTATATATTCAAAATATATGCAATGTCAGAGAAAACAACTGTAAAAAACCAACGAAATCGTTGATAGAACTGATTGAAAGACATTATATGTAGTGAAATTGGAATAACAGTAAATACGCACACATTACAGTGGAAGAGAAAATATTTTTCAAAATTCTTCGAAGTGGAAGGCATTATAGCTTGTATAATCAAACAGTACTGGAGATGATAGAATACCTACAAAATATGCTGGAATGGATGACAGAAATATCGGAAAAATCAGCAACGTACATGGGAAAAGATCAGGAACATTTCCTATAGTTCAACACAACAAATATAGCTACTTGAAAACTGGAAATATCAATCCACTAAAACTAATAACTCAGAAGCAGAAATGACGAACACGTGTTTGGAAAATATAACTGAAGTGTTTCTGTCTATATCAGATAGCCACGTCTCAGAGTTTCCAAAATAAATTCAAAAAGTCTCAAAAACATCCTGCCCGGGGGGAGTGGCACCACCTATGCAGAATAGCCTTTGCTTTCTTTGCGTTTACTCTATAACTGGAACACCCTTCGATCGTAACGCTAGCCGCGTTACATCAGCATTCGTACCACACTTCATGCATTCGAAGAGAAGGAACTCAATTAAATCACAAAAATAAATAGTAAGGTAAAAGTTTACAGCAGTAAAGACCATTCACCCACTATACTGTAAGAGAGAGAGAGTTTATCCCTACAAAAATCCAATCATTCTCCGTTTGGTGAAGAACGCCCAAAGTGCCAGAAAGACGCTGTCGAAAGAGGGCGCTCCAATTGTGCAAACGTGCAGAGCTGTCATTCATCCTGCACCGAGAAGATCCAAGCCCGATCATTTCCCGGCTTAGCGTTTAAGCTCAGATTTCCTCGTGAGGAAGCAAGAAACTTGTCCCTTTGATTTTTTCCAAATATACCCATTACTGATGATTAAACTGATTCATAATAAAGTTGATACTTTTAATAAATGTTTGTGAAATTGCGAGAGAGAGACTCTACAAGAATGTGTAACATCTAAAATTTAAAAGTGGAGACGGATCCTAGCAACAAAAACTACTTTTACACTATAAGAGTTGCTAATCCTAACGTAGTGTGTAAAATTATAATTTTAACTGAAGGTTAAACACCATATAAAATTCACTCTGTTAATCGGGGAGACAATGGGTTGACTGTGGAGATAAAAAAGAAATATGTAGATAGAGAAGTAAGAGTTGCAAACAGAAAGAAGAAATTGTACGATCGGTAATTCTTTCTACACAAATGAGGTGGTTCTGAAAAGAACCTTTGTTTTTTCTCGTGTTATGCCACCACTTCAACAATGTTAGCTATTTCTACGGAGGTCATAGCGTCCTCCACCACGGCCCAATAGTCCATGCTTTCAGCATGTTTTAGTGCCGTTTCTTCTGCAAAACAGACTCTGCATAAATATTCATGAGCCACTTCGTCCAGTTCAATGGTGATGGTCTTTCAATCACACGTGATGTTTAAGGCTTGCAAAATTTTTTCTGTCAATATATTCATTAAAATTTGTAGACATTCTCCATACGATATGGGTTTTTGGTACGACGGGATACCGACGCTCTCGAGCATAGTTCGAACAATTTCACCGAAGGAGAGCGTGGTTTTCTCCATGGTGAACAACGACAGACTGTAGCTCAGAAGAAACTAGTAAATGCAGGTCCTATGCTAACCTTTATATGCGTCCAAAACATTGACCTTTACCATATCTCATAAACGCCCGTGGGGGTCAAGATACATCTTTCGACATGTTCAAGGTTGAGCAAAACAGTGACCTTTACCACTATCTGATAAACCCCTCATGGGAAAGATACCTTTCAAGTAAACATTGGGAGTAAAGCGGTATCCAAATTATTTACTTAGCTTCTATTTTTAATGAAGGAAATCGTTTATCAGCAACAAATGCAAATACTGATGTGCAGTTAGTGTGCATCGGCAGTTCTGTCTGCAATCACCCCTTGACCCTGTCGATAAGAACAGACCATGACCTCTGCCAGGAGTACATCCGTACTTTGCATAAGATCAGAGAAACATTCTCGTACATACATAATCTTTCATAGTCATAGGTTTATGTAAAATTAAAGAGGATTTTTATTCTGCTTGAAAGTAATAACAGCTATTGTTTTCCATTTACTCGAATCAGACTTAATGTGAATGTAGTCACCATACTATAATTTATAATGACTATTCATGCCATTGTATTAAAACAGCCAAACTTTCCTTTTCATATGTTAGGAGATGAAAATTATAGGTCCTAATATGTGCATCTATTGATTGCATGTAAGAATCTTAGTGAGTTTGAAATCAGTGTATCTTTAAAAATAAATATGGCATTAAGCAACTATTTGTCATAACGGTTACAGAATCCTTTCATATGACATAGTAGAAAGTGATCAGTAGAAAAACAACACTCATGTCTTACCATGGATCTCTAGGTTTCTTAGATCAGAAGCTGAGCGTGCTAACCTACTGTCTATGAGATAAATCTTTTAATCTGTTGTTATTTATCATAACTTATAGCTGTATCGTGGTTAAACTACTGAATAGTGTCCATTTCAGGCTATTGTGAGATTTTCAACGTAAAGAATTAGCAAGTCTAGATATATGGAAAAAATAATAATCTGACTCAGATGATGCTTGCGATTTACCTACTTTGGTCGTTAAAGTATGGTTTATTAGAAAGTAAATATACACATATGAAAGATGAGTCAGTGATTGTGTCCTTTTGAGCAAATTACTTTAATTATCTTGCGAGATGTATGAGAAAACGCAAAGAATAGATATTGAGAGTTTATGATTCTATGGAGAAACACGCATCTGAAGATTAAGATATATAATGAGTTAGTTTATCTCTAAAATTGTATGACAGTGAAGCTTTAATAAGCAAACTTGCATTCAGTTTGTCTTTCATTCTAAATGCTTGTTGTTCACAGTGCAAAACGATTCATTGAAATTCCCCCTCGTATGCCTTTTTCCAGGAAAAGGTACATTTTAGGTTATCAACTCTAGATTAATATTTGTCATCTTCAGGCATTAAGTTACTCCAGGAGCTGTATAAACATGACAGGTATCAATTTCATAGTATCTGACACATAGGTTTCTCAAACATATCAGCTAAGAGGAGCACGTCGGTCTTCAGGTCGTGATATTGACCTAGGTTTTTTATGTTGAATGAGTTCCATACTTTCATTGTATGGATATAGTTTTCTTCCCCTAGCGCTTCTCCAAGGAGCCGCTCATAATGCGTGTAATCTCAATTTTAAGCTCCCAAATAAGATTCCATTTATATTTTACAACCTAAAGGGATATGAAAGCCATTTTATTATGCAAGGAATTGGTATGATCAAAAAATAAGAAGATTAATTGCATTCCCAATAATATGGAAAAATCAAAGCATTATCCCTTGGAACTTTGAATTTCATAGATTCTTATCAATTTTTAAGTGCATCTCTTTTTTTAAGTGCATACTTACGGAGCCTAATTAAATGAGGCATGGCAGAGATAAGAATTTAACGTAAAACCACTTTATCGTTCCAAAACAAGTTCTGATGCGGAAAGTGCAGAATATGTGTGAATACAAATATCTGATGGCAGCATCCTTCAATCCACTGGAGACGAATTTTAACAAAAGAGATGCAACACTTGAAGGTTTAGGGGTGCGTAATTTCAAAATGGCTTGTCTTCTTCCGACAGGGTACATTGAAACAAATAGCTGACCTATCATAAAGGGAAAATGGGATGTTTCAATAAGAGAATATTTCCAAAACATTGTTTCCATACCGTATCTCGTGTGATGGCCTGAGAAAAAGGGGGTAGAATTGACAAAAGGGGGTAGAATTGGGGGGTGACAATGCGGTTTAGTCAGAAGGGCTGAAAACAGTCTCTGGACTTGGAAAAATTTCGAGATGTGTCCTAAAACAGTGGTCAAGGCTGCGAGTGGGTTTTCATGTTGTAAGACATCATGTCTGATATGGAAGCAAAGGGGTATCGACAGTGCAGGGGGTGACATGATCCAAGATTCATCCTTCAATAAAACGTGGTCCATAGTAGGGGTGAGGTATCGAATGTTTGTTGCGTGTTCTAAAGCGGGGTTTTATGTCACCCGTACAGGTCACCAGACCATATTAACCCTCAATATTTTTCATAATTACAAATAATTTGTTTTTAAAACAAAGATTTTTTTTTGTTTTCCTTTTATTGATTTTTTTACCTAATAGCATTTTTTCATTTTGTGCAGGACAGTCTTTTAAAACAGTTACTATGGGATAGTCCATATTCTAGTGAAGGTCGAATTCGCAAAATATGGGACCTTGTAATTATTTTTGAGGATTGCATCAGCCATCCTGAGAGGATGCCACCGAAAATTTAGTTGGACTTTGCAAATTTCGGATGAGAGTAGAAATCAAGGGACTTATTCGGGAGTTTGTGATCGGTGAGAGGGGAGTTTAATAGAGGGGGCAGAACTTTTGATAAGGGGGATAAAATAATACATGTGAACCAAGGGGAATTTTGATAGGGTTTTTAATAAAGTGGGGCGGAACTTTTGATAAGGGGGAGTCAAAAAAATGGAAAAATTTCGATCAAAATCTTAGTAAAGTATACACTAGATGGCAGCACCAGAAATCAAAGACTTTTTCAGGTGTTAGGAAATTCAAGGTGGGGGGCTTAAAAAATACAGTGTGTCAACCAGCTGGTCTTTAAAGAGGGAGCTTAAAAATACAGGTAGGGTTTTTAATAAAGGGGGTGGAACTTTTGATAAGGTTTTTTTTTTAATGAGGAGGGAGTAAAAATTGGGAATAATTTCAGTTAAAATAGAGGGCTTTTCTAAATATAGTACTCCTAATATACATTAGAGGGCGCCACGGGCTTTTAATAGAGGGGGTTGAATTTTTAATAAAGAGGGAGGAATTTTTAATAAAAGGGGATTAGTTATTTATAAAACATTAATTAATTATTAATTATGAATATTAATAAGGGGCGTTGTCGGTTATGAATACTATTAAGGTGGATAGTGGTGGGTGTGTAATGGACGTGCCCGTGACGTCATAGGTGGGAAGCACTGTGCGCAGGGTGTCCCCATAGTGCGACGTAACTACTTATGTGTATATATATATATGGTCGATGCTCAGGTCTTTATGGAGTTGTCTGTTAGTGACAAACCAGGGGGGCATCGACAGCAGTTCTCAAAATCTTGTTCTATAAGACCTGAATCTTACGAATGTTGGTGGGTATATTATTCGCCCATATGGGTGAAGCATAGAGAATCATCGGTCTGATAATCATATCCTAGAGTAAAAGCTTATGATCAATCATTAAAATGGAATTTCTCCTAATAAGTGGGCCTAGCTGGCCCCTCAATAAATTGACTTTGGAGAAAAAAAAGATATTCTTAAGTCTGGATTTTCAACAATATTCATTCGGTATTAAAAGAATTGTGGAAGCTGAAATTTTTAACACTAACTTTTCTTGTTTCATAAATATTCAATATTATTGAAATAATCATCACTGGAACTTCACAAATATTTATTTTATTAAATGGTCTGAAACGATAATTATTATATAGGTTTTAATTAATTTCTGAGGAAAAGTTTTATTTGGATTAACCAGAACTTTGAAAGGGAGAGAGTTGAAAATTTTGACAAAGTTTTTGTCAATAGTATATATTTATGTACAATCGCTCAAAAAAGTATCCGGACACTATGGTTGATTACAGAATTCAGAAAAAATATTTGGCAACGATTTTTTTAGAAACTAATGGTTTGGCAACCTTCGTGTCACGTGATTACAGAATTCAAGAAAAATATCTGGAGCGTGTACAGCAACTGTACCCGCTCCAGTTACTGTTCACAGCAAACTGGAGCGTGTGCAGTTACTGCACACGCTCCAGTTTGCTGTGAATGGTAACTGCACACGCTCAATATTTCCGTGAGTGAGCCCACACGATCCAGTATCAAAATAATATGACCACCTACAGTCGCTCTAAAAGTATATCCAAACAGAACGGTTGATTACAGAATTCAGAAAAAATATCTGGCAACGATTTTTTAAGAAATTAGTGATCTGGCAACCTTCGTGCCACGTGACATTAATTGAAATCTTAATAAATGGATGGGGGCGGGGGTGGCTCAGTCGGTAGCGCGCCAGGCTCGTAATCTGTAGTTCCCAGGTTCGAATCCCAGCTGGGTCAGCGTTGAGATTTATCTCCGCAAAATTCCCCGTCCTGCCCACGGTCAGTAGGGGACACCGATGGGCTTGGAAAGGCCGCCGTCCGTCGGATGGGACGTTAAGCCGTGGCCCCATGTGCGGGAGAGATACACCCTGTGCATTTAAAGAACACGCTGGATGGCCTTGACGGGAGGCTACCATCTGTCTCCCAACAGCTGTTCCAGTGGGTTCCCTCCCCCAACCTTCTCTGAGCCTTCGGGGTCCATGTGACCTGGCCATTTAGCACATGGTGTGCAAAAAAGTGCCGCTCAGAGGTAAAACAACCCAAACAACCCTAATAAATGGATTAATGATTTATTTTTTTTTAAAGTAAAATTTCTTCAGAGTTTTGTGTACAGTAACGTATGGAAAAATAGAAATCTGTTTACTGTTATTTTTGAGCAATTAAGTTAGTTTATCCACTTAATGCGACTGTTTCCCTAGCTAGATATAATATTCTTCCTTTAGGAAAAATGAAATAAATAAGGAAGTAAATGAATAAATTCAGTAACTTCTCGACTATCAGGGATAGGATTAACTGTGATGTTGAAGAAAAATAATGTATACCGGAAATAATACGAGGAAGCAGCCTCTAAAAATATACGATGCAACACTAAAGGCTTTCATGCAGCCTATAGTAACAGAATGATTTATCGTATACATAATTGTTTGTGAAACATTTTCGAGCAGCCTATAGTAACAGAATGATTTATCGTATACATAATTGTTTGTGAAACATTTTCGATACATGTAAGTAAAAACAAAGGAGGAACACAGTGATGCTTTCATGATATAGACAGAAGCATGCTGCATTGTTCCCATCTATAAGAAAACAAAACCACAAATTATATTTTGATTCAAATATTTGGTTTCATGTTTAAGTGATTTCTAAGTTTCTAAGTTAAAATCAGCGATCAATGGCAGTTAAATTTCTCTAGCTTTTGAAGCGAGGGGTGGCGATCAGTTGGTAGTTGATTTTCTCTGGATCGTTGATGCCAGGAGCAGGCTCTCCGATGTCGAATCTCTGCAGCAGAGAAGTGATGAAGATGAAGATCTCCATCACTGCCAGTGATTCTCCAGGACATGCTCTCTTTCCTATGGGGGGAAAAAAATTGGAATTTCGTTATGCCTCATTTCTTAAAAGACCACTGGATCAAGATCGATGTTTTTTCTTTGTGTAGGACCTCAGCAGAAAAAATGACACGGACATCTATGCCTTATCCGGGGCTCGAACTCAGATCTAAGGGGCCTGGGTTCGAGCCCCGGATAAGACATGGATGTTCGTGTCGTTTTTTCTGCTGAGGTCCTGCCATCCTCTCAGACCTTCTACTATGGCATATAAACTGTAAGGCTCCTGTCAGACCTCTATGATAAGTAGCTGCTTGAGGGGGTATTTATTTTTATAGATTATAACTTTCTGAAAAACTGCTAAAAATAAATAAATTTCCCCTCAAGCAGCTGCGTGCCACAAAGGTCTGACATGATCCTAACAATTTACTATGTGATAGGGCAGATCTGTGAGATAGGCGAGACCTCAGCAGAAAGACGGTACCAGCAACCATGCCTTGCTTACATTTATTAAAAAAACAATTCCTATTTCTATGAATGAATTATACGGTAGTATTTATTAATTTGAATCAGATACAAAGCTAAAAGAGGCAGATTGGGCAGATTAAGAATAAAAAATGGATCAAACTGGAACTTTTGGGTTGTTTTACCGTTGAACCACATTTTTTTTTGTGCGTATTGTCATCATCATCATCCTCAAGCAGCCATGGGCTACAGAGGTCCATCCACATTGTGTAATTAAGTTCTCCAAACACTCTTCTCTGAGATATATTTTGCTGCATCCAATTCTAACAAGGTCCTGTTTGACATTGTCTGCCCACCGCATCTTAGGTCTTCCCCTCTTTCTGTGGCCTTTAGGTTCACACTTCAGAGATTCATCACTTGACGGATTCGTTCTCACTTGGCTTTCGCTCATTAAGGGCGTTTTAAATAATGCGGCAAGCGGTGTATTGTATATCGAGATACATTAAGAATACCCTAAAAAGGCGATTCGGAAAAAACGGAAAAGTTGATAAGAATACCTTAAAAAGGTGATTCGGAAAAAACGAAAAAGTTGATAAGAATACCTTTCTGTGACCTTGAGGACACTGGTCATAACTCTATTCGCTAATCTATAGTTATGCATGGACAAACCAAAGGACAGGGCAACATGGACAAACCAACGGAATCTCTCTGTGCAAAATATGCTACTCAAAGGAGGTTGCAACTCCTCTGCCTAACCTTATCATTACTTACAAAGTTGAACAACTTAATAATAGCAACTCTTGCTGTCGTGTTTAGAAAGCGTCCGAGTTTCACTACCATAACTAATCCTAGAAAGAACCAAACTATTATACAGTCTAATTTTAGTCTTTAAGTGTATACGCCTATTTTTGCACATTCTCCATAGATTCTTAAATGTCCCGGCAACAATCCCTATTCGTCTGTTAATCTCATGTCGCACATCACCAGTATCTGTTACATAGCTCCTAAGATAATTAAACTGAGACACCTTCTGAAGAGTGCCGCCTTTCAGATTAAAATTTTTAGACAGGCTGTGGTTCAGTTAATCATTTTAGTTTTCTCTCTGTTTATAACCAAACCTACTCTACTACCAGTCTCATCAACAGCTCGAATGAAAGAGTTCATCTCATCAACATCGTTTGCCAAAATGGTTAAATCATCAGCATAATCTAAATCAGAAATTTTAGCATCTCCAGACCATTTAAGGCGAAAATTTTTGCCTTGCTATGAATTTCGCATAACATAATCAATAACCAAACTAAAGAGAAAAGGAGACAAAACGCACCCTTGTTGAACACCAGAAGTAATGCTAAACCAATTGCTACAAGCCTTACCAACTTTCACACACGACTCAGTGTTATTATAAAGAGCTTTCATTATGTTAACTAATTTGTCTTGTATGCTATACGATCTCACGATTAACCACAAATATGAAAAAAAACTTTTTGAAATCAACAAAGCTAGTAACCAAAGGTTTCTGAAACTCTAAAAATTTCTAAAAAATATGCGTAAGTTAAAAAATTCTGATCTACAAATCCCTAATGCAGGCATGTCAAACTCGTTAACCACCGAGTGCCATATTAAGTATTATATATTAAATCGCGGGCCGCAAAACAAAAAACACCAGATGAAAATTGTTATGTGCAAACTAGACTAGAACGAAGTATTCGTTCACTGACTGCTAACGAATAGCTTCCGACTCTACTGGCATTTCGTGACTCATTGCCATGCGCAAAGTACGTACATTTGAATAATTCGAGACTTGTATACTAGGGTGGGCCGAAAAAATTCAAAATTTTTTTTCCAAGTCGTAATACCGCGGAAAAGTTGCGAATTGGGGAGGCTAAAAAGGGGTTAAAAAAGAAATAAAATCGGTTTATATCTTCCGGTCGCGCATGTGCTCTAAATTTTGACGAAATTTGGAAAAATTCACATTTTTACGATAATTTTTAACATTTTTAAATTAGCCTCTTCCCGAATGTAATAGCTCAAATTCTTATGTGTTAGAACCACAGAAAATAATGTTTAAATATTATTTAAATCCATCAACATCTTACGGTCTCGCATTGCCTTCAAAATTAATGAAATTTTGAAAAAAAATTACGAATAAAGGTAGATCACAGTTCAAGAAAAAATAACACTAACAACTTACATGTTATTTATATTTGTTCTTTATTGAATACAAGTTTAAAAACAAATTATTTTAGACCATTAGTAATATTTATAAACAGATTTTTTTATTGAAAAAACTAAGTTTTTGTATGAAGAGTCGTAAGTCCAAGAAACTCATGTTGAACAATTGAACATCTCCGTTTTCACTCGTTCTTAGCTGAAGGTACTTTGAAATCTGATTTAGGGCGAAGTTAGGCATGGTTGACCTTGACAGCAGAGTCGTTCTGATAAAACCATCCCTAGACTCAGCTCCGCAAACTTTTCCTGAGACTTCTGTCACGAGTTTCACACATCGTTCAACTGCCTGTGTGTAAACTAGGAATGTCTTGAATGTTATATCCCAATTAGGGACTGAGTCACTTTGAGTATATGATTTAATCTCCTCGTCACTGATATCTTTTAATAATGGGGGAGAAGATAAATCACAGTCCATCCAGTTAATTATTTCCGAGTAGTCTTGAGCCTTGAAATCGAGTTTTGGCGGCATGAATGTTCTGATAGTTGTTCTCTTTTGATCTAACTGTCTCGCCTTTAGAATTCGTCAAGTCCGAGCTCTCTTATGTGTTTTGTATTATCTTGTGTCATGGCTAACATTAAATGTTCTGGATGAGCGAAAAAGTCATTTCGTTCGATCACAGGGTCGACAATATTACGTAAATCTTCAGGTAGGTACCTTGAAGATTGTATTGACTGGTACACAAGGTTTGGTCCCTCTGTAAAGTATTTACTTGTTTTAATACTAAACCACATTGGCATTGCCAATGTAGTTAATTTTAAAATTTGTTAATACTAAATTTTAAAATTTGTTAATACTAAATTTTAAAATTTGTTAATATTAAATTTTTAAAATTTGTTAATACTAAATTTTAAAATTTGTTAATACTAAACCACATTGGCATTGTCAATGTGGTTTAGTATTAAAACAAGTAAATATTTTACAGAGGGACCAAACCTTGTGAACCAATCATTACAATCTTCAAGGTACCTGCCTGAAGATTTACGTAATATTGTCGACCCTGTGATCGAACGAAATGGCTTTTTCGCTCATCCAGAACATTTAATGTTAGCCATGACACAAGACAATACAAAACACATAAGAGAGCTCGGACTTCGACGAATTCTAAAGGCGAGACAGTTAGATCAAAAGAGAACAACTATCAGAACATTCATGCCGCCAAAACTCGATTTCAAGGCTTAAGACTACTCGGAAATAATTAACTGGATGGACTGTGATTTATCTTCTCCCCCATTATTAAAAGATATCAGTGACGAGGAGATTAAATCACATATTCAAAGTGACTCAGTTCCTAATTGGGATATAACATTCAAGACATTCCCAGTTCACACACAGGCAGTTGAACGATGTGTGAAACTCGTGACAGAAGTCTCAGGAAAAGTTTGCGGAGCTGAGTCTAGGGATGGTTTTATCAAAACGACTCTGCTGTCAAGGTCAACCATGCCTAACTTCGCCCATAAATCAGATTTCAAAGTACCTTCAGCTAAGAACGAGTGAAAACGGAGATGTTCAATTGTTCAACATGAGTTTCTTGGACTTATGACTCTTCATACAAAAACTTAGTTTTTTCAATAAAAAAATCTGTTTGTAAATATTACTAATGGTCTAAAATAATTTGTTTTTAAACTTGTATTCAATAAAAACAAATATATAGAACATGTAAGTTGTTAGTGCTATTTTTCCTTGAACTGTGATCTACCTTTATTTCTAAATTTTTTCAAAATTTCATTAACTTTGATGGCAATGCGCGACCGGAAGATGTTGATCGATGTAAATAATATTTAAACATTAATTTCTGTGCTTCTAATACATAAGAATGTGAGCTATTACATTCGGGAAGAGGCTAATGTAAAAATGTTAAAAATTATCGTAAAAATGTGAATTTTTCCAAATTTCGTCAAAATTTGGAGCACATGCGCGACGGGAAGATATAAACCGATTTTATTCCTTTTTTAACCCCTTTTTAGTCTCCAGAATTCCCAACTTTTCCGCGGTATTACCACTTGAAAAACAAATTTTGAATTTTTTCGGCCCACCCTAGTTTATACGTTACAGCTAAAGCTCGAAAGCCGTTAATGGGCACATTACCTGGCTAATCTGCAGATTAACTGATTTGCTCCGTTAACGTGCGGAATCAAGAGTTTTCCGCATTTTACCTAGGTAATGTGCACATTAACGGGTTCCGTATCGTTAAAGTTCAAAAGTTTGTTTCTCTCATAGTGGTGAATCTCTTGAATATGAATCTTCGTGTCACGTGATTCACTCGTCCGCATTATAAAAAACGTCCTGGATGAGCGGAGGCCATGTGAGAACGAATCGGTAAAGTGATTCATTCTTGATAACGAACCACTAAAAGGATTCGTTCTCACTTGGCCTGCTCATTTTGGGAGCGTTTTTTGTAATTCGGACGACTGATTCATGTTGACAGAGGGATGACCCTGGTTTCAACTCTACTCTCGGACACTAGATAAATAACATTATGTTAATTTAAGCGTACAGAAACGTTCCTGTTGTTCCAGCAAAGATCTTATTTTCACTTTAACGAGTGCCTAGTAGGTAATGTGCAGATTATCCAGGTAATTTGCAGATTTCCTAGGTAATTTGAGAAATGAAACAATTTTCCGCACGTTAATGGATCACCCTAGTTAATCTGCACAATACCTAGATAATCTGTAGAATAACTGATTTCTGCACTTTAGCGGTAACATATACATGTCGGAGCCCGATCGTAGAATTGCTCATATCATGAAATGCCACTATTTCATGAAATGATCGGGCATTTCATGATATGAGCAATTCTACGATCGGGCTCCGACATACACATTTATGTGCAATAGTTTCCCTTATATATAAATGGAAATGTTTTCTGAAATACGTTTATTTAATTCATGTACCGTGTACGTACTTATAATTTGAATTAAAGAATCCAGTGTTTTCAAAAGTTAAATAAATGTATTGGTTATCAATCTTGGCGGGTCGCAGAACAGTTCCCGGCGGGCCGCGAGTGTTTGACATGCCTGCCCTACAGCTTCGGAATCCACACTGCTCATCACACAATTTTCCATCAACTAGATTATTAATTCTATTAAGCACAATAATGCAAATAACTTTATCTGAAAAGAAGGCTGATACCCCTATAGTTATCACAAGAATTGCGATCACCTTTTTGGGAAATAGGGATAATAATAGCTCAGGTAAAATCCTTAGGAACCATTCCTTTATCATAAAAAATATTCAAAATTTCAGTCGTCCATGTGGTAATGGAAACATTCCCAGCTCTAAGCATTTCAGTAATAATTTCATCTACTCCTGGGGATTTATGTAGATTAAGCTTAGAAATAGCCATAATAACTTCAGACTGTGTTATAGGACCAACATTAAAGCCACCAATGCATCTATCCTCATTACAAACAATGGGAGTAGAACTGATCACAATATTTAGGACCAACTATCCCTAAATAGTTAGATCAGTGATTCTCAAACTTTTTTTGCTCACGGCACACTATTTTTCGCCGTAAATACTAACGGCACAGTAAAAATTTAAGTTGGCAACACTACAGGACTCTCGCGCATGCGCAATTGGCTTTCAGTAATATCATGAGGACCTCAAAGGCTTGAAGCTTATTGGGGAGGAGGATTTATTGGACAACTGTTCGAAGATCGGAGAGAAAGGAGATATTGATTGGTTTGGAAAGGTCATAGTTCATCGAATGCGACGTTAAGCCGTGGTTCAGTGTGCATTAGGCCATACATTGCGCATGTCGAAGAAAAAGGCTGGATGGCCTTGGCGGGTTACCATTTGTCTTTAGAGAGTTTTCCCGTGGTTCCCCCTTTCGCGTTGTTTTCTGAGCCCTTTGGATCCTTGTGACCTGCCCATTGTATGCAAAAAAATGTGCCGCTCAGAGGTAAAACAACCCAGGTCAGACACGCTGGATGACCTTGACGGGAGGTTACCATCTGTCTCCCAACAGCTGCTTCAGTGGGTCCCCTCCGCCGACCTTCTCTGAGCCTTCGGGGTCCCTGTGACCTGGCCATTTAGCCCGTGGTGTGCAAAAAAGTGTCGCTCAGAGGTAAAGCAACCCATCCCACAGTGGCTAGGGAGCTAGCGACTGTTCCAGCAAGGTGAATTGTAAATACTTAATAATCTTTAAAATTAGGAAAAATTTAGTTAAATATTCATAGATGGTCTCCTTTTTTATCTGATTATGAGGCATCATATTCGATGCTGTGAATAATTTATAAATATTAATTAATGTACAAAGCAGTGATCACAAGACGTTAGACCACACATGGCCAAACTGCGGCCGTCTCACTGAAGAATTTTTTTAAGCAAATTCATCTATTCAGATAATTCCGTAGCAAATCAAGATTCACTGATGGACATTTAAATGCATTGTTACATATTTCCGCAATTTCGGGCCGGATTTTGAAACTGTTACAAACAAACGATTACATTTACCACATTAATAAACAATTCTGTTAATAAATAAATGTTTTATCGAGGGCCGGACTTTGACCTCCTGAGTCCTTAAGCTATGACAAATTTGAGACCTAAGCCACTGGTTCTCAACCTTTTATGCTTCACGTATCCCCTGGAAATGTGTATGTAACTGCCGTACCCCTTGTATAGATAGATAAAACTATAGTTATAGTATAACAATGGGAATAAAATAAAACATATATATATATCAGTGGTTCTCAACCTTTTATGCTTCACGTACCCCCTGGAAATGTGTATGTAACTGGCGTACCCCTTATATAGATAGATAAAACTATAGTTATTGTATAACAATGGGAGTAAAATAAGACATATATATCAGTGGTTCTCAAACTTTTATGATTCACGTACCCCCTGGAAATGTGTATGTAACTGGCGTACCCCTTGTATAGATAGATAAAACTATAGTTATAATATAACAATGAGAATAAAATAAAACATATATATCACTGGTTCTCAACCTTTTATGCTTCACGTACCCCCTGGAAATGTGTATGTAACTGGCGTACCCCTTGTATAGACAGATAAAACTATAGTTATAATATAACAATGAGAATAAAATAAAACATATATATCAGTGGTTCTCAACCTTTTATGCTTCACGTACCCCCTGGAAATTTTATGTAACTGCCGTACTCCTTGTATAGATAGATAAAACTATAGTTATAATATAACAATGGGAATAAAATAAAACATATATATCAGTGGTTCTCAACCTTTTATGCTTCACGTACCCCCTGGAAATGTGTATGTAACTGGCGTACCCCTTGTATAGATAGATAAAACTATAGTTATAATATAACAATGAGAATAAAATAAAACATATATATCACTGGTTCTCAACCTTTTATGCTTCACGTACCCCCTGGAAATGTGTATGTAACTGGCGTACCCCTTGTATAGATAGATAAAACTATAGTTATAATATAACAATGAGAATAAAATAAAACATATATATCAGTGGTTCTCAATCTTTTATGCTTCACGTACCCCCTGGAAATGTGTATGTAACTGGCGTACCCCTTGTATAGATAGATAAAACTATAGTTATAATATAACAATAAGAATAAAATAAAACATATATATCAGTGGTTCTCAACCTTTTATGCTTCACGTACCCCCTGGAAATGTGTATGTAACTGGCGTACCCCTTGTATAGATAGATAAACTATAGTTATAGTATAACAATGGGATTAAAATAAAACATATACATCAGTGGTTCTCAACCTTTTACGCTTCACGTATCTCCTGGAAATGTGTATGTAACTGGCGTACCCCTTGTATAGATCGATAAAACTATAGTTATTGTATAACAATGGGAGTAAAATAAGACATATATATAAACGCATTAAATTTTGTATTCATAAATTACATATATCGATAAACACAAAAGATGACATAAACAATTTAACAAATCTTATAAATTTATAAAAATTTTACGGGGTAAATCAGTGAAATGGTTGCGCTTGTTTA
The DNA here is from genome assembly GCA_038380435.1 of Ryuthela nishihirai. Classification (NCBI taxonomy): domain Eukaryota; kingdom Metazoa; phylum Arthropoda; class Arachnida; order Araneae; family Heptathelidae; genus Ryuthela; species Ryuthela nishihirai. The sequence goes on along the minus strand of JAWZYU010000029.1, from coordinate 61,976,940 downwards.
CGCTTGTACAGTTCATCAATGGTTTAGGCAACTTAGCGACTTTGTTACTAGATCTAGCGACTTTGATCTTTTACGGCGTATCCCAAAAAAATTTTACGATGTACCCCTTGTTGAGAACCCCTACTCTAAGCTATGACAAATTTGAGGCCATAAGCTTTGGTAATATTTATACCGATCGAAGGGAACATTTAAAAAATAATTTAATGTGGTGAAAATATTATACTAGAATTGGTACACAATGATGACCAGTATTTGGACATTGGATTAATTTTTTAAAATGCTCGTGACATAGTAAATTTCAAACTTACTTTTTTGAGGACCTCTTAATCGTGACACCCTAAGCTGTAGCTTAGTTAGCTTATGTGTAGGACCGGCCTTGGTTATATTGAAAAATTTACAAATAGTGTAAAACAATCAAATGTTTATCATATATTTTTACGGATAAATAAATGAATTTTATTATGCTTTTTTAATTTTTTTTTATTGTGGCCAGCGAAAAATTGATTAATTTGAAGTTAGTACTCAGCAAAAATGAAGTTTGGCATGCTGCACTGTGTTCAAATCACGGCTGTGGATTAAATATATATTTTAATGATCATTGTGGCGCCATCTATCGAGAGCAAACAAAATTAAATGAAGTAAAAAAGGAAAATATTAAAATGGAATAATGAGTTAGACTATTGTCTGATTGCAAATATGAAATATTTACATTTATCAAATAATCAGATGTAACAGTAATTGCTGACAAAGTCCGCTCTAGGTATTTTGTCGCCTGTGGCACACTAGAATTTTTTCGCTTCTTTAAGACATTATTTGCTAGAAATCTTCCCTATAGTTTCTTTATCTCGTATTCAAAAAAAAAACACGAGAAAATGTGTTTGCCGTCTAGTCTGTCGGTCAACGTCAAACTTTTTTTGTTTACAGAGATTAATTAAAAATTCTTTCGGTGTTGGATAGGAATTGATGAAATATTACGATTTGCATTTTCCGAATATACCAAAAACGATAATTGCGCCCTCAAACGGTGGAATGTTTTAAAAATTCAAATGTTTTAAACGAATATTACAAACGATGCATTTATACTAGAAATTTGAAACTTTGGTGGTGGAATGTGAAAGCATGAAGTTTTTATTGGTAACATTGAGTTGACCCCTTAGACCCAGTGTGGGTGGGAAACGCAATTTTTTTAAGAGATATTGGAAAACTTTTTTTGGTTGGATTGGTACTAATGAAATATTAAAATTCGCATTTTTTTAATCCTTAGGGAGTTTTAGGTTGGGTTGTTTTACCTCTGAATGGCACTTTTTTTGCACACAGTGGAGTAAATGGACAGGTCACAAGGACCCCGAAGGCTCAGAGATGGTTGGGGGTGGCGTGTGGGAAGGGGACCCACTGGACAGCTGACAGTAGGTTGGTGATCTGTTTATGATACAAATTTCAAATTTCGACAGTAGGTTGGTGATCTGTTTATGATACAAAATTCAAATATCGACAGTAGGTTGGTGATCCGTTTATGATAAAAATTTCAAATTTCGACAGTAGAGTGTCAAGAGATATTCCACTGACAGCAATAATCTGTCCTTTTTTTCAGAGGGGTGTAAGAAAAGTAACATTTTGAATTTAAGGGATAAAAGACAAATACTTTTAATGTTGAAAAATTACTAATAAAGTAAACTATTTGCATTTTCCACATCATCCATGCAGGAAAAGAAAAAAGTTCATTCTCTTTGAAAATAAGATTCCCATATTCCCCAGGGCGGGGGTGGCTTAGCCGGTGAGCTCGTCAGGCTCGCAATCTGCAGTTTCCAGGTTCGAGTCCCAGTTGGGTCAGGGTTGAGATTTATATCCACAAAATTCCCCGCGCTGCCCACTGTCAGTAGGGGACAACGATGGGCTTGGAAAAGCCGCCGTTCGTGGGATGGAACGTTAAACCGTGGCCCCGTGTTCGGGAGAGCCATATCCTGGAACACGCTGGATGGCCTGGACGGGAGGCTACCATCTGTTTCCCAACAGCCGTTCCAGTGGGTCCCATCCCCCAATCTTCTCTGAGCCTTCGGAGTCCTTGTGATCTGGCCATTTAGCAGATGGTGTGCAAAAAAGTGCCGCTCAGAGGTAAAACAACCAACCCACCATATTCACCAGAGGCGATATGAGTATTTTCAGTTCTTTGATTCATATGGAGAAACCTAAATATTGCGAAATGATAGTAAATTTGTGGCATAGTTTTGTATATTTGAATTTATTCATTTTCACCCCCCCCCCCAAAAAAAAAAAATTGCCGCCGATTCCAGTGCCTCACTCGCCCCAAGAACCAGCTCTGATTACAGATGTGTGTGTATAATTCAGATTCCATTCATTTCAATGAATTATGATAAATTAAGAAAATGGTGATGTAATAAATGTAAGCAATCAGAAAACAAATATTAAAAAGAGGAATTTATCTGATGGATGATGAGGCTTGATTGAAATGCAGACAGAGAGATGAGTGGTGAGTTACTGGACGAAATGCCAGTGCAGTCACAGACGAACGCACAACAGGCTATTCAGTTATGTACAGTGTTCAAAAAAGTATCCGAACACTATGGTTGATTACAGAATTCAGAAAAAAAATCTGGCAACGATTTTTTTAGAAATTAGTGATCTGGCAACCTTCGTGTCACGTGACACGAAGTACTAATTTCTAAAATAATCGTTGCCAGATTTTTTTTCTGAATTCTGTAATCAACCATATTTTTTGCATATTTTATTGCGCGACTGTACAGGTTGTTGACGTCCAGGATATTGAGGCCTGGAAGCACCCTTCCCCCAGAAACTTCCGAATTTCCAGCATCATGTTGAAATGATGACTGCACGATGATCCAATCATCGTGCAGTTAATCGCAAATGGGATGTGGTTCGGTATCGTAGTCATGACTTATCACACTGAGGAGGAATCGTGAGGTATTCAACAAAGAACTTTCGCAGCCAGAATCCTGATGCATTCAACGAAGAAGGCAGCTAACCGACTTAGCAAAGGAGACAAAGAATTTCTACGTGGAATCTGCACGAATTCAATGATCAGGGCCGATGTCTCGGATCTCACGAACCGATGGCTCGCGAACCATCGGTTTGAGAATACGGTTTTGAAAGGTTTACATAAAAAATGATTTCTGGAGGTAAACAGTCAGGAATAGGGCTAGAGCTTTCCTTATTACACTCATTTCCCTTCAATGGTGAACATTATTTTTTATGCAATATTGTGTTGATAGAATTCCCGAGGTTTAGTGCACGTTACGGTCGGTAGATGGCGCACGTTACTGTCTGTATTTAATAATGTTTTGTTGGAAAAAAGAAATATCAATATCCATGTGAGGTATTCATGAATCATTGATTTACACGAATCATTCATTTAATTCCAAGAAGTCCGTGTTTTTTATGCCATGTTGTTGTTTTTGTTAATATATGTTGGTATATTACGCGTAAAACATAATTTATATGATGATATGATTAATAAAAATATGTTTTTTTTACCATATGCATCATTTTACTGCATTAGCACCATTGATTCATTGGTAAAATATATTTGCATTATAGAAAGCTATTTACTCAATATATATACTCAATAGTAGAGAATATAGTCAATACATTCTCTACTATGTGAATAGTAGAGAAACTACCATTCGTTATATAAAGCAGAATAATACATTAAAATTCGGTTCGTTTAATGTATATTATGTTTCAACTTTACGCACGGTTCCAGAATGTAGGATTATTTAATTAGTCCTTCAGAATAAATCCAATAAGAGATTGTGTTTCAAGGAATGTGTATTTTTGAGGGAGCTGGCAGAGTAGTGATCAGGCAACCTTCGTGTCATGTGACACGAAGGTTGCCAGATCACTAATTTCTAAAAAAATCGCTGCCAGATATTTTTTCTGAATTCTGTAATCAACTCTAGTGTTGGGATACTTTTTTGAGCGACTGTACACTCTCCTATGTTCTGACAATGTAATAGGCAAATACTGCAAACCAGGTTGGGTGTTCTACGTTTGAGCGGCACTTCTTTTGCACTAAATGGGCTAAATGGCTAGGTCACAAGGATCCAGAGCATTCAGAGGGGGGTGGGGGAGGGGGGACCCACTGGTTAGATGTTAAGAGACATATGGCATCCTCCTTTCAAAGCTATGCAGCGTGTTGTTTAACATGCAGAAGGTATGGCTTTCCTGCACACTGCCCAGGCTTTACACACCCTCTGACGGACGGCGGCATTTCCAAGTCCATCGGGTGTTCTCTCTGACTGAGAATAGGGTGGGGTTTAGAGGAGATAAATCTCACTGCTGACCGAGGTGGGAATCGAACCTGGGAACTGCAGATTACGAACTCGGCACTCTATCGACTGAGCCACCCCCGCCTCCTGCATGGTCACAAAGATCCCAAATTCTCAAAGTCAGTTAGGGGAAGGAATCCTAGTGAACAACTGTTAGGAGTCAGATGATAGCCTCTCGTGTAGGACATCCAGTGTGTTCTTTAACGTGCAAAGCATACCGCTCTCCTGTACACCGACCACAGCTTAGAGTCTCATTCGACAGACGGCAGCTTGAATCTCTTCTTCTTTCTAACAAATGGGATGCAAATCCAGGATATTTGCGCCATGTGGATTCAATTGATGCTGACATGCTCTTCCTAAAGGATCACCAATGGAAATTTTCTTTAATTAATTCTATGTAAAGAAAATGAAAACTTACCTAAAGAAAAAATATAGAGCTCTTCTCTTTTCTCGCATTTGCCATCAGGATTCAAGAAACGCGAGGGATCGAATCTTTCGGGGTCAGGCCACAGGTCGGGATCACGGTGAATAGAATAAAGATTGGGAACGATCACGGATCTTGCTGGTATCGTGAAGCCTCGTAGCGTTGTCTTTCCTAAGAAATGATTTAAGTTTTTAATAAAACAATAAATATTTAGCATAAATTAAATGGGGCGGGAGTGGCTCAGTCAGTAGCGCGCCAGGCACGTAATCTGCATTTCCCAGGTTCGAGTCCCAGCTGGGTCAGCGTTGAGATTTATCTCTGCAAAACTCCCCGCCCTGCCTCAGTCAGTAAGGAACACCGACGGGCTTGGAAAAGCCACTGTCTGTCCGTCGAATGGGACGTAAGCCCTGGTCCCGTGTGCGGAAGAGTATACACTGTGCACGTTAAAGAACACGCTGGATGGCCTTGACGGGAAGCTACCATCACCCAACAGCTGTTCCAGTGGATCCCCTCCCCCAATCTTCTCTGAGACTTCGGGGTCCTTGTGACCTTGCCATTTTGCCGATTGTGCGCAAAAAAGTGCTGCTCAGAAGTAAAACAACTCAACCTATAAATTAAACTTCGTACATTTGTATGAACATTCTCTTATGCTTAGATCGAGTTTTAACATTAAATTGAAGTTTTATAAGACTCCTGAATAGTTTTACCCCTGAGTGGCGCTTTTATGTAACAACTGGGCTAAATGGCCAGGTCACAAGAAGCCTAAGGATTCAGAGAATATTGGTAGGTGGAGATCCACTGAACACCTGTTAGATTGAAAACCCCCATCAAGGTCATCTAGCGTATTCTTTAAGGTGCACAAGTTATGGCTTTCTCGTGCACACGGACCCACGGCTTTAAGTTCCATTTTACAAGCCCATCTGTGTCCCCCTTCTCACTGAGGGTAAGGTGGGTATTTAGCGCAGATTAATCTCACTAATTGGGGCTCGAACTTGGGAACTGCAGATTATGAGCCTGGGCAATCTATCGACTGAGCCAACCCTCGCTTTCGTAAGGCTGTAAAAGAGTGACCATTTTAATTTCAATAGCATAGAGAAATCATTTCATTCTATCTGCGATAATATTTTTTATCCTTCAAGTATCATCTTGATCCAAAGGTCATACAGGAGACTTCCAGTATAACACTGCATAGAGAAGAACTGTGAGAAAAGTTTCCGATAGGAGGAAGCTGAAAGTTGATGGGCTTCTAACATTTCCACCATATTTTAATCTAATCTGTGAGGAAGGAGAGACTTCAACAGAAAGATAAACATCTATGCCCTATCCAGGGCTCGAACCAGGTCCCTTTGATCAATAGCCAAGAACGATATCCACTTGGATCAGATCCCTTTGATCAATAGCCAAGAGCGCTATCCACTTGGATCAAATCCCTTTGACGAGTTGCCTACAGCGCTAACCACTTGGATTCAGGTCCTTTTGATCAGTAGCCAAGAGCGCTAACCACTTGGATCCAGGTCCCTTTGATCAGCAGCAAGAACGCTAACCACTTGGATCCAGGTCCTTTTGATCAGTAGCCAAGAGCGCTAACCACTTGGATCCAGGTCCCTTTCATCAGTAGCGAAGAGCGCTAACCACTTGGATCCAGGTCCCTTTAATCAGTAGCCAAGAGCGCTAATAATTTGGATTCAGGTCCCTTTGATCAGTAGCCAAGAGCGTTAATCATTTGGATGCAGGTCCCTTTGATCAGTAGCCAAGATCGCATATCACTTGGACCAAGTCCCTTTGATCAGTAGCCAAGAGCGCTAACCACTTGGATACAGCTCCCTTTGATCAGAAGCCAAGAGCGCTAACCACTTGGATGCAGGTCCCTTTGATGAGTAACCAAGAGCGCTAACCACTTGGATTCAGGTCCCTTTGATCAGTAGCCAAGAGCGCTAATCATTTGGATGCAGGTCCCTTTGATCAGTAGCCAAGAACGTATATCACTAGGATTCAGGTCCCTTTGATCACTAGCCAAGAGCGCTAATCACTTGGATTCAGGTTACTTTGATCAGTAGCCAAGATCGCATATCACTTGGACCAAGTCCCTTTGATCAGTAGCCAAGAGCGCTAATCACTTGGACTCAGGTCCCTTTTCTCAGTAGCCAAGATCGCTAATCACTTGGATTCAGGTCCCTTTGATCAGTAGCCAAGAGCGCTAACCACTTGGATTCAGGTCCCTTTGATCAGTAGCCAAGAGCGCTAATCACTAGGATTCAGGTCCCTTTGATCAGTAGCCAAGAGCGCTAACCACTTGGATGCAGGTCCCTTTGATCAGTAACCAAGAGCGCTAACCACTTGGATTCAGGTCCCTTTGATCAGTAGCCAAGAGCGCTAATCATTTGGATGCAGGTCCCTTTGATCAGTAGCCAAGAGCGTATATCACTAGGATTCAGGTCCCTTTGATCACTAGCCAAGAGCGTTAATCACTTGGATTCAGGTTACTTTGATCAGTAGCCAAGAGCGCATATCACTTGGACCAAATCCCTTTGATCAGTAGCCAAGAACGCTAACCACTTGGATGCAGGTCCCTTTGATCAGTAGCCAAGAGCGCTAATCACTTGGATGCAGGTCCCTTTGATCAGTAACCAAGAGCGCTAACAACTTGGATTCAGGTCCCTTTGATCAGTAGCCAAGAGCGCTAATCATTTGGATGCAGGTCCCTTTGATCAGTAGCCAAGAGCGCTAATCACTAGGATTCAGGTCCCTTTGATCAGTAGCCAAGAGCGCTAATCACTTGGATTCAGGTCCCTTTGATCAGTAGCCAAGATCGCATATCACTTGGACCAAGTGCCTTTGATCAGTAGCCAAGAGCGCTATTCACTTGGATTCAGGTCCCTTTGATCACTAGCCAAGATCGCTAATCACTTGGATTCAGGTCCCTGTGATCAGTAGCCAAGATCGCATAACACTTGGACCAAGTCCCTTTGATCAGTAGGCAAGAGCGCTAACCACTTGGATGCAGGTCCCTTTGATCAGTAACCAAGAGCACTAACCACTTGGATGCAGGTCCCTTTGATCAGTAGCCAAGAGCGCTAATCAGTTGGATGCAGGTCCCTTTGATCAGTAGCCAAGAGCGCTAATCACTAGGATTCAGGTCCCTTTGATCAGTAGCCAAGAGCCCTAATCACTAGGATTCAGGTCCCTTTGATCAGTAGCCAAGAGCGCTAATCATTTGGATTCGGGTCCCTTTGATCAGTAGCCAAGAGCGCTACCCACTTGGATGCAGGTCTCTTTGATCAGTAGCCAAGAGCGCTAACCACTTGCATTCAGGTCCGTTTGATCAGTAGCCAAGAGCGCTAATCACTAGGATTCAGGTCCCTTTGATCAGTAGCCAAGAGCGCTAATCACTTGGATTCAGGTCCCTTTGATCAGTAGCCAAGAGCGCTAATCACTTGGATTCAGGTCCCTTTGATCAGTAGCCAAGAGCGCTAATCACTTGGATTCAGGTCCCTCTGATCAATAGCTAAGAGCGCTAATCACTTGGATGCAGGTCCCTTTGATCAGTAGCCAAGAGCGCTAATCACTAGGATTCAGGTCCCTTTGATCAGTAGCCAAGAGCGCTAACCACTTGGATGCAGGTTCCTTTGATCAGTAGCCAAGGTCTTTAATCACTTGGATTCAGGTCGCTTTGATCAGTAGCCAAGAGCGCTAATCACTTGGATTCAGGTCCCTTTGATCAGTAGCCAAGAGCACTAATCACTTGCATTCAGGTACGTTTGATCAGCAGCCAAGAGCACTAATCACTAGGATTCAGGTCCCTTTGATCAGTAGCCAAGAGCGCTAATCACTTGGATTCAGGTCCCTTTGATCAGTAGCGAAGAGCGCTAATCACTAGGATTCAGGTCCCTTTGATCAGTAGCCAAGAGCGCTAACCAGTTGGATGCAGGTCCCTTTGACCTGTAGCCAAGAGCGCTAACCACTTGGATTCAGGTCCCTTTGATCAGTAGCCAAGAGCGCTAATCACTTGGATTCAGGTCCCTTTGATCAGTAGCCAAGAGCGCTAATCACTTGGATTCAGGTCCCTTTTCTCAGTAGCCAAGATCGGTAATCACTTGGATTCAGGTCCCTTTGATCAGTAGCCAAGAGCGCTAATCACTTGGATTCAGGTCCCTTTGATCAGTAGCCAAGAGCGCTAATCACTTGGATTCAGGTCCCTTTTCTCAGTAGCCAAGATCGGTAATCACTTGGATTCAGGTCCCTTTGATCAGTAGCCAAGAGCGCTAACCACTTGGATTCAGGTCCCTTTGATCAGTAGCCAAGAGCGCCAATCACTAGGATTCAGGTCACTTTGATCAGTAGCCAAGAGCGCTAATCACTTGGATGCAGGTCCCTTTGATCAGTAGCCAAGAGCGCTAACCACTTGCATTCAGGTCCATTTGATCAGTAGCCAAGAGCGCTAATCACTAGGATTCAGGTCCCTTTGATCAGTAGCCAAGAGCGCTAATCACTTGGAATCAGGTCCCTTTGATCAGTAGCAAAGAGCGCTAACCACTTGGATTCAGGTCCCTTTGATCAGTAGCCAAGAGCGCTAATCACTAGGATTCAGGTCCCTTTGATCAGTAGCCTAGAGCGCTAACCACTTGGATTCAGGTCCCTTTGATCAGTAGCCAAGAGCGCTAACCACTTGGATGCAGGTTCCTCTGATCATTAGCCAAGATCGCTAATCAGTAAGATTTAGGTCCCTTTGATCAGTAGCCAAGAGCGCTAACCACTTGGATTCAGGTCCCTTTGATCAGTAGCCAAGAGCGCTAACCACTTGCATTCAGGTACGTTTGATCAACAACCAAGAGCGCTAATCACTTGGACCAAGTGCCTTTGATCAGTAGCCAAGAGCGCTAATCACTTGGATTCAGGTCCCTTTGATCAGTAGCCAAGAGCGCTAACCACTTGGATGCAGGTCCCTTTGATCAGTAGCCAAGAGCGCTAATCACTTTGATTCAGGTCCCTTTGATCAGTAGCCAAGAGCGCTAACCACTTGGATGCAGGTCCCTTTGATCAGTAGCCAAGAGCGCTAACCACTTGGATTCAGGTCCCTTTGATCAGTAGCCAAGAGCGCTAATCACTAGGATTCAGGTCCCTTTGATCAGTAGCCTAGAGAGCTAATCACTAGGATTCAGGTCCCTTTGATCAGTAGCCAAGAGCGCTAACCACTTGGATGCAGGTTCCTTTGATCAGTAGCCAAGATCGCTAATCACTAGGATTCAGGTCCCTTTGATCAGTAGCCAAGAGCGCTAATCACTTGGATTCAGGTCCCTTTGATCAGTAGCCAAGAGCGCTAACCACTTGGATGCAGGTCCCTTTGATCAGTAGCCAAGATCGATAATCACTTGGTTTCAGGTCCCTTTGATCAGTAGCCAAGAGCGCTAATCACTTGGATTCAGGTCCCTTTGATCAGTAGCCAAGAGCGCTATTCACTTGGACCAAGTCCCTTTGATCAGTAGCCAAGAGCGCTAATCACTTGGACCAGGTCCCTTTAATCAGTAGCCAAGAGCGCTAATCACTAGGATTCAGGTCCTTTTGATCAGTAGCCAAGAGCGCTAATCACTAGGATTCAGGTCCCTTTGATCAGTAGCCAAGAGCGCTAACCACTTGGATGCAGGTCCCTTTGATCAGTAGCCAAGAACGCTAACCACTTGGATTCAGGTCCCTTTGATCAGTAGCCAAGAGCGCTAATCACTTGGATTCAGGTCCCTTTGATCAGTAGCTAAGAGCGCTAATCACTTGGATGCAGGTCCCTTTGATCAGTAGCCAAGAGCGCTAATCACTAGGATTCAGGTCCCTTTGATCAGTAGCCAAGAGCACTAACCACCTGGATCTAGGTCCCTTTGATCAGTAGCCAAGAGCGCTAATCACTTGGACCAGGTACCTTTAATCAGCAGCCAAATGCGCTAATCACTTGGATTCAGGTCCCTTTGATCAGTAGCCAAGAGCGCTAACCACTTGGATTCAGGTCCCTTTGATCAGTAGCCAAGAGCGCTAACCACTTGGATGCAGGTCCCTTTGATCAGTAGCCAAGATCGATAATCACTTGGTTTCAGGTCCCTTTGATCAGTAGCCAAGAGCGCTAATCACTTGGACCAGGTCCCTTTAATCAGTAGCCAAGAGCGCTAATCACTTGGATTCAGGTCCCTTTGATCAGTAGCCAAGAGCGCTAATCACTAGGATTCAGGTCCCTTTGATCAGTAGCCAAGAGCGCTAATCACTTGGATTCAGGTCCCTTTGATCAGTAGCCAAGATCGCTAATCACTTGGATTCAGGTCCCTTTGATCAGTAGCCAAGATCGCATATCACTGGACCAAGTCCCTTTGATCAGTAGCCAAGAGTGCTAACCACTTGGATGCATGTCCTTTTGATCAGTAACCAAGAGCGCTAACCACTTGGATTCAGGTCCCTTTGATCAGTAGCCAAGAGCGCTAACCACTTGGATTCAGGTCCCTTTGATCAATAGCCAAGAGCTCTAGCCACTTGAATGCAGGTCCCTTTGATCAGTAGCCAAGTGCTCTAACCACTTGGATTCAGGTCCCTTTGATCAGTAGCGAAGATCGCTAATCACTTGGATTCAGGTCCCTTTGATCAGTAGCCAAGATCGCATATCACTTGGACCAGGTCCCTTTGATCAGTAGCCAAGAGCGCTAACCACTTGGACCAGGTCCCTTTGATTATTATTGAAGAGCGCTAATCATTTGAACCAGGTCCCTTTGATCAGTAGTCAAGAGCGCTAACCACTTGGATTTAAGTCCCTTTGATATATTTTTCAAGAGCGCTAACCACTTGGATTCAGGTCCCTTTGATCAGTAGCCAAGAGAGCTAATCACTTGGTCATCGGAACAATGCCCTCTATACACGCACATTCTGTTTATTGGCGTCTCATTTAGGTTGAAATATGCTTTGTCGGTGAAACGAATCTGATTAATGGCTATTGAATATTCTTCCCAATATTTTCGAATCAAACACAAAAATTCTGTCTCCTTTGTCCACCACTTCAGGCATCTGAATTTTTTCAGGAGATACAGTGGACCTTCGTTATAGCGCTGCTCGCTATACCGCGCACTCGGTTATAGCGCGGGCGATGATCGCGATAAGTTCAAACATGATTATACAGGTCCGTGCGGCGTTAGTGAGTATCGCATTTTATTGTTACTGCGTATTGAGTAATTGTGTATGTATTGAGTTCCTGCATGTATTTTGAATAGTGTTTAATTATTGTATGCATGATGAGTAAAAGAAAAGCTTACAGTGTGAAATTTATTGTGTCGCCACCGCGCCGCTCGGTATAACGCGATTCACCTTATAACGCGGGTGTTGTTTCCCGCCCGACATGCGCGTTATATCGGGGGTCCACTGTATTTGTATTTTCATTCATTAAATGGTTAAAGTAAGTTGCACAATAATGGTGAAAATGAAGATTAGATTTAAAACCACGTATCTGAACGATCATTTTTTTTGATCATTTGGTCTAAAAGTCAGCATTTTCTGTATTGGTAGATTTCGATTTGCGCGGTTTTCATTTACGCGAATTCGGATATACGCGGTTTATTGGTTTAGACATGTTCTCCCGTTGCGCGGTCCAAAAATTTACATATATCCGGTTGGAAACGAACCCTCAAAGCACGATACGAGAAATACTGGCAACTTCATTGATAAAAAATCCTCACTTTACAGGGTTGGGTTGTTTTACCTCTGAGCGGCACTTTTTTGCACACCATGGGCTAAATGGCCAGGTCGCATGGACCCCGAAGTCTCAGAGAAGGTTGGGGGAGGGGACCACTTTACAGGAAAAGACGAAGAGGCTCACAACGCGTTGCCATCTGTGTACGACAATTGTTATGTCCTTTTTTCCTTTCATCTCCTTTCTAAAAAAGAATAATAATTTTATTTCCATATTCATTTATGAAACATTACAATACAAAATTTACCATTAAATTTGAATGGAAATTTATGAGTCATTTCACATTGGAAGCGGCCCAAGGTTTCCAGACATCTTGATGTGTCAGGGGTTATCCATTTTGCATATTAAAATCCCGAGCTCCACATTGATAGTCAAAGAATCCCGTAGTCCAATGAACCAAGAAACAATAAAATGTCCCCCACCGTGACCCTTGAAGTGTCATTCAACTCAAATGAACCTACCCCAAACAATTTCATTTTTCTTTTATACCCAACTTGTCCGGCGCAGCAGTTAACGTGTCTTCCTTACAATGCATTTATTTGTCTCAGTTTTCCGTTTATTGTATTATTATCCTTATTGTAATGAATTCTTAGGGGCGGGGGTGGCTCAGTCGGTTGCGCGACAGGCTCGTAATCTGCAGTTCCCAGGTTTGAGTCCCAGCTGGGTCAGCGTTGAGACTTATCTTCGGAAAATTCTCCGCCCTGCCCACAGTCAGTAGGGGACAAAGATGGGCTTGGAAAGACCGCCGTCTGTCGGATGGGACGTTAAGCCTTGGTCCCGTGTGCGGGAGCCATACCCTGTGCACGTTAAAGAACACACTGGATGGCCTTGACGGGAGGCTATAATCTGTCTCCCAACAGCTGTTCCAGTGGGTCCCCTCCCCCAACCTTCTCTGATCCTTCGGGGTCCTTGTGACCTGGCCATTCAGCCCATGGTGTGCAAAAAAGTGCCGCTCAGAGGTAGAACAACCGAAACAACTGATTTCTCTATTACAATTTGAAATGTCGGTCTGCTGGATAGATTAATGTAGGAACTTACAATTTCAATTATTTTGTAATAGCTTAACGGTACACGGCACTACTCGGGTCTTACCTTTAATCTGTACATTCTGATTTTCACTGCACTAAAGGTTAATTTGTGAATACCCCCCACCAATCCCACTCCGACCCTTTTGCACATATTCAACACGAAAAATTTCGCGGAGCAATTCAGTGTAGTTACTTATAGAAGTTTCTGCTGTATACACAAAAGACAACAACAACATTGCAGCCACTCTATTCGGTACAGTTGCTTGTTATGTCAATAGTAATTCACATAGAAAACTAAAATAAGTTCTTTATTTAAAAAATATGACTCAAGAAAATTTAGAAGTCTCAATCAATCTCTGTTTTAATCTCGATTTCCAACGAAATGTATTCAATTTTTAAAGAGTTATGGAAGTTGAAACATTTAGCAAGGTTGCTCGTTCTGTAGAAAGTCATTCAAATTTGCCGAAAATACTCATAATTGTAACGCAAACTGCTAAAAAAAAACCTAAACGTGTTAGTAAAGTTTAGTATAATTGTTTTTGCATCATTTTCAAGAACTTTTTGGTGCAATTATTTAAACTGGCATTGTTGCTGTTAAGTATTGTAGTTACCGTAACTCTCTAAATACCGGGGGTTGAGTTGTTTTACCTCCGAACTGCAATGTTTTTGCACGCAATGGGCTAAATGGCCAGGTTACAAGTACCCCGAAGGCACAGAGACGTTTGGGGGGGAGGGGACCCACTGTACCAGTTGGAAGACAGATGGCAGCCTCCCGTCAAGGCCATCCAAAGTGTTCTTTAACGTGCACAGGAAATATCTGTCCCGCACACGGAGCCACGGCTTAACGTCTCATTCGACAGACGGCGACCTTTCCAACCCAATCGGTATACCTTACTGACCGAGGGCAGGGCGAGAATTTTGCGTAGATAAATCTCAACGCTGGCACAGTTAGAACTGGAACTTGTGAACTGCAGATTACGAGCCTGGCGAGATACTGGGGGCCAGGCTCATAATCTGTAGTTCCCAAGTTCCAGTATCAGCTGAGATAGTGTGGAGTTCATATTTATCTCCGCGAAACTCCCTACCCTTCCCCGGTTAGTAGGGAACACAGATGGGCTTGGAAAATTCGCCGTTCATTGGATGGAACGTAAAGCCGTTGCCCTGTTCGAAGAGCCATACTTTGCGTATGTTAAAGAAAAAGTTGATGGCCTTGACGGGAGGCTACCATCTGTCTCCTAACATCTGTCCAGTGAGTCCCCTTCCCTCAACCTTCTCTGAGCTCTCGGGGGTCCTTTTGACCGGGGCAGGGGTGGCTGAGTCGGTAGCGCGCCAGGCTCGTAATCTGTAGTTCCCAGATTCGAGTCTCAGCTGGGTCAGCGTTTAGATTTATCTCCGCAAAAATTTTCTGCCCTGCCCACAGTCAGTAGGGGACACAATGCTTGGTAAAGGCCGCCGTCCGTCGGATGGGACGTTAAGCCGTGGCACCGTGTTCGGGAGAGCCATACCCTGTGCACGTTAAAGAACACGCTGGATGGCCTTGACGGGAGGCTACCATCTGTCTCCCAACAGCTGTTCCAGTGGGTCCCCTCCCCCAACCTTCTCTGAGCCTACGGGTTTCATGTGGCCTGGCCATTTAGCTCATGGTGTGCAAAAAAATGCCGCTCAGGGGTAGAACAACCCAACCCAGTCCTTGTGACCTGGCTATTTAGCCCATTGTATGCAAAATCTGCCGCTCTGAGATAAAAGAATCCAACAAAACTGATCTCTTGAAATTATTTTCAGTAACATTCTTTGCATAAATAGCTCATTTAAGAAGTTACTGAGTTCTGTATCTGAGTTATTATCGACATAACATGGAATTGTACCTAATAAAGTGACGCTTAATGTATACATATATTAGTTATTTCTCTGATTAATAAAATCAATTTTTGGAACTGATCACTTAAAGCTGAAATCGAAAAGAGTCATCTGCTTACGTGGATTGCTGTGTGTGGCCGCCAGAGGAAAAGTGATCACAATGCGTTCCAGTTCATAAATTGCTGCTTCTGTGTAAGGCAGACTCGTTCTGTCCGCCCAGGAGGGCATCCTCTCACTGCCAATCACATCGTCCAATTCCTTCTGGATTTTCTTCTGGATTTCTTCGTGTTTGGCGAGCTCCTTGATCATCAGGTAAATTGTCGCTGAGACAGACTCGGTCCCTTCTAACAGCAAGTTGACGTCATTGCAATGCAGTCTTCTCACTAAAATGGGAGAAATTTTATTATCGTTGTATTTCAATTCTTAAAACTCACATAAAGGAAACCGAGTTTAAAATTTCTTTACTTACATTTACAACAGAAAATAACGATCCACTCCAAAACTATTGTTTCCTGGGTCTATATACATTCAAATATTTTGTCTTTAGAGAAAAAAATATAAAATACTTTTTTCGTCTGGGCAGGTACTAAAGAGATATAATTTTTTTATAAATGAAATTATATAACGTTTTATATCTCAGATCACAATTTTAAAGTATTACATTTTCTAATATATATTCTTGTTTATACATAGTTTGTCCAATAAAAATCATATATTCATACCATATATATGGAAAATCTTAATGTTATATTTCATTAGTGTTTTATTATTTTACCTACATTTTTCAGTAAAAGTCTGAGAAAAAATGTTGAGTCTTCCACGAGAGTAAAAACTCGCTCGTGGAAGGAATTTAACAGTTATGTTGTAATAAAAATGAAAAGGCAACATACTTCAGTTTCACATTTCTTCACATTTTGTTAGCTTGATCAAAAAATCTAAGTAAATATTCACCAATTTATAAGTTTGAAAATTATCATTAAGAATAAATTAAATAATAAAAAAAAACTTTATTGGGTAGAAAACAGAAAAAATATAAAAATCTATACCCAAATTGTGCATTAGTAAGTGGTTCAGTTGAGCACCTTAAGAGCAACTCTGCGTCAAATGAAATTATATTACATTTAAATCTCTTTTAATTCTAAAATATAGTGTCAATATTTACCACATTTAAAATCCATTTTCTTAATTCCTTATAGAAAACGTTATCATTCCTTATTCCTTTGATGTACTCTGGTAAGCAGTGAAAAACTTTGGTGCCAAATAAACATAATGTTTTTCAATAATAATTTTGTTCGCTTTAAAAAAAAACTACAGATTAAAGCCTTATCTTGGGGTGGCTCAGTCGGTAGCGCGCCAGGCTCGTAATCTGTAGTTCCCATATTCGAGTCCCAGCTGGATGAGCGTTGAGATTTATCTCCGTAAAATTCCCCGCCCTGCCCACGGTCAGTAGGGGACACCGATGGGCTTGGAGAGGCCGCCGTCCGTTGGATGGGACGTTAAGCCGTGGTCCCGTGTGCGGGAGAGCCATACTCTGTACACGTTAAAGAACACGCTGGATGGCCTTGACGGGAGGCTACCATCTGTCTCCCAACAGCTGTTCCAGTGGGTCCCCTGCCTCAACCTTCTCTGAGCCTTCGGGGTCCATGTGACCTGGCCATTTAGCCCATGGTGTGCAAAAAAGTGCCGCTCAGAGGTAAAACAACCCAACCCGTATCTGGTGGTGGTGGTGGTGGGGGCTCCATGCTCTCCTCCCTTTGACAATACCAGTAATCGGAATGAAGGAGAAAAAATATTAAACATATCAAATATACAAACGGAGAGTGTTTTTTTTTTCCCAAAAAATTATAAAAACTAATAAAATGTAGGGTTGTGTTTTACCTATGAGCTGCACTTTTTTGCACACCATGGACTAAATGACCAGGTCACAAGGACCCTGAAGGCTCAGAGAAGTTGAGGGAGAGGACCCACTGGAACTGTTGTTGGGAGACAGATGGTAAGCCTCCCGTCAAGGCCATCCAGCGTGTTCTTTAACGTGCACAGGATATGGCTCTCCCGCACACGGGGCCACGACTTAACGTCCCATCCGATGGACGGTCTCCTTTCCAAGCCCATCGGTGTCCCCTACTGACCGTGGGCAGGGCGGGGCGTTTTGCGGAGATAAATATCAACGCTGACCTAGCTGGGACTCGAACCTGGAAACTGTAGATTACTTGCCTAGAGCGCTAACGAGTGAGCAACCCCCACCTCCTAAAATGCAGGGAAACATCCTTTAGTTCTGTTTTCATTCCCAAAACCCACATAAAATAAATCCTGTTAAAAACTACAGATCAAATATGCATTCTCATGTGAAATCAGTATGACAGAGGGATGAAAATACCATTAAGTACTGGGTTGGCTTAGTCGGTAGCGCGCCAGGCTCGTAATCTGTAGTTCCCAGGTTCGAGTCCCAGCTGGGTCAGCGTTGATATTTATCTTCGCAAAATTCCCCGCCCTGCCCACGGTCAGTAGGGGACACCGATGGGCTTGGAAAGGCCGCCGTCCGTCGGATGGGACATTAAGCCATGGCCCCCGTGTGCGGGAGAGCCATACCCTGTGCACGTTAAAGAACATGCTGGATGGCCTTGACGGGAGGCTACCATCTGTCTCCCAACAGCTGTTCCAGTGTGTCCCCTCCCCCAACCTTCTCTGAGCCTTCCGGGTCCATGTGACCTGGCCATTTAGCCAATGGTGTGCAAAACAGTGCCGCTCAGAGGTAAAACAACCCAACCATTAAGTACTTTTTATTAATAAATTAATTCATAATTATTATGATCATGGCGAATGTGATGTCTCGATTCAAAAGATACGAACTCACTTGAGAAACTGGTGTCTTGAAGAGTTCCTTTTTCTTTCAGCTTGTTGATCTCGTCTAAGTAGACGTCTGTGAAATCTTTCAGATTGTCTTTGTCGAAATTCTCTTGATGTTGGAGTATGAACTTACGGACCGTGCTGTGCAAGTTATTCTTCCCTCTTTCTAGCTCTGCTCCACCAGGAAGATATTTAAATAACAGTCTGCATTATGACAGAAAAAAGAAATCGCATTCATTTGAAACTGCAAATGGTTATACTAAAATACAAAAGATTTCAACAGTCTGCTTTAAGAGAGAAAAATAAAAATCTCGCGTTTATTTTTACTGCTAAAGATTACATTGAAATACGACAAATTTTAAAAGACTACATTGAGACAACAAAAAAATCACTCTCCTTTTCACGGCCAAGGATTATATCCAATCTAATACCTACTAATTTGCCAAGTATAATGCCAACTCTAATACCCACTGTTAAAATAGTTTTTATTTGATGGATTTGATTTCGTCTGTAAATGGTAACTAGGCAGGCTCTGGAAGGAGAGCTATGCACCAATCCCCTGTGACAAGGAGAAGGAGAGCTATGCACCAATCCCCCGTGACAACGAGAAGGAGAGCTATGCACCAATCCCCTGTGACAACGAGAAGGAGATCTATGCACCAATCCCCTGTGACAACGAGAAGGAGAGCTATGCACCAATCCCCTGTGACAACGAGAAGGAGAGCTATGCACCAATCCCCTGTGACAAGGAAAAGGAGAGCTATGTACCAATCCCCTGTGACAACGAGAAGGAGAGCTATGCACCAATTCCCTGTGACAAGGAGAAGGAGAGCTATGCACCAATCCCCTATGAAAATGAGAAGGAGAGCTATGCACCAATCCCATGTGACAATGAGAAGGAGAGCTATGCACCAATCCCCTGTGACAATGAGAAGGAGAGCTATGCACCAATCCCTGTGACAATGAGAAGGAGAGCTATGCACCAATCCCTGTGACAACGAGAAGGAGAGCTAAGCACCAACCCTCTGTGACAACGAGAAGGAGAGCTAAGCACCAACCCCCTGTGACAACGAGAAGGAGAGCTAAGCACCAACCCCCTGTGACAACGAGAAGGAGAGCTATGCACCAATCCCCTGTGACAAGGAGAAGGAGAGCTATGCACCAACCCCCTGTGAAAATGAGAAGGAGAGCTATACACCAATCCCCTGTGACAATGAGAAGGAGAGATATGCACCAATCCCCTTTGACAATGAGAAGGAGAGCTATGCATCAATCCCCTGTGACAATGAGAAGGAGAGCTATACACCAATCCCCTGTGACAATGAGAAGGAGAGCTATGCATCAATCCCCTGTGACAATGAGAAGGAGAGCTATACACCAATCCCCTGTGACAATGACAAGGAGAGCTATGCACCAATCCCCTGTGACAATGAGAAGGAGAGCTATGCACCAATCCCCTGTGACAACGAGAAGGAGAGCTAAGCACCAATCCCCTGTGACAACGAGAAGGAGAGCTAAGCACCAATCCCCTGTGACAACGAGAAGGAGAGCTATGCACCAATCCCCTGTGACAAGGAGAAGGAGAGCTATGCACCAATCCCCTGTGACAAGGAGAAGGAGAGCTATGCACCAATCCCCTGTGAAAATGAGAAGGAGAGCTATGCACCAATCCCCTGTGACAATGAGAAGGAGAGCTATGCACCAATCCCCTGTGACAAGAGAAGGAGAGCTATGCACCAATCCCCTGTGACAACGAGAAGGAGAGCTATGCACCAATCCCCTGTGACAACGAGAAGGAGAGCTATGCACCAATCCCCTGTGACAACGAGAAGGTGAGCTATGCACCAATCCCCTGTGACAACGAGAAGGAGAGCTATGCACCAATCCCCTATGACAACGAGAAGGAGACCTATGCACCAATCCCCTGTGACAATGAGAAGGAGAGCTATGCACCAATCCCCTGTGACAACGAGAAGGAGAGCTATGCACCAATCTCCTGTGACAACGAGAAGGAGGTCTATGCACCAATCCCCTGTGACAACGAGAAGGAGAGCTATGCACCAATCCCCTGTGACAACGAGAAGGAGAGCTATGCACCAATCCCCTGTGACAACGAGAAGGAGAGCTATGCACCAATCCCCTGGGACAACGAGAAGGAGAGCTATGCACCAATCCCCTGTGACAACGAGAAGGAGAGCTATGCACCAATCCCCTGTGACAATGAGAAGGAGAGCTATGCACCAATCCCCTGTGACAAGAGAAGGAGAGCTATGCACCAATCCCCTGTGACAACGAGAAGGAGAGCTATGCACCAATCCCCTGTGACAACGAGAAGGAGAGCTATGCACCAATCCCCTGTGACAACGAGAAGGTGAGCTATGCACCAATCCCCTGTGACAACGAGAAGGAGGGCTATGCACCAATCCCCTGTGACAACGAGAAGGAGAGCTATGCACCAATCCCCTGTGACAACGAGAAGGAGAGCTATGCACCAATCCCCTGTGACAACGAGAAGGAGGGCTATGCACCAATCCCCTGTGACAACGAGAAGGAGAGCTATGCACCAATCCCCTGTGACAACGAGAAGGAGAGCTATGCACTAATCCTTTGTGACAACGAGAAGGAGAGCTATGCACCAATCCCCTGGGACAACGAGAAGGAGAGCTATGCACCAATCCCCTGTGACAACGAGAAGGAGAGCTATGCACCAATCCCCTGTGACAACGAGAAGGAGGCTATGCACCAATCCCCTGTGACAACGAGAAGGAGAGCTATGCACCAATCCCCTGTGACAACGAGAAGGAGAGCTATGCACCAATCCCCTGTGACAACGAGAAGGAGAGCTATGCACCAATCCCCTATGACAACGAGAAGGAGACCTATGCACCAATCCCCTGTGACAATGAGAAGGAGAGCTATGCACCAATCCCCTGTGACAACGAGAAGGAGAGCTATGCACCAATCTCCTGTGACAACGAGAAGGACGTCTATGCACCAATCCCCTGTGACAACGAGAAGGAGTGCTATGCACCAATCCCCTGTGACAACTAGAAGGAGAGCTATGCACCAATCCCCTGTGACAACGAGAAGGAGAGCTATGCACCAATCCCCTGGGACAACGAGAAGGAGAGCTATGCACCAATCCTCTGTGACAACGAGAAGGAGAGCTATGCACCAATCCCGTGTGACAATGTAGAGAACCAGAGAGACCTAACACCTAAAGGCGGAATCCTATGATAGGTTACATAAAATGTCTCGTGGTGTAGCGATACTTTTCAAAAGAGATATTCTCTTCTGGAAGGAAATGGAGGATTAGAGCTGCCAGATCAGTGTGGCCTTCTGGTTTGGACTACTAAGGGCACTTTCTCGTTTTTATCCTACCCTGCCGAGGAGTGGTGAAATTCACAGCGTTTTGGGGCTGACCACTTTTATTGACTGGAATGGTGCATGGCTCTGAGTTTGACTATGAGTACTGGACTTTCTGCACTGGTCAGCTTCTGTTAAGGAAAAATCTTTCGCTGTGATTTCTGTTTGTTTGTGGGTTACCGTCCCCAAGTGAATAGATTCACAGGATATGCTTTATAATATGGTAAATAATCCTGATCAGAAGTCATTGCAGGCATCTGGACTGTTGCTTCTACGGGCATCGTCAAATCTACATTGGAGGAAGTCTTCCATTTTAAATGGCTTCAGCCTTTAGTGGTGGGGAAACGGGTCTTTGTCCCATGTCTGCGATTAGGGGGCTGTTTGATATTGTCGGCATTCCCTCTCTCAATATACATAGTTTCTTTAAATATCCCACTAACCATTTTCTCTCCATAGGTAGTTGGAATGTGACGACTCTGCACAGTCCACTCTCTTGATGTCCTCACTCAAGAATTCCACCATTACAACTTAGAAATTCTCAGGTTGCAAGAGACCAGATGGATAGGTAAAGGTCAGATACTTAGAAATAATCTTAAATTTCTCATTTTAGTATCTCTAAGACGTATGTTTGCTTCTCAGCAGACAGACTAATGATGCTCTTCTAGGATATGAGTGCATTAATGAGAGGTATCTTACAGCTAATTTTCAGACAAAGGTTAAAGACTTGAATGTTATCTGCTGTTATGTCCCCACTGAGGATGACGATGAGAAAGGTAGGTTTTACGGACAACTTCAGGATATTTTGAATTCTGTCAAGAAAGGAGATATTACCCTTATGCTAAGCGACTTCAGTGCTAAAGTTGGTACTGACTCTGACTTTTGGGAAGGTATGATAGGTCCTTTTGGCATTGGTAGCTGCAATGGCAATGGGCAACGTCTCCTACAGATAAGTAAACTTAATGGTTTGAGAATAACACTTATTACAAACATCGTGACTTACATATATAAACTGGATTTCATTAGATGAGTTGTATAGGAATATGATTGATTTTATATCAATTGACAGCAAATGGTATCGTTCTGTAAGGATATATGTAAGGATATACGCCATATAGGGTGAGCTAAAATTAGATCTGACCATTACAATATTAAAAGGTCCTGCAACTGAAACTTAACAAGTGTTGTGCTAAGGTTAAGACAATTGCCTTGAACATTGAAGCTCTGAAAGATCCAGTTATAGCCAAAGCTCACTATGATAGGTTATTTTGCCATTATGAAAATCGTGGTTTATATACTACTGAAGTTGTGGAAGAATGGGACCGTTTTAAACAGGCTTTTCTTTAAATTGCAGTACTATTTTGAGTAAAAAAAGATTGGTTGGTAGCTTGCGGTTTTATGGCGCATTAGAAACCAAGGCTGTAATTCGCAAAGCAAGGTAAAAACAAGATAAAAGAGATTAACCCGCAACCAAAGTTAAAACAGTAAATGCAAAAACAATACATGTAGATTAAATACGTTTCAAATATCCAAGGAGTTTTAAAAAACAAAAACTAGTGGTAGAAACGAATTGCGAGATAAAAGGATCTCGAACAATGCATGAATGACAGCGAAAACATGCAGATGCGTCTTTTAAGGCTGAAAGCTTTGCAATAGGTTAAAATGTGTTTAATAGATAAAATGGTGCCCCAAAACTCCACATAGGTTTGCCGTCCGCTCGTAGAAGAAATGAATGTAAAATAAACGAACGGCTTATGCCTAGCGTGTACAACTCCCTCTTTGTGCTTCCTGCGCAAAGATTACTGCCTGGGTTTGTTATAAGGGTTGCCACGAAAATCCTAGCTCACGGTATCCACTGTTGTATAGGGTATAAACATAGGATAAACACATCTCTTAACATTAAGGATTTTCTTAGCCTCCCCCCCCCCTATTTGGTTTTTACCGTGATCGTATAGTTTTAATTAATTAATAGCCCAGTATCCCACTGGGAAATAAAGTCATCCTCCCCAGACAAAAGGAGTCTGCAAAGGCAGTTAAAGACATTTATTTACAAATTAAACATCGCTGATTCAATTCCACAAATTCGATTATTTCACAATTCACAAAGAAATTCCACAATCAATTATTTCCATTCCATAAACATGCTCAACAGAACTTACAGATTCAGTAGACTGTCGTGATCACATCCTTTTACTTCAACTGCCTCCTCCTCTACCAAGCTAAACTTTTCGAGTCCATCGAAAGCCAACCATCCAACCTCTCTGTGCTCTCTCTCGTTGTCACCACCAGAAAAACTCTCCAATCTCTCACCTCATAGTCACCAAGGATCGCTATCGTGGAGAATTCTCATTGGCTCTCAACTCTCTGCTAGGGGATGGGATAGGGTGCCGGACGAAAATTAGAAACTTCCAGAGTCTGTGTCCGTGGCCACAACCACGTGACTGTCCTTCACGAGTCCGTTTTGCCGTGAGGCGGGGGTAATTCTCTCTCAGGGCTGTCAGACAGGAGCAGTTCTGGCGCCAAACTCCTTTCTTTCCAAGGGGTATCGCTGAGGCGTGGACGCTTCCCTTTGTAACCGTTGTCTGGGATTACGCTGGCTGCTGACAGGGTTGTGGATTGTTCTACCTCTGAGCGGCATTTTTTTGCACACCATGGGCTAAATGGCCAGGTCACATAGACCCCAAAGGCTCAGAGAAGGTTGGGGAAGAGGACCCACTGGAACAGCTGTTGGGAGACAGATGGTAGCCTCCCGTCAAGGCCATCCAGTGTGTTCTTTAAAGTGCACATGGTATGGCTTTCCCTCACACGAGACCACGTCTTAACGTCCCATCCGACGGACGGCGGCCTTTCCAAGCCCATCGGTGTCCCCTACTGACCGTGGGCAGGGTGGGGGATTTTGCGGAGATAAATCTCAACGCTGACCCAGCTGGGACTCGAACCTGGGAGCTGCTGACAGGTAAGTGGTCAGCTTAGCTAGGGGGTGCATCAATGGAATGGTCCTTCGTGATAATCCCTCGTGTGGCGCCGCTTCGATGGAAAGGAAACTGCAGTCTGGAACTTGAATACTGTTCTGTGCAAACTCTGCAAATTCACGCAGAATAGATTTGACAACAGGTTTGCACTCAAAGAGCTTGATAGCTATTTATTCTGACCAAGATCTTTGCCAATGTGCCCGGAGCTCGACGGAAAAACGCTGCTCTAAGTACAGGTATGAAACGAACAGTGGAGAGCCAGAGAAAAGCACGGCCGACTCGGCAGCTGCATCTGCCAACTCATTGCCCCTGATGGTGACATGACTGGACACTTAACAGAAAAAGATGGTCGTTGTGATTTCCAGACGATTTAGATGTTAGTAGATCTTGTGCAGATCAGAGAAATCAAAGCCTGAAGCTCGCTAAGCGAGTGTAAAGCATACACTGACGATGGTGCTTAGTTGCTATGTGGACCAAGGCATGATTGAAAGCGTGCTACTCTGCAATAAAGAAGGAATACTGCAGTGGGATCTGGTCTGTTATGATGATATCACAGCAAATCACGTCCGATCCCAACGACATGCCGGTTGGGTTGTTTTACCTCTGAGCGGCACCTTTTTGCACACCATGGGCTAAATGGCTAGGTCACATGGACCCCGAAGGCTCAGAGAAGGTTTGGGGAGGGGACCCACTGGAACAGCTGTTGGGAGACAGATGGTAGCCTCCCGTCAAGGCCATCCAGGGTGTTCTTTAACGTACACAGGGCACGGCTTAACGTCGTCCCATCCGACGGACGGCGGCCTTTCCAAGCCCATCAGTGTCCCCTACTGACCGTGGGCAGGGCGGGGAATTTTGCGGAGATAAATCTCAACGCTGACCCAGCTAATTTTAGATACAATTTGACTCCGTTCATTTCTGCTCATTCAATTTATTTTCTTTTCGTTTAGAGCAGTGATTCCCAACCTTTTCTGGACCACCGCCCCCTTTAGAAGAGAACAAAAATTTCAACGCCCCCCTAGTCCATAATAGTTAATTTTATATGAATTAAAATATTGTTGCATATTATCTGTACCTAATTTATCTGTTTATTTATCTATTAAAAATCATAATAACGCCCCCATGGAAGGCTCCAGCGGCCACTGGGGGGCGGTATCGCCCCCGTTGAGAATCTATGGTTTAGAGAGAAAATAACAATAATTAGTTAAAATTATTTTCCTTAATAAATCCCATTTTGTAAAACAGATAGCAGCTATGCTCAACAAAAAAAAATTTTATATTTTGAACACTCTACAATATTTAATATATTATAATAAATTGAAATTTATGGCTTAATGTGAGACAACATGTTTTGTTTAATTATATTTTATAAAATTTTAGGTATTTTCAATAAAAGTCATATCGAGTTTCTTACCTTATATAAACTGTCAATAGATGGCAGCATGCACTTCTCGTATCAACCATAAATAAAATTTACCATTAGAACAGAATGCAGACACTTATATACATCGATATTCTCCAGGGAACACAAAACGGCAACATACATTGACTTATGTATTTGCAAGATGATTAAATGTATTAATTTAGATACTAATTTTAAAAATTCTGCCAAATTGCTCAAAATATACTTACTACGGCATCTTCAGCTATCGTAACATGAACTCCTGAATGGATAAAATACTCATTGAATAACTTTAGGGTCAGCTACCACTGTACGCAAATAGCCATGGAGGTTAGACAGGTTGAAACACTAATTAAATCCCAATAAATATATATAGAGTAAGACAAACCATAGTTACAATAGGCTAAAATTATTACATTGCGCATGCACACCCCGCCCCTTACAGTTGTTTTTCTGCGTGCACACCAATTTGCCACGTTCTGCTTCGGCAAAATTCCGCAGAGCGGCGCCACTTACGCTTGTGCGAAGCTGGCCTTCTTCTCCTTAGACCTTCTCGCGCACGGCTCTTCCGCACATGGAGTTCAACACCCCCTGTAACAGAGAGCCAAGGGACCAAATTGATATCAGCTTAAGTAGTGATGTGATGTGATGTGATAAAATGTGATGGGAAGGTTAGAAACCCTTCAACAATGGGCTTCCTGCTATCCCAAACAAAGAATCGGACGTGTAAATCACAATGTAGAAAATAAAAATAATAGTTTTTCTGAATTTTTTAAAAGTTCCCACTTATGCAGAGTAGACTTTCTGTAATCCAATACTCTTGGATCTTAATTTCTTTTCTTTTCTGAACCAAAATAGATTTCAAAAACAAAATTAACACTTCAAACAAGGTATAAAAAAATAACAGTCACAGTTCTTTCTTCAGTTCCACCACAAAAACAACCATGAGGTTATCACTTGAGATACTGGCCACTAGAGAAAGTTTGCAAGTAAAAACACATTTTTCTTGAACAGTCAATATTTCATATTTGTATATTATTAAATTCCTCTTCTTTTTATTTTCGAAAAACGAAAACCCAGCAAAGGATGAATTCAGATTCTGTATAATAAAGAACTTTCCTCCAAGAAACTGAGAATCAGGGTCTGAATTTTAAATCTATTGCTTTTACTGTAGCTTCTGCAGAGAAGAGATTTCATTGACAATTCTTCATCAATAATCTTCTTCATCTTTTCCTTCAGAATTTGTCGTTGAAATTGATAGAGAGGACAATGTAAAAAGACATGAGAAATATTTTCTGGAGTTTTACAGATGGCACAAAGTGGAGAGGGTTTTTTGTTAATTTTGAAGAGCTTTTCATTTAAAGCACAGTGATCAAGGTTAATCCTGAAAAGAGCTGTTTCTTGTCTTCTGCTCAGATGAGATGTTTGAAGTTGGGGTGGGGGGCTATTAAAGATGCTGCGATAGAATAGGCCAACATTTTTCCAACTATTTTGAAACAGTTTAATCCATTCAGAGTGAGTTATTTTATTTTCTCTAATGCAGAAATCTTTGTATGTAATGATGTTAAATATGTTTGCGGTTTTCTGTAAGCTCTCTCTAGCAGTTTTGTCAGCCTCTTCGTTCCCATGGATTCCTATATGGCTAGGAATCCACTGGATCACAATTTGATTTTTATTTTCT
The DNA here is from genome assembly GCA_038380435.1 of Ryuthela nishihirai. Classification (NCBI taxonomy): domain Eukaryota; kingdom Metazoa; phylum Arthropoda; class Arachnida; order Araneae; family Heptathelidae; genus Ryuthela; species Ryuthela nishihirai. The sequence goes on along the minus strand of JAWZYU010000029.1, from coordinate 61,949,354 downwards.
TCAACATGTTTATTGCATTGCCATAATATTTCTGAAATTAATGAACAATTAGAGGTAGAAAGTGGATCAGCTAGAAGAGCTTGGAGTGAAGACCTGCTGTCTGAAAGAATCAGGATTTTTTCTGAATGAAAAATGAATGCCCATTCAAGTGCCTTGAGGATAGCCCAAAGTTCGCCATTCATAATAAATGTTGGATTAGACAACGAAAATCCTTCTTTAATACTGAGACCAGGAATGCAGAAAGCACAGGATACTATTCCAGTTTCATCACTTCTAGAACCATCAGTAAAGATGTGGCAAAAACCAGCAAATTTCCCACCAATATACTGCATGGTAAGAGTCCATAGTTCTTCAGAAGGGTAGTGATGTTTTGAAATCACGTCAGGGATGTAAGGAAAAATATCTGGCCTAGAGATATTCCAAATGGGAAAATCGGGTATGCTGTCTCCTGCAATATTTCTGTTAATCAAATTTAAAAGGAAAATATTACTTTTGATACTTCTAAAAATGCTCGATCTTTTGCAGTTCAAAATTTTATCTAAGATTAGATTTTTATTGGTCTTGGTTTTCATTCTTGCTATACTTTTAAAAACAATGGAATTTCTTCTAACGCTGAGTGGAGGTATGGCAGCTTCAGCAAGTGATGGAAGGGTTGGAGATCCAGGTAGTAATCCGAGGCAACATCTAATAGCTTTATTTTGACAGGTTTCAAGCTTTTTGCACAAGGAATCGGAAGCATTAAGGTAAAGCTGGCTACCATACTCGAGAATCGGGCGTATTAAAACTTTGTAGAAAATAAGGAGAGTTTTAGATTTAGCTCCCCACGATGTACCGGTTAGATATCTCAGCATATTCAATCTGCTATTAACTTTTTGACAGACTAGATTAATTTGAGGTTTCCAAATTAAATGATGGTCAAGAAGAACACCAAGAAATTTGTGTTCTTTAACAACTTCAATAGGCTCATTGTTAATTTGTAGTCTTAATGGGAAGTGCTTAAATCGTGGTCTGGAAATAATTAAACACTTAGTTTTATCTTGTGAAACTGAAAATCCCCATTCATCTAAAAACTTATGGACTTGATTGACTGCTATTTGTAGATTCTTTTGAAGGATGTCAAGATCTCTGCCAGTAACCCAAACAGCTAAATCATCAGCAAAAATTGAATATTTAATATTTTTGTTTAAGCACTTAGGTAGGTCCTGAAGCATGATGTTGAAAAGCACAGGGCTGAGAACGCTGCCCTGTGGTAAACCCTCAGAAACAGGGATAAGAGCTGAAAAAATATTTCCTAATTTTACTTGAATTTTTCTATCTTTCAGAAAATTGTTTATATAGTTAAACATATTGCCAGTTATTCCTAATTTTAAAAGCTTAAAAAGCAGTCCAAGATGCCAAACACTGTCAAAAGCATGTTGGATATCGAAGAAAACCACAGCCACTCTTTGTTTTATGGAAAGAGCATTTTGTGACTCAGCAATTAGTTGAAGTAAATTATCTTGAGATGACATTCCTCTCCGAAAGCCCGTTTGGAAAGGAGAGAGCATTCCAGAGTATTCAAGAAACCAATTGAGTCTGTAAAGTATCATCCTTTCAAATACTTTCCCAAGACAAGAAGTCAGTGAAACAGGTCTGTAGGAGCTTAATAAATTAGATGGTTTCTTAGGTTTTACAATAGGAATGATCTGGGCTATTTTCCAAGTATCCGGAATTGTGCCTCTGTTCCAGCATTCATTAAGTAGTTTCAATAAATGTATCAGTCCTTCCTGTGGAAGGGATTTAATAATAACATTGGTGATTCTATCTGGTCCAGAACTGCTCTTATTTTTGGTTTTTTTTATCGCATTTTCAAGTTCCCATAGGTTGAAAGGAGTATTCAAATATTCTGGAGACAGGGGCAACTCATCCAAGACTGCTTCCATAAATTTGGAAATCTTATCCCTGCTGTTTCTGAATGAATCAGAAGTAGGTAACTTATAATAAGAAGAGAAATGATGGACGAAATATTCTGCCAGTTTCTCGGTTGTGCAATTTAGAGCTATAGTAAGTTGGGTCCAGATGGGAGTAGGTTCAGGAGCTGTTCCAATATTCTTTATTTTCCTCCAAATAGCTGACTGAGGAGTCTGGAAGTTAATATCTTTGCAAAAGTTTTGCCACTGTTTTTTCTCAATATTTTTTGTACCATACAGACTAATCTTATATTTTTTATTCTAATATTATTACTGGTGGATTCTGTGCTAACCTTAATTCTAAAGTTTGTCTATAAATATATTTTATTTATGATAATATTTATTCCTACTAATTAGCATTATTATATTTTATAATAAATAGGAATAATTTTCTTTTTAAATAAAATATATGTATTAGGATTACCTAAGTGACGTCAAAAATTTGGTACATTGGCCTTCTGTTATAGGAGGTATTGCTTAGTGCGCCATCTGATGGACGGCGGCCTTTTCAAGCCCATCGGTGTCCCCTACTGACCGTGGGCAGGGCGGGGAAAGTTTGCGGAGATAAATCTCAACGCTGACCCAGCTGGGACTCGAACCTGGGAACTACAGATTACGAGCCTGGCGCGCTACCGACTGAGTCACCCCCGCCCCACGACATGCCGGACTTCGAGGCATGTATGAAGACAGGCAAGAAGTCAATAATTCAAGAATTTTTCAATAATTCAAGAAAGCTATAGACATGCATCTGAGGAATTTTTCGCAGAAATTAATTAAATAATATTGTTTTAAACAAGCATTCTCTGAAGTTTTTTGAGAAGTGTTAAAAAACACTGATGAAAAGGTGAAGACTGAATGATCTTCACAGGCTTCCGTTTATCATCCATAGCACTCTATCCTACTGACCGTGGGAAAAGTGGGGAGTTTTGCGGAGATTTATTTCAAACTTTTCCTAGCTGGGATTCGAACCTGGGAACTGGAGATTACGAGCCTGGCGCGCTACCGACTGAGACACCCCCTCCCCTTTGGAGGAAGGAATGGTGGAGGTGGGGGGGGGGCAAGATCGAGTAGGATTGAAACGGATGTTCTGGTATGCTTTTTATTCTTCGTTTTAGTGGCCTATAAAATGTTTTCTAAAGCTACGGGAAATCTACCATATATCATCCATAGCATCATAGTGCATCCCCTTCACCAACGATTTCCGAGTCATTGTGATCTGGCCATTAGCCCATTGAGTGCGAAAATGGTACCGCTCAGAGGTAAAATAACCCAATACAGCATTTTATTACATTTAGAGCAATACAGTCTCATTTGCTGTTTAAAAACACCAAACAATCAACCTACACTGGTATCGATTTTTGAGGTTCAAGAATAAAGGGTAAGTCTAACACCAGAACCAATTGAAAAATATAAACTATGAATTGGTGTTTGAAAGACATAATCACATTTTTCATAACCTACAGGCTCCTGTCAGACCTCTGTGGCAAGCAGCTGCTTGAGGGGGTATTTATTTATTATTGTATTTACGGCTTGTCAACAAGTGCTCGTGCAGCTCTGCACGTGCCTGGGAGTGGCGGGAAAAAGGAACACTGGTCTGCGGTAATTATTCACAATAGAGATACTCGTTCTCAATATGGGGAGGGGGTGGCTCAGTCGGTAGCGCGTCAGGCTCGTAATCTGTAGTTCCCAGGTTCGAGTCCCAGCTGAGTCATCGTTGAGATTTATCTCCACAAAACCCCCCGCCTGCCTCGGTCAGTAGGGGACACCGATGGGCTTGGAAAGCCCGCCGTCCATCGGATGGGACGTTTAACCGTGGTCCCGTGTGCGGGAGAGCCATACCCTGTGCACGTTAAAGAACACGCTGGATGGTCTTGACGGAAGGCTACCCTCTGTCTCCCAACAGCTGTTCCAGTGGGTCCCCTCCCCCAACCTTCTCTGAGCCTTCGGGGTACATGTGACCTGGCCATTTAGACCATGGTGTGCAAAAAAGTGCCGCTCAGAGGTAAAACAACCCAATCTGTTCCCAACACTCCCACGAGAAATCTAACGTACGTGTTTTTGACGCTTTTTTTTGTACTGAGACATGTCTAACACCTAAAATATATTCTCTTTAACCTTGTACTTTTTAGCGAAATGAATACTGCCTAGGGGAAGGGCACGTTTTTCCAATAACATCCAGTGCTCCCAATCCTTTGGACACGTGGCTTTTTGGAATATTGCCAAGGTCGCAGAGAATACTATATCAGAAAAGAATGGCGTCATGTCCTGTTCAATGACATGTGAAGGTTCGGTTGAGGAAGAACGTTGAGCTGAAGCCCAGGAACTATGAAAGGGAGTGGATATATTCTTCATACACGGTTGCTGTCAGTTGATTCTGCTGTATTGTTAAAGAAAAAAACACGTTCTAAAAATAAATAATTTCCAGAAAAAGTGCTGTAAGTGGAGATTAATTTTTGCCATGGAAACACTGATTTAACAGAGGTTGTTGTGGGTTGCTTTACCTCTGAGCGGCACTGTTTTGCACACCATGGGCTAAATGGCCAGGTCACATGGACCCCGAAGGCTCAGAGAAGGTTGGGGGAGGGGACCCACTGGAACAGCTGTTGGGAGACAGATGGTAGCCTCCCGTCAAGGCTATGCAGCGTGTTCTTTAACGTGAACAGGGTATGGCTCTCCCACACACGGGACTCCGGCTTAACGTCCCATCCGACGCACGGCGGCCTTTCCAAGCCCATCGGTGTCCCCTACTGACCGTGGGCAGGGCGGGGAATTTTGCGTAGATAAATCTCAACGCTGACCCAGCTGGGACTCGAACCTGGGAACTACAGATTACGAGCCTGGCGCGCTACCGACTGAGCTACCCCCGCCCCGATTTAACAGAGGAGTTAAATTTCGATTGATCTGATACGCAACCTTTTAGAAATACGAATACAAACAACGTGCTTTATAAACTTCCAATCGCTTCTGAGGAGCAAATATACATAATACTACTCTGCCTTCATTTAGCATAGGACTCTTAGAGATCGATCACGGTTAAATTTCCCTTTTCCCATTTTTGATTAGAGAGGGTGGTGAAAATGATGAAATGAAATGTGAAAGAAAAAGGAGGGCATAAATTGTGGTATTAGTTTATGACATTCTCGACGACATAAGCTTTTATTTGAGATATAGCAGGTTGCGCAGATTCCGATCACTGTGGCCCAAAAAATTGGGTTGTTTTACCTCTGAGCGGTAGTTTTTTGAACAGAATAAGCTAAATGTCCAGGTCACAAGGAACCCGAAGGCTCAGAGAAGATTGGGGGAGGGGACCCACTGAACAACTGTTGGAAGACAGATAATAAACTCCCGTCAAGGCCATCCAGTGTGCTGTTTAATGTATACAGGAATGGCTCTAACGCACACAGCACCACAGCTTAACGTCCCATCCAATGGACGGTGGCCTTTTCACGACCATGGGTGTCCCCTACTGACCGTGGGAAAAGCGGGGAGTTTTGCAGAGATTTATTTCAAACTTGTCCTAGCTGGGATTCGAACCTGAGAACTGGAGATTACGAGCCTGGCGCGCTACCGACTGAGCCACCCCCTCCCCTTTTGGAGGAAGGAATGGTGGAGGTGGGGGGGGGGGGGACAAGATCGAGTAGGATTTTAACGGATGTTCTGGTATGCTTTTTTTTCTTCGTTTTAGTAGTCTATAAAATGTTTTCTAAAACTACGGTAAATCTACACTGGTTTCCATAAATTAAGGAAAATCCCTATGTTAAGTCAATAGAAAACTAACGTCAAAGTTATAACTTCTAAAATAAGATTTTTTTTGTTTTGAAAAATGTGATTGCAGATAAAGATCTCAATCAAATAAATAAATATCTCGATTTTCAATAATATTCCTTCAGTATTTTAATGAGTTACAGAGTTCGAATGTTTAACAACAGCAATGCTAGTATTAAGAAATGTATAAACAAAGATGAATAGCGAAACTAACTTTTAATTAACTTCTGAAATTAATTTTTGTGACCGGCATCGTTAAATGTTAAATATTCAAACTTCCATAACTCATTAAATACTGAGCATATATTGTTGAAAATTGAGATATTGATTTATTTGATTGAGATCTGTATCTTCTGTCTCATTTTTCAAAACAAAAAAAAAACTTGGTTTAGATGTTCTAAAAGCTTCGACGTTAGATTCCCATTGGCATAACCTAGGGCCGTTCCTTAATTTATGGAAACGGTGTAGATATATTGATTACTTTTATTACCTTCTTTTTGGTTTTTGGCATTTTCAAGGGCATTTTCATTTGCCCCCCCAGTAGATCCGACTCTGCTTGTAATAATCTCATATTACAAATATTAATTTGACACTAACTCACACAAACAGCATTTTTTGCATATATCACCGAAGTGTGCGATACAATCGAGTTTAGGGGCGGGGGTGGCTCAGTCAGTAGCGCGCCAGGCTCGCAATCTGCAGTTCCCAGGTTCGAATCCCAGCTGGGTCAGCGTTGAGATGTTATCTCCGCAAAATTCCCTGCCCTGCCCACGGTCAGTAGGGGACACCGATGGGCTTGTAAATGTCGCCGTCCGTCGGATGGGACGTCAAGCCGTGGCACCGTCTGCGGGAGAGCCATACCCTGTGTACGTTAAAGAACACCCTGGATGACCTTGACGGGAGGCTACCATCTGTCTCCTAACAGCTGCTCCAGTGGGTCCCTCCCCCAACCTTCTCTGAGCCCTCGGGGTCTTTGTGACCTGGCCATTTAGCCCATGGTGTGCAAAAAAGTGCCGCTCAGAGGTAAAACAACCCAACCCAATCGAGTTGTTCGCCTGCGACTTTCTTTCTTAATGCAATAAAAGATGCATGCGTTAATCAACCATTTAACATCAACCATTAACATTAAATATTAAAGCACAAACTTCACTCTCTAGTCACATTATTATGAACGGTGCGTCATGAGTGACCTACCATGAAATATCCCAATGCATGAAAAATTTCTTAATGACGTTAGTCTTCTACGTCACTACGAAGTCCTAAAAGCCGTAAAGACTACTCGCTCCATACACGGGGCCACGGATTAACGTACCATCCGACGGACGGAGGCTTTCCAAACCCATCGGTGTCCCCTACTGACCGTGGGCAGGGCGGGGAATTTTGCGGAGATAAATCTCAACGCTGACCCAGCTGGGACTCGAACCTGGGAACTACAGATTACGAGCCTGGCGCGCTACCGACTGAGCCACCCCCGCCCCCGGGGGGGGGGGTAATTGGGTTCTTTTTCCTCTGAGCGGTAATTTTTTTGAACAGAATAAGCTAAATGGCCAGGTCACAAGGAACCCGAAGGCTCAGAGAAGATTGGGGGAGGGGACCCACTGAACAGCTGTTGGGAGACAGATGATCAACTCCCGTCAAGGCCATCCAGTGTGTTCTTTAACGTATACAGGAATGGCTCAAACGCACACAGCACCACAGCTTATCGTCCCATCCAATGGACGGTGGCCTTTCCACGACCATGGGTGTCCCCTACTGACCGTGGGAAAATCAGAGAGTTTTGCGGAGATTTATTTCAACCTTGTCCTAGCTGGGATTCGAACCTGGGAACTGGAGATTACGAGCCTGGCGTGCTACCGACTGAGCCACCCCCTCCCCTTTTGGAGGAAGGAATGGTGGAGGTGGGGGGGGGGGACAAGATCGAGTAGGATTGAAACGGATGTTCTGGTATGCCTTTTTTCTTCGTTTTAGTAGTCTATAAAATGTTTTCTAAAACTACGGGAAATCTACATTGGTTTCCATAAATTAAGGAAAATCCCTATGTTAAGTCAATAGAAAACTAATGTCAAAGCTATAACTTCTAAAATAAGATTTTTTTTGCTTTGAAAAATGTGATTGCAGATAAAGATCTCAATCAAATAAATAAATATCTCGATTTTCAATAATATTCGTTCAGTATTTTAATGAGTTACAGAAGTTCGAATGTTTAACGACAGCAATGCCAGTATTAAGAAATGTATAAACAAAGATGAATAGCGAAACTAACTTTTAATTAACTTTTGAAATTAATTTTTGTGACTGACATCGTTAATTGTTAAATATTCAAACTTCCATAACTCATTAAATACTGAGCATATATTGTTGAAAATCGAGATATTGGATTTATTTGATTGAGATCTGTATCTGCTGTCTCATTTTTCAAAACAAAAAAAATAACTTGGTTTAGATGTTCTAAAAGCTTCGACGTTAGATTCCCATTGGCATAACCTAGGGCCGTTCCTTAATTTATGGAAACGGTGTAGATATATTGATTACTTTTATTACCTTCTTTTTTTTTGGCATTTTCAAGGGCATTTTCATTTGCCCCCCCCCCCCCCCCCCAGTAGATCCGACTCTGCTTGTAATAATCTCATATTACAAATATTAATTTGACACTAACTCACACAAACAGCATTTTTTGCATATATCACCGAAGTGTGCGATACAATCGAGTTTAGGGGCATTGGTGGCTCAGTCGGTAGCGCGCCAGGCTCGCAATCTGCAGTTCCCAGGTTCGAATCCCAGCTGGATCAGCGTTGAGATTTATCTCCGCAAAATTCTCTGCTCTGCCCACTGTCAGTAGGGGACACCGATGGGCTTGTAAATGTCGCCGTCCGTCGGATGGGACGTCAAGCCGTGGCCCCGTGTGCGGTAGAGCCATACCCTGTGCACGTTAAAAAACACGCTGGATGGACTTGACGGGAGGCTACCATCTGTCTCCTAACAGCTGCTCCAGTGGGTCCCTCCCTCAACCTTCTCCGAGCCCTCGGGATCTTTGTGACCTGGCCATTTAGCTCAATGTGTGAAAAAAAGTGCCGCTCAGAGGTAAAACAACCCAACCCAATCGAGTTTAGTTGTTCGCCTGCGACTTTCTTTCTTAATGCAATAAAAGATGCATGCGTTAATCAACCATTTAACATCAACCATTAACATTAAATATTAAAGCACAAACTTCACTCTCTAGTCACATTATTATGAACGGTGCGTCATGAGTGACCTACCATGAAATATCCCAATGCATGAAAAATTTCTTAATGACGTTAGTGTTCTACGTCACTACGAAGTCCTAAAAGCCGTAAAGACATGGTGGAAAGTAAAATCAAGTGCAACATGGTTAAAGTGGTCGATCTAACTTCGAAAGGCGGCTCATCTCTGGAGTGCGATGGGTAGAAGCATCCGTAATGGAGGTGATGTAACGGGAGGAAAATCACGGGATAAATATTTCAATTGTATGGAGAAGGGAATGATCTCAAAAAACGTCCGCAAATCGTGGCAAATGAGGGAGGAAAAAGGCTCTGAGAAACAGGGACAGGCGTTGGTTAACACGAACTGTAGGCTAAACAGGGTTTCTACAATTCACCAAATGAGAGAGATGACCGCTAGATGTATCTGGAGAGACGTGGGTTCGAATCCCACTCGTCGGCAAAGATCATTTATTTCCGTAAAACAATTTACTTCAAAATAGATTTCAACGAGAACTATGAGCAGAGAATTGAAAATCTGGAAACTGTATTATGAAGCATACGACGAAGTATTGGGTGGGTATTAATAACAATTTGACCAGGCAGTGTATGTTCAGACACCTGATAGCTCAGTGGTCAAGTTTGCTAATTACTAAATAAGGTAGGGTTATCAGTACCAGTTATCATTACCACTGTGACACAACAATCGATATCTAATTCAAATGATGGGTAGTAGGGATTCAGGAGTGATAAGGGATGTATAAATCAAATACTTTCACTTAGGCAGATACTTGAGAAATGTTTAGAATTTCAGAAACCTGTGATTACTAGCTTCATGAATTTCAAAAGAAGCTTTTGACTCAGTTGACCGTCATAATTTGTGGTTGATTGTGAGATTGTATGGAATACCTAACAACTTAGAACCATGATGGCTCTCTATAATAAAATTGAGTCGTTTGTGAAAGTTGGTAAGGCTTGTAGCAATTGGTTCAGCATTGCTTCTGGTGTTGGACAAAGGGTGTATGTTGTCCCCTTTTCTCTTTGGTTATTGATTGTGTTATGTGAAATTCACTGCAAGGGAAAGATTTTGGCCTTAAATGGTCTGGAGATACGAAATTTCTAATTTAGATTATGCTGATGATTTAGACCTTTTGGCAAATGATGTTGATGAGATGAACTCTTTCATTCGAGCTGTTGATGAGATTGGTAGTATGATAAATAGGTTTGATGATAAAGAGGGAGAAAACTAAGTGACGAGTAGCTGATTGCCTGGTTAGGCAGGTCTATGAGTGATGAATAGCCACGAATAAGCCACGAACATCATGAGTGACCTACCATATTTTTTTATACATTTCTTAAACTGGCATTCGTTACTATAGTTTTCTCTCTATTTATTCTATGTATGTTTGCCTGGTTACCTACCTAAAAGGCACAACCTGACTGGTTAGGCAGGTTGTGGTTCAGTTAACATGAATGGTTGCACCCTTGAGCAAAGGTCTCAGTTTAATTATCTTGGGATCTGTTTAACAGATACTGATGATGTGCAGCATGAACTAAAGAGAGAAATAGCGATTTCTGTTGGGGATTTTAAGAATCTATGGAGAGTGTGGAGAAATCAGCGTATATATCTAAAGACTGAATTTGTTCTTTCTAAAGCAATTATGGTAGCGAAACATGGATACTTAGTAAACAAGACAACAAGACATTTGATACCTTTGACTCTATGGAAAGGCCGCCGTCCGTCGGATGGGACGTTACGCCGTGGCCCCGTGTGCGGGAGAGCCATACCCTGTGCACGTTAAAGAACAAGCTGGATGGCTTGACGGGAGGCTACCATCTGTCTCCCAACAGCGTTGGGAGACAGATGGTAGCCTCCCGTCAAGCAGTCCCCTCCCCCAACCTTCTCTGAGCCTTCGGGGTCCATGTGACCTGGCCATTTAGCTCATGGTGTGCAAAAAGTGCCGATCTGAGGTAAAACAACCCAACAACCCAACCCTTTGACTCTAAATGTTTACGCAGCATTTTGGGCAATACGTGGTTTGAACTTGGAAATAATGATGTCGTTTGGCGAAGCAGTCGTCAACCTCTTTTGATCAGCATATTGTGCAGAGAGAGACTGCGTTGGTTTGGCCATGTTGCCCGTATGCATAACTACAGATTAGAGAATAGAGTTATAAACAGTACCATCTGAAGGCGTTAGAAAAATGGTGAGTTATTTGAGATAACCTACGACATTGTAGACGTCACAAGCTTTAACATGAGATAAAACACTTTGGGGGGTCCTAGAAATTTCCGTCCCTTTTTTGGGTGAAGAAGGCTAGGCTGCAAAATTTGAAGCAGCCTATGAGAGCCCCCACGTGAGGAGGTACTTTCATTTGTTATCTACCTAAATCATAACTGTAGCCCTTGCGTTCGGATTGGGTTGGGTTGTTTTACCTCTGAGCGGCACTTTTTTGCACACCATGGGCTAAATGTCCAGGTCATATGGACCCCGAAAGCTCAGAGAAGGTTGGGGGAGGGGACCCACTGGAACAGTTGTTAGGAAACAAATGGTAAGCCTCCCGTCAAGGCCATCCAGCGTGTTCTTTAACGTGCACAGGGTATGGCTTTCCCTCACGCGGGGCCACGGCTGAACGTCCCATCCGACGGACGGCGCATTTCCACGCCTATCGGTGTCCCATACCTAACGTGGGCAGGGCGGGAAATTTTGTGGAGATAAATCTCAACGCTGACCCAGCTGGGACTCGAACCTGGGAACCTTGCGTTCAGAAGATACAGTAGAAGAACGATTTTCACATTTCACCAATTTTGGAGGCGACGAACGCACTGGGGGGTAACGTTTTATAGCCTAAAACACTCCCCACGTCAGAAGCTTTCATTCGATATGCACTTGCTACTTTCAGCCGTTGCATTCGAATAATATAGCAAAATCCGTTACACATTTACCTGTACAGTCGCTCAAAAAAAGTATCCGAACACTATGGTTGATTACAGAATTCAGAAAAAATATCTGGCAACGATTTTTTTAGAAATTAGTGATCTGGCAATCTTCGTGTCACGTGATTACAGAATTCAGGAAAAATATCTGGAGCGTGTACAGCAACTGTACACGCTCCAGTTACCGTTCACAGCAAACTGGAGCGTGTGCAGTAACTGCACACGCTCCAGTTTGCTGTGAACGGTAACTGCACAAGCTCAATATTTCCGTGAGTGAGCCCACACGATCTAGTATCAAAATAATATGACCACCTACAGTCGCTCAAAAAAGATCTAGTATCAAAATAATATGACCACCTACAGTCGCTCAAAAAAGTATCCGAACACTATGGTTGACTACAGAATTCAGAAAAAATATCTGGCACCGATTTTTTTAGAAATTAGTGATCTGGCAACTTCGTGTCACGTAACACGAAGGTTGCCAGATTCATTTAAAGTTTGGAATACCCTAAAAAGTAGAGATACACAAATTACACAGATATTTGTTGTGTATCATTTGTTTGCGTTCATACATACTGAGGTTGCGAGCTTAATAGGGTTTGTTGTCTAACTTCTAAGCGATACTCTTTTATACACTATGGGCTGAATAGACAGGTCACAAGACGCCCAAGAGCTCAGAGAAGTTTAGGGGAGGGGATACATTGGGCAACTTTTAAGAGACAGATGGAAGTCACGTGTCAAGCCATCCATATATATATATACATATCACACATCAACAATTGAATATTCTTTCAAGGTCAACTCTCGTTTTCCCGAAGACTCATTCAGGCATTTTTGAGAGTTTTCATTTCTTATTTTTTATATTAATATTTAAATTAATTTTTTTAATTTTTATAAGGAATTTAAACAGTCTATGTTCTTTAGAAAATTAATTAGTAGATTATAGTATATGGGTTTAGGGGCTTTTTCTTTTGGCTCAAGGATTGATTGAAAGTTAAATTGATTAGTTTTATGTTTTCTGAGTTTTTGGAAGTATTTATTTCTTTCGTCTGTAAATTCTTTACATTGAAAAATTATGTGTTCTGTTGTTTGTGGTTCATTACATTTTAGGCAATTTGGTGAATATATTTTATTCATTTTGTAGAGCAAGGTTTTTTGCTAGTGCTAGGTTGGCTTTGATTCCTAATGTTATGCTAATTTTCTTTTTTGTAATTCATAATTGTTGAATTTATTAATTTTATGTGAAATTAAGTATCTGTGTGTGTGACTTGCATATGTGGAATACCAATTTTGAAGTGTACTGTTCATGTGTTTTTTATTTAACATTTTATGTATGATAAAATGATATGGGGAATTCATAGAATGGTTCAGGTTTTTTGCATTTTTTGCTAAAGTGTCTGCCATGTCATTGTATTTTATATTAATATGTGAGGGTATCCATTGTATATGTAATATGTTGTGTTGTGTTTTTAAGATGCAATATATATATGGCTCTCTGCACAAGGAGCCATCATTGGGGCGGGGGTGGCTCAGTCGGTAGAGCGCCAGGCTCGTAATCTGTAGTTCCCAGGTTCGAGTCCCAGCTGAGTCAGCGTTGAGATTTATCTCCGCAAAATTCCCCGCCCTGCCCACGGTCAGTAGGGGACACCGATGGCCTTGAAAAGGCCGCCGTCCGTCGGATGGGACGTTAAGCCGTGGCCCAGTGTGCGGGAGAGTCATACCCTGTGCACGTTAAAGAACACACTGGATGGCCTTGACGGGAGGCTAACAGCTGTTCCAGTGGGTACCCTCCCCCAACCTTCTCTGAGCCTTCGGGGTCCATGTGACCTGGCCATTTAGCCCATGGTGTGCAAAAAAGTGCCGCTCAGAGGTAAAACAACCCAACCCAAGGAGCCATCCGAAAAACAACGGCCTATCAAAACCCACCAGTGTTCCCTTTCTGACCGAGGGCATGGGGGGGGGGGGAGGAGGATCAGCGGAGAAAAATCTCAACGCTGACACACGACTCGAACAAGCGAATCGTATAATTACGAGCCTGCACACTACGGAATGAATTAATCCCTGTCCCGAGGGATATGAGAATTTGAAACGTTGCTTAGAGGACTTACTTTGCTAGTGGTCCAATGATGAAAACGCGGGAACCCAAAAAGTACTCCACATAGTTCGTAAGTTGTTGGCAATCAGTTTAAAATCTTGGTCGCCAAAGTCAAACTGTTTGTTGAACAGAATCTGACAAATGACGTTGCTAGTGCTATTGGACAAAGGGATGTGGATGTCATATGGCTCTCCTTTCGATCTCTCCACGTAGCTGAGGAACATCTGGATGATCTCTTGGATGTGACCTTCGAGGCTTATCTTGCCGTAACCGAAATCTTTGGCTCTTTGCAGGAAGAATCTCCTTTGGTCTCGCCATACTTGGCCTTCCGTCTGGGTGATACCTGGATAGGCAAAGAAAAAGTGATTAATGTGAGGAACACTTTTTGGAGAGAAAAACTCCGATGGCAATAACTGCATTGTAATAATAATGCAAAGATTTTGACCGCTCTAAGCAAACGAGATTTTCAACATTTCCACTTTTTTATCGCATCAATTGCGCAATTTTTTTTTACTATGTTTCCCGTATGGATAATTATAGATTAGCGAATAGGGTTAATAATAGTGTGCCTAAAGTCCTCAGAAAGAGGGGGTGACCTGGGATGTGGTGAGCAGACAATGTCAAACCGGACCTTGTTAGAATTCGTGTGCAGTGGCCAGATGCAGCAGGTGTAGCTCAGGACAAATATGCGAGGTCTGGTTGGACCTCCGTAACCCATGGCTGCTTGAGGATGATGATGATGAGTTTGATGTTGATTTGATTAATTTTTCTTCTTAGTTTTCAGATCAACCATGGCGGGCCTTCTGAGGCATCTATCGGTCTCCTTTGTCATAGGAGACCAGGATCAACGAAGGTCTAAGGAGAAGTCCAGCTCCGCACAAGCGTAAGTGGCGCCGCTCTGCGGTTTTTGCCGAAGCCGAATGTGGCAAATTGGTGTGCAGACACAAAAACCACTGTAAGGCGCGATCTGTGCATGCGAAGTGCAATCGTTTTAGCACGCCGCAACTATAATTTGTCTTACTCTTAAAATATTTAATGTGATTTAATTAGTGTTTCAACCTGTCTAAAGTTCATGGCTATTTGCCTACAGTGGTAGCTTAGCGTAAAGTTATTCAATGAGAATTTTATCCCGTTCAGGAGTGCATTTTACGAAAACTGGAAAAGCCATTGTATGTTTATTTTGAGCAATTTTCCAGAAGTTTTAAAAATAATATGTAATTTAATGCATTTAATCATCTTACGAATATATAAGTCAATGCATTATCCTCATTATGTTGGACATGTTGAGCATGATAATGCACCTGCTCACAAGGCACATATTATCACCAAATGGTTCCAGGAACATGCCAACGACTTTTTTTTGCTTCATTGGCCTGTACAATCCCCAGATCTAAACCCTATCCAGCATCTTTGGGACGAGGTGTTAACGGCTGTTTGCAGGGAGACTGTGCTGCCGTCCAATTTGCAGCAACTGTGTGACACAATCATTTCCGCATGGTATGGCTCTACTGAATTTGGGCTCAAATTCAGTAGAGCTAATTTGATAATTATTGAGCTCGAAACAATTGTGAGTTTGTTGGCTGCTTGGTGTAGACAGCCTGTCCAAGGTCAGGTCTAAATGGTACTTATTGTAGTACCATTTAGAATATTTACTACAGTTTCCCAATTAGGGAAACAGCAAGTGGCAACTGTCAATGTAAACTTTTTAACTACCACACTTTAACACTTGAATAATAAGTTTCTCGATGAAACTTTATATTTATTTAAATTTGTTCCACTTTGTAAAATTTTCGACATCAAAAGGTGGAAATATAAATTAATATAAATGTTGGCAAACACGAAGAGTTTTTTTATTAGTACTTATTTAACCGAAAAAATTTATTTTGTAATATTTTTAAAATCAGTTAAACTTCACAAAAAAGTTTATTTTTATAAGTTGGCAACACTATAAAACAACTACAGATAGTGCAATCGATACATCGATTGTTTTCCGAAAAATCGATGACTATCGATAGTAAAAAAATTAATAGTTCTCAACTCTAGTGATCAGCGAGACGTTCCTCAGCAAAACATAATTATCTCTGCCAGCTGTCCCTGGGAGCGGGGGTGGCTCAGTCGGTAGCGCGCCAGGCTCGTAATCTGTAGTTTTCAGGTTCGAGTCCCAGCTGGTCAGCGTTGAGATTTATCTCCGCAAAATTCTCCGCCCTGCCCACGGTCAGTAGAGGACACCAATGGGCTTGGAAAGGCCGCCGTCCGTCGAATGGGACGTTAAGCCGTGGCCCGTGTGCTGGAGAGCCATACCATGTCCACGTTAAAGAACACGCTGGATGGCCTTGACGGGAGGCTACCATCTGTCTCCCAACAGCTGTTCCAGTGGGTCCCCTCCCCCAACCTTCTCTGAGCCTTCGGGGTCCATGTGACCTGGCCATTTAGCCCATGGTGTGCCAAAAAGTGCCGCTCAGAGGTAAAACAACCCAATCCAAACCAGCTGTCCCTTAAAAACATTCTTTGAAACACATGAACCGATAATCTCTTATTGGATTTATTCTGAAGGACTAATTAAATAATCCTACATTCTGGAACAGAAAATAAATGCCGAGCCACATGAATTTAACGAACCGAATATTAATGTATTATTCTCCTTTATATAACTAATGGTAGATTTTCTACTATTGATATAGTAGAGAATGTATTGACTATATTCTCTACTATTGAGTATATATATTGAGTAAATATCTTTCTATAATGCAAATATATCTTACCAATGGACCAATAGTGCTAATGCAGTAATATTGCTATTCTATTTGCTATATGCAAAATAATTTATTCATTACTTATTACTAAAAAATATGATTCTTCTGTTGTTGCGCTGTCCAGGGCGTGGTGTATGATAAAGGGTTTTTTTTACAATGAACCGCTTTTAGCTTGGAAAAAGTTGAATTCCAAGTGGAACCGAAACAGTCATTCAATGATCTCCAGTTAAATTAAACAGATTTTATTAAGTAGAAAGTGTGATTTACAACCCTTGCGGCGAAAGTTGGTGCAATGCGATACCGCTATTTGACTCATTTTACAAAGTTGCCTTATGTAACGTACTTCTCAATTGTAACCCACCTCCAACGTGGAGTCCTTGGTGCTTATCGATGTAGGTGAAGCGGAGGAAGTGGGTGGATGTGTTGGAAAGACGCAAAAGAGGCTCACGTGGCCTTCGATGGAAGATTAACAATGTTTTGAGAAGATAGAACGGTGGGAGCAAGTGTTTCCTCCAAAACAGTAATACCCGATGAAAGCACAAGGACAGAGAAGACTCGTAATCTGTAGTTCCCAGGTTTGAGTCCCACATGGACCAGGGTTCAGATTTATATCTGCAAAACTCCGCGCCCTGCGTTGGGTTGTTTTACCTCTGAGCGGCACTTTTTTGCACACCATGGGCTAAATGGCCAGGTCACATGGACCCCGAAGGCTCAGAGAAGGTTGGGGGAGGGGACCCACTGGAACAGCTGTTAGGAGACAGATGGTAGCCTCCCGTCAAGGCCATCCAGCGTGTTCTTTAACGTGCACAGGGTATGGCTCTCCCGCACACGGGGCCACGGCTTAACGTCCCATCCGACGGATGGCGGCCTTTCCAAGCCCATCGGTGTCCCCTACTGACCGTGGGCAGGGCAGGGAATTTTGTGGAGATAAATCTCAACGCTGACCCAGCTGGGACTCGAACCTGGGAACTACAGATTACGAGCCTGGCGCGCTACCGACTGAGCCACCCCCGCCCCTCGCGCCCTGCCCTCGGCCAGTAGGGGACATCGATGGACTTGGAAAGGCCGCCGTCCGTCGGATGGGATGTAGAACCACTGCTCCGTGTTCAGCAGAGCCATGCTTTGAGCACGTAAAAAAACACGCTGGATAGCTTCGTCCGGAGAATTGTATTTTACTCGTTACAAGCTCTCCAGTGTATCCCTTTCCTTAACCCTCTCTGAGCTCTTGTGGTGTTTGTGACCTTGCTATTTACCTTACTGTGCTTCAAAAGTACCCTTTTATCTTAATAAGTTCTTCATTTATCTGGTCTCTATTTTTAATGTTCAAATTTTATTCTTTACTATTTTATTCTTCGTTGATTTTTATTTAGTTTAAAATAAATAGATTTTAGAAAGATTTTAGACAAATCTCTTAACTTTTATAAATATTTAATTTTCTTCCTTTTGCTGAACTGTTGTCCAGGCCTTATGTATCAAGGTGACCTTGTTCATTATCTTAAGAATAAAATTTGAACATTAAAAAAAAGACCAGAAAAATGATGCGCTTATTTTTTTACATTTACCATTGCTAAACTCCCATGACCGATGTCTTTGGGAAGATCGCCGGCCGTCGGATAGAATGTTAAGCTGAATCCCGTGTGCAGGATTACTTAAGGGGTAAAATCACCTTAAGCGGTAAAATAACCCAAACAACAACCTCTATCAAATGAGCCCAAAGGAATTTCGTTCAGAAATTCATATGAAACTCGTCACCTAAATGTTTCCAGGTTCGAGTCCACATTGTGCCAGGATTCAGATTTTCTTCACTGATTGCCACTGTGCCCTCGATGTGAAAGGGAATATGAAGAGGCATGGAGAGCCTATCATCGGTCAGGTGGAAAGTTAAGACGCTGCCACGTGTGTAGGGGATCCATACCTTGTGGATGTTAACGAACACACTGGATGGTCTTAAATGGTGTTTTCCATCTGTTTCTTAACAGCTTTTCAGTAGACTTCTTTCCCCTATTAGGACTGATCACTTGGGGCAGGACTCCAACCGACCCCCAAAATAACATTTTTCGAAGACTTTAAACCTTGAAAAAGCCAGAAGGAATGACAACGTAGATACAATAAATATGAAACAGACTTTTAGTATTCATCATTTCATTTAAATACAAAATAATGGAAGAGAGCGATTTTTTTTTCTGTTATTCTGAAGAAAATTGCCTTTTTCTTCACATGCATTATAATTATTTTCGTCTGTTGGGTTTTTTGAAATGAATTTTTATTTGCATTCCCCGATGCTTTTTTTATTACACGACTCTGAAAAAAAACGCACTAAAATTAGGCGTCATTTTTGTTAAACATTATATTTTCATAAAATCCAGAATTAAATGGTGATTAATTTGGCATATAACTTAGAGAACCATTCGTCCTATATTTTAGGGCACTGTCCTATTTATTCATAAAAAAAATTCATAAACCCTTTTATATCCTCTATTTTTTGTTATGTCCTTTAAAAGACCTATATTTTTTGATACCCGTGAAAATCGTTCTGTCTTGCTACTTTTGACCAATTTTCTTATTTGTGTTGATGTCAGTGAGGAATTAATAAGACGTAACTATAATATTGATAATGCTAAATTTTTTTATTGTAATAAATTTCTAAATAATTATTGCAATAAGTATGAACAGTTGACAGATTGAAAGTTAATTTATGGATATGTTTGTTCTGTTTTTTTAAGTTTATAAATATTATTTTTTGTCTTTTAAATAAAATTCATGTTTACATAAAGTTCGTTTTATTTTGGAGCTTTTTTAGAATATTTTCTCCTTTTCGAAGATGACTAGAAAAATATTTTTCAATAAATATCAGATATTTTACTCCAAAAAAATTTATAAATGGTCATTGTACATATAACATACCATAATTCTTTTCATTAATTATTTGGCAAAGAAGTTTTAAATTTCACTTTCATTTTTGTCTGTACACAGTTGAAAAAAAAAAGATTTACTTAATATAAGTAGATCTAATATCGCCGAAATATCCCCAGTGATGAGTGAATAGACCTCTGAAAAAAATATGACATGGATTTAATTTTTTGGGGGATCCTCGTGACCTTGTCCATTTAGACCATTGTGTTAGCAAAAGAGCAGCTCAGAGGAAAACAAGCTTTTAAACGAGAAAACCGGTTCAAGATAGGTCAGTTATGTGTTCATCTGAACAAAGACTGATTCCTGGACTATCACCCCCCCCCCCCCCCCTCAAGCAGCTGCTTGCCACAGAGGTCTGACAGGAGCCTGTCAGTTTATATGCCACAGTAGAAGATCTGAGAAGATGGCAAGACCTCAGCAGAAAACAACACGTACATCCATGCCTTACCTGTGACTCGAACCCAGGTCCCTTAGATCAGTAGCCAAGCGCGCTAACCACTCGGCCACGGGACGGCTTCCTGGACTAACAGTATAAACCTGTGGCTCGAACCCATGTCCCGTAGATCAGTAGCCAAGCGCGCTAACCACTCGGCCAAGGGATGGCTTCCTGGACTAACATTAAAACCTGTGACTCGAACCCAGATCCCTTAGATCAGTAGCCAAGCGCGCTAACCACTCGGCCACAGGACGGCTTCCTGGACTAACATTAAAACCTGTGGCTCGAACCCATGTCCCTTAGATCAGTAGCTAAGCGCGCTAACCACTCAGCCACGGGACGGCTTCCTGGACTAACAGTATAAACCTGTGGCTCGAACCCATGTCCCGTTGATCAGTAGCCAAGCGCGCTAACCACTCGGCCACAGGACGGCTTCCTGGACTAACAGTATAAACCTGTGGCTCGAACCCATGTCCCGTAGATCAGTAGCCAAGCGCGCTAACCACTCGGCCACGGGACGGCGTCCTGGACTACAGAACCACTCGGCCACGGGACGGCTTCCTGGACTAACATTAAAACCTGTGACTCGAACCCAGGTCCTTTAGATCAGTAGCCAAGCGCGCTAACCACTCGGCCACGGGACGGCTTCCTGGACTACAGAACCACTTGGCCACAAGACGGCTTCCTGGACTATAGTAAACACTTAATTATCTGCCATGCACTGAGATGAAAAGAAAAAAAATCAACGGTAAGACACGTCATAAATAATGATAAATGTAAAGTTCGTGCATGCAGCTATGTAAGTACTCACCAAATAAAGCATCTGAATATCATTACAGTGTTGTCTGTTGGATTGTTTTACCTCTGAGCTGCATTTTTGTGCACGAAATGGGCTAAATGGTGGTCACAAGGACCCAAAGGCTCAGACTAGGGTGGAGGAAAACGATCCACAGGACAGCTGGAAGCAGACAGATCAGATCTTATCAATACCATCCAGCGTGTCCTTTAACATGCATAATGTATGGCTCTCCTGCTCACGGGGCAACGGCTTTATGTCCCATTTGACGGATGGAGGCCTGAAGCCCATCGGTTAAAAAAACCCAATATTTTATCTGTGTCGTCATTCTCACCAATGACAAAATTGTAGCAAAATCTCACGTTGAATAATAATAATTAATTAATAATCGAATGTTTACTGTAGCACTAAATTCACAGGAACCATATTTTAAGGAATGTCCCAAAACTGAAACAATTGTAGTTAAGTTATTACTGACTCACCCATTCCATCATCAAACCAGTTAATCATGGAAAATTCTTGCGGACGTCCGTTAAATTCGTCTCCTTTGGTAACTAAAGCTTCCTTTATTACATCCAAACCATTCAAATGTATGTGTGTCCTTCCAGTAACAGTGAAGCTCATAACATCTCCATATTTCTTTGCTAATTCTGCTAGTTTGACATGCGGCGTAGGACCCAGATAGGGAAGGTATCCTAGGTACGGAAGTCCGATGGGTCCAGGAGGTAAGTTTCGATTTCGGAAAAAGCACCAGAGGATAACTAATCCAACTAGGACTGTCAGCAGCAAGGTGGTTAGTCCAACCGCATCCGCTAGAAGGAGAAGATTTTCCACCAGCATCTTGAGAATGAATATTTCAACGCTTATCCATGTAGCAAACTGATTTGGCAGATCTCTTAATCACGGCGTTGTGCTCCCCGAGTTCTTCTCATCTGAGGATTTTAGTAGCTGTGCTATGATTGGCTGGGAGTTGAACGAGCAAGCGCTCGTGATGTCAGAGATACAAGTAGTTCAAGGTTGAGATTTGAAAGTGCACGTGGGTATGAAAGGCGAATTAGGATGTGACTGAAGGATGCTGTTTCATCTCCAGCACTTTGTTGTCAGTGTAACAGTGACAACAAAGACCCACTGGATAGTGTTAAGAGAAATATGATTGCCTCCCGTCAAGCTGATCCAGCGTGTTCTTTAACGCGCAAGGATATTGTTGCGGATTTCAAAAATGGATAGCCACTGAGCGTGAGTATTAAAAGCTATATTTCAAAACCAAATTCAATACAAGGTAAATTGTTACAAAGGAAATATGGATGAAGTATCTTATTAACAAATCAACTATTAACATGCACAAGTCATCAATCTTCCTGCATGAGCACACAACATCAGCTCTGTGTATTTTACTAAATACTACCTTTTACTTGATTTACCAGGTCACCCGAAGATCTTCACTCGTAAACCAATTCTCGTCCTGTGCTAATAACTTTTCACACAATAGCCGAACAAAAAGACAGTCCGTGTAGACATTCGAAGTTAGCCATAAAAGTTCCCACTTTTATACTTCCGCGTATACACAACACATCAAGTTACTTCTTGATACTTAACGATAAAAGATCCCACTTTTATCCTTCAGCGTATACACAACACATCAAGTTACTTCTTGATACTTACGCGCACTGTCTCAGAACAGCTCACCGTCCATTTTCGAACTCACCGACCGTTACAACACAACGACCGTTACAACACACGACCGTTACCGCTCCACTCTTCTTCTCCAAATTCTCCCAACGTTCTTATTCCGTTGGCTGAAACTTTCTTTTCGGTTGCCAGATTCTTCTGTCGTAACACTGCCCCCTTCCTAGGTCTTGTTCGTCCCGAACAATTCTGGATTCCAAAGCTTCTTCAATTCTTCGATGAAACGGGGCCAAATGATCCACGTGAACCACCTTGCACTTTGTAGCTGGACATCGGCGAATGCGATATACCACGTCTGTGTCAAAATGAAAGCGAATCTCATTATGACGTAGATTTCTTTTCTGACTGAAGCCTCGTCCACAAACATAATACGTGTAAGGCCTATAGCCCTTGTGAACACGTTTATGTCTCTGCAGGGAGAAGAATCGACTAAGAGTTTTCGTGCAAAACCTGTAAAAAGTTTTCTTCTTTGTCGAAAGTTTTCTTCTTTGGATTTTTACTTCTATCAACAGTAACAAGGAATGAAAGTCATTAGTGACATAAAATCTAGGGAGAATTTTCATCCTGCAATCTGACCCTTTTGTCAGTTGACTTTCACTTAATTCAGAACTGTCGTGATGAACCTTCAGCCATATTTCACCTGATTCCATTTGATCCCCAAGGTGCTTCACAAATATAATATCAGCTCCATAATTCTTTTTAGCTCTTCGGTCCATCTCCTCCTTCCATACTCTTGCTAGAACTGCAGCTTCTAATCCGACAACCTTACCTGTTTCTCCTGTATAAGTGAAATCAGTGATGTGTCGGGCTGCTAGCAAAATTTTTTCTGTTTTACCTTCACATAGCCAGCTTGCAACATCTTCAGATACTCCTTGTTTTATTAACATGTTACGAAACTTGTTCAAAGCATTGCCGTTATGCAGAACCTTACGGACACGTGATGCTTCATCTACCCTATTATCCACAATGTTCACAAAACGCAGAAGTTCTCCTAACTCTTCGACGAGCTCTTGCAGTTCCAAGGATCCGTTACCAAGGAAACACTGAACAGCTACCATCACTTCCAGAGAGTTGTCAACAGAGTTTTCAAGAGGTGAATCCATGTTGCTGATAACAGCTGAACTCTTCATTCCACGAGCTTGTGATGCTGCAACCATTTTCTTAACTAAATCAACAGCGTCTTCTGTACTGATGAGATCAATAGCTCCTTTTCCGAATTCAACATCACAAGCCAAAGCGCACACTCCTTCAGCCAGCTTTTTGGACACAATTGAGCATCTCATTAGAGGAACGCTATCTACGGTAGCCGTCAGATCCTTGCAGCGGTAAATCTCCTTATCTGTTGGCACCAGCTCCACTGTCTGTCCTACGATGCAGCATCCGACGTCTTCCATCATCTGCTCGATTTTATCTTTAGTGCAGTCAACTGTGAAGCTAGGGATGGATTCCAATTTGTCCAGAGTATCTCCCGTCAATTGGCGAGCACGACCGGAGATCATAGGGACCTTGAGACCTAAAGCAGCAAGTGCAGGAGCCAAGACAAGACTCACTTTGTTGCCGACACCTCCTGTGCTGTTTTCATCTACCATCCGATGGCGCCACTCAGGTCTCCAGCAAAACACATGACCCGAGGAGGTCATATTTGCTGTTTCTTCCGAATTCACTTTCTTGGAGCTCTCATTGTAATTAGCCAGGGAAATATCAGTCATGATTGCCAAATTGTTCATTCTGGAGATCAGCGACGAGTTTTGTAACATGATATTGTCCACTTTAGAGCTCCTGAAGTCGTGATAAAACTTTTCTATATCCTTATAATCCAAATGGTTATAATGTCCAAATCTGCGCATTGACTGTTCAGAAAAGAAATTCAGCATGGCTACGTTGAGATTATCTGAGGGCTTCACTTCTCTCTGATCGTAACTCTGAGGCTTAGTTTCATCCAGAAAGTTACTGTTATCCGAGCACAATTTATTACTCAAAGAAAAAGGAATATCTAAGTCAGTCTTTGAAGTACTGTCTCTGCCTGAAGCTCCTTTACCAGCATCACCTGTTACGCTTCTAAGCCAATCTTCGGATTTCTTCTTTCTTAAATCCCCACTTTCTATAAACGATTCGAGTGTGGCTATATGCTTTGGAAAAATCTCTCCGACTTCCCGGGTAACGTCGAATGGCACTTTGTATCCATGATGAATGGACGCCTCTTCTTTACTCGGACCACTCTGCGAAACGTAAACTCTGTTTCGTTCCCCCTCATTACCACTCGTTACTCTGCCTTTGCGATAATTGTCCAGGACGCATTTTGCTGACGGCGAGGAATAGAATACCTTTCGTGTGGATCTCTCTTCAGATCGTGCCAGACTTGTATACCTAGGTATTTTGAAGTGCAAAGCGTACTGTATAGTCTCACAGCTCTCTGATCTGTGTGATTGTTCTTCACAGTTCCTAGACATGTCACCAGCGACATAGACACTCTGCCATGCATCACCAGTAGTTGCGTGGTCAAAGGCATTATCTGCGCTATCTCTACGATTCTTGATTTCCAGTAGCAGATCCACATTTTGAGATTCTCCTTTCTTGCGAAGATTCGATTCTTTTGTAGTCTTCCTCTCGCAGTCCTCTCGTACTTTCTCTTTTTCTTTTCCATGTTTACAATCTAACTTAACACTATTAAGATCATCTTTTTCACTGACAAATTCAACATTTAAACTATTGCATTGTCTATTGAGTTCGGTTTTATGATCCTTGAAGTGATCAATAATCTTACCAACTCGAGAAGCCACTTCAGCTCTCATCTCAGTATTTTGTGCGGCCATTTCGGCTTTCAAATCATCTTTTCGAGAAACTATCTCCGTTCTCAACTCATTATTTTGTGCGGCCATCTCGGCTTTCAAGCCATCTACTTTATTGTTTTGGGCAGCTAGATCACTTTTAATATCAGTCATCTGCGTAGCCATATCGGCTTTCATATCAGTCATCAGCGTAGTCATATCGGCTTTGAAGCTATTTATCAACTTTACTAATTCATCCATACTTCTAGTTAACGGCATTCAATTAATTAATCCCACTTCTGACACCAAGTGTTGCGGATCACAAAAATGGATAGCCACTGAGCGTGAGTATTAAAAGCTATATTTCAAAACCAAATTCAATACAAGGTAAATTGTTACAAAGGAAATATGGATGAAGTAGCTTATTAACAAATCAACTATTAACATGCACAAGTCATCAATCTTCCTGCATGAGCACACAACATCAGCTCTGTGTATTTTACTAAATACTACCTTTTACTTGATTTACCAGGTCACCCGAAGATCTTCACTCGTAAACCAATTCTCGTCCTGTGCTAATAACTTTTCACACAATAGCCGAACAAAAAGACAGTCCGTGTAGACATTCGAAGTTAGCCATAAAAGTTCCCACTTTTATACTTCCGCGTATACACAACACATCAAGTTACTTCTTGATACTTAACGATAAAAGATCCCACTTTTATCCTTCAGCGTATACACAACACATCAAGTTACTTCTTGATACTTACGCGCACTGTCTCAGAACAGCTCACCGTCCATTTTCGAACTCACCGACCGTTACAACACAACGACCGTTACAACACACGACCGTTACCGCTCCACTCTTCTTCTCCAAATTCTCCCAACGTTCTTATTCCGTTGGCTGAAACTTTCTTTTCGGTTGCCAGATTCTTCTGTCGTAACAATATGAATTTCCCGCACACGAGACCACGGCTTAACGTCCTATCCGACGGACCGCAGACTTTCGAAGCCCATCGGTGTCCCCTATTGAACGAGAACATTTTTTTTTTGTCGGAGATAAATTTTAACTGTGGCCCAAGCGAGATTCGGACCTGGGAACTACAAATTACGAGCTTGGCTGGTTACCGACTGAGCTACTCCCGTCTCGTTGTGGGGGCGGGGTGCTCAGTCGGTAGCGCGCCAGGCTCGTGATCTGTAGTTCCCAGGTTCGAGTCCCAGCTGGGTCAGCGTTGAGATTTATCTCCGTAAAATTCCCCGCCATGCTCACGGTCAGTAGGGGACACCGATGGGCTTGGAAAGGCCGCCGTCCGTCGGATGGGACGTTAAGCCGTGGCCCCGTGTGCGGGAGAGAGCCATACTCTGTGCACGCTAAAGAACACGCTGGATGGCCTTGACGGGAGGCTACCATCTGTCTCCCAACAGCTGTTCAAGTGGGTCCCCTCCCCCAACCTTCTCTGAGCCTTCGGGGTCCATGTGACCTGGCCATTTAGCCCATGGTGTGCAAAAAAGTGCCGCTCAGAGGTAAAACAACCCAACCCGTCTCGTTGTAGTTAGTGATTCTGCGGAAAATTTATCATTAGTATTCCGAGTAAGACAATTATATTTAGCTTATTTCAAAGAAAAACAAGTTACTTTTTTCAGTTTGTCGTCTGTTCGTCAGTCTGTCTGTCAGTAAGAAGATTTTGAATATTTTTGAAGTGGAAAATTAAAGGTTTCTTTTTGAGTTAAATAGTATTGATGAAATATACCATTCACAGTTTCCGAAGCTCCCAAAAGTTTTAACTACACTCTCTGAGGAGCAGGGATGGCTCAGCAGGTAGCGCACCAGGCCCATCACGTTTTTTTAGAAATTAGTGATCTGGCAACCTTCGTGTCACGTGACACGAAGTATGTATGGTACAGTCGCTCAAATAAATATCCGAACACTATGGTTGATTACAGAATTCAGAAAAAATATCTGGAGCGTGTACAGCAACTGTACACGCTCCAGTCACCGTTCACAGCAAACTGGAGCGTGTGCAGTTACTGCACACGCTCCAGTTTGCTGTGAACGGTAACTGCACACGCTCAATATTTCCGTGAGTGAGCCCACACGATCTAGTATCAAAATAATATGACCACCTACAGTCGCTGAAAAAAGTATTCGAACACTATGGTTGATTACAGAATTCAGAAAAAATATGTGGCAACGATATTTTTAGAAATTAGGGATCCGGCAACCTTCGTGTCACGTGATTACAGAATTCAGAAAAAATATCTGGAGCGTGTGCAGTTACTGCACACGCTCCAGTTTGCTGTGAACGGTAACTGCACACGCTCAATATTTCTGTGAGTGGGCCCACACGATCCAGGTTTTTGTGAGCTCACACGATCCAATGTGCTCTGAAAATTAACCGCAACCGCTCCAGTTTGCTGTGAACGGTAACTGCATACGCTCCATATTCATTGCATTATATATTCGTACGCATTATATATATATATATATTGGAGCGTGTGCAGTAACTGCACACGCTCCAGTTTGCTGTGAACGGTAACTGGCGCGTGTACAGTTGCTGTACACGCTCCAGATATTTTTTCTGAATTCTGTAATCACGTGACACGAAGGTTGCCAGATCACTAATTTCTAAAAAAATCGTTGCCAGATACTTTTTCTGAATTCTGTAATCAATTGTAGTGTTCGGATACTTTTTTGAGCGACTGTACAAGTAAATATTATGATTACGGTGCCCCTCAAAGCTTAAAGTTTAAAGCTTATCTTCAGGTACAGAATTTTACATTTTGTAATTTGTTATAGCAGTATGATTAGCCTTCTTTCATTTCATGTGAGTTAATACACTGAAGTGCCATTGAATTAGGGATAGGAGACATCATCCAAATTCAGTACCTCAAGTCCCGCATTTACGCGCATGCGTGGCTGAACCTATGGTCATATATAACTGTCAGCTTTCGCTTCCCCAATTCGTGAGAAGTGTAATGGAAAGGTCGTGAGAAGTGTAATGGGAAAGGCGCGGGATTAGATGCATTTGACAGAGAGCATATCGTAGGTGCCCGACGGATGGGAGACTCGATCTCCGTAATTGTCAACGAACTTCGATTTTCTCGTTCGACAGTTTCAAGGGTGTTCCTGGAATACGAAAATTCCGATAAAAAAACAAGCGCCCGGTAAACTGCAAAGGACAACGAGCCTTGAATGATCGTTGTTTCGTCGTCTGACCCGCATCGTACAGACCGATAGGGCCCAGACATTATCTGAAATCACTCCCATCTGAACGTGGGTTCCAGACGGGAAGTCAGTGCATGGACCGTGCAACGCTCACTTCATCGTGTCGCTTCGGGAGCTGCCGACCTACCAGAGTACCACTTCTAATGGCACAACACCGGGCTCAATGCCTTGCCTGGGCTAAAGAACATCGATACTGGAGCATCGAAAATTGGCAATGGATAGTCTGGAGTGATGAATCCCAATTTAAACTTTGTCACGCCGATGTGAGACTGAGGGTATGTCGCATACCCCATGAAGCCACGGATCATGTCAGGTTGGAACAGCACAACCTGGTGGTGGCTCAGTGATGGTTGGGTTATTTTACCTCTGAGCGGCACTTTTTTGCACACCATGGGCTAAATGGCCAGGTCACAAGGACCCCGAAGGCTTAGAGGAGGTTGGGGGAGGGGACCCACTGGAACAGCTGTTGGGAGACAGATGGTACGTTCCGTCAAGGTCATCCAGCGTGTTCTTCAATGTTGGCTTGTTTTACCTCTGAGCGGCACTTTTTTGCACACCATGGGCTAAATCGCCAGGTCACAAGGACCTCCCGTCAAGGCCATCCAGCGTGTTCTTTAACGTGCACAGGGTATGTCTCTCCCGCACACGAGACACGGCTAAACATCCCATCCGACGGACAGCGGCATTTCCAAGCCCATCGGTGTTCCCTACTGACAGTGGGCAGGGCGAAAGTTTTGCGGAGTTAAGTCTCAACGCTGACTCAGCTGGGACTCGAACCTGGAAAGTACAGATTATGAGCCTGGCCCGCTACCGACTGAGCCACCCCCGCCCAGCTGAGTGATGGCCTCGGGTGTCTTCAGTTGGACGTCTGTGGGACCTTTGGTACAGTCGCTCAAAAAAGTATCCGAACACTATGGTTGATTACAGAATTGAGAAAAAATATCTGGCAACGATTTTTTTAGAAATTTGTGATCTGGCAACCTTCGCGTCACGTGACACGAAGGTTGCCAGATAACTAATTTCTAAAAAACTCGTTGCCAGATAACTAATTTCTAAAAAACTCGTTGCCAGATATTTTCCCTCAATTCTGTAATCAACCATAGTGTTCGGATACTTTTTTGAACGACTGTACGTGTACCGATCACTCTCAATGCATCCCGGTACGTAGAACTCATGGCTGACCGTTTACACCCATTTATGACCATCATGCACCCCAATAGAGATGGCATCTACCAGCAAGACAACTTTCATCTCACAGGTCCAGTTTGGCTACTACATGGTTGCAAGGAGCATTCTGCTGACTTTGAAATAATGAATTGATCATCTAGTGGCCCAGATTTCAATCCCATCGAAAATCTTTGGGATACTGTCGAGCAGAGTGATCGGGCCCCTGTCCCATCAGCGATGACCTTGAGAGAATTCTGGACAGCTCTGGAAGGTGCGTGGGGCGCCATATCTGAGGAACATTTATGCAAGCTTGTGGAGTCCTTGCCTCGTCGTGTGGCGGCCGTTATCAGGGCCTGAGGGGGTCCAACACGTTACTAGGTTGTTATCCCTAATTCAATGGCTTTGGGTTGGGTTGTTTTTTGGGTGTTTTACATGTGAGCGGCACTTTTTTGCACACCATGGGCTAAATGGCCAGGTCACATGAACCCCGAACGCTCAGAGAAGGTTGGGGGAGGGGACCCACTGGAACAGCTGTTGGGAGACAGATGGTAGCCCCCCGTCAAGGCCATCCAGCGTGTTCTTTAACGTGCACAGGGTGTCTCTCCCGCACACGGAGCCACGGCTTAACGTCCCATCCGACGGAGGGCGACCTTTCCAAGCCCATCGGTGTCCCCTACCTGACCGTGGGCAGGGCGGGGAATTTTGCGGAGATAATTCTCAACGCTGACCCAGCTGGGACTCGAACCTGGGAACTACAGATTACGAGCCTGGCGCGCTACCGACTGAGCCACCCCCGCCCCTAATTCAATGGCACTTCAGTGTATTGTTTGACATTGACATACGATGAATGTAATATTGACATTGAAAAGTGACATTTATATTGTTTAACAAAGAAATTAATGACATTGACATAGATCACCGGGAGTAAAATAAAATTTCTAATTCAAAAGCAAATTTCGTGACATGTGCAGGGTATCTTACATTTACAGTGTTTCTCGTTTAACATTTCGCTCTATAGAAAACCGTTTCCTGGTAAAATACAATAAGTTTTTTTTTTCAGTTCGGTTATGTACAGTTTCTTTGAGCCGAGCATTTGGTTATAAGGAATGTTTCTGTTTAATCCAACAATCGCTGTTCCATTTTTCGAACCTAGAATGCATCTCTTCAGGCGCAGATATTTTAAATAATATATACAAGTAACTTCTACTTTACTCGGGGCAGGGATGACTCAATCGTAGCGCGCCAGGTTCGTAAACTGCAGTTTCCAGGTTCGAATCCCACCTGGGCAGCGTCGAAATTTATCACCGCAAAACTCCCTGCGTAGGGTCAGTAGGGGACACTGATGGGCTTAGAAAGGCCGCCGTCCGTCGGATGGGACGTTAAGTCGTGGTCCCGTGTGTTGGAGAGCCTTACACTGTACACGTTAAAGAACACGCTGGATGGCCTTGGCGGGAAGCTACAACCTGTCTCCCAACAGCTGTTCCAGTGGGTTCCCTCCCACAACCTTCTCTGAGCCTTCGGGATCCTTGTGACCTGGCCATTTAGCCCATTGTGTGCAAAAGATGGATGGCCTTGACGGGAAGCTACCATCTGTCTCCCAACAGCTGTTGCAATAGTAACAGCTGTTGTATATATCTTACTCTATTATTCTGTACATGTCAACTAAATTTAGGTTTTCAATCGATATATGTAACACATTATTAAACTATTATATTTATTTCTGATTATACATTTTAAAATTCTCTTCACCTCTATTTTTTTGTATTCTTGTTTTATCAATTTTCTTACTCCTTCATTCTGTACATGTTAATTACTTTGTAAACTTCTGTTAAAGTATTTTAAACTCCCAAACATCTATTTTATTTTTCTCTTTTTTTTAATCTTATTATTCTATTCAGTCTCTTTTCTTTACCTAGTTTTTATACATTCTTCTCTTACTCCCCTTTTTTCTATTCTTTAATTTTTTTTCTTAACTTTTTTTAAATTATTATTACATGGTAGGGGAGGCTCAGTTGGTAGCGTGCCAGGCTCGTAACCTGCAATACTCAGGTTTCGGGTTCCAGCTGTGCAAGTGTAGAGATTTTTCTCTGCCAACTCCCCCGCCCTGCCCACAGGCCGCCGCCCGTCGAATGGGACGTTAAGACGTGGTTCCGTGTGTGGGAGAGCCACACCCCCCACACGTTAAAGAACACGCTGGATGGCCTTGACGGGAGGCCGACACACTTCTCCCAACAGCTGTACAGTATGTTCCCTCTCCCAATCATACATTTACCCACGAGTGCTCGGAAACTTGGACACTAGTCCCAACCAATTGATTTCATGGTAGCGATAATCTTTTTTTATGTAATAAAAAATTAAGCTTGGAACTCCCCCTTGAAAACGATCGACTCTAGGCATAATTCAATTACATAGTTACAGTAAATATTCTGAATTTATCGATACCAATCCCTATTGGCAAAACAATTCCTTGGCGCAGCTCAAAATTCAAAAAGTTTCTATTTTCTTGAATTGAATGTACAGACGGAATTAGACAATTATTGTGTAATGCAGATCTTTTCGAAAGGTTCCTTCTCTGCTGCTTTGCAGCTTCAATGTGAGTTTTCCTTTTGCGTCGATCAGCACACGAGAGTTGGGTTGTGTTGTTTTACTTCTGAGCGGCACTTTTTTGCACACATGGGCTAAATGGCCAAGTCACATGGACCCCGAAGGCTCAGAGAAGGTTGGGGGAGGGGACCCATTGGAACAGCTGTTGGGAGACAGATGGTAGCCTCCCGTCAAGGCCATCCAGCGTGTTCTTTAACATGCATAGGGTATGGCCCTCCCGCACACGGAGCCACGGCTTAACGTCCGATCCGACGGACGGCGGCCTTTCCAAGCCCATCGGTGTCCCCTACTGACCGTGGGCAGGGCGGGGAATTTTGCGGAGATAAATCTCAACGCTGACCCAGCTGGGACTCGAACCTGGGAATTACAGATTACGAGCCTGGCGCGCTACGGACTGAGCCACCCCCGCCCCTCAGCACACGAGAGTGACATGTGGTGCCTTCCATTAGATGTAGTACTATCTTGTATAGTGGAGCATCGGATGGCATCACTTAACCATAATTACTCTCACCTAACCATAATTTAGGCTCCATCATTTTCCATAAAAAAGGAAAAAATTATAAATTAAAATAGTAATATATTATCCCTGATAAATATAAAAGGCACAAAAGGTATTTTTCGCAGTCAAAGAGCTTCTTGCTGCTTCTGGGACATGCTGTGCGTCCGATGAGATGTAAGGCCATGACTACATGTGAGGGATAGCCATATCTTGTGCACGTTAAAGAATAAACTGGAAAGGTTTGACGGGAGGCTACTATCTGCCTTCCAACAGCTGTCCAGTGGGTTCCCTCCCCCAACTTTGGTGCTGGGGTGGCTCAGTCGGTAGCGCTCCAGGCAAGTAATCTGTAGTTCCCAGGTTCGAGTCCCACCTGAGTCAGCGTTGAGATTTATCTCCGTAAAACTTCCCGCCCTGCCCACGGTCAGTAGGGGACACTGATGGGCATGGAAAGGACGCCGTCAATCGGATGGGACTTTAAGACGGGTGCCGTGTGCGGGAGAGCCATACCCTGTGCACTTTAAAGAACACGCTGGATGACCTTGACGGAAGACTATCATCTGTCTCCCAACAGCTGTTCCAGTGGGTCCCCTCCCCCAACCTTCTCTGAGCCTTCGGGGTCCATGTGACCTGACCATTTAGCCCATGGTGTGCAAAAAAGTGCCGCTCAGAGGTAAAACAACCCAACCCCAAAACTTTCTCTTAGTCCTCGGGATCGTTGTAACCTAGCCATTTAGCATATTGTGTGGAAAGAAATTGCTTCTCAAAGGTAAAACAACCCACCCCTCCTCGAGACGTGGAAAATATTAACGTTATAGTTTTAAGAGGAATGTTAGTAATCTTTTTTTGGTATACTTGCATTTTTATTTTTACAGCAAATTTTAAATTAAAATTAAAGTTTCCAAAACCATATCCGTGATGTCGTATAAGCAGAGTCATAATACTCTGAAAATTAAAGGATACTCTGGATGGCCTTGACGAGAGTAAGGGACACTGATGGGTTCCGAAAGGATGCCGTCCAACGGATGAGACGTTAACCCGTGACCCCGTGTGAGGGAGAGCCATACCCTGTGCACGTTAAAGAACACGCTGGATGGCCTTGACGGGAGGCTACCATCTGTCTCCCAACAACTGTTCCAGTGGGTCCCCTTTCCCAACCTTCTCTGAACCTTCGGGGTCTATGTGACCTGGCCATTTAGCCCATGGTGTGCAAAAAAGGGCCGCTAAGAGGTAAAACAGTTTTTTGGCCACGTTTTTCTTTCTTTGTGCCCCACTGAGGAGTGGTCAACTACACAAGGTTCTTGTGCTGACCATTTATACCCACTAGATTGGACTGATTTATGGCTTTGAGCTTGATTATGGATCCTGGACTTGCTGCACTGATGGGCTTCTGTTGAGGGAAAATCTTCCGCTGTGTTGTCTGTTCGCTTGTGAGTTGCCATCAATAAGTGAATAGAGGCATGGAATACCTTATATCAGCTGGTGGATAATCATGATCTAGCTAACCAACTAGCTAAGCGAGAGTTCATGTACCATCAGAGATACATGAACTCTCACTTAGCTAGTTGGGCATCGCCAATCCTAAACTGTAGTAATGTATCTCAGGCAGGTCATATGGCTCTTGAAAAGGTCTACTCGAAATGGTAGTACCTGAAGTTCCTACCAGCAAGGGTGACTTCGGCTTGTAGCAGTGGGGGAACAGGTCTTTGACCCATCCTGCGATCAGGGGTCAGTTTGATGTTGTTAGCCCTATCTCTCTCAATAAACCAAGTTTCTTTAAAAATCCTACTAATCATATTCTCTCTACAGGTACGTGGGACGTGAGGACGTTACATTAAGTTTTTTTTTTTTTGTTCAAGAAAGATCAGTTAAATAGAAAAAGACAAAACACTTATGTAATTTGCTTCCAAATTTGTGATTCTACGCTAACACCTCTATTCAGATCCTAATAATTTTTGCCCCATTTGAGTGAGGGTTGTGTTGGGTTTTTTTTTATCTCCGAACGACACTTGTTTTGCACACAATGGACTAAATGGTCAGGTCAGAAGGACCCCAAAGGCTCAGAAAAGGTTGGGAGTAGGGGACTCAGTGTTTAGCTCTTAGGAAACTGATGGAACTTTCCCGTCAAGGCCATCCAGTGTGTTCATTAACGTGCACCTGAGGACACAGCTTAACATTCCATCGGATGGACAGTTTTTCCAAACCCATCGGGGTTCCCTTGTTGCACGAGGGCAGGAAGTAGGATTAGCAGATATAAGTCTCAACGTTGGAGCTGTTGGGGCTCCAAACTTGAAAACGCAGATTACGAACCTGGAGAGCTACCGAGTAAACCAAATCCCGCCTCCATTTCAGTAATCCCGCCATCCAAATTTTATCAAATCCCGCCATCCTTCGGCTGGGACGTTAAACCGTGGTCCATGTACAGGAGAGCCATATCCTATACAAGTTAAAGAACACCCTGAGTGACCTTGACAGGAAGCTTCCGTCTGTTTATTAGCAGCTATCCAGTGAATCCGAATATCTCGATATGCTCTTTTAATAGGGCCCTCTGGCGACGAAAGATGTAAAGAAACGTCCAAGTTTTTAAAAAATTCCAAACGACCTATTTATGCTAGAATTTGAAATTTTGATGGTGAATTCTTCAATTGTTGCCAGCGTTGAGATTCATGTCCTCTAAACTCCCACCCTGCCCTCAGTGAGACAGGGCACACAGACGATTTTGGAACAGCCACGTCCGTCGAATGAAACTTTAAGTCGTGACTCCATGTGCAAGAGCTATACCCTGTTCACATTAAAGAACATGCTGACTGGCGTTGACGGGAGGCTACCACCTGTCTCCTATTAACTATCCAGTGACTCCCCTTCCCACAACCTTCTCTGAATCTTTGGGGCCCACGGTCAGTAGGGGACACCGATGGGCTAGGTAAGGCCGTCGTCCGTCGGATGGGACATTAATCCGTGGTTCAGTGTGGGGAGAGTCATACCCTGCGCACATTAAGGGACAAGCTGGATGACCTTGACGGGAAGCTACCATCTGTCTTCCAACAACTGTTCCAGTGGGTTCCCTCCCCCAACCTTCTCTGAGCTTTTGGGGTCCTTGTGACCTGGCCATTTAGCCCAAGGTGTGCAAAAAAGTGCAGCTCAGAGGTAAAACAACCCAACTCAACCTGAACCTTTTGGGCCTTGTGACCTGA
The DNA here is from genome assembly GCA_038380435.1 of Ryuthela nishihirai. Lineage (NCBI taxonomy): Eukaryota > Metazoa > Arthropoda > Arachnida > Araneae > Heptathelidae > Ryuthela > Ryuthela nishihirai. The sequence continues at coordinate 61,913,351 of JAWZYU010000029.1, read as the reverse complement.
CCATTCAGACCGTTGCGTCGAAAAATGCGCCGCTTAGTGAAAAAACAACCCAAACCAACTTTCCCATAATAAAATCTGAGCCCTTGGGGTTTTTGTGACCTGGACATTTAAGTCTATTGTGTGTTACAAAGTGTTGCTCAAGGGAAAAATAATCCAATCTAATGACTACATTTCAGAACAGTTGTAAATTTAATGTTATTTGCCTTTTCCCTTGTTATAAATCAGGTTGAGAAATTTAAGTGAAAATTTTAATAGATATGATCCACAAATAATTAAAAACAACAACAGGGTAGCAGAAAACTTTATTTGAAGCCAAGTCGCGCTTCTTTTAATGGTAGCCACTGTTCACACTGCTTCAAACAATATAACCTCGTGAGCCACGTTTCCCAATCTGTTCAAACTAACAAATCACACGCAGTTAATGTATGAGAGTAGCACGCACTGAGTGTCACAAAACGTGATTCAGCATGCGCTAGAATGTTCTAGAATATTTTCGATAATCAGTTCAACTTTCAGAAGTTCGTCTTTTGGTTCAAAATCTTCTCATGTCCTAAATCGAATATCTAAATTTTCCTTCAGAAATCAGATGCATATTGCTGCGAATCAAACCAACGATTAGTTGGGACGACAAATTAAAGTATGGTGGTTAGTAATTCAACTTAACTGTTCAAAGAGCGTGTGATATGGACTTCTAGACAACATTCTGACTGCAACTATGCCGCTCTTAGGATCACTGATTCCTTACACAAACCGTTCATTCTGTGATTGTGCAAAAATAAAATAATATAAATGCTTATTATTCATTAAATTAGACAGCAAATTATTGTTTTAAGAAAAATAAACCTTTATTCTTTATGTGAAGCAATTTTGAAGATCTGGCAACCTTCGTGTCAAGTGACACGAAGGTTGCCAGATTACTAATTTCTAAAAAAAAATCGTTGCCAGATATTTTTTCTGAATTCTGTAATCAACCATAGTGTTTGGATACTTTTTTGAGCGACTGTACATTTTCCCACCGTTTAACATGTTTTTTTGTAAATTCTTAAAAAATGTATAATATAAAACAAATTTAATAATTTTTCTTTGCCTCTATGATCCTTACTAGCATTCTGAAAGGAGGGGGAATGGCCCCCTTGCCACCCCCACCCCCCGTTAGAACCGCTCCTGTCTCATAGTACAAATGATCTGTTTAAATATAAGTTTTTCAATTTAATTTCAAGGGATACTAATAAGTAAATTAAAATTGATTGATACGAACTGGAGTTTGTTTTAAACTTATTATCATTACTCTTAAAGAACGTGAACAGAAAGCTGCCTTCCTTTATGGTTTCGATGAAAATCCTTGAAGTTTTTCAAACCGTTTCTGAAAATGTATACTTGGAATAAAATAATTTCATAGCTGCGTTAAAACCAATGTTCGACTGCAGTCTTTTGCAGCAATATTACACAGTACAACTCAAGTAGAGAACAGAGAACACACACACCCGAAAAAAACAGGGCGTAGATAATTTCTGACTTCATTCCTTCTACTTCATTTGCAATTACGGTAAATATACATTTATTAACAAATATCAAATATCGGTGTTTTTCAAGCACCTACCAAGATACTTCCTGCATTTGAATTTAATCCTTCTTTTAATTTCGTTATACAAGAAGCATTTAATTTCCCCTGATGCTGCTTAATATTGCTACTGAACTGCTGAAACACTTTTGTAAGTATTGAATTGAATTTGGGATGCCAATAATATTATTCTCTGTCTCCCGAAGATCCATTGTAATATTTTTATGTGGAAATAAAGTTTAACGTTACTATAACGAGTAGCCGTCCCGTGGCTGAGTGGTTAGCGCGCTTGGCTACTGATCTAAGGGACCTGGATTCGAGCCCCGGGTAAGGCATGAATGTTTGTGTTGTTTTTCTGCTGAGGTCCTACCAACCTCACAGACCTTCTACTATGGCATATGTAGGGGCGGGGGTGGCTCAGTCGGTAGCGCGCCAGGCTCGTAATCTGTAGTTCCCAGGTTTGAGTCCCAGATGGGTCAGCGTTGAGATTTATCTCCGCAAAATTTCCCGCCCTGCCCACGGTCAGTAGGGGACACCGATGGGCTTGGAAAGGCCGCCGTCCGTCGGATGGGACGTTAAGCCGTGGCCCCGTGTGCGGGAGAGACATACCCTGTGCACGTTAAAGAACACGCTGGATGGCCTTGACGGGAGGCTACCATCTGTCTCCCAACAGCTGTTCCAGTGGGTCCCCTCCCCCAACCTTCTCTGAGCCTTCGGGGTCCATGTGACCTGGCCATTTAGCCCATTGTGTGCAAAAAAGTGCCGCTCAGGGGTAAAACAACCCAACCCATGGCATATGAACTGTCAGACCTCTGTGGCAAGCAGCAGCTTGAGGGGATATTTATTTTATTTTTATTTTACTATAAGGAAATAATAAAATGACCTTCAAAGGGTCAAAGAGATCCGCTTCTAAGAAGCAGAACAGAAGCAAATGAAATTGGAATATTTTAGACCAGTGGATCCCAACATTTCTGAACCGAACGACCCATAATAAGTCCCACCTGGGCCATCTCCACTAAATACCCAATCTGCCCTTGAGCAGAAAGGGCACAAGGTTGGACTTGGAAAGGTCGCCATATGGGACGTTAAGCCGCTGCCCGTATGCGGTATAGTCGTCCCTCTATGCCCATAAAAGAACTTGATGGATCGTGAAGATGACATGATGGATACACGGAAGGTTGGGTTGTTTTACCTCTGAGCGGAACTTTTTTTGCACAAAATGACCAGGTCACAAGGACCCCTAGGGCTCAAGGAAGGTTGAAGAATGGTATCCAGTAGACAGCCTTTAGGTGACAGGTGGAAACTTCCTGTCATGGCTATTCTTTAACCGGCGCTGAGTACGGCTCTCCCGCATATGGAGTTCACGGTTTTACATCACATTCGACGGACGGCGTCCCTTACTGACCGAGGGCAGGGTGGGGATTTTTGCGGAGATAAATCTCAACTCTGGCAGAGCTGTGATTCGAATCTGGAAACTACAGGTTACGAGCCTGGCGCTACCGAAAAGGGGCAGAATTAAAGAAATTACCCCTTTTGGGGCAATTATGGCCAAGTCACAAGGACCCCGAGGTTTCAGAAAAGGTTAAAAGAAAGGACTTACTGCACAGCTGTCGGGAGACAGTTAGTAGCCTCCCGTCAATGCCATCCAGCGTGTTTTTAACGTGCATAGGATATGGCTTTCCTGCACACAGGCCCACGGCTTTATGCCCCATCAGGTCGATGGCGGCCTTTCCAAGCACATCAGTGTCCCCTACTGACCAAAGCAGGGTGGGGAATTTTTCGGAGATAAATGTCAACGCTGGCACAACTGGGACTCGAACCTGGGAACTGCAGGATTACGAGCCAATCGCTCTCGACTGAGCCACCCCCGCCCCTCGTCTCCTTTGACCAAATCCTTCAATAGTAACTGCACTGCAACTTATACAAAACCGAAAAGAAGAAAAGCAACTCTTGCTGGAAGTAAAAGATGAGTAGAAATTCCTCAAGCATAAAGAGAACAGTAAAGTGAATTAGTCAAATCGAGTAAGAACATGACAAGAAAGAGTTTTCTCATTTTATTCTAAGACATTAATCTTAATCTTTCGACTCAATTAACGCTAGGAATAGTAAAATTTCACGATATCTTCAATTAGTCTTTATCATTGCAACTTAAAAAGCAATGCTTACATGAAGTATCCATTACATTCCACCTCCTCTTCGTAATCTTCTTTTTCCCCAATTCTTTCGATCTTCCTTTTTTTTTTAATTTTTTTTTTGCACCTTCCCTATTTCCAGAAGAGAGAGAGGGTCTTCTAATATTCAGTTTCGTGTGAACGCAACTTTCTCCCAAAAGCGCTAGGTCATTAATCTTTTTTGGCGAGTCCTCTCATGTTAATGACTTTTAATAATAATAATAATAATAATCTTTATTTTATTCCGCCAGTCAATACAATATACATTTACATAGCATAATTATCTAATAACAATTAATATATACATGAGAAAAATTGAGAAGTGAAATAGCTGAGAAATATCAATTGCATCAGAAAAGGTAAATAACAATCATATTAAATATTAGTGTTTAATAGGAAAGGCGAAACAAAAAAAGGAGAGCATAGTAAGCTGACGCTTATTTTTAGTTAATGCTCCCTATTTCCTTCAAAGTTCAATTATGACAACAGTAAAGTATACAATAATTCAAATAGTACAATAATTCAATAGTATAAAAGGTTAAATGGTTATGAGACATATTACATTGATACATAGCAGAAGGTTTCATTGCTTTGTAAGAAGAAACGTTCTACATTTGATTTTAAATAATTTTAAAGATTTTGCATTTTTAACATCATCAGGAAATTCAGACCAAATTTTTACTGCATTGTATTTGATAGATCTCTGCCCAATTGACAATCGACACATAGGTATACTCAGATCCTCTCTATGACGTGTTTCATAATTATGAAAAGTCGAAAGACTCTGAAAATAGTCTTTAAATCTATCCAATTTAATCAATCTCATTGTAATCGAATACACAAAGTTCCCTGATATCAGTTTGTAATTATTAGAGACATTAAGAATTTTAACCTCAGAAAATAAATGTGCCACGGGATCGTAATATCTTTTACCTACAATATATCTAACAATTCTTTTCTGAAGACGATATATAGCATTCAGATTATAGTCAAAAGTATTACCCCCGACTAAGATTCCATATGTTGTATACGGATAAATGAAAGAGTAGTATAAATTTGTCAAAATTTGTTTGTTAACCAGTTGACGTATTTAACCAATCATACCAATATTCCTTGACAGAGTGATTCTCAGCTGCTTTACGTGAAATGACCAGTTCAGATTTTCATCGATCCATATTCCTAAGAATTTATATTCAGTGCATCTCTTTAGCTTAATTTCATTAATCTTCACATCGAAACATTTCTCATCGATATTTTTCTTTTTCTTTTTATAAATCATGTATTTGGATTTCTTGACATTTATTAATAAATTGTTATGTCTGCACCATTCAGATATAATATTTAGAGAGTAGTTAACACTGCTAATCAGGCTTGCAGAATATTGGTTGAAATCGATAATACTTGTATCATCAGCATATAATAACATCTTTGAATTAATGTGTAACTTTGCTAAGTCGTTAATGTAAAGTAGGAAAAGGATCGGACCAAGAATCGAACCTTGAGGCACACCTCTGTAAATAAAATGTTCATCTGATATACTACCATTTACTTCTACAAGAGCTTTCTTCTGAAATAAGTAGCTTCTTAACCAGTTATTTATTTTCCTTCTCAGGCCATAAAATTCAATTTTCTTTAACAAAATTTCATGATTAATGCTGTCAAATGCTTTCGTAAAATCAAGATATACAGCTAATCCAATGTGACCTGCATCCAAATGATTGACAATATGCTCATATAAATCTGCAATGGCTGTCTGAGTAGATTTTTTACTTTGAAAACCATATTGTTGTTGTGTGATTATTTTCTATTATCTAGGAATTTAGTAATACGTGTACAAATTAGCTTTTCAAAGATTTTCGAGAAGATTGGCAAAATTGAAATAGGTCTGTAGTTTTCTATATTTTCTTTATCACCTGATTTATGTATGGGAAGAATTCTGGCAATTTTCAGTTTATCCGGGAATACTTCGTTTATTATTGATAAATTAAATATATAGCACAAAGGTTCTTTTATTGTATGTATAACCTTTTTAATTACATTAATATTTATGTCATCTATACCTGGTGACTTATCAGCTCCTAGATCATTCACTATGTTACTGATCTATTGAGTAACAATTGGCATGACATAAAATGTCTGGTCTATGCACTCAATTTGATATTTATATTTGCCATGAAATTTTTCAGTTTGGTTCAGTATCAATTCGTTAACGGTATCATGAAAATAGCTATTGAAGGCATTGGACTTCGCATAGTCATCAGCAATAATTGCATCATCAGAAGAAATGGCTCCTACTATTGACTTACATTTATTTCTACCCAAAATATCGTTGAGATATTTCCATTTCTGTTTAGAATTTTTGCTAGAATCAAATCTACTGTTATAATAGGCGTTCTTTGTTTGTCTGATTTGGGCAGTAACGAAATTACGAAATTCTTTATATGCAGAACTGTCATCCTCTAAATAGGTTTCTTTTGCTTTTTTGTATAAATTATCTCTTTTAGTTATTAATTTTTTCAGATCTTTTGTCATCCAAGGAGCACATTTATTTGGCCTTTGGAACTTCTTAATACCCGTGGGCAAATATTTATTATAGTGATTTATAAAAATATTTATGAAATAATTATATGCTTCATTTACATCGCTGATTAAGTAAAGGAATTGCCAATCAATACGATTTAATTTATATTGCAATTGCAGAATATTATTATCATTGATTTCTCTATATCTATAACTGCTAGGTAGCATTTGAAAATTTGTCCTTTGGACCAGAAAAAATGTGGGGAAATGATCTGTAATTTTTGACATCAGAACTCCATTTTGGCAATCTACATTCGAAATTCCATAATCAATTAGTGTAGAACTTTGATTTCCAACTCTAGTTGGTAATCCACTGTTTAAAACAAAACAATCATATGAATTAACTAGGTCTATTAAATTTAATACATTTTTATCTTGGTTCATAATATCAAGGTTATAGTCACCCATTAATATAAAGATCGATTTCAGTTTAAGTAATGAGTTTAAAACAAATTCTAGATGTGACAGAAATAATTGTACATTACCCTGGGGTGGTCGATAAATACTGCAAACAATCAGATTTCCTAATTTAGCAAGCAAAATCTCGTAATCATCAGTAATAACTGACAAATTGTTTAATATTTTGAAAGGAAAGCTTTCTCTGAAATAAAGTGCTACTCCTCCACCTTTACGAGCCTCTCTTCCCAAACCTACACCAGTATAACCATTGATATGTGGAATATTGTTATTTTTCCATGTTTCCACAAATACAAGGTTGGGTTGGGTTGTTTTACCTCTGAGCGGCACTTTTTTGCACACCATGGGCTAAATGGCCAGGTCACATGGACCCCGAAGGCTCAGAGAAGGTTGGGGGAGGGGATCCACTGGAACAGCTGTTGGGAGACAGATGGTAGCCTCCCGTCAAGGCCATCCAGCGTGTTCTTTAACGTGCACAGGGTATGGCTCTCCCGCACACGGGGCCACGGCTTAACGTCCCATCCGACGGACGGCGGCCTTTCCAAGCCCATCGGTGTCCCCTACTGACCGTGGGCAGGGCGGGGGGAATTTTGCGGAGATAAATCTCAACGCTGACCCAGCTGGGACTCGAACCTGGGAACTACAGATTACGAGCCTGGCGCGCTACCGACTGAGCCACCCCCGCCCCCACCACAAATACAAGAGAATCAATAGAAAACTATTACTTTCTAAAGTTACCAAGATCTCATCAAGGTTTTTGTACAGACTTCTACAGTTGAGTGAGAAAATAGAAAAAGTTGATTTATTAAAGCAATTACCATAAATCAGACTGAGATTTTCAGACCGAACATAATTTGGTGTAGCCATTAAAAGATGAAAGATATTTCACTGTGAACAAAAAAAAATACTTACAATGAGAACAAATCTCGTTCAGATTTAACAAGGCGGCATTGTGCTCCGTTTTCCTTTCTTAGAAATATTTTCCCATTTTTTACCCAAATATATTTGTATTGTTTTTTCTACTTTGGCTCTTCTTGCCTTGTGGAAGAGATCTCTATAAAATCTTGACAAATGTTCGTTGATGTAGATTATATGCTTTTCATTAACGATACCTACATCTTTGGTATTCAAATCACGATGTCCTTTTACTTTGTCAAGAAAAGCATCTCGTAGGGCTCGGTCTTTAAACTTTGCTAAGATTGTACGTGGACGTGTTGAAGTCTCTTCCTTTTTACCAATTCTGAAACATTCCAATACCTCTTGGGATTTAAAGTTAACATTTAAGAAATTAGCAATTTTCCCTACGATGTTATTTGCATTTTCTTGTAATAATTCAGGTATACCTTGAATTTCTAAGTTGCACACATTGCTTTCCTGTTCCAAATCATTTACCCTTTCTGATAAATTTTCGATCGTATTTTTCAATTTCTGATTCTTAGCTAATAAATTCTTATTTTCATGTCTGCAGAGAACCAAGTCCTGAGTGACATTTTCAACCTTATCTCGCAATTCATCATATTTTCCTGATAAAAAAATCTAATGATTTGGTAAGTTCCATGATATTGTTCTTCAGGTCACCCATGCATTCAATCATTGCCTGTTTAACCGAATGGTATATTAAAGATTTAATTGATGCCATTTGTTCGGAACTGAAGCCTTGATCTCTCTCCAAGGATTCAGCGAAAGTTGAAGAAGCACCTGTCGCAGCATACTCAATATCGCGCGACCTGGCAGGGGAAGCATCAGAAGTCTTGCATTTCATACACTTCCATTTGTTTTTGCGTTCTGCAGAAAATTTGCGGAAGTTATCTTCTGTAATATTTGCACAATAGTAGTGAAATTGGCTTTTACAGGCCCCTTTACATCTGATGGAATCTGAGTGTTTGTCAGTCGTCTCTAGAACTTCATTCCCACAGATAGCACATAAGCTTTCCATTGCTGAGGAATTTAGAGTTGAAAACTGCAACATACGGAGAGAGCTTCGTCGTCCTACAGCATGGGTGTCCTTGAGGCAGTCCCTTAACGGAATTTCTTATGCATATGCGCGTGAAATGTGAGACAAGAGGCACGCCGAGCTGACCAACGTTAGGCTTAACTAAATGACTAGTTCAAAGTTGCAAAGATTTAATGAATTAGTTCTCAAGATGGGCAAGAAAGATACCTAAGGAATTAAGCAAATCTTTAAAACATTAAATATAAAGGTTTAAACTCACAGAGCGACGAATTATCATGCTATTAAGTGATATAACATAAAAGCTATCAGAACCACATCCTGCTTTAACATACTGCCATCTGCTCGATCGTGTCACGTGACACGAAGGTTGCCAGATCACTAATTTCTAAAAAAAATCGTTGCCAGATATTTTTTCTGAGTTCTGTAATCGACCCTAGTGTTCGGATACATTTTTGAGCGACTGTACAGTTCATAAACGTCTGATTACAACAATCACTTGTTTGTCTGTGGAGGGGATTAGGAGAGATGGTTCGGTTCGTTGTGCCCTACGTCGGAAGTTGTAATTCCCAATCTTAAGTCCCATTTGTGCAATCATTGAGATTTATATCCGTTAAACCCCGACTCTGCGCTCGGTGATAAAAGGGACACCGATGGGCTTGGAAAGGTCGCCGTTGGCCTAAAGTCATGTCTTTCTGTGCAGGAACCCCACGGTCAGTAGGGGACACCGATGGGCTTGGAAAGGCCTCCGTCCATCGGATGGGACGTTACGCCGTGGCCCCGTGTGCGGGAGAGCCATACCCTGTACGCGTTGAAGAACACGCTGGATGGCTTTGACGGAAGGCTACCATCTATCTCCCAAAACAGCTGTTCCAGTGGGTCCCCTCCCTTAACCTTCTCTGAGCCTTCGGGGTCCATGTGACCTGACCATTTAGCCCATGGTGTGCAAAAAAGTGCCGCTCAGAGGTAAAACAACCCAACCCTGTGCAGGAGAGTCACACCCTGTTCACGACTGGAGGCTACCCTCTTGTTCTTGACTGGAGGCTACCATCTTGTTCTTGACTGGAAGCTTCCATCTTGTTCTTGACTGGAAGCTTCCATCTTGTTCTTGACTGGAAGCTACCATCTGTCTGCCAACAGCTGTCTAGCTTCTCCAAACCTTCTCTGAGCCTTTGGAGTCCTTGTGACCTTACCATTTAGGCCATTATGGGCACAAAAGTTCCGCACAGAAGTAAAACAAATAAAACGACTGAATAGTTCCTAGGAGCGACCGAACTGATCAGATGTATGTTAGGTTTAACAAATAAATAGTTTCCAGGTGACAAATGGAAGAGTCCCGTTGAGGCTGTACAGCCCAATTCCCAACATAGATGGCGACAGTAGGGAATTAACAAAAAAGAGGGAATGTTCATATGTCACATTGTTCGAATACCTGTGGGGACGAAATCCGTTATTTTTCCAGCAAAAATATTTCAAGTGTTTCTTGTCGACAAGAGGTTTCCTGTGATACTTTATTACTGAACTATTAACTTTAAGTTAATTTATTTATCAAACTATTTCTCATTATTATCACTAGATGGCGATAGTTGATTTTTCAACATTTATGCGTTTTTGTAAAATTATTTCTTCTAAGGGGCAAGGGGAGGGGGTGGCTCAGTCGGTAGCTCGCAAGGCTCGTAATCTGTAGTTCCCAGGTTCGAGTCCCAGCTGGGTCAGCGTTGAGATTTATCTCCGCAAAATTCCCCGCCCTGCCCACGGTCAGTAGGGAACACCGATGGGATTGGAAAGGCCGCCATCCGTCGGATGGGACGTTAAGAAGTGCCACGTGTGCGGGAGAGCCATACCCTGTGCATGTTAAAGAACACGCTGGATGGCCTTGACGGGAGGCTATCATCTGTTTCCTAACAGCTGTTCCAGTGGGTCCCCTCCCCCAACCTTGTCTGAGCCTTCGGGGTCCATGTGACCTGGCCATTTAGCCCATGGTGTGCAAAAAAGTGCCGCTCAGAGGTAAAACAACCCAACCCAACTAAGGGGCAAGATTAACGATATTCTTTATGCATAACGAAATTTTTTTTCATATTTTAAATGCAATGTAGCATATATTGAAGAGAAAACACTTCTATTTGGATAAATCACATAAAGGTCAGATTCTGAGACTAACTTCCAGGAAACAACTGTAAATGAGACATAACAATGGTGCCAAAAAAGTGTGAAATGTTTAAAATTCAATATCCTTACTCAACATTCAAATAAAGGGATAATGGACTTTTTCTATACGAAATAAAATAAATATCTCCTCCAGCAACTGCTTGCCACCGAGGTCTGACAAGAGCCTGTCAGTTTATATGTCATAGTAGGAAATCTATGAGGATAACGGGACCTCAGCAGAAAACCAACACGAACATTCATACGTTAACCGGGACCCGAACCCAGGTTCCTCTGATCTATAGCCCATTCGGTCACGGGACTTCTCTGTTTCCATTCTAATTATTATTTTTTATTTCCCAGATAAAAGTGATTTTTCAAAATTATTTTCCACTAGATATGCTAGTTCGTGTTGTACCGTCTAAGATGGACTGTTTTATAGGCGAGGGTCAGCCTTATGAGTGGGGGCTAATGGCCAGGTCTGAAGAACCCCAGGGCTCAGAGAAGGCTGGGGAACGGCATCCACTGAAAAGCTGTCAAAAGACAATTTATTATTATTATTCACATCATACATTCGGGATTGACAGATGAAGATAGAAAGAGTTTGGGTTGTTTTACCTCTGAGCGGCACTTTTTTGCACACCATGGGCTAAATGGCCAGGTCACATGGACCCCGAAGACTCAGAGAAGGTTGGGGGAGGGGACCCACTGGAACAGCTGTTGGGAGACAGATGGTAGCCTCCCGTCAAGGCCATCCAGCGTGTTCTTTAATGTTCACAGGGTATGGCTCTCCCGCACACGGGACCACGGCTTAACGTCCCATCCGACGGACGGCGGCCTTTACAAGCCCATCGGTATCCCCTACTGATCGTGGGCAGGGCGGGGAATTTTGCGGAGATAAATCTCAACGCTGATTCAGTTGGGACTCGAACCTGGGAACTACAGATTACGAGTCTGGCGCGCTACCGACTGAGCCACCCCCGCCCCCAAAAGAATTTGGAAAGTAGTGAGTGAATTTGTAATGTAAAAGAATTCGAAGTTGATAAAAGGATTATTGTAAAGAATAGGATTTTAAGGGGAAAATAGGATTTCCATGGTGAAGGGAATTCGAGGTATAAAGCATTGGTATTGTTTATTTTTTTCCTTTGTTGGGTGTGGCAAGGGTGAAGTTGTTCGTGATTTCTAATTATTTTGTGAATGCGAGGTGTTAAACTCACCCAAATTAAAAGTAGCACCAAAAATCCCAAATTATGCTACGTGAGTTCTATTGGGTCGTTTTCCCTGTAAGCGGAACTTTTTTTGCACACAGTGGGTTATAATGGCCAGGTCACAAGGACCTCGAGGGCTTTTGAGAAGGTTGGGAATAAGGGAATCCTGTGTTCAACGCCATTTAGCGGGTTCTTTTTCGTGAACAGGTTGCGGTTTTTCTGCACACGGAACATGGCCATACAATGGATGAGGACCTTGCAGAAGCCCATCAGAGTCTATTTTCTCATCTGGGGGGGGGGGGGGATGGCTCAGTCGGTAGCGCGCCAGGCTCGTAATCTGTAGTTCCCAGGTTCGAGTCCCAGCTGGATCAGCGTTGAAATTTATCTCCGCAAAATTCCCTGACCTGCCCGCGGTCAGTAGGGGACACCGATTAGCTTGGAAAGGCCGCCGTCCGTCGGATGGGACGTTAAGCCGTGGCCCCGTGTGCGGGAGAGCTATACCCTGTACACGTTAAAGAACACGCTGGATGGCCTTGACGGGAGGCTACCATCTGTCTCCCAACAGCTGTTCCAGTGGGTCCCCTCCCCCAACCTTCTTTGAGCCTTCGGGGTCCATGTGACCTGGCCATTTAGCCCATGGTGTGCAAAAAAAGTGCCGCTCAGAGGTAAAACAACCCAACCCAATTCTGCTGGGGCATGTTTAGTGGGGGTTGGGGAGATAAATGTAAACCTTGGCAGAAGTGGGATTCGAACCTGGGAACTGCAGATTACGAGCCTGGCTCGCTACGGACTGAGAAAATTCGTGTGGAGAATGTGTTTCTGGATGGTGAGAATAATCAATCCCCAAAATTTTCTTCAATCAAAATGGACAACTGACGTCATGTGCAACGGAGACTGGCACATGAGTATATTTTACAATTCTGGTGCCGAGATTTTGCGACGGAAACATGAGTGATGGCAACAATTGAGAGGGAAAAGTAATGTTAAACAATGCTAATTTAGTTAATCAAGGTATCCAATACACTCATTTTCGAGCATTAAGTTACACATCGGTTATTTTTAATATTTTGAACTGAAATAAGGAATTTGATATCGATATTTGTGTTAGTTTTTTGATTCCCATGGGGAACATACAAATCAGCAGTAAAATAACTTCAAATGCTCCAAATATACGAATGAATCTTTTCCACAAAAAGCGCTAAAAGGTCTGTGCATTTTTTAATTTTTTCACAACAGTTACGGATATTTTTTATCGTTTGCTCATAAAATGTAAATTAGAGCTGGCCTTTTGGTGTAAAATATCATGTTGATAATAAATATCACGAAATAAATACGTTGATAATAAATATCACGTAATAAATACGTTGATAATAAATATCACGTAATAAATACGTTGATAATAAATATCACGTAATAAATACGTTGATAATAAATATCATGTAATAAATACGTTGATAATAATATCATAATAATAAATATCAAGTTCCATGTTATTTCAATAGAATAGTACTAGACAGAAAAATGCAAACTGTTCTATTTTCTGAATAGAAAAATCCCCTTCAGAATTCAAAATCTTCAATATGTTTTTTAGTGAAAAGTAAGCCTAATGAAAAATTAGAGACCTCAATTAAATCTCTCAAAATATCTATTTTAAACAATATTTGTTCAATGTTAAAGAGCTGTGAAAACTAGAATATTTGACAGGCTAGAAAAAATTGATCACCAAGCTTAATTGAAACATTAAAAGAAATTAAGAGATCGGAGATCATAGCAGCCTCTAATAGAGTATTTGTTTCAATGTTTTAATTAAGTTTTGTAATCAATATTTTCTAGGCTGTTAAAAATTCCAGCAGTCATAGATTTTTAAATATTAAACAAATATTGTTTAAAATCGATATTGTGAGAGATTTTATTGAGAATTTTAATTTATCTTCAGACGTATTTTTCATTAAAAATCGTGTTGAAAAGCGTTATTGAGTTCTAAATGGGAATGTTTCAATTTTGTTTTATCCAGTACTTGCATGCGACCTTAATTCCATCTCACAGAAGAGCCCATCTAAATTTGTCTGAGCGACATGTCCATGATACCCATGGGTTGGGTTGTTTTTCTTCTGAGCGGCACTTTTTTGCACACCATGGGCTAAATGGCCAGGTCACATGGACCCCGAAGGCTCAGAGAAGGTTGAGGGAGGGGACCCACTGGAACAGCTGTTGGGAGACAGATGGTAGCTTCCCGTCAAGGCCATCCAGCGTGTTCTTTAACGTGCACAGGGTATGGCTCTCCCGCACACGGGGCCACGGCTTAACGTCCCATCCGACGGACTGCGGCCTTTCCAAGCCCATCGGTGTCCCCTACTGACCGTGGGCAGGGCGGGGAATTTTGCGGAGATAAATCTCAACGCTGACCCAGCTGGGACTCGAACCTGGGAAATACAGATTACGAGCCTGGCGCGCTACCGACTGAGCCACCCCCGCTGATACCCATGAAAAGTGGTTGAGTTCAGTGGAAGATTTCAGAGATGAACTGAAATTCAGCTAACAGAGACTGATTTTTCGAGGATTTCTTTAGAAAATATACGTTAATTAGCTTATAAAGGGGATAGAGGTGGAGTTAGTTCCCCAACTCCTTGGATAAGCTTATCGGGATAAGATCTTGGAACCTTATTTTCGCCCATTTGCAGGTGAAGTGGGCTCAAGGATCTTTTCAGTGAAGTGTAGGGAATTTTACAGTTTGGGTTACTGTGTAAACTATAGGCTCCAGTTTAGGCTCGTCCTTTCGCAGTTAATGGGCTACTGACAATAACGATTCAGATTTCCTAATAAATCGCCTGCCACAGTATAAACCTCCCCCCCCCCCCCAAAAAAAAAAAACCAAAATGATTTATTACATTTTGGGGCTTTTTTTAAGGAAATAATGTGTATAATTATGGGATTTTTTCATATAGTGCCGTAGGCTGTATCTTAGAAACGCAAAAATCGGTAGGAATATAAAAAAAAAACAACGTTTTAGATGCTATCTGATGATGGCAGCCATTTTTCATATTTTTGTGACCCTCAATTTTTATGTTTTCAAGGCCCTCATTGATTTCAACAATTTTCCGACTGCTGCATTATAAAAAAAACCCCAGAAGATAATAAATAAATTCTTTTTTTAAAGCCGCAGGCTTAAATTGGCATTGCAACTGTTAAATATTCAAACTTCCATAACTCATTAAATACTGAACGAATATTGTTGAAAATCGAGATATTGATATATTTGATTGAGATCTTTACCTGCAATCACATTTTTCAAAACAAAAAAATCTTATTTTAGAAGTTATAGAGCTTTGACCTTATCTTCCCATTGACTTAGCATAAGGATTTTCCTTAATTTATGGAAACCAGTGTACATTAGATAATTCCGGGAGAAGGAAAGGTCTGGCAAACGGGCGTACACGTGTGACGACATCGGTGCCAGAAATTCTGAGTTTCCCTGTGATTCCACGGCTACTTGAATGATCTGTCCGAAATTTAGTGGAGTGGTCCCATTTAGTTCTTGCGCTGTTAGAATGAAAGGTCCAGTTCCTACCTACAGTGGGTCGAGAGAAATCCCTCGAAAAGTGTCCGAAATCCTTGGGGCGCTGCAGTCGTCCTAACTTGTGAACGGTTACGTACTTGTACGTAACCGTTCACAAGTTAGGACGACTGCAGCGCCCCAAGATTTCAATTTTCAAGATTTCAAGTTCAATTGTTCATGGTGTTCTTTTTTCATTTCCTCCAGTGTATAAATCATAAAAATCGACTACATTTTCCCTCCCTTTTGGAGTCGTGATTTAGTTGGCCCATGACATTGGAGACGTCATAAGTCTTTATTTTGAGATATAATTAGTAAGTTAAAAAATTCCCAAACAAAATTTCCTTCCGCTTTTGTGGGGAAGCAAGAATGATAGGGGTGGGGGGGGGGCATAATTCGAAGTAGTCTACTGGTCCTCATATGAGCTTTTATTTGACCTTTAGATATCGATATTAGCTATAGACCCTCGCATTTCGAAGATATAGTAGAAGACTTTCACATCTCTCCCTTTTTAAGGTAGGAAATAATGAAAGGAATATATTTTTATTACCCGCAACATTGTCCATGTCACAAGCCTTCTTAGGATATACAAAATTTTCGTTCGGCACTCGCGTCCCGAAGATATAATGAAGATATAACAGAACAATCTTTTTTACATTTCCCCTTTTTTAGGAAGGGGAGGGGGAGAAGGAAAGGCGATAATTTTTATAACCTGTGAATTTTACAGTGTCACAAGCTTTAATTTGGGGCTATAGTCCGTTGCTTTCGGCCCTTGTGTTTCGAAGATATAGTGGAACAATCGTTTTCATATATCCCTGTTTTTTTTGGGGGGGGGAAGAAAACATGAGGGGAGCGTCCATATCACTTCCCGTGTCATAAGGTTTCATTTGACAAATAAATCATTAAGATTTCGTGTCAAATGCTTGCTACAATACATTCATATTCGTACCCTCGCTTTCGAAAGATATGGTTCAACAACTGTTTTGACAAATCCACAAAACGACAAGCTGACCAATGATTTCCAATGCATTATTAACATTTCACAGGTTTAAAAAAAAAATTCATCAAAAACGCATCAATTATAAGTAAGTTTAATAATTTTTGTCTGTATTGTGTTTTCTGTGGTGGGTGCATGGCCCTATCTAGATCCGAATTTGCCAAACTAGTATAAACTAGTATAACAAATAATTGTCAAACTAGTTTGGAAATTCCTAGAATCTCGTTGAATTCACTCTAGTTTCCCCAAAAGCGAACTTATTCATGCTAGATACCAAGAAGGTTTCTCTTATTCATTCATTCATTCATTCATTTAACGTTACAAAAAGATGGGATATCCTTATGCAGGCTTTCCCAGTAAACTTTTTGAGCAAAGTGCAAAAACTAAAAAGAAATTAATTTTTTTAATTAGCTTTTCTCCTTTTTTTTAAACCCTTTTTAAATTTTTTTTATCCCTTTTGTTAGAGTAGGTTTCTCATTTTCATCATTTTTTTCATTATTTTATTTATTTATTTATTTATTTTTTTATTTTTCTTTGTCTTTTTTTATATTTATATTCATTTTTTATTAGTATTTTATATTTTATTCATTTTTTTTAATTTTTATTTTTTATTTCATCCTCCAAAGTTTAATTATTTTTTTAAATTCTGTTCTATAATGGAGTGGATAAAAGAAACTGAAGAATGAGTTTATAGCTTAAAATTTTTGTTTCATATTTAGGGTGATTTAGCAAGTTTTGGATATTTAAATCCTCTATCCCTAATTTGTTTAATGCTGAATATAAGACTTCTCTTTGCTTTGAATATATATTACAATTTAGTAGATATGAATATGAATTTAGTATAGAAGAATTGGAAACATTAGAGAATGTAATGAGAAAAGCAGCAGCAGATGATCCTGTTTCTTTTAGAACTGAACCATCTGTATAAATATTAAAAGTAGACTCAAAATTTTCGGCATAGTAAGATTTAAATAAAATAAGTGCAATATCAGCAGGTAAATCTTTTTTAGAGGTTAAAGAAGGGATTTCAGTATTAATTAAAAGGGGAGGGGGGGCGGAAGCACCAGTCCGCAATAATGTTGGGAATGTCCCCTAAAAGTGTTCTGCTAAAGTAATCATCATATAAGTTGGAGAGATATTCATTATTGTAAATAGTTTTAATAAATGGCAGTTTGTGGAAGTGTTTATAGAAAGGATGAGTGCGGAGTTTGTAATGTAATTTAAAAAAATATTTTGTTAATAGCATGTTATATCTGATTTCGAAAAGTGGGATAGCTGTCTCTGCTATTACAGACATTGTGGGGCAAGATCTTACAAGCCCCAGGGCAATTTTCAAACACTGATTCTGCAAAGTGTTTAGTTTTCTAAATTTTGAGAAGAGAGCTCCAGAGATAAATTCCAGACCAAATTCAATTTTAGGTCTTATAAGATTTTTATAAACGATTATTAATTGTTGTTGTTGAGTGCCTTCATTTCTGAAGGCGAAGTGTTTAATGCAATTTAGCAATCTTAAACCTGAAGTGTGTTTATTATTTATATGATGATACCAATTTAGTTTTGAATCTAAGTATATACCTAGAATTTTACATTTATTTACATGAGGTAAATTTTCTGAATTAATAGATAAGAGTTGGCAATTTGCCAGATTTTATTCTCAAATTTGGCAAATTGCCAACTCTTTTAAACTCATACCGCCCTATCTCATTAATCTCTCTCTCAAACGTTTTGAGAGATTAGTATTTAAAAGACTCTCCTGGTTTTTTGAGTCAGGTGACTTCTTTCCTTACAACTTCTTTGGCTTCAGGAAACATCGTTCCTCCAAGGAAAACATCTCACTTCTCCTACATGACATTTTTACAGCTTGTAAACAGAAAAATGTTCTTTTAGTCTCATCATTGGATTTAACCCAGGCTTTTGACTTTGTCTCAATAAATGGTTTATAGAATTTCCAGTTTGTTATAAAATCACTGAACAATTTTTGGGCGGGTTGCTACTATTTGCTATGATCGAACGACAATTAAAAAAATCATTTTAAATGCGAATTTAAACAACGTTACGCAGTTGTCAAAAAATATTATAAATCTGAATAAATCATCCGATGAAAAGTTAATCATTAGGAATGAAATTATATCGTAAAAGAATTTAAATTTTTTTGTATAGCTTTTATCGAGATAACAGATTTTGAGTAAGATACTGTTTCAGATTCCTTTAGCATCGTTAATGTGAATTGAAAGCAATTTTGTTGTTTAAAAAACGGTAACAAAGCATTCCCGGTAGACAAAGTGGTACGCATTTCTCTCAAGAAATTTTTTAAAGTCTCGTAAAAGAGAGAAGGAAATGCAAAACTGTAATGGGAATTTAACTTTTTGCTTCTCTCCCACCCCACTTACTATTTTTTTCCGTTTCGATTCCGTTTCTTGGTCCTTTGTCTTTTTTTAGATCAAGGTCTGTTTTAGAGTATGCTAACATTTGAAATTCTCTTTAGGTCCTGACGGTACATTTACAGCTTTTGAAATTCTTACGGCGATATAGACGATTTGGAAACATGGAAACTGATTGGAAGGGTAATAATTCGAAACATTGGAACAGCGAAAAATTGAGTTTATGGCCTGTGAATTTAATATGACGCTTTCCAAGGTTTTCAATGCCTCATATTTTACTGATCTAAGGGAAGAGAGAGTATTTTTAATCTGCAATCATGAAGGATAAACATGAACCAAGACACCAATCAGGAGGAGATGGAATTTTTGCTTTTCTGAGACACTAGCACGAATTTCAAGAAGGCAACCATCAGCACTCCCTTAAAAATCATCCCAAAATCTTTGAACATTTAATTTATTTATAAGTTTTCACTTGTGCAGAAACATTTTCTGAAGAGTATGCCTGTAAAAGCCGTCCCATGGCCGCGTGGTTAACGCGCTTCTCTGCTGATCTAAGAGACCTGGGTTCGAGTCCCGGGTAAGGCATGGATGGTTGGGTTGTTTTACCTCTGAGCGGCACTTTTTTGCACACCATGGGCTAAATGGCAGGTCACATGGACCCCGAAGGCTCAGAGAAGGTTGGGAGAGGGGACCCACTGGAACAGCTGTTGGGAGACAGATGGTAGCCTCCCGTCAAGGCCATCCAGCGTGTTCTTTAACGTGCACAGGGTATGGCTCTCCCTCACACGGGGCCACGGCTTAACGTCCCATCCGACGGACGGCGGCCTTTCCAAGCCCATCGGTGTCCCCTACTGACCGTGGGCAGGGCGGGGAGTTTTGCACAGATAAATCTCAACGCTGACCCAGCTGCGACTCGAACATGAGAACTGCAGATTACGAGCCTGGCGCGCTACCGACTGAGCAACCCCGGCCCCCTGTCAAACAGGAAGGACGTTTGAACATGCATCAAAGGATGCCGCTCTTACTCGAACGAAACCCTTAAGGAGAGGGTTCGATTCTATGTGAGAATCAAGATTCTTGGTGAATCAAATACAGTCTTGTACGAACAACGGTGTAGGTAAAGGTTAGATATCGTTTCGCCGAGTTTGAGGTCGGTAAAGCGAGAATCTGGAAAGTGCGGTTCTCCACCTCATTTTATAATTGTTTGCAGCAGCAAAGACCCATGGATTTGAGAGCATCCCCAGCACGTGTTTGTATATAGTGTGAATATATTGCGTCGTCCCTATACAACACTCGTGCGTGAATTGTTGGAGATATTTCTGTGCATCACTTGGTGCAGCAAGTCTGAGGCATACGTCGGTACGGGTGTAACAACCCACGAACCTGTTATTTCACCGAAGTAAGGGTGAGGATAATTAAGGGACAAATTCACCGTCTTATCTACTCTCTTGCGGTTAATATTAGTCTCTCTTACCGGATAGTTCACGACATGGACGGGGGGGGGGGGGCGAGTATTTTGTTTTGGTGTTTCCAAGAACACAGTTTAGGGAAGGCTCTGAAAATTTAGTTTCCGGGGGGAGGGGTCTGAGAATAAGTCTCGAGTAGAGTTTTCCAATTACTAAATTATTACACGGATAGGAAAGATTAAAATGATATTCTATAAAGAATTTTTGTTTACAGAGAAAATTAAAAATTATTTTTCTTTTGGATAGCTATTGAAATATTACGATATACACTTTTCGAATCTCTCTAAAGCTATAATTACTCCATCTAGCGGTGGAAAAATGTGAAAATTCCAAAATTTCAAACATTTATTTCAAACGATGTATTTATGCTAGAGATTTCAAATTTTGGTGGTGGAATCTGAAGGTCACGAAGTTTCTATTTCCAACAATGAATTGACACCTTAGACCCAGAGGAGGTTGGAACACACACCTTTTTAGTTTTAGCAGATAATTGTTTGTTTTTAGAGAAAAATGGAAAATTCATTTTGGGTTGGATAGGAATTGATAAAATATTAGGATTCACACTTTTTAAATCTGACGAAAAACTATAATTGCGCCTTCTAACGGTGTAAAAATTTGCAAATTCCAAAATTTCGAACAAATATTGCAAACGACATATTTAAGCTAGAAATTTTAAATTTTGGTGGTGGAATGTGAACGTCATGAAGTTTTTATTGGAAACAATGATTTTTCAATTTGAATGGTACTAATGAAATATTATAATTCGCTTTTTTCAAATACTTAGTAAACACTACTTACAAACAATTACACTGCTGGCCATTAAAAGTGCAACAACAGGAAAGACAAGAAATATGAAAACCATATTTAGTGAATACATAGCTTATGTTACAAGGATCAATTATAACTCGGTTAGATTCAATTATAACACGGTAGGATTACAAATACAACTCGGTTAGACTTGTGGAATACAAAGAAATCAGTATCTTGTGTAGCCACCATGAACAGCAATAACCACTGCTACATAGTCCGGCATTGAGAGGATGAGACATCGGATGTGTGTTTGGGGAATGTCAGTCCATGCAGTTTCAATACATTAGCCAAAGTTCATCTGTTGTAGCAGCTGCTGGTGTGTGGTGTGCTAGTCGTCTTGAGATCATGGGATCAGACATGTTCGATTAGGGACAGATATAGTGAACGCGCAGGCCAAGACAGAAGTGTCACATGGTGGGTATCCAGGAATTGTTGGATGATGCATGTCACATGTGGTAGGCATTGTCCTGTTGGTAAATGGCACCAGAGAGTCCCTGAAGGTAAGGTACTACAACAATCTCCAACACCTCAGTGATGTAACGCTGGCTGTTCAAAGTACCACTAATGCGTACAAGGTGTGTGCGTGAGTGGAGTCCAATGGCATCCCATACCATAAGATCAGGGGCTGGACCTGTATGGTGCTGCATCATGCATGTTTCACTGAGCTTGTTGCCACTGTAATGACAGATACAGATTCGTCCATCATGCTCATGCATGCTGAAGCAGGATTCGTCTGAAAAGACGATGCGATGCCATTCACACATCCATGCGGGACGCTCTTGGCACCCATTGCAATCGCATGCTCCTGTGTTGTAGAGTCAATGGTAGTTGAAGCAATGGCTGCCTAGCAAAGATGCCCCAATGCTGCAGACAACGTCGAACCATACATGCAGACATTAGTTGATGTGCAACACACCCTAATCATTGAGCTAAGGTGTTTGATGTGGCTGTATGATCATTCGGCAGGGCCGTTGAGATCCCTCATGTCGGTGAGTTCGTTCCTGATTCTCATCCCTGTGGCAGCATTCTGTCCAACACGAGCACCGAAGTCTCGTTACGATAATCCGCCTTCCGTAATCTCACAATTCTCGATCAAAGTCGGAAACCTGGTTGTATGGATGGCGTGTTCTTCGACGGGGCATGCTTGATCCTTTAGTGCACAAGAACTGCGAGCAAACACAATTTCACTGTTTTACACTGGCTCCCATGGGCTGTCCATCTTGAATGTTTCGGGACAATCTGATGAGTCCTTCATGATGTTGCACTTTTAATAGCCAGCAGTATATATATAACTTTATAGATTATTTAAATAATGAAATTGTAGCACAGTTATTTTACGAATAAAATATATTGAATGGAAATTTGAAAAATTAATGGTAGTTTTTAAGAGACAGCAATAAATACCTATTTTTCTTAGAGAGTTGTGGGAAATGAAATTTTTAGATTTAAGAATTTAAAAACGAATACTTTTATGTTGTATAATTACTAATGAAATACTATTTGCATATTACCCATCATCCGCTAGCTCAAATTAAGACTTTTAAGGAATGAAACAGTAGGTAAAAGAAAAACTTCTTTCTCTCTGAAAGCGAGATTTTCATATGCACCACAGGCGATATGTATTCTTCTAGTGTTATCTATTTTTGCTGTCGGACATAAAATATAGGGCTAAAATAAAATTATAGAAAGACAACAGTTTTGGATTTCAAAGTAGGTTTGATATTTCTTAGAGCGACGGGATCTTCGGGGGAGGGGGGAGGGGGGAGGAAGGCCGTGCTGTGGGAACATCACCCCTGGGTCTCGTAATCTGTAGTTTCGAAGTTCGAATCCCACTTGTGCCAGTGTTGAGGTTTATCTCCCCAACCCTCTACCCTGCAGTCGGTTAGAAAAGGGACATCGATGGCCTTGAAAAGCCACCGTCGGTCGAATGGGACATAAAGTCGTTAACATCCCATCCGAGGTGCGGCCGCCTTCCTAAGCTTATCGATGTCACTTTAATCACCGAAGTCTGGAACTGTAGATTAAGAGGCTTATCGCGCTACCGACTGAGTTATTACCTCTGCAGGCATGGGGGGAGAATTTACTCGAGGAAATATATTAATTATAATTCTACTGAAAAATAAAGTGCTAAAATCGGTAAATTTAGTGACAAAATCTATCGATTTTCAATTCAAAGGTTTGCAGATGCTGGGGAACGTTGCCTAGAACAACGTTATCAAGTGTATCCGTCCAAAATTCGATCGCATTTCTCAACAGTCATGTTGATTGATCTGTCTATAGACAGATCGCCGGATAAACAAGGTCATTGAATAAAATTTGTTGTAATTTTTAAAAATTATAGTTCCTACATATTCCCTTTTTAGAAATCGTAGGTCAAACCGCTTATAGAGATTATAATCAATGCGAAAAAAAATATACAATATTACCACTTTATTGTTAATATTAGAGCCGGTAGTTATCAAACTTTAGAAAAAATGAAACGTGTTAAATAAATATATTTCAAATATGCTTTAAATTTTTCTTTGAGTTAATAGTGGAATGAGAACTATGTAGTAAAATGTACTAAAATGTGGATCATATCTAATTCACTGTTTGCAGTTCATTGATGGCCAACTCCTTTGCCTGGGGTGGGGGTGGCTCAGTCGGTAGCGCGCCAGGCTCGTAATCTGTAGTTCCCAGGTTCGAGTTCCAGCTGGGTCAGGGTTGAGATTTATCTCCCCAAAACTCCCCACCCTGTCCACAGTCAGTAGAAGACAGCGATAGGCATGGGAATGCCGCCGTCCGTCGGATGGGACCTTAAGCCGTGGCCCTGTGTGCCGGAGAGACATACCCTGTGCACGTTAAAGAACACGCTGGATGGCCCTGATGGGAGGCTACCATCTGTCTTCCAACAGCTGTTCAGTATTGGTCCCCTCCCCCAACCTTCTCTCAGCCTTCGGGGTTCTTGTGACCTGGCCATTTAGCCCATGGTGTGCAAAAAAGTGCCGCTCAGAGGTAAAACAACCCAATTCCTTTGCCGAACTTTATCATGACTCATAAAGTCAAACCACTTACTGTCCCAGATGCTGTGTAAGCATCTACATTGAGATGGCAGTTTATTAGGTATACCACCCCTCGTCACATGAATGGTTCATTCCGACACTAATACGTCACGTGACCGCGGTGTGCGGTATAAATCAGACGTACCAGCTGTTCGAGCATCAGTTAGAGTTGGATTGAGCGTCATAATGGGTAAAATTGAGCGACCTGAGTAACTTTGAACGGGTCATGATAGTTGGTACAGTCGCTCGAAAAAGTATCCGAACACTATGGCTGCCTACAGAATTCGGAAAAAATATATGGCAACGATTTTTTTGAGAAATTAGTGATCTGGCAACCTTCGTGTCACGTTACACTTGACCTTCTTGTCACGTCAGCTGTGCAAGTGTAGAGATTTTTCTCTGCCAACTCCCCGCCCTGGCCACAGTGAATAGGGGTCACTGTTGGGCTTTAAAAGGCCGCCGTCTGTCGGATGGGACGCTAAGCCTTTTCTTCGTGTCTGGGAGAGCCACACCCCACGCACGTTAAAGAACATGCTGGATGGCCTTGACGGGAGGCTGACACCCTTCTCCCAACAGCTGTCCAGTAGGTCCCCTCTCCAAACCATATTTGTACCCACGAGAGTTCGGAACTCGGACATTAGTCCCAACTATTCGATTTCATGGTAGCGATAATCATTTTTTTTATATAATAAAAAACAAAGCTCGGAACTCCCACTTGAAAACGATCGACTCTGGGCATAATTCAATTAGATAGTTACAGTAAATATTCTGAATTTATCGTTACCAATCCCTATTGGCAAAATAATTCCTTGGCGCAGCTCAAAATTCAAAAAGTTTCTATTTTCTTGAATTGAATGTACAGACGGAAATAGACAATTATTGTGTAATGCAGATCTTTTCGATAGGTCCTTCTCTGCTGCTTTGCAGCTTCAATGTGAGTTTTCCTTTTGCGTCGATCAGCACACGAGAGTGACATGTAGTGCCTTCCATTAGATGTAGTACTATCTTGTATAGTGGAGCATCGGATGGCATCACTTAACCATATTTCCACCACCCCTCGAAAGACATCTGAATGGCACAAGGTATTTGGCCATCGTTGCTGACCAAGTTCATCCGAATGGTTGCAGAAAAATCCCGACAAGTTTTCCTTGCTTCATTGGCCTGTACAGTCCCCAGATTTAAACTCTATCGAGCATCTTTGGGATGAAATGGTAAAGTATGTTCGCAGCAAGACTGAGCCACCGCTCCATTTGCAGCAACTGCGCGACACAATCATTTCTGCATGGTTCAACATTCCTGCACAAAGCATCCAGCATCTTGTAATTTCCATGCCCCGATGAATTCGGATTGTTATGAAGACCAATGGAGGCGCAACACGTTACTAGGTAGGTGTACCTAATAAACTGGCATCTCAGTGTAGAGTCGAAGGCATCAAGCTCCATGTTATCCTGCTTATAAAGGGTTCAAGTTATGATTCAAACACAATTAGCAACTACTAGCAGAACGGATCTCATTTTTAATCTGTTTATTCTGATTTTCACTACAATAACTGTTAGAGCATAACCAATCGACACTGACAAATTCAGCAACAAAGCTACGACACCTTTAGCATAGTTTCAGCATGAAGAATTGCCCGGCATTGCTCAGGTCACACATACCCTCATGGCCCATAGCTGTGTCGCAAACTATCCAGATTTTTATTCCCTTTTGACAGATTTCGGTACTTTGTGATTTCCCGTGATACTCAACCAAAGGGTCCGAAATTTAATACGCTGATTCTCCCTAAGTGACCGCCTGTTGGGTGTAAAAATCTGGTTCCTACTTCTAATGGAATGCATTAACAAAATAATGCCTATCCTATGCAAAGAGGTCGCCATCCGACGGACGGTGACATTTCCACTACTGTCAGTGTCTTTCCACTACCTCAGTCTTCCACTACCTCAGGGGACATCGATGTCCCCTACTGACTGAGGGCAGGGTGGGGAGGTTTGCATAAATAAATCTCGACGCTGAACCCAGCTGGTACTCGAACCTGGGAACTGTAGTTGCGAGCTTGGCGCGCTCCTGACTGAGCCATCCCCGTTCCTCTGGCAATAGCAGCAGATTTAAACGTTGTTATGACTTTTACGTCCACAGTTACGGAGCAGTAAATGGCAACGACCGTTTTGGCAGCGACTACAGATTCCCATTTGGTTTCCCACTCCATGGAATTCTGAAGCTTCTATCACGATTCCCTGATGAGCTATGGTTGCCATAGTTAGACAGATTCGTTTATTGTTACAGATTACATTAAGTTATGATACGGACACAATTATCATCCTTTATATTAAGAACAATCTATACCTTCTCTATATATACTAATCTAAACCTTCTCAGAGGTCGGTGTTGTGCGCACCTCGCGATTGCAAGCACTATTCAATTTTTAGGTAGAAATATGCAAATTTAAATCTGTGGCGTTGTGTTTCCCACATTGCCCAATTACGGATTATTCCCTTAATTAGACAATGCGAGCCGCAAAAATCCCAGGCCATCTCCTAAGGGGAAGAAGTTTTTATTAATATGAACAATGATGAGCGCAACTCAGGTTTATGGAAATATAAAACAACAATATTTATTGAGACAAAATATTTAAAAGTACAGGCAGAACAATTAATTTTTCTAATAATCAATCGTCTATCGTGGACTTTAAAAAAGAAAGAACTTAAAGAATTAAATGGACTATGGAACTGTGGAACCCCTTTACGATTAAAACTAAAATATAGGATAGCAACTTATAAGTTAAAGGAAGGGTAAGCGTACCGTTCTAAGTGCTCAGTTTGTCCGTCAGCTGCATCGGATAATAGCCAGGTCGTCATCACTCTAGCTTCGGGTGGGGACCATCTCCTTAATTCGTCCCTTAGCCGATGACTTGGAAAACATCTCTGTCGCACTGTGGCTGATGGAGACGGGCCCTCAGTTGACCATCACATACGCTGTTGGGTAATTTGGTTGCGGTGAAGGGAGGTGGTCGGCTGCATCATCATGGTTATGTTGGATGGGGGAGGGTTCCCTTCACTGGTTAGGCACTTGGGAAGTAAATTCCAGTCTCTCTGCTTCTAATTTTCGGAAACCATTCATTCATAGGGATGTCCTTGCGTTAACGCATCAAATTACACTGCTTTTGATTCAAAGTCCTGCACTCATTTCCAATGATTCCGATATGCCGATACTGAATCTGGCCTGCCCAGAGCTCTGGCCATCCCGTCCAACTGCTCTCTCTAAAATCTCAGTGCTGTCTGCTCTGTTCAAAATCTCAGTCCAACTGAAGCCCTCCCTTCCTCGCTACTCTACCCCACGCTCCTTTCCCCTTGTTTTTCTGGAAATGGTATGTTCACCATATGTAGCATCTGCAGAGGAACTTACGAGTAATAAATTCCCCCAGGGGATCTCTCGCTGCACTTGAGGTTGACATCGCCACCTGGGAAACAGAATACCTCGTTTGTTACTGTAAACAACTGGACGATGTTGTCCAGTCCAACATCTATATTTGATGTGGGGGACGATTTCCCAAGTACAGCTTCCCGTGTGAGATCGCACTAAAGCTGTCAGCAGTCTTTCACCCCCCCCCCCCCCCCCAGACCATTCTGGCCGGACCTCACACTACAAGAGAGTAAATGGTGATTCCGCCTGTCATCCACCCACGGGCACTGCATCGTGTCATCTGGGCGCTGGGTGTTCTCTGTGTGTGGCCCGTCGGGGCAGCTGCGAATTCCGCCCACTCCTAACGTGTCCACCCTGTTAGTCTGTTCGTGTATTCCCTCTGTGTTAAAAAAAACTCAATCAAGTGAGAAATTAATTTAAAAGAAATAAATCGTTATGCCTGATGTAAAATCAGCGCATCGCAGTTGGCAATGCGGCGACAGTGAGCCATTTAATAATAAAATGCCGGAATTTAGTTCATGTCAAAAGTTGACCGAGGAAAATTACGTTAGAAATATATTCGTACTTTGCTACAATATATTCTTGAGTTCCTTTTTCATTTTCAATAGGGCGAGGGTGGCTCAGTTGGTAGCATGCTAGGCTCGTAATCTGTAGTTCCCAGGTTCGAGTCCCAGCTGGGTCAGCGTTGAGATTTATCTCCGCAAATTTCTCGCCCTGCCCACGGTCAGTAGGGGGCACTGATGGGCCGTACGTCAGATGGGACATTAACCCATGACTCTGTGTATGCGGGTAGAGCCATACCATGTGCACGTTAAAGAACACGCTGGATGGCCTTGATGGGAGGCTACCATCTGTCTCCCAACAGCTATTCCAATGAGTCCCCTCCCCCAAACTTCTCTGAGCCTTTGGGGTCTTTGTGACCTGGCCATTTAGCCCATGGTGTGCAAAAATTGCCGCTCAGAGGTAAAGCAACCCAACACAAGGTAAAAAGCTGAAGGTCAATTGAGATAGAGTGTGGTTGCCTCTTGTCACTACACAGTCCTCACAGCGATGTCTCATGCTATTGATAAGACTGTACTGCAGCACTGGGGCTAGCAATCTCTATAGCTCCCCCAAAGCACGTCAAAGCTCCAGGAGACGTGCAGGAGCAGGATTCAGAGAAGCAACCCAACTCCCGATATCATCCCATACATGTTCTATTGGATTTAAGTCAGGAGATGGGGCTGGCCACTCCATACGTTAATAGCATTATTTTCCAGATAGCAATCGACAAGGTGACAACTGTCGAGGTGACTTGCTACTCAACAACGGTGAGGATGGGATTATCGTCGTGTAGGAAGAAGGTATCACCTATTCATCCAGGGGCGGGGGTGGCTCAGTCGGTAGCGCGCCAGGCTCGTAATCTGTAGTTCCCAGGTTCGAGTCCCAGCTGGGTCAGCGTTGAGATTTATCTCCGCAAAATTCCCCGCCCTGTCCACGGTCAGTAGGGGACACCGATGGGCTTGGAAAGGCCGCCGTCCGTCGGATGGGACGTTAAGCCGTGGCCCCGTGTGCGGGAGAGCCATACCCTGTGCACGTTAAAGAACACGCTGGATGGCCTTGACGGGAGATTACCATCTGTCTCCCAACAGCTGTTCCAGTGGGTCCCCTCCCCCAACCTTCTCTGAGCCTTCGGGGTCCATGTGACCTGGCCATTTAGCCCATGGTGTGCAAAAAAGTGCCGCTCAGAGGTAAAACAACCCAACCCAACCCAACCTATTCATCCGCATACGGTCGCAAAAAGGGGTTCAAGATTTAATTCCTGAACCAACGACTTTTGACATAGTTTGTTGGAAGCATATACAGATTCTGTGTCACACCCAAAGATATCCCTCTCCCAACCATGATACTACCACCACCGTAGGTGTGTTGCTTACGGATATTTGTGGCATCACAGTGAGTTCCTGGTTCCCTCCAGAGGTTCTTGTGGTCCTCCATAGGTTCACATTGAGTTCCTGGTTTCCTCAATAGGTTCCTGTGGTCCTCCATAGATTCACAGTGAGTTCTTGATTCCCACCAGAGGTTCCTGTGGTCCTCCATAGGTTCACATTGAGTTCCTGGTTTCCTCAATAGGTTCCTGTGGTCCTTCATAGGTTCACAGTGAGTTCCTGATTCCCTCCAGAGGTTCCTGTGGTCCTCCATAGGTTCACAGTGAGTTCCTGGTTCCCTCCATAGGTTATTGCGGTCCTCCATAGGTTCACATTGAGTTCCTGGTTTCATAAATAGGTTCCTGTGGTCCTCCATAGGTTCACAGTGAGTTCCTGATTCCCTCCAGAGGTTCCTGTGGTCCTCCATAGGTTCACAGTGAGTTCCTGGTTCCCTCCATAGGTTATTGCGGTCCTCCATAGGTTCACATTGAGTTCCTGGTTTCATAAATAGGTTCCTGTGGTCCTCCATAGGTTCACAGTGAGTTCCTGATTCCCTCCAGAGGTTCCTGTGGTCCTCCATAGGTTCACAGTGAGTTCCTGGTTCCCTCCATAGGTTATTGCGGTCCTCCATAGGTTCACATTGAGTTCCTGGTTTCATAAATAGGTTCCTGTGGTCCTCCATAGGTTCACAGTGAGTTCCTGATTCCCTACAGAGGTTCCTGTGCTCCTCCATAGATTCACAGTGAGTTCCTGATTCCCTCCAGAGGTTCCTGCGGTCCTCCATAGATTAACAGTGAGTTCTTGATTCCCTCCAGAGGTTCCTGCGGTCCTCCATAGGTTCACAGTGAGTTCCTGTTCCCTCCATAGGTTCTTGTGGTCCTCCATAGGTTCACAGTGAGTTCGTGGTTTCCTCCATAGGTTCTTGCGGTCCTCCATAGGTTCACATTGAGTTCCTGGTTTCCTCAATAGGTTCCTGTGGTCCTCCATAGGTTCACAGTGAGTTCTTGATTCCCTCCAGAGGTTCCTGTGGTCCTCCATAGGTTCACAGTGAGTTCCTGGTTCCCTCCATAGGTTCTTGTGGTCCTCCATAGGTTCACATTGAGTTCCTGGTTTCCTCAATAGGTTCCTGCGATCCTCCATAGGTTCACAGTGAGTTCCTGGTTCCCTCCAGAGGTTCCTGTGGTCCTCCATAGGTTCACATTGAGTTCCTGGTTTCCTCAATAGGTTCCTGTGGTCCTCCACAGGTTCACAGTGAGTTCTTGATTCCCTGCAGGTTCCTGTGGTTCTCCATAGGTTCACAGTGAATTCCTGATTCCCTCCATAGGTTCACATTGAGTTCCTGGTTTCCTCAATAGGTTCCTGCGATCCTCCATAGGTTCACAGTGAGTTCTTGATTCCTTCCAGAGGTTCCTGTGGTCCTCCATCGGTTCACAGTGAGTTCTTGATTCCTTCCAGAGGTTCCTGTGGTCCTCCATAGGTTCACATTGAGTTCCTGGTTTACTCAATAGGTTCCTGTGGTCCTCCACAGGTTCACAGTGAGTTCTTGATTCCCTGCAGGTTCCTGTTGTCCTCCATAGATTCACAGTGAGTTCCTGATTCCCTCCAGAGGTTCCTGTGGTCCTCCATAGGTTCACAGTGAGTTCCTGTTCCCTCCATAGGTTTCTGTGGTCCTCCATAGGTTCACAGTGAGTTCGTGATTTCCTCCATAGGTTCTTGCGGTCCTCCATAGGTTCACATTGAGTTCCTGGTTTCCTCAATAGGTTCCTGTGGTCCTCCATAGGTTCACAGTGAGTTCTTGATTCCTTCCAGCGGTTCCTGTGGTCCTCCATCGGTTCACAGTGAGTTCTTGATTCCCTCCAGAGGTTCCTGTGGTCCTCCATAGGTTCACAGTGAGTTCTTGATTCCCTCCAGAGGTTCCTGTGGTCCTCCATCGGTTCACAGTGAGTTCCTGATTCCCTCCAGAGGTTCCTGTGGTCCTCTATAGGTTCACAGTGAGTTCCTGATTCCCTCCAGAGGTTTCTGTGGTCCTCCATAGGTTCACATTCTCTTTTCGCAGATTCCTTGATAATTGATGCACGTCATAATTTGAAAATATGGTGCTGAAAAATATTAACGTCGCTTCGTGTACCAATTAAATATCTTCATTTTTATCCCCAGGTATCTCATTTTCCCCTTCATGTCCGAATATAAACCGATTACTGAGGCTAAAGCAGGAGTTGATTCCGTACTGCAGGAAATCGTTGAAGAACATCAGAAAACGTTTGACAAAGACAACCTCCGAGTTTTTGTCGATTT
Source organism: Ryuthela nishihirai (assembly GCA_038380435.1). Classification (NCBI taxonomy): domain Eukaryota; kingdom Metazoa; phylum Arthropoda; class Arachnida; order Araneae; family Heptathelidae; genus Ryuthela; species Ryuthela nishihirai. The sequence continues at coordinate 61,881,448 of JAWZYU010000029.1, read as the reverse complement.
TTACCTCGAACAAAAGAGAAAATTAGAGGAAAAAGGTGACAGAAAAGCCGATTTCTACACTGGTAAGTCGATTAGGCCTTTTTTGATTAATACATACTAATAAATCGCCACAAAATTTGGGCTAGGTCATAGCAGCGATGCATGTCTCTTGGAGCAGATACTTAGGTTATAGGGTTGGGTTGTTTCATTTCTGAGTGGCACTTTCGTTGCAGACAATGGACTAAATGACCAGGTCACAAGGATCCCTAGGGCTCAGAGAAGGTTGGAGGAAAGGGACCCATTGGACAACTTTAAGGGATAGATGATAGCCTCGTCAAAGCAATCTAGCGTGTTCTTTAACGTGCACAGGGAATTGCTGCCATGCACATGGGGACACGGCTTAACTTCCCATCTGATGAACAGCGGCCTTTTCCATCCCATAGGTGTCTCCTTTCTGACCGATGTCAAGGGAGTCGGGGGGGAGGGGATAAATGGAGATAAATCTCAACGGTTGCATTCCTGTTTGAGTGCCGCCTGGATGAAAAGTTTGAATTGAGGAACTTTTAGGCCTGTTGACACCCCCTTTCGGGAAAGGGGACCTCAACAGCAGTTAAGAAGTCTTCATAATATTGTCCTTTTAAAATTGATAAATTTAATGCACTATAACAATAATTTCAGTCGTCAAAGTGATAAGAAAATGAAATATAGACAATTAGAATTATGTCATTAGACTTATGTGCAACTAAATTAAAACTGATAATAATGGATATATAATAAGTCTGTACTAATATGAGCACTGATGTAATGGAAAGGGACCTTCATGAGGGGCATGCATAATTTTAATGTGACAAGTTATTTATAACTGCTGACGAAATCCTTGCACTAACTGGTTTGGTTATTCTCTTTGTAACTTTGCTTTTTCCCATTGGAATTCATTGAACCTGTGCCTAAAATTTTCGTTTTCAGTCGGAACTTTGAAGTCCTCGTTACTCCAGATGTTCGGAGATGGAGGGATGTCCATCGCCAGTTTCATCCATTCCTTACTGAGAGACTTGATGGACCAGCCGGAAGTCCAGAGGAGAATTCAATAGGAATTAGATGACGTAATAGGAAAAGAGCGACTTCCGTCGTGGACAGACAGAAGCAAGCTTCCATACACTGAAGCTGCAATTCTTGAATACTTCAGAAATTCTTTGGGTTTCCCATATTTTATAAGCCATCAATGCACACGTATGTAATTTTTTGTATCGTTTAGTAAAATAACTTAATAGTTGATACTTTATTCATCCTTTTCCTAACACTATATTCGGATAAAGTTTATTAATAACCCTTTAAGTCGGAAATTAATTATTTTTCAAAAATCACTACAAATGAACTTGCAACATGATTTGCTCACTATCATTGTTTTCCTTTAAATTTTCACTTTTTTTGTTCAGAATTAAACTCACTTACAAACTTTGGTATTCTTCATAATCTACCTGTTTAAAACCTTTGGTATTCCTAAATAATTACTAAATAATATATTCACGAATAGATTACTAAATAATCTATTCATTTAAAACCTTTTGGAATTCCTAATAATCTACCTTCCTAAAACCTTCTGTATTCCTAATAATTTATCTGAGTAAAGCCTTTGGTATTCTTAATAATCTACCTGCTTATAATCTTCGATATTCTTCACATCAATCTGATTAAAACATTTGTCTTGCCAATAATCTGCCATTTAAAACTTTGATAGTCCTAAAAATTCACCTGCTTGAAATCTTAATATTTTAGTCTCTCTGCTTAAAATCTTAATATTTTAGTCTCTCAGCTTAAAATCTTAATATTTTAGTCTCTCTGCTTAAAATCTTGATATTTTAAAACCTTTCGGTTTTTCCAATAATCAGCATACTACTCTATCATTACCACGGTGCTTGATAACTTCTGAAAATTTGATGGTTTACTTGTATCGATTTAACTCATCACTCCTTGCTAGTAAGTATACTCCGTTTTTTCCTCTGACATCGCAATGAAGTATACGGATATTTTGTATAATTTTATTTTCGAAATATATTATCCTTTAAAACATTTTTTTCTTTTAATATGCAGGTGAGACTACAATACAAGGATACAGAATTCCCAAATCAGCCATTACCGTGGTAAACAGCTGGTTAGAGCATCACAATCCGAAGGTCCATGACGATCCCGAAAAATTCGATCCATGTCGTTACCTTGGTCCTGATGGTCAACGAAATACAACTGAATTACCCATTACTTTCGGAATAGGTAAAGTACATCCTTTTTCGAACTCATTGTTCTCCCTAACGGTTTCTTTTAAAAGCGAAGGGAATTCTCTAAGGAACTTTTTTTTCGCTTACCTATTAAAACTGATATTTCTTTGTAATATTTGTAACCTCTGTGGCAAGCAGCTGCTTGAGAGGGTATTATTTATTTTTTATACAAACTTTCAGGCCATAAAAGATTAAAGTGAGAGATTCCTGTCATATTTCTGTGACAAGCAGCTTCTTAAAGGGTGATTTATTTTGTTTATTTGTTTTTAAAATATGTTTATGGATTTACAACATGTTACACACAAACAAAGTTACGTTATTCCCAAGGAAAAATTCCGAAACGCCAATAAGATTTCCAGACAGCTCCATTAGTCATTGGACCCTGTGCTAATATATAAAAAACTGTTACTTTGAAAGGTTTTGTACATGCATTTTCCCCCTTTTTTCGTAGGAAAACGATCGTGTGCTGGTGAATCGTTGGTCAACATGGAACTGTTCCTGTTTGTCACAAGCATTTTGCAGAATTACACGATTATGCATTCTAAAGACTAGGAGCTGAAAAAGGTTTCACCTGAAGAAGTCTTGAAATATGAACTCTGTGCCATTACAAGAAGAATCGAATAAATTAAAATTCCATTTATATTGTAATCTTTTAAACATTATTATTGTATTTCATTACAATGGGTCTGAGATTTTAACAACGATGGAAGGTAGTTAATTACGTCAGGCAAGGACTTATCCAGGATTTAGTTTCGTAGGGGGGGGGGGGGGAGGTAGTTTTAGGGAATCCGAAAATTCAGTTTCGGGTAAGGATCAAGAATTAAATTTAATTAATTTCGTATTATTATTAATTTCATATTTTTGTATTATTTTAGGAAGAAAAATGTTTGCTAGTAGTTAAAAGAAGAGAACATTTCATCCATAAAAAAGTAATAAGGATACGAACTATGAAAGATAACATGTTCTTTATAGAATATAGTTCTATATAGAATATAAAAGAAAACCTTTTTTTTTTGTTTCAAAATACCTTCTGGCCTTTTTTAATGTACATCTTACACGTATATCTAAATGCACTTTAAAATGAATTTTGAAAATTTATAGTTACCGCTCATTTTTTAGTTTAAAGTTAGTGATATTATTATGCTTTCGTTTAATTAAACCATATCTCTATTGGCTCTGCATTATCAAGTACGCATTGTTTGCAATGCGAAAAATATAATATATAAAGCAGAACGATAGTTTGATTGTATCTCCTTATGCACTTGCCTAATATCAGAGCTAGAGGCACCAAATTTTGCATGAAAGTTTCCTTCACCCAGAGAGAAAAATATAGCTTATCTGTATACCAGCTTGGGTCAAACAAAAGGGAGTGGGCAGGTTTAAATTTCTGAAAATCCCATAGACTTAACATTAGCGGTTGAAAATTACTCAAAATAACTATTGCCACCAATAGATTTGAAAGAAAGAATTCATCAATTAATTTCTGCATTCTCGAGATAAAGCCACTGTTCAGTTTGTTGAGTAAAGAGCAGGAGCGTTTCTGTGGAAATTGAAATTTTTAATTAAAGAAGAGAGGAACGTGATATTCCTCTCTGAAATAAAAGCTTCGAAAAGAATTCACATCGGAAGTTACAATCATTAACCTAATTTGAAAAATATGTAAAAGTTAATAAATGCACATTTCGCAACACATGTTAATTAATAAATGTTTTAAATACTACGTTAAGTAAAAAATAATGTTTTTAATAATAATAATTTTTTGTAGTACCTACACATTTTTTGAGCAACTCAGATCAAATTTAATTTTTCATTTTTGGTAAAGTTACACATGTCTGGCAAACGGTATCCGAGGAACTTTGGTGGGTGCGAAGTGATTTGAAAAGGTGAAAAGGTTCGATTATCTGAGTGAGGCAATACCGTTTTTTGGTGTAGAAACTTCTAACGTGGGAAGAATCATATGATACCTCGAAATATGTACACTTATTTTCACACCTAAAAGAGACAGCGTAATTTTTAACCTGAGGGGGAGGGTTACCTCTGAGCGGCACTTTTTTTTTACCCACAATGGGATAAATGGCCAGGTCACTAGGACCCCGAAGGCTTAGAGAAGGTTGGGGAGGGACCCACTTGAAGAGCTATTTGGAGACAGATGGTAGCCTCCCCTTCAAGGCCACCCAACGTATTATTTAACGTGCACAGAGTCTTTTGGCTCTCCCGCATACGGAGCCACGGCTTAACGTCCCATCTGACGGATGGCGTCCTTTTCAAGCTCATCTGTGTTCCCTACTGATCATGGGCAGAGCGGGAAATTTTGCGGAGATAAATCTCAGCGCTGACCTAGCTGGGAGTCAAACCAGGGAACTACAGATTACGGGCCTGGGGCGCTACCGACTGAGCCAGGATATTATGGCTCTCCCGCATACGTGGCTATGGCTTAACGTTCCATCCGACGGACGGCGGCTTTTCCAAGCCCATCGGTGTTCCCTTATTGATCGTGGGCAAGGCGGGGAATTTTGCAGAGATAAATCTCAACGCTGACCTAGCTGGGAGTCAAACCTGGGAACTACAGATTACTAGCTTGCCGCACTATCGACTGAGCCACCCCCTTTTTCATGGGAAAAAGAAAGGCATAAACAGTGTTAATGATAATAAGCTACATATTCTGTAATTCATAACTCTGTGGCAATAATTCTGTTAGCACCCCAATAATACCAGCGAAAACAAAATAGTGTCGATCCATTGGTAAAGGCTAAATTAAGTTTAATCGTTCCAGTGGGAGGGTGGCAGCTAATCAAACTCTGACGTAGAGCGGCGAAGAAGGTTAATCTGGAAGTGCCACTATGTAGATGGTTATTTTACGTCTGAGCGACATTTTTCTTTTTTGCACACAGTGGGCTAAATCGCAAAGTCACAAGGACCCTGAGAGCTCAGAAAAGGTTTGAAGGAGGAAACCCCGTAGGAAACTCTTAGGTGACAGATGGCAACTTACCGTCATAATCATCCAGCGTGTTCTCTAATGTGCACGGGGTATGGCTCTCCCACACTAGGGGCCACGACTTAACGTCCCATCCGATGGACGGTGGACTTTCCAAACCCATCGGTGCCCCTAGTGACCGAGGACAGGACGAGGAGTTTTGCGAAGACAAATCTCAAAGTTAACACATCTGGGAGTAAAACCTGGGAACCATAGATTACGACCTTGGGGTGCTGCTTTTTCATCCCCCCCGTCCCTGCACCTTGTTTCGATTGCCTAGTGAATGCAGCCCAGCGATAAGCGAAGCAATGTCTGCCGAAAAGCATTTAAGACAATTTTAAGTAAGAAATAATAATTTATTTTTTTCTTTAACATTTGTTAGAAACTAATATTGTTCAATTTTTCTTTTTCTCGGCTGTCAGCAAGCCCTGGTAGGGTTTCTAATTTTATGCGAACTGTACAGGGCCACTGAAAGTTCGCAAACTGTATGCCAGTTGCCCATGACCATCGTGGAATGGGAAGATTAGTCTAACTGTAACAATACTCTACAATGGTTGCGAAAAAAATTATTCCCCTATAAGGAAACTCTATACTAACTGCATACATCTTCGGTGGTATCTTCACCTTTTTAACAGGTGTTTGCATTTATGTATAATTTTCAGAATTAAAAGAGGTATTTCGTTTTTGTTATTTTTACTCACAATGTTTATATACGTAGTCTTCCGATTCACACACAGTAGATCCAGCGGGTTTTCAGTTTTCCCTCAATTTATGGAAACCCGTGCAGTTTAAAAATTACCTGTACCTTGGTTTTACTGTAACCCCCTTGCATGAAATTATTATTTTTATGGGGCCGTTGTGGGTTCCTACTTTCCTCCAGGGAGTACACGTCTGCTGTCCAATTGTAAAGATTTGAGTTGGGATGTTTTACCTCTGAGCGGCACTTTTTTGCACACAATAGGCTAAATGGCCAGGTCACATGGACCCCGAAGGCTCAGAGAATGTTGGGGGGAGGGGACCCACTGGAACATCTGTTGGGAGATAGATGTCAGCCTCCCGTCAAGGCCATCCAGCGTGTTCTTTAACGTGCACAAGGTATGGCTCTCCCGCACACGGGGCCACGGCTTAACGTCTCATTCCAAGGACGGCGGCATTTCCAAGCCCATCGGTGTCCCCTACTGACCGTGGGTAGGGCGGGGAATTTTGTGGAGATAAATCTCAACACTCACCCAGCTGGTATTCGAACCTGGGAACTATAGATTACGAGTCTGGGGCGCTACTCACTGAGCCACCCGCGCCCCTTAGGAGCGCGGAAACGTTCATTTATCTGCAGGGCATCGATAAACCCATATCAAGTGCTCAACAAGTTTGGTAACTGCTTGAAAAAATAATACCGTCATATGGAAACATTTCCTATATATTTGTCTCTTGGGACCTACTTTCTGACTTACCATCATACTGTATATTTCACTAACAATGATGTCAATTGCGCTGTGACAAGGCAGTGCGAGGGAAAAATTTGACAGCAGTGCAAATCCCATTAGGAATTAATTTTTATTTACTGCACAGTCATTTTTTATTACCATGTACAAAAACTGATCATACAATAAGGGGTAACACCCTCATGAGCGACGTTGGTTAGTTGTTTTACTTCTGAGGGGCACGTTTTTGCACAAATTGCGCTAAATGGACAGGTATCAAGGGTTGTTTTACCTCTGAGCGGCACTTTTTGCACACAATGGGCTAAATGACCAGGTCTGAAGAACCCGAAGGCTCAGAGAAGGTTGAGGGATTGGACCCACTAGACACCTGTTAGGAACAGATGGTAACCTCCCGTCAAAGCCATCCATCGTGTTTTTTAACGTACACAGGGTCCACTGAAAAGTGAATTCTCCCACACAGACCACGACTTAACGTGCCATCTAAAGGACGGTGGCCTTTTAAAGCGCATCGGTGACCCCTACTGACCGAGGGTAGGGTTTTGCGGAGATAAATCTCAACGCCGGCCCAGGAGGGACGCGATCTGGGAACTGTAAAGTAAGAACCTGGCGCGCTACCGACTGACCCCCCCTCTCCCCTACGGTGGTTAGGCATGACCCTAATATCAATTAAACAACATACTAAAACAATCCAGTGGGTACTTTGTGAAGATATTTTCATTCAAAATTTTAATATAGACATCCTGTCTGAATTCTTCACTTTTGCCGTATGGGTTTTGGTCCTCAACGTGTTCAAATTTGACAAAGCCCTTTCTCCCAGAAAAAAGGAAAACAGAAGGCCCTTAAATGGATTATTATGTTTCAAACTGTCTAACAACCATGGCTATTTGCGTACAGTGGTAGCTGACCCTAAAGTTATTCAATGAGTATTTTCTCTCGTTCAGCAGTGCATTTTGCGAGAGTTACAAAACCATAGTATGCATATTTTGATTAATTTTGAAGAATTTTTAAAATTAATATGTAAATTAATACATTTATTTTTCTTGCGAATATATAAGTCAACGTATATTGCAGTTTTGTGCTCCCTGGAACATATCGATGAATATAAGTTTCAGCAATTTGTTCTAATAATGTAGTTCTTTTGTTATGGTTGTATGAGAAGTGCCTGCTGCCATCTGTTGACAGTTTATACAAGTAAGAGACTCGGTATGAAAATATATCGAAAAAAAAAATGTATAATTGTATAATTGTATAGTAAACATTTAAAGAACACTTGATATCGAGGGGACGGGGGTGACTCAGTGGGTAGCGCGCCAGGCTCGTAATCTGTAGTTCCCAGGTTCTAGTCCCAGCTGGGTTAGCGTTGAGATTTATCTCCGCAAAATTAATTTCCATTTCAGTAGGGGACACCGATGGGCTTGGAAAGGTCGCCGTTGGTCGGATGGTACGTTAAGCCGTGTCCACGTGTGCGGGATAGTCACGCTCTGTGCACGTTAAAGGACTCGCTGGATGGCCTTGACGGGAGGCTACTGTCTGTCTCCCAACAGCTGTGCCAGTGGGTCTCCTCCCCCAACCTTCTGTGAGCCTTCGGGGTCCACGTGACTTGGCCATTTTAGCCTATGGTGTGCAAAAAAGTGCCGCTCAGCATGACGATAACAATGCCATTCAGAGGCAATCAGAAGTGCCGTTCAGAGGCGATAACTACATCGCGATAACAATGCCAGCCACAAAAATTGACACTCAGAAGTAAATCAACCCAACCTTGATATCGTGCATTGACTCATAAATCTCAATATATTATATATTATTAAATATTGCAGAAATGTTCAAAATATTAAAATTTTCTTATTAAACAGAGCTACTACCCATTTTACAAAATGTGATTTCGTTAAGAAAAATGATTTTTTAGCACTCCTTGTTATTTTCTCTTTAAACGAAAAGAACCAAGGGGACGCTGTTCCAAAACGGACGCTATAACAGTTTTTATTCCATTGGCAGTAGAGAAAATTCTAGCGCTCCGAAGTTTCTGCTCTACGAAGTGCTCTGTTACTTCAGTTAGCGCAGATAATGATTCAGTTCCGAAACAGGTTGCAAAGCGATCGAAAAGTGTTACCCGCAAGGACATTCCAATGGACAGCAACAGCTGTGAAAGCATTGAAGACCTTCTTTGGGGAGATATATAAAAAGAAAGGACGGTGAATTGTAGAAAGATAGGTGGATACTCACTCACTCACTAACTTGTAGAAAGATAGGTGGATACTCACTCACTCACTTGTAGAAAGCTAGGTGGATACTCACTCACTTGTAGAAAGATAGGTGGATACTCACTCACTTGTAGAAAGATAGGTGGATACTCACTCACTTGTAGAAAGATAGGTGGATACTGACTCACTTGTAGAAAGATAAGTGGATACTCACTCACTTGTAGAAAGATAGGTGGATACTCACTCACTTGTAGAAAGATAGGTGGATACTCACTCACTCACTCACTCACTTGTAGAAAGATAGGTGGATACTCACTCACTCACTCACTTGTAGAAAGATAGGTGGATACTCACTCACTCACTCACTCATTTGTAGAAAGATAGGTGGTTACTCACTCACTCACTCACTTGTAGAAAGATAGGTGGATACTCACTCACTCACTCACTTGTAGAAAGATAGATGGATACTCACTCACTCACTCACTCACTTGTAGAAAGATAGGTGGATACTCACTCACTTGTAGAAAGATAGGTGGATACTCACTCACTTGTAGAAAGATAGGTGGATACTCACTCACTTGTAGAAAGATAGGTGGATACTCACTCACTTGTAGAAAGATAGGTGGATACTCACTCACTTGTAGAAAGATAGGTGGATACTCACTCACTTGTAGAAAGATAGGTGGATACTCACTCACTTGTAGAATGATAAGTGGATACTCACTCACTTGTAGAAAGATAGGTGGATACTCACTCACTCACTTGTAGGAAGATAGGTGGATACTCACTCACTCACTTGTAGAAAGATAGGTGGATACTCACTCACTCACTCACTTGTAGAAAGATAGGTGGATACTTACTCACTTGTAGAAAGATAGGTGGATACTCACTCACTCACTCACTTGTAGAAAGATAGGTGGATACTTACTCACTTGTAGAAAGATAGGTGGATACTCACTCACTTGTAGAAAGATAGGTGGATACTCACTCACTCACTCACTTGTAGAAAGATAGGTGGATACTCACTCACTCACTCACTTCACTTGTAGAAAGATAGGTGGATACTCACTCACTCACTTGCAGAATGATAGGTGGACACTCACTCACTCACTTGTAGAAAGATAGGTGGATACACTCTCACTCACTCACTCACTTGTAGAAAGATAGGTGGATACTCACTCACTCACTACTTGTAGAAAGGTAGGTGGATACTCACTCACTCACTCACTTATAGAAAGATAGGTGGATACTCACTCACTTGTAGAAAGATAGATGCATACTCACTCATTTGTAGAAAGATAGGTGGATACTCACTCACTCACTCACTTGTAGAAAGATAGGTGGATACTCACTCACTCACTTGTAGAAAGATAGGTGGATACTCACTCACTCACTTGGAGATAGATAGGTGGATACTCACTCACTCACTTGTAGGAAGATAGGTGGATACTCAGTCACTCACTCACTTGTAGAAAGATAGGTGGATACTCACTCACTCACTTGCAGAAAGATAGGTGGATACTCACTCACTCACTTGTAGGAAGATAGGTGGATACTCACTCACTCACTTGTACAAAGATAGGTGGATACTCACTCACTCACTCACTTGTAGAAAGATAGGTGGATACTCACTCACTCACTCACTTGTAGAAAGATAGGTGGATACTCACTCACTCACTCACTCACTCACTCACTTGTAGAAAGATAGGTGGATACTCAATCACTCACTCACTCACTTGTAGAGAGATAGGTGGATACTCACTCACTTGTAGAAAGATAGTTGCGGCCACGGCGTCTGAAGAAGCCATCGGGGATATTTCTCACCTACGTAAAGATGCCCAATGTTTAGTTTTAATATATTTTAAGTGTAAGATTAGTTAAGTGTAAACTAATTGTAAGGTAATGTTAAAATGTTGAAAGAAGCTAGGTTTATTCCAGGTGAAAGAGTGAGATGACGTCGCTTAAAGAAAAACAGATAGTTGAGCAGAGGCTCTGAAATTATTAAATGGCAGTGCAGAGAGACTTCCACACCATATAGGGATAGGAAGATAATGAAAAAAGTGACAAGCGTTGGCATGATAAGGAACATGTGTTAAAATCCAAGCCAGGAGTCAAGCTTTACAAATTTTAGAATTTTGATGTGATATGTATACGAGGGTGAACATAAGAAAAATTAATTTGTGCTCCTTAACAAAGAAATGTGTAGTGATTGTCTTAAACAATATAAATAAGACTGATACAGCCTAATAATGGGACTGAAAACTAAATAATGATGGGATTTCGGAATCACTGTCTCCAAATACACAAAAGGTATCACACTGAATGTTGTTCGTTTGCATCCTCCCACTTAAAGTTTCAAGGGCGACCACCAGACAATAAATCGCACTGTCGCATTTCGCAAGAGATGTTACAGAATTCTTAGTGCTACATTTTCTGACAGATGATTGGAAGGGGTGGTCCCATTCTATGGCAACCAAGAGACACTGAGTTGTCACCCTTTGATTTTTCTTGTGGAGTTTTGTGAAGCATTATATTTACATAGACAATATTCGAGACCTGAATCATTTGAAAGCCAGAACGCCAATGTACTTGAGGATATTGAGGAATAATTTAGAAGAGGAAACAAGCTGTTGGACATAAGGGTTCCACCTCAACTGCGAATCTAGTAAAACTCCCAGATAGCGATGTTGTTTAACGACTTGAAAAGGTTCATTCTGAATGTATAATTTTAAGTTTGGAAGATTTCTACTTTTGCAAAATGGCAAAATCACTGTTTTATCTTTTGAGCTGTTTAAACTCCAGGACTTAAAATAATGTTCAATATCATCTAATGTCTTTTGTAGTACTGTATAGATTCTAGTTAAATTTCTTTCTGTTAACCAAATAACCATATCATCCGCATATATGGAACATTTAATATTTCTGGCAAAATGTCTGGGAGGTCATATATATACAAGTTAAATAACATAGGGCTCAAAATACCGCCTTGTGGTAAACCTTTATACAAAGGAAAAGAATCTGAAAGAGTGTCTTTAAGTTTCACTATTATCTTCCTCTCTTTCATCCAGTTCTTAATATAAGAAAACACGTTTCCAGCAATTCCAAGTTTCAGAAATTTGTAAAGCATTCCATTAATCCAAATAGAGTCGTAAGCTTTTTGAAGATTTATAAAAAGGGCAACTGTGTACAAATTCTTACAATTCAGTTCTGTTTCAATATCTGTGACAAGATCAATAATTCAGTCCATTGGGCTTCTGCCAGCTCTGAAGCCATTAATATTATAGCGAAGGAGATGGTTTGATTCTGTTATCCAATTTAGTCTTCTGTTCACCATACTTTCAAGCAGTTTTCCCAAGCATGAGCATGAGCCATCTGTTAATCAATTTTACCAAGCCAAGCATGAGCCATCTGTTAATAATCTATAAGATGTCATATCACCAGCTGATTTTGTAGGCTTCAGAACAGGAACAACAAAAGATGTATTCCAAATATCTTGGAAAATGTTTTGTTCCCAGATTTCATTAAAAAAGTTAGTAAAGTATTAAAATGTTTTTCCGGAAGATTCTTGAGTAGCTTATGGATATATCGTCTGGTTATGGAGAGATAGATGATTTAGAGTGTTCAAGAGCAAGTTAAATTCACTCATATTAAATTTCTTGTCCAAGAAATCAGGAGCTTTTGGATTTAGATTATATGCCTTTTCTAATTCCCTCTCTACCACAAACTGGTTATCAAGAAATTCAGGAGACACTAAATTGGTTCCTGAAGTTGAAAATATAAGTGCAAATTCATTTGCTACATTTTCTAAAGTTTGGTTTCCCTCTAAAAGCAAAACATTCCAGGAAAGAGAAGGAGACACTGATTTTCCAACTGACCTTATCATTTCCCACATTTTTGCCGAGGAAGTAAAAAAGTCAATGCTTTGACAGAAATTGTTCCATTCCATCCTTCTTGCTTCCTTAATTTTCTTTTTTGTTAATCGTTTTATAATTGATTACATGATCTGAAATTCTCGTTTTTCTAGCCCTTCTTTCAGCCCGCCTTCTCAAGGCAATCAATCTGTTAATAAATTGAATTTTATATTCAGGTTTTTAGGATTATTGATTACTCTAGTACTTTTAATTTTAGCTGTGTTAATGCCTTCCGTAAAATTGTTTATCGAAAAAAATTTCTTCGCAGTTTTCAAGTTCTTGATTGAGAGCAGTTCTGAAAGATTTCCAGTTTAAAATTTTTATTTTATTCTTTTCCATTCTCTTTGGAAGTCCACTATTTAGAATCGGAAAATGGTCACTGGTGAAAGTGTCACATAATGTAGTAGAGGTTAATTGAGATGCCAAGGCAGGATCAACCATGGTGAGGTCAAGCAAAGATTCGTTTCTTCCATTCCAAAAAGTGGGAGCCATATCATTAATGAGAATCAGATTAAGTTCTACCATTAGTTCTTCAATTACTTTTCCTCTGTTATTAGTTGAAGTGGAGCTCCTCATAAAGTTATGAACGTTAAAATCTCCAGTTATAATACGGGGGGGGGAGGACAGGCATTGATTAAATCCAAAAAGATTTCAAGAGGAATATTGTCCCCTGAATTGTAGATGGAAATTATCGAATAGAACTTATTTTCAAATTTTACTTGCACACAACTTCAGGATATTTTGAATTTTGTCAAGAAAGGAGATATTACCCTTGTTCTTGTTGACTTCAATGCCAAAGTTGGTACTGACTCTGACCTTTGGGGAGGAGTAATAGGCCCTTTTCGTATTGGTAGCTGCAATGGCAATGGGCAACGTCTCCTACAGGTAAGTAAACTCAATGGTTTCAGAATAACTAACACTTATTACAAACACCGCGACCTACATAAGTACACATGGTTTCACCTGATGGGCTGCATAAGAATATGATTGATTATATATTAATTAACAGCAAATGCGCTAGTTCTGTTAGGAATACCAGGTCATATAGGGGAGTCGAAATTGGATCTGACCATTACCTTGTTAAAAGTGTCTTGCAACTTAAGCTTAAAAAGTGTTGTGCTAGGGTTAAAAAATTTACTTTTAATACTGAAGCTCTGAAAGACCCAGTTATAGCCAAAGCTTACCATAATAGGTTACTTAATCATTATGACAGTCATGGTATGCTTACTACTGAAGTTGAGGAAGAATGGGATCATTTTAAACAGGCTTTTTTGGACACTAACAGTACTCTTTTAGAAAAAAGGAGCAGAGAAGACAGAATTATCTGAGTGATAAGGCACTTGAGCATATTTCGGAAAGAAAGAACTGCAGGAATATCCTTAATCAATACCCTACTAATCCTAACAGAAAGCATTACAGAGAACTTAATAAGCGTGTAAAGGATCAGTTAGCTGCTGATAAGAATCTTTGGCTTGATGGCTTGGCTGAAAAAGCCGAGGAAGCAGTTAGACAGCACAACAGCAGACAGTTGTACAAGATAGTTAATGTTTCGTGTGGTAGAAAACGGGCAGGTATACAGGTATTGAGTGACAAACAAGGTAAGGTTATAGAAGGTGAGGATTCTGTCATGGCTAGGTGGGCTGAGCATATCAGTGATGTTGTAAACAATGTGGTTAGTTAGAATCCTATTTTTTGTAATTATGATAGATGCATTGGTGTCTTTAATGTTGGCCCTATAACACAATCTGAAATTATTTTGGCTATTTCTAAACTTAAACTTCATAAATCCCCAGGGGTAGATGAAATTACTACGGAAATGCTTAGAGCTGGGAATGTTTTAGTTACCACTTGGATGACTGAAATTCTGAATATCTTTTATGATAAAGGCACGTTTCCTAAGGATTTTACCAGAGCTATTGTTTCCCTATTTTCAAAAAAGGTGATCGCAGTTCTTGTGATAACTATAGGGGTATCAGCCTACTCTCTGTTCCAGGTAAAGTTCTTTACATCATTGTGCTTAATAGAATTAAGAATCTGGTTATCAATCAATTGCGTGATGAGCAATGTGGATTCAGAAGTGGTAGGGGATGTGTGGATCAGATATTTTCACTTACGCATTTTCTTGAGAAATGTTTAGAATTTCAGAAACATTTGGTTGCTAGCTTTGTTGATTTCAAAAAGGCTTTCGACTCTGTTGATCGTCATAATTTGTGGTTGATTGTGAAATCATATGGTATACCAGACAAGTTAGTTAACATAATGAAAGCTCTCTATAATAACACTGAGTCGTGTGTGAGAGTTGGTAAGGCTTGTAGCAATTGGTTTAGCATTACTTCTGGTGTTCTACAAGGGTGCATTTTGTCTCCTTGTCTCTTTAGCTTGGTTATTGATTATGTTATGCGAAATTCACTTCAGGGGAAAGATTTTGGCCTTAAATGGACTGGAGATACGAAAATTTCTGATTTAGATTATGCTGATGATTTAGCCCTTTTGGCAAATGATGTTGATGAGATGAACTCTTTCATTCGAGCTGTTGATGAAACTGGTAGTAGAGTAGGTTTGGTTATAAACAGAGAGAAAACTAAAGTGATGAAAATTGGTCAGGCAGGTTGTGATTCAGTTAATCTGAATGGTTGCAGTCTTGAGCAGGTGTCACAGTTTAATTTTCTTGGGAGCTATGTAACAGATAATGGTGATGTTCGGCATGACATGACAATCAATTGATGTTCGGCATGAAAGATTGATGTTCGGCATGACATGAGATTAATAGACGAATAGGGATTGCTGCCGGGTCTTTTAAGAATCTATGGAAAGTGTGGAGAAATAGGCGTATACACCTAAAGACTAAATTAGACTGTATAATAGTTTGGTTCTTTCTAGGGTTAGTTATGGTAGTGAAACTTGGGCACTTTGTAAACAAGATAACAGGAAACTAGATGCTTTTGATTCCAAATGCTTACGCAGTATCTTGGTCATTAGGTGGTTCAACTTTGTAACTAATGATGAGGTTAGGCAAAGGAGTTTGCAACCTCCTTTAAGCAGCATATTGTGCAGAGAGAGATTCCATAATAATAAAAAGTACTCGTTCCTCTCCGTAAGAGAAGAAAAGTACTCATCCCTTCCGATATAAAACCATGCGTTCCTATCCATAGCAGACGGTTTCATAGCTATCCGTAATAAAAAGAAAAGTAGTCGTCGTTATTCATCATCATCCTCAGGTAGCCATGGTCTATGGAGGTCCAACCAGACCTTGCAATTTAGTTCTCCAAGCATATCTCTCCTGAGCTACATCTGCTGCATACGGCAACTGCACACCAAATTTTAAGAAGGTCTTGTTTGACATTGTTTGCCCACCGCATCCTAGGTCTTCCCCTCTTTCTGAGGCCTTTAGGTTCACACTTCAGAGATTCATCACTTGACCGATTCGTTCTCACTTGGCTTTCAATTCAATTCAATTCAAAAACTTCACAGGGATTGGGAGGTCCTTCTTCAGACTTTCCCATGTGATATTTTGTTTTCTCACTTGGCTTTCGCTCATTAAGGGCGTTTTAAATAATGCTGCAAGCGGTGTATTGTATATCGAGATACATTAAGAATACCATAAAAAGGCGATTCGGAAAAGTAGATAAGAATACCTTAAAAAGGCGATTCGGGAAAAAACGAAAAAGTACAAGGTATCGTCTATTACAATCCCGTAAATAGCCGATACGCCATATCTTTGCTAAGGGCCACACTTTGACTAGCGCCCGCCATTGGTGCCTATATGGATAATTATAGATTAGCGAATAAGGTTATGAACAGCGTGCCTAAAGGCCTCAGAAAGAGGGGAAGACCTAGGATGCGGTGGGCAGACAATGTCAAACAGGACCTTGTTAGAATTGGTGTGCAGTGGCCAGATGCAGTAGATTGGAGAACTAAATTGCACGGTCTGGTTGGACCTCCGTAGCCCATGGCTGCTTGAGGATGATGATGATGATGCAACTGCCTCCAACAGTGTATGATTGCTAGGCAGTGTTATTCTTCTTTGAATGAGGTCTTTATTTACTAAGATAGCAACTCCCCCTCAAAAAAATTTCTTGTTTTCTTGATATGTTACGAAACCAGACATTTTAATGCTTTTAGAATAAACTTCTTGTAGAAGCATTATTTTAATATTGTATTTGGATATTAAACTGTTTAAAATAGGAATTTTATTATTATAGTTATGACAGTTCCATTGAAGGATTTGGCTAGAATCTTTAAAGCTTGCCATGATCAATCTTGTCTCTGATATCTAATAAGGAATTAATATCTTCCTCTGAGACTTCAGTTTTCGAAGTTTTTAAAATCTTCCAGTTGAATTTGTGCTTTTTCTTCTTGAAAGGTGTTTGGTTGGGAGGCCTTAAAATTACCAGAAGAATGGGTGAGGATCTTAGATCTATTCACTGCTTGGGCCCAAGTTAGGTTATTTTTTATTTGGAATGCATTTGTACGAAAGCTGCAATTTTAGCAGAGCACCCAGCATATGTTGCTGGATATTGTTTCCCACAATTAGGACAGCAAAGAGTTTTCACTTTAGACGTTTTATGTGAGTGTTCTTGGGAACAGTTCTTACATCTTGGTTTATTTTTCCAAACTGCCGCTTTATGCCCGTAGTGGTTGCAGACAAAACATAGAACGGGTGGTTCAAAGTACTCTCGTAGTTGGAATCTACAAAGACCTAAATAAATTTCTGTTGGCAATTTCTTGGAAGAGAAAGTCAAGACGATTCTATCTGTAAGTTCTTTTTTCCTATGATCTCCTTCTTTGAAGAATCTTACTATTCTTCGACATGCAGTAACTTCCTGAATGTTTAGTTGTTCCAAAATTTCTTTTTCTGATATGTCAAATTCTACTCCTCTGTTAAGACCGAAAGTCTTAAATTTATTGGGCGGGAATCTGCAATTAATATCTAGACCAAACATTGATTTCAATTTTCTGAGTTTGTTAATTTGGCTCTGCGAGTTCAAATATAGTAAAAGATTCCCATTTCGAGTTAAACGTCCTTTAACACGACATCCTAGGGAAAAATCAAGAAAGCTTGTCAACTTTAGAACATTTAGAGAACTTTTGCTTTTCGCAAGAACGTATTGCTACAAGGTTTGAAGAGCTAAACTTTTCCAAGTGTCTTTTTAAAGGTTCTTTTTTGATGTTGTTTCTTCTAACTATAGTAAAATCATTATCTGAAGGTATATCTGGGGAAGAATCCTCTAACTCATGTTTCCTCGAGCGTTTTGCCATCCTGGTCATTACTTTCATAAGTATCAGGCTCTGAAACACGAATCTTACAGCTATCTACACAGTTCTCTCTTTTATCTTTACCTTCAGTATATGACTCAAAAGCTTCTTGTGAATCATTATTCTCAGATTCAACCAAAAAATGTTTTCGTTGGCGTATTGGTTTTATTAACGGTTAATTTAATTTTTGATTGCCTTCAGCAATTAGAAAGTAAAAGGTAGATGTAAAGCTCACAATCAGTAGAAATCTAAATAACGTACCTGAAATTGACTCCGAAAAGGCTGTGGGACGGTGGGTATCAGAGTATCGAAAACATCCTTCTGCACTAAAGGTTGTTCTACCCTAAGGTGGAAACAGTCACAGAAATTACCATGCTGTCAGTCCCACGTAGAAAATTCCATGGAGTCCTCTTTCTTAGCAGTCGACTCCTGTTCTACAAAAATTCGACTGTATTAATGATAGTAATATGAAATTTTGATAGTGGAAAATTTAGTGGTAGTTTTTATCAAATATTCAGCTGATTCAAATTCAAGTTGAAATTCAAATTTATTTTCAATAAGTATTATCTATAATTGTTTTACATAAAAAAACCCACTAAGCCGAAGCTTATCAACGGGAATGTACATATATGGTTTTACAGATATGATCTAAATTACATCAGTATCATTACATAAAATGAAGGAGAGAAAAAAAAAAGGATAAATGAAAAAGAAAAAACCTACAAAATGATGATAGTTTCCAAATAAAAACATCACTTTTTCATCAACCACTGAAATGGTTAAAGAAAAATATAAATGAAAAATATAGATGCTGAATAATAATCTACCCGCTTTTCTGAGAGAGGTTGTGAGAAACGCAACTTTTTAGATTTAAGAATTAAAAGACGAATACTTTATGTTCTATAATTACTAATGAAATACTATTTGCGTTTTCTTCATCATCCGCTAGCTCAGATTAAAACTTTTAAGGAATGAAACAGTAGATGAAGGAAAAACTTCTTTCTCTTTGAAAACGAGATTCTCACAGCCGCTAAAGGCGATAAGGGTCCTTCTGGTTCAGTGGAGAAACCAGGGATGGAAAATGAGTACTTTGGACTTGAAAATGTCCAAGGAGGTTCTTACATATTGAATCAACCCTGTGTTCTTACAAAACTACCATTTTAAAGAGAGGGGATTCCGAATTGAAGTTTCAATATGGTTTTGATTTTTCCTAGTCCAAATAAGATCTTATCTCTGATAGAGGCCATATTGCAGTTTGAGCATTGATAAGATACCTTATATTTAAACTTTTCTGCCTGTACTACATATACATATTAAATGAGGAGTCAAAAATATATATTTTTTAAATATAGATTTAAACAACTACAGTAACCACTAAATGAGTATAAATTTGAATAAAACATCTGATTAAAAGATCAATTACTTTATTCTATTATTTATTTATGCTCCCCATATTTTTTCAAGATCTGCCTCTCGGTTTGGCCAAAAAATACTCCTAAATAGTGAGAACTAAACACACATTATACAGTTTCGCCTAATCACAACTTCGAACAGTACTTCTCAAACTGTCTGTTGCGACCGACCGCTGTCTAAGCACATGATACTTTGCTCACCCTGCATGAGATCATCTGGAGTTTGGAATGCACCAACCGTGGCGCAATGCCATATCAATGTCTCCTGAAACCATATTTCTTTCCAGCAGCTCGCTGCGGACGGGCGACTGATGGCTTGTGGATTGTCACCGGTTCGTACATCACCACTTTGAGAAAAACTCTGGATAGCCATAAGGGAGGCTACCATTCATCCCCTATTTAGTGGGTTTCCATCCTCCAACCGATGAGCTCTCGGGGTCCTTGTGACCTGGCCATTTAGCCCATTGTGTGCAAAAAAAGTGTCGCTCAGAGGCTAAAACAAGCAACCTTAGAACTATACGGTACTTATACGTATTCTCCCAAAGTTCGTCGGTTAAATTAATAGTCCGATTATCAATTGAATCGCTGTTTAATTTGTATTGTTAAGGTTTACAGTTCCAACTTTCGAGGAAACTTTTCCAGAGACAGATAAATGTTGTGTTGTTCTATAGTTTTCTGAAAAAAAGTTTAATATATTAAATTACAGTTCTAATATTTCAAGCGGCGACTATAGAAATTTATTAAACTGATGAAGGGGTGCTGTTGTTGTTGTTTGCATCCCCCCAAATGAATAATCCCGAGATCGAAAAAATTGTCTGATCTCAGACTCATTCAGTCATAGTAAAAGAGTGATTTTTTATATTTTCATATTTTACCTTCTTTTTTCTTTTTTATAGTCTGTCGAATAGATCAATATCTCTAAAATAAGAGTTTAGTAATTTATACATTTATACAAAAAAACATCTAAAAGTATACTAAATTATACTTTTAGATGTTTTTTGGGTGGTTCTAAGATAGATTTAAAATTATATTGATTTATATTGTATTTTTGTAGTTTTTGATAAAACGTTTTTCTTTGATTGTTATATTTTCTACATTTAAAAATTATGTGTTCTAATGTGTGTGGTTCATTGCGTGTATTACAATTAGGATTACTAATTTTCTTTATTTTGAAGAGAGTAGTAATAGTAATAGCTAAATTAACTTTAGTTCTTAAGATAATATTTATTTCTTTCTTTTTCAAGTTGTAATCTTTAAATTTATTAATTTTTGTGGATATATTAAATCTATGTGTGTGTGTTGCATTTGTGTAATACCAATTTTGTAATTCTTCAGTTATTTTGATTTCATTCTGATTTTTATGAATATATAAAAAGTAAGGAGTTAAATTTGAAGTATTTAGATCTTTAGCTTGTTTGGCTAAAGAATCTACTAAGTCATTTTCTTTATGATTAATGTGTGAGGGTATCCATTGAATATAAATTGTATTGTTATGTTGTAGGTGTTGTTTAGTAATTGCTAAAATATCATTAATGTATATGGCAAAGTTACTTTTAAAAGGATTTTGATATATAATTTCTAAGGAAGTTTTACAGTCTGTTAAAATTACAATTTTTTTGTTATAAAATTTTAAGGCCCAATTTATTGCATGTAATATTGCTGTAATTTCTGCTATTATCACTGGGGATGATCTATTGAGTTTGAATTGGAATCTATATGAATTACATATGACTGCTCCTGATGTTATGGTTCTCTCTGAGTTTAGTGAACCATCAGTATAAATTTTAGTGAAATCTTTATAAGTTTTTTCTATGTATGTTTCAGTTAGAATTTTTAAGCTATTTGTGTCTAGTTGATTTTTAGAATAAATTCCTGGAATTTCATTATTCAATTTAGGAAAAGGTGAAGTCCAATATGGATAATGTGTAATAATGTCCCCACTTAATTTATTTTCAATGACATTTAGAAATAAGTTTCTTTCTGGTAGTTCTGATAGTGATGTGTCTAAGAAGTTTGTTTTGATTTTTTCAATGATTGGGTGTTGTAAGTTCTTTGTAATTATTCTAAATATGAGATTTGATAGTACGTATTTTTTTTGTGTTTAATGGTGGGAATGATGTTTCTGCATATATATTAATATTAGCTGTAGATTGTAAGAGTCCCAGACAGTATTTCAGAATTTTTGTTTGTATGCTTTCTAGAATTTTCATTTTAGTTTTAGCTAAATTATTGATTAATTCTAAGCCATAAGTAAATTTAGGTAAGATTATTGCATTATATAAAAGTAGTAAATTCTTTGAGGTGCATCCCCAGCTTGAGTTACCTAAGTATTTTAGATATTAGAATAGTTTATTAGATTTATCTTTTGAATTTTGTATATATAAGTTCCATAATAATTTTGAGTCTAAGTGTAAACCTAGAAATTTTAGATTGTTCACTATCTTTATGTTCATATCTTTTATTTTTATGATAAAGTCATTTGGTAGGGTTTCTTTTTTGTGAAAATAAATTATATTTGTTTTATCTATATTTAATTGTAAGTTCCATTTTTCACAATATTTATATACTTTATTTATTGTATTTTGAATTCTTTTTTGTAGAATGTCTGTATTGTAATGTCTTGACCAGAAAATCAGATCATCTGCATAAGTTCCGAATTTAATATCTTCATCAAAAATGTTTACTATGTCGTTTAAGTATATGTTAAATAATATCGGTGAAAATATATCTCCTTGAGATGAAGGAGTGAAATAAATCTTTTTCTAACTGCAGTCGGCTTTCGATTTACGACAAGGTTATGTTCTTAAAAATCAGCGTTTAAATCAAGCATAATTTTTCCCATAAGAAATAAAGGAAATGGTAAGAATGCGTGGGGTGAAGTAATTCCTGAATATTCATACAACGTCACAGTTATTCTCCCTTACTAGGAAGAGTTTATCTGTTAAAATAATAAAGATAGCACAGATTGGGTTGTTTTTAACCGAATCCCGAGGGCTCAGAGAAGGTTGTGGGAGGGGACCCACTGGATCAGCTGTTAAGAGACCGATGGTAGCCTCCCGTCACTCTTTTTTCGCTCCACGACACTTTTTTTGCACACATTGGACTAAATGGCCACGTCACAAGGACCCAGAATGCTCAGAGAAGGTTGTGGGAGGGGACCCACTCGACAGCTGTTAAGAGACAGATGGTAGCCATTCGTCACTCTTTTTTCGCTCCACGACACTTTTTTGCACACATTCGGCTAAATGGCCACGTCACAAGGACCCAGAAGGCTCAGAGCAGGTTATGGGAGGGGACCCACTGGACAGCTGTTAAGAGACAGATGGTAGCCTCCCGTCATTCTTTTTTCGCTCCACGACACTTTTTTTCACACATTGGGCTAAATGGCCACGTCACAAGGACCCAGAAGGTTCAGAGAAGGTTGTGGGAGGGGACCCATTGGACAGCTCTTAAGAGACAGATGGTAGCCTCCCGTCACTCTTTTTTCGCTCCACGACACGTTTTTTGCACACATTGGGCTAAATGGCCACGTCACAAGGACCCAAAAGGCTCAGAGAAGGTTGTGGGAGGGGACCCACTGGACAGCTGTTAATAGACAGATGGAAGCCTCTGTCACTCTTTTTGCACACATTGGGCTAAATGGCCACATCACAAGAACCCAGAAGGCTCAGAGAAGGTTGTGGGAGGGAACCCACTGGACAGCTGTTAATAGACAGATGGTAGCCTCCCGTCACTCTTTTTTCGCTCCACAACACTTTTTTTGCACACATTGGGTTAAATGGCCACGTCACAAGGTTCCCGAAAGCTCAGAGAAGGTTTTGGGAGGGGACCCACTGGACAGCTGTTAATAGACAGATGGTAGCCTCCTGTCACTCGTTTTTCGCTCCACGACACTTTTTTTTGCAAATATTGGGTTAAATGGCCACGTCACAAGGACCCAGATGGCTCAGAGAAGGTTGTGGGAGGGGACCCACTGGAACAGCTGTTATGAGACAGATGGTAGCCTCCCGTCAAGGCCATCCAGTGTGTTCTTTAACGTGCACAGGGTATGGCTCTGTCTCACACACGGAACCACGGCTTAACTCCCCATCCGACGGACGGCGGCCTTTCCAAGCCCATCGGTGTCCCCTACTGACCATGGGCAGGGCAGGGAATTTTGCAGAGATAAATCTCAACGTTGAACCAGCTGGGTCTCGAACCTGGGAACTATAGATTACGAGCCTGGCGCGCTACCGACTGAGTATTGCAATGTATATTGCTGAGTATCGAATTGCTGTCGATAATGGAGGCTCAACCATAGTTCGTGCACTGAGTACGAAACCTACATAACTATCTCGTCCCTACATTTCATGGCAACAGCTTTCAGACATTGCCTCCAATGAACCAAAATAAATACCGTCACAGGACACTGTATCAACAAGAATCGAGTCACACTTATCTAATCAGCCTTCCGTTATCTGAAACGCATATAATGAACTGATCGAAACAATTTCTCCGTAACTCATCGTAACAATGGAGATCGCAACTATTCTGCTGACGGTCACCTTGGGCGTAATTCTGTGGCTTTACTTCCGAAAATGGGGTCAACTTCCTCCAGGACCGTGGGGATTGCCTTTAGTGGGATATTACCCTTTCCTGACTTCCTCTATGCATCGGCATCTGTATCATCTAAGCAAACAGTACGGGGAAGTCATGAGTTTCACCATCTTCGGTCGATTGTACGTTCATCTCCAGGGCTTGGATGTCCTACGAGAAGTGTTGTCTACCCGGGCAGATGAATTCACTGGGAAGCCTCAGGAGATGAATCTCTTAACTTGGTTAGACGGATGCGGACTGGGTAAGTGATCAAAATCAAGACCAACATTTCACTTTTAAAAGTAAA
The DNA here is from genome assembly GCA_038380435.1 of Ryuthela nishihirai. Classification (NCBI taxonomy): domain Eukaryota; kingdom Metazoa; phylum Arthropoda; class Arachnida; order Araneae; family Heptathelidae; genus Ryuthela; species Ryuthela nishihirai. The sequence continues at coordinate 61,857,118 of JAWZYU010000029.1, read as the reverse complement.
TAGACAGCTCTGTCAAATATCAGGGAATTTCCATGTTTTTGTCAATGGAATTCTAAATTCGAAGCTCTATAACTTTTAAAATATGCATTTAAAAGATCCATTTAATCGATGTGACTGAAGATAAAGACCATAATCAAATCTATTTAAATCTTGATATTTAACATTATTCGTTCAGCATTTAAAGAGTTATGGAAGCTGGATCAGATGACCACAGTGTCACACTACTAAAGGAGTGAGGTCGGGTGGCTCAGTCGGTCGAGCGCCAGGCTCATAATCTGCAGTTCCCAGGTTCGAGTCCTAGCTGGGCCAGTATTGAGATTTATCTCCGCAAAGCACCACGGTCAGTAGGGGTCACTGATGGGCTTGGACAGGGACTTAGCTATGGAGGGGGGATGAGGAGGAGGCTCTCCCCAAAGTAAATCGGAGGTGGCAAAATTGGAAGCGACTTTGTAAAATCAGGTGAGTTGTGAAAATTTGGAATTTTTTCTTGTAAAATTAAAGGGAGTTAGCAAAATCTATACAATTTAGCGAAATCTAGGGTAGTTGTCAAAATCGAGGCAACTTGGCAAAATCTAGGGAAGATCGCAAAAATCGTAACAACTTGGCGAAATCTAGGGAAGATCGCAAAAATCGTAACAACTTGGCGGAATCTAGGGAAGAACCCAAAAATCGTAACAACTTGGCGAAATCTAGGGAAGATCGCAAAAATCGTAACAACTTGGCGGAATCTAGGGAAGAACCCAAAAATCGTAACAACTTGGCAACATCTTGGGGAGTTGGCAAAATTCGAAGCCATTCGGTAAAATATAGGTAAGCTGACAAAATCTTGGGAAGTTGACAAATTTAGGAATGACTTGGCAAAATTTGGAGTGACTTGGCAAAATTCCAGTCAAATGTAAAAATTGAGTTTTTTTTCTGTAAAATTAAGACGAGTTGCCAAAAATCTAGGAGAGTGGCAAATCTTTAGAAGTTGGGAAAATTCGGTGTGACTTTGCAAAATTATGGTGGGAAGTTGACAAATTTAGGAATGACTAGGCAAAATTTGGAGTGACTTGGCAAAATTCCAGTCAAATGTAAAAATTGAGTTTTTTTTCTGTAAAATTAAGACGAGTTGCCAAAAATCTAGGAGAGTGGCAAATCTTTAGAAGTTGGGAAAATTCGGAGTGACTTTGCAAAATTATGGTGGGAAGTTGACAAATTTAGGAATGACTAGGCAAAATTTGGAGTGACTTGGCAAAATTCCAGTCAAATGTAAAAATTGAGTTTTTTTTCTGTAAAATTAAGACGAGTTGCCAAAAATCTAGGAGAGTGGCAAATCTTTAGAAGTTGGGAAAATTCGGAGTGACTTTGCAAAATTATGGTGGGAAGTTGACAAATTTAGGAATGACTAGGCAAAATTTGGAGTGACTTGGCAAAATTCCAGTCAAATGTAAAAATTGAGTTTTTTTTCTGTAAAATTAAGACGAGTTGCCAAAAATCTAGGAGAGTGGCAAATCTTTAGAAGTTGGGAAAATTCGGAGTGACTTTGCAAAATTATGGTGGGAAGTTGACAAATTTAGGAATGACTAGGCAAAATTTGGAGTGACTTGGCAAAATTCCAGTCAAATGTAAAAATTGAGTTTTTTTTCTGTAAAATTAAGACGAGTTGCCAAAAATCTAGGAGAGTGGCAAATCTTTAGAAGTTGGGAAAATTCGGAGTGACTTTGCAAAATTATGGTGGGAAGTTGACAAATTTAGGAATGACTAGGCAAAATTTGGAGTGACTTGGCAAAATTCCAGTCAAATGTAAAAATTGAGTTTTTTTTCTGTAAAATTAAGACGAGTTGCCAAAAATCTAGGAGAGTGGCAAATCTTTAGAAGTTGGGAAAATTCGGAGTGACTTTGCAAAATTATGGTGGGAAGTTGACAAATTTAGGAATGACTAGGCAAAATTTGGAGTGACTTGGCAAAATTCCAGTCAAATGTAAAAATTGAGTTTTTTTTCTGTAAAATTAAGACGAGTTGCCAAAAATCTAGGAGAGTGGCAAATCTTTAGAAGTTGGGAAAATTCGGAGTGACTTTGCAAAATTATGGTGGGAAGTTGACAAATTTAGGAATGACTAGGCAAAATTTGGAGTGACTTGGCAAAATTCCAGTCAAATGTAAAAATTGAGTTTTTTTTCTGTAAAATTAAGACGAGTTGCCAAAAATCTAGGAGAGTGGCAAATCTTTAGAAGTTGGGAAAATTCGGAGTGACTTTGCAAAATTATGGTGGGAAGTTGACAAATTTAGGAATGACTAGGCAAAATTTGGAGTGACTTGGCAAAATTCCAGTCAAATGTAAAAATTGAGTTTTTTTTCTGTAAAATTAAGACGAGTTGCCAAAAATCTAGGAGAGTGGCAAATCTTTAGAAGTTGGGAAAATTCGGAGTGACTTTGCAAAATTATGGTGGGAAGTTGACAAATTTAGGAATGACTAGGCAAAATTTGGAGTGACTTGGCAAAATTCCAGTCAAATGTAAAAATTGAGTTTTTTTTCTGTAAAATTAAGACGAGTTGCCAAAAATCTAGGAGAGTGGCAAATCTTTAGAAGTTGGGAAAATTCGGAGTGACTTTGCAAAATTATGGTGGGAAGTTGACAAATTTAGGAATGACTAGGCAAAATTTGGAGTGACTTGGCAAAATTCCAGTCAAATGTAAAAATTGAGTTTTTTTTCTGTAAAATTAAGACGAGTTGCCAAAAATCTAGGAGAGTGGCAAATCTTTAGAAGTTGGGAAAATTCGGAGTGACTTTGCAAAATTATGGTGGGAAGTTGACAAATTAGGAATGACTTGGCAAAATTTGGAGTGACTTGGCAAAATTCCAGTCAAATGTAAAAATTGAGTTTTTTTTCTGTAAAATTAAGACGAGTTGCCAAAAATCTAGGAGAGTGGCAAATCTTTAGAAGTTGGGAAAATTCGGAGTGACTTTGCAAAATTATGGTGGGAAGTTGACAAATTTAGGAATGACTAGGCAAAATTTGGAGTGACTTGGCAAAATTCCAGTCAAATGTAAAAATTGAGTTTTTTTTCTGTAAAATTAAGACGAGTTGCCAAAAATCTAGGAGAGTGGCAAATCTTTAGAAGTTGGGAAAATTCGGAGTGACTTTGCAAAATTATGGTGGGAAGTTGACAAATTTAGGAATGACTAGGCAAAATTTGGAGTGACTTGGCAAAATTCCAGTCAAATGTAAAAATTGAGTTTTTTTTCTGTAAAATTAAGACGAGTTGCCAAAAATCTAGGAGAGTGGCAAATCTTTAGAAGTTGGGAAAATTCGGAGTGACTTTGCAAAATTATGGTGGGAAGTTGACAAATTAGGAATGACTTGGCAAAATTTGGAGTGACTTGGCAAAATTCCAGTCAAATGTAAAAATTGAGTTTTTTTTCTGTAAAATTAAGACGAGTTGCCAAAAATCTAGGAGAGTGGCAAATCTTTAGAAGTTGGGAAAATTCGGAGTGACTTTGCAAAATTATGGTGGGAAGTTGACAAATTTAGGAATGACTAGGCAAAATTTGGAGTGACTTGGCAAAATTCCAGTCAAATGTAAAAATTGAGTTTTTTTTCTGTAAAATTAAGACGAGTTGCCAAAAATCTAGGAGAGTGGCAAATCTTTAGAAGTTGGGAAAATTCGGAGTGACTTTGCAAAATTATGGTGGGAAGTTGACAAATTTAGGAATGACTAGGCAAAATTTGGAGTGACTTGGCAAAATTCCAGTCAAATGTAAAAATTGAGTTTTTTTTCTGTAAAATTAAGACGAGTTGCCAAAAATCTAGGAGAGTGGCAAATCTTTAGAAGTTGGGAAAATTCGGAGTGACTTTGCAAAATTATGGTGGGAAGTTGACAAATTTAGGAATGACTAGGCAAAATTTGGAGTGACTTGGCAAAATTCCAGTCAAATGTAAAAATTGAGTTTTTTTTCTGTAAAATTAAGACGAGTTGCCAAAAATCTAGGAGAGTGGCAAATCTTTAGAAGTTGGGAAAATTCGGAGTGACTTTGCAAAATTATGGTGGGAAGTTGACAAATTTAGGAATGACTAGGCAAAATTTGGAGTGACTTGGCAAAATTCCAGTCAAATGTAAAAATTGAGTTTTTTTTCTGTAAAATTAAGACGAGTTGCCAAAAATCTAGGAGAGTGGCAAATCTTTAGAAGTTGGGAAAATTCGGAGTGACTTTGCAAAATTATGGTGAGATGTAAAAATTGGGATTTTTTTCTGTAAAATTTATGGTGAGTTGGCAAAATCGAGGCAACTTGGGAAGAATCTAGGGCAGTTGGTAAAATTCGAATCCACTTGGCAAAATAAGGCGAGTTGTGAAAATTGGGATTGATTTTGAAAAATTAAAATAAATAAATAAAAAATAAATACCCCCTCACTCAAACAAACAGCTGCTTGCCACAGAGGTCTGACAGGAGCCTGTCAGTTTACATGCCAAAATAGAAGGTCTGAGAGGATGGCAGGACCTCAGCAGAAAAATGACACGAACATCAATGCCTTACCCGGGGCTCGAACTCAGATCCGTAGATCAGTAGCCAAGAGCGCTAACCACTCGGCCACGGGACGGCAGAAAGAGTTGGTAAAATCGAGGAAATTTGTCAAAATCTTGTGGAGTTTGAAAAATATGAAGTGATATGGCAAATTCAGGAGACATGTAAAAATTGGGATTGTTTTCATGAAATTAAGGTGAGTTATCCAAATGGAGGCAATTTGAAAAAATCTATTGGAGTTGACAAAATTGGAAACCACTTGGTAAAATACAGGTGAGTTGTAAAAATCTGTGACATTAAGAAGAGTTGGCAAAATCGAGAACTTTTCGCAAAACCTTGAGGTCACTTGATAAGTTCAGATGAGATGTAAAAAGTAGGATTTTTTTCTCCATAATTATGGCAAGTTGGAAAAATCTAGGGGAGTTGGCAAAATTCTAAGCCATTTGGTAAAATACAGGCGAGTTGTGAAAATTGGGTTTGTTTTTCTGCAATTAAGGAGAGTTGGTAAAATTCGAAGTCACTTAGCAAATTCAGGGAAGATGTAAAAATTTGGATTTTTTTTCTGTAAATATACGGCGAGTTGGAAAAATTTAGGAGAATTTGCAAAATCTAGGGCAGTTGACAAAATTCCAAGCCACTTGGTAAAACATAGGTGAGGTATGAAAATTGGGATTGGTTTTGTGAAATTAAGGGGAATTAGCAAAATCGAGAAAACTTGGTAAAATCTTGTGAAGTTGGCAAAATTTGAAGCCACTTACTAAAATATAGGTGAGTTGTGAATTAAAAAATTTTAAAAAATAGTAATCTTCCTATATGGCCCTAAAAGTGTAAAATAAACCTAAAGCATATCGATGGTGGTCTGTAAATGGTAGCTAGGTAGTCACTGGAAGGAGAGCTATGCACCAATCCTCTGTGATGATGCATAGAACCGGCCAGGCCTAGCACCTAATGTCCGACCCCGCCTTCTCGTGGTGCGGACCGTTAGTAACTTTCAAAAGAGATACTCTCTTGTGGAAGTGAACGGAAGGGGAGGGCTGCCAGATTAGTGTGGCCTACTGATCTGGACAACTATGGCTACTTTCTTTTTTTCTACCCTGCTGAGGAGTGGTCAACCACACAGGGTCCTGGTGCTGACCATATAAACCTACTGGACTGGACAGATATATGGCTCTGAGCTTGATTATGGATCCTGATTTTGCTGCACTGGTGGGCTTCTGTGGAGGGAAAATCTTCCGCTGTGTTTTCTGTTTGTTTGTGGGTTGACAGCCCCAAGTGAATAGATTCACAGGATATGTTTATCAGCTGGTGGATAATCCTGAGCAGAAGTCATCGCAGGCACCTCAACTCTTTGCTTCTATTGGCATCGTCAAATTCTACATTGGAGGAAGTCTTCCAGTGTAGATGGCTTCAGCCTTTAGTAGTGGGGGAACGGGTCTTTGCCCCATGTCTGCGATTAGGGGGCTGTTTGATATTGTCGGCATTCCCTCTCTCAATAAACATAGTTTCTTTAAACATCCCACTAACCATTTTCTCTCCATAGGTAGTTGGAATGTGAGGACTCTGCACAGAGCTTTTTCTCTTGATGTCCTCACACAAGAATTCCACTGTTATAATTTAGATATTCTCGGCTTGCAAGAGACCAGATGGACAGATAAAGGTCAGATTCTTAAAAATAATCTTAAATTTCTCTTTTCAGAGAGGGACGACAATAAGCATCACCAAGGCGTGGGTCTGCTTCTCAGCAGACATGCTAGCTATGCTCTTCTAGGATATGAGTGCATTAATGAAAGGTTTCTTACAGTAAAATTTCAGACAAGCGTTAAAGACTTGAATGTTATCTGCTGTTATGCCCCCACTGAGGATGCCGATGAGGATGAGAAGGATAGGTTTTATGAACAACTTCAGGATATTTTGAATTCTGTCAAGAAAGGAGATATTACCCTTGCTCTTGGTGACTTCAATGCCAAAGTTGGTACTGACCCTGACCTTTGGGGAGGAGTAATAGGCCCTTTTGGTATTGGTAGCTGCAATGGCAATGGGCAACGTCTCCTACAGGTAAGTAAACTCAATGGATTCAGAATAACTAACACTTATTACAAACACCGCGGCATACATAAGTACACATGGGTTTCACCTGATGGGCTGCATAAGAATATGATTGATTACATATTAATTAACAGCAAATGGGCTAGTTCTGTTAGGAATACCAGGGCATATAGGGGAGCTGAAATTGGATCTGACCATTACCTTGTTAAAAGTGTCTTGCAACTTAAACTTAAAAAGTGTTGTGCTAGGGTTAAAAAATTTGCTTTTAATACTGAAGCTCTGAAAGATCCAGTTATAGCCAAAGCTTACCATGATAGGTTACTTAGTCATTATGACAGTCATGAGTTGCTTACTACTGAAGTTGAGGAAGAATGGGATCATTTTAAACAGGCTTTTTTGGACACTAACAGTACTCATTTAGGAAAAAAGGAGCAGAAGAGGCAAAATTATCTGAGTGATAAGGCACTTGAGCTTATTTCGGAAAGATAGAACTGCAGGAATGCCCTTAATCAATACCCTACTAGTCCTAATAGAAAGCATTACAGAGACCTCAATAAACTTGTAAAGGATCAGTTAGCTGCTGATAAGAATCTTTGGCTTGATGGTTTGGCTGACAAAGCCGAGGAAGCAGTCAGACAGCACAACAGCAGAGAGCTGTACCAGATAGTTAATGTTTTGTGTGGTAGAAAACGGACAGGCATACAAGGATTGAAGGATAAACAAGGTAAGGTTATAGAAGGGGAGGATTCTGTCATGGCTAGGTGGGCTGAGCATTTCAGTGATGTTCTAAACAATGTAGTTAGTTCTACTCCCATTGTTTGCAATGATGATAGATGCATTGGTGGCTTTAATGTTGGACCTATAACACAATCTGAAGTTATTTTGGCTGTTTCTAAACTTCAACTTCATAAATCCCCAGGGGTAGATGAAATTACTACGGAAATGCTTAGAGCTGGGAATGTTTCGGTTACCACTTGGATGACTGAAATTCTGAATATCTTTTATGATAAAGGCATGGTTCCTAAGGATTTTACCAGAGCTATTGTTATCCCTATTTTCAAAAAAGGTGATCGCAGTTCTTGTGATAACTATAGGGGTATCAGCCTACTCTCTGTTAAAGGTAAAGGTCTTTCCATGATTGCGCTTAATAGAATTAAGAATCTGGTTGACAGGCAATTGCGTGATGAGCAATGTGGATTCAGAAGTGGTAGGGGATGTGTGGATCAGATATTTTCACTTAGGCAGATTCTTGAGAAATGTTTAGAGTTTCCGAAACCTTTGGTTGCCAGCTTTGTTGATTTCAAAAAGGCTTTCGACTCTGTTGATCGTCATAATTTGTGGTTGATTGTGAGATCATATGTATACCAGACAAGTTAGTTAACATTATGAAAGCTCTCTATAATAACACTGAGTCGTGTGTGAGAGTTGGTAAGGCTTGTAGCAATTGGTTTAGCAATACTTCTGGTGTTCGACAAGGGTGCATTTTGTCTCCTTTTCTCTTTAGCTTGGTTATTGATTATGTTATGCGAAATTCACTTCAAGGGAAAGATTTTGGCCTTAAATGGGCTGGAGATACGAAAATTTCTGATTTAGATTATGCTGATGATTTAGCCCTTTTGGCAAATGATGTTGATGAGATGAACTCTTTCATTCGAACTGTTGATGAGACTGGTAGTAGAGTAGGTTTGGTTATAAACAGAGAGAAAACTAAAGTGACGAAAATTGGTCAGGCAGGCTGTGATTCAGTTAATCTGAATGGTTGCAGTCTTGAGCAGGAGTCACAGTTTAATTATCTTGGGAGCTATGTAACAGATAATGGTGATGTGAGGCATGAGATTTACAGACGAATAGGGATTGATGCCGGGACTTTTAAGAACCTAAGGAGAGTGTGGAGAAATAGGCGTATACACCTAAAGACTAGAATTAGACTGTATAATAGTTTGGTTCTTTCTAGGGTTAGTTATGGTAGTGAAACTTGGACATTTTGCAAACAGGATAACAGGAAACTAGATGCTTTTGATTCCAGATGCTTACGCAGTATCTTGGGCATTAGGTGGTTCAACTTCGTAACTAATGATGAGGTTAGGCAAAGGAGTTTGCAACCGCCTTTAAGCAGCATATTGTACAGAGAGAGACTCCATTGGTTTGGCCATGTTGCCCGTATGAATAATTATAGATTGGCGAATAGGGTTATGAACAGTGTGCCTAAAGGCCTCAGAAAGAAGGGGAGACCTAGGATGCTGTGGGCAGACAATGTCAAACAGGACCTTGTTAGAATTTGTGTGCAGTGGCCAGATGCAGTAGATGTAGCTCAGGATAGACTTGCTTGGAGAACTAAATTGCACGGTCTGGTTGGACCTCCGTAGCCCATGGCTGCTTGAGGAAGATGATGATGATGATGATGATGATGATGATGATGATGATGATGATATCGATGGTGCAATCGGTCACTGAGTTCGTATTCACTTCAAAAGAAGATAGGGCTCCAGCAATCTTGTTGAGCAGGTAAATAGGTGCCCTGTCTTCCTTCGAAGTGAATACGAACTCAGTAACTGATTGCACCATCCCATGGCAGAGTGGTTAGCACGCTTGGTTACTGATCTGGGTTCGAGCCCCGGGTAAGGCATGATTGTATATGTCGCTTTTCTGCTGAGGTCCTGCCATCCTCTCAGATTTTCTACTGTGGCATATAAACTGACAGGCTCCTGTCAGACCTCTGTGGCAAGCAGCTGCTTGAGAGGGTATTTATTTTTAGCCGTTCCGTGGCAGAGTGGCTAGCGCGCTTGGCTACTGATCTAAGGGACCTAGGTTCGAGCCCCGGATAAGTCATGGACGTTTGTGTTGTTTTTCTGCTGAGGTCCTGCCATCCTCATAGACCTTCTACTATGGCATATAAACTCACATGCTACTGTTAGACCTCTGTGGCAAGCAGCTGCTTGAGAGGGTATTTTTTATATTTTTGTCACTAAAAGCACGTAACTTCAAAAACTTTCATTTGATATGATCCATAAACATCGACCACATATTTCCTCCCTTTTGGAGTCATATTTCAGCTAGCCCATGACATTGGAGGAGCCAAAAGCTTTAATTTGAGATATGACTCGTCAAAGTCGAACCCCGCGAAAATCCGTCCTCCCTTTTTTATCTGGGGGGAGGGGAATAGAGGACAAAATTCGTAATAGTTAATGACGGTCATTATACGTGCTTCCATTTGACATCTCACTATAATTATGGAACCCCACATTCATGAGATATATAGAACAGCTTTCAGAGTTCCCATTTCTAGGAGAGAAGAATGAATGGATGTGTCATTTTTTAGAGCCCATGACACTCACCGCATCAAAGCTCGTTTCTTTACGCACTCGCCTTTAGGAGATAGAGAGGGACAATTGTTTTCATATTTCCACCACTTTTCAGAGAGGGGAGTACGAAGGCAGGGGGTCAAATTTTTTATAGCCTATGTCATTCGCCGCGTCAGAAGCTTTCATTTGACGCAAAGCTTGTTACTTCTGACACACGTGTTCTGGAGATGTAGAGGAACAAGCGTCTTCATATCTCCTATTTCTCAGGTTGGGTTCGAGTCACAAATCCAAAATCGAAGTAAGCTGTGCCCCCTCCCCCACTCCCACTGAACGAAATTCCGGGTATGTTAGTTACAAAAGATATAGAATTTAATTTATGTTTATTTTCTCAGTAGGGAAAATTTGATTTTCGAGTTGGCAAATTTTCGTTTCCCCCCCTCCCCAACCATAGTCTCTTCGTTTCCTGGCTTGGAAATCTGGGCTTGGAAAGCTGCCCCTGGTCTTGGAAAGACCGCCGTCCGTCGGATGGGACGTTAAGTCGTGGCGTCGTGTGCGAAATCAGCATAACTAACGAGAGGCTACAATCTGCCTCCTAAGATCTGTTCTAGTGTGTCCTCTCCCCCAACCTGAGCCTTGTGACCTGGCCATTTAGCCCATTGTGTACGAAACAGTGCCGCTCAGAGGAAAAACAACCCAATCCAAACAAAGGAGCCCCTCCTTCCCTCCCTTCCCAACTGTCTTGAGTCGTGTGTGTTGGGTTATTCTACCTCTGAGCGGAACTCTCTCTCTTTAAATAATAATTTATTCCCATTTCATAAACATACATTTGATATAAAGTTGCATTTCATGCAACTTATTTTCTAAAACTATTCATCCAATTTGTACTGGGAAGATCGAAAACCTCCACAAGAGTTCAAGAAACTCGCATGTGGATTGAAACAATTTGTCCCAGTTTTAATACAAAGTACTACAGATGTGTCACCATTTGCTATCGAAACAAACCACATTTTCCATTTTCAAAAATAATGTTCGAACGAAAGATAAAAATCCACACTTTTATGCTCACCGGTAAATACATATATGAGAACAAGACCCACTAGTTCCTCCTGAAGCACTACCAGTACAGGGAAATGCCATATTCACCACTACCTACGGTCAGGGGCAAGACAGTACCATATAGATACAGCTCATCCCCGACTACCTAATGGCGAACAGTACTATAGGAGTAAAGCTCATCCATCGGTCAAAACATAAATTTAATCTATGTCTCGGACGGCCACAAACAAAGATATGGAATCTAAGCTGCCTCGGCTCCAGTGACTGCCTCCTCACCTCGACAAGGTGGCTCCCTTACGAACAGTGACTCTCATCAGATTGGTGCCAGCTCGCTCGATGGAGACATTTTTGCCATCAACGCTAACAGAGTCTTTGGAAATGAATGATGCGTGCCATTTGCTCCACTGGGCTGAGCGTGAGGTAGAGTCGCTCAAAAAAATATTCGAACACTATGGTTAATTACAGAATTCAGAAAAAATATATGGCAACGATTTTTGAGAAATTAGTGACAGTACATGAAGGTTGCCAGATCACTAATTTCTAAAAAAAATCGTTGCCAGATTTTTTTCCTGAATTCTGTAATCAACTACAGTGTTCGGATATTTTTTTGAGCGACTGTACAGGTTGTTGACGTCCAGGATATTGAGGCCTGGAAGCACCCTTCCCCCAGAAACCTCCGAATTTCCAGCATCATGTTGAAATGATGCTGGAAATTAAATTAATCATTTAATTAATTAATTTATTAGTTAATCGCAAATGGGATGTGGTTCGGTATCGTAGTCATGACTTATCACACTGAGGAGGAATCGTGAGGTATTCAACAAAGAACTTTCGCAGCCAGAATCCTGATGCAATCAACGAAGAAGGCAGCTAACCGACTTAGCAAAGGAGACAAAGAATTTCTACGTGGAATCTGCACGAACTCAATGATCAGGGCCGATGGCTCGGATCTCACGAACCGATGGCTCGCGGACCATCGCTTTGAGAATACGGTTTTGAAAGGTTTACATAAAAAAATGATTTCTGGAGGTAAACAGTCAGGAATAGGGCTAGAGCTTTCCTTATTACACTCATTTCCCTTCAATGGTGAACATTATTTTTTATGCAATACTGTGTTGATAGAATTCCCGAGGTTTAGTGCATGTTACGGTCGGTAGATGGCGCCCGTTACTGTCTGTATTTGATAATGTTTTGTTGGAAAAAAGAAATATCAATATCCATATGAGGTATTCATCAATCATTGATTTACACGAATCATTCATTTAATTCCAAGAAGTCCGTGTTTTTTATGCCATGTTCTTGTATTTAGTTAATATATGTTGGTATATTTTGCGTAAAACATAATTTATATGATGATATATAATAAACATATGGTTTTTTACCATATGCATCATTTTACTGCATTAGCACTATTGATCCATTGGTAACATATATTTGCATTGTAGAAAGCTATTTACTCAATATATATAGTCAATAGTAGAGATATATAGTCAATACAATCTCTACTATGTCAATAGTAGAGAAACTACCATTCGTTATATAAAGTAGAATAATACATTAACATTCGGTTCGTTTAATCCGTATATCTTTCCATGTAGTGAGCGGTATAGTTCAAGTATGTAGGATTATTTAATTAATCCTTCAGAATAAATCCGATAACAGATATCAGTTCGTGCGTTTCAAAGAATGTGTGTTTTTGAGGGACAGCTGGCAGAGTAGTGATCTGGCAACCTTCGAGTCATGTGACACGAAGGTTGACAGATCACTAATTTCTAAAAAAAATCGCTGCCAGATATTTTTTCTGAATTCTGTAATGAACTATAGTGTTCGGATCCTTTTTTGAGCGACTGTACACTCTCCTATGTTGTTGTGTTACCTTTGAGTGGCACGTTTTGCACACCATGGGCTAAATGGTCAGGTCACAAGGACTCCGAAAGCTCAGAGAAGGTTGGGGGAGGGGATCCACTCGAACAGCTGTTTGGAGACAGATGGTAGCCTCCCGTCAAGGCCATCCAGCGTGCTCTTTAAAGTGCACAGGTTATGGCTCTCCCGCACACGGATCCACGGCTTAACGTCCCATCTGACGGACGGCGGCCTCTTCCAAGACGATTGGTATCCCCTAGTGACCGTGGGCAGGGCGGGGAGATTTCTGGAAATAAATCTCAACGCTTTCCCAGCTGGGACTCGAACCTGGGAACTTCAGATTACGAGTCTGGTGCCCTACCGACGGAGCCACCCCCGCCCCTTTGTGGGAGAGCCAATCCTTGTGCACGTTAAAGACACACTAGATGGCCTTGACGGGAGGCTACCATCTGTCTCCTAATAGCTGTTCTTGTAGGTCCCCTTCCTCAACCTTCTCTGAGCCTTCTGGGTCCTTGTGACCTGGTCATTTAGCCCATTGTGTGCAAAAAAAGTTAGAGGTAGAACAAAAACAATCTACGTGAGGAACTACGGCTTAGTATTCCATTCGATGGACGACGGATCTCCCAATCTCATCCGTGTCCCCCTTTCTAACCGAGAGAAGAGTGGGTTCCAACAGCGATAAATCTGGGAAACGAATCTGAGAACTGTGGATTACGATCCTGGCGCGCTACTAACTAGACCGACCCACGCTCACAGACTCTGGATACATTGTTATCAGACATTTAAGAACTTTATAGCTCTCTATCTATCTGTGCCCATCGGAAGAATACTTGATCACCGAACGATATAGTTGGAATTTCAAAATTGTGTCCTTTGGTAAATCTTATCTGCTTCAAGGGGCGAGAGACCAGAACATTCCCGGGAATACTTTGTTATCGCTATTATAAGAACTAGATACCGAGCAGAAAAGACGAAGATTTTAACACATTCGTATTGTATGCTATCTCTTGATAAGATCTTTGATATTCTTTGGATCGAAAAGCATGCTTTCTTCCCAAATGAAAAACTAGTGGCCTTAGGGCAGGGAAAACTTTCGCACCAACAAATTCTCCTTGACTGATTATTATGATTAAGATTGGGGAGAGCTGCCCTTTATTGAGCCGTGGTTCCCGTGCAGGACTGCAAATACCTTCTGCTCGTTAAAGGTCAAGTTGGGTGGCTGTCCAATGGATACCCTCTGGATCCTCGTAACATTGTTATATTGCTGATTTTGTGAAATTAATGCCCACTAGAGGTAAGACAACCCAACCTACTAAATCTAAAGATCCCATATGATACAGTCGCTCAAAAAAAAGTATCCGAACACTATAGTTGATTACAGAATTCGGAAAAATATCTGGCAACGATTTTTTTAGAAATTAGTGATCTGGCAACCTTCGTGTCACGTGATTACAGAATTCAGGAAAAATATCTGGAGCGTGTACAGCTACTGTACACGCTCCAGTTACCGTCCACAGCAAACTGGAGAGTGTGCAGTCACTGCACACGCTCCAGTTTGCTGTGAACGGTAACTGCACACGCTCAATATTTCCGTGAGTGAGCCCACACGATCTAGTATCAAAATAATATGACCACCTACAGTCGCTCAAAAAAGTATCCGATAACTACGGCTGATTACAGAATTCAGAAAAAATATCTGGCAACGACTTTTTTAGAAATTAGTGATCTGGCAACCTTCGTATCACGTGATTACAGAATTCAGGAAAAATATCTGGAGCGTGTACAGCAACCGTACACGCTCCAGATATTTTTCTGGAGCGTGAACGTAACGTCAGTTACCGTTCACAGCAAACTGATGCGTGTGCAGTTACTACACACGCTCCAGTTTGCTGTGAACGGTAACTGCACACGCTCAATATATCCGTGAGTGAGTCCACACGATCTGGTATCAAAATAATATGACCACCTACAGTCGCTCAAAAAAGTATCCGAACACTACGGCTGATTACAGAATTCAGAAAAAATATCTGGCAACGACTTTTTTAGAAATTAGTGATCAGGCAACCTTCGTGTCACGTGACACGAATACTTTTTTGAGCGACTGTACTGTCCAGTTTAGTAGAACGTCGGATGGCATCATTCAATCACATTCAAGCATGCACTCCAACCTCACTGTCGGTCGTACTATGGTACGATCTTACAACGTGTCCTTCAAGATAAAACAGAGGTCATGTAGAGGTTAAACCTTGATATACTAGAGCAAGAAATATGAAATTTGGTGTCTGGAGGTGTTTCAGGTTATAGATGTCAGAAACATTACGAAATTTTGGATACCGAGGGTCCTATGAGGTGAAAGGTCAAATTCTGATCTATCGGCGTTAGAGAGATGAAAGTTGGATCCGGGGATATTTTGGATCGTAGAATCATGACTGAGTGGTTCGCGTGCTTGGCTATTGATTTAAGGGACCTGAGTTCGAGCCCCGGATAAGGAATGGATGTATGTGTCGTTTTCCTGCTGAGGTCCTGCCATCCTCTCAGACCTTCTACTGTGGCAAGCAGCTGCTTGAGGGGGTATTTATGTTTTTTTATTATTAGATCTTGGAAATGTGAAATTTCGGTTGTTATGAGTCCTCTGAAAAAAGGGGCGGGGTGGCTCAGTCGGTAGCGCGCCAGGCTCGTAATCTGTAGTTCCCAGGTTCGAGCCCCAGCTGGGTCAGCGTTGAGATTTATCTCCGCAAAATTCCCCGCCCTGCCCACGGTCAGTAGGGGACACCGATGGGCTTGGAAAGGCAGCCATCCGTCGGATGGTACGTTAAGCCGTGGCCCGTGTGCGGGAGAGCCATACCCTGTGCACGTTAAAGAACACGCTGGATGGCCTTGACGGGAGGCTACCATCTGTCTCCCAACAGCTGTTCCAGTGGGTTTCCTCCCCCAACCTTCTCTGAGCCTTCGGGGTCCATGTGACCTGGCCATTTAGCCCACGGTGTGCAAAAAAGTGCCGCTCAGAGGTAAAACAACCCAACCCAACCTCTGAAAAAGTCAAATATTGATCTACTGATGGTGGAGGATTAAAAATTGGTGCCTGGGGAAATTTTGAACTGTAGATCTCGGTAATTATGCCAAATTTCAGATGTGATGGGTTCTAACCTCGAATTTGTTGTAAACGATCTGATGACGGATTTTTAATAATATCTGAAATCGCAATAACTATATATATAGTTTCTAGTAGAGGGAGATGATGACATTTACTTTCAGTATTTCTTAATATTTTTTAATTTTAACCTTTCGTAGTGTTATTATGCGTTTGAAAAGCAATAATTGTCCCAAAAAGTGTACAGTGGCTCAAAACAATACCCGAACACTATGGTTGATTACAGAATTCAGAAAAAGTAGAGGAAAAGAAGATAGATGTTTTTTCTGAATTCTGTAATCAACCATAGTGTTCAGATATTGTTTTGAGCGACTGTACATTTAGAAAAATTCTCGCCATACGATCATTCCAAAGAATTGCGTGATAAATAACGTGCTGTGTTTGCTTTTTTACAGGTTATTATTTGCATTCGTATGCCGACGTTTAAATTAACTCTAGCAGTAATTATTATCCAGGACTGGATCTAGGGGGGGGGGGGGGAAGGTTGGGGGGAAGTTGGAGGTTGAAGGAGTTGGAGGTTCTAGAGTCGGTTGGCTGTTTTACGTCTGAGAGTCACTTTTTTGCACACAATGGGCTAAATGGCCAGGTCACAAGGACCCCGAAGGCTCAGAGAAGGTTGGGGGAGGGGACCCACTGGAACAGATGGTAGCCTCCCGTCAATGCCATCCAGCGTGTTCTTTAACGTGCACAGGGTATGGCTCTCCCGCACACGGGGCTACGACGTAACGTCCCATCCGCCGGACGTCGGCATTTCCAAGCCCATCGGTGTCCCCTACTGACCTTGGGCAGGGCGGGGAGTTTCTAGAGAGCTAACAATTTGTTCATAGAGATATGTCGGATTGTGGATCTCAGAAATGTTAAGAAATTTAAGCTGGTGTCGCTTTCAAGGTCAAATAGAAGTCAGAGTGACGGTCGGGAAATCAAAAGCCACCGATTGGTTTCTAGCAGGCCTAATCTGTTGGGGAGGAGGGGGGGCTAGGGTAAATTTTTCAAAAACCTCTAAAACGGAGGTGAAAATTTTATGCTGCAATGATCACCCAGTCTATTGATACCTTTTACGTTTTTTCGGATCGATCGAGTCCTTCGCCCGCCCACCCTATTTTTTCGGATCGATCGAGTCCTTCACCCGCCCACCCTATTTTTTCGGATCGATCGAGTCCTTCGACCGCCCGCCCTATTTTTCGGATCGATCGAGTCCTTCGCCCACCCACCCTATTTTTTCGGATCGACCGAGTCCTTCGCCCGCCCGCACACCCTATTTTTTCGGATCGATGGAGTCCTTCGCCCACTCACCCTATTTTTTCGGATCGATCGGGTCCCTCGTCCGCCCACCCTATTTTTTCAGATCGATCGAGTCTTTCACCCGCCCACCCTATTTTTTCGGATCGATCGAGTCCTTCGCCCCCTATTTTTCTTTCTAGAACCTGCTCTGCTTTCATTCGTGTTAAGAAAAGTGACTATTAGGGAAGTCCCAAAAACACAAGCATTCCAAGGGTCGCTTGGGGCACGTGTCTGTCTGGTGGGGGGGGGATCTACCCCCAAAGTCTAAGAGAAAAAGTCAGAACCTTACATAGTACTACTGATCTCCATTTCTCAGACTTTCTTTCCCACCCCTCGCCCTCCAAAAAACACAAATGAAGAAAAAAAAAGTAAAAGTTTAAACTTTACTAAACACGTCTCCCCCCACCTAATGAATGTCAATAATTAATTTACTAAGTGATTCCTTCATTAGCATTGGGTTTTAGATTTTCTTTTTAGCGTTTTGAATACACGGTTGTTTTTGATTGCGGGATGATTGCAAAAGAATGTAACGATTTTAAAAATCACCAATAAAAAAATTACATTGAATCAATCACGCATACTTTGAAAGAGGAGTTTGTTTTACACCATTAAAAGTTAGACTGCAATTGCTATATATTCTACCAAGGCGACAGATAAAAACAACGGTAGTTTTTGCAAGGCCGCCGTCCGTCGGATGAGACGTTAGGCCGTGCCCCTTGAGAGGGAGAGTCCTGCTCTGTGCACGTTAAAGAGCACGCTTGATGGCCTTGACGAAAGGTTTCCATCTGTCTCCTAACAACTCTCCAGTGGGTATCCTCCCTTTAACCTCCTCTGAGCCCTAGGGGTCTTTATGACCTGGTCATTTAGTCCATTGTGTGCAAAAAAAAAGTGCTGCTGAAAGGTAAAACGACTCAACCAAGTGACATCAGACAGTTTGGATGTTATTTAAAACTCTGCAATATTTCTTTTGCACAATGGGAAAAAAAAGTACATTGGAGAAATATCCTCCCTAATCTGTCTTTGGGTAAAAGATCTCTGAGTGGTTGGACCACTAGAAAGAAATTTGGAAATCTTTGTGTTACACATAATACTGCTTTACATTGATTTAGATCAGTGGTTGGCAACGGAGGCTTTTTAGAATTTTCGGGTCCAGCGCCCACTTCAAAAAAATAATAATCCCGACATCTCATACGAAATCTTAAACTTGTCTACATGTTTTTAAATTTATTTTTTTAGACTCATATTTCTCCCCCTAATAACAGATATATGAAAAAAGAACAGTAACAGTGAAATCCTCAAGTATTTTTTTTTTCAGAACACTTGAGGAACTCCGAATCTAAATTCTCGTCGAACCCTCCCCGAAACCAAATTTATGTCCACCACTCCAAACTGTAAACTCATATATCTGTTATTAGGTATATGTCTAGTGAAGAGTTGTTTTATAGAGTTTTCCGTTAGAAATAGAGGTGGGGGTGGCTCAGTCGGTAGCGCGCCAGGCTCTCAGGTTCGAGTACCAGCTGTGTCAGCGTTAAGATTTTTCTCCGCAAAATTCCCCGCCCTGCCCACGGTCAGTATGGGACACAGATGGGCTTGGAAAGGCCGCCGTCCGTCGGATGGGACGTTAAGCCGTGGCCCGTGGGCGGGAGAGAGCCATACCCTGTGCACGTTAAATAACACGCTGGATGGCCTTGACGAGAGGCTACCATCTGTCTCCCAACAGCTGTTCCAATGGGTCCCCTCCCCCAACCTTCTCTGAGCCTTCGGGGTCCATGTAACCTAGCCATTTAGCCCATGGTGTGCAAAAGAATGCCGCTCAGAGATGAAATAACCCAACCCTCGGATGGGACGTTAAGCCGTGGCTCCGTGTGCGGGAGAGTCATACACTGTGCACGTTAAAGAACACGCTGGATGGCCTTAACGGGAGGCTACCATCTGTCTTCCAACGGCTGTCCAGTGGGTTCCTTCCCCCAACCTTCTCTGAGCCTTAGGGGTCCATGTGACCTGGCCATTTAGCCCATGGTGTGCAAAAAAAGTGCGGATAACAGTTATATAATTCGATTAACAGACGAATAGGGATTGCTGCCGGGACTTTTAAGAATCTATGGAGAGTGTGGAGAAATAGGCGTATACACCTAAAGACTAAAATTAGACTGTATAATAGTTTGGTTCTTTCTTTTGTTAGTTATGGTAGGATTCAGAATATGATGAGGATAATTATGTCGATAAGCAAAATGGAAAAAAATTTCAGGTTTCAAACAACTTTTTGTTAACATGTATATTTATGATGAATTTTATTTCAGATATTTTTAATTGATCCAGTATAATAATAGACTAACTTTTAAAGCACTGTGGTGGCCAGATTGTCGAATCAAACTATAATTTGTAATGTTTTTTTAACCGATTATGAGATTGATGTTCGTTGAATAACTACTTCATCCTAACAGTAATCAGTTCGAACGTTAACGTTGTCACAACATTCGAAATTTCAAAGCATGGTACTGATGACTTTTTGAACTTAGGTGCATAGAATGATAGAAAGATTGAATAATAATTACATATAAAGGAAAGTGTGCTGTGAAATACTTTGCCGGAATAGATGCCTCAGTTGACTAAGAGTCGAAATTTGTAACTGAAAAATGTATTTTACTAGTTATCAGAAGGTTAGTTTTCATAGAATGGCAACTTGATTAAATGATCAGTGTTACGACTTTACAATTTTTATTTTAAACTCCGCTTTAGCAGAGACGTTCCTCGAATGTAATGGACTAATATCGCAATGTGTGGATTTAACGAAAAAAATAAACCTTCTATCCCTGTGTCTTAATTTTATACAGGTAGCTTTTGTTAACTATGAAAGTCTAACAATCTTAATACAAAAATAACAATCGAGAATATTACTTTTTCTCCTTTTTTATGTCATAGGTTTTACAACAATATTGAAGTCTCGTCACGAACACTTCAGCGATTTATTTTTCCATGCTATGTAATAGAATATATAACTGTCAAACGTATTAAAAAAAACAAGGTGTGAATAAAAGTGTTTTTACAGATTTTCAATTCTATTTGGATATTTGGGAATCGAGCGTGAATTCGAAATAAATAAACAAACTATAAAGTATCCGATTTAATAACTAAGGCAACGAAATTGCACAAGTCATAAACAATTTCTTAACTGATCACACAAAACACCAATATGCTATCAATCAGTATAAAATTATCCTGTTAATCACAAATATCAGATTTCTTTTAAAAAGCACATTTTTTCTGCGATACAAATAAATTGCTATTTTACTTGAAACTGAAAACTTTCTTACCAGAATGAATTATGAATTTTGAAAACTCCAGTTGATTCGAATTACCTAAAATTCAGTTAAACAGTAATTGCTCTTTCACCTATTAAGTTTCGAATTTCTAATTTTGCTGCTTGGTATACTGTTTTTTAGAGAAACTTATCTAAAGAGGGTACTAAGAAATCACAATTAATTGCAGAAAATGAAGATTAATTATACATAATTTGCTACTCCACTACTTTCTTCTTATAATCAATTTTAGAGACTCTGAATAATGTCTGCTTTAGCACTTATAAAATCTTATCTGGATATTTCCCTTTCTATAGAATTAGAATTTAAATAGAATTTTTAACTGCGAAGTTTCCAAAACGTCCGACAGATGGCAGAATTAACCAATCAAATAATTTCCTTTTCGATTTTGCAAGAAATTTCCACATAGTAACAGAATGAACAATGTCTTCTCTGCAAGATAAAATCATGTAGCAGAAAAATATTTTCAAGGGGTAGGTAAGAAAATTTTATAAACTGATGATGGAAGAAAATTATCCTCAAAGCACTGAGTAAAAATATCAAAATACTCTTCTTAAACTGTATAAAATTATATATACTACACTACAGCTTAGTAACAAATAAAAACTCAGAAAATGAAATCGTTTATATTTCCGACTCAGAATTTTGAGGGAGGAGAAATGACCATAGAATTATTGTTCCCTTGGCTATCTCCTAGATACTAGATGATCTAACAAAAGTTATTACGATATTTTACATTCATGTAATCGACGTGGAAATCATTTTGACTACATGCGGTCGATAGTGGCGGATCATTTGTAATAGAATATCCTTGTACCCTGAATATTTGTAACCTGGCCATTTAGTCCATAGTGTGAAAAAAAAGTGCCGCTCAGAGGTAAAACAACCCGAACGCTAAAGAAAACATTTTATAGCCTTCTTGGGAGGCTGCCATCTGTCACCTAAAAGCTGTCCGGTGGATATCCTCCTTCCAACTTTCTCTGAGCCTTTGGAGTCCTTGTGACCTGGTGATTTAACCCATTATGTGAAAACAGATGACATTCAGAGGTAAAATATTCCAAAGTTGAAGAACACACAGAATAGACTTGAAGGGAGGCTACCATCTGTCTCCTAAAATATGTCCAGTGGATATTCTTCCCCACCATTCTCTGTGTCTTTGGAGTCCTTGTGACCTGGCCATTTATTCCATCGTGCGGAAAAAAGTGACCTTCAGACGTAAAATATTACAACGTTAAAGAACACGGTGGATAGCTTTAACGGGTGACTACCATCTCTCTCCTATAAAAATGTCCAGTGGATATCCTACCCGCAACTTTCTCTGAGTCTTTGGGGTCTTGTGACCTGGTCATTTAGCCTATTGTGTGAAAAAGGTGACCTTCAGATGTAAAATATTCTAACGTTAAAGAGCACTCCGTAAATTTCAGAAATTTTTCTTATAAAAACAGTAGTAGCAATCAAGATTGGCGATTCTAATTATTCTTCACGACCCTCTTGATCATTTTGAGTTTTTCTAAATATTTATTTTCCTTGAATTCCAATAGCAATTATCTACCCGTGCAGTTTTCTGAATTTATAAAAAACGAAATTTTTTTTTTCGCTCTTCGAGAGAGCAAAAAATTTTCCCTGAAGCTATAAAGCAATCACCCCAATATCGGAGTTTGTTGGACATTAACCGTCAAAAATTTGGAACCGTTATGATTAGGTGTCGCGAGCCACCGCCAGAGGCAAGAGTTAAGAGAGGAATTAATATTACGGAGAGCGCATGGAACGCAGGGAGATCGATTATGTCCACACTTGTGCTTTTTACGTGCGCTAGACGCATGCGCAAATGCATGCCTCAAATCAGTTGATCTGCGCCCTTTTCAGTGACGCACGCAGTAGCGCACATGCTTACACCAGCAGTGAATTTTTCTTCAACATTCCGTGCGCTTCGTAGTTTGTCTGGAAGGTTTCGTTCTCTTTTTCTAATTTCTGAGCTTGTGTGTTTTATTCACCCTGTCGTCAGAAGAAACTTTGGCCTTTATAAATTATTATTAATAAATATATTCGTTATAGAACAAAATAAATTATTCATTGTAAAATTATTATTAATAAAATAATAATATTATTACAAAAAATAAAAATCAAACCTTCATTTATTATATTTTCCCTAAATGTTTCACTATATATTCTATCTATGTTATATAATTCTACAAGTACTTGTTTTGATGTGATATGGAACCTTCAGTCGACATAAAGTAATTCATGTTCATTCATTCTTATACCCGGTAACATAGCAGTTACGTACATTGCAACTTTACGTCTACATTGGTGAAAAATTCAAAGCTTTTTCACGCACAGGTGTAGACAGTTGAAGGTACTTGTTTGGAAAATTAAAATCTGAAACAACACAGTCTATAAAGAGATAGCATTGCTCCAGTTTTTTCCATTAGTATGTACCATCTGCTTCACGATTCCGAAAGAGGGGACTCCCAGAATCGATCAGCTTGACTATACTTTGCATTCTCGTAACTTCAACCGTTTCCAAATGTAACGTATAGAACGTAACGTCTTTCCACGGTTATTTCATACTTCACATATAAACATCGAGACATCCAATCAACACATTACAGAAGTAAAGAAGATTGAAAAGGAAAAGAGAAACGATAGGAAAAGTGATAGAAAAGAAATTCCAATCACATTCACCCATTACTAGAAAGGACAAAAAAAAAACACTAAAACGTAACGTAAGCATTCAAACGTGAGATATACAATCGCCTCTAATCAGCAGAGAAACAAAATCCGGGTTAGCCCGATAGAGGGCGCCCATTGTCTCTTCGCTGCGCCACCATGAACAGCGGCAGAGAGAAAGTGTCGATCATACAGGAGGGGCCGGCGCTCCGAATAAATCCAAGCCGATCATTGGCTTAGCGCTCCGAGCGCCGGCTCCTCCCCCCGGTCGCGCGTCGACATCTTGGCAAGGAGTGTCTAAGGGAGAAGAGAGCTAGCTGCCATAGGCTTAATTTAAACTTTTCGATTGCAGCGCCCTCTAAATATGGCAAATTCGTGCATTGCAGTGAAGCCACCTAGCCAGGGAGAGGAGCCAGTTCCTTGCGTTATTTTTCCACCGCCCAGCAAGGTTTTCAGTGGCTTACACCACGTCACTAATTTTACATTCACTTTAGCTCTGTTCAGTGTTCATTTCTTAAGTTTTGCCATCATAATTTTACAAGAATTAGTTAAAATTATTTTCTTTAATAAAATCCCATTTTTTAAAACAGGTAGTAACTATACTCAAGGAAAGAATTTTAATATTTTGAACATTCTACAATATTTAATATATTATAATAAATTGAAATTTATGGTTCTGTGCGAGATAACATGTTTGTTTAATTATATTTTATAAAATTTTAGATATTTCCAATAAGAGTCATATCGAGTTTCTTACTTGTATAAATTGTCAATAGATGGCAGCAGGCACTTCTCGTATCAACCATAAAAAATTTACTATTAGAACAAACTGCAGACACCTATATACATCGATATGCTCCAGAGAACACAAAACTGCACTATACATTGACTTACATGTTCGCAAGATGATTAAATGTATTATTTTACATATTAATTTTAAAAATTCTGCAAATTTACTCAAAATAAACATACAACGGTTTTTCCAGGCATCGTAAAATGTACTCCTGAACGAGATAAAACACTCATTGAATAACTTTAGGGTCAGCTACCACTGTGCCAAACAGCCATGGCTGTTAGACATTTGGAAACACTGGTTAAATCGCAATACACATACCAATAGTAAGACAAACCATAGCTGCTTAGGGCTAAAATGAATGCACTGCGCATGCGCAGATCGCCCCCTACAGTTGTTTTTATGCCTGCACATCAATTTGCCACGTTCAGCTTCGGTAAAATTCCGCAGAACGGCGCCACTTACGCTTGTGCGAAGCTAGTCTTCTTCTCCTTAGACCTTCTTTGATCTTGGCGTCAGTCCGCCACCGTACGCCGAGTCATAGAATGCTGGACTTCGTACAAATCGTCTTCGACCGAGCCAACGGGCGAGAACGACTGTACCAAGCCGACTTTGACACGATAAACAAAATTTTCTACAAGACACAAAAATATACAAAAAATATATACAGGGACAATAGGAAAAACTAAATACCACAGGGGTGAATTCCGGGCACGAAGGCCGCGGAATACAAAATTAAAAATATGCAAAATGTGGAAGTCACGCCACAACCTACGATCTGTCGAATCTAAATCCCGCGCGTTTCCCCATTACACTTCTCACGACGAATGCTTGGGGAAGCCAAAGCTGACAGCTATATATGACCAGAGTTTCAGCCACACATGCGCGCATATGTGGTACTTGCGGTACTGAATTTCGATAACGTCTCCTATCCCTCATTCAATGGCACTTCAGGGTAGATAAATGGTCATAATATGTAATTTTTTATTAATATAAAAAGAGTTGTACAAATATCATTCAGTAGATTTAAAAAAGTATTTTTTTGCACTGAAGTCAAATATGCTTGACAACTAATCATACTAGAGAACTGAGTGTTTGGTAAAACTTGGAACAGGATGAGCGGCCTAATCGAAAACAAAAGCATGCAGTGAGGTAATCAGTGTACATCACTTAGATGTTATGTGCTCCAAAGCAAGAGAGATAACTTCTAAGTGCATCATTTTTATAGAGTTGCATGTTATCAGGACAGTTGGTATAGTCTCACAGTAGACTATAATCCCTGCCACAGCACCAAACTTTGCAGCCACCTACATAGGTGAGTAGGAAGTCGGGATACACAGCATAATGACAAAGGAAGAGCTATTGGTAAATCTAGTCCGAGACAAATGCTTATACCATGCTGCAAGAGAGAAATAAGAAGAAACAGTGGGTCATGGTGACGGCTAACTGAGCAACACTAATTAGTATATGTAAGGATCCGGCATTAACCTAGTTAAGGAATGGGTCACCAATATGAAGGCTGGTACCTGCATTCCCAAGGAGATAAAGTTGAAATGTGAAGCTGAGGATTGTCTGAAAAACAAGACTTTGGTGGATGATATACTGTGAGCTTCGGATAAAAAAACCGAAGAGATTGACAGTACCAACGCACATCCCCCTCACTCCTCCCTGTCCAGGTAACATGCTGACTGGAATGCAGGAGGTTTGAAATAAAGAGTACTCTGCAGAGAGCTGCAACTCTTAATAGATGGAACAAGAGCCATCGATTTGGTCTTTTTGTTAAGAGACATTCTTTGTTGGACCTTGGAGGTCTATCCGGTACATCGAATATGATCATACGATCTACGAACAGGATTTAAATAACTTTCAGCAATTCAAGAATGCTTCTGCGTATGCGGAAATTCATAAGAGTTAAAAATATATACGCTTCCAAAAATTAAAAAAGACGTGATTGCTCTAACCAGATCGCTTTGGTTTTTCCGGAAAACTGAGATGCAAGTAGGTTGTACCATGATTTCCATTTTGCATGAAAATGATTTTAAGATATCGAATAAGGTATTTGATGGATGGATTCCATCAGTCTGCTGTTATCAGACTGATGGTAGTCGCCCTTCAAAGGCAATCCAGTGTGTTCTTTAACGTGCACATGGTATGGCTCTTCTATACACAGTGCCACAATTTAACGTCCCATCCGAAGGGGGTTCAATATGAGGGTGGCTCAGTCGGTAGCGCGCCAGACTCGTAATCTGTAGTTCCCTGGTTCGAGTTCCAGTTGGGTCAGCGTTGAGATTTATTTCCGGAGATTTCTACGTCCTTCCCACGATCAGCAGGGGATACCGATGGGCTTGGAAAGGCCGCCGTCCGTCGGATGGGACGTTAAGCCGTGGCCCCGTGTGCGGGAGAGCAATACCCTGTGCACGTTAAGAACACGCTGGACGGCCTTGACGGGATGCTACCATCTGTTAATCCCCTTTCTGACCGAGGGCAGGATGGGGATTTAATATAAATAAATCTTAATGCTGGCACAGTTAGGACTCGAATCTGGGAACTGCAAATTACGAGCTTGGCGCGCTACCGATTGAGGCAATCCCACCCCATTTATTCCCAGGGCGCCATGAACCCAAAACAGCCAAATGCTCGAAGAATCATACAGAAAAAGTACGCTCTGCTTACGTTTATACATTTCTATTATTAAGGAATATTAATTAAAAGGAGTTAGATTAAGGAAACGTTATTGCCGAACTAACAAAAAATTCTACAAGAATAAATTTTGCGATTTAATTAATTTATACCACATGGAGTTGGATTTATTTGCAATGAAGGTAGATGAGTACAAGTATGTATGTTGTAATTGTATAGTTGCTTTTTTTAATCTTTATTTTATGTTGGGTTGTTTTACCTCTGAGCGGCACTTTTTTGCACATCATCATCATCCTCAAGCAGCCATGGGCTACGGAGGTCCAACAAGACTGTGCAATTTAGTTCTCCAAGCAAGTCTGTCCTGAGCTACATCTACTGCATCTGGCCACTGCACACCAATTCTAATAAGGTCCTGTTTGACATTGTCTGCCCATCGCATCCTAGGTCTCCCCTTCTTTCTGAAGCCTTCAGGCACATTGTTCATAATCCTATTCGCCAATCTATAATTATTCATACGGGCAACATGGCCAAACCAACGGAGTCTCTCTCTGCACAATATGCTGCTTAAAGGAGGTTGGAAACTCTTTGCCTAACCTCATCATTAGTTACAAAGTTGAACCACCTAATACCCAAGTTACTGCGTAAGCATCTAGTTTCCTGTTATCTTGTTTACAAAGCGTCCAAGTTTCACTACCATAACTAACCCTAGAAAGAACCAAACTATTATACAGTCTAATTTTAGTCTTTAAGTGTATACGCCTAATTCTCCACATTCTCCATAGATTCTTTAAAGTCCCGGCAGCAATCCCTATTCGTCTGTTAATCTCATGCCGCACATCACCATTATCTGTTACATACTTCCCAAGGTAATTAAACTGTGACACTTGCTCAAGACTGCAACCATTCAGATTAACTGAATCATAGCCTGCCTGACCAATTTTCATCACGTTAGTTTTCTCTCTGTTTATAACCAAACCTACTCTACTACCAGTTTCATCAACAGCTCGAATGAAAGAGTTCATCATATCAACGTCATTTGCCAAAAGGGCTAAATCATCAGCATAATCTAAATCAGAAATTTTCGTATTTCCAGTCCATTTAAGGCCAAAATCTTTCCTTTGAATTGAATTTAGCATAACATAATCAATAGCCAAGCTAAAGAGAAAAGGAGACAAAATGCACCCTTGTCGAACACCAGAAGTAATGCTAAACCAATTGCTACAAGCCTTACCAACTCTCACACACGACTCAGTGTTATTATGGAGCGCTTTCATTATGTTAACTAACTTGTCTGGTATACCATATGATTTCACAATCAACCACAAATTATGACGATCAACAGAGTCGAAAGCCTTTTTGCTTTTTGAAATCAACAAAGCTAGCAACCAAAGGTTTCTGAAACTCTAAACATTTCTCAAGAATCTGCCTAAGTGAAAATATCTGATCCACACATCCCCTACCACTTCTGAATCCACATTGCTCATCACGCAATTGAGTGTCAACCAGATTCTTAATTCCATTAAGCACAATGATGTAAAGAACTTTACCGGGAACAGACAGTAAGCTGATACCCCTATAGTTATCACAAGAACTGTGATCACCTTTTTTGAAAATAGGGATAACAATAGCTCTGGTAAAATCCTTAGGAACCATGCCTTTATCATAAAAGATATTCAAATATTTCAGTCATCCAAGTGGTAACCGAAACATTCCCAGCTCTAAGCATTTCAGTAGTAATTTCATCTACCCCTGGGGATTTATGAAGTTTAAGTTTAGAAATAGCCAAAATAATTTCAGATTGTGTTATAGGGCCAACAATAAAGCCGCCAATGCATCTATCATCATTGCAAACAATGGGAGTAGAACTAACCATGCTGAAAATAACTATGGATAAATAAACAAATGGAGCTGAACTAACCACACTGAAATGCTCAGCCCACCTATTAATGACAGAATCCTCACCTTCTATAACCTTACCTTGTTATCCTTCAATCCCTGTTTACCTGTCCGTTTTCTACTACACAAAACATTAATTATCTGGTACAGCTCTCTGCTGTTGTGCTGTCTAACTGCTTCCTCGGCTTTGTCAGCCAAAACCATCAGGCCAAAGATTCTTATCAGCAGCTAACTGATCTTTTACACGTTTATTAAGTTCTCTGTAATGCTTTCTATTAGGAGTAGTAGGGTATTGATTAAGGACATTCCTGCAGTTCTTTCTTTCCGAAATAAGCTCAAGTGCCTTATCACTCAGATAATTCTGTCTCCTCTGCTCCTTTTTTCTTAAAAGAGTACTGTTAGTGTCCAAAAAAGTCTGTTTAAAATGATCCCATTCTTCATCTACTTCATTAGTAAGCATACCATGACTGTCATAATGATTAAGTAACCTATTATGGTAAGCTTTGGCTATAACTGGGTCTTTCAGAGCTTCAGTATTAAAAGTAAATTTTTTAACCCTAGCACAACACTTTTTAAGTTTAAGTTGCAAGACACTTTTAACAAGGTAATGGTCAGATCCAATTTCAGCTCCCTTATATGACCTGGTATTCCTCACAGAACTAGCGCATTTGCTGTTAATTAATATATAATCAATCATATTCTTATGCAGCCCATCGGGTGAAACCCATGTGTACTTATGTATGTCGCGTTGTTTGTAATAAGTGTTAGTTATTCTGAAACCATTGAGTTCACTTACCTGTAGGAGACGTTGCCCATTGCCATTGCAGCTACCAATACCAAAATGGCCTATTACTCCTCTCCAAAGGTCAGAGTCAGTACCAACTTTGGCATTGAAGTCACCTAGAACAAGGGTAATATCTTCTTTCTTGACAGAATTCAAAATATCCTGAAGTTATCCGTAAAACCTATCCTTCTCATCCTCATCGACATCCTCATTGGGGGCATAACAGCAGATAACCTTCAAGTCTTTAACGCTTACTTTTCATTAATGCACTCGTATCCTAGAAGAGCATCACTAACGTGTTTGCTGAGAAGCAGACCACGGCTTGGTGATGCTTATTGTCGTCCCTCTCTGAAAAGAGAAATTTAAGATTATTTTTAAGAATCTGACCTTTATCTGTCCATCTGGTCTCTTGCAAGCCGAGAATATCTAAATTATAACAGTGGAATTCTTGTGTGAGGACATCAAGAAAAAAAAGCTCTGTGCAGAGTCCTCACATTCCAACTACCTATGGAGAGAAAATGGTTAGTGGGATGTTTAAAGAAACTATGTTTATTGAGAGAGGGAATGCCGACAATATCAAACAGCCCCCTAATCTCAGACATGGGGACCGTTCCCCCACTACTAAAGGCTGAAGCCATCTACACTGGAAGACTTCCTCCAATGTGGAATTTGACGATGCCAATGGAAGCAAAGAGTTCAGGTGCCTGCGATGACCTCTGCTCAGGATTATCCACCAGCTGATAAACACATCCTGTGAATCTATTCACTTGGGGCTGTCAACGCACAAACAAACAGAAAACACAGCGGAAGATTATCCCTCCACTGAAGCCCACCAGTGCAGCAAAATCAGGATCCATAATCAAGCTCAGAGCCATATATCTGTCCAGTCCAGTGGGTTTATATGGTCAGCACCAGGACCCTGTGTGGTTGACCACTCCTCAGCAGGGTAGAAAAAAATAGAAAAGTAGTCATAGTTGTCCAGATCAGTAGGCCACAGTGATCTGGCAGCCCTCCCCTTCCGTTCACTTCCACAAGAGAGTATCTCTTTTGAAAGGTACTAACGGTCTGCACCACGAGAAGGCGGGGTTGGACATTAGGTGCTAGGCCTGGCCATTTCTATGCATCATCACAAGGGATTGATGCATAGCTCTCCTTCCAGTGACTACCTAGCTACCATTTACAGACCGTTTTTGCACACCATGGGCTAAATAGCCAGGTCACAAGGACCTCGAAGGCTCAGAGATGGTTGGGGGAAGGGACCCACTGGAACAGCTGTTGGGAGACAGATGGTAGCTTCCCGTCAAGACCATCCAGCGTGTTCTTTAACGTGCACAGTGTATGGCTCTCCCGCACACGGGGCCACGGCTTAACGTCCCATCCGACGGACGGCTGTCTTTCCAAGCTCATCGGTGTCCCCTACTGACCGTGGGCAGGGCGGGGAATTTTGCTGAGATAAATCTCAACGCTGACCCAGCTGGGACTCGAACTTGGGAACTGCAGATTACCAGCCTGGCGCGCTACGGACTGAGCCACCCTCGCCCCTCTTTATTTTGTGTATTAATATTGATTTTGGTAATGTTATTGTATTACTTTAAAATTGTATGTGATTATTATACTACTTTGTACTTTTTTATGATTAATATTAATTTTTATACATTTGGCGTAATGTTGTGTGTGTTGTGTGAACAAATATGCACATTTGGTCAAAATACGACGAAGGTGAATCATTCAATTCATGGACTGCCGTCACCAGCAATTTATAGCTTTCCGTACGAGTTAATACATGATATGTGGCAACACAGTGACTCTTCAAAAGCACGGAGAAGTGTGTGCAGGTTGTAACACGTTGCGATACGGTCGCAAGTAAGAGCCATACTCAATCAGTCTGTCGTTTTCCCGCTTTGAAAAGGTGTTTGTTTTAGTGCATGTGAATTTTTGCAGGCTATGGCTTATCTGGAAACTGCGTATTGTTATCTGATACGTTATTTTGTTTCGCGAGGTTTACGTGCTGCAAAGACATTCGCATAAATGACCCAGATCTTGTGTTGTGCTTGCACAGAATCTGACACATCTGTGAAGCGTTTCTTATCAAGCATTGTACAGCATACACTTGGGTCATTTCTTCTGCTGTCTGTGCCCCACTTAAACCTCGCCAAACAGAGATAATTTGGCAGCGTCTGCCCTTCTCCAACCTTTTCTGATGCATTGGGGGTCATTGTGACCTGGCCATTTAGCCCACTTTGCGAAAAAAAAAATGGTCGGTCAGAGGTGAACAGTTCAACCCAACAATACCATGGTTGAGGGAATTTATGGTCTGATTCAAATTGTGAATTAAAGGATTGACGCTTGAAAGAATACCTAAAGAATATCTACAGAGAGCGTTGGGGGATGTAGACCAACTGGCCAGCTGTTTAGAGACATATGGAGCCTCCCGTCAAGGCCATCTAGCGTGTTCTTTAACGTGCACAGGACATAAATATCAACATAAAAAGCATGTTTCTTAACACATGGGGCGGGGGTGGCTCAGTCGGTAGTGCGCCAAACTCCTAATCTGTAATTCTTAGGTTCGAGTCCCAGCTGGGTCAGCGTTGAGATTTCTCTCCGAAAAACTCCCCTCCCACGGTCCATAAGGGACACCAATGGGCTTAGAAATACCGCTGTCCGTCGGATGGGACGTTAAGCCGTGACCCCGTGTGCTGGAGAGCCATACCCTGTGCACGTTAAAGAACACAATGGATGGCCTTGACGGGAGGCTACCATCTGCTTCCCAACAGCTGTTCCAATGGGTCTCCTCCCCCAACCTTCTCTGAGCCTTCGGGGGTCCATGTGACCTGGCCATTTACCCAATGGTGTGCAAAAATATTGCCGCTCAGAGGTAAAAAAACCCAACTTAAGAGCAAACGGCCTGAATATATATATATGAAG
Source organism: Ryuthela nishihirai (assembly GCA_038380435.1). Taxonomy (NCBI): domain Eukaryota; kingdom Metazoa; phylum Arthropoda; class Arachnida; order Araneae; family Heptathelidae; genus Ryuthela; species Ryuthela nishihirai. Next base: position 61,824,886 of record JAWZYU010000029.1, on the reverse strand, counting down.
AAAAATCTCCTGTTTTGGATTTCAACCTGCTACTTATCTGTTTCTTCCAGGTGTGGTTCAGGAGGAAGGTGCCGCATGGAAAGAGCACAGGCGATTCTTCCTGCAAGCTGCAAAGAATTTCGGCTTCGGGAGAATCGATTTAGAGAGTCAGATGCACGAGGAAGTGAGATCGCTTCTTCAGGATCTGAGAAGGACGAATGGAGAACCGACAGATCTTGTTCTTCACACATCGCACACTTCGAGTTCCCTCATCTGCAGGATTCTCTTCAAGAAACCGTTCCGTAAGGACGATCCTGTCTTCCAGGAAATTGTGCACGGGCTCAACTATTACATGAGTTATTTTTTGGATGCCAAAGGACTTCTCGTAGGACCGTTCTTTGAGTAAGTGAGTTAACTTTTTTTAGGTTTCACTTTCCTTTTTAGTTTAAGTAGACGATACTTTTACAATGGTCTGGTTCAGTGATTCTCAAACGTTTTTGCTCACTAGACTAAAAATTTAAGTTAGCAACACTATGAGAGACTCGCTCAGGTGTAGTTTGCGTTAAAATAGATTCATTTCAGTGGAGTCGTTTATCAACGCAAGGCTTTCTATTCAAGTTCTGACCTGTACAGTCGCTCAAAAAAATATCCGAACACTAGGGATGATTACAAAATTGAGAAAAATATCTGGCAACGATTTTTTTTAGAAATTAGTGATCTGGCAACCTTCGTGTCATCACTAATTTCGGTCGGTAGCACGCTAGGCTCGTAATCTGCAGTTCTCAGGTTCGAGTCCCAGCCTCCTTAGCTAAACATATCTTTCTTTTTTTATCCAAGCCAATTTTTTTGCTGCTGTTTCAAAGATTCTTTCTTACTCCTGTTCCCACCGGAGAAATGGGATTATCTGCAGGCTCTTTGGGAATATGTTTGGGTGCTCTGTCGGAGACCTCTTTATGGATTCCACGTCATCGAAATGGGTGGGTTTCCATCGTTGTGATTGGTTTTGGGCAAAATATTGTTCACTGCCACACTGAAAGAAAAGGAGCGTTGTAATGATGAACATATTCGATTTGAGTTCGATTGTTTTACCTCTGAGCGGCACTTTTTTGCACACCATGAGCTGAATGGCCAGGTCACAAGGACCCCCGAAGGCTCAGAGAAAGTTGGGGGAGGGGACCCACTGGAACAGCTGTTTGGAGACAGATGGTAGCCTCCCGTCAAGACCATCCAGCTTGTTCTTTAACGTGCACAGGTTATAGCTCTCCCGCACACGGGGCCACGGCTTAACGTCCCATCCGACGGACGGCGGCCTTTCCAAGCCCATCAGTGTCCCCTACTGACCGTGGGCAGGGCGGGGAATTTTTGCGGAGATAAATCTCAACGCTGACCCAGCTGGGACTCGAACCTGGGAACTACAGATTACGAGCCTGGCGCGCTACCGACTGAGCCACCCTGGCGAAGGAGTATTACATAAGCTATACCTACAGACTCATTTAATTGCCACCCCGGTATCTTTAAGTTTATAGAGTAAAAAATTACCCTCTTAACTGGATAATCCTAATCTCTTTTCTTTCATGCTTTGCAGACACGTTGTGACGAAATTGTTTCCAATCGGGAGGGAATTGAAGCGAACGAGAAAAGTCCTGCACGAGGCCATCAACAAAATTGTCGACGAGCACCTGGCGACATTTAATAAGAGCAACATCCGGGATTTCGTGGATGCCTACATTGACGAAAGGCGGAAACAAGAGGAAAGAGGAGAACTCGACAAGAGCACTTTCACTAGTAAGTACAGTCGCTCAAAAAAGTATCCGAACGCTATGGTTGATTACAGAATTCAGAAAAAATATCTGAAGCGTGTACAGCAACTGTACACGCTCCAGTTACCGTTCACAGCAAACTGGAGCATGTGCAGTTACTGCACATGCTCCAGATATACACGATCCATATATCGCTCACACGATCCAATATGCTGTGAACATTACCCGCAACCGCTCCAGTTTGCTGAGGGGCGGGGGTGGCTCAGTCGGTAGCGCGCCAGGCTTGTAATCTGCAGTTCCCAGGTTCGAGTCCCAGCTTGGTCAGCGTTGAGATTTATCTCCGCAAAATTCCCCGCCCTGCCGACGGTCAGTAGGGGACACCGATGGGCTTGGAAAAGCCGCCGTCCGTCGGATGGGACGTTAAGCCGTGGCCCCGTGTGTGGGTTGGGTTGTTTTACCTCCGAGCGGCACTTTTTTGCACACCATGGGCTAAATGGCCAGGTCACATGGACCCCGAAGGCTCAGAGAAGGTTGGGGGAGGGGACCCACTGGAAAAGCTGTTGGGAGAGAGATGGTAGCCTCCCGTCAAGGCCATCCAGCGTGTTCTTCAACGTGCACAGGGTATGGCTCTCCCGCACACGGGGCCACGGCTTAACGTCCCATCCGACGGACGACAGCCTTTCCAAGCCCATCGGTGTCCCCTACTGACCGTGGGCAGGGCGGGGACCCGTGTGTGGGAGAGCCATATCCTGTACACGTTAAAGAACACGCTGGATGGCTTTGACGGGGGGCTACCATCTGTCTCCCAACAGCTGTTCCAGTGGGTCCCATCCCCCAACCTTCTCTGAGCCTTCGGGGTCCTTGGGACCTGGCCATTTAGCCCATGGTGTGCAAAAAAGTGCTGCTCAGAGGTAAAACAACCCAACAACAACCCAGTTTGCTGTGAACGGTAACTGCACACGCTCCATATTCATTGCATTATATATTCATACGCATTATATATATTTAAAAAATCCGAACACTATGGTTGATTACAGAATTCAGAAAAATATCTGGCAACGATTTTTTAGAAATTAGCGATGTGGCAACCTTCGTGTCACGTGACACGAAGGTTGCCACATCGCTAAATCTGGCCCAGGTGGGACTCAACCCTGGGAACTGCAGATTACGAGCCTGGCGCGCTACTGACTGAGCCACTGCAGCCCCATTTTCGGAAATGAAAATAAATAATAATGCCTAACTAATAATCTCTCTGAATATTACTTGAATAGTAAATAATTATCTTTATTAATATTGCTTGTAATAATTTAATAATTTTGTTTGATAGATTAGAATTTAACTTGGTTTACGTTTTTGTTTATTTTAATTTTTTTTTATAATATAATATAAAAATAAAAGAAAATATTTTTATCAGCAATTAAATTTTTATTGACTGAGAGTTTAATACTTGAAGATTCGTTTGTTCTTTTGCAGAAACGTGCTAAAGGCTACTAATTAGAGATGTATTCGGGCATGACCTAATCAAATCCTGACACGCCGGGTTCGACAAAGGGCTCACAGCCGACTACGGTATCAGCAATAAATTAAATTCCGACTTTCTTTTTTTCGTAATTTTGAAAATAGTTAATAGAAAACATGAAAATCTTTTTTTTTTTATTATAGCCGTCCCGTGGCCGAGTGGTTAGCACGCTTGGCTACTGATCTACGGGACCTGGGTTCGAGCCCCGGATAAGGCATGGATGTATGTGTCGTTTTTCTCCTGAAGTCCTGCCATCCTCTCAGATCTTCTACTATGGCATATAAACTGTCAGACCTCTGTGGTAAGCAGCTGCTTGATATTTATTTTTTTATTTATAATTCCCACCTTTCAATCAGACTTTAGCAATTAAAAATGAGACCATCCAGCCTTTGATTTCTTTAAGGTATTTTATTTTATTAATCTATTGCTCCTGGTGTTTCAAATGACATTGCTGAAAAAAATTTCAGTTTCCACGAATTATTTAGAGTATTTGTCTTTACAAAGAAACATTACGATTTTGACATCAAATAAATATAATTATTTAAAGTTTCTAATAACCCATAATAGGAAGAATTGAAAAAAATAGTTTAGTGGCGTATATTAAAATGAAAATAAATAAATATCCGTGACACAAAGGTTGCCAAATCACTAATTTCTAAAAAAAAAATCGTTGCCAGATTTTTTTTCTGAATTCTGTAATCAACCATAGCGTTCGGATATTTTTATAGCGACTACAGAATTCAGAAAAAATATCTGGCAACTACGTTTTTAGAAATTAGTGATGTGGCAACCTTCATGTCACGTGACACGAAGGTTGCAATTCACTAATTTCTAAAAAAATAGTTGCCAGATATTTTTTCTGAATTCTGTATGCAACCATAGTGTTCGGATGTTTTTTTGAGCGACTGTAAATTTGTATTTCTATGTAAACTGAAATAGTTTCAGTGGCATAGAATGTGAGAAAGCTTCAAGAATGCAAATAGTTCAGAGGTTGGTTCAGACGATAGCGCACCAGGATCGAAATCTGCAGGTTCGTTGGGTTGTTTTACCTCTGAGAGGCACTTTTTTGCACACCGTGGGCTAAATGGCCAGGTCACACGGACCCCGATGGCTCAGAGAAGGTTGTGGGAGGAGACCCACTGGAACAGCTGTTGGGAGACAGATGGTAGCCTCCCGTCAAGGCCATCCAGCATGTTCTTTAACGTGCACAGGGTATGGCTCTCCCACACACGGGCCACGGCTTAACGTCCCATTCGACGGACGGGGGTCTTTCAAAGTCCATCGGTGTACCTGCTGAACGTGGGCAGGGCGGGGAATTTTGCGGAGATAAATCTCAACGGTAACCCAGCTGGGACTCGAACCTGGGAACTACAGATTACGAGCCTGGCGCGCTACCGACTGAGCCACCACCGTCCCCTGCAGGTTCGAATCTCATATGTGCCAGAGTTGACTTTTTCCCTCAGCACTGTGACGGGGAAAAACACCCGTGACACGAAGGTTGCCTGGCAACCTTCGTGTCACGGATATTTATTCATTTTCATTTTAATATACGCCACTAAACTATTTTTTTCATTTCTTCCTATTATGGGTTAGTAGAAACTTTAAATGATTATATTTATTTGAAGACAAAATCATAATATTTCTTTGCAAAGACAAATACCATAAATAATTCGTGGAAACTGAAATTTTTTTTCAGCAATATCATTTTCCCCCGTACTGTGCAGTGTTTGCGTTGAGATTTCTCTCTGTGAGGAAAGAGAACACCAATGGGGGGTGGAGAGGACACCGTCCGTTGGAGGGACGTTAAGACATGGTAACCATTTGCAGAAGAGCCTTGCGCTGTGCACGTTGAAGAATATGCTGGATGGGCTTGATGGGAGGCTTCTCCTAACAGCTGTTCAGGTAGACTTTTCCGAGTCTTTGGGGTCCTTGGGACTTGGCATTTAGTCTAATGTGTGCAAAAAAACTGCCGTTATGGGTAAACAACCGAACTCAAAGAGAAAAAAAAATCTATTGGCCATTTGAAAGAATAATTTTTTACAAAAAAAAAAATTACCGTAGTAAATGTTTGGATGATATCTATTTATATGTTCACCCCATCTCTTAGGGTAATGCCAGGCTCTTAATCTGCAGTACCCAGGTTTGAGTTCCACCTGGGCCAGCGTTGAGATTTATCTCCGCAAAAATCATTGCAATGCCCTCGGTCAGTAGGGGACACCGATGGGCTTGGAAAAAGCCGCCTTCCATCGGATGGGACGTTAAACCGTGGCCCCGTGTGCAGGAGAGCAATACCCTTTACACGTTAAAGAACACACTGGATGGCCTTGAAGGGAGGATACCATTTGTCTTCCAACAGCTGTCCAGTGGATTCCCTCCCCCAGCCTACTCTGAGCCCTCGGGATCTTTGTAACCTGGCCATTTAGCCCATTGTGTGCAAAAAAAGTGCTGCTCAAAGGTAAAACAACCCAATTAAAATTACGCAATACATCGCACAACGGGGTAAAAAAGGACTCCATGGTCTTTGTGACTCCGGCTCCAGTGCCTCAGTAGTCAGATCACCCGAAATATTTTCAGGAGGTCGTGGACTCTTATTCAGATAAAAACAAATTTTCGTGTACATTCTCTCAAAAAAATATCCGAATACTATGGTTCATTACAGAATTCAGAAAAAATATCTGGAGCGTGTACAGCAGCTGTACACGCTCCAGTTACCGTTCACAGCAAACTGGAGCATGTGCAGTTACTGCACACGCTCAATATTTCTGTGAGTGGGCCCATACGATACAGGTTTTTGTGAGCTCACACGATCCAATGTGCTGGAACATTAACCGCAACCGCTCCAGTTTGCTGTGAACGGTAACTGCATACGCTCAATATTTCTGTGAGTGGGCCCACACGATCCAGGGTTTTGTGAGCTCACACGATCCAATGTGCTGTGAACATTAACCGCAACCGCTCCAGTTTGCTGTGAACGGTAACTGCACACGCTCAATATTTCTGTGAGTGGGCCCACACGATCCAGGTTTTTGTGAGCTCACACGATCCAATATGCTGTGAACATTAACCGCAACCGCTCCAGTTTGCTGTGAATGGTAACTGCACAAGCTCCATATTCATTGCATTATATATTCATACGCATTATATATATTAAAAAAATCCGAACACTATGGTTGATTAGAGAATTCAGGAAAAATACCTGGTAACAATTTTTTTAGATATTAGCGATGTGGCAACCTTCGTGTCACGTGACACGAAGGTTGCCACATCGCTAATTTCTAAAAAAATGTTGCCAGATATTTTTTCTGAATTCTGTAATCAACCATAGTGTTCGGATACTTTTTTGAGCGACTGTATAATCAAGAGTGTTTATAGTTGTTGACCTGCCTTTGCCTGTTATTAAATTATAATGAAGTTTTCGAATATTAATGCCAAATATAAATATTATTTCAGTTGCCCGACTCCATGCTCTGAGCATCAATATGTTTGTGGAAGGCACAATATCATCCACGTTCTGTAATCTCCTGAAGGCCCTTAGCTATCAGAGTGAGGAACAGAAAAAAGCCCAAGTGGAGCTGGATGATGTTGTCGGGGCAACGAGGCTACCCTCTTGGCTGGACAGGTCGAATCTACCTTATACGGATGCTCTGATCCAGGAACTCATTCGGACAAGTCATCCTTTCAATCTCACTACAATTTATTGCAACTACGGTAAGAATTATTATCAGCAATTAAACTGTGGAATAAAATCATGAAGGTTGGGTTGGTTTACCTCTGAGCGGCACTTTTTTGCACACCATGGGCTAAATGGCCAGGTCACATGGACCCCGAAGGCTCAGAGAAGGTTGGGGGAGGGGACCCACTGGAACAACTGTTGGGAGACAGATGGTAGCCTCCCGTCAAGGCCATCCAGCGTTTTCTTTAACGTGCACAGGGTATGGCTCTACCCGCATACACGTGGTCACGGCTTAACGTCCCATCCGACGGACGGTGGCCTTTACAAGCCCATCGGTGTCCCCTACTGACCGTGGGCAGGGCGGGGAATTATTGCGTAGATAAATCTCAACGCTGACCCAGCTGGGACTCGAACCTGGGAACTACAGATTACGAGCCTGGCGCGCTACCCACTGAGCCACCCCCGCCCCAAATCATGAAGGAGTAGGCATTATAGTAACTTTAAAGAATTGTTTATTTTTCAAAAGCGATTTATCCGTTTAGTGACCAATAGTATTAATATGAAACCTATATTATCATTATTTCTGTTAATACAAATTTTACCACTAATGTATGGATATAGTTCCGAAAATAATTTTATTTTATAAATGAATGTTTACTTGCTTTCATAAATCTTTATGAGTTAAAGTGAACTGATAACATCAATTTTTAGAATTCCTCCTGTCCATAAAGAATTACATTTAGGAAATTTATTGAAAAATAATTATTTAGGCATTATTATTTTCTTTCAATTCTAAAAATTCTGTTCTCTCTCCTAAATAATATCAACACAAACAGATTTTGACTTTTATTTCGCCAAATATTAAAACCATATATTTTGAACCCTGATGTGAAACAGAATGTTTTTTTTTTTTCACTGCTAATTTACGTGTATTATTGCAATATTTTTTTTTCACTGTGTAAATTTTTCTTCATATTATTACGTGTATTATGCAATTGCATAAATCTGTTGCAATAATACGTTACTAATGTAAAAAATTCTGTTTTACATCTGGGTTCAAAATATATGGTTTTAATTTTTCGGAAAATAAAAGTCGATTTGCATTTGTGTTGATAATATTTGGGATATAGGAGAGAATTTTTGGAGTTGAGTTGTTTCACCTCAGTGGCACTTATTTGCGCACAATGGGTTAAATGGACAGGTCACAAGGACTCTGAAGGCTTGGAGAAGGTTGGAGGAGGGGACCCACTGGAACAGCTGTTGGGAGACAGTTGGTAGCCGCCCGTCAAGGCCATCCAGCGTGTTCTTTAACGTACACAGGGTATGGCTCTCCCGCACACGGGGGCACGGCTTAACGTCCCATCCGACGGACGGCGGCCTTTCCAAGCCCATCGGTGTCCCCTACTGACCGTGGGCAGATTGAGACTCGTCTAACCATCGAAATCCATGCACCCATAAAAATGCATGAGCCGAAGGGCTTCAAAAGCAGAAGCGCATAGGAGACCTACGAGGACTAATACGGACTTAGATAGGATTCAGCAATTATCCAAATGGTTCGGACCCGGATGGCTTTGCTAGCTAGAAGATTTGAGCCCGAACAAATTTCTACTTCAGATGAGTTGAATTGTTTTAACTCTGAGAGGCAATTTTGTTCTATACAGTGGGATAAATGTTCAGGTCACAAGGCATTAGAGAAGATTGAGGAAAGGACCCACTGAAAACTGTTAGGAGGGATTTTTTGGGTTGGGTTGTTTTACCTCTGAGCGGCCTTTTTTGCACACAATGGGCTAAATGGCCAGGTCACATGGACCCCGAATGCTCAGAGAAGGTTGGGGGAGGGGACCCACTGGAGCAGCTGTTGGGAAACAGATGGTAGCCTCCCGTCAAGGCCATCCAGCGTGTTCTTTAACGTGAAAAGGGTATGGCTCTCCCGCACACGGGGCCACGGCTTAACGTCCCATCCGACGGACGGCGGTCTTTCCAAGCTCATCGGTGTCCCTTACTGACCGTGGGCAGGGCGGAGAATTTTGCGGAGCTATATCTCAACGCTGATCTAGCTAGGACTCGAACCTGGGAACTACAGATTACGAGCCTGACGCGCTACCGACTGAGCCACCCCCGCCCTGTTAGGAGGGATATCGTAACCTTCCGTCAAGACCATCCAGCTTGTGGGGCGGTTCTAGACGATGGACTTGGAAAGGCCGCTGTCCATTGGATGAGATATTAAGCAGTGGCCCGGTATGCGGGAAAGTCATACCCGGTGAAGGTTAAAGAACACATTGGATGGCCTTGACAGGAGCCTTGCATCTGTCTCCTAACAGTAGTTCAGTGGGTGCCCTTCTCCCAACCTTCTCTGAGCTCTCGGGATCCTTGTGACCTGGTCATTTAGCTGATTGTGTGAAAGAAGTGCCGCTCAGAGGTAAAATAAACAACAACACCCATCCAGCGTGTTCTTTAACGAGCAGAGAGTGTGGCTCTCCCACCACACAGGGCCCCGGATCTATTACAGATGAATCAAGTTAGTGTTAACGCTTTGCACATTACACCTACATAATTTATCTAAAATTCTGTATTGAAAAAATATACTTTCAGAAACAACTAACTTAAGGGGCTACAGAATTCCCAAGAGGAGTATATTGATGGGCAACTTATGGGCGATACATCATGATCCTGAAACCTTTCCCAATCCATCGAAGTTTGATCCAACGAGATTCCTAGGTCCAGATGGAAAACGGATCAAAACAGAAGGACCATTTCCATTTGGAGTAGGTGAGCGAGTTTAAATATTTAAAAAACTGCTAAAATTTGACTTTTCTTAAATTAGTTAATATCTGACGCATTTAAGTGATATTCAAAACTCAGAGGATCAAAAGAGAATACACATATATTTTCTTCATCTCTTTGTTAGCCTGTAAAGTTTCAAATCTGCAAAATGTACACAGAACTGTTAAAAATATTCTTATACTTGCTCATAATGTTTAGTAAAGCGTTTACTGCTTTCGCTATTAACTTGTTTTTATTAACTTTCCAGGGCAATTATTTAAACGCATTGCTTCTGTTAAACACTCCAGTTTCCATTACCATCTAAATAGCTAACGAATAGTGTTCAAAATCGAGATTTAAGTAAATTTAATTGACATCTTTCAATTACTTTCAGTCCCATTTTATTTTAGAAGTTACAGTGATTCGAAATTTCTTTCCCATATACATATATAACATGGAATGGGGTGGTCAGAATTCAATGGCCTCTAAGTGTCTATTGTTGTGAATTAAACGGATGGAAACTGAGCGTCATTTCAAAAATAATATTTAACAATTATAATTCTGAAATAATATAATTTATTACAAAAGTATGAATAAAAACATTTATATAAACTAAATTCAACCAACACAAATCTTCATCAGTATAAAAAGAAACCTTCAGAAGAACATAGCACCTTATTACTATTCCAACAAAGAGTTGCTTCCTCTATAATTCTTACTATCTCCACTCAAATCATAAAATAAAGCTTGTTATAACACTGGATAAGTTGCACAATCATATTTGTAAACAAACCTGTAATCTACCAAGAATAACCTTGCCAATTCTTGTGAACAAACTAAAGATAACTATGCATCAAACTATGAACTCTTCCTGCAGAAAAGTTGAGATCAGCTCTGCTTGTTCGACTAACACAGTGTCTCGCAAACTTTTTTACTCTGCGGCACACTGAATCTAATTTTTTTTTCCGCGGCACATTGAATCTAATTTTTTTTCCGCGGCACACCTAAAAAAGAATTTTTGATGGTTACGTAAAAAGAGGAAAATTGAAGTTTCTTTAAATGCATTTTATTTAAAATTCAGATATGAACATATTTCAATGGGATGTATGAGCTTGCTTCTGCGAACAAATTTGCATTATTCTTGGCTCAAAGTTAGATAAACACACTCGCATCTCTTCATCAATCATCTGAAGCCGCTCACGCTTTTTAGATTTAATTTCAGTCAATGATGAGAATCCAAGTTCACAAAGATAAGACGAGCCGAAAGGTAACAAGGCTCGAATAGCTTTTGTGCTCAATTCAGGATATTGAGGTTATCAGGATATTGAATTCAGGATATCTAGTGTCAATTTGAAAATCTCTCGCGGCACACTTGGAATCTCTCGCGGCACACTACTGTGCCGCGGCACACAGTTTGCGAGACACTGGACTAACATATAACCTCCTCAACGCACACCAAATAAAAACATTTCTTTTTATAATATAGTGCACAGACTAAGATAAAGTACGTTTTTTCCTTCACACTCTAATTCCTATTAATTACAGCTCTCTTATTCTTTAAGTTCGTTCGAAGTGGTTAGTGACGTAAATCTTACGCCGTAGTTCACGTGAATATCAAGACGGCACAGGAGATCACTGTTTTATTGTTGCTCGTTCATCTGTCGTAACAATATTATTGTCCTGTCCACCCCTGTGTATCTCGATAAGTGGCACAATCATATTTGTGAAGAAACCTGTAATCTACCAAGAATAACCTTACCAATTCTTGTAAACAAACTAAAGATAACTATTAGGGACGTACAGTCGCTCAAAAAAGTATCCGAACACTAGGGTTGATTACAGAATTGAGAATAAATATCTGGCAACGATTTTTTAAGATATTAGTGATCTGGCAACCTTCGTGTCACGTGACACGAAGGTTGCCAGATCACTAATTTCTAAAAAAATCTGGTTCACAGGAAACTGGAGCGTGTGCAGTAACTGCACACGCTCCAGTTTCCTGTGAACGGTAACTGGAGCGTGTACAGTTGCTGTACACGCTCCAGATATTTTTCCTGAATTCTGTAATCACGTGACACGAAGGTTGCCAGATCACTAATTTCTAAAAAATCGTTGCCAGATATTTTTTCTCAATTCTGTAATCAACCCTAGTGTTCGGATACTTTTTTGAGCGACTGTACTAATAAAAATGAGGGCAAGGGGATGGAACAAAGCATTATGATTTCACCAAACTCAACCTTACGTAGAAAATGGGCCTGGTGCCGCAATTTTGATTTAGTGGTCAAATGAGCTAAATCACTGCATGAGCTGCCTCGCCCTCCAACTCTGGGTGAGGTAGCAAGACCAAAGGAAAAGAGAGCTGAATAATTAGTTTAATACAGAATCATTCCATTTATTTTGTTTACAGAAAAATAACACTCTTCCTGTGACAAAACGTTTCTAGCTAAAATTGGAGGACAGCAGATGAGGAAAGAGATGCTACCTCGTTCCTTGGGTTGAGGGAAGTGGCAGCTCTCGCTCGCTCGTGTCACGCCGGTTGTTTCGTTGATCTCAGAAATCTGCTGTTCATCCGAAAAATTGTCCTTCACTTTTTATCGGGATTTTTTCTGGCCTTTCATGGGGACTGATTGGGTCCAGTTCGTTCCGGCCACAAGCACTTCTAAGTTCAACAAAATTATGTTTCTTTGTTTCACACACCAATCTTTCGGGCGGAAAAGAATCGCATCCACCTCGTTCGGGTTTTCGTTCCACAAGACAATGAATTGGGCACGAGAGTGATCTCTTCTCTCCGTGCTGGCTAGCCTCGCCGCAGGCTTTTGGGTTGTTGTTTTACCTCTGAGCGGCACTTTTTTGCACACCATGGGCTAAATGGCCAGGTCACATGGACCCCGAAGGCTCAGAGAAGGTTGGGGGAGGGGACTCACTGGAACAGCTGTTGGGAGACAGATGGTAGCTTCCCGTCAAGGCCATCAGCGTGTTCGTTAACGTGCACAGGGTATGGCTCTCCCGCACACGGGGCCACGGCTTAGCGTCTCATCCGACGGTCGGCGGCCTTTCCAAGCCCATCGGTGTCCCCTACTGACCGTGGGCAGGGCGGGGAATTTTGCGGAGATAAATCTCAACGCTGATCCAGCTGGGACTCGAACTTGGGAACTGCAGATTACGAGCCTGGCGCGCTACCGACTGAGCACCCCCCCCCCCGCCCCTCGCCGCAGGCTTGAGAGACCATGTGGATTATGTGGCAGTCGGTGATTGGTGCGCTAATATCGAAAAGGGAGTGCTTGGCCATCTATTTGATCCCGTCGTTTAATTTTTTACTGCTTAGATAGATCTCTTTGCCAGATGGGGGTGTCGTCTTGTACGAATTTCGGTATCTAGGGCCCCACGTGCTACCTCCTTTTACAGCACAAATGTTTGGGAGCAAAGATGGAAGAATCGGAAGAAGGCCGACTCAAACGAGGAAACAACAAAATGGCAGGTAGGATCTAGCCCTGATAAATATGTCAAGTCCACATTTCGAGAAATGTGGGCACGACACTGCGCTGCATAAGGGCTAATTTCGTAGCCCACCAGGCTCATAATCTGAAGTTCCCAAGTTCGAGCCCCACCTAGTCAAGGGTTGAGATTTATCTCTGTAAAACTCCGTGCCGTACCATCGGTCAGTAGAGGACACTGATGGGTTTGGAAAGACCACCATCCATCCGATGGGACATTAATTCATAGACTCTATGCAGAAAAACCATATACTGTATACGTTGGGTTGAACTGTTTTACCTCTGAACGGCACTTTTTTGCACACGATGTGCCATATTCTGTGCTCGTTGAAGAACATGCTGGATGGCCTTGACCGGAGGCTACCATGTGTCTTCTGACAACTGTCCAGTGGATCCCCACCCCAACCCTTTTTCGGCGTTCCTGCGACCTGACCATTTAGCCCATTGTGTGCAAAAAACCTGACGCTGAGAGGGAAAACAATCCAAATTCATATCTATATTCTTTTTAAAGTTCAATTTAAATATTATGGAAGAGAGTGAATTCTTTGAAAAGAAGGGAATTGCTGTTTGTATCAAAGATTTAATACTAGTTTTAACTCTTAAGGAATAAAACGGGCAAAATATTATTGTAACACCTAAATTTTACCGCCTCCATTATGTTGGCACCCATAGGCAACTGCTTAACGTGCCTTATGGAAAATCCGACCCTGGATTGCACAATAATTGTGTAAACTCTCATAGCAGATGTGGCCATGGCCTCTACCTTGCATCCGGCGATCGTTTGACCCCTGATTCAACAACGTTTTTGCACACATTGGGCTAAATGGCCAAGGTCACAAAGACTCCAAGTACTCAGATGCCCACAGTGAATAGGGGTCATTGTTGGGCTTGGAAAGGACGCCGTCCGTGGGATGGGACCTTAAACCATGGTCCCGTGTGAGAGAGAGAACCACACACACCACACGCCTGTTAAAGAACACGTAGATGTCCTTTGATGGGAAGCAATCCTCTGTCTCCCAACAGCTGTCCATTAGGTCCCATCTCCCCACCATCCCTGATTCCACGAGTGCTTGAAACTTGGACAATAGATAGTTTGGAAGCGATAATAATAAAAAAAAAAGCTGAAATTCTCCTTTCATTAACGGTCGAAGGCAGAATTGATATACAGAGTTACGAAATAACTTTAGTCCCCGCCCTGCCCACGGTCAGTAGGGGACACCGATGGGCTTGGAAAGGCTGCCGTCCGTCGGATGAGACGTTAAGCCGTGGCCCCGTGTGCGGGAGAGCCATACCCTGTGTACGTTAAAGAACACGCTGGATGGCCTTGACGGGAGGCTACCATCTGTTTCCCAACAGCTGCTCCAGTGGGTCCCCTCCCCCAACATTCTCTGAGCCTTCAGGGTCCATGTGACCTGGCCATTTAGCCCATGGTGTGCAAAAAAATGCCGCTCAGAGGTAAAACAACCCAACAGAATAACTTTAGACCACAAAGCTACCAAAAAATTACCGGCAACAAATCTTTGGCACGGCTCATAATTGGAAATATTTCCTCAAAGTTCTAGATACGAATGAACAGACTCAATTAAGTGTCTTCATTGCAAAGTACTTCTCTTCGAAAGGTTCCTTCTCCGCTGCATCGCAGCATTACCGTCAGTTTTCTTTTATGCTTTAATTAGCACGCGAAAGTGACTTTTGGTGCCACCCATCAGATGCAGTACTGTCCAGCATCAGGTGGCACCATTCAATCATATTTCCAAGTACTCAGAGAATGCTGGAAAATAAAAAAAAATTAATAAATAAATACCCCCTCAAGCAGCTGCTTGCCACAGAGGTCTAACAGGAGCCTGTCAGCTTATATGCCAAAGTAGAAGGATGGCAGGACCTCAGCAGAAAAACAACACGAACAGCCATGTCTTTACCCGGGGCTCGAACCAAGGTCCCTTAGATCAGTAACGAAGCGCGCTAACCACTCGGCCATGGGACGGCTAAAACGTTGATGTGTCAGAAGTGGGATTCGAACCCACGCCCATATTCGTGGACCAGGGGATGCATAAAAGAAGCTGTTTGGAGACAGATGGAAGCTTCCCCTCAAGACCTTCCGGCGTGCTCTTTAACGTGCGCAGGATATAGCTCTCCCGCACATGAAGCCACGACATAGCGTCTTACCCGATGGACGGCGGCCTATCCAAACCCATCGGTGTTCCCTTTCTCCCGAAAGAGGAGCGGGAGCTAGCCCAGAAAATCTCCATCCAGGCACAGCTGGGACTTCAGTCAATTTACGACTCCGGGCGCGTTACTCATTGAACCAATCCTCGCTCGTGGGAAATTTTCGCAAGAGAACTGGAACACACTTCTCCTCAGTGGTTCTCATCACTTTAGTTTTCTCTATATAAGAACAATAAAAAACAACCTTCTACTTGTAAACGTGTCTAAATCATCAACACAATCTAAGTGAGAGAGTTTCGGATTTCTGGACATAATTTCATAACATAATCGATAAGCAAAATGAAAGGGGGATATAACATAAGCGTTGCGTAACTCCAGTTGAATTTTTCGTTGTCTTAAGGATGAGTATACTTCGATTAGTATGACAACAAAACCATCCTCAGTTCTTAGTATGCCTACCTACTATTTATACACAGTTTCAGCATTTATTGCAAATTATTCATTTTCCAATACTCTTATGAATGGAGTTCATTTTATTTATTCTTTTAGTCCATTAGGCAGCAGAAAATCTGACACTGTTTAGGGGGAAAATGCAATCCAATAGTGCCGGATTATGTACACTTAATATAGGTGGAGACCAATTATATCCAACCTTGAAGAGGAAAATGATTTTAACACTGGACTAAGGAAACTATAAGATCACTAGCCATGTCGTCGTACATACTTTCATTGGATTCCTGTTTTTTCTTAAATCACTCTCTTGAGTTCGAATTAAAATTCGGAAAAATTCCAAAAAAGACAATTTTCTCACATTTTACTGTAACATCGTTTTCCAAAGTATAGTTCGCTTCCCGGTACTAGTTCTTTGGGGAGGGAGGGGGCGGGAGAGTCATACCCTGTGCACGTTAAAGAACACACTGGATGGCCTGGACTGGAGGCTACCATCTGTCTCCCAACAGCTGTTCCAGTGGGTCTCCTCCCCCAACAATCTCTGAGCCATTGGTGTCCGTGTGACCTGGCCATTTAGCCCATGGTGTGCAACAAAGTGCCTCTCTGAGGTAAAACAACCCAACGAACCTGCAGATTTCGATCCTGGTGCGCTATCGTCTGAACCAACCCCTGAACTATTTGCAGTCTTGAAGCTTTCTCACATTCTATGCCACTGAAACTATATCAGTTTACATAGAAATACAAATTTACAGTCGCTCAAAAAACATCCGAACACTATGGTTGCATACAGAATTCAGAAAAAATATCTGGCAACTATATTTTTAGAAATTAGTGAAGTTGCACCTTCGTGTCACGTGACACGAAGGTTGCCACATCACTAATTTCTAAAAAAAAATCGTTGCCAGATATTTTTTCTGAATTATGTAATCAGCCCTAGTGTTCGGATACTTTTTTGAGCGACTGTACTAAATCAATAACTGAGCACGTTTGCTGCCTACAGCCTGAAAAAAGATGGTCAAGGATCAAGGATTGATGTTGTGCTTGAGTTTTCAACATCTTTATTTGCTGCCCAAAAAATATAAAAGCATTTAAAAATAAGAATAAATTTTCGCCTTTATTCAATCGTACGACAATCGTAAAGAACACACTGGATGGCCTTGACTGGAGGCTACCATCTGTCTCCCAACAGCTGTTCCAGTGGGTCTCCTCCCCCAACCATCTCTGAGCCATTGGTGTCCGTGTGATCTGGCCATTTAGCCCATGGTGTGCAAAAAAGTGCCTCTCAGAGGTAAAACAACCCAACGAACCTGCAGATTTCGATCCTGGTGCGCTGTCGTCTGAACCAACCCCCACACACATTTAGCCCACGAATCGTACGACTTCATTCACTACGCTTTCTTTTTAAATAACTAAGAATAAAATACCAAATATTCGGTGGGGATCAGTCATATCTTATATCCTTCTTGAATGTTGCTCGATTACAATAGGATCATGCAATTATTTATATATTTTATAAAGACCTGAATTCCTCCCCCCTCCCCCAAGAACTAGTACCGGGAAGCGAACTATACTTTGGAAAACGATGTTACAGTGAAATGTGAGAAAATTATCTTTTTTTGGAATTTTCCCGAGTTGGGTTGGGTTGTTTTACCTCTGAGCGGCACTTTTTTGCACATCATGGGCTAAATGGTCAGTTCACATGGACCCCGAAGGCTCAGAGAAGGTTGGGGGAGTGGACCCACTGGAACAGCTGTTGGGAGACAGATGGTAGCCTCCCGTCAAGGCCATCCAGCGTGTTCTTTAACGAGCACAGGGTATGTCTCTCCCGCACACGGGGCCACTGCTTAACGTCCCATCCGAAGGACGGCGGCCTTTCCAAGCCCATCGGTGTCCCCTACTGACCGAGGCCAGGGCGAAGAAATTTTGCGGAGATAAATCTCAAGGAATTTTTCCGAATTTTAATTCGAACTCAGAGAGTGATTTAAGAATCCAATAAAAGTATGTACGAAACAGGAATCCAATATAAAAAAATATATAATGTGTAAAACAGGAATCCAATAAAAGTATGTACGAGGACATGGCTAGTGATCTTATACGGAAACTCTAAACGATGATGCTGTCTTTAGGTCCTCAAAACAATGACGGTCCTCAACTATATAGAGTTTGGGAAACCTTGCACTATTTAATTGATTCCTTTTGACGCTAAACAGTAATTTTCTGCTGCGAAATGGGCTAAATGGATAGATGAAAAGAATCCCGTTCATAACCCGTATGGGAAAAATTAATAATTTGAAGTAAAAGTGAAATTGTGTTTAATAATAGTTAGAGAAACTAAGAACTCTTTCTAAACAATGATGAACTATATTCAAATATATGCTGTTATAGAAGTACAATATAGTTTACAATACTTCTTGCGATACAAAATTTTGAAAGGGTGCACCAGTGAGTTGCATACGCAACCGATCACTACGAAGCACATTGGGGGCGGGGGTGGCTCAGTCGGTAGCGCGCCAGGCTCGTAATCTGCAGTTCCCACGTTCGAGTACCGGCTGGGCCAGAGTTGAGACTTATCTCCGCAAAATTCCCCGCCCTGCCCACGATCAGTAGGGGACACCAATGGGTTTGGAAAGGCCACCGTCCGTCGGATGGGGCGTTAAGCCGTGGCTCCGTTTGCGGGAGAGCCATACCCTGTGCACGGTAAAGAACACCCTGGATGGTCTTGACGGAAGGCTACCATCTGTTTCCCAACAGCTGTTCCAGTGGGTCCCTTCCCCCAACCTTCTCTGAGCCTTCGGGGTCCATGTGATCTGGCCACTTAGCCCATTGAGTGCAAAAAAAGTGCCGCTCAGAGGTAAAACAACCCAACCTCTCTAATAGATGACGTTATTAACATTATCAACACTGAGTTCTCGTTTAAAAGCTTCAAAGGTTTCTAATTAATTCCTTTTGTTTTAGGTAAAAGAACGTGCATTGCAGAGGCTTTTGCTCAGATGGAAATCTTCATCGTCATATCATCCATCCTGCAAAATTTCACACTTTTACCAGTCGAGGATGATGAACCGAACATATACAGAGTGCGGGCATTGCCGAGAAGCAAACTTGTTGATTGTTTAAATTAAAATTAAGAGTTGTTCTGTTCCAGCTGCAGTTCAAAAATAAATGTTATGTAATGTATGTGGTACTTATTTATTCATTTCACGTTACAAGCAAAATGGAAGCCATTCCACGTGCTTACTCAAAACAGTTATAGAATACAAATTCAAGAAATGAAGGAGGATTTTTTTTACTTGGAGAAAGAAAATAGAAAAAGAAAACATGGTAACATAAGATTAATTTTAAACATTAATTGAAATCGATTCCACAGTGGAGTTTGTAAAAGAAAATTTCCAAGAGCTTTAAAAATGATGTTTCTTTTAGTAAGATCATTTTAAGAAGAATATGTAATGTCTGTAGGTTAGGGGTTCTCAACGTGGTGTACGCGATGAAATATTTTTGGGTACTTCGTGAGAGCTCAAAACTCGCTAGATCTAGTAACAAAGTAAAAATAACCATTGTTATACTATAATTATAATTTTATCTATCTTAAAGGGGTACGCCAGTTACATACACATTTCCAGGGGGTACGTGAAGCACAAAAGATTAAAAACCACTGCTGTAGGTCAATAATTAAAAAAAAAAAAACTATTTTCAGGTAAACGCTTCAAATCAGAAATAGTTAATAAAAACAATTGAATTGTGAGCACCTACAAAAGCCATTTTGTTTGACCTCGAAGTTCCATAATGAAAATTATCATCATCCTCATCATCCTCAAGCCGCCATGGGCCATGGAGGTTCAACCAGGTTGTGCAATTTAGTTCTTCAATCTCTCCTGAGCTACATCTTTTGCATCTGACCACTGCACACCAATTCTAATAAGGTCCTGCGGGCGGGGGTGGCTCAGTCGGTAGCGCGCCAGGTTCGTAATCTGTAGTTCCCAGGTTCGAGTCCCAGCTGGGTCAGCGTTGAGATTTATCTCCGCAAAATTTCCCCGCCCTGCCCACGGTCAGTAGGGGACACCGATGGGCTTGGAAAGGCCGCCGTCCGTCGGATGGGACGTTAAGCCGTGGCCGTTAAGCCTTTAAGGCAAACTTTTTAAAATAATTTATTTATTCAAAAAATTACAGATAAATCACTCGTGTTTACAGATGTCCCGCAAAGCTAACAGCTTATCTGCAAGAGAGAATAATGCATCGATATAATAGTATTTTACACCTTCGTTCTATCTTCATCGATTAATTTTAATCAAGTTGTTACATCTTGTTTCATTTATTATACTATTTCAGTTGAAAATTTTAACGTTGAATAATTTATTGTCTTTAATAAATTTTTTACCTTTTTCGTCATTTCGAAAATTTTATAATAACATTGGGATTTTTATATTCACATTCAGCACTACATAATTTGTTAGTGGGTGTTAATATTAATTTTCTAATTTATTTTTTAAAATCTTTTTTAATTCGTGTTTTAACCCTATTCACTAATCTATTAATTACGCATAATGGCAGGGGCGGGAGTGGCTCAGTAGGTAGCGCGCCAGGCTCGTAATCTGTAGTTCCCAGGTTCGAGTCCCAGCTGAGTCAACGTTGAGATTTATCTCCGCAAAATTCCCCGCCCTGCTCACGGTCAGTAGGGTACACCGATGGGCTTCGAAAGGCCGCCGACCGTCGGATGGGACGTTAAGCCGTGGCCCCGTGTGCGGGAGAGACATACCCTGTGCACGTTAAAGAACACGCTGGATGGCCTTGACGGGAGACTACCATCTGTCTACCAACAGCTGTTCCAGTGGGTCCCCTCCCCCAACCTTCTCTGAGCCTTCGGGGTCCACGTGACCTGGCCATTTAGCCCATGGTGTGCAAAAAAGTGCCGCTCAGAGGTAAAACAACCCAACGCATACTGGCAACATGGCCAAACCAAAGGAATACTCTGTCTCTCAAATTTACTTTTTCTTTCAAGTGCAGATAATGGGCTTTTAAAATGCACACAAAGCGCTTATAATTAATTAAGTGCACACAATGGGCTGTTGGACCCGGAGACAAGGACCCCCTAAGGCCCAGAGAAGGAGATTTACGGGACAGCTCTTAAGAGACAGATGGAAGCCTCCCGTCAAGGCCATCAAGCATGTTCTTTAACGCGCGCAAAGTATGTAGGTCACGAATATATAATGTTATTTATACGTTATATATGTTAAGCTGAGGCAAAGTGTGCTTTGCTGCATACGGGGCCACGGATTAACATCCCATCGGAAGGATTGTGGACTTTCCACGCGCATCGATATTCCCTTTCTGACAGAGGAAAGCTGGAGGTTTAGCGGAAATAAATCTCAACGCTTGCATAAGTGGGTTGGGTTGGATTGTTTTGCCTCTGAGCGGCACTTTTTTGCACACTATGGGCTAAATGGCCAGGTCACATGGACCCCGAAGGCTCAGAGAAGGTTGGGGGAGGTGACCCACTGGAACAGCTGCTGGGAGACAGACGGTAGCCTCCCGTCAAGGCCATCCAGCGTGCTATTTAACGTGCAGAGGGTATGGCTCTCCCGCACACGGGGCCACAGCTTAACGTCCCATCCGACGGACGGCGGCCTTTCCAAATCAATCGGTGTCCCCTACTGACCGTGGGCAGGGCGGGGAATTTTCGCGGAGATAAATCTCAACGCTGACCCAGCTGGGACTCGAACCTGGGAACTACAGATTATGAGCCTGGCGCGCTACCGACTGAGCACCCCCGCCTCCCTTGCAGAAGTGGAACTCGAACCTGGGAACTATATATTATGAGCCTGGAGCGCTACCGACTGAGCCAACCGTGGCCCCGGGGAACTGTAGGCACCAATAATACTTTCATGGTTCCGAAAATATCTAAAGATCTGTTTAACTCTTTCAATCTCGAATCAATCATAACACGACGGACGTTCAAAATATAAATGAATGGAAAGGCCACCGTCCGTTGAATGGCACATTAGGCCATGGTCCACGAGCAGGAGAGCACACGGAGCTTCAGCTTAACGTATATAAACATATAAATAACGTTAGAAATTAATGACCTATATACCCTATGTACAGTCGCTCTAAAAAGTATTCGAACACTACGGTTGATTACAGAATTCAGAAAAAATATATGGCAACGATTTTTTTAGAAATTAGTGATCTGGCAACCTTCGTGTCACGTGACACGAAGGTTGTTTTCTAAAACAAAATCGTTGCCAAATATTTTTTCTGAATTCTGTAATCAACCATATTGTTCGGATACTTTTTTTGATACTTTTTTCCTAACATTCTCTTTTCAGTGGGTCTCCTTTTCCTAACATTCTCTTTTCAGTGAGTCTCCTTTTCCTATTGTCTTTTCAGTGGGTCTCCTGGGGCGGCGGTGGCTCAGTCTGTAGCTAGCCAGGCTCGTAATCTGTAGTTCCCAGGTTCGAGTCCCAGCTGGGTCAGCGTTGAGATTTATCTCCGCAAAAATTCCCCGCCCTCCCCACGGTCAGTAGGGGACACCGATGTGCTTGGAAAGGCCTCCGTCCGTCGGATGGGACGTTAAGCCGTGGCCCCGTGTGCGGGAGAGCCATACCCTCTGCAGGTTAAATAGCACGCTGGATGGCCTTGACGGGAGGCTAACATCTGTCTCCCAACAGCTGTTCCAGTGGGTCCCCTCCCCCAACCTTCTCTGAGCCTTCGAGGTCCATGTGACCTGGCCATTTAGCCCATAGTGTGCAAAAAAGTGCCGCTCAGAGGTAAAACAACCCAACCCAGTGGGTCTCCTTTTCCTAACATTCTCTTTTCAGTGAGTCTCCTTTTCCCAACATTCTCTTTTCAGTGGGTCTCCTTTTCCTAACAATCGCTTTTCAGTGGGTCTCCTTTTCCTAACATTCTCTTTTCAGTGAGTCTCTTTTTCCCAACATTCTCTTTTCAGTGGGTCTCCTTTTCCCAACATTCTCTTTTCAGTGGGTCTCCTTTTCTTAACATTCTGTTTTCATTGGGTCTCCTTTTCTTAACATTCTGTTTTCATTGGGTCTCCTTTTCCTAACATTCTCTTTTCATTGGGTCTCCTTTTCTTAACATTCTCTTTTCATTGGGTCTACTTTTCCTAACATTCTCTTTCAGTGAGTCCCTTTTTCCTAACATTCTCTGAGTGCTCGGGATCCTTTATGACATGGTCATTTAATCCATTTTGTGCAAAAAAAAATTGCAGCTCGTAGGCAAAACAATCCAAGGACTCAGATGCGGTGTTCTAGGCCTCTCTTTTGTCTACCTTGCAAATATCTCGACAGTATTGCCATGGCAACATATTATTATGGTGGAAAAGATCACACATCAACCATTTTGATGTCTAAATGTCCTCGTCGTGTTCCTATTGGAGGTCATCTAGTGACATTGCGATAATTGATAATGTTCACCTTTAATCTTCCGTTTAGAAAGACTCCATCAAACCTAACTGGCTACATAGATAACCGAATGAATGCACTGATGCAGACATCAGCATATTTATTTATAGGTGAGAGATCACGATTCGCAGTTTAGAAACAGCAAAGGAATATTTGTTGATACATAAACAAAGGAACTGGTGTTTACAATGGATCAGACAACGGAAACTGTACCTTAGAACAAAAGGAAGGTCGTCTGGTGTGACGAAAGCGTTTGCTTGACCCAAAAGTAAGACGGAGACCAATTCCTTATCTAAAGAACAATGCTATAAAGAGAATGAAAATTGCAAATGTAAGTGATCATAGATCGTCATGTCTGAGATAGACGAGTCCTCTTCAAAATGAAGTGCATACACATCCGTGATTTGTTCGCATTTCAAAACCAGGGTTGGGTTGTACAAAAGAATGAGCGGCAATTTTTTGCACACCATGGGCTAAATGGCCAGGTCACAGGGACCCCGAAGGCTCAGAGAATGTTGGGGGAGGGGACCCACTGGAACAGCTGTTGGGAGACAGATGGTAGCCTCCCGTCAAGGCCATCCAGCGTGTTCTTTAACGTGTACAGGGTATGGCTGTCCCGCACACGGGGCCACGGCTTAACGTCTCATCCGAAGGACGGCGGCGTTTCCAAGCCCATCGGTATCCCCTACTGACCGTGGGCAGGGCGGGGAATTTTGCGGAGATAAATCTCAACGCTGACCCAGCTGGGACTCGAACCTGGGAACTACAGATTACGAGCCTGGCGCGCTACCGACTGAGCCACCCCCTCCCCATTTCAAAACCAGAATTCTCGAATTGATTTCAAGGGAAGAGGATCCCAACACAGCTCTTGGAAGACAGACGGAAGCTTCTTGTCAAAGCCATCCAGCATGTTCTTTGGCACGCATAAGATATAGCTATTTTGCACATGAGGCCACGACTTAAAGTTTTTCATCCGACGGACGGCAGAACTTCCAAGCTCATCGGTGTGCCTTTCATGACAGAGAGCAGGACGGGGAGTTTTGGGGAGATAAATCTCAACGCTGGCGTCCAGGTAGTACTCGAACCCGAGGACTACAGATTATGAATCAGGCTTTGAGTTGAATTGTTTTACCTCTGAGCGGCACTTTTTTGCACACTATGGGCTAAATGGCCAGGTCACAAGGACCCCGAAGGCTCAGAGAAGGTTTGGGGAGGGGACCCACGGGAACAGCTGTTGGGAGACTGATCCCATGGTAGCCTCCCGTCAAGGCCATCCAGCGTGTTCTTTAACCTGCACAGGGTATGGCTGTCCCGCATAAGGGGCCACGGCTTAACGTCCCGTCCGACGGACGGCGGCCTTTCCAAGCCAATCGGTGTCCCCTACTGACCGTGGACAGGGCGGGGAGTTTTGCGGAGATAAATCTCAACGCTGACCAAGCTGCGACTCGAACCTGGGAACTGCAGATTACGAGCCTAGGTATGAATCAGGCGTGCTACCGATCGAGCGCCCCCTAAAAGCACCACATAAGGTGAAGACCTATAAAATAGGTCATTTTTTGTTTTGAATTTTTTTGTACGGTATTCAACGTAGAAAGTGAGTATTCGATAGCGATTATAGTTATTAGAAATTAAATGTTTCATAATCTAACGAGAGAGCAAAATTGGACTTTAATAACGTTGCGTAATTTATGGACCACTCTAAGTTAGCATTTTTAGTCCAGATACAAAAATCAGATGCAGATTTGAATCCAGATACAGATGTAAAAGTACAGTCGCTCAAAAAAATATCCGAACAGTATGGTTGATTAGAGAATTAAAAAAAAATCTGGCAAGGATTTTTTTTAGAAATTAGTGATGTGGCAACCTTCGTGTCACGTGACACAAAGATCACTAATCCCTAAAAAATCGTTGCCAGATATTTTTTCTGAATTCTGTAATCAACCATAGTGTTCGGATATTTTTTTGAGCGACTGTACGATACACGAAAGAAATATAGCAAAGTCCAAAAAAATAACTAGGCAAAAATTGTGATTTATTATCGTGGTATAGCACAGAGTAAATAGGAATGAGCCGTTCTAGTGATGCTTGAGTAGCATCCCATGGAAAGATCTCTCTCATTGGATGGAACCGTGATGTTGAATTGATGGAGAATGGCAGTAAGAAGCAGGAAAATCTCCATCTTCGCTAACGATTCGCCCAAGCATGCACGCTTGCCTACGAAGAGAAATTACTAATAGTAAGTTTAAGAAAAAATCGAAAGCAAAACACTTAGATAAAATAATATAAATAAGGTCTGCCCAATCCAAACTTAGCTTAGAGCCATTAGAAACCAAACTATTTTCATATAGCCGTGTGCACGACCGTCCGCAGAAAATTTTCCAGGGGGCTGCGGGGGGGGGGGGAGCAAAGCTTGGAGACGGTAAGATTATAAACGGTAACTGCACACGCTCAATATTTCCGTGAGTGGGCCCACACGATCCAGGTATTTGTGAGCTCACACGATCCAATGTGCTGTGAACATTAACCGCAACCGCTGCAGTTTGCTGTGAACGGTAACTGCACACGAGTGGTCAACCACACAGGGTCCTGATGCTGACCATATAAACCTACTGGACTGGACAGATATATGGCTCTGAGCTTGATTATGGATCCTGATTTTGCTGCACTGGTGGGCTTCTATGGAGGGAAAATCTTCCGCTGTGTTTTCTGTTTGTTTGTGGGTTGACAGCCCCAAGCGAATAGATTCACAGGATATGTTTATCAGCTGGTGGATAATCCTGAGCAGAAGTCATCGCAGGCACCTGAACTCTTTGCTTCTATTGGCATCGTCAAATTCTACATTGGAGGAAGTCTTCCAGTGTAGATGGCTTCAGCCTTTAGTAGTGGGGGAACGGGTCTTTGCCCCATGTCTGCGATTAGGGGGCTGTTTGATATTGTCGGCATTCCCTCTCTCAATAAACATAGTTTCTTTAAACATCCCACTAACCATTTTCTCTCCATAGGTAGTTGGAATGTGAGGACTCTGCACAGAGCTTTTTCTCTTGATGTCCTCACACAAGAATTCCACCGTTATAATTTAGATATTCTCGGCTTGCAAGAGACCAGATGGACAGATAAAGGTCAGATTCTTAAAAATAATCTTAAATTTCTCTTTTCAGGGAGGGACGACAATAAGCATCACCAAGGCGGGGGTCTGCTTCTCAGCAGACACGCTAGCGATGCTCTTCTAGGATATCAGTGCATTAATGAAAGGTTTCTTACAGCAAAATTTCAGACAAGCGTTAAAGACTTGAATGTTATCTGCTGTTATGCCCCCACTGAGGATGCCGATGAGGATCAGAAGGATAGGTTTTATGAACAACTTCAGGATATTTTGAATTCTGTCAAGAAAGGAGATATTACCCTTGTTCTTGGTGACTTCAATGCCAAAGTTGGTACTGACTCTGCCCTTTGGGGAGGAGTAATAGGCCCTTTTGTTATTGGTAGCTGCAATGGCAATGGGCAACGTCTCCTACAGGTAAGTAAACTCAATGGATTCAGAATAACTAACACTTATTACAAACACCGCGACATACATAAGTACACATGGGTTTCACCTGATGGGCTGCATAAGAATATGATTAATTACATATTAATTAACAGCAAATGGGCTAGTTCTGTTAGGAATACCAGGGCATATAGGGGAGCTGAAATTGGATCTGACCATTACCTTGTTAAAAGTGTGTTGCAACTTCAACTTAAAAAGTGTTGTGCTAGGGTTAAAAAATTTACTTTTAATACTGAAGCTCTGAAAGATCCAGTTATAGCCAAAGCTTACCATGATAGGTTACTTAGTCATTATGACAGTCATGGTTTGCTTACTACTGAAGTTGAGGAAGAATGGGATCATTTTAAACAGGCTTTTTTGGATACTAACAGTACTCTTTTAGGAAAAAAGGAGCAGAAGAGGCAAAATTATCTGAGTGATAAGGCACTTGAGCTTATTTCGGAATGAAAGAACTGCAGGAATGCCCTTAATCAATACCCTACTAGTCCTAATAAAAAGCATTACAGAGACCTTAATAGACTTGTAAAAGATCAGTTAGCTGCTGATAAGAATCTTTGGCTTGATGGTTTGGCTGACAAAGCCGAGGAAGCAGTTAGACAGCACAACAGCAGAGAGCTGTACCAGATAGTTCATGTTTTGTGTGGTAGAAAACGGACAGGCATACAAGGATTGAAGGATAAACAAGGTAAGGTTATAGAAGGGGAGGATTCTGTCATGGCTAGGTGGGCTGAGCATTTCAGTGATGTTCTGAACAATGTAGTTAGTTCTACTTCTATTGTTTGCAATGATGATAGATGCATTGGTGGCTTTAATGTTGGCCCTATAACACAGTCTGTAGTTATTTTGGCTATTTCTAAACTTAGACATCATAAATCCCCAGGGGTAGATGAAATTATTACAGAAATGCTCAGAGTTGGGAATGTTTTGGATGACTGAAATTCTGAATATCTTGGATGACTGATGACTGAAATTCTGGACTTGGATGACTGAAAACTTGGCTGAAACTTGCCAATGTAGAAATTTGCCAATAGATGAAATTATTACAGAAATGCTCAGAGTTGGGAAATGTTTTGGATGACTGAAATTCTGAATATCTTGGATGACTGATGACTGAAATTCTGGACTTGGATGACTGAAAACTTGGATGACTGAAATTCTGAATATCTTTTATGATAAAGGCATGGTTCCTAAGGATTTTACCAGAGCTATTGTTATCCCTATTTTCAAAAAAGGTGATCGCAGTACTTGTGATAACTATAGAGGTATCAGCCTACTCTCTGTTCCAGGTAAAGTTCTTTCCATGATTGTGCTTAATAGAATTAAGAATCTGGTTGACAATCAATTGCGTGATGAGCAATGTGGATTCAGAAGTGGTAGGGGATGTGTGGATCAGATATTTTCACTTAGGCAGATTCTTCAGAAATGTTTAGAGTTTCAGAAACCTTTGGTTGCTAGCTTTGTTGATTTCAAAAAGGCTTTCGACTCTGTTGATCGTCATAATTTGTGGTTGATTGTGAAATCATATGGTATACCAGACAAGTTAGTTAACATAATGAAAGCTCTCTATAATAACACTGATTCGTGTGTGAGAGTTGGTAAGGCTTGTAGCAATTGGTTTAGCATTACTTCTGGTGTTCGACAAGGGTGCATTTTGTCTCCTTTTCTCTTTAGCTTGGTTATTGATTATGTTATGCGAAATTCACTTCAAGGGAAAGATTTTGGCCTTAAATGGGCTTGAGATACGAAAATTTCTGATTTAGATTATGCTGATGATTTAGCCCTTTTGGCAAATGATGTTGATGAGATGAACTCTTTCATTCGAGCTGTTGATGAGACTGGTAGTAGAGTAGGTTTGGTTATAAACAGAGAGAAAACTAAAGTGATGAAAATTGGTCAGGCAGGCTGTGATTCAGTTAATCTGAATGGTTGCAGTCTTGAGCAGGTGTCACAGTTTAATTATCTTGGGAGCTATGTAACAGATAATGGTGATGTGCGGCATGAGATTAACAGACGAATAGGGATTGCTGCCGGAACTTTTAAGAACCTATGGAGAGTGTGGAGAAATAGGCGTATACACCTAAAGACTAAAATTAGACTGTATAATAGTTTGGTTCTTTCTAGGGTTAGTTATGGTAGTGAAACTTGGACACTTTGTAAACAAGATAACAGGAAACTAGATGCTTTTGATTCCAGATGTTTACGCAGTATCTTGGGCATTAGGTGGTTCAACTTTGTAACTAATGATGAGATTAGGCAAAGGAGTTTGCAACCTCCTTTAAGCAGCATATTGTGCAGAGAGAGACTCCGTTGGTTTGGCCATGTTGCCCGTATGAATAATTATAGATTGGCGAATAGGGTTATGAACAGTGTGCCTAAAGGCCTCAGAAAGAAGGGGAGACCTAGGATGCGGTGGGCAGACAATGTTAAACAAGACCTTGTTAGAATTGGTGTGCAGTGGCCAGATGCAGTAGATGTAGCTCAGGATAGACTTGCTTGGAGAACTAAATTGCACGGTCTGGTTGGACCTCCGTAGCCCATGGCTGCTTGAGGATGATGATGATGATGATGATGATGGTTGGTTATAGAATTCAGAAAAAATATCTGGCAACGTTTTTTTTTTAGAAATTAGTGATTTGGCAACCTTCGTGTCACGTGACACGAGACTCGTAATCTGAAGTTCCCAGGTTCGAGTCCCAGCTGGGAAAGCGTTGAGATTTATTTCCAGAAATCTCCCAGCCCTGCCCACGGTCACTAGGGGATACCAATCGGCTTGGAAGAGGCCGCCGTCCGTCAGATGGGACGTTAAGCCGTGGATCCGTGTGCGGGAGAACCATAACCTGTGCACTTTAAAGAACACGCTGGATGGCCTTGACGGGAGGCTACCATCTGTCTCCAAACAGCTGTTCGAGTGGGTCCCCTCCCCCAACCTTCCCTGAGCTTTCGGAGTCCTTGTGACCTGACCATTTAGCCCATGGTGTGCAAAAAGTGCCACTCAAAGGTAACACAACAACATAGGAGAGTGTACAGTCGCTCAAAAAAGGATCCGAACACCATAGTTGATTACAGAATTCAGAAAAAATATCTGGCAGCGATTTTTTTAGAAATTAGTGATCTGTCAACCTTCGTGTCACATGACTCGAAGGTTGCCAGATCACTACTCTGCTAGCTGTCCCTCAAAAACACACATTCTTTGAAACGCACGAACTGATATCTGTTATTGGATTTATTCTGAAGGATTAATTAAATAATCCTACATTCTTGAATAATAAAACAGAAGAACAAAGTAAATACGGATTAAACGAACCGAATATTAATGTATTATTCTACTTTATATAACGAATGGTAGTTTCTCTACTATTGACATAGTAGAGAATGTATTGACTATATTATCTACTATTGAGTATATACATTGAGTAAATAGCTTTCTATAATGCAAATATATGTTACCAATGGATCAATAGTGCTAATGCAGTAAAATGATGCATATGGTAAAAAACCATATTTTTATTATATATCATCATATAAATTATGTTTTGCGCAAAATATACCAACATATATTAACTAAATACAACAACATGGCATAAAAAACACGGACTTCTTGGAATTAAATGAATGATTCGTGTAAGTCAATGATTCATGAATACCTCACTTGGATATTGATATTTCTCTTTTCCAACAAAACATTATCAAATACAGACAGTAACGGTCGCCATCTAACGACCGTAATATGCACTAAACCTCGGGAATTCTATCAACACAATATTGCATAAAAAATAATGTTCACCATTGAAGGGAAATGAGTGTAATAAGGAAAGCTCTAGCCCTATTCCTGACTGTTTACCTCCTGAAATTATTTTTTATGTAAACCTTTCAAAACCGTATTCTCAAAGCGATGGTCCGCGAGCCATCGGTTCGTGAGATCCGAGCCATCGGCCCTGATCATTGAGTTCGTGCAGATTCCAGGAAGAAATACTTTGTCTCCTTTGCTAAGTCGGTTAGCTGCCTTCTTCGTTGAATGCATCAGGATTCTGGCTGCGAAAGTTCTTTGTTGAATACCTCACGATTCCTCCTCAGTGTGATAAGTCATGACTACGATACCGAACTACATCCCATTTGCATTTAACTGCACGATGAGTGGATCATCGTAGAGTCATCATTTCAACATGATGCTGGAAATTCGGAAGTTTCTGGGGGAAGGGTGCTTCCAGGCCTCAATATCCTGGACGTTAATAACCTGTACAGTCGCTCAAAAAATATCCAAACACTATGGTTGATTACAGAATTCATTAAAAATATCTGGCAACGATTTTCTTAGAAATTAGTGATCTGGCAACCTTCGTGTCACGGTTGCCAGATCACTAATTGCTAAACAAATCGTTGCCAGATGTTTTTTCTGAATTCTGTAATCAACCATAGTATTCGGATAGCTTTTTTGAGCGACTGTACTTCAAAACCCATTTCAAAGACAACTATGCGCAGAGAATTGAAAACTTTCAAATTTGTGAACTGTATCATGATAGATACGACGAAGTATTAGGTAGGTGTTCGTAATAATTTGGTCAGAAAGTGTATATCCCACATCTTTTGCAAACAAAAAATAAATAGAATAATAAAAGATC
Organism: Ryuthela nishihirai; assembly: GCA_038380435.1. Taxonomy (NCBI): domain Eukaryota; kingdom Metazoa; phylum Arthropoda; class Arachnida; order Araneae; family Heptathelidae; genus Ryuthela; species Ryuthela nishihirai. Next base: position 61,793,504 of record JAWZYU010000029.1, on the reverse strand, counting down.
GTTAGAATGGAAGGGAAAATATGTACACTTTTAGCAGCCACTGTTTATCGACGTTATTAACGAAAACGTTGTTAACGAAATAAATCAGATACAGGATTCCATCTTAAACAAACTTTTTATGAAAAACTGGGATTGAAGGCAATTTGAAGATCTCAGTCAAATATATTTCGATCTCGATTACCAATAATATGCGTTGAGTATTTAAACAATTTTGGAAATTAGAACATTGAGCAGATTAATTAAAACAAACAATCGACAAAATCGACAACAAAAAATCGTAAAACATTGCTGAAAAATTAACAAAATCATTACGCGAACTGATAAAAATGGTCTTGAATTTGTTAATCAAGTTTAGTACAACGGTTATTTCTCTTCTTTTAATAACTGTTAAGAGTAATTATTTAAACTGGCGTTGTTGTTGTTTGTTAAATATTCTAATTTCTGAAATTTTCTAAATTCCGAAACAATATTGTTAAAAAAAATATCAATGAAATAGATCTGATTGAGATTTTGTAAATTATCTTCAGTCACATTTTTTAACAAAAAGTTTATTAAAGACCATTTTTTAAAGAAATTTTTCAAAGACCTGTGAAATGGAGGAGGAAATGTTATAGTTCTTTGGAAATCCAATCTCTTGCCCCCCCCCCCCATTTTGCATTTTACTTATCGATTGTGTTTCTTGCCCCCCCCCCCCCCCCCGATTTATTTTTAGATAAAGGCCCGACTGGAAATGTGATGATTAGTTTATCTATAAGCTAATGGAAGTGAGTATTACAAATATACTTACCTATAGAAAAAGGGATGTAAGCATCTTTCCTTATTACCTTCCCTTCTTCATTCAAGAACCTGCTGGGATCAAAAATGTCGGGATGAGACCAGTGATGCGGATCTCTGAGCGCAGACCAGAGATTGGCCATGATGATGCTCCTCTTGGGGATGCTGTATCCCATAAGCGTAGCTGGCTCTGTTGGAGAGCAAGGTAGATGTAAATAGTGGTTGATGAGATAGGTTGATGAGTTTGGTGATAAATAGAGAGAAATCTAAAGTGATATAAATTGGTCAGGCAGGCTGTGATTCAGTTAATCTGAATGTTGCAGTCTTGAGCAGGTGCTTTGAGAGCTATGTAATAGATACTGGTGATGTGCAGCATGAGATTAACAGACGAATAGGGACTTCTGCTGGGACTTTTAGAAATCTATGGAGAGTGTGGAGAAATAGGCATGTACACTAAAAGATTAAACTTAGACTGTATAATAGTTTGGCTCGTTCTAGAGTTTGTTATGGTAGTGAACTTGGACGCTTTGTAAACAAGAGGAAACTTAATGCCTTTGATTCTAGATGCTTACGCAGTATCTTGGGCATTAGGTGGTTCAACAAATGTAAGTAATGATGTGATTAGGCAAAGGAGTCTGCAACCTTTCTTGAGCAGCATATTGTGCAGAGAGAGATTGCGTTGGTTTGGCCATGTTGTCCGTATGGATAATTATAGATTGGTGAATAGGGCTATGAACAGTGTGCCTAAAGGCTTCAGAAAGAGGGGGAGACCAAAGATGCGGTGGGCAGACAATGTCAAACAGGACCTTGTTAGAATAACTGTACGTTGACCAGATGCAGCAGATGTTGTTCAGGAAAGATATGTTTCGAGAACTAAATTTTACCATCTGTTTGACCTCCGTAGACCATGGCTGCTTGAAGTTGATGCTAATGATGATGAATACGTGGCATTGTAAGCGAATTATTTGAGGCGGGTCGTTAGCATTTATTTAAATAGATAATTATGTGGCAGTAATGATGAGCCAGGAAAATATGGCTCAGCTGAAAGGTCTATGAAATAACACGTCAGTCTTAGGATCGTCATCTTCAATTTCGCGCTTTAATTTAATTAATAATTCATTTTATATTACAACTATCAGAAAAGCGCGTCGTCCCTCGGGGCTTCATATAATAACTCATTAATTATTAACTCATATAATCTCATTAATCATATATATCATTAATCATTAACTCATATAATAACTCATAATTTGGTAGCTGGCATATTCCGTAAGGGGGTGCTGAGACACTCTTTGACATCCAGGGTGACGTCACCAGTGGCGAAAATGTTCGGCTCACTGTAATTCCGCATCTACTGGATCGATCAGTCCCAAATTTGAGTGGTGACTACCCAAGGTTTAGAGATCAGGATCTCAGCTGCGATGGGTTGGGATTGAATCAGCCGCAAGTGTTCGAAACCTTTGGGTGCGCTGCAGTCGCCTACCTTATGAGTAAACAGTCGAAATGGAATAGTACGTTATCGATGAGCCAAGTTGTCAATGGACAGACGTTTCGTTGCCAACTTTTATGGTAGGCCTAATTTTTTGGGGTTGAAAACCTGGGACTGCACTAAGTTACGGTGAGCTGAAGCAGTTGGCGAAGTTTGGTGATCCCAGCTCTGACCGTCTAGGAGGAGATATCGAACAGGCACTCAGACAGACAAACAAACTCTATTTTATTTATATACTAGCTGAACGTACCCAGCGCTGCCTAGGTGTCACTTTTAACCTGTACATTCTTATTTTCACTGCACTAAAGATAAATTTTGTAAATATCCCCCTCCCCCCTCCGACACTTTAGCACAGATTTTCAACAGGAAGAAATTTTCCCGGTGTTGGCCTGAATCGTTTACGTCAGCGAGCTCTCTCATAGCCCGTGGCTTAGCTTCTGCTAAAGCTATTGAAATTTTTATTTCCGTTATCACAGAATTTGCCGCCCTGTGGCTCTCGTGATATTCGTCCGCGAGGTCCATATTTCTTGCACAGCGTCCCACGTGTGCCCCAGTGATTTGTTTAAAAAACAAGGTTCCCACTTGGCCCGTGACTTCGTTTCTACACGAATTGTGACAGCTCGCGTCTCAGTTTTAATATGCATATTCTGTTGTTTCCTGCGCTAATGGTTAGTTTTGTGAGTATCTCCCCCCCCCCCGACATTTTACACAGTTTGAACACGAAGAATTTCCCGGTGTTGCAAAGGTCATTGCTGACGGCGCGCGCTCTCAGAGCCGTGGAAAACGATCGAAATATTTATTTCGTCAGATTTTGGCATTCTTTACTTCCCGACATACTTAACCGAAAGGCCCTAGGTTTCGTAGGCGGGTTCCCCGTGCCTGACACCATATTTGGTTAGAAAATCAAGTTCCTAGCTGCAATGGAACGCCTAAATAAAGCTTTTGGAAATGTGTGGATCTGGCAACGGCATCAGATTTGCAGCAGAGGAATTAAATGATATTTTACTCTTTACTTTCACAGTTAGGGAGCAATTAATGGCAACAGTTAATTTGACAGCGATTCTCGTTTCCCGAGGAATAGCGTGGTAAATATTTTTGCTTCTAGCAAGCCTCCCTTTCGGATTTTCGACCTGAAATTTGGCACTGCAATCCGGACCAGAACCAGAAATATTCTCTGAAAATTTGGAACATATACGTTGATTCTCCGATGAGTTATGGATGCCACAGACAGACACCTTCTTTTATTATATAGAGATATAGATTATTAAAAGATGTTTAAAATAATTGTTTAAAGCAGTATGGTTCATTTACTTACTTCCGCATGTGGAGAATAGTTTTCAAGCTGAACACTAGACTGAATGCAACTCCTAACTGGAGCTGCTTTCAAGGCTTTCTCAAAAAAAAAGCAGGGTTGTCATAGCCAGTAGCACTCCCGGATCATAATCTGCAGATCCTGGTTCTTGTCCCAACTCTGCAAGTGTCGAGATTTATCTCCGCTAATCCCCGTTCTTCTCTCTTTGAGAAGGGGGACACTTTTGGGCTAGGAAAGGCCGCTGTCTATCGGATGGGACGTTAAGCCATGGCTCCGTGTGCAGGAGAACTATACGCTGTGCACGTTAAAGAACACACTGGATGGCCTTGACGAGAGACTGCCATCTGTCTCCTAACAGTTATCCAGTGGGTCTTCTCCAACCTTCTCTGAGTCCTTGCGATCCTTGTGACATGGGGGTGGCTCAGTCGGTAGCGTGCCAGGCTCGTAATCTGCAGTTCCCAGGTTCGAGTCCCAGCTGGGTCAGCGTTGCGATTTATCTCCGCAAAACTCCTCGCCTTGCCCAAGCTCAGTAGGGGACACCGATGGGCTTGGAAAGACCGCCGTCTGTCCGATGGGACGTTAAGTCGTGACCCCGTATGCTGGAGAGCCATACCCTGTGCACTTTAAAGAACACGCTGTACGGCCATGACGGGAGGCTACCATCTGTCTCCCAACAGTTGTTCCAGTGGGTCTCCTCCGCCAACCTTCTCTGAGACTTTGGAGTCCATGTGACATGGTCATTTAGCCCATGGTGTGCAAAAAAAGTGCCGCTCAGAGGTGAAACAACCCAACCTTGTGACATGGTCATTTTTGCCCATTGGCTAGAAAAGCAACTTGACCCAATTGAATTTACTTTCAAATGAATAGAATGCATCAAAATGTTCGGTTTACTCATCGAAGAAGCAACAACAGCCCATTGTCAGAAGTAATACATTTTGGAACACTATTTTCAAAGAACTGATAACCGATTTTTACATTTTTTACAAATACAATCAATGATAAAAATACTTATTTATGAAGGGACCATATTTAAAAAAATATATCTTCCCAAACAGTTCTCGCATTCCTTATGAATACTATTTCTCCATGATCGCTGTTGTTGGGTTGCTTTATTTCCCAGCGGCACTTTTTTTTGCACAAAATGGGTTAATGGCCAGGTCACAAGGGCTCAGAGAAGATTGAAGAGAGGGGAACCGCTGGATATGTGATGGGAGACAGATGGAAGCCTCCCGTTATGGAGCGTCCATCCAGCATGTTCTTTAACATGCACAGTGTATGCGGTTGCCAAGGCAACGATCTTACCGAGCTGATCGGTGTCAATTTTCTTATTGAGGGCAGAGTGATGGTTAGCGGAAATAAATCTCAGTGCTGGCACAATTGAAACTCGAATCTTGGAACTGCAGATTACTAGCCTGGCGCGCTACTGACTGAGCCAACCCGCTCCCAACAAACTGGAAAGAGTGAGGTTATACCATTATTGTACAATCTAATTGATCCATAAATTCATAACCTTGGACTAGGGGACGTAATTTAGAATTTTTTTTTCCGTGTGAGAGAATACCTACTTCCTACACTGACCCACTGGCAAAAGAAAATAATGATGAATCATCCATTAGTTCTTTCAACCGAACCGATACCTGAAATAGTTTCGGTTTTTTTCCGAAACCCAAATAGAAGACCACTCACATTCTTTGTCATATTATACAGAGGGAAGTCAGCTCAAATTCTCACCTGGGTTACTATGGAAACGAATAAAGGGCACAATAGTAGCGAACCGTAGCACCTCCATAATGGCCGCTTCCGTGTAAGGCAATTTGGAGTGATCTGCCCAAGAAGGGAGTCGATCCCTTCCGATCACATCATCCAGTTCCTTCTGGATCTTCTCTTGGATGTCTCCATGCACTATGAGAAGCTTCAGAGCCCAGTTGAGAGTAGTTGAAGAAGTTTCTGTTCCCGCAATGAACAGATTGAGGGCAATCGCTTTCAGACGGTCTTCTAAGAATAAAAAGTAATTCGAGGATTAAAATTAATATTGCTTAAGTGAAATATCATGTGAAAATATCAACATATATTTAATATTACAATGCAATCTTTCTTTAAAGTTCTTATTTCTATTGTAGAAAATTGTTTGAAAATATAAATCTCAGGAAGAAAACACACACAGAAAGAAAAGAAAATGCAATTTTCACCCGTTCAGTGTCAGGTTTGAGTTTACACAACGTAACAGATCTCTCGAGTATATTCGAGAAAACAGGATGAACCGTTTATGCCTCTTCCGAGTATATTCGATTAAACAGAATGAGAAGTTCCTGACTCTCCCGAGTATATTCGATTAAACAGAATGAGAAGTTCCTGCCTCTCCCGAGTATATTCGAGAAAACAGGATGAGCGGTTCGTGTCTCTCTGGAGTATATTCGTCGTAGTATCTCTTCCGAGTACGTTCGGGAAAACAGTATAAGTTGTCAGTGGCTCTCCCGAGTATATTCGAGATAACAGTATGAGCAGTTCGTGACTCTCCTGAGTATATTCGATTAAACAGAATGAGAAGTTCCTGCCTCTCCCGTGTATATTCGACTAAACAGAATGAGAAGTTCCTGCCTCTCCCGAGTATATTCGATTAAACAGAATGAGAAGTTCCTGCCTCTCCCGAACACGAATGACTGGATGATTCGTTCGTGTTCCACTCGAGTATACGTAAAACAACAGGATGAATCTTTCGTATTCCACTCGAGTCTACTCGATACAAGATGAGTCTTTCGTGTTCCACTCGAGTATACTCGAAACTGCAGGATGAGTCTTTCGTGTTCCACTCGAGTGTACTGGAAATAACAGGATGAGCGAGTATAATTCAACGCGACTATAATCGAAACAAAAGGATGAGCCATTCTTGTTTCGATCGAGTATACTCGAGACAACAGGATTAGTCGATGTTTTGCTCTAGTATATTCGAGAAACAGGATGAATCTTTCGTGTTCCACTCGAGTGTACTCGAAATAACAGGATGAGTCTTTCGTGTTCAACGCGAGTATAATCGAAACAAAAGGGTGAGCCATTCTTGTTTCGATCGAGTATATTCGAGACAACAAGATTAGTCTTGATGTTTTGCTCTAGTATACTCGAGAAACAGGATGAATCTTTCGTGTTCCACTCGAGTGTACTCGAAACAACAGGATGAGTCTTTCGTGTTCAACGCGAGTATAATCGAAACAAAAGGATGAGTCGTTCGTGTTCCACTCGAGTATACTCGACACAAGATGAGTCTTTCGTGTTCCACTCAAGTGTACTCGAAACAACAAGATGAGTCTTTCGTGTTCCACTCGAGTGTACTCGAAACAACAGGATGAGTCGTTCGTGTTTCTCTCGAGTATACTCAAGACTACTGGATGAGCAGTTCGCGTTCCACTCGAGTATACTCGAAACAACACGATGAGTCTTTCGTGTTCCCCTCGAGTATCCTCGAGAAACAGGATGAACCTTTCGTGTTTGTGAATATACTGGGAACAACAGGATGAGTCCTTTGTGTTCCACTAGAGTATACCAGAGACAAAGAATGAGTGACTCATGTTTTACGCGAGTATACTCGAGATCAAAGTTAAGTCATTTGTACCCTTTCCGAGTATACTTGAGATAACAGGATTTGTCGTTTTTTCCTCTTCCGTGTATACTGTAGCTAACAGGATAAGCCATTTTTAGAGAATGAGCCATTCTCTGTCACTCCCGAATATACTCAGAGTATAAGATTGAATCGCTGAGTATCATGCCCGATTATACTCGGGGTAAAGGTCTGAATAGCTCGGTAACAGTATATTCGGCCTTTTTAAAATTGAACTTATCAACACTTGTTAAAATCCTATGTCAGGGTTGAGCAACTTAAGTCACTTGGGCGAGTTACAGACGGAGAAACACTTGTATCCAGCTCATCCAGTGTATTAGCATTTCTGCGCTTTTAAAAACTAGTATTGAATTCAAAAAGTTCATTTTGTAGGAAGCTTCTTTTTAACTTTAGGAATTCTTCTGAATTTAATCAGCAAGCTGCAGATCAAAGAAGGAAAAAAATAACCGCTGTTTTCAGAATTCAAAATTTCATTGGCACAGTGCATTGATGTTCTGGTTCCTGAGTTTCCTCCATTAGAGAAAAGTGAGATGATTGTTCCTTTTGGATATTGAGAAATGGCCAACCACCGAAAAGGGTTTGAAGACCTTCTCTAGGAAATAGGCTGAACATACTGGTGCCAGGACAGAGTAAATTTAAGGGGTATTAAAGGCTGAAACCATGCATGTTAACCTTTGGTCATAATGCATAAGAACATTATCATGTACATTAATTCAATTCAATTTTTACTCAATCTACATATGTATTAATATAAAATTATAATGAAATATACCCAGCTAAAGTAACTGAATACTTGGGGGCTGGTGTATAATTAAAATAAAAATACAAATACGGAAAGATTAACATGGCAACAGTTGGTAATTGAACCAATCTATGATGTGGACTAGGGGTTCTCAACGTGGGGTACGCAGAAAACCTTTTTTTGGTACGCCGTGGGAGATCAAAAGTCGCTAAATATAGGTTGTATATATGTTTTATTTTATTCCCATTGTTAAACTATAACTATAGTTTTATCTATTTATATAAAAGGTACGCCAGCTACATACACATTTCCAGGGAGTACGTGAAGCATAAAAGGTTGAAAACCACTGATGTGGAGAGTCAAAAAATTGGTTTTACATACAGTAATCATTCGTTGTTTATAATCCATTCACAAATGAATTTATTAAATAAATATTTTGAAGTAATTTTCTTCATTGTTTCTGGAACACTGTTATAAAGTTTAGGTTAGGGTTGGGTTGTTTTACCTCTGAGCGGCACTTTTTTGCACACCATGGGCTAAATGGCCAAGTGACATGGACCCCGAAGGCTCAGAGAAGGTTGGGGGAGGGGACCCACTGGAACAGCTGTTGGGAGACAGATGGTAGCCTCCTGTCAAGGTCATCCAGCGTGTTCTTTAACGTGCACAGGATATGGCTCTCCCACACACGGGCTTAACGTCCCATCCGACGGAAGGCGGCCTTTCCAAGCCCATCGGTGTCCCCTACTGACCGTGGGCAGGGCGGGGGAATTTGCGGAGATAAATCTCAACGCTGACCCAGCTGGGACTCGAATCTGGGAACTACAGATTACTATCGACTGAGCCACCACCGCCCCAGAAGTTTAGGTTAAATATAGTTTATATTACGAGTAGTAGCTTGCTTTGATATGCGTGGTATTTGCAGTTTGAATGAATGTCTCTAAGTGGTATACGTCTGTCCAACCTGAAATAAATATAAATTGAAATGGACATATTCAATAACTTTTAAAATGTAAAGTTGAGACACAGTCAATAACCTCACTTTCTTAAATATAGGACGAAATTCAGAGAAGTGACCTTTTATTGTCAATGATTCTAATAATAAATTTTTGCACAATCAACCTGCTGCACAATCAACCTTTGCACAATCAACCTGCTGAAATTTAGTTTTGCAGCATCTCCCCAGGCTTTTTATTGCATTTCTGTAGCTGACTGTATACACAAGTGGGGCGGGGGTGGCTCAGTCGGTAATGCGTCAGTTTCGTAACCTGCAGTTCCCAGATTCGAGCCTCAGTTGGATCAGTGTTGAGATTTATCTTCGCAAAATTCTCTGCCATGCCCACGGTCAGTAGGCGACACCGATGGGCTTGGAAAGACCGCCGTCCGTCGGATGGGACGTTAAGCCGTGGCTCCGTGTGCGGAAACTCCTGATATTCAAATGAATAAAACTAATTCCTTTTTTGAAATCAGAATGGATCAATTTAAGTTTTTCGAAGTTAATATAAATGCCCTATGTTCCTTCCATTTTATGGCTAGAAAAATTAACCAACGTAAAAAGATCAAAAATGTTCTTTAAGGAACTTAATGACGAATCAGATATTAATTAAGTTTGGCTCATTGTCAATTCTGATGGCATTTGAGTCGTCATTTTTCCTTAAGAATATTCTTCCCATCTTGATCCATACATTTTCAAATTCCTTTTGAGGAGCTCTGACTTTATAAAGTAATCTCTTTCTTTCTATTGTTAATTGTTCATTTATGTAAAATGGTTTCTCTTCTATTTTATTCCTTTTGGATATTCTATTTTATTAAATTAATTTAATGAATTAGAAACAACTACTTCCCTTTCCTTTTCCTATCCTTGGGTTGGGTTGTTTTACCTCTGAGCGGCATTTTTTTGCACAACATGGGCTAAATGGCCAGGTCACATGGACCCCAAAGGCTCAGAGAAGGTTGGGGGAGGGGACCCACTGGAACAGCTGTTGGGAGACAGATGGTAGCCTCCCGTCAAAGCCATCCAGCGTGTTATTTAACGTGCGTAGGGTATGGCTCTCCCGCACAAAGAGCCACGGCTTAACGTCCCATCCGACGGACGGCGGCCTTTCCAAGCCCATCGGTGTCCCCTACTGACCGTGGGCAGGGCGGGGAATTTTGCGGAGATAAATCTCAACGCTGACCCAGCTGGGACTCGAACCTGGGAACTACAGATTACGAGCCTGGTGCACTACCGAGAGCCACCCCGCCCCCTTTTCCTATCCAACCACTTATATCTGATGTCTTCGTTCTTAAACTCCGTTACAATATTACCAGGTTTATCAGCATTACGAGGTTCGAGTCCCAGCTGGGTCAGCGTTGAGATTTATCTCCGCAAAAATTCCCCGCCCTGCCCACGATCAGTAGGGGACACCGATGGGCTTGGAAAGGCCGCCGTCCGTCGGATGGGATGTTAAGCCGTGGCTCCGTGTACGGGAGAGCCATACCCTGTGAACGTTAAAGAACACGCTGGATGGCTTTGACGGGAGGCTACCATCTGTCACCCAAAAGCTGTTCCAGTGGGTCCCCTCACCCAACCTTCTCTGAGCCTTCGGGGTCCATGTGACCTGGCCATTTAGCCCATGGTGTGCAAAAAAAGTGCTGCTCAGAGGTAAAACAACCCAACCCAACCCAGCATTACGAGACAACCTTTTTAATTAATTTCATATCCTCTTGTTTCTGGGGAATTTTAATATAGTAGATACCTTATTTACAATTAATTACAAATTATCTTGCGATTGTTGAGGTATATCAACAATCTCTAGATTTTTTTTTCAATGTGTCTTGTCTTAAATCATTAATCTTAGACTTTATTACGTTAATTTGTTTTTTCAAGTAGAAATACATTTTCCTCAGTTTCGTGAAGATCAGATGTATGACATTTAAGCTCTTTCATAATTAATTCACTTTTCCTTACGAAGTCATCTGTTTTGTTTCCTACAGAATTCAAGAGACCTAAGAATATCAACATTTTGTTGATTAATTCTATTTTTTCAAACTTTGCGAATTCTTTCCTAATTTCCAACTTAAAAATATTAATAAGCTCCTCATTTAAATTATGAACTGAAGAATCCATAAAGCAACTTGGTTTACCATTGTTCACAGAACGGTTTTCTTCTTCTCCCATAGATGGCTGCACATGTTCGGCTTCACTTGCAGATAGGAATTGCCCATCGTTCAAGAAACTCTTTTCTTCCAATTATTGCATACCCATTTGCTTCTATCTTCTGACATATTTCTATAAACCTCAATTCTTATCTCCAAACATACAATATGAAAAGAAGCTTTACATTGAAACATAACACTATAAATATTCTTTTTTAAAATCTCCGCCCTTATTACATACCGTACAAGTAAACTCCATGTGGCCAGACATATATGGATACATTAGGGCAGTGGTTCTCAACCTTTTATGCTTCAAGTACCCACTGGAAATGTGTATGTAACTGGCGTATTCGTTGTATAGATAGATAAAACTATAGTTATGGTATAACAATCGGAATAAAGTAAAACATATATATCAGTGGTTCTCAACCTTTTATGCTTCACGTACCCCCTGGAAATGTGTATGTAACTTGCATACCCCTTGTATACGTAGATAAAACTATAGTTATAGTATAACAATGGGAAGAAAATGAAACATATATATCAGTGGTTCTCAACCTTTTATGCTTCACGTACCCCCTGGAAATGTGTATGTAACTGGCGTACCCGTTGTATAGATAGATAAAACTATAGTTATAGTATAACAATAGGAATAAAGTAAAACATATATATTAGTGGTTCTCAACCTTTTATGCTTCACGTACCCCCTGGAAATGTGTATGTAACTGGCGTACCCCTTGTATAGATAGATGAAACTATAGTTATAGTATAACAATGGGAATAAAGTAAAACATATATATCAGTGGTTCTCAACCTTTTATGCTTCACGTACCCCCTGGAAACGTGTATGTAACTGGCGTATCCCTTGTATAGATAGAAAAAACTATAGTTATAGTATAACAATGGGAATAAAGTAAAACATATATATCAGTGGTTCTCAACCTTTAATGCTTCACGTACCCCCTGGAAATGTGTATGTAACTGGCGTACCCGTTGTACAGATAGATAAAACTATAGTTATAGTATAACAATGGGAATAAAGTGAAACATATATATCAGTGGTTCTCAACCTTTTATGCTTCACGTACCCCCTGGAAATGTGTATGTACCTCTTATATAGATAGATAAAACTATAGTTATAGTATAACAATGGGAATAAAATAAAACATATATATCAGTGGTTCAGAACCTTTTATGCTTCACGTACCCCCTGGAAATGTGTATGTAACTGGCGTACCCCTTGTATAGATAGATAAAACTATAGTTATAGTATAACAATGGGAATAAAATAAAACATATATATCAGTGGTTCTCAACCTTTTACGCTTCACGTACCCCCTGGAAATGAGTATGTAACTTGCATACCCCTTGTATACGTAGATAAAACTACAGTTATAGTATAACAATGGGAATAAAATGAAACATATATATCAGTGGTTCAGTACCTTTTATGCTTCACGTACCACCTGGAAATGTGTATGTAACTGGCGTACCCCTTGTATAGATAGATAAAACTATAGTTATAGTATAACAATGGGAATAAAATAAAACATATATATCAGTGGTTCTCAACCTTTTATGCTTCACGAACCCCCTGGAAATGTGTATGTAACTGGCGTACCCCTTGTATAGATAGATAAAACTATAGTTATTGTATAACAATGGGAATAAAATAAAACATATATATCAGTGGTTCTCAACCTTTTATGCTTCACGTACCCCCTGGAAATGTGCAGGTAACTGGCGTATCCCTTGTATAGATAGATAAAACTATAGTTATATTATAACAATGGGAATAAAATAAAACATATATATCAGTGGTTCAGAACCTTTTATGCTTCACGTACCCCCTGGAAATGTGTATGTAACTGGCGTATCCTTGTATAGATAGATAAAACTATAGTTATATTATAACAATGGGAATAAAATAAAACATATATATCAGTGGTTCAGAACCTTTTATGCTTCACGTACCTCCTGGAAATGTGTATGTAACTGGCGTACCCCTTGTATAGATAGATAAAACTATAGTTATAGTATAACAATGGGAATAAAACAAAACATATATATCAGTGGTTCTCAACCTTTTATTTTTCACGTACCCCCTGGAAATGTGTATGTAACTGGCGTATCCCTTGTATAGATAGATAAAACTATAGTTATATTATAACAATGGGAATAAAATAAAACATATATATCAGTGGTTCTCAACCTTTTACGCTTCACGTTCCCCCTGGAAATGAGTATGTAACTTGCATACCCCTTGTATACGTAGATAAAACTATAGTTATAGTATAACAATGGGAATAAAATGAAACATATATATCAGTCGTTCAGAACCTTTTATGCTTCACGTACCCCCTGGAAATGTGTATGTAACTGGCGTACCTCTTATATAGATAGATAAAACTATATTTATAGTATAACAATGGGAATAAAATAAAACCTATATATATATAACATATATCTAACGACTTTTCAGCTCTCAAGGCGTACCAGAAAAATTTTACCGCGTACCCACGTTGAGAACCGCTATATTAGAGATTATTTCTTCCCGAACACTGCCGAACTATAACAGACTACAGCTACAAATATGAGGCAGACATCTATGGGCTGGATAAGTAATAATTAAAATTTCAGTTCTGCTGATAACGTGAAAGAAATTAACACAAGAAGCAAAGTAATTGATTTCTTTGATTATGATTTAAATATTTTCGTCAGCATTTAGTAACTTGTTTATTCAACAGTATTCAGCATTTCATTATTTCCTAAGGTATTCTTTCTCTTAATTTTGGAGAGGGCTGGTTTACTCGAAAGTGCCAGCGGCACCTTGAGAGAAGACTAAGGCGCTTGGCAATGACGTCACAGAAGCGGACCAAGAGTCCATTGGAAGGTGCGTAAAGCGATGAGTAGGAAAGCCCTACCTAGTGCTTGTTAAAGAACACGCTGAATGGCCTTGAAGGGAAGCTACCATCTGTCATTTAACAGCTGCTCATTGGATCCCCTTCTCCAATCTTCTCTGAGCCTTTGGGGTCCTCGTGACCTGGCAATTTCAGGCATTGTGTGCCAAAAAGTGCCCCTCAGAGGTAAAAACAATCGAATCCATTATAAATATTAGCTTTTCTACATAAATGTTAACTTGGAAAGTGTGCCCAAACACCCAAACTCACTTGTGAAGGTGCTGTCTTCCTTTTGGCCCCTCTCTCTGAACTTCTTCGCCTCTAAGAGATAAACATCTGTATAGTCCCGAGGCCTCGTCTCATCCAACGAATCTTCATGTTCTTGGATGACATTTTCAAGATGGAAGAAGAAGTTTTGCTTTACAGTCTTCAGCACAGCATACTTTTGAGTATATCGGAATGGAATACAACTATAGGGAAGAGAAGAGGAATGGTTGATAAAATAAGTATAAGCACTCTAAGCACAATGGTATTTACCGATGAGGAAATATATGTAATAATGTGACTGGAAACTGCATAAGCTTCGACTGCATACGTAGTTCACGCTTTGACGTTTATCTTACATCATTGGCTGATTGATTTAAATAAGTGCAGTGTCTGATTTCTCAGTTCGCAGTTTGTAAATTAGAAGAGTGAGTTTTGGCTCTATCGGTAGTGCACCAGGTTTGTAATGTGATGTTCCTAGTTTTTTGAGAATTTTCTTTGCTAATCCTCATCTTATCTTTGGGAAGAAAGAGCATACCAATGGGCTTGGAAATGCTGTCATTTCTCCGATGGGATGTTAAGCCGTGCCTTCGTGTCAAACAGAGCCCTGAACATGTTAAAGAAAGCGACAGCCTTGGCGATAGAATTACAGCTTTTTGCTAACAACGAAACTTAGGAAATATAAATCCATCTGTTTCCTAACTTTATTGACAGCTGTCCAGTGGACCCTGTTCTCTACCTAATTTTAAGAACTTACCATCTTTGTGTCCTCGCCATTATTTAACACATTGTGCAGAAAAAGTTCGCCTGTCAGAGGTAAGACTTCCAACTTTATTAAATAGAATAATAAACGGATTTCAAAAACGAATGCAAGAGAAATTAATCTAATAGTTCCATTTTTCCATACACTTCTGAAATTTGGAGTGTTTATGGTCCCTTTTTTACGTCTACTTCCGAACCGTAGAGCATTTATCTTTTCCTTTTCTTTGACATCTGTCCCATCCCATTTAGGAATCCTGAACTAATTTTTTATTGGTCCCTTTTCCCATCCTATTCTTAACTTTGAGAATTTATGGTCTCTTTTCCCATCCACTTCTGAACTTGAAGTATTTACCTTTTGTTTTAATTTGACACCTTCCCCATCCCATTTATGAATCCTGAACTAATTTTTTATTGGTCCCTTTTCCCATCCACTTCTGAACCTTGAAATATTCATCTTCTGCTTTTCTGTGACACCTTCTCCATCCCATTTATGAATTCTGAACTATTTTTTATAGGTCCCTTTTCCCATCCACTTGTCGACTTTGGAGTATTTATGGTCCCTTTTCCTATCTACTTCTGATCCTTGAAGTATTTGAGTTTTGTTTTTCTGTGATACCTTCTCCATCCCATTTATGAATCCTGAACTATTTTTTATTGGTCCCTTTTCTCATCCACTTCTGAACTTTGGAATATTTATGATCTCTTTTCCCATGTACATTTGAATCTTGAAATATTTGAGTTTTGATTTTTCCGTGACACCTTCCCCATCCCATTTATGAATCCTGAACTATTTTTTATTGGTCCCTATTTAAATACACTTCTGAACTTTGGAGTATTTATGGTCCCTTTTCCCATCTACTTCTGAATCTTGAAATATTTGAGTTTTGATTTTTCCGTGACACCTTCCCCATCCCATTTATGAATCCTGAACTATTTTTTATTGGTCCCTTTTCTCATCCACTTCTGAACTTTGGAATATTTATAGTCCCTTTTGCCATGCACTTCTGAATCTTGAAATATTTGAGTTTTGATTTTTCCGTGACACCTTCCCCATCCCATTTATGAATCCTGAACTATTTTTATTGGTCCCTATTTAAATCCACTTCTGAACTTTGGAGTATTTATGGTCCCTTTTCCCATCTACTTCTGAATCTTGAAATATTTGAGTTTTGATTTTTCCGTGACACCTTCCCCATCCCATTTATGAATCCTGAACTATTTTTTATTGGTCCCTTTTCTCATCCACTTCTGAACTTTGGAATATTTATGGTCCATTTTCCCATAAATTTCTGAACCTTGGAAAATTTATGTTTTGTTTTTCTTTCACACCTTTTCAATCCCATTTATTAATCCTGAACTATTTTTTATTGGTCCCTATTTCAATCCACTTCTGAAATTTGGAGTATTTATGGTTCCTTTTCACATCTACTTCTGAATCTTGGAGTACTTGTGTTTTGTTTTTCTATTACATATTTCCCTATCCCATTTATGAATCATTAACTATTTTTTATTGATCCCTTTTTACATCCGCTTCTGAAACTTGGAGTATTTGTGTAATGTTTTCCTTTGAGACTTTCCCCAGCCCATTTATGAATCCTGAACTATTTTTTGTTGGTCCCCTTTTCCATCCACTTTTGAAGTTTGGAGTATTTATGGTCACTTTTCCCATATACTTCTGAACCTTGGAATATTTGTGTTTTGTTTTTCTTCGACACCTTTCCTCATCCCATTTATGAATTCTGAACTACTTTTTATTGGTCCCTTTTTCCATCCTCTTCTGAATCTTGGGGTATTTGTGTTTTGTTTCCCTTTGAGACTTTCTCCTGCCCATTTATAAATCCTGAACTATTTTTTATTGGTCCCTTTTCACATTTACTTCTGAACTTAGGAGTATTTGTGTTTGCTTTTTTCTTTCACACCTTTGTCCATTTCATTTCGGAATCGTGAAGTATTTTTTTTTGGTTCTTTTCCCATTGAATTCTGAAGCTTGAAGTATTTTTGATACCCTTTACCACTGACTTCGGAATCTTGGAGCATCTGTGCTTTGTTTTTCCTTAGGACGTTTCCACATTCCATTTATTATGAATCCTGAAGTTTTATTTTTAGTGGGTGGGGAAGGTCTCTTTTCCAACTTTCGTTTTAACCTTGGACTATTTATTTTTTCTTTGGATCCATTTCTCCATCCCATTTTTGAACTTGAAGTAGTTCTGATGCTTTTTCCTATCCACTTCTAAACCTTAAAGAATGCATATATATATATTATTTTTGAACGAACGCTTTTTTGAAGAAAAGCAAAATACAAATGCGCCATGGTTCAGAAGTGGATGGTAAAAAGGACCCATCCAGTTCTGAACCTTGGCGCATTATTTGTTTTGCTTTTTTTTTTGGGGGGGGGGACTTTTCTCCATCCCATTTCTGACTCTTGAATTATATTTTTTGGGTCCCTTTTTCCCATTCACTTTTGAACCTTGGAGTATTTGTTGTTTCTTTTCTTTGGGTCCATTTCTCCCTCCCACTGTTGAAACTTAAAGTTTCTCTTTTCTCTTTGAGTCCCTGTCCCCATCGCATTTCTGAACCTCAGAGTTTTTGCTCCTTTTTCTCTGGATTCCTTTCATCATCCGACTTCTGAACGATAAAGTTTTTTCCTTGGTTTCCTTTACCCAATTAATATTTTAACCTTGGAGTACTAGTTTCTTTTCCTTTGGATTCTTTTCCCCATCCTACTACTGAATCCTAAGGTATTTGTTTTCTTTGGGTTCCTCTCCCCATCCCACCTCTAAGCTTTGGAGTATTCCTTTTAGCCTTTAAGTGGATAATAAACGTTTTTGAGAAATTTCACTTTAGACTTACCATGTGACTGGTCCAGCAATAAAAGCATCGATTCCAGGTAAACTTCTCATAATGATCGACAGCTGTCTCAGAAGTTCCACAAATTCCTTATCTTTGAGGTTGTAGTGCCTGTCGAACATTAAACTGTAGATGACGTTGGCCGTGGCAGCGGAGAGGAGCTCGGAGACGTCCTGTGGACGTCCTTTTGATTCCTGCAGGACATCAAGGAGATCTTTGGCAATATCCAAGATGCGCTCTTCTAAAGTCAGCTTTCCAAATCCGAAATCTCGGAGAGTGTGGAGAGCAAATCGACGATGCTCTTTCCATATGGGACCTTCAAGCTGAACAATGGCTGCAAGAAATTTTTATTAGAAATAGTGTTAACAATCATGATTCTTGAGTTATCATCCATTTATACAGGTCATTACACAGTCGCATCAGAATAATATGACTAACTCTCTAATAATGGGAATAACCACACTTTGTCCAGATGACAGCGGCGAGACGGCATGGCATGGATGCAATGAGGTCCTGGAAGGTTGCCAGAGGCACACGTGCCCATTCGGACTCAAGCAGAGCATGGAGGTTCCGGCGATGACGTGGTTGTGGGTCCGCACGCCGAACCTGTCGATCCAAATGATCCCACAAACGTTCTATGGGATTGAGGTCGGATGATTTCGCCGACCAAGGGAGAATAGGGACATCGCTGTCGTGTTCCTGGACCCAGTCACGAACCACCTTAGCGACATGGCAGGGCGCATTGTCCTGTTGGTAGACACCATCACCACCAGAGTAAACGTCCAACATGAAGGAATGCATGTGGTCAGCGAGGATGGACAAAGTAATAATGCGTGACAATCCCGGTGTACCGCAGTACGGAGACTGCATACCACCCTGAGGGAATTGCCACTGAAACCACAATCTGATAACTAGGATAATTCTTGTTAGATCTGCCTTCGTGGATCTGCCTTACAGTGGAAGAGTGGAAGAGAGAAATAGTGCTTTTCACAGCAAGCCTGTCTGTTGAAATAATCACTGAGGTTCAGCGAGTGGGATCTTTTAGAATTTTGAAATTGCCATGCCTAGAATATGCCAAATCACTCACTGATTTTTGTCCGAAAAACTGCCAAAATAATCAGATGGTAACTTTAGAATTTTGAAAGCCAAACTTAAAAAATTCCAATCTTTTTGAGTCCATCGCAACAGAGACACCCAGGCTTGTGTCGCCGATCAGCCACGCCTAATCGGGTCTCCAGTCCTTTCAGCATGACCCTCAACATTCGTCCTCTCCATCGAGCCAGAACCACAGCCCCGCTTTACCAACTCGACCTAGACCGCACTGAGGCCGCCTCGGGGCACACTTGACTAGGACTGCCCAAACCAGTCAGCGGCCCTCCAACAACTTCACTACAGCCATCAGCCTACCAGGGCTCCACAGAACTGCAGCACCGCATCCCACTTCACGGAGGCACCCAAGTGCTCCCGCTATGACAACTATGGTCTGCCTAATCAGTTCATGTGGGACTCTTAGTTTGGCTTTTCCATCGATAAATCCGTCAACCAGGGCAGCCACACCCTGTCGCGAGCCTTCAACTTCGTCCTCTCCATTGTGAGCGGGTCGAAGCCCCCAGTGAACAATCTTCCGACCCACAATATCACTGAGACCGCATCGATGTGCCTACTGGACGGGCTAGCCAAACCCTATCCACAGAACCCTCAAGTATGACCCTCAACCAGGGTTGCTGCTCCAAGCTTCCCAGGGGACAAGTCAATAAGCCAACTGGACTGGCCCCTGGCTGAAACCAGTCCATCGGCCCTCAACAGGCCCCCTTCACCAGCAGGCACAAGATATCATGAACTCCAGAGTGTAAGCGATCCGAACCCAACTTCTTGGAGGCATCGTAAGCGCCCCCCCCCCCCCTCGACAAGGAGGTCTCACTCCAGTTGGGTGCGAGGATGGACAGGTAGCCATTGGCATTCAGGGACCCATTCAGTGGTACCAGCAGTCTCAGTTCATACCAGGAAAACTTTCCCAGACATGCACACTGACACCGCCGGCCTGTATTTGACTGACAAGCATGTCCGGGTGTTGGTTCTCATGTGCCTGACACCGCATCTGCCACCTCTAGTCACTTCTATGGAGTAGAAACCTCTATTCATCAGAGAAGGCAACCTTTTTCCACTCTTCCACTGTCCAATGATGATTCCCATGCGAACTGCAGGCATCGTTGCCGATGGACCTTGGTTAACATGAGATAACCTTTAGGTAGCGTCGACTCTGGAGACCCATGAGTAACAGGGTTCGCTCTACTGTTATCGGGGACACGTACCTGGGTGCCCCAGAGTTCATTTGAGTGGTCTATTGCTGCTCTGTTTCATGTCGATTGCCCTTTACCATTCGATGGAGGCGACGTTCTCCTCTGGGGTCGATGGCCTTTGGGGCTCCACAGTTATGACGTCTGGAGACACTCGGTGTGCCAGCAGTCCATTGTTGGTACACCCTTACTAGAGCACCTCACGAACTGCCCACAAAGTCTGCTGTTTCCGAGATGCTTCCACCCTTGGCGCGGTAGCCGATGAACATCCGTCAAATCAATACCTCTGCCCATTGTACTCACATTATGCACTATGGCTCATCTGTTCTGGCCAGCAGTTTATATCTCCCTGTGGTTGACCTTGTCATGTGTATTCTGTGATATGCCTGGATGGTACATTGTGATTCCGTGTGTGGTCATATTATTCTGATACGACTGTGTATGAGGGGATAACGATATTTGCATTGGTTTGGGTGGTGATTTTGAGTGTTTTTTTGCACACAATGGGCTAAATGACCAGGTCACGAGGACCCTAGGGGCTCAGAGAAGGTTGGGAGAAGGGGACCCATTGGACAGCCGTTAGAAGATAAATGGTAGCCTCTTGTCGATGACATCTGGCGTGTTCTTTAAAGTGCACAGGTTATGGTTCTCCCGCACACTGAACCACAGCTTTATGCCTCATCTGACGGACAGCAGCCTTTCTAAGCCCATCGGTGTTCCCTAATGACCGAGGACAAGGCAAGGAGTCCTACAGAGATAAACCTCAACGGTTGCCCAGGTGGGACCGATGCTAGAAAATGCTATATTCTATTAAATTATTAAATAACCAAAGTAATTGTGTATAAAATTGTGTAGAAACTCTTAAAGGTTCCTCGTCATGAGGAACCGATTTCACACCACTGGGGGATACATTTTTGGGGATACATTAAAAACATCGTCCACTCCGAAAAAAATTCGCAAAATAAGACATTTAAAGGAAAGAATCACTGCAGCTGCTGCAAATGTTACACGAGACTACAGAATAACCACTCTTCACAGATGGAAACTCAAGACCACTGCTTGCAACGCCACCTTCAGTAACTGGCAGTAAATTTCTCTTTAAATTATATTCGCATTTATATTAAATGACAAATTACGTTTTCATTACTCCATGACAAATACTTTCATACTCCTTGGTTTAATTATTATCTATAGTTCGAATTCCCTAAAACAGACACCCCATTAGTTTTTTTTTTTCATTTTTTCAGGTGGAGTATAACAAGTAAATTGAACAGGAAATTCGTTCTGATTTTTTTTATCTGCTATTTGTAAAAAATATTTTTTACTGATTCCCTCTCTCCCCTCCCTTGGCACAAGACATTTTTATGCCTGGATGTTTGTACCGTCTTTCTGCTGAGGCCCCGCTTACCTCAGAGATCTTCCCTATGACATAGTAAATTCTCAGGATCGTGTCATACCTCATATAAGGTCTCTTAAGTTACACTCCCTTAAGTTTAAATACAATTTGGTTCAGCACTAGCTTTTCATTAAAAGTAAAAATAATTTTTATGTAAACGTTGGGCACAAACGGTCAATATCGAAAATGAAAAAGAGCAATATTCGCTTCCTCGTTTTAAAATAAATTACCCCTCAAGCTGCTGTCAGCACAGAGGTCTGCCAAAAGCCTGTTGGTTTAAGAAGCCACAGAGGAGATATATGAGAAATGTGAGATCTTAGAAAAAAGGACAACACAGAAACATACTTAGCCAATCTGGGGCTCGAATCCAGGTCCTTATCTGGGATTCCAATCCAAGTCCTTATCTGGGATTCCAATCCAAGTCCTTATTTGGGATTCCAATCCAGGTACTTCTCTGGGATTCAAATCCAAGTCCTTCTCTGGAATTCCAATCCAGATCTTTATCTGGGATTCCAATCCAGATCCTTATCTGGGATTCCAATCCAGGTCCCTTTGAACAGTAGCCATGCACTGCAACTACTCGGCCACCTCGGAAATAAAATTAGTAGTAATGAAAAATCAAATGGGAACACGAATTTATTATTTCCATTCAGCATTTTCATTGCTCCACTGAAGTGGACCCTTACCTGCGTGGATCAATCGAGGAAAGTAAGGAAGTTCAAAAATCAATTAATATTTAGTTAATTTTTTTCATTTGGTGCATATTACCTAGTGGTATTCTTCCTTTATTACAGCACGTTCGCAAGTCATCGTGGTCGTTCATGCCTTCTTAAGCAATGTGTCAGCGGTCATGCCTTTTGAAGCGCTGTTGTCAGATTTCATGCATTCTTAAGCACTGGCGTCAGAGTTCAGACCTATTTAGGAACTGTTGTCAAACTTCTGGCCTTCGAAAGCGCAGTTGTCAGCATTCGTGCCTTCTTAAGCACTATTGTCAGCTTTCGTACCTTCATAAGCACCGTTGTCAGTTTCCGTGCTTTCTTAAGCACTGGTGTCTGCTTTCGCACCTTCTTAAACACCATTGTTAGCATCCGTGCCTTCTTAAGTACCGTTATCAGCTTTCGTGCCTTCTTAAGCACCATTGCCTACACCATTGACACTATTGTCAGCATCCGTGCCTTCTTAAGCACTTTGTCAGCTTTCGTACCTTCGTAAGCACCGTTGTCAGTTTTCGTGCTTTCGTACCTTCTTAAACACCATTGTCAGCATCCGTGCCTTCTTAAGTACCGTTGTCAGCTTTCGTGCCTTCTTAAGCACCATTGCCAGCAGTCATTCCCTCGTAAGCACTGTTGTCAGCATTCATGCCTTCTTAAGCACCGTTGTCCTCTTTCGTGCCTTCTTAAGCACTATTGTCAGCTTTCGTACATTCATAAGCACCGTTGTCAGCATTCGTGCCTTCTTAAGCACCGTTGTCAGCTTTCGTGCCTTCTTGAGAACCATTGTCAGCAGTCGTGCCTTCGTAAGTACCGTTGTAAGCGTTTGTGTCTTCTTAAGCACTGCCGTCAGCTTTCGTGCTTTCTTAAGCGCTGTTGTCAGCGTTATGGCGAACAATGCTACAGGAATAGGAATGCGGTCTCTAATATTATTTTCTCGTTGGATACAAATTGTGAAAAGCGAGTATATTTACTCAGCAGTTTAAGATGTCATATACTACAATCTCACTTCAATATTAGAACGTTTTGAAGACAAAGTCCCCACAACTTTCGAGAAAAAACAATACCCGTGATATTGAAAGTAACAAAGAGTTAAAATAGGTTCCTACCTATATTTAAATGCCAAGTTTAGAGAAGTAAAACTTTTATAAATCGAAAAATAATAAATATTTAATGATAAATAAATGAAATTACCTTTTCCAATAAAGCATTTATTTTAATTATTATTAAATGAAATATTAAACAACTCGAAAAAGTTTGCAGCACGCTCTTAACTTCATAAGGTTACGCCATTGATATAGGTTGGGGTGTTCTTGTCGGTAAAGCGCCAGGCTCGTAATCAGCAGTTCCCAGATTCGAAACCCTACTGTGCCAGCATTGAACTTTAACTCCAGTAACCCACACCCTGGCTCTGGTGAGAAAGGGATGCTGATGGGCTTGGAAAGGCAGTCGTCCGTGGGATGGCCGTGGTTCGGCGTGCAGGAGAGCCATACCTTCTGCACTTTAAAGAACATGCTAGATGGCATTGACTGAAAGCTTCCATTTGTCTCCTACCAGCTGTCCAGTGGGTTCTCTCCTCCCCTTGTGACCTGGCAATTTAGCACCTACTGTGTGCAGAAATTGCTGCTCAGACCCTGGGAGTCGGCAGAAAGTTTTCCAGGGGGTGGAGGGTAAATTATTTTCGAAGAGGAGCAAAATATTTCCAACAGCTGGGAAAAACCATCCATGTTTCCAGATTTAAATTTTTATACCATAATACAACTAAGAATGCCCGAATATAAAACGAAATAAATAGACTTGTTATTGAGAATCTGTGTAAAAATGTTTTTTCAAAATAATAAAAAATAGATGCAATACTTGTGACAAAAAAAGGAAAGCAAGAAAAATATCAAGATTGGTTAATTCTATAAAAAAAATGTAAAAGACATTCATTTTTGGTACACTTTATATTGTTTAACATATATTAATTTTTCGATCGTTTTTTCCAGAGGAGAGAAATTATCCCCTGCCACGTCCATGGCTCAGACAAAAACAACCCAACTTTATTAATATTTATTCCCAGCTTCACTTATATTTACTCCCAATTTCATTAATATTTATTTCCAGCTTCATTAATATTTACTCCCAACTTCGTTAATATTTATTTTCAGCTTCATTAATATTTACTCCCAACTTCGTGAATATTTATTCCCATCTTCATTAATATTCACTCCCAACTTCGTCAATATTTATTTCCAGTTTCACTAATATTCACTCCCAACTACGTTAATATTTATTCCCATCTTCATTAATATTCACCCCCAACTTCGTTAATATTTATTCCCATCTTCATAAATATTCACTCCCAACTTCGTTAATATTTATTCCCATCTTCATTAATATTCACTCCCAACTTCGTCAATATTTGTTCCCAGCTTCACTAATATTCACTCCCAACTTCGTTAATATTTATTTCCAGTTTCACTAATATTTACTCCCAACTTCGTCAATATTTATTCCCAGTTTCGCTAATATTTACTTCCAACTTCGTCAATATTTGTTCCCAGCTTCACTAATATTCACTCCCAACTTCGTTAATATTTATTCCCAGCTTCACTAATCTTCACTCCCAACTTCGTTAATATTTATTCCCAGTTTCACTAATATTTACTCCCAACTTCGTCGATATTTGTTCCAAGCTTCACTAATTTTTACTCCCAACTTCGTCAATATTTGTTCCCAGCTTCACTAATATTCACTCCGAACTTCGTTAATATTTATTCCCAGCTTCACTAATATTCACTCCCAACTTCGTTAATATTTATTCCCAGTTTCACTAATATTTACTCCCAACTTCGTCAATATTTGTCCCCAGCTTTACTAATATTCACTCCCAACTTCGTTAATATTTATTCCCAGCTTCACTAATATTCACTCCCAACGTCGTTAATATTTATTCCCAGTTTCACTAATATTTACTCCCAACTTCGTCAATATTTATTCCCAGTTTCACTAATATTTACTCTCAACTTCGTTAATATTTATTCCCAATTTCACTAATATTCACTCCCAACTTCGTCATTATTTGTTCCCACTTCAATAATATTTACTCCCAACTTCGTTAATATTTATTCCCAGCTTCACTAATCTTTACTCTCAACTTCATCAATATTTATTCTCAAATTCGTCAATATTTATTCCCATCTTCACTAATATTCACTCCCAACGTCGTTAATATTTATTCCCAGCTTCGCTAATATTCATTCCCAACTTCGCTAATATTTATTCCCAGCATCACTAATCATTACTCTCAACTTCGTCAATATTTATTCCCATCTTCATTAATATTCATTCCCAACTTTGTTAATATTTATTCCCAGCTTTCCTAATATTCACTCCCAACTTCGTTAATATTTATTCCCAGCTTCACTAATATTTACTCCCAACTTCATTAACATTTACTCACCTTTTCCCTCCAAGATCCACTGCAAAGGGGAGAAATCTTGAGGCCTTCCAGAGAAGTCATCTCCTCTCTTCAAATAGGCTTCTCTTATCGCTTCGTAGCTATTGAGATGAATGACAGTCTTCCCCATCAAATTCAAACTCATGATTTCTCCATATTTCTTTGCCAACTTCGCAAATTTCAAATGGGGCGTTTTGGTCATAAATGGATAATAGCCCAAAATAGGCAACCTCCAAGGACCAGGAGGCAAATGAGTTCGTGGTCGTTTTAACCAGTTTATCACTATGAAACATAGGAACATGGAGACAATTGCGATTGTGAGTTTGAAATAACTTATCGGAGGGAAAACCCAGTTCACAAAAGGAAGAGCCATCATTTTAAGTGACATTCAACGTGCTACCTTTATTTATGCTATCATTTCACAGCACCTGAGAGAGATATGATGAAAATGTTCTCGAAAGTGATATTTCTTATCAGAGTATTGCAACAAGGATTAAAGGTCACAATTTGTACTAAACGCATAATGTGAGATTAAAAGTCAAACATGATGCTTTCCATATTTTAAGAGACTGCTTTCCTTATATTAAGACATATTTCTGAAAGTTTTGTGGATTTCAGGTTAAAAATCTTAATACAATGAAATGTCATTTTAGTGAAATCATGCAGGTAACTAAAGTATAACCGTTACAATGAAATTTCTTTACAGCGAAAGCAATAAAAACTATCAGAAAGATCGTTGTGAAAACTGCCCTAACAAAATATTTGAAAATTCCCTCTTATGTTAAAGGGATTCTAACTTCCAAGTTATATAGCTTCTATAATATACATTTAATTGAAAAATATGACTGTAGATAAATTAGAGATTAAATAAAATATAGTTCGTAGAACGTAGATCATATAATAATATTCGATGTACCAGGTAATAATTTTACCCCTAACCATGTCTATCATAAAGATATGCCTATTTGGCATGAGTAAGAACAAAATATATAAGTAAATCACCCTTAGGTGTGTCCCTAGGGGCAAACATAAGAAAAGCTAAAAAAAAAAAACCGGTAAAATTGTATAAGAAACCTAAAACGGGTAGGTCTCCTCAGAGAACGCTACTGTTTTAGGCCTCTTGTACTTGTTCAAAACAGTATGATCGTAAAGAATCAGAGAAGAAATAATCTCATTGGGATTATTGCTTACATCTCAAAAGATCTTTTTGAGGTGCGTTTTATATGTGTATATATATATGGTCGATGCCCAGGTCTTTATGAAGTTGTCTGTTGTCTGTAACAAACCAGGGGGCATGGACCGCAGTTCTCTCTCATAGACTCGCAGTTCTCAGAATCTTAAGAATATTGGTGGGTGTAGTATTCGCCCATATGGGTGAAGCATAGAGAATCATCGGTCTGAAACATGAAAGTTCCCTTCACCCAGAGGAAGAATATAGGTATACTTTATAGTTTGTTTATTTATTTCGAATTAACGCTCGATTCCCAAATATCCAAATAGAATTGAAAATCTGTAAAAACACTTTTATTCACACCTTGTTTTTTTTAATACGTTTGACAGTTATATATTCTATTACATAGCATGTAAAAATAAATCGCTGAAGTGTTCGTGACGAGACTTCAATATTGTTGTAAAACCTATGACATATAAAAGGAGAAAAAGTAATATTCTCGATTTCTATTTTTGTGTTAAGATTGTTAGCTTTTCATAGTTAACAAAAGCTACCTGTATAAAATTAACACACAGGGATAGAAGGTTTATTTTTTTCCGTTTAATCCTAGTAAGCATTCTTTCAATTTGTAGTCTAGGAGAGTCTCTGCTAAAGCGGAGGTTGAAATAAAAATTGTAAAGTCGTAACACTGATGATTTAATCAAGTTGCCATTCTATAAAAATTAATCTTTTGATAATCTAGTAAAATACATTTTTCAGTTACAAATTTCGACTCTTAGTCAACTGAGGCATCTATTCCGGCAAGTATTTCACAGCACACTTTACTATATATATAATTATTATTCAATCTTTCTATCATTCTATGCACCAAAGATCAAAAAGGCATCAGTAAGTAACCATGCTTTGAAATTTCGAATGTTGGGGATTATTGGGATTATTGCTTACAGCCTCAAAAAATCTTTTTGAGGTGCGTTTTATATGTGAGTAGTTACGTCTCATTATGGGGAACACCATGCACTGTGCTTTCCCCCTGTGACGCCACCGGCCACGGCCCTTCCGGTCATGTGATATGACGTCATTACCGGTCACGCCCCTTCCGACCACGCCCATTCTCACCATGTCCTCTTATTAATATTCATGATTCATAATTCATAATTAATTAATAATTAACTAATGTTTTATAAATGATTAATCCCCTTTATTAAAAATTCCTCCCTCTTTATTAAAAAATCATCCCCCTTTATTAAAAACCCGTGGCTCCCTCTAGTGTATATTAGGAGTACTATATTTAGAAAAGTCCTCTATTTTAACTGAAATTATTCCCAATTTTTACTCCCCCCTCATTAAAATACCCCTTATCAAAAGTTCCAACCCTTTATTAAAAACCATACCTGTATTTTTAAGCCCCCTCTTTAAAGACCCCCTGGTTGACACACCTGTATTTTTAAGCCCCTCTGAATTTCCTAACACCTGAAAAAGTTTTCGATTTTTGGTGGCGCCATCTAGTGTATACTTTAGTAAGCATTCTGTTTTAATCGAAATTTTTCCAATTTTTTTACTCCCCGTTATCAAAAGTTCCGCCCCCTTTATTAAAAACCCTATCAAAACTGCCCCTTGGTTGACATGTATTTTTAAACCCCCTTATCAAAAGGTTTGCTCTCATCTGTTAAACACCCCTCTCACCGATCACAAACTCCCGAATAAGTCCCTAAAATTCTACTCTCACCTGAAATTTGCAAAGTCCAACAAAACTTTCGGTGGCATCCTCTCAGGATAACTGATGCAATCCTCAAAAATAATTACAAGGTCGCATCTTTTGCGAATTCGACCTTCACTAGAATAAGGACTATCCCACAGTAACTGTTTTAAAAGACTGTCCCGCAGAAAATGAAAAAATGCTATTGGGTAAAAAAATTAATAAAAGGAAAACAAAAAAAAATCTTTGTTTAAAAACAAATTATTCGTAATTATGGAAAATATTGAGGGGTAATATGGTCTGGTGACCTGTACGGGTGACATAAAAGCCAGCTTTAGAACACGCAACAAACTTTCGGTACCTCACCTCTACTATGGACCACATTTTATTGAAGGATGAATCTTGGATCACGTCACCCCCTGCGTTGTCGATACCCCTTTGCTTCCATATCAGACATGATGTCTTACAACACGAAAACCCACTCGGAGCCTTTACCATTGTTTTAGGGCCGTCTCGAAATTTTTCTAAGTGCAGAGACGTTTACCAGCCCTTCTGACTAAACCGCATTGTCACCCACGAATTCTACCCCCTTTTGTCTCAGTCCATCACACGAGATACGGTATGGAAACAATGTTTTGGAAATATCCTCTTATTGAAACATCCCATTTCCCCTTTATGATAGGTCAGCTATTTGTTTCAATGTACCCCGTCGGAAGAAGACAAGCCATTTTGAAATTACCCGCCCCTAAACCTCCAAATGTTGCACCTCTCTTATTAAAATTATTCTTCATCAGGTTGAATATATTTGTATTCAACCCGATGTCATATATTTGTATTCACACATATTCTGCACTTTCCGCATCAGGACTTGTTTTGGAACGATAAAGTGGTTTTACGTTAAATTCTTATCTCTGCCATGTCTCAATTAATTACTCTCCGTAAGTATATCCGTTATGCGACATGGTATAAAACTTTATATTCCTAATACTTATAACTGCTGCATCCTCAGTACATGATGCAAAATATTACTCGTTCCTAGGAAGTAATGCTACGCAGTAACAATCGATAATAATTTCTTCCTCCGAATAAAAATCAGCTAATTGTTTGGGAGTAATTATTTTTTAAAAATCTACAGTTCTAAACGCTCTCACAGTTTTAAAAAATCGTCTTTTCCACCGTTTATCGGCGAACGTGTGCCTCATCACGCTGATAAAATTTTATTTCACGTTGCAGCACCAGTACGCGTGTGTTCACTACGCTTTACAAGGTCAGTTGTTTTCATCGGGTAAAAAATAATTCTGTAAAGAAACGAGGCAGAAAGCTACAGAAAGTAAGAATGCTAAAAGTACGTTGTGGGTACCCTTGCGTTTCAGCTTACGGTGCTGTGAGTAAAAAACTTTAGTTCCAACATGAATGTATGTTAATGGAGTAGGGGACATTAGTTTTTACAAATACACTAAGCTACTATAAAAATAATACATTTAAGTCTCACACGATCGATCACAACTTCTCAACTTACCTGAGTTAATCCACCGAAATTTGCAACTGGATTGATAGTCAAAATTTAGCAAATACTTTAACGATTATATCAGTGTATTTATGGAACAAGCTACATGAGAAAGCGTCTTCGATAACATAAAAATCCGCCTAACTATGCTCTGACATATATGTTATGATCGGGCCTCAGTAAAAGAATTCTGCACATATGTCACGAAAA
Organism: Ryuthela nishihirai; assembly: GCA_038380435.1. Classification (NCBI taxonomy): domain Eukaryota; kingdom Metazoa; phylum Arthropoda; class Arachnida; order Araneae; family Heptathelidae; genus Ryuthela; species Ryuthela nishihirai. The sequence continues at coordinate 61,763,237 of JAWZYU010000029.1, read as the reverse complement.
TCGATGTTCTCACGTTCAGCGTACAAGAAGCGACAAACAAAAAATAATGTCTTTACATAATGAGTCACTCAGTGTGAAACATTGCAAGTCCTGAAATACCCTTCTCTCCATACACGCTCCTACTTCTTAAAATCCTCTATTACAAGTACTGAAAGCTCCTGCTATTATTGTCGCTTATCTGAAGGGCTGGAAACGAGTGTGCGCACAGGCTGCCCACCAGCTGGTAAAGGTCAGGGGATCACTTATGCACTGACCTATAGAACACACCGTTGATGTGAAAACAGATATGCTATTGTTTATCTAAATCGTTTACTTGTGAGCAGACTGCCCGCTCCGTGCTTTTATCTTCCTCAACTCTATTGACAAAGTGAAATAAATAATGACATGATGAAATGCCACACTGTGGCAGAGAGGGCAGCAGAAGCTCCCATCTTATCTTCGCTGGGATTTTTTCCGCTTAAGTACAGATTGAAAATGGAATTCTTCTGCCAATAGGTTATTGACTAACTTCTCAAGAAATGCACTTAAAAATTGATAGGAATCTATGAAATTCAAAGTTCCAAGGGAGAATGCTGTGTATTTTTCCATGTTATTGGAAATGCAATTAATGTTCTTATTTTTTGATCATACCGATTCCTTGCATAATAAGATGGCTTTCACATTCCTTTAGGTTATAAAATATAAATGGAATCTTATTTGGGAGCTTAAAATTGAGGTTACACATATTATGATCGGCTCCTCCGAGAAGAGCTAGGGGAAGAAGACTATATCCATGCAATGAAAGTATGGAACTCATTCGACATAAAAAACCTAGGCCAATATCACGACTTGTACACAGACGTGCTCCTCTTACCTGATGTGTTTGAGAAAACTATGTGTCAGATACAAGAAATTGATCCCTGTCATGTTATACAGCTCCTGGAGTAACTTCATGCCTGAAGATGACAAATATTAATCTAGAGTTGATAACAGACCCTGCAATGTACCTTTTCCTGGAAAAAGGCATACGAGGGGGAAATTCAGTGGATCGTTTTGCACTGTAAACAACAAGCATTTAGAATGAAAGATAAACTGAATGCAAGTTTGCTTATTAAAGCTTCACTGTCATACAATCTTAGAGATAAACTAACTCATTATATAGCTTAAACTTCAGATGCGTGTTTCTCCATAGAATCGTAAACTCTCAATATCTATTCTTTGCGTTTTCTCATACATCTCGCAAGATAATTAAAGTAACTTGCTCAAAAGAACACAATCACTGATTCATCTTCCCTATGTGTATATTTACTTTCTAATAATCCATACTTTAACGACCAAAGTAGATAAATCGCAACCATCATCTGAGTCAGTTTATTATTTTTTCAGACCTATAACCACGAAAATGTACAGTTCTGGTGGTGATCTCGATGCAAAAATGGAGCATGGAGGGCGATCTTTCTCACAGTAGTGATATGACCAGGAACTTTGCTAAAATACAATCCTGGTCAATGAACGATGATCAGGACAATATGTAATTAAGATTTGAACTAAAAAGTCATGACATGGCGGAAATTAGATGTTTCACTACACGAGGAAATCTAACACGCACATTTTCATGTCTAAGAATCGGTTCAGTTATTTTTTCTGCATGAGAATATATATTTCAATACTAGTGTGGAATTCTTAGTACAAGTAAGTACACTATGTTTGTGCGAAAATGGTTGTTTTTTCCGCACCGGTGTGGAATTCTCAGAACAAGTGGCACTACGTTTTATAAGTGTGAAACTGGTTGTTTTTCCTGCAAGGACACGTTTTTTGATAATGTTATGTATTCGTGTTTCACTTGTTTGGAAATCTGAAATAACACTACCTATAGAAAGTAGCATTACTCCAGTAAATTCCATTAGTGTGTATTAAATTCTTCTCGATTCTGAGGGCTCCCAGAATCGATCTGTTAGACAATACTTTGCGTTTCAACCGTTTTCCGGACCTTACGCATAAAGCGCCAAGTCTTTCAATGCTAATATCACACTTCAAACACTTATCAAGACAATCAATGGCCACATTACAGAAGTAAAATTGAAAAAGAAAAGCGATAGGAAAGCGAAAGAAAAGCACCCTACCCGCATTCACACATTAAAAGAAAAAATATCAAAAACGTAACGTAAAAGTAAGCATTCATCGGTTCGCCTCAAAACAGCTATGATGCAAAACAGCCCTACAGAGGGCGCCCTGTGCCAGCAAGGAGAATACAAATAACAATAGTTTAACCACAAGTATTCATTTTTTAAGTATTAGGGTGTTAATGTCACAATTTCTTACAACAACGTTCATTTCTAGTGAAGATGCAAGTCAGCAACATTCATTTTTTGTGCAAGCATGTGAATATTACATGTAACTTTTCAGTTGCATGTGAATCTAATATTTACTTTTCTGAACAAGTGCAAAATCGCTCCAATGGAGTGAACTACAGTGGAATTGATTACTCACACAGGACAATAAAAGGCATAGAAGAACGGCCAGAAAATGTTCAAAGTACTAGCGGGGTGGATGACAGATTATCTTCTAAATATGCCGAAATGAGAATATATAGGTATACACAGTAGAATATTTACGTGTTTGAAAACATCCCCGTAAATTCTTTCAAACATATATCGTGTCTGCTTCTTAATATCTATATACTATTCTTTCGAGCAAAAATACTACAAGATAGAAATTTCAAAGGAAGTGATATATGCAACAATCAGGAATTTTCTTGGGTATGACTTTTAATTCGTGGAGGAAAAGTGATCTTAAAGACTGATGAAAGTCCCTCTTTAGGCGAAGGAGAATCACCGGAAAACGATGAAATATTAGTATACTAGGATCTCACTGTAGAAAATCAGGATCCATTACATTCATTATTATATATTCAAAATATGCAATGTCAGAGAAAACAACTGTAAAAAACCAACGAAATCGTTGATAGAACTGATTGAAAGATATTATATGTAGTGAAATTGGAATAACAGTAAATACGCACACACTACAGTGGAAGAGAAAATATTTTTCAAAATTCTTCGAAGTGGAAGGCATTACAGCTTGTATAATCAAACAGTACTGGAGATGATAGAATACCTACAAAATATGCTGGAATGGATGACAGAAATATCGGAAAAATCAGCAACGTACATGGGAAAAGATCAGGAACATTTCCTAAAGTTCAACACAACAAATATAGCTACTTGAAAACCGGAAATATCAATCCACTAAAACTAATAACTCAGAAGCAGAAAGGACGAACACATGTTTGGAAAATATAACTGAAGTGTTTTTGTCTATATCAGATAGCCACGTCTCAGAGTTTCCAAAATAAATTCAAAAAGTCTCAAAAACATCCTGCCCGGGGGGAGTGGCACCACCTATGCAGAATAGCCTTTGCTTTCTTTGCGTTTACTCTATAACTGGAACACCCTTCGATCGTAACGCTAGCCGCGTTACATCAGCATTCGTACCACACTTCATGCATTCGAAGAGAAGGAACTCAATTAAATCACAAAAATAAATAGTAAGGTAAAAGTTTACAGCAGTAAAGACCATTCACCCACTATACTGTAAGAGAGAGAGAGTTTATCCCTACAAAAATCCAATCATTCTCCGTTTGGTGAAGAACGCCCAAAGTGCCAGAAAGACGCTGTCGAAAGATCGAAAGAGGGCGCTCCAATTGTGCAAGCGTGCAGAGCTGTCATTCATCCTGCACCGAGAAGATCCAAGCCCGATCATTTCCCGGCTTAGCGTTTAAGCTCAGATTTCCTCGTGAGGAAGCAAAAAACTTGTCCCTTTGATTTTTTCCAAATATACCCATTACTGATGATTAAACTGATTCATAATAAAGTTGATACTTTTAATAAATGTGTGCGAAATTGCGAGAGAGAGACTCTACAAGAATGTGTAACATCTAAATTTTAAAAGTGGAGACGGATCCTAGCAACAAAAACTACTTTTACACTATAAGAGTTGTTAATCCTAACGTAGTGTGTAAAATTATAATTTTAACTGAAGGTTAAACACCATATAAAATTCACTCTGTTAATCGGGGAGACAATGGGTTGACTGTGGAGATAAAAAAGAAATATGTAGATAGAGAAGTAAGAGTTGCAAACAGAAAGAAGAAATTGTACGATCAATAATTCTTTCTACACAAATGAGGTGGTTCTGAAATGAACCTTTGTTTTTTCTCGTGTTATGCCACCACTTCAACAATGTTAGCTATTTCTACGGTGGTCATAGCGTCCTCCACCACGGCCCAATAGTCCATGCTTTCAGCATGTTTTAGTGCCGTTTCTTCTGCAAAACAGACTCTGCATAAATATTCATGAGCCACTTCGTCCAGTTCAATGGTGATGGTCTTTCAATCACACGTGATGTTTAAGGCTTGCAAAATTTTTTCTGTCAATATATTCATTAAAATTTGTAGACATTCTCCATACGATATGGGTTTTTGGTACGACGGGATACCGACGCTCTCGAGCATAGTTCGAACAACTTCACCGAAGGAGAGCGTGGTTTTCTCCATGGTGAACAACGACAGACTGTAGCTCAGAAGAAACTAGTAAATGCTGGTCCTATGCTAACCTTTATATGCGTCCAAAACATTGACCTTTACCATATCTCATAAACGCCTGTGGGGGTCAAGATACATCTTTCGACATGTTCAAGGTTGAGCAAAACAGTGACCTTTACCACTATCTGATAAACCCCTCATGGGAAAGATACCTTTCAAGTAAACTTTGGGAGTAAAGCGGTATCCAAATTATTTACTTAGCTTCTATTTTTAATGAAGGAAATCGTTTATCAGCAACAAATGCAAATACTGATGTGCAGTTAGTGTGCATCGGCAGTTCTGTCTGCAATCACCCCTTGACCCTGTCGATAAGAACAGACCATGACCTCTGCCAGGAGTACATCCGTACTTTGCATAAGATCAGAGAAACATTCTCGTACATACATAATCTTTACATAGTCATAGGTTTATGTAAAATTAAAGAGGATTTTTATTCTGCTTGAAAGTAATAACAGCTATTGTCTTCCATTTACTCGAATCAGACTTAATGCGAATGTAGTCAATATACTATAATTTATAATGACTATTCATGCCATTGTATTAAAACAGCCAAACTTTCCTTTTCATATGTTAGGAGATGAAAGGTATAGGTCCTAATATGTGCATCTATTGATTACATGTAAGAATCTTAGTGAGTTTGAAATCAGTGTATCTTTAAAAATAAATATGGCATTAAGCAACTATTTGTCATAACGGTTAGAGAATCCTTTCATAGGACATAGTAGAAAGTGATCAGTAGAAAAACAACACTCATGTCTTACCATGGATCTGTAGGTTTCTTAGATCATTAGCTGAGCGTGCTAACCTACTGTCTATGAGATAAATCTTTTAATCTGTTGGTTATCATAACTTATAGCTGTATCGTGGTTAAACTACTGAATAGTGTCCATTTCAGGCTATTGTGAGATTTTCAACGTAAAGAATTAGCAAGTCTAGATATATGGAAAAAATAATAATCTGACTCAGATGATGCTTGCGATTTACCTACTTTGGTCGTTAAAGAATGGTTTATTAGAAAGTAAATATACACATATGGAAGATGAGTCAGTGATTGTGTCCTTTTGAGCAAATTACTTTAATTATCTTGCGAGATGTATGAGAAAACGCAAAGAATAGATATTGAGAGTTTATGATTCTATGGAGACACACGCATCTAAAGATTAAGATATATAATGAGTTAGTTTATCTCTAAAATTGTATGACAGTGAAGCTTTAATAAGCAAACTTGCATTCAGTTTGTCTTTCATTCTAAATGCTTGTTGTTCACAGTGCAAAACGATTCATTGAAATTCCCCCTCGTATGCCTTTTTCCAGGAAAAGGTACATTTTAGGTTATCAACTCTAGATTAATATTTGTCATCTTCAAGCATTAAGTTACTCCAGGAGCTGTATAAACATGACAGGTATCAATTTCATAGTATCTGACACACAGTTTTCTCAAACATATCAGCTAAGAGGAGCACGTCGGTCTTCAGGTCGTGATATTGACCTAGGCTTTTTATGTTGAATGAGTTCCATACTTTCATTGTATGGATATAGTTTTCTTCCCCTAGCGCTTCTCCAAGGAGCCGCTCATAATGCGTGTAATCTCAATTTTAAGCTCCCAAATAAGATTCCATTTATATTTTACAACCTAAAGGGATATGAAATCCATCTTATTATGCAAGGAATTGGTATGATCAAAAAATAAGAAGATTAATTGCATTCCCAATAATATGGAAAAATCAAAGCATTATCCCTTGGAACTTTGAATTTCATAGATTCTTATCAATTTTTAAGTGCATCTCTTTTTTTAAGTGCATACTTACGGAGCCTAATTAAATGAGGCATGGCAGAGATAAGAATTTAACGTAAAACCACTTTATCGTTCCAAAACCAGTTCTGATGCGGAAAGTGCAGAATATGTGTGAATACAAATATCTGATGGCAGCATCCTTCAATCCACTGGAGACGAATTTTAACAAAAGAGATGCAACACTTGAAGGTTTAGGGGTGCGTAATTTCAAAATGGCTTGTCTTCTTCCGACAGGGTACATTGAAACAAATAGCTGACCTATCATAAAGGGAAAATGGGATGTTTCAATAAGAGAATATTTCCAAAACATTGTTTCCATACCGTATTTCGTGTGATGGCCTGAGAAAAAGGGGGTAGAATTGACAAAAGGGGGTAGAATTGGGGGTGACAATGCGGTTTAGTCAGAAGGGCTGAAAACAGTCTCTGGACTTGGAAAAATTTCGAGATGTGTCCTAAAACAGTGGTCAAGGCTGCGAGTGGGTTTTCATGTTGTAAGACATCATGTCTGATATGGAAGCAAAGGGGTATCGACAGTGCAGGGGGTGACATGATCCAAGATTCATCCTTCAATAAAACGTGGTCCATAACCCGTACAGGTCACCAGACCATATTAACCCTCAATATTTTTCATAATTACAAATAATTTGTTTTTAAAACAGAGATTTTTTTTTGTTTTCCTTTTATTGATTTTTTTACCTAATAGCATTTTTTCATTTTGTGCAGGACAGTCTTTTAAAACAGTTACTGTGGGATAGTCCATATTCTAGTGAAGGTCGAATTCGCAAAATATGGGACCTTGTAATTATTTTTGAGGATTGCATCAGCCATCCTGAGAGGATGCCACCGAAAATTTAGTTGGACTTTGCAAATTTCGGATGAGAGTAGAAATCAAGGGACTTATTCGGGAGTTTGTGATCGGTGAGAGGGGAGTTTAATAGAGGGGGCAGAACTTTTGATAAGGGGAATAAAATAATACATGTGAACCAAGGGGAATTTTGATAGGGTTTTTAATAAAGTGGGGCGGAACTTTTGATAAGGGGGAGTCAAAAAAATGGAAAAATTTCGATCAAAATCTTAGTAAAGTATACACTAGATGGCAGCACCAGAAATCAAAGACTTTTTCAGGTGTTAGGAAATTCAAGGTGGGGGGCTTAAAAAATACAGTGTGTCAACCAGCTGGTCTTTAAAGAGGGAGCTTAAAAATACAGGTAGGGTTTTTAATAAAGGGGGTGGAACTTTTGATAAGGTTTTTTTTTTAATGAGGAGGGAGTAAAAATTGGGAATAATTTCAGTTAAAATAGAGGGCTTTTCTAAATATAGTACTCCTAATATACACTAGAGGGCGCCACGGGCTTTTAATAGAGGGGGTTGAATCTTTAATAAAGAGGGAGGAATTTTTAATAAAAGGGGATTAATTATTTATAAAACATTAATTAATTATTAATTATGAATATTAATAAGGGGCGTTGTCGGTTATGAATACTAATAAGGTGGATAGTGGTGGGTGTGTAATGGACGTGCCCGTGACGTCATAGGTGGGAAGCACTGTGCACAGGGTGTCCCCATAGTGCGACGTAACTACTTATGTGTATATATATATATGGTCGATGCTCAGGTCTTTATGGAGTTGTCTGTTAGTGACAAACCAGGGGGGCATCGACAGCAGTTCTCAAAATCTTGTTCTGTAAGACCTGAATCTTACGAATGTTGGTGGGTATATTATTCGCCCATATGGGTGAAGCATAGAGAATCATCGGTCTGATAATCATATCCTAGAGTAAAAGCTTATGATCAATCATTAAAATGGAATTTCTCCTAATGAGTGGGCCTAGCTGGCCCCTCAATAAATTGACTTTGGAGAAAAAAAAGATATTCTTAAGTCTGGATTTTCAACAATATTCATTCGGTATTAAAAGAATTGTGGAAGCTGGAATTTTTAACAATAACTTTTCTTGTTTCATAAATATTCAATATTATTGAAATAATCATCACTGGAACTTCACAAATATTTATTTTATTAAATGGTCTGAAACGATAATTATTATATAGGTTTTAATTAATTTCTGAGGAAAAGTTTTATTTGGATTAACCAGAACTTTGAAAGGGAGAGAGTTGAAAATTTTGACAAAGTTTTTGTCAATAGTATATATTTATGTACAATCGCTCAAAAAAGTATCCGGACACTATGGTTGATTACAGAATTCAGAAAAAATATTTGGCAACGATTTTTTTAGAAACTAATGATTTGGCAACCTTCGTGTCACGTGATTACAGAATTCAAGAAAAATATCTGGAGCGTGTACAGCAACTGTACCCGCTCCAGTTACTGTTCACAGCAAACTGGAGCGTGTGCAGTTACTGCACACGCTCCAGTTTGCTGTGAATGGTAACTGCACACGCTCAATATTTCCGTGAGTGAGCCCACACGATCCAGTATCAAAATAATATGACCACCTACAGTCGCTCAAAAAATATATCCGAACAGAACGGTTGATTACAGAATTCAGAAAAAATATCTGGCAACGATTTTTTTAGAAATTAGTGATCTGGCAACCTTCGTGCCACGTGACATTAATTGAAATCTTAATAAATGGATGGGGGCGGTAGTGGCTCAGTCGGTAGCGCGCCAGGCTCGTAATCTGTAGTTCCCAGGTTCGAATCCCAGCTGGGTCAGCGTTGAGATTTATCTCCGCAAAATTCCCCGTCCTGCCCACGGTCAGTAGGGGACACCGATGGGCTTGGAAAGGCCGCCGTCCGTCGGATGGGACGTTAAGCCGTGGCCCCATGTGCGGGAGAGACACACCCTGTGCATTTAAAGAACACGCTGGATGGCCTTGACGGGAGGCTACCATCTGTCTCCCAACAGCTGTTCCAGTGGGTCCCCTCCCCCAACCTTCTCTGAGCCTTCGGGGTCCATGTGACCTGGCCATTTAGCACATGGTGTGCAAAAAAGTGCCGCTCAGAGGTAAAACAACCCAAACAACCCTAATAAATGGATTAATGATTTATTTTTTTTAAAGTAAAATTTCTTCAGAGTTTTGTGTACAGTAACGTATGGAAAAATAGAAATCTGTTTACTGTTATTTTTGAGCAATTAAGTTAGTTTATCCACTTAATGCGACTGTTTCCCTCGCTAGATATAATATTCTTCCTTTAGGAAAAATGAAATAAATAAGGAAGTAAATGAATAAATTCAGTAACTTCTCGACTATCAGGGATAGGATTAACTGTGATGTTGAAGAAAAATAATGTATACCGGAAATAATACGAGGAAGCAGCCTCTAAAAATATACGATGCAACACTAAAGGCTTTCATGCAGCCTATAGTAACAGAATGATTTATCGTATACATAATTGTTTGTGAAACATTTTCGATACATGTAAGTAAAAACAAAGGAGGAACACAGTGATGCTTTCATGATATAGACAGAAGCATGCTGCATTGTTCCCATCTATAAGAAAACAAAACCACAAATTATATTTTGATTCAAATATTTAGTTTCATGTTTAAGTGATTTCTAAGTTTCTAAGTTAAAATCAGCGATCAATGGCAGTTAAATTTCTCTAGCTTTTGAAGCGAGGGGTGGCGATCAGTTGGTAGTTGATTTTCTCTGGATCGTTGATGCCAGGAGCAGGCTCTCCGATGTCGAATCTCTGCAGCAGAGAAGTAATGAAGATGAAGATCTCCATCACTGCCAGTGATTCTCCAGGACATGCTCTCTTTCCTATGGGGAGAAAAAAATTGGAATTTCGTTATGCCTCATTTCTTAAAAGACCATTGGATCAAGATCGATGTTTTTTCTTTGTGTAGGACCTCAGCAGAAAAAATGACACGGACATCCATGCCTTATCCGGGGCTCGAACTCAGATCTAAGGGGCCTGGGTTCGAGCCCCGGATAAGACATGGATGTTCGTGTCGTTTTTTCTGCTGAGGTCCTGCCATCCTCTCAGACCTTCTAGTATGGCATATGAACTGTAAGGCTCCTGTCAGACCTCTATGACAAGTAGCTGCTTGAGGGGGTATTTATTTTTATAGATTATAACTTTCTGAAAAACTGCTAAAAATAAATAAATTTCCCCTCAAGCAGCTGCGTGCCACAGAGGTCTGACATGATCCTAACAATTTACTATGTGATAGGGCAGATCTGTGAGATAGGCGAGACCTCAGCAGAAAGACGGTACCAGCAACCATGCCTTGCTTACATTTATTAAAAAAAAATTCCTATTTCTATGAATGAATTATACGGTAGTATTTATTAATTTGAATCAGATACAAAGCTAAAAGAGGCAGATTGGGCAGATTAAGAATAAAAAATGGATCAAACTGGAACTTTTGGGTTGTTTTACCGTTGAACCACATTTTTTTTTGTGCGTATTGTCATCATCATCATCCTCAAGCAGCCATGGGCTACCATCCACATTGTGTAATTAACACATTGTGTAATAACCACATTGTGTCCATCCACATTGTGTAATTAAGTTCTGCAAACACTCTTCTCTGAGATATATTTTGCTGCATCCAATTCTAACAAGGTCCTGTTTGACATTGTCTGCCCACCGCATCTTAGGTCTTCCCCTCTTTCTGTGGCCTTTAGGTTCACACTTCAGAGATTCATCACTTGACGGATTCGTTCTCACTTGGCTTTCGCTCATTAAGGGCGTTTTAAATAATGCGGCAGGCGGTGTATTTGTATATCGAGATACATTAAGAATACCCTAAAAAGGCGATTCGGAAAAAACGGAAAAGTTGATAAGAATACCTTAAAAAGGTGATTCGGAAAAAACTAAAAAGTTGATAAGAATACCTTTCTGTGACCTTGAGGACACTTTTCATAACTCTATTCGCTAATCTATAGTTATGCATGGACAAACCAAAGGACAGGGCAACATGGACAAACCAACGGAATCTCTCTGTGCAAAATATGCTACTCAAAGGAGGTTGCAACTCCTCTGCCTAACCTTATCATTACTTACAAAGTTGAACAACTTAATAATAACAACTCTTGCTGTCGTGTTTAGAAAGCGTCCGAGTTTCACTACCATAACTAATCCTAGAAAGAATCAAACTATTATACAGTCTAATTTTAGTCTTTAAGTGTATACGCCTATTTTTGCACATTCTCCATAGATTCTTAAATGTCCCGGCAGCAATCCCTATTCGTCTGTTAATCTCATGTCGCACATCACCAGTATCTGTTACATAGCTCCTAAGATAATTAAACTGAGACACCTTCTGAAGAGTGCCGCCTTTCAGATTAAAATTGGTAGACAGGCTGTGGTTCAGTTAATCATTTTAGTTTTCTCTCTGTTTATAACCAAACCTACTCTACTACCAGTCTCATCAACAGCTCGAATGAAAGAGTTCATCTCATCAACATCATTTGCCAAAATGGTTAAATCATCAGCATAATCTGAATCAGAAATTTTAGCATCTCCAGACCATTTAAGGCGAAAATTTTTGCCTTGCTATGAATTTCGCATAACATAATCAATAACCAAACTAAAGAGAAAAGGAGATAAAACGCACCCTTGTTGAACTCCAGAAGTAATGTTAAACCAATTGCTACAAGCCTTACCAACTCTCACACACGACTCAGTGTTATTATAAAGAGCTTTCATTATGTTAACTAACTTCTCTTGTATGCTATACGATCTCACGATTAACCACAAATATGAAAAAAAAAACTTTTTGAAATCAACAAAGCTAGTAACCAAAGGTTTCTTAAACTCTAAAAATTTCTCAAAAATATGCGTAAGTTAAAAAATTCTGATCTACAAATCCCCTACTGCAGGCATGTCAAACTCGTTAACCACCGAGTGCCATATTAAGTATTATATATTAAATCGCGGGCCGCAAAACAAAAAACACCAGATGAAAATTGTTATGTGCAAAACAGACTAGAACGCAGTATTAGTTCACTGACTGTTAACGAATAGCTTCCGACTCTACTGGCATTTCGTGACTCATTGCCATGCGCAAAGTACGTACATTTGAATAATTCGAGACGTGTATACTAGGATGGGCCGAAAAAATTCATAATTTTTTTTTCTAGTCGTAATACCGCGGAAAAGTTGCGAATTGGGGAGGCTAAAAAGGGGTTAAAAAAAGAAATAAAATCGGTTTATATCTTCCGGTCGCGCATGTGCTCTAAATTTTGACGAAATTTGAAAAAATTCACATTTTTACGATAATTTTTAACATTTTTAAATTAGCCTCTTCCCGAATGTAATAGCTCAAATTCTTATGTATTAGAACCACAGAAAATAATGTTTAAATATTATTTAAATCCATCAACATCTTCCGGTCTCGCATTGCCTTCAAAATTAATGAAATTTTGAAAAAAAATTACGAATAAAGGTAGATCACAGTTCAAGAAAAAATAACACTAACAACTTACATGTTATTTATATTTGTTATTTATTGAATACAAGTTTAAAAATAAATTATTTTAGACCATTAGTAATATTTATAAACAGATTTTTTTATTGAAAAAACTAAGTTTTTGTATGAAGAGTCGTAAGTCCAAGAAACTCATGTTGAACAATTGAACATCTCCGTTTTCACTCGTTCTTAGCTGAAGGTACTTTGAAATCTGATTTATGGGCGAAGTTAGGCATGGTTGACCTTGACAGCAGAGTCGTCCTAATAAAACCATCCCTAGACTCAGCTCCGCAAACTTTTCCTGAGATTTCTGTCACGAGTTTCACACATCGTTCAACTGCCTGTGTGTGAACTGGGAATGTCTTGAATGTTATATCCCAATTAGGGACTGAGTCACTTTGAATATGTGATTTAATCTCCTCGTCACTGATATCTTTTAATAATGGGGGAGAAGATAAATCACAGTCCATCCAGTTAATTATTTCCGAGTAGTCTTGAGCCTTGAAATCGAGTTTTGGCGGCATGAATGTTCTGATAGTTGTTCTCTTTTGATCTAACTGTCTCGCCTTTAGAATTCGTCGAAGTCCGAGCTCTCTTATGTGTTTTGTATTATCTTGTGTCATGGCTAACATTAAATGTTGTGGATGAGCGAAAAAGTCATTTCGGTCGATCACAGGGTCGACAATATTACGTAAACCTTCAGGCAGGTACCCTGAAGATTGTATTGACTGGTACACAAGGTTTGGTCCCTCTGTAAAGTATTTACTTGTTTTAATACTAAACCACATTGGCATTGCCAATGTAGTTAATTTTAAAATTTGTTAATACTAAATTTTAAAATTTGTTAATATTAAATTTTTAAAATTTGTTAACACTAAATTTTAAAATTTGTTAATACTAAACCAATTGGCATTGTCTATGTGGTTTAGTATTAAAACAAGTAAATACTTTACAGAGGGACCAAACCTTGTGAACCAGTCATAACAATCTTCAAGGTATCTGCCTGAAGATTTACGTAATATTGTCGACCCTGTGATCGAACGAAATGGCTTTTTGGCTCATCCACAACATTTAATGTTAGCCATGACACAAGACAATACAAAACACATAAGAGAGCTCGGACTTCGACGAATTCTAAAGGCGAGACAGTTAGATCAAAAGAGAACAACTATCAGAACATTCATGCCGCCAAAACTCGATTTCAAGGCTCAAGACTACTCGGAAATAATTAACTGGATGGACTGTGATTTATCTTCTCCCCCATTATTAAAAGATATCAGTGACGAGGAGATTAAATCACATATTCAAAGTGACTCAGTCCCTAATTGGGATATAACATTCAAGACATTCCCAGTTCACACACAGGCAGTTGAACGATGTGTGAAACTCGTGACAGAAATCTCAGGAAAAGTTTGCGGAGCTGAGTCTAGGGATGGTTTCATTAGAACGACTCTGCTGTCAAGGTCAACCATGCCTAACTTCGCCCATAAATCAGATTTCAAAGTACCTTCAGCTAAGAACGAGTGAAAACGGAGATGTTCAATTGTTCAACATGAGTTTCTTGGACTTACGACTCTTCATACAAAAACTTAGTTTTTTCAATAAAAAAATCTGTTTGTAAATATTACTAATGGTCTAAAATAATTTGATTTTAAACTTGTATTCAATAAAAACAAATATAAAGAACATGTAAGTTGTTAGTGTTATATTTTCTTGAACTGTGATCTACCTTTATTTGTAATTTTTTTTCAAAATTTCATTAACTTTGATGGCAATGCGCGACCGGAAGATGTTGATCGATTTAAATAATATTTAAACATTATTTTCTGTGGTTCTAATGCATAAGAATTTGAGCAATTACATTCGGGAAGAGGCTAATGTAAAAATGTTAAAAATTATCGTAAAAATGTGAATTTTTCCAAATTTCGTCAAAATGTGGAGCACATGCGCGACCGGAAGATATAAACCGATTTTATTTCTTTTTTAACCCCTTTTTAGCCTTCCCAATTCGCAACTTTCCCGCGCTATTACCACTTGAAAAACGAATTTTGAATTTTTTCGGCATACCTTAGTGTATACGTTACCGCTAAAGCTCGAAAGCCGTTAATGGGCACATTACCTAGCTAATCTGCAGATTAACTGATTTGCTCCGTTAACGTGCGGAATCAAAAGTTTTCCGCATTTTTCCTAGGTAATGTGCACATTAACGGATTCCGTATCGTTAAAGTTCAAAAGTTTGTTTCTCTCATAGTGGTGAATCTCTTGAATATGAATCTTCGTGTCACGTGATTCACTCGTCCGCATTAAAAAATCGCCCTGGATGAGCGGAGGCCAAGTGAGAACGAATCGGTAAAGTGATTCATTCTTGATAACGAATCACTAAAATGATTCGTTCTCACTTGGCCTGCTCATTTTGGGGGCGTTTTTTATAATTCGGACGACTGATTCATGTTGACAGAGGGATGACCCTGGTTTCAACTCTACTCTCGGACACTAGATAAATAACATTATGTTAATTTAAGTGTACAGAAACGTTCCTGTTGTTCCAGCAAAGATCTTATTTTCACTTTAACGAGTGCCTAGTAGGTAATGTGCAGATTATCCAGGTAATTTGCAGATTACCTAGGTAATTTGAGAAATGAAACAATTTTCCGCACGTTAACGGATCACCCTAGTTAATCTGCACAATACCTAGATAATCTGTAGAATAACTGATTTCTGCACTTTAGCGGTAACATATACATGTCGGAGCCCGATTGTAGAATTCCTCATATCATGAAATGCCACTATTTCATGAAATGATCGGGCATTTCATGATATGAGCAATTCTAAGATTGGGCTCCGACATACACATTTATGCGCAATAGTTTCCCTTATATATAAATGGAAATGTTTTCTGAAATACGTTTATTTAATTCATGTACCGTGTACGTACTTATAATTTGAATTAAAGAATCCAGTGTTGTCAAAAGGTAAATAAACGTATTGGTTATCAATCTTGGCGGGTCGCAGAACTGTTCCCGGCGGGCCGCGAGTGTTTGACATGCCTGCCCTACAGCTTCGGAATCCACACTGCTCATCATACAATTTTCCATCAACTAGATTATTAATTCTATTAAGCACAATAATGCAAATAACTTTATCTGAAAAGAAGGCTGATACCCCTATAGTTATCACAAGAATTGCGATCACCTTTTTGGGAAATAGGGATAATAATAGCTCAGGTAAAATCCTTAGGAACCATTCCTTTATCATAAAAAATATTCAAAATTTCAGTCGTCCATGTGGTAATGCAAACATTCCCAGCTCTAAGCATTTCAGTAATAATTTCATCTACTCCTGGGGATTTATGTAGATTAAGCTTAGAAATAGCCATAATAACTTCAGACTGTGTTATAGGACCAACATTAAAGCCACCAATGCATCTATCCTCATTACAAACAATGGGAGTAGAACTGATCACAATATTTAGGACCAACTATCCCTAAATAGTTAGATCAGTGATTCTCAAACTTTTTTTGCTCACGGCACACTATTTTTCGCCGTAAATACTAACGGCACAGTAAAAATTTAAGTTGGCAACACTACAGGAGACTCGCGCATGCGCAATTGGCTTTCAGTAATATCATGAGGACCTCAAAGGCTTGAAGCTTATTGGGGAGGAGGATTTATTGGACAACTGTTCGAAGATCGGAGAGAAAGGAGATATTGATTGGTTTGGAAAGGTCATAGTTCATCGAATGCGACGTTAAGCCGTGGTTCAGTGTGCATTAGGCCATACATTGCGCATGTCGAAGAAAAAGGCTGGATGGCCTTGGCGGGTTACCATTTGTCTTTAGAGAGTTTTCCCGTGGTTCCCCCTTTCGCGTTGTTTTCTGAGCCCATTGGATCCTTGTGACCTGCCCATTGTATGCAAAAAAATGTGCCGCTCAGAGGTAAAACAACCCAGGTCAGACACGCTGGATGACCTTGACGGGAGGTTACCATCTGTCTCCCAACAGCTGCTTTAGTGGGTCCCCTCCGCCGACCTTCTCTGAGCCTTCGGGGTCCCTGTGACCTGGCCATTTAGCCCGTGGTGTGCAAAAAAGTGTCGCTCAGAGGTAAAGCAACCCATCCCACAGTGGCTAGGGAGCTAGCGACTGTTCCAGCAAGGTGAATTGTAAATACTTAATAATCTTTAAAATTAGGAAAAATTTAGTTAAATATTCATAGATGGTCTCCTTTTTTATCTGATTATGAGGCATCATATTCGATGCTGTGAATAATTTATAAATATTAATTAATGTACAAAGCAGTGATCACAAGACGTTAGACCACACATGGCCAAACTGCGGCCGTCTCACTGAAGAATTTTTTTAAGCAAATTCATCTATTCAGATAATTCCGTAGCAAATCAAGATTCACTGATGGACATTTAAATGCATTGTTACATATTTCCGCAATTTCGGGCCGGATTTTGAAACTGTTACAAACAAACGATTACATTTACCACATTAATAAACAATTCTGTTAATAAATAAATGTTTTATCGAGGGCCGGACTTTGACCTCCTGAGTCCTTAAGCTATGACAAATTTGAGACCTAAGCCACTGGTTCTCAACCTTTTATGCTTCACGTATCCCCTGGAAATGTGTATGTAACTGCCGTACCCCTTGTATAGATAGATAAAACTATAGTTATAGTATAACAATGGGAATAAAATAAAACATATATATATATCAGTGGTTCTCAACCTTTTATGCTTCACGTACCCCCTGGAAATGTGTATGTAACTGGCGTACCCCTTATATAGATAGATAAAACTATAGTTATTGTATAACAATGGGAGTAAAATAAGACATATATATCAGTGGTTCTCAAACTTTTATGATTCACGTACCCCCTGGAAATGTGTATGTAACTGGCGTACCCCTTGTATAGACAGATAAAACTATAGTTATAATATAACAATGAGAATAAAATAAAACATATATATCAGTGGTTCTCAACCTTTTATGCTTCACGTACCCCCTGGAAATTTTTATGTAACTGGCGTACTCCTTGTATAGATAGATAAAACTATAGTTATAATATAACAATGGGAATAAAATAAAACATATATATCAGTGGTTCTCAACCTTTTATGCTTCACGTACCCCCTGGAAAAGTGTATGTAACTGGCGTACCCCTTGTATAGATAGATAAAACTATAGTTATAATATAACAATGAGAATAAAATAAAACATATATATCACTGGTTCTCAACCTTTTATGCTTCACGTACCCCCTGGAAATGTGTATGTAACTGGCGTACCCCTCGTATAGATAGATAAAACTATAGTTATAATATAACAATGAGAATAAAATAAAACATATATATCAGTGGTTCTCAATCTTTTATGCTTCACGTACCCCCTGGAAATGTGTATGTAACTGGCGTACCCCTTGTATAGATAGATAAAACTATAGTTATAATATAACAATAAGAATAAAATAAAACATATATATCAGTGGTTCTCAACCTTTTATGCTTCACGTACCCCCTGGAAATGTGTATGTAACTGGCGTACCCCTTGTATAGATAGATAAACTATAGTTATAGTATAACAATGGGATTAAAATAAAACATATACATCAGTGGTTCTCAACCTTTTACGCTTCACGTATCTCCTGGAAATGTGTATGTAACTGGCGTACCCCTTGTATAGATCGATAAAACTATAGTTATTGTATAACAATGGGAGTAAAATAAGACATATATATAAACACATTAAATTTTGTATTCATAAATTACATATATCGATAAACACAAAAGATGACATAAACAATTTAACAAATCTTATAAATTTATAAAAATTTTACGGGGTAAATCAGTGAAATGGTTGCGCTTGTTTACGCTTGTACAGTTCATCAATGGTTTAGGCAACTTAGCGACTTTGTTACTAGATCTAGCGACTTTGATCTTTTACGGCGTATCCCAAAAAAATTTTACGATGTACCCCATGTTGAGAACCCCTACTCTAAGCTATGACAAATTTGAGGCCATAAGCTTTGGTAATATTTATACCGATCGAAGGGAACATTTAAAAAATAATTTAATGTGGTGAAAATATTATACTAGAATTGGTACACAATGATGACCAGTATTTGGACATTGGATTAATTTTTTAAAATGCTCGTGACATAGTAAATTTCAAACTTACTTTTTTGAGGACCTCTTAATCGTGACACCCTAAGCTGTAGCTTAGTTAGCTTATGTGTAGGACCGGCCTTGGTTATATTGAAAAATTTACAAATAGTGTAAAACAATCAAATGTTTATCATATATTTTTACGGATAAATAAATGAATTTTATTATGCTTTTTTAATTTTTTTTTATTGTGGCCAGCGAAAAATTGATTAATTTGAAGTTAGTACTCAGCAAAAATGAAGTTTGGCATGCTGCACTGTGTTCAAATCACGGCTGTGGATTAAATATATATTTTAATGATCATTGTGGCGCCATCTATCGAGAGCAAAAAAAATTAAATGAAGTAAAGAAGGAAAATATTAAAATGGAATAATGAGTTAGACTATTGTCTGATTGCAAATATGAAATATTTACATTTATCAAATAATCAGATGTAACAGTAATTGCTGACAAAGTCCGCTCTAGGTATTTTGTCGCCTGTGGCACACTAGAATTTTTTCGCTTCTTTAAGACATTATTTGCTAGAAATCTTCCCTATAGTTTCTTTATCTCGTATTCAAAAAAAAAACACGAGAAAATGTGTTTGCCGTCTAGTCTGTCGGTCAACGTCAAACTTTTTTTGTTTACAGAGATTAATTAAAAATTCTTTCGGTGTTGGATAGGAATTGATGAAATATTACGATTTGCATTTTCCGAATATACCAAAAACGATAATTGCGCCCTCAAACGGTGGAATGTTTTAAAAATTCAAATGTTTTAAACGAATATTACAAACGATGCATTTATACTAGAAATTTGAAACTTTGGTGGTGGAATGTGAAAGCATGAAGTTTTTATTGGTAACATTGAGTTGACCCCTTAGACCCAGTGTGGGTGGGAAACGCAATTTTTTTAAGAGATATTGGAAAACTTTTTTTGGTTGGATTGGTACTAATGAAATATTAAAATTCGCATTTTTTTAATCCTTAGGGAGTTTTAGGTTGGGTTGTTTTACCTCTGAATGGCACTTTTTTTGCACACAGTGGAGTAAATGGACAGGTCACAAGGACCCCGAAGGCTCAGAGATGGTTGGGGGTGGCGTGTGGGAAGGGGACCCACTGGACAGCTGACAGTAGGTTGGTGATCTGTTTATGATACAAATTTCAAATTTCGACAGTAGGTTGGTGATCTGTTTATGATACAAAATTCAAATATCGACAGTAGGTTGGTGATCCGTTTATGATAAAAATTTCAAATTTCGACAGTAGAGTGTCAAGAGATATTCCACTGACAGCAATAATCTGTCCTTTTTTTCAGAGGGGTGTAAGAAAAGTAACATTTTGAATTTAAGGGATAAAAGACAAATACTTTTAATGTTGAAAAATTACTAATAAAGTAAACTATTTGCATTTTCCACATCATCCATGCAGGAAAAGAAAAAAGTTCATTCTCTTTGAAAATAAGATTCCCATATTCCCCAGGGCGGGGGTGGCTTAGCCGGTGAGCTCGTCAGGCTCGCAATCTGCAGTTTCCAGGTTCGAGTCCCAGTTGGGTCAGGGTTGAGATTTATCTCCACAAAATTCCCCGCGCTGCCCACTGTCAGTAGGGGACAACGATGGGCTTGGAAAAGCCGCCGTTCGTGGGATGGAACGTTAAACTGTGGCCCCGTGTTCGGGAGAGCCATATCCTGGAACACGCTGGATGGCCTGGACGGGAGGCTACCATCTGTTTCCCAACAGCCGTTCCAGTGGGTCCCATCCCCCAATCTTCTCTGAGCCTTCGGAGTCCTTGTGATCTGGCCATTTAGCAGATGGTGTGCAAAAAAGTGCCGCTCAGAGGTAAAACAACCAACCCACCATATTCACCAGAGGCGATATGAGTATTTTCAGTTCTTTGATTCATATGGAGAAACCTAAATATTGCGAAATGATAGTAAATTTGTGGCATAGTTTTGTATATTTGAATTTATTCATTTTCACCCCCCCAAAAAAAAAAAAATTGCCGCCGATTCCAGTGCCTCACTCGCCCCAAGAACCAGCTCTGATTACAGATGTGTGTGTATAATTCAGATTCCATTCATTTCAATTTATTATGATAAATTAAGAAAATGGTGATGTAATAAATGTAAGCAATCAGAAAACAAATATTAAAAAGAGGAATTTATCTGATGGATGATGAGGCTTGATTGAAATGCAGACAGAGAGATGAGTGGTGAGTTACTGGACGAAATGCCAGTGCAGTCACAGACGAACGCACAACAGGCTATTCAGTTATGTACAGTGTTCAAAAAAGTATCCGAACACTATGGTTGATTACAGAATTCAGAAAAAAAATCTGGCAACGATTTTTTTAGAAATTAGTGATCTGGCAACCTTCGTGTCACGTGACACGAAGTACTAATTTCTAAAATAATCGTTGCCAGATTTTTTTTCTGAATTCTGTAATCAACCATATTTTTTGCATATTTTATTGCGCGACTGTACAGGTTGTTGACCTCCAGGATATTGAGGCCTGGAAGCACCCTTCCCCCAGAAACTTCCGAATTTCCAGCATCATGTTGAAATGATGACTGCACGATGATCCAATCATCGTGCAGTTAATCGCAAATGGGATGTGGTTCGGTATCGCAGTCATGACTTATCACATTGAGGAGGAATCGTGAGGTATTCAACAAAGAACTTTCGCAGCCAGAATCCTGATGCATTCAACGAAGAAGGCAGCTAACCGACTTAGCAAAGGAGACAAAGAATTTCTACGTGGAATCTGCACGAATTCAATGATCAGGGCCGATGTCTCGGATCTCACGAACCGATGGCTCGCGGACCATCGGTTTGAGAATACGGTTTTGAAAGGTTTACATAAAAAATGATTTCTGGAGGTAAACAGTCAGGAATAGGGCTAGAGCTTTCCTTATTACACTCATTTCCCTTCAATGGTGAACATTATTTTTTATGCAATATTGTGTTGATAGAATTCCCGAGGTTTAGTGCACGTTACGGTCGGTAGATGGCGCACGTTACTGTCTGTATTTAATAATGTTTTGTTGGAAAAAAGAAATATCAATATCCATGTGAGGTATTCATGAATCATTGATTTACACGAATCATTCATTTAATTCCAAGAAGTCCGTGTTTTTTATGCCATGTTGTTGTTTTTGTTAATATATGTTGGTATATTACGCGTAAAACATAATTTATATGATGATATGATTAATAAAAATATGTTTTTTTTACCATATGCATCATTTTACTGCATTAGCACCATTGATTCATTGGTAAAATATATTTGCATTATAGAAAGCTATTTACTCAATATATATACTCAATAGTAGAGAATATAGTCAATACATTCTCTACTATGTGAATAGTAGAGAAACTACCATTCGTTATATAAAGCAGAATAATACATTAAAATTCGGTTCGTTTAATCTGTATTGTGTTTCAACTTCACGCACGGTTCCAGAATGTAGGATTATTTAATTAGTCCTTCAGAATAAATCCAATAAGAGATTGTGTTTCAAGGAATGTGTATTTTTGAGGGAGCTGGCAGAGTAGTGATCAGGCAACCTTCGTGTCATGCGACACGAAGGTTGCCAGATCACTAATTTCTAAAAAAATCGCTGCCAGATATTTTTTCTGAATTCTGTAATCAACTCTAGTGTTGGGATACTTTTTCGAGCGACTGTACACTCTCCTATGTTCTGACAATGTAATAGGCAAATACTGCAAACCAGGTTGGGTGTTCTACGTTTGAGCGGCACTTCTTTTGCACTAAATGGGCTAAATGGCTAGGTCACAAGGATCCAGAGCATTCAGAGGGGGGTGGGGGAGGGGGGACCCACTGGTTAGATGTTAAGAGACATATGGCATCCTCCTTTCAAAGCTATGCAGCGTGTTGTTTAACATGCAGAAGGTATGGCTTTCCTGCACACTGCCCAGGCTTTACACACCCTCTGACGGACGGCGGCATTTCCAAGTCCATCGGGTGTTCTCTCTGACTGAGAATAGGGTGGGGTTTAGAGGAGATAAATCTCACTGCTGACCGAGGTGGGAATCGAACCTGGGAACTGCAGATTACGAACTCGGCACTCTATCGACTGAGCCACCCCCGCCTCCTGCATGGTCACAAAGATCCCAAATTCTCAAAGTCAGTTAGGGGAAGGAATCCTAGTGAACATCTGTTAGGAGTCAGATGATAGCCTCTCGTGTAGGATATCCAGTGTGTTCTTTAACGTGCAAAGCATACCGCTCTCCTGTACACCGACCACAGCTTAGAGTCTCATTCGACAGACGGCAGCTTGAATCTCTTCTTCTTTCTAACAAATGGGATGCAAATCCAGGATATTTGCGCCATGTGGATTCAATTGATGCTGACATGCTCTTCCTAAAGAAACCAATGGAAATTTTCTTTAATTAATTCTATGTAAAGAAAATGAAAACTTTCCTAAAGAAAAAATATAGAGCTTTTCTCTTTTCTCGCATTTGCCATCAGGATTCAAGAAACGCGAGGGATCGAATCTTTCGGGGTCAGGCCACAGGTCGGGATCACGGTGAATAGAATAAAGATTGGGAACGATCACGGATCTTGCTGGTATCGTGAAGCCTCGTAGCGTTGTCTTTCCTAAGAAATGATTTAAGTTTTTAATAAAACAATAAATATTTAGCATAAATTAAATGGGGCGGGAGTGGCTCAGTCGGTAGCGCGCCAGACTCGTAATCTGTAGTTCCCAGGTTCGAGTCCCAGCTGGGTCAGCGTTGAGATTTATCTCTGCAAAACTCCCCGCCCTGCCTCAGTCAGTAAGGAACACCGACGGGCTTGGAAAAGCCGCTGTCTGTCCGTCGAATGGTACGTAAGCCCTGGTCCCGTGTGCGGAAGAGCCATACACTGTGCACGTTAAAGAACACGCTGGATGGCCTTGACGGGAAGCTACCATCACCCAACAGCTGTTCCAGTGGATCCCCTCCCCCAATCTTCTCTGAGACTTCGGGGTCCTTGTGACCTTGCCATTTTGCCGATTGTGTGCAAAAAAGTGCTGCTCAGAAGTAAAACAACTCAACCTATAAATTAAACTTCGTACATTTGTATGAACATTCTCTTATGCTTAGATCGAGTTTTAACATTAAATTGAAGTTTTATAAGACTCCTGAATAGTTTTACCCCTGAGTGGCGCTTTTATGTAACAACTGGGCTAAATGGCCAGGTCACAAGAAGCCTAAGGATTCAGAGAATATTGGTAGGTGGAGATCCACTGAACACCTGTTAGATTGAAAACCCCCATCAAGGTCATCTAGCGTATTCTTTAAGGTGCACAAGTTATGGCTTTCTCGTGCACACGGACCCACGGCTTTAAGTTCCATTTTACAAGCCCATCTGTGTCCCCCTTCTCACTGAGGGTAAGGTGGGTATTTAGCGCAGATTAATCTCACTAATTGGGGCTCGAACTTGGGAACTGCAGATTACGAGCCTGGGCAATCTATCGACTGAGCCAACCCTCGCTTTCGTAAGGCTGTAAAAGAGTGACCATTTTAATTTCAATAGCATAGAGAAATCATTTCATTCTATCTGCGATAATATTTTTTATCCTTCAAGTATCATCTTGATCCAAAGGTCATACAGGAGACTTCCAGTATAACACTGCATAGAGAAGAACTGTGAGAAAAGTTTCCGATAGGAGGAAGCTGAAAGTTGATGGGCTTCTAACATTTCCACCATATTTTAATCTAATCTGTGAGGAAGGAGAGACTTCAACAGAAAGATAAACATCTATGCCCTATCCAGGGCTCGAACCAGGTCCCTTTGATCAATAGCCAAGAACGATATCCACTTGGATCAGATCCCTTTGATCAATAGCCAAGAGCGCTATCCACTTGGATCAAATCCCTTTGATGAGTTGCCTACAGCGCTAACCACTTGGATTCAGGTCCCTTTGATCAGCAGCAAGAACGCTAACCACTTGGAACCAGGTCCTTTTGATCAGTAGCCAAGAGCGCTAACCACTTGGATCCAGGTCCCTTTGATCAGTAGCGAAGAGCGCTAACCACTTGGATCCAGGTCCCTTTAATCAGTAGCCAAGAGCGCTAATAATTTGGATTCAGGTCCCTTTGATCAGTAGCCAAGAGCGCTAATCATTTGGATGCAGGTCCCTTTGATCAGTAGCCAAGATCGCATATCACTTGGACCAAGTCCCTTTGATCAGTAGCCAAGAGCGCTAACCACTTGGATACAGCTCCCTTTGATCAGAAGCCAAGAGCGCTAACCACTTGGATGCAGGTCCCTTTGATCAGTAACCAAGAGCGCTAACCACTTGGATTCAGGTCCCTTTGATCAGTAGCCAAGAGCGCTAATCATTTGGATGCAGGTCCCTTTGATCAGTAGCCAAGAGCGTATATCACTAGGATTCAGGTCCCTTTGATCACTAGCCAAGAGCGCTAATCACTTGGATTCAGGTTACTTTGATCAGTAGCCAAGATCGCATATCACTTGGACCAAGTCCCTTTGATCAGTAGCCAAGAGCGCTAATCACTTGGATTCAGGTCCCTTTTCTCAGTAGCCAAGATCGCTAATCACTTGGATTCAGGTCCCTTTGATCAGTAGCCAAGAGCGCTAACCACTTGGATTCAGGTCCCTTTGATCAGTAGCCAAGAGCGCTAATCACTAGGATTCAGGTCCCTTTGATCAGTAGCCAAGAGCGCTAACCACTTGGATGCAGGTCCCTTTGATCAGTAACCAAGAGCGCTAACCACTTGGATTCAGGTCCCTTTGATCAGTAGCCAAGAGCGCTAATCATTTGGATGCAAGTCCCTTTGATCAGTAGCCAAGAGCGTATATCACTAGGATTCAGGGACCTTTGATCACTAGCCAAGAGCGTTAATCACTTGGATTCAGGTTACTTTGATCAGTAGCCAAGAGCGCATATCACTTGGACCAAATCCCTTTGATCAGTAGCCAAGAACGCTAACCACTTGGATGCAGGTCCCTTTGATCAGTAGCCAAGAGCGCTAATCACTTGGATGCAGGTCCCTTTGATCAGTAACCAAGAGCGCTAACAACTTGGATTCAGGTCCCTTTGATCAGTAGCCAAGAGCGCTAATCATTTGGATGCAGGTCCCTTTGATCAGTAGCCAAGAGCGCTAATCACTAGGATTCAGGTCCCTTTGATCAGTAGCCAAGAGCGCTAATCACTTGGATTCAGGTCCCTTTGATCAGTAGCCAAGATCGCATATCACTTGGACCAAGTGCCTTTGATCAGTAGCCAAGAGCGCTATTCACTTGGATTCAGGTCCCTTTGATCAATAGCCAAGATCGCTAATCACTTGGATTCAGGTCCCTGTGATCAGTAGCCAAGATCGCATAACACTTGGACCAAGTCCCTTTGATCAGTAGGCAAGAGCGCTAACCACTTGGATGCAGGTCCCTTTGATCAGTAACCAAGAGCGCTAACCACTTGGATGCAGGTCCCTTTGATCAGTAGCCAAGAGCGCTAATCAGTTGGATGCAGGTCCCTTTGATCAGTAGCCAAGAGCGCTAATCACTAGGATTCAGGTCCCTTTGATCAGTAGCCAAGATCGCATATCACTTGGACCAAGTCCCTTTGATCAGTAGCCAAGAGTGCTAACCACTTGGATGCATGTCCTTTTGATCAGTAACCAAGAGCGCTAACCACTTGGATTCAGGTCCCTTTGATCAGTAGCCAAGAGCGCTAACCACTTGGATTCAGGTCCCTTTGATCAGTAGCCAAGAGCGCTAACCACTTGGATTCAGGTCCCTTTGATCAATAGCCAAGAGCTCTAGCCACTTGAATGCAGGTCCCTTTGATCAGTAGCCAAGTGCTCTAACCACTTGGATTCAGGTCCCTTTGATCAGTAGCGAAGATCGCTAATCACTTGGATTCAGGTCCCTTTGATCAGTAGCCAAGATCGCATATCACTTGGACCAGGTCCCTTTGATCAGTAGCCAAGAGCGCTAACCACTTGGACTAGGTCCCTTTGATTATTATTGAAGAGCGCTAATCCTTTGAACCAGGTCCCTTTGATCAGTAGTCAAGAGCGCTAACCACTTGGATTTAGGTCCCTTTGATATATTTTTCAAGAGCGCTAACCACTTGGATTCAGGTCCCTTTGATCAGTAGCCAAGAGAGCTAATCACTTGGTCATCGGAACAATGCCCTCTATACACGCACATTCTGTTTATTGGCGTCTCATTTAGGTTGAAATATGCTTTGTCGGTGAAACGAATCTGATTAATGGCTATTGAATATTCTTCCCAATATTTTCGAATCAAACACAAAAATTCTCTCTCCTTTGTCCACCACTTCAGGCATCTGAATTTTTTCAGGAGATACAGTGGACCTTCGTTATAGCGCTGCTCGCTGTACCGCGCACTCGGTTATAGCGCGGGCGATGATCGCGATAAGTTCAAACATGATTATACAGGTCCGTGCGGCGTTAGTGAGTATCGCATTTTATTGTTACTGCGTATTGAGTAATTGTGTATGTATTGAGTTCCTGCATGTATTTTGAATAGTGTTTAATTATTGTATGCATGATGAGTAAAAGAAAAGCTTACAGTGTGAAATTTATTGTGTCGCCACCGCGCCGCTCGGTATAACGCGATTCACCTTATAACGCGGGTGTTGTTTCCCGCCCGACATGCGCGTTATATCGGGGGTCCACTGTATTTGTATTTTCATTCATTAAATGGTTAAAGTGAGTTGCACAATAATGGTGAAAATGAAGATTAGATTTAAAACCACATATCTGAACGATCATTTTTTCTGATCATTTGGTCTAAAAGTCAGCATTTTCTGTATTGGTAGATTTCGATTTGCGCGGTTTTCATTTACGCGAATTCGGATATACGCGGTTTATTGGTTTAGACATGTTCTCCCGTTGCGCGGTCCAAAAATTTACATATATCCGGTTGGAAACGAACCCTCAAAGCACGATACGAGAAATACTGGCAACTTCATTGATAAAAAATCCTCACTTTACAGGGTTGGGTTGTTTTACCTCTGAGCGGCACTTTTTTGCACACCATGGGCTAAATGGCCAGGTCACATGGACCCCGAAGGCTCAGAGAAGGTTGGGGGAGGGGACCACTTTACAGGAAAAGACGAAGAGGCTCACAACGCGTTGCCATCTGTGTACGACAATTGTTATGTCCTTTTTTCCTTTCATCTCCTTTCTAAAAAAGAATAATAATTTTATTTCCATATTCATTTATGAAACATTACAATACAAAATTTACCATTAAATTTGAATGGAAATTTATGAGTCATTTCACATTGGAAGCGGCCCAAGGTTTCCAGACATCTTGATGTGTCAGGGGTTATCCATTTTGCATATTAAAATCCCGAGCTCCACATTGATAGTCAAAGAATCCCGTAGTCCAATGAACCAAGAAACAATAAAATGTCCCCCACCGTGACCCTTGAAGTGTCATTCAACTCAAATGAACCTACCCCAAACAATTTCATTTTTCTTTTATACCCAACTTGTCCGGCGCAGCAGTTAACGTGTCTTCCTTACAATGCATTTATTTGTCTCAGTTTTCCGTTTATTGTATTATTATCCTTATTGTAATGAATTCTTAGGGGCGGGGGTGGCTCAGTCGGTTGCGCGACAGGCTCGTAATCTGCAGTTCCCAGGTTTGAGTCCCAGCTGGGTCAGCGTTGAGACTTATCTTCGGAAAATTCTCCGCCCTGCCCACAGTCAGTAGGGGACAAAGATGGGCTTGGAAAGACCGCCGTCTGTCGGATGGGACGTTAAGCCGTGGTCCCGTGTGCGGGAGCCATACCCTGTGCACGTTAAAGAACACACTGGATGGCCTTGACGGGAGGCTATAATCTGTCTCCCAACAGCTGTTCCAGTGGGTCCCCTCCCCCAACCTTCTCTGATCCTTCGGGGTCCTTGTGACCTGGCCATTCAGCCCATGGTGTGCAAAAAAGTGCCGCTCAGAGGTAGAACAACCGAAACAACTGATTTCTCTATTACAATTTGAAATGTCGGTCTGCTGGATAGATTAATGTAGGAACTTACAATTTCAATTATTTTGTAATAGCTTAACGGTACACGGCACTACTCGGGTCTTACCTTTAATCTGTACATTCTGATTTTCACTGCACTAAAGGTTAATTTGTGAATACCCCCCACCAATCCCTTTCGGACCCTTTTGCACATATTCAACACGAAAAATTTCGCGGAGCAATTCAGTGTAGTTACTTATAGAAGTTTCTGCTGTATACACAAAAGACAACAACAACATTGCAGCCACTCTATTCAGTACAGTTGCTTGTTATGTCAATAGTAATTCACATAGAAAACTAAAATAAGT
The DNA here is from genome assembly GCA_038380435.1 of Ryuthela nishihirai. NCBI lineage: Eukaryota > Metazoa > Arthropoda > Arachnida > Araneae > Heptathelidae > Ryuthela > Ryuthela nishihirai. The sequence goes on along the minus strand of JAWZYU010000029.1, from coordinate 61,733,998 downwards.
TCTTTATTTAAAAAATATGACTCAAGAAAATTTAGAAGTCTCAATCAATCTCTGTTTTAATCTCGATTTCCAACGAAATGTATTCAATTTTTAAAGAGTTATGGAAGTTGAAACATTTAGCAAGGTTGCTCGTTCTGTAGAAAGTCATTCAAATTTGCCGAAAATACTCATAATTGTAACGCAAACTGCTAAAAAAAACCCTAAACGTGTTAGTAAAGTTTAGTATAATTGTTTTTGCATCATTTTCAAGAACTTTTTGGTGCAATTATTTAAACTGGCATTGTTGCTGTTAAGTATTGTAGTTACCGTAACTCTCTAAATACCGAGGGGTTGAGTTGTTTTACCTCCGAACTGCAATGTTTTTGCACGCAATGGGCTAAATGGCCAGGTTACAAGTACCCCGAAGGCACAGAGACGTTTGGGGGGGAGGGGACCCACTGTACCAGTTGGAAGACAGATGGCAGCCTCCCGTCAAGGCCATCCAAAGTGTTCTTTAACGTGCACAGGGAATATCTGTCCCGCACACGGAGCCACGGCTTAACGTCTCATTCGACAGACGGCGACCTTTCCAACCCAATCGGTATACCTTACTGACCGAGGGCAGGGCGAGAATTTTGCGTAGATAAATCTCAACGCTGGCACAGTTAGAACTGGAACTTGTGAACTGCAGATTACGAGCCTGGCGAGATACTGGGGGCCAGGCTCATAATCTGTAGTTCCCAAGTTCCAGTATCATCTGAGATAGTGTGGAGTTCATATTTATCTCCGCGAAACTCCCTACCCTTCCCCGGTTAGTAGGGAACACAGATGGGCTTGGAAAATTCGCCGTCCATTGGATGGAACGTAAAGCCGTTGCCCTGTTCGAAGAGCCATACTTTGCGTATGTTAAAGAAAAAGTTGATGGCCTTGACGGGAGGCTACCATCTGTCTCCTAACATCTGTCCAGTGAGTCCCCTTCCCTCAACCTTCTCTGAGCTCTCGGGGGTCCTTTTGACCGGGGCAGGGGTGGCTGAGTCGGTAGCGCGCCAGGCTCGTAATCTGTAGTTCCCAGATTCGAGTCTCAGCTGGGTCAGCGTTTAGATTTATCTCCGCAAAAATTTTCTGCCCTGCCCACAGTCAGTAGGGGACACAATGCTTGGTAAAGGCCGCCGTCCGTCGGATGGGACGTTAAGCCGTGGCACCGTGTTCGGGAGAGCCATACCCTGTGCACGTTAAAGAACACGCTGGATGGCCTTGACGGGAGGCTACCATCTGTCTCCCAACAGCTGTTCCAGTGGGTCCCCTCCCCCAACCTTCTCTGAGCCTACGGGTTTCATGTGGCCTGGCCATTTAGCTCATGGTGTGCAAAAAAATGCCGCTCAGGGGTAGAACAACCCAACCCAGTCCTTGTGACCTGGCTGTTTAGCCCATTGTATGCAAAATCTGCCGCTCTGAGATAAAAGAATCCAACAAAACTGATCTCTTGAAATTATTTTCAGTAACATTCTTTGCATAAATAGCTCATTTAAGAAGTTACTGAGTTCTGTATCTGAGTTATTATCGACATAACATGGAATTGTACCTAATAAAGTGACACTTAATGTATACATATATTAGTTATTTCTCTGATTAATAAAATCAATTTTTGGAACTGATCACTTAAAGCTGAAATCGAAAAGAGTCATCTGCTTACGTGGATTGCTGTGTGTGGCCGCCAGAGGAAAAGTGATCACAATGCGTTCCAGTTCATAAATTGCTGCTTCTGTGTAAGGCAGACTCGTTCTGTCCGCCCAGGAGGGCATCCTCTCACTGCCAATCACATCGTCCAATTCCTTCTGGATTTCCTTCTGGATTTCTTCGTGTTTGGCGAGCTCCTTGATCATCAGGTAAATTGTCGCTGAGACAGACTCGGTCCCTTCTAACAGCAAGTTGACGTCATTGCAATGCAGTCTTCTCACTAAAATGGGAGAAATTTTATTATCGTTGTATTTCAATTCTTAAAACTCACATAAAGGAAACTGAGTTTAAAATTTCTTTACTTACATTTACAACAGAAAATAACGATCCACTCCAAAACTATTGTTTCCTGGGTCTATATACATTCAAATATTTTGTCTTTAGAGAAAAAAATATAAAATACTTTTTTCGTCTGGGCAGGTACTAAAGAGATATAATTTTTTTATAAATGAAATTATATAATGTTTTATATCTCAGATCACAATTTTAAAGTATTACATTTTCTAATATATATTCTTCTTTATACATAGTTTGTCCAATAAAAATCATATATTCATACCATATATATGGAAAATCTTAATGTTATATTTCATTAGTGTTTTATTATTTTACCTACATTTTTCAGTAAAAGTCTGAGAAAAAATGTTGAGTCTTCCACGAGAGTAAAAACTCGCTCGTGGAAGGAATTTAACAGTTATGTTGTAATAAAAATGAAAAGGCAACATACTTCAGTTTCACATTTCTTCACATTTTGTTAGCTTGATCAAAAAATCTAAGTAAATATTCACCAATTTATAAGTTTGAAAATTATCATTAAGAATAAATTAAATAATAAAAAAAAACTTTATTGGGTAGAAAACAGAAAAAATATAAAAATCTATACCCAAATTGTGCATTAGTAAGTGGTTCAGTTGAGCACCTTAAGAGCAACTCTGCGTCAAATGAAATTATATTACATTTAAATCTCTTTTAATTCTAAAATATAGTGTCAATATTTACCACATTTAAAATCCATTTTCTTAATTCTTTATAGAAAACGTTATCATTCCTTATTCCTTTGATGTACTCTGGTAAGCAGTGAAAAACTTTGGTGCCAAATAAACATAATGTTTTTCAATAATAATTTTGTTCGCTTTAAAAAAAAACTACAGATTAAAGCCTTATCTTGGGGTGGCTCAGTCGGTAGCGCGCCAGGCTCGTAATCTGTAGTTCCCATATTCGAGTCCCAGCTGGATGAGCGTTGAGATTTATCTCCGTAAAATTCCCCGCCCTGCCCACGGTCAGTAGGGGACACCGATGGGCTTGGAGAGGCCGCCGTCCGTTGGATGGGACGTTAAGCCGTGGTCCCGTGTGCGGGAGAGCCATACTCTGTACACGTTAAAGAACACGCTGGATGGCCTTGACGGGAGGCTACCATCTGTCTCCCAACAGCTGTTCCAGTGGGTCCCCTGCCTCAACCTTCTCTGAGCCTTCGGGGTCCATGTGACCTGGCCATTTAGCCCATGGTGTGCAAAAAAGTGCCGCTCAGAGGTAAAACAACCCAACCCGTATCTGGTGGTGGTGGTGGTGGGGGCTCCATGCTCTCCTCCCTTTGAAAATACCAGTAATCGGAATGAAGGAGAAAAAATATTAAACATATCAAATATACAAACGGAGAGTGTTTTTTTTTCCCAAAAAATTATAAAAACTAATAAAATGTAGGGTTGTGTTTTACCTATGAGCTGCACTTTTTTGCACACCATGGACTAAATGACCAGGTCACAAGGACCCTGAAGGCTCAGAGAAGTTGAGGGAGAGGACCCACTGGAACTGTTGTTGGGAGACAGATGGTAAGCCTCCCGTCAAGGCCATCCAGCGTGTTCTTTAACGTGCACAGGATATGGCTCTCCCGCACACGGGGCCACGACTTAACGTCCCATCCGATGGACGGTCTCCTTTCCAAGCCCATCGGTGTCCCCTACTGACCGTGGGCAGGGCGGGGCGTTTTGCGGAGATAAATATCAACGCTGACCTAGCTGGGACTCGAACCTGGAAACTGTAGATTACTTGCCTGGAGCGCTAACGAGTGAGCAACCCCCACCTCCTAAAATGCAGGGAAACATCCTTTAGTTCTGTTTTCATTCCCAAAACCCACATAAAATAAATCCTGTTAAAAACTACAGATCAAATATGCATTCTCATGTGAAATCAGTATGACAGAGGGATGAAAATACCATTAAGTACTGGGTTGGCTTAGTCGGTAGCGCGCCAGGCTCGTAATCTGTAGTTCCCAGGTTCGAGTCCCAGCTGGGTCAGCGTTGATATTTATCTTCGCAAAATTCCCCGCCCTGCCCACGGTCAGTAGGGGACACCGATGGGCTTGGAAAGGCCGCCGTCCGTCGGATGGGACATTAAGCCATGGCCCCCGTGTGCGGGAGAGCCATACCCTGTGCACGTTAAAGAACATGCTGGATGGCCTTGACGGGAGGCTACCATCTGTCTCCCAACAGCTGTTCCAGTGTGTCCCCTCCCCCAACCTTCTCTGAGCCTTCCGGGTCCATGTGACCTGGCCATTTAGCCAATGGTGTGCAAAACAGTGCCGCTCAGAGGTAAAACAACCCAACCATTAAGTACTTTTTATTAATAAATTAATTCATAATTATTATGATCATGGCGAATGTGATGTCTCGATTCAAAAGATACGAACTCACTTGAGAAACTGGTGTCTTGAAGAGTTCCTTTTTCTTTCAGCTTGTTGATCTCGTCTAAGTAGACGTCTGTGAAATCTTTCAGATTGTCTTTGTCGAAATTCTCTTGATGTTGGAGTATGAACTTACGGACCGTGCTGTGCAAGTTATTCTTCCCTCTTTCTAGCTCTGCTCCACCAGGAAGATATTTAAATAACAGTCTGCATTATGACAGAAAAAAGAAATCGCATTCATTTGAAACTGAAAATGGTTATACTAAAATACAAAAGATTTCAACAGTCTGCTTTAAGAGAGAAAAATAAAAATCTCGCGTTTATTTTTACTGCTAAAGATTACATTGAAATACGACAAATTTTAAAAGACTACATTGAGACAACAAAAAAATCACTCTCCTTTTCACGGCCAAGGATTATATCCAATCTAATACCTACTAATCTGCCAAGTATAATGCCAACTCTAATACCCACTGTTAAAATAGTTTTTATTTGATGGATTTGATTTCGTCTGTAAATGGTAACTAGGCAGGCTCTGGAAGGAGAGCTATGCACCAATCCCCTGTGACAAGGAGAAGGAGAGCTATGCACCAATCCCCTGTGACAACGAGAAGGAGAGCTATGCAACAATCCCCTGTGACAACGAGAAGGAGATCTATGCACCAATCCCCTGTGACAACGAGAAGGAGAGCTATGCACCAATCCCCTGTGACAACGAGAAGGAGAGCTATGCACCAATCCCCTGTGACAAGGAAAAGGAGAGCTATGTACCAATCCCCTGTGACAACGAGAAGGAGAGCTATGCACCAATTCCCTGTGACAAGGAGAAGGAGAGCTATGCACCAATCCCCTATGAAAATGAGAAGGAGAGCTATGCACCAATCCCATGTGACAATGAGAAGGAGAGCTATGCACCAATCCCCTGTGACAATGAGAAGGAGAGCTATGCACCAATCCCTGTGACAATGAGAAGGAGAGCTATGCACCAATCCCTGTGACAACGAGAAGGAGAGCTAAGCACCAACCCTCTGTGACAACGAGAAGGAGAGCTAAGCACCAACCCCCTGTGACAACGAGAAGGAGAGCTAAGCACCAACCCCCTGTGACAACGAGAAGGAGAGCTATGCACCAATCCCCTGTGACAAGGAGAAGGAGAGCTATGCACCAATCCCCTGTGACAATGAGAAGGAGAGCTATGCACCAATCCCCTGTGACAATGAGAAGGAGAGATATGCACCAATCCCCTTTGACAATGAGAAGGAGAGCTATGCATCAATCCCCTGTGACAATGAGAAGGAGAGCTATACACCAATCCCCTGTGACAATGAGAAGGAGGTCTATGCACCAATCCCCTGTGACAATGAGAAGGAGAGCTATGCACCAATCCCCTGTGACAACGAGAAGGAGAGCTAAGCACCAATCCCCTGTGACAACGAGAAGGAGAGCTATGCACCAATCCCCTGTGACAAGGAGAAGGAGAGCTATGCACCAATCCCCTGTGAAAATGAGAAGGAGAGCTATGCACCAATCCCTTGTGACAATGAGAAGGAGAGCTATGCACCAATCCCCTGTGACAATGAGAAGGAGAGCTATGCACCAATCCCCTGTGACAAGAGAAGGAGAGCTATGCACCAATCCCCTGTGACAACGAGAAGGAGAGCTATGCACCAATCCCCTGTGACAACGAGAAGGAGAGCTATGCACCAATCCCCTGTGACAACGAGAAGGTGAGCTATGCACCAATCCCCTGTGACAACGAGAAGGAGAGCTATGCACCAATCCCCTATGACAACGAGAAGGAGACCTATGCACCAATCCCCTGTGACAATGAGAAGGAGAGCTATGCACCAATCCCCTGTGACAACGAGAAGGAGAGCTATGCACCAATCTCCTGTGACAACGAGAAGGAGGTCTATGCACCAATCCCCTGTGACAACGAGAAGGAGAGCTATGCACCAATCCCCTGTGACAACGAGAAGGAGAGCTATGCACCAATCCCCTGTGACAACGAGAAGGAGAGCTATGCACCAATCCCCTGGGACAACGAGAAGGAGAGCTATGCACCAATCCCCTGTGACAACGAGAAGGAGAGCTATGCACCAATCCCCTGTGACAGCGAGAAGGAGGCTATGCACCAATCCCCTGTGACAACGAGAAGGAGAGCTATGCACCAATCCCCTGTGACAACGAGAAGGAGAGCTATGCACCAATCCCCTGTGACAACGAGAAGGAGATCTATGCACCAATCCCCTGTGACAACGAGAAGGAGAGCTATGCACCAATCCCCTGTGACAACGAGAAGGAGAGCTATGCACCAATCCCCTGTGACAAGGAAAAGGAGAGCTATGTACCAATCCCCTGTGACAACGAGAAGGAGAGCTATGCACCAATTCCCTGTGACAAGGAGAAGGAGAGCTATGCACCAATCCCCTATGAAAATGAGAAGGAGAGCTATGCACCAATCCCATGTGACAATGAGAAGGAGAGCTATGCACCAATCCCCTGTGACAATGAGAAGGAGAGCTATGCACCAATCCCTGTGACAATGAGAAGGAGAGCTATGCACCAATCCCTGTGACAACGAGAAGGAGAGCTAAGCACCAACCCTCTGTGACAACGAGAAGGAGAGCTAAGCACCAACCCCCTGTGACAACGAGAAGGAGAGCTAAGCACCAACCCCCTGTGACAACGAGAAGGAGAGCTATGCACCAATCCCCTGTGACAAGGAGAAGGAGAGCTATGCACCAATCCCCTGTGAAAATGAGAAGGAGAGCTATGCACCAATCATCTGTGACAATGAGAAGGAGAGATATGCACCAATCCCCTTTGACAATGAGAAGGAGAGCTATGCATCAATCCCCTGTGACAATGAGAAGGAGAGCTATACACCAATCCCCTGTGACAATGAGAAGGAGGTCTATGCACCAATCCCCTGTGACAATGAGAAGGAGAGCTATGCACCAATCCCCTGTGACAACGAGAAGGAGAGCTAAGCACCAATCCCCTGTGACAACGAGAAGGAGAGCTATGCACCAATCCCCTGTGACAAGGAGAAGGAGAGCTATGCACCAATCCCCTGTGAAAATGAGAAGGAGAGCTATGCACCAATCCCTTGTGACAATGAGAAGGAGAGCTATGCACCAATCCCCTGTGACAATGAGAAGGAGAGCTATGCACCAATCCCCTGTGACAAGAGAAGGAGAGCTATGCACCAATCCCCTGTGACAACGAGAAGGAGAGCTATGCACCAATCCCCTGTGACAACGAGAAGGAGAGCTATGCACCAATCCCCTGTGACAACGAGAAGGTGAGCTATGCACCAATCCCCTGTGACAACGAGAAGGAGAGCTATGCACCAATCCCCTATGACAACGAGAAGGAGACCTATGCACCAATCCCCTGTGACAATGAGAAGGAGAGCTATGCACCAATCCCCTGTGACAACGAGAAGGAGAGCTATGCACCAATCTCCTGTGACAACGAGAAGGAGGTCTATGCACCAATCCCCTGTGACAACGAGAAGGAGAGCTATGCACCAATCCCCTGTGACAACGAGAAGGAGAGCTATGCACCAATCCCCTGTGACAACGAGAAGGAGAGCTATGCACCAATCCCCTGGGACAACGAGAAGGAGAGCTATGCACCAATCCCCTGTGACAACGAGAAGGAGAGCTATGCACCAATCCCCTGTGACAGCGAGAAGGAGGCTATGCACCAATCCCCTGTGACAACGAGAAGGAGAGCTATGCACCAATCCCCTGTGACAACGAGAAGGAGAGCTATGCACCAATCCCCTGTGACAACGAGAAGGTGAGCTATGCACCAATCCCCTGTGACAACGAGAAGGAGAGCTATGCACCAATCCCCTATGACAACGAGAAGGAGAGTTATGCACCAATCCCCTGTGACAACGAGAAGGAGAGCTATGCACCAATCCCCTGTGACAACGAGAAGGTGAGCTATGCACCAATCCCCTGTGACAACGAGAAGGAGGGCTATGCACCAATCCCCTGTGACAACGAGAAGGAGAGCTATGCACCAATCTCCTGTGACAACGAGAAGGAGGTCTATGCACCAATCCCCTGTGACAACGAGAAGGAGTGCTATGCACCAATCCCCTGTGACAACGAGAAGGAGAGCTATGCACCAATCCCCTGTGACAACGAGAAGGAGAGCTATGCACCAATCCTCTGTGACAACGAGAAGGAGAGCTATGCACCAATCCCGTGTGACAATGTAGAGAACCAGAGAGACCTAACACCTAAAGGCGGAATCCTATGATAGGTTACATAAAATGTCTCGTGGTGTAGCGATACTTTTCAAAAGAGATATTCTCTTCTGGAAGGAAATGGAGGATTAGAGCTGCCAGATCAGTGTGGCCTTCTGGTTTGGACTACTAAGGGCACTTTCTCGTTTTTATCCTACCCTGCCGAGGAGTGGTGAAATTCACAGCGTTTTGGGGCTGACCACTTTTATTGACTGGAATGGTGCATGGCTCTGAGTTTGACTATGAGTACTGGACTTGCTGCACTGGTCAGCTTCTGTTAAGGAAAAATCTTTCGCTGTGATTTCTGTTTGTTTGTGGGTTGCCGTCCCCAAGTGAATAGATTCACAGGATATGCTTTATAATATGGTAAATAATCCTGATCAGAAGTCATTGCAGGCATCTGAACTGTTGCTTCTACGGGCATCGTCAAATCTACATTGGAGGAAGTCTTCCATTTTAAATGGCTTCAGCCTTTAGTGGTGGGGAAACGGGTCTTTGTCCCATGTCTGCGATTAGGGGGCTGTTTGATATTGTCGGCATTCCCTCTCTCAATATACATAGTTTCTTTAAATATCCCACTAACCATTTTCTCTCCATAGGTAGTTGGAATGTGACGACTCTGCACAGTCCACTCTCTTGATGTCCTCACTCAAGAATTCCACCATTACAACTTAGAAATTCTCAGGTTGCAAGAGACCAGATGGATAGGTAAAGGTCAGATACTTAGAAATAATCTTAAATTTCTCATTTTAGTATCTCTAAGACGTATGTTTGCTTCTCAGCAGACAGACTAATGATGCTCTTCTAGGATATGAGTGCATTAATGAGAGGTATCTTACAGCTAATTTTCAGACAAACGTTAAAGACTTGAATGTTATCTGCTGTTATGTCCCCACTGAGGATGACGATGAGAAAGGTAGGTTTTACGGACAACTTCAGGATATTTTGAATTCTGTCAAGAAAGGAGATATTACCCTTATGCTAAGCGACTTCAGTGCTAAAGTTGGTACTGACTCTGACTTTTGGGAAGGTATGATAGGTCCTTTTGGCATTGGTAGCTGCAATGGCAATGGGCAACGTCTCCTACAGATAAGTAAACTTAATGGTTTGAGAATAACACTTATTACAAACATCGTGACTTACATATATAAACTGGATTTCATTAGATGAGTTGTATAGGAATATGATTGATTTTATATCAATTGACAGCAAATGGTATCGTTCTGTAAGGATATATGTAAGGATATACGCCATATAGGGTGAGCTAAAATTAGATCTGACCATTACAATATTAAAAGGTCCTGCAACTGAAACTTAACAAGTGTTGTGCTAAGGTTAAGACAATTGCCTTGAACATTGAAGCTCTGAAAGATCCAGTTATAGCCAAAGCTCACTATGATAGGTTATTTTGCCATTATGAAAATCGTGGTTTATATACTACTGAAGTTGTGGAAGAATGGGACGGGGACCGTTTTAAACAGGCTTTTCTTTAAATTGCAGTACTATTTTGAGTAAAAAAAGATTGGTTGGTAGCTTGCGGTTTTATGGCGCATTAGAAACCAAGGCTGTAATTCGCAAAGCAAGGTAAAAACAAGATAAAAGAGATTAACCCGCAACCAAAGTTAAAACAGTAAATGCAAAAACAATACATGTAGATTAAATACGCTTCAAATATCCAAGGAGTTTTAAAAAACAAAAACTAGTGGTAGAAACGAATTGCGAGATAAAAGGATCTCGAACAATGCATGAATGACAGCGAAAACATGCAGATGCGTCTTTTAAGGCTGAAAGCTTTGCAATAGGTTAAAATGTGTTTAATAGATAAAATGGTGCCCCAAAACTCCACATAGGTTTGCCGTCCGCTCGTAGAAGAAATGAATGTAAAATAAACGAACGGCTTATGCCTAGCGTGTACAACTCCCTCTTTGTGCTTCCTGCGCAAAGATTACTGCCTGGGTTTGTTATAAGGGTTGCCACGAAAATCCTAGCTCACGGTATCCACTGTTGTATAGGGTATAAACATAGGATAAACACATCTCTTAACATTAAGGATTTTCTTAGCCTCCCCCCCCCTATTTGGTTTTTACCGTGATCGTATAGTTTTAATTAATTAATAGCCCAGTATCCCACTGGGAAATAAAGTCATCCTCCCCAGACAAAAGGAGTCTGCAAAGGCAGTTAAAGACATTTATTTACAAATTAAACATCGCTGATTCAATTCCACAAATTCGATTATTTCACAATTCACAAAGAAATTCCACAATCAATTATTTCCATTCCATAAACATGATCAACAGAACTTACAGATTCAGTAGACTGTCGTGATCACATCCTTTTACTTCAACTGCCTCCTCCTCTACCAAGCTAAACTTTTCGAGTCCATCGAAAGCCAACCATCCAACCTCTCTGTGCTCTCTCTCGTTGTCACCACCAGAAAAACTCTCCAATCTCTCACCTCATAGTCACCAAGGATCGCTATCGTGGAGAATTCTCATTGGCTCTCAACTCTCTGCTAGGGGATGGGATAGGGTGCCGGACGAAAATTAGAAACTTCCAGAGTCTGTGTCCGTGGCCACAACCACGTGACTGTCCTTCACGAGTCCGTTTTGCCGTGAGGCGGGGGTAATTCTCTCTCAGGGCTGTCAGACAGGAGCAGTTCTGGCGCCAAACTCCTTTCTTTCCAAGGGGTATCGCTGAGGCGTGGACGCTTCCCTTTGTAACCGTTGTCTGGGATTACGCTGGCTGCTGACAGGGTTGTGGATTGTTCTACCTCTGAGCGGCATTTTTTTGCACACCATGGGCTAAATGGCCAGGTCACATAGACCCCAAAGGCTCAGAGAAGGTTGGGGAAGAGGACCCACTGGAACAGCTGTTGGGAGACAGATGGTAGCCTCCCATCAAGGCCATCCAGTGTGTTCTTTAACGTGCACATGGTATGGCTTTCCCTCACACGAGACCACGTCTTAACGTCCCATCCGACGGACGGCGGCCTTTCCAAGCCCATCGGTGTCCCCTACTGACCGTGGGCAGGGCGGGGGATTTTGCGGAGATAAATCTCAACGCTGACCCAGCTGGGACTCGAACCTGGGAGCTGCTGACAGGTAAGTGGTCAGCTTAGCTAGGGGGTGCATCAATGGAATGGTCCTTCGTGATAATCCCTCGTGTGGCGCCGCTTCGATGGAAAGGAAACTGCAGTCTGGAACTTGAATACTGTTCTGTGCAAACTCTGCAAATTCACGCAGAATAGATTTGACAACAGGTTTGCACTCAAAGAGCTTGATAGCTATTTATTCTGACCAAGATCTTTGCCAATGTGCCCGGAGCTCGACGGAAAAACGCTGCTCTAAGTACAGGTATGAAACGAACAGTGGAGAGCCAGAGAAAAGCACGGCCGACTCGGCAGCTGCATCTAACAACTCATTGCCCCTGATGGTGACATGACTGGACACTTAACAGAAAAAGATGGTCGTTGTGATTTCCAGACGATTTAGATGTTAGTAGATCTTGTGCAGATCAGAGAAATCAAAGCCTGAAGCTCGCTAAGCGAGTGTAAAGCATACACTGACGATGGTGCTTAGTTGCTATGTGGACCAAGGCATGATTGAAAGCGTGCTACTCTGCAATAAAGAAGGAATACTGCAGTGGGATCTGGTCTGTTATGATGATATCACAGCAAATCACGTCCGATCCCAACGACATGCCGGTTGGGTTGTTTTACCTCTGAGCGGCACTTTTTTGCACACCATGGGCTAAATGGCTAGGTCACATGGACCCCGAAGGCTCAGAGAAGGTTTGGGGAGGGGACCCACTGGAACAGCTGTTGGGAGACAGATGGTAGCCTCCCGTCAAGGCCATCCAGGGTGTTCTTTAACGTACACAGGGCACGGCTTAACGTCGTCCCATCCGACGGACGGCGGCCTTTCCAAGCCCATCAGTGTCCCCTACTGACCGTGGGCAGGGCGGGGAATTTTGCGGAGATAATTCTCAACGCTGACCCAGCTAATTTTAGATACAATTTGACTCCGTTCATTTCTGCTCATTCAATTTATTTTCTTTTCGTTTAGAGCAGTGATTCCCAACCTTTTCTGGACCACCGCCCCCTTTAGAAGAGAACAAAAATTTCAACGCCCCCCTAGTCCATAATAGTTAATTTTATATGAATTAAAATATTGTTGCATATTATCTGTACCTAATTTATCTGTTTATTTATCTATTAAAAATCATAATAACGTCCCCATGGAAGGCTCCAGCGGCCACTGGGGGGCGTTATTGCCCCCGTTGAGAATCTATGGTTTAGAGAGAAAATAACAATAATTAGTTAAAATTATTTTCCTTAATAAATCCCATTTTGTAAAACAGATAGCAGCTATGCTCAACCAAAAAATTTTATATTTTGAACACTCTACAATATTTAATATATTATAATAAATTGAAATTTATGGCTTAATGTGAGACAACATATTTTGTTTAATTATATTTTATAAAATTTTAGGTATTTTCAATAAAAGTCATATCGAGTTTCTTACTTATATAAACTGTCAATAGATGGCAGCAGGCACTTCTCGTATCAACCATAAATAAAATTTACTATTAGAACAGAGTGCAGACACTTATATACATCGATATTCTCCAGGGAACACAAAACGGCAACATACATTGACTTATGTATTTGCAAGATGATTAAATGTATTAATTTAGATACTAATTTTAAAAATTCTGCAAAATTGCTCAAAATATACTTACTACGGCATCTTCAGCTATCGTAACATGAACTCCTGAATGGATAAAATACTCATTGAATAACTTTAGGGTCAGCTACCACTGTACGCAAATAGCCATGGATGCTAGACAGGTTGAAACACTAATTAAATCCCAATAAATATATATAGAGTAAGACAAACCATAGTTACAATGGGCTAAAATTATTACATTGCGCATGCACACCCCGCCCCTTACAGTTGTTTTTCTGCGTGCACACCAATTTGCCACGTTCAGCTTCGGCAAAATTCCGCAGAGCGGCGCCACTTACGCTTGTGCGAAGCTGGCCTTCTTCTCCTTAGACCTTCTCGTGCACGGCGTATGGCTCTTCCGCACATGGAGTTCAACACCCCCTGTAACAGAGAGCCAAGGGACCAAATTGATATCAGCTTAAGTAGTACCATACAGACTAATCTTATATTTTTTATTCTAATATTATTACTGGTGGATTCTGTGCTAACCTTAATTCTAAAGTTTGTCTATAAATATATTTTATTTATGATAATATTTATTCCTACTAATTAGCATTATTATATTTTATAATAAATAGGAATAATTTTCTTTTTAAATAAAATATATGTATTAGGATTACCTAAGTGACGTCAAAAATTTGGTACATTGGCCTTCTGTTATAGGAGGTATTGCTTAGTGCGCCATCTGATGGACGGCGGCCTTTTCAAGCCCATCGGTGTCCCCTACTGACCGTGGGCAGGGCGGGGAAAGTTTGCGGAGATAAATCTCAACGCTGACCCAGCTGGGACTCGAACCTGGGAACTACAGATTACGAGCCTGGCGCGCTACCGACTGAGTCACCCCCGCCCCACGACATGCCGGACTTCGAGGCATCTATAACGACAGGCAAGAAGTCAATAATTCAAGAATTTTTCAATAATTCAAGAAAGCTATAGACATGCATCTGAGGAATTTTTCGCAGAAATTAATTAAAACTTAAATAATATTGTTTTAAACAAGCATTCTCTGAAGTTTTATGAGAAGTGTTAAAAGACACTGATGAAAAGGTGAAGACTGAATGATCTTCACAGGCTTCCGTTTATCATCCATAGCACTCTATCCTACTGACCGTGGGAAAAGTGGGGAGTTTTGCGGAGATTTATTTCAAACTTTTCCTAGCTGGGATTCGAACCTGGAAACTGGAGATTACGAGCCTGGCGCGCTACCGACTGAGACACCCCCTCCCCTTTGGAGGAAGGAATGGTGGAGGTGGGGGGGGGGACAAGATCGAGTAGGATTGAAACGGATGTTCTGGTATGCTTTTTATTCTTCGTTTTAGTGGTCTATAAAATGTTTTCTAAAGCTACGGGAAATCTACCATATATCATCCATAGCATCATAGTGTATCCCCTTCACCAACGATTTCCGAGTCATTGTGATCTGGCCATTAGCCCATTGAGTGCGAAAATGGTACTGCTCAGAGGTAAAATAACCCAATACAGCATTTTATTACATTTAGAGCAATACAGTCTCATTTGCTGTTTAAAAACACCAAACAATCAACCTACACTGGTATCGTTTTTCGAGGTTCAAGAATAAAGGGTAAGTCTAACACCAGAACCAATTGAAAAATATAAACTATGAATTGGTGTTTGAAAGACATAATCACATTTTTCATAACCTACAGGCTCCTGTCAGACCTCTGTGGCAAGCAGCTGCTTGAGGGGTATTTATTTATTATTTTATTTACGGCTTGTCAACAAGTGCTCGTGCAGCTCTGCACGTGCCTGGGAGTGGCGGGAAAAAGGAACACTGGTCTGCGGTAATTATTCACAATAGAGATACTCGTTCCCAATATGGGGAGGGGGTAGCTCAGTCGGTAGCGCGTCAGGCTCGTAATCTGTAGTTCCCAGGTTCGAGTCCCAGCTGAGTCATCGTTGAGATTTATCTCCACAAAACCCCCCGCCTGCCTCGGTCAGTAGGGGACACCGATGGGCTTGGAAAGCCCGCCGTCCATCGTATGGGACGTTTAACCGTGGTCCCGTGTGCGGGAGAGCCATACCCTGTGCACGTTAAAGAACACGTTGGATGGTCTTGACGGAAGGCTACCCTCTGTCTCCCAACAGCTGTTCCAGTGGGTCCCCTCCCCTAACCTTCTCTGAGCCTTCGGGGTACATGTGACCTGGCCATTTAGACCATGGTGCGCAAAAAAGTGCCGCTCAGAGGTAAAACAACCCAACCTGTTCCCAACACTCCCACGAGAAATATAACGTACGTGTTTTTGACCCTTTTTTTTGTACTGAGACATGTGTAACACCTAAAAAATATTCTCTTTAACCTTGTACTTTTTAGCGAAATGAATACTGCCTAGGGGAAGGGCACGTTTTTCCAATAACATCCAGTGCTCCCAATCCTTTGGACACGTGGCTTTTTGGAATATTGCCAAGGTCGTAGAGAATGTTATATCAGAAAAGAATGGCGTCATGTCCTGTTCAATGACATGTCAAGGTTCAGTTGAGGAAGAACGTTGAGCTGAAGCCCAGGAACTATGAAAGGGAGTGGATATATTCTTCATACACGGTTGCTGTCAGTTGATTCTGCTGTATTGTTAAATAAAAAAACACGTTCTAAAAATAAATACGTTCCAGAAAAAGTGCTGTAAGTGGAGATTAATTTTTGCCATGGAAACACTGATTTAACAGAGGTTGTTGTGGGTTGTTTTACCTCTGAGCGGCACTTTTTTGCACACCATGGGCTAAATGGCCAGGTCACATGGACCCGAAGTCTCAGAGAAGGTTGGGAGAGGGGACCCACTGGAACAGCTGTTGGGAGACAGATGGTAGCCTTCCGTCAAGGCTATCCAGCGTGTTCTTTAACGTGCACAGGGTATGGCTCTCCCACACACGTGGTCACGGTTTAACGTCCCATCCGACGGACGGCGGCCTTTCCAAGCCCATCGGTGTCCCCTACTGACCGTGGGCAGGGAGGGGAATTTTTGCGGAGATAAATCTCAACGCTGACCCAGCTGGGACTCGAACCTGGGAACTACAGATTACGAGCCTCTCGCGCTACCGACTGAGCCACCCCCGCCCCGATTTAACAGCGGAGTTAAATTTCGATTGATCTGATACGCAACCTTTTAGAAATACGAATACGAACAACGTGCTTTATGAAGTTCCAATTGCTTCTGAGGAGCAAATATGCATAATACTACTATGCTTTCATTTAGCATAGGACTCTTAGAGATCGATCCCGGTTAAATTTCCCTCTCCCCATTTTTGATTAGAGAGGGTGGTGAAAACGATGAAATGAAATGTGAAAGAAAAAGGGGGGCACAAATTTTGGTATTAGTTTATGACATTCTCGACATCACGCACGCCCCCCCCCCCCAAAAAAAAGAAAAATTTGGGTTGTTTTACCTCTGAGCGGTATTTTTTTGAACAGAATAAGCTAAATGTCCAGGTCACAAGGAACCCGAAGGCTCAGAGAAGATTGGGGGAGGGGACCCACTGAACAGCTGTTGGAAGACAGATGATAAACTCCCATCAAGGCCATCCAGTGTGCTCTTTAACGTATACAGGAATGGCTCTAACGCACACAGCACCACAGCTTAACGTCCCATCCAATGGACGGTGGCCTTTCCACGACCATGGGTGTCCCCTACTGACCGTGGGAAAAGCGGGGAGTTTTGCAGAGATTTATTTCAACCTTGTCCTAGCTGGGATTCGAACCTGGGAACTGGAGATTACGAACCTGGCGCGCTACCGATTGAGCCACCCCCTCCCCTTTTGGAGGAAGGAATGGTGGAGGTGGGGGTACAAGATCGAGTAGGATTGAAACGGATGTTCTGGTATGCTTTTTTTCTTCGTTTTAGTGGTCCATAAAATGTTTTCTAAAACTACGGAAAATCCACACTGGTTTCCATAAATTAAGGAAAATCCCTCTGTTAAGTCAATAGAAAACTAACGTCAAAGCTTATAATGAATATAACTTCTAAAATAAGTTTTTTTGTTTTGAAAAATGTGATTGCAGATAAAGATCTCAATCAAATAAATAAATATCTCGATTTTCAATAATATTCGTTCAGTATTTTAATGAGTTACAGAAGTTCGAATGTTTAACGACAGCAATGCCAGTATTAAGAAATGTATAAACAAAGATGAATAGCGAAACTAACTTTTAATTAACTTCTGAAATTAATTTTTGTGACCGGCATCGTTAATTGTTAAATATTCAAACTTCCATAACTCATTAAATACTGAGCATATACTGAGCACCGAAGTGTGTATCGAGATATTGATTTATTTGATTGAGATCTGTATCTGCTGTCTCATTTTTCAAAACAAAACAAAAACTTGGTTTAGATGTTATAAAGCTTCGACGTTAGATTCCCATTGGCATAACCTAGGGCCGTTCCTTAATTTATGGAAACGGTGTAGATATATTGATTACTTTTATTACCTCCTTTTTGGTTTTTGGCGTTTTCAAGGGGAGGAAGGCCTGACCCCCAGTAGATCCGACTCTGCCTGTAATAATCTCATATTACAAATATTAATTTGACACTAACTCACACAAACAACATTTTTTGCGTATATCACCGAAGTATGCAATACCCGAATGCAATATCACCGAAGTGTGCAATACAATCGAGTTTAGGGGCAGGGGTGGCTCAGTCGGTAGCGCGCCAGGCTCGCAATCTGCAGTTCCCAGGTTCGAATCCCAGCTGGGTCAGCGTTGAGATTTATCTCCGCAAAATTCCCTGCTCTGCCCACGGTTAATAGGGACACCGATGGGCTTGTAAATGTCGCCGTCCGTCGGATGGGACGTCAAGCCGTGACCCCGTGTGCGGGAGAGCTAAACCCTGTGCACGTTAAAGAACACGCTGGATGGCCTTGACGGGAGGCTACCATCTGTTTCCTAACAGCTGCTCCAGTGGGTCCCTACCCCAACCTTCTCTGAGCCCTCGGGGTCTTTGTGACCTGGCCATTTAGCTCATTGTGTGAAAAAAAAGTGCCGCTCAGAGGTAAAACAACCCAACCCAATCGAGTTGTTAGCCTGCGACTTTCTTTCTTAATGCAATAAAAGATGGCATGCGTTAATCAACCATTTAATATTAAAGCACAAACTTCACTCTCTAGTCACATTATTATGAACGGTGCGTCATGAGTGACCTACCATGAAATATCCCAATGCATGAAAAATTTCTTAATGACGTTAGTGTTCTACGTCACTATGAAGTCCTAAAAGCCGTAAAGACATGGTGGAAAATAAAATCAAGTGTAACATGGTTAAAATGGTCGATCAAACTTCGTAGGCGGCTCATCGCTGGAGCGCGATGGGTAGAAGCATCCGTAATGGAGGTGATGTAACTGGGTGAAAAATAACGGGACAAATATCTCAATTGTATGGAGAAGGGAATGATCTCAAAAAACGTTCGCAAATCGTGGCAAATGAGGGAGGAAAAAGGCTCTGAGAAACAGGGACAGTCGTTGGTTAACACGAACTGTACGGCTAAACAGGGTTTCTACAATTCATCAAATGAGAGAGATGACCCTAACATGTATCTGGAGAGACGTGGGTTTGAATCCCACTCGTCGGCAAAGATCATTTATTTCCGTAAAACAATTTACTTCAAATTAGATTTGAATGAGAACTATGAGCAGAGAATTGAAAATCTCGAAACTGTATTATGAAGCATACGACGAAGTATTGGGTGGGTATTAATAACAATTGGACCAGGCAGTGTATGTTCAGACACCTGATAGCTCAGTTTTCAAGTTTGCTAATTACTAAATAAGGTAGGGTATTATCTAAAGACTGCGTATATATCTAAAGACTGAATTTGTTCTTTCTAAAGCAATTATGGTAGCGAAACATGGATACTTAGTAAACAAGACAACAAGACATTTGATACCTTTGACTCTATGGAAAGGCCGCCGTCCGTCGGATGGGACGTTAAGCCGTGGCCCCGTGTGCGGGAGAGCCATACCCTGTGCACTTTAAAGAACAAGCTGGATGGCTTGACGGGACGCTACCATCTGTCTCCCAACGCTGTTGGGAGACAGATGGTAGCCTCCCGTCAAGCAGTCCCCTCCCCCAAACGTCAAGCAGTCCCCTCCCCCAACCTTCTTTGAGCCTTCGGGGTCCATGTGACCTGGCCATTTAGCTCATGGTGTGCAAAAAAGTGCCGCTCAGAGGTAAAACAACCCAACAACCCAACCCTTTGACTCTAAATGTTTACGCAGCATTTTGGGCAATACGTGGTTTGAACTTGAAAATAATGATGTCGTTTGGCGAAGCAGTCGTCAACCTCTTTTGATCAGCATATTGTGCAGAGAGAGACTGCGTTGGTTTGGCCATGTTGCCCGTATGCATAACTACAGATTGGAGAATAGAGTTATAAACAGTACCATCTGAAGGCCTTACAAAAATGGTGAGTTATTTGAGATAACCTACGACATAGTAGACGTCACAAGCTTTAACATAAGATAAAACACTTTGGGGGGTCCTAGAAATTTCCGTCTCTTTTTTGGGTGAAGAAGGCTAGGCTGCAAAATTTGAAGCAGCCTATGAGAGCCCCCACGTGAGGAGGAACTTTCATTTGTTATGTACCTAAATCGTAACTGTAGCCCTTGCGTTCGGATTGGGTTGGGTTGTTTTACCTCTGAGCGGCACTTTTTTGCACACCATGGGCTAAATGTCCAGGTCACATGGAGCCCGAAGGCTCAGAGAAGGTTGGGGGAGGGGACCCACTGGAACAGCTGTTGGGAAACAAATGGTAAGCCGCCCGTCAAGGCCATCCAGCGTGTTCTTTAACGTGCACAGGGTATGGCTTTCCCTCACACGGGGCCACGGCTGAACGTCCCATCCGACGGACGGCGCATTTCCACGCCCATCGGTGTCCCATACTTACCGTGGGCAGGGCGGGAAATTTTGTGGAGATAAATCTCAACGCTGACCCAGCTGGGACTCGAACCTGGGAACCTTGCGTTCGGAAGATACAGTAGAAGAACGGTTTTCACATTTCACCAATTTTGGAGGCGACGAACGCACTGGGGGGTAAGGTTTTATAGCCTAAAACACTCCCCACGTCAGAAGCTTTCATTTGATATGCACTTGCTACTTTCAGCCGTTGCATTCGAATAATATAGCAAAATCCGTTACACATTTACCTGTACAGTCGCTCAAAAAAGTATCCGAACACTATGGTTGATTACAGAATTCAGAAAAAATATCTGGCAACGATTTTTTTAGAAATTAGTGATCTGGCAATCTTCGTGTCACGTGATTACAGAATTCAGGAAAAACATCTGGAACGGTAACTGGAGCGTGTACAGCAACTGTACACGCTCCAGTTACTGTTCACAGCAAACTGGAGCGTGTGCAGTTACTGCACACGCTCCAGTTTGCTGTGAACGGTAACTGCACACACTCAATATTTCCGTGAGTGAGCCCACACGATCTAGTATCAAAATAATATGACCACCTACAGTCGCTCAAAAAAGTATCCAAACACTATGGTTGACTACAGAATTCAGAAAAAATATTTGGCACCGATTTTTTTAGAAATTAGTGATCTGGCAACCTTCGTGTCACGTGACACGAAGGTTGCCAGATTCATTTAAAGTTTGGAATACCCTAAAAAGTAGAGATACACAAATTACACAGATATTTGTTGTGTATCATTTTTTTGCGTTCATACATACTGAGGTTGCGAGCTTAATAGGTTTTGTTGTCTAACTTCTAAGCGATACTCTTTTATACACTATGGGCTGAATAGACAGGTCACAAGACTCCCAAGAGCTCAGAGAAGTTTAGGGGAGGGGATACATTGGGCAACTTTTAAGTGACAGATGGAAGTCACGTGTCAAGCCATCCATATATATATATTCATATCACACATCAACAATTGAATATTCTTTCAAGGTCAACTCTCGTTTTCCTCTGGCACTTTTGAGAGTTTTCATTTCTTATTTTTTATATTAATATTTAAATTAATTTTGTTTAATTTTTATAAGGAATTTAAACAGTCTATGTTCTTTAGAAAATTAATTAGTAGATTATAGTATATGGGTTTAAGGGATTTCTCTTTTGGCTCAAGGATTGATTGAAAGTTAAATTGATTAGTTTTATGTTTTCTGAGTTTTTGGAAGTATTTATTTCTTTCATCTGTAAATTCTTTACATTGAAAAATTATGTGTTCTGTTGTTTGTGGTTCATTACATTTTAGGCAATTTGGTGAATTTATTTTATTCATTTTGTAGAGCAAGGTATTTGCTAGTGCTAGGTTGGCTTTGATTCCTAATGTTATGCTAATTTCCTTTTTTGCAATTCATAATTGTTGAATTTATTAATTTTATGTGAAATTAAGTATCTGTGTGTGTGACTTGCATATGTGGAATACCAATTTTGAAGTGTACTGTTCATGTGTTTTTTATTTAACTTTTTATGTAGGATAAAATGATATGGGGAATTCATAGAATGGTTCAAGTTTTTTGCATTTTTTGCTAAAGTGTCTGCCATGTCATTGTATTTTATATTAATGTGTGAGGGTATCCATTGTATATGTAATATGTTGTGTTGTGTTTTTTAAGATGCAATATATATATATATGGCTCTCTGCACAAGGAGCCATCATTGGGGCGGGGGTGGCTCAGTCGGTAGCGCGCCTGGCTCGTAATCTGTAGTTCCCAGGTTCGAGTCCCAGCTGAGTCAGAGTTGAGATTTATCTCCGCAAAATTCCCCGCCCTGCCCACGGTCAGTAGGGGACACCGATGGGCTTGGAAAGGCCGCCGTCCGTCGGATGGGACGTTAAGCCGTGGCGCAGTGTGCAGGAGAGTCATACCCTGTGCACGTTAAAGAACACACTGGATGGCCTTGATGGGAGGCTACCATCTGTTTCCTAACAGCTGTTCCAGTGGGTACCCTCCCCCAACCTTCTCTGAGCCTTCGGGGTCCATGTGACCTGGCCATTTAGCCCATGGTGGGCAAAACATTGCCGCTCAGAGGTAAAACAACCCAACCCAAGGAGCCATCCGAAAAACAACGGCCTATCAAAACCCACCAGTGTTCCCTTTCTGACCGAGGGCAAGGGGGAGGGGGAGGAGGATTAGCGGAGAAAAATCTCAACGCTGGCACAGGACTCGAACAAGCGAATCGTATAATTACGAGCCTGCACACTACGGAATGAATTAATCCCTGTCCCGAGGGATATGAGAATTTGAAACATTGCTTAGAGGACTTACTTTGCTAGTGGTCCAATGATGAAAACGCGGGAACCCAAAAAGTACTCCACCATAGTGCGTAAGTTGTTGGCAATCAGTTTAAAATCTTGGTCGCCAAAGTCAAACTGTTTGTTGAACAGAATCTGACAAATGACGTTGCTAGTGCTATTGGACAAAGGGATGTGGATGTCATATGGCTCTCCTTTCGATCTCTCCACATAGCTGAGGAACATCTGGATGATCTCTTGGATGTGACCTTCGAGGCTTATCTTGCCGTAACCGAAATCTTTGGCTCTTTGCAGGAAGAATCTCCTTTGCTCTCGCCATACTTGGCCTTCCGTGTGGGTGATACCTGGATAGGCAAAGAAAAAGTGATTAATCTGAGGAACACTTTTTGGAGAGAAAAACCCCGATGGCAATAACTGCATTGTAATAATAATGCAAAGATTTTGACCGCTCTACGCAAACGAGATTTTCAACATTTCCACTTTTTTATCGCATCAATTGCGCAATTTTTTTTTTTTTTACTATGTTTCCCGTATGGATAATTATAGATTAGCGAATAGGGTTAATAATAGTGTGCCTAAAGTCCTCAGAAAGAAGGGGTGACCTGGGATGTGGTTAGCAGACAATGTCAAACCGGACCTTGTTAGAATTCGTGTGCAGTGGCCAGATGAAGCAGGTGTAGCTCAGGACAAATATGCGAGGTCTGGTTGGACCTCCGTAACCCATGGCTGCTTGAGGATGATGATGAGTTTGATGTTGATTTGATTAATTTTTCTTCTTATTTTTCAGATCAGCCATGGCGGGCCTTCTGAGGCATCTATCGGTCTCCTTTGTCATAGGAGGCCAGGATCAACGAAGGTCTAAGGAGAAGAAGTCCAGCTCCGCACAAGCGTAAGTGGCGCCGCTCTGCGGTTTTTGCCGAAGCCGAATGTGGCAAATTGGTGTGCAGACACAAAAACCACTGTAAGGCGCGATCTGTGCATGCGAAGTGCAATCGTTTTAGCACGCCGCAACTATAATTTGTCTTACTCTTAAATTATTTAATGTGATTTAATTAGTGTTTCAACCTGTCTAAAGTTCATGGCTATTTGCCTACAGTGGTAGCATAGCGTAAAGTTATTCAATGAGAATTTTATCCCGTTCAGGAGTGCATTTTACGAAAACTGGAAAAGCCATTGTATGTTTATTTTGAGCAATTTTTCAGAAGTTTTAAAAATAATATGTAATTTAATACATTTAATCATCTTACGAATATATAAGTCAATGCATTATCCTCATTATGTTGGACATGTTGAGCATGATAATGCACCTGCTCACAAGGCACATATTATCACCAAATGGTTCCAGGAACATGCCAACGATTCTTTTTTTTTTTGCTTCATTGGCCTGCACAATCCCCAGATCTAAACCCTATCCAGCATCTTTTGGATGAGGTGTTAACGGCTCTTTGCAGGGAGACTGTGCTGCCGTCCAATTTGCAGCAACTGTGTGACACAATCATTTCCGCATGGTATGGCTCTACTGAATTTGGGCTCAAATTCAGTAGAGCTAATTTGATAATTATTGAGCTCGAAACACTTGTGAGTTTGTTGGCTGCTTGGTGTAGACAGCCTGTCCAAGGTCAGGTCTAAATGGTACTTATTGTAGTATCATTTAGAATATTTACTACAGTTTCCCAATTAGGGAAACAGCAAGTGGCAACTGTCAATGTAAACTTTTTAACTACCACACTTTAACACTTGAATAATAAGTTTCTCGATGAAACTTTATATTTATTTAAAATTGTTCCGCTTTGTAAAATTTTCGACATCAAAAGGTGGAAATATAAATTAATATAAATGTTGGCAAACGCGAAGAGTTTTTTTATTAGTACTTATTTAACCGAAAATCATTTTTTTATAATATTTTTAAAATCAGTTAAACTTCACAAAAAAGTTTATTTTTATAAGTTGGCAACACTATAAAACAACTACAGATAGTGCAATCGATGTATCGATTGTTTTCCGAAAAATCGATGACTATCGATAGTAAAAAAAATTAATAGTTCGCAACTCTAGTGATCAGCGAGACGTGCCTCAGCAAAACATAATTATCTCTGCCAGCTGTCCCTGGGAGCGGGGGTGGCTCAGTCGGTAGCGCGCCAGGCTCGTAATCTGTAGTTCGCAGGTTCGAGTCCCAGCTAGGTCAGCATTGAGATTTATCTCCGCAAAATTCTCCGCCCTGCCCACGGTCAGTAGGGGACACCAATGGGCTTGGAAAGGCCGCCGTCCGTCGAATGGGACGTTAAGCCGTGGCCCGTGTGCGGGAGAGCCATACCATGTGCACGTTAAAGAACACGCTGGATGGCCCTGACGGGAGGCTACCATCTGTCTCCCAACAGCTGTTCCAGTGGGTCCCCTCCCCCAACCTTCTCTGAGCCTTCGGGGTCCATGTGACCTGGCCATTTAGCACATGGTGTGCAAAAAAGTGCCGCTCAGAGGTAAAACAACTCAACCCTATCATTCAGTTTGTTTCTTGTTTCATTATTCGATACATTTATTATATTCCAGTGAAAATGTCGGTTTTCCTAATTTCTATTTCTCTTATCAATTTTGCATATTCCAGCAGACATCCAAATTCTTTCCTTCTCCTAATGCAAATTTTCCTTTTCTTTCTGATCATTCAGTTCCTCCCATTCTTCACTTTTCCATGCTGTTATTGTAAACTCAGAGCAATTCTCAGTTCCTTAAAATGCTGTTCCTCTCCACAGTTTCGCTTCTTCCAACCAAAATTTGAATCTAAAAATTCTTCAAGGAGGAACAAAGCGACTAAATTAATAGTAACGAATGAATTATATACAGTCTCGGTATATAATTTTCCCTTCATATAGATAATTTTTTCCCATGATTATTAGGGTCACTTAAAAATGCTCTTACGAAATATGCACTCTACCAAGGATTAATATATTCTTTCCGTTGCTTTCCTTTCAAAAGAGGTGGCGCATGGCTTCTTACCTTCCCCCCTAGATCCCAGCTGTTCCCTTCTCAACCTCAATTCTTTCCCTCTTCCTCTTCTCCTATATTTCTTCTCTCTATTTTGGGGCGGGGGGTGGCTCAGTCGGTAGCGCGCCAGGCTCGTAATCTGTAGTTCCCAGGTTCGAGTCCCAGCTGGGTCAGCGTTGAGACTTTTCTCCGCAAATTCCCCCTCCCTGGCCACGGTCAGTAGGGGACACCGATGGGCTTGTAAATGACGCCGTCCATCGGATGGGACGTTAAGCCGTGGCCCCGTGTGCGGGAGAGCCATACCCTGTGCACGTTAAAGAACACGCTGGATAGCCTTGACGGGAGGCTACCATCTGTCTCCCAACAGCGGTTCCAGTGGGTCCCCTCCCCCAACCTTCTCTGAGCCTTCGGGGTCCATGTGACCTGGCCATTTAGCCCATGGTGTGCCAAAAAGTGCCGCTCAGAGGTAAAACAACCCAAACCAAACCAGCTGTCCCTTAAAAACATTCTTTGAAACACATGAACTGATAATCTCTTATTGGATTTATTCTGAAGGACTAATTAAATAATCCTTCATTCTGGAACAGAACATTAATACCGAGCCACCCGAATTTAACGAACCGAATATTAATGTATTATTCTCCTTTATATAACTAATGGTAGATTCTCTACTATTGACATAGTAGAGAATGTATTGACTATATTCTCTACTATTGAGTATACATATATTGAGTAAATATCTTTGTATAATGCAAATATATCTTACCAATGGACCAATAGTGCTAATGCAGTAATATTGCTATTCTATTTGCTATATGCAAAATAATTTATTCATTACTTATTGCTAAAAAATATGATTCTTCTGTTGTTGCGCTGTCCAGGGCGTGGTGTATGATAAAGGGTTTTTTTACAATGAACCGCTTTTAGCTTGGGAAAAAGTTGAATTCCAAGTGGAACCGAAACAGTCATTCAATGATCTCCAGTTAAATTAAACAGACTTTATTAAGTACAAAGTGTGATTTACAATCCTTGCGGCGAAAGTTGGTGCAATGCGATACCGCTATTTGACTCATTTTACAAAGTTGCCTTATGTAACGTACTTCTCAATTGCAACCCGCCTCCAACGTGGAGTCCTTGGTGCTTATCGATGTAGGTGAAGCGGAGGAAGTGGGTGGATGTGTTGGAAAGACGCAAAAGAGGCTCACGTGGCCTTCGATGGAAGATTAACAATGTTTTGAGAAGATAGAACGGTGGGCGCAAGTGTTTCCTCCAAAACAGTAATACCCGATGAAAGCACAAGGACAGAGCAGACTCGTAATCTGTAGTTCCCAGGTTTGAGTCCCACATGGACCAGGGTTCAGATTTATATCTGCAAAACTCCGCGCCCTGCGTTGGGTTGTTTTACCTCTGAGCGGCACTTTTTTGCACACCATGGGCTAAATGGCCAGGTCACATGGACCCCGAAGGCTCAGAGAAGGTTGGGGGAGGGGACCCACTGGAACAGCTCTTAGGAGACAGATGGTAGCCTCCCGTCAAGGCCATCCAGCGTGTTCTTTAACGTGCACAGGGTATGGCTCTCCCGCACACGGGGCCACGGCTTAACGTCCCATCCGACGGATGGCGGCCTTTCCAAGCCCATTGGTGTCCCCTACTGACCGTGGGCAGGGCAGGGAATTTTGTGGAGATAAATCTCAACGCTGACCCAGCTGGGACTCGAACCTGGGAACTACAGATTACGAGCCTGGCGCGCTACCGACTGAGCCACCCCCGCCCCTCGCGCCCTGCCCTCGGCCAGTAGGGGACATCGATGGGCTTGGAAAGGCCGCCGTCCGTCGGATGGGATGTAGAACCACTGCTTCGTGTTCAGCAGAGCCATGCTTTGAGCACGGTAAAAAAACGCGCTGGATAGCTTCGTCCGGAGAATTGAATTTTAGTCGTTACAAGCTCTCCAGTGTATCCCTTTCCTTAACCCTCTCTGAGCTCTTGTGGTGTTTGTGACCTTGCTATTTAGCTTACTGTGCTTCAAAAGTACCCTTTTATCTTAATAAGTTCTTCATTTATCTGGTCTCTATTTTTAATGTTCAAATTTTATTCTTTACTATTTTATTCTTCGTTGATTTTTATTTAGTTTAAAATAAATAGATTTTAGAAAGATTTTAGACAAATCTCTTAACTTTTATAAATATTTAATTTTCTTCCTTTTGCTGAACTATTGTCCAGGCCTTATGTATCAAGGTGACCTTGTTCATTATCTTAAGAATAAAATTTGAACATTAAAAAAAAGACCAGAAAAATGATGCGCTTATTTTTTTACATTTACCATTGCTAAACTCCCATGACCGATGACTTTGGGAAGATCGCTGGCCGTCGGATAGAATGTTAAGCTGAATCCCGTGTGCAGGATTACTTAAGGGGTAAAATCACCTTAAGGGGTAAAATAACCCAAACAACAACCTCTACCAAATGAGCCCAAAGGAATTTCGTTCAGAAATGCATATGAAACTCGTCACCTAAATGTTTCCAGGTTCGAGTCTACATTGTGCCAGGATTCAGATTTTCTTCACTGATTGCCACTGTGCCCTCGATGTGAAAGGGAATATGAAGAGGCATGGAGAGCCTATCATCGGTCAGGTGGAAAGTTAAGACGCTGCCACGTGTATAGGGGATCCATACCTTGTGGATGTTAACGAACACACTGGATGGTCTTAAATGGTGTTTTCCATCTGTATCTGTTTTCCATCTGTTTCCATCATAAAACTTGTATCTCGAACCCATGTCCCTTAGATCAGTAGCCAAGCACGCTAACCACTCAGCCACGGGACGGCTTCCTGGACTAACAGTATAAACCTGTGGCTCGAACACATGTCCCGTTGATCAGTAGCCAAGCGCGCTAACCACTCGGCCACAGGACGGCTTCCTGGACTAACAGTATAAACCTGTGGCTCGAACCCATGTCCCGTAGATCAGTATCCAAGCGCGCTAACCACTCGGCCACGGGACGGCTTCCTGGGACTAACATTAAAACCTGTGACTCGAACCCAGGTCCCTTAGATCAGTAGCCAAGCGCGCTAACCACTCGGCCACGGGACGGCTTCCTGAACTAACAGTATAAACCCGTGGCTCTAACCCATGTCCCGTAGATCAGTAGCCAAGAGCGCTAACCACTTTGCCACGGGACGGCTTCCTAGACTACAGAACCACTCGGCCACAAGACGGCTGCCTGGACTACAGTAAACACTTAATTATCTGCCATGCACTGAGATGAAAATAAAAAAATCAACGGTAAGACACGTCATAAATAATGATAAATGTAAAGTTCGTGCATGCAGCTATGTAAGTACTCACCAAATAAAGCATCTGAATATCATTACAGTGTTGTCTGTTGGATTGTTTTACCTCTGAGCTGCATTTTTGTGCACGAAATGGGCTAAATGGTGGTCACAAGGACCCAAAGGCTCAGACTAGGGTGGAGGAAAACGATCCACAGGACAGCTGGAAGCACACAGATCAGATCTTGTCAATACCATCCAGCGTGTCCTTTAGCATGCATAATGTATGGCTCTCCTGTTCACGGGGCAACGGCTTTACGTCCCATTTGACGGACGGAGGCCTGAAGCCCATCGGTTAAAAAAACCCAATATTTTATCTGTGTCGTCATTCTCACCAATGACAAAATTGTAGCAAAATCTCACGTTTAATAATAATAATAATTAATTAATAATCGAATGTTTACTGTAGCACTAAATTCACGGGAACCATATTTTAAGGAATGTCCCAAAACTGAAACAATTGTAGTTAAGTTATTACTGACTCACCCATTCCATCATCAAACCAGTTAATAATGGAAAATTCTTGCGGACGTCCGTTAAATTCGTCTCCTTTGGTAACTAAAGCTTCCTTTATTACATCCAAACCATTCAAATGTATGTGTGTCCTTCCAGTAACAGTGAAGCTCATAACATCTCCATATTTCTTTGCTAATTCTGCTAGTTTGAGATGCGGCGTAGGACCCAGATAGGGAAGGTATCCTAGGTACGGAAGTCCGATGGGTCCAGGAGGTAAGTTTCGATTTTGGAAAAAGTACCAGAGGATAACTAATCCAACTAGGACTGTCAGCAGCAAGGTGGTTAGTCCAACCGCATCCACTAGAAGGAGAAGATTTTCCACCAACATCTTGAGAGCGAATATTCAACGCTTATCCATGTAGCAAACTGATTTGGCAGATCTCTTAACCACGGTGTTGTGCTCCCCGAGTTCTTCTCATCTGAGGATTTTAATAGCTGTGCTATGATTGGCTGGGAGTTGAACGAGCAAGTGCTCGTGATGTCAGAGATACAAGTAGTTCAAGGTTGAGATTTGAAAGTGTACGTGGGGTATGAAAGGCGAATTAGGATGTGACTGAAGGATGCTGTTTCATCTCCAGCACTTTGTTGTCAGTGTAACAGTGACAACAAAGACCCACTGGATAGTCTTAAGAGAAATATGATTGCCTCCCGTCAAGCTGATCCAGAGTGTTCTTTAACGTGCACAGGATATGAATTTCCCGCACACGAGACCACGGCTTAACGTCCTATCCGACGGACCGCAGACTTTCGAAGCCCATCGGTGTCCCCTATTGAACGGGAACATTTTTTTTTGTCGGAGATAAATTTTAACTGTGGCCCAAGCGAGATTCGGACCTGGGAACTACAAATTACGAGCCTGGCTCGTTACCGACTGAGTTACTCCCGTTTCATTGTGGGGCGGGGGTGGCTCAGTCGGTAGCGCGCCAGGCTCGTAATCTGTAGTTCTCAGGTTCGAGTCCCAGCTGGGTCAGCGTTGAGATTTATCTCCGTAAAATTCCCCGCACTGCCCACGGTCAGAAGGGGACACCGATGGGCTTGGAAAGGCCGCCGTCCGTCGGATGGGACGTTAAGCCGTGGCCCCGTGTGCGGAGAGCCATACCCTGTGCACGTTAAAGAACACGCTGGATGGCCTTGACGGGAGGCTACCATCTGTCTCCCAACAGCTGTTCCAGTGGGTCCCCTCCCCCAAGCTTCTCTGAGCCTTCGGGGTCCATGTGACCTGGCCATTTAGCCCATGGTGTGCAAAAAAGTGCCGCTCAGAGGTAAAACAACCCAACCCAACCCGTCTCGTTGTAGTTAGTGATTCTGCGGAAAATTAATTATTAGTATTCCGAGTAAGACAATTATTTTTAGCTTATTTCAAAGAAAAACAAGTTACTTTTTTCTGTTTGTCGTCTGTTCGTTTGTCTGTCTGTCAGTAAGCAGATTTTGAATATTTTTGAAGAGGAAAATTAAAGATTTCTTTTTGAGTTCAATAGTATTGATGAAATATACCATTCACAGTTTCCGAAGCTCCCAAAAGTTTTAACTACATTCTCTGAGGAGCAGGGATGGCTCAGCAGGTAGCGCACCAGGCCCATCACGTTTTTCTAGAAATTAGTGATCTGCCAACCTTCGTGTCACGTGACACGAAGGTTGCCAGATCACTAATTTCTAAAAACATCTTTGCCAGATATTTTTTCTGAATTCTGTAATCAACCATAGTGTTCGGATACTTTTTTGAGCGACTGTAGGTGGTCATATTATTTTGATACTAGATCGTGTGGGCTCAGTCACGGAAATATTGAGCGTGTGCAGTTACCGTTCACAACAAACTGGAGCGTGTACAGTAACTGCACACGCTGCAATTTTACCTCTGAGCGGCACTTTTTTGCAACCATGGGCTAAATGGCCAGGTCACAAGGACCCCGAAGCCTCAGAGAAGGTTGGGGGAGGGTTGGGTTGGGTTGTTTAACCTCTGAGCGGCACTTTTTTTGCACACCATGGGCTAAATGGCCAGGTCACATGGACCCCGAAGGCTCAGAGAAGGTTGGGGGAGGGGACCCACTGGAACAGCTGTTGGGAGACAGATGGTAGCCTCCCGTCAAGGCTATCCAGCGTGTTCTTTAACGTGCACAGGGTATGGCTCTCCCGCACACGGGGCCACGGCTTAACATCCCATCCGACGGACGGCGGCCTTTCCAAGCCCATCGGTGTCCCCTACTGACCGTGGGCAGGACGGGGAATTTTGCGGAGATAAATCTCAACGCTGACCCAGTTGGGACTCGAACCTGGGAACTACCGATTACGAGCCTGGCGCGCTACCGACTGAGCCAGTTGGGGGAGGGGACCCACTGGAACAGCTGTTGGGAGACAGATGGTAGCCTACCGTCAAGGTCGTCCAGCGTGTTCTTTAACGTGCACAGGGTGTCTCTCCCGCACACGAGACACGGCTAAACATCCCATCCGACGGACGGCGGCATTTCCAAGCCCATCGGTGTTCCCTACTGACCGTGGGCAGGGCGGGAGTTTTGCGGAGTTAAGTCTCAACGCTGACCCAGCTGGGATTCGAACCTGGGAGCTATAGATTATGAGCCTGGCCCGCTACCGACTGAGCCACCCCCGCCCAGCTGAGTGATGGCCTGAAGTGTCTTCAGTTGGACGTCTGTGGGACCTTTGGTACGTGTACCGATGACTCTCAATGCATCCCGGTACGTAGAACTCATGGCTGACCCTTTACACCCATTTATGACCATCTTGCATCCCAATAGAGATGGCATCTACCAGCAAGACAACTGTTCATCTCACAGGTCCAGGTTGGCTGCTACATGGTTGCAAGGAGCATTCTGCTGACTTTGAAATAATGAATTCGTCACCTAGGAGCCCAGATTTAAATCCAATCGAAAATCTTTGGGATACTGTCGAGCAGAGTGTTCGGGCCCCTGTCCCATCAGCGATGATCTTGAGAGAATTGTGGACAGCTCTGGAGGATGCATGGGTCGCCATATCTGAAGAACATTTACGCAAGCTTTGCCGTCCGGTGGCAGAGTGGTTAGCAAGGTTGGCTACTGATCTACGGGACCTGGGTTCGAGCCCCGGGTAAGGCATAGATGTGTGTGTCGTTTTTCTGCTGAGGTCCTGCCATCCTCTCAGACCTTCTACTATGGCATATAAACTGACAGGCTCCTGTCAGACCTCTGTGGTAAGCAGCTGCTTGAGGGGGTATTTTTTTTTGGAGTCCTTGCCTCGTCGTGTGGCTGCCATTATCAGGGCCTGAGGGGGTCCAATACGTTATTACTAGGTTGCTATCCCTAATTCAATGGCACTTCAGTGTATTGTTTGACATTGACATACGATGAATGCAATATTGACATTGAAAAGTGACATTTATATTGTTTAACAAAGAAATTAATGACATTAACATAGGACACCGAGAGTAAACTAAAATTTCTAATTCAAAAGCAAATTTCGTGGCACATGTGCAGGGTGTCTCACATTTACAGTGTTTCTCGTTTAACATTAATCTATTTCGCTCTATAGAAAACCCTTTCCTGGTAAAATACAATAAGTCTCTTTTTTTCAGTTCGGTTATGTACAGTTTCTTTGAGTCGAGCATTTGGTTATGAGGAATGTTTCTGTTTGATCCAACAATCGCTGTTCCATTTTTCGAATTTAGAATGCATCTCTTCAGGTGCAGACATTTTAAATAATATATACAAGTAACTTCTACTTTACTCGGGGCAGGGATGACTCAGTCGTAGCGCGCCAGGTTCGTAAACTGCAGTTTCCAGGTTCGAATCCCAATGGGCAGCGTTGAAATTTATCACCGCAAAACTCCCTGCGCAGGGTCAGTAGGGGACACTGATGGTCTTGGAAAGTCCACCGTCGGTCACGTGGGACGTTAAGCCATGCCCTCCGTGTGCGGGAGAGCCATACCCTATGCACGTTAAAGAACACGCTGGATGGCCTTGACGGTAAGCTACCATCTGTCTCCCAACAGCTGTTCCAGTGGGTTTCCTCCCCCAACCTTCTCTGAGCCTTCGGGTTCCTTGTGACCTGGCCATTTAGCCCATTGTGCGCAAAAGATGGATGGCCTTAACGGGAGGCTGCCATGTCTCCCAACAGCTGTTGCAGTATTAACAGGTGTTGTATATATCTTACTCTATTATTCTGTACATGTCAACTAAATTTAGACTTTCAATCGATATATGTAACACATTATTAAACTATTATATTTATTTCTGATTATACATTTCGAAATTCTGTTCACCTCTATTTTTTTTCTATTCTAATTTTATCAATTTTCTTACTCTTTCATTCTGTACACGTTAATTACTTTGTAAACTTCTGTTAAAAGTATTTTAAACTCCCAAACATCTATTTTATTTTTCTCCTTTTTTAATCTTATTATTCTATTCGGTCTCTTACCTATTTTTAATACATTCTTCTCTTACTCCCTTTTTTTCTACTCTTTAATTTTTTTTCTTAACTTTTTTAAAATTATTATTACGTGGTAGGGAAGGCTCAGTTGGTAGCGTGCCAGGCTCGTAACCTGCAATACTCAGGTTCGGGTTCCAGCTGTGCAAGTGTAGAGATTTTTCTCTGCCAACTCCCCGCCCTGCCCACAGGCCGCCGCCCGTCGAATGGGACGTTAAGCCGTGGTTCCGTGTGTGGGAGAGCCACACCTCACGCACGTTAAAGAACACGCTGGACGGCCTTGACGGGAGGCCGACACACGTCTCCCAACAGCTGTCCAGTGGGTTCCCTCTCCCAATCATACATGTACGCACGAGAGCTCGGAAACTTGGACACTAGTCCCAACCAATTGATTTCATGGTAGCGATAACCTTTTTTATGCAATAAAAAATAAAGCTTGGAACTCCCCCTTGAAAACGATCGACTCTAGGCATAATTCAATTACATAGTTACAGTAAATATTCTGAATTTATCGCTACCAATCCCTATTGGCAAAATAATTCCTTGGCGCAGCTCAAAATTCAAAAAGTTTCTATTTTCTTGAATTCAATGTACAGACGGAAATAGACAATTATTGTGCAATGCAGATCTTTTCGATAGGTCCTTCTCTGCTGCTTTGCAGCTTCAATATGAGTTTTCCTTTTGCGTCGATCAGCACACGAGAGTTGGGTTGGGTTGTTTTACTTCTGAGCGGCACTTCTTTTTATGAATTAGCACACCATGGGCTAAATGGTCAGGTCACATGGACCCCGAAGGCTCAGAGAAGGTTGGGGGAGGGGACCCACTGGAACAGCTGTTGGGAGACAGATGGTAACGTCCCGTCAAGGCCATCCAGCGTGTTCTTTAACGCGCACAGGGTATGGCCCTCCCGCACACGGGGCCACGGCTTAACGTCCCATCCGACGGACGGCGGCCTTTCCAAGCCCATCGGTGTCCCCTACTGACCGTGGGCAGGGCGGGGAATTTTGCGGAGATAAATCTCAACGCTGACTCAGCTGGGACTCGAACCTGGGAACTACAGATTACGAGCCTGGCGCGCTACCGACTGAGCCACCCCCGCCCCTCAGCACACGATAGTGACATGTGGTGTCTTCCATTAGATGTAGTACTGTCTTGTATAGTGGAGCATCGGATGGCATCACTTAACCATAATTACTCTCACCTAACCATAATTTAGGTTCCATCTTTTTGCATAAAAATGGAAAAAATTATAAATTATAATAATATATTGTCCCTGATAAATATAAAAGGCACAAAAGGTATTTTTCGCAGTCAAAGAGCTTCTGGGACATGTTGTGCGTTCGATGAGATGTAAGGCCATGACTACATGTGAGGGATAGCCATATCCTGTGTACGTTAAAGAATACACTGGGAAGCCTTGACGGGAGGCTACCATCTGCCTTCCAAGGTCCAGAGGGTTCCCTCCCCCAACTTTGGGGTTGGGGTGGCTCAGTCGGTAGCGCGCCAGGCAAGTAATCTGTAGTTCCCAGGTTCCAGTCCCACCTGAGTCAGCGTTGAGATTTATCTCCGTAAAACTCCCCGCCCTGCCCACGGTCAGTAGGGGACACCGATGGGCTTGGAAAAGCCGCCGTCCGTCGGATGGGACGTTAAGCCGTGGTCCCGTGTGTGGGAGAGCCATACACTGTGCACGTTAAAGAACACGCTGGAAGGCCTTGACGGAAGACTATCATCTGTCTCCCAACAGCTGTGGGTCCCCTCCCCCAACCTTCTCTGAGCCTTCGAGGTTCTTGTGACCTGGCCATTTAGCCCATGGTGTGCAAAAAAGTGCCGCTCAGAGGTAAACCAACCCAACCCCAAAACTTTCTCTTAGTCCTCGGGATCGTTGTAACCTAGCCATTTAGCCCATTGTGTGGAAAGACTTTGCTTCTCAAAGGTAAAACAACCCAACCCTCCTCGAGACGTAGAAAATATTAACGTTGTAGTTTTAAGAGGAATATTAGTAACCTTTTTTTGGTTGTAGATGAATTATATTTTTATAGCAAATTTTAAATTAAAATAAAAGTTTCCAAAACCATATCCGTGACGTCGTATAAGCAGAGCCATAATACTCTGAAAATTAAAGGATACTCCGGATGGCCTTGACGAGAGTAAGGGACACTGATGGGTTCGGAAAGGATGCCGTCCATCGGATGAGACGTTAACCCGTGACCCCGTGTGAGAGAGAGCTATACCCCGTGCACGTTAAAGAAGACGCTGGATGATCTTGATGGGAGGCTACCATCTGTCTCCCGACAGCTGTTCCAGTGGGTCCCCTTTCCCAACCTTCTCTGAACCTTCGGGGTCTATGTGACCTGGCCATTTAGCCCATGGTGTGCAAAAAAGGGCCGCTCAGAGGTAAAACAGTTTTTTGGCCACGTTTTTCTTTCTTTGTGCCCCACTGAGGAGTGGTCAACTTCACAAGGTTCTTGTGCTGACCATTTATACCAACTAGATTGGACTAATTTATGGCTTTGAGCTTGATTATGGATCCTGGACTTGCTGCACTGGTAGGCTTCTGTTGAGGGAAAATCTTCCGCTGTGTTTTCTGTTCGCTTGTGAGTTGCCATCCCTAAGTGAATAGAGGCATGGGATACCTTTTATCAGCTGGTGGATAATCCTGATCGGAAGCCATCAGAGTTACCTGAACTCTCACTTAGCTAGTTGGGCATCGCCAATCCTAAACTGTAGTAATGTACCTCAGGCAGGTTATATGGCTCTTGCAAAGGTCTACTCGAAATGGTAGTGCCTGAAGTTCCTACCAGCATGGGTATCTTCGGCTTGTAGCAGTGGGGGAACAGGTCTTTGCCCCATCCTGCGATCAGGGGTCTGTTTGATGTTAGCCATATCTCTCTCAATAAACCAAGTTTCTTTAAAACTCCTACTAATCATATTCTCTCTACAGGTACGTGGGACGTGAGGACGTTACATTAAGTTTTTTTTTTCGTTCAAGAAAGATTAGTTAAATCGTTGTCTTTCAACAACTGTTACAGTGGGTCCCCTCCCCCAACCTTCTCTGAGCCTTTGGGGTCCTTGTGGTCTGGCCATTTAGCTCAAGGTGTGCAAAAATGTGCAGCTCAGAGGTAAAACAACCCAATCCAACCTGAACCTTTGGGGCCTTGTTACCTGACCATTTAGGGGCGGGGGTGGCTCAGTCGGTAGCGCGCCAGGCTCGTAATCTGTAGTTCCCAGGTTCAAGTCCCAGCTGGGTCAGCGTTGAGATTTATCTCCGCAAAATTCCCCGCCCTGCCCACGGTCAGTAGGGGACACCGATGGGCTTGGAAAGGCCGCCGTTCGTCGGATGGGACGTTAAGCCGTGGCCCCGTGTGCGGGAGAGCCATACCCTGTGCACGTTAAAGAACACGCTGGATGGCTTTGACGGGAGGCTACCATCTGTCTCCTAACAGCTGTTCCAGTGGGCCCCCTCCCCCCAACCTTCTCTGAACCTTCGGGGTCCATGTGACCTGGCCATTTAGCCCATGGTGTGCATGGTGTGCAGGGTCCATGTGACCTTGGCCATTTAGCCCATGGTGTACAAGCCTGGCGCGCTCCATTAGCCCATTCCTGCACGATTTTTTGCCCATTGTGCAAAAAAGTGCCGCTCAGAGGTAAAACAACCCAACCCAACCTGACCATTTAGACCGTTGCGTCGAAAAATGCGTCGCCTAGTTAAAAAAACAACCCAAACCAACTTTCCCATAATAAAATCTGAACCCTTGGGGTTTTTGTGACCTGGACATTTAGTCTATTGTGTGTTACAAAGTGTTGCTCAAGGGGAAAATAATCTAATCTAATGACTACATTTCAGAGCAGTAGTAAATTAATGTTCACTTATTTGCCTTTTCTCTTCTTATAAATCAGATTGAGAAATTAAAGTGAAAAATTTAATAGATATGATCCACAAATAATTAAAAACAACAAAAGGGTAGCAGAAAATTTTATTTGAAGCCAAGTCGCGCTTCTTTTAATGGTAGCCACTGTTCACACTGCTTCAAACAATACAACCTCGTGAGCCACGTTTCACAATCTGTTCAAACTAACAAATCACACGCAGTTAATGTATGAGAGTAGGACGCACTGAGTGTCACAAAACGTGATTCAGCATGCGCTAGAACGTTCTAGAATATTTTCGATAATCAGTTCAACTTTCAGAAGTTCGTCTTTTGGTTCAAAATCTTCTCATGCCCTAAACCGAATATCTAAATTTTCCTTCAGAAATCAGATGCATATTTTTGCGAATCAAACCAACGATTAGTTGGGACGACAAATTAAAGGTATGGTGGTTAGTAATTCAACTTAACTGTTCAAAGAGCGTGTGATATGGACTTCTAGACAACATTCTGACTGCAACTATGCCGCTCTTAGGATCATTGATTCCTTACACAAGCCGTTCCCTCTGGAAGATTTTCGACCACCCTTTGATAACACTGAGTCAGAATATCGGATTCTTCCTCGAAGACTTTGACCATCCGTTGATGTCGGAAGAGGATCTTCTTCCTCCAAGCAAGAGAAGAACCTGCGACGAGATACAGATGAATGAAACCGATTTCGAAGCCAAGATCGACGTCAGCCAGTTCCATC
The DNA here is from genome assembly GCA_038380435.1 of Ryuthela nishihirai. NCBI lineage: Eukaryota > Metazoa > Arthropoda > Arachnida > Araneae > Heptathelidae > Ryuthela > Ryuthela nishihirai. The sequence continues at coordinate 61,695,536 of JAWZYU010000029.1, read as the reverse complement.
CAGATGAAGTCAAGGTGACCACAGATGACAATTTCATCACCATCCATGGGAAACATGAAGAAAAGAAAGATGAACATGGATTTATTTCCCGTGAGTTCACCCGCAAATACCAACTGCCTGCAAATGTGGATCCAGAGAGTACATCGTCCAATCTCGACAAGGACGGCATTCTTCACATCAGGGCCACGAAACGGAAACCAGTCCGTCCTTCAAAGAGCCAAAGAGGCATTCCTATCGTGAGAGGAAACTCAAGTCCCGCCTCCAGGAGTTATGGATATGATTAAACCGTACGTAATCTGCATTGACTTTTATTCTTCCCCGCGTTGACGCCACAACCCTTGATTATTGGCAGCCTAGCTTTTTTTGGCATCATAGCTCTTGCAGCCCTCGATGCTGTTTGAAACGAAGTTCAGTGTCTGGTTTGATTAAGTTAAAGCAGCACAATCAATAAAGTCGAGAAAAGTTATCAATTATTGTGTGTTGTTCCACTTATACAAGTGCATTTTCCAACAAAGCTACAGCAAAATATTTTTTTGCTTCATTTCTATAAATCATACATTAAATTCTCGTATTCCGGCGGGGACTAGGTTGTCTTACTTCAGTGACAATTGTTTTGCATAATATCAGCTAAATGGCCGAGTCACAAGGACCCCGGCGGCTCAAAGAAGGTTGGAGGAAGATGACCCACTGGACAGCTGTTAGGAGACAGACGGAATCATCCTTTTCATGCAATCCAACTTATTCTTTAACGTACACTGGGTATGGCTCTCTTCTGTACACAGCCCACGGCTTAACGTCCCATTCGACGGATGGCTGTCTTTCCAAACCCATTGGTATCCCCTTTCTCACCGAAGCCTGGGCTTAAGGTACAGGTGCTTCTCTACTTACGAACAGGTTACGTTCCCGAGGTTTTGTCGTAAGTCGAAAACTAACCTAAAAAGTATATTTGACACAGAATAACCACTTATTGTTAGTGTTTGATCCTTCGATGTACTTGCTAGAATGCATTACACTCGCTATTGCTTACTAGCAGGTGTTTCAAATGCTGCAAAAATCTGCTGTGGTATATGGTAACATAAGTCGATATTATAAATAAAACAACTTACACTGTTAACGTATATGTTTGTACATAAATAATATAATACGTATTGTAAATAACTAAAAAAGGAAAATCAGACGACGCTATCGACTTCAACGCCATGAATCCGCGCGAAATTTAAATTTTAGATGTACGGTCAAATTGTTCGTAAGTCTGAAAGTTTGTAAGTTGAACGTTCGCAAGTAGTGGAGCACCTGTACTTTAATCCCATGAAAAAGCGCATTAAAGTGATTGCAGTGTTTTGTTTTTCATCAATTCAATGTCATTCGTTTTGTTTTTCAATCTGCGAAGAAACAAAAAACACCGCTGAAAATGGTTCAATCCTAACTGGTTCATTTGTGTGGACCACATTTGCGAGAATAACACTAGATAATTAAACCGCAGAGCAACTGCTGCCCGCCATCTTCTTTTTTGGCGTAGAAATATGCGCGGAGTAATATAGTAGTTTGTAATTGTCTCTGATTTCATTTAATTTATTTGAAAGGGGCACATCTTTCAGTACAGTTAGGAGTGTTAGTTATATATTCTTTGTGTCCCAGTATAGTTAGGAGTGTTAGTTACAATAATAAATATATTTAAAAAAGCCAACAAAATTAAATAATTACGACATAGCTTCAAAACACGAAAGATGCAAGCAAATGGAACATTGATAGTCACTTTAAAAAATCCCTAAAACTGAATAATGACATCGGAGAGAATTAGCTAAAAAATGAAACTACTAATGTTTGAATGTTTTTTTTGTAGAGTTTTTCTTGAATCCCCTCTCCTCTCCCCCTCACAAAAAAAAAGCATTTTCGGAGGCCTTATACCGTGAAAAATCCAGAATGTGGCAAAATAAAGAGACTAAATGTGAAAGAAAATTTTTACATTAAATAAATACCCTAAAGCAGCTGCTTGCCGCAGAGGTCTGACAGGAGCCTGTCAGTTGATACACAACAGAGAAGGTCTGATGAGGAAGGTGAGACCTCAAAATAAGGACAACACAAACATGCCTTACCGGGGCATGAAACCGGGTTGGGTTGTTTTACCTATGAGCGGCACTTCTGTGCACAATATGGGCTAAATGACCAGGTCAAATAGAGGCTTATAGAAGGATCTGGAGAGGGGACCCACTGGACAGCTGTTGGGAGGCAGATGGTAGCTTCATCCAAAAGATAGTGGCCTTTCTAAGCCCATCGGTGTCCCCTACTGACCGTGAGGAGATCAGGTAGTCAAAGTCCATCGGTGTCCCCTACTGACCGTGAGGATGGCAGGTAGTCCTCATCGGTGTCCCCTACTGACCGTGAGGACGTCAGGTAGTCTATGCCCCTCAATGTCCCCTACTGACCGTGAGGATGGCAGGTAGTCCTCATCGGTGTCCCTTACTGACCGTGAGGAGGTCAGGTAGTCTAAGCCCATCGGTGTCCCTTACTGACCGTGAGGACGTCATGTAATCTAAGCCAATCAGTGTTCCCTACTGACCGTGACGAGGTCAGGTAGTCTAAGCCCATCGGTGTCCCTTACTGATCGTGAGGAGGTCATGTAGTCTAAGCCCATCGGTGTCCCCTACTGACCGTGAGGAGGTCAGGTAGTCTAAGCCCATCAGTGTCTCCTACTGACCATGAGGAAGGCAGGTAGTCCCCATCAGTGTTCCCTACTGACCGTGAGGATATCAGGTAGTCAAAGCCCATCGGTGTCCCCTACTGACCATGAGGATGGCAGGTAGTTCTCATCGGTGTCCCTTACTGACCGTGAGGAAGTCAGGTAGTCTAAGCCCATCGATGTCCTATTCTGACCGTGAGGAAGTCAGGTAGTCTAAGCCCATCAGTGTCCCCTACTGACCGTGAGGAGGACAGGTAGTCCTCATCGGTGTCCCTTACTGACTGTGAGGAGGTCAGGTAGTCTAAGCCCATCGGTGTCCCCTAATGACCGTGAGGAGGTTAGGTAGTCTAAGCCCATCAGTGTCCCCTACTGACCATGAGTGAAGGCAGGTAGTCCCCATCAGTGACTGTGAGGAGGTCATGTAGTCTAAGCCCATCGGTCTCCCTTACTGACCGTCAGGAGGTCAGGTAGTTCTCATCGGTGTCCCTTACTGACCGTGAGGAAGTCAGGTAGTCTAAGCCCATCGATGTCCTATTCTGACCGTGAGGAAGTCAGGTAGTCTAAGCCCATCAGTGTCCCCTACTGACCGTGAGGAGGACAGGTGGTCCTCATCGGTGTCCCTTACTGACTGTGAGGAGGTCATGTAGTCTAAGCCCATCGGTGTCCCCTAATGACCGTGAGGAGGTTAGGTAGTCTAAGCCCATCAGTGTCCCCTACTGACTATGAGTGAAGGTTCCCCCCCCCCCCCCCCCCCGCCCATAGCTACGTCCCTGCAGCCAAGAATATGTAATTTTAAACTTCAGGGGAAAACAAGTTCAGGCAGGAAGTTCACACTGTACACTATGCATTGTAGACTATTTTATGTCAACATATAATCTGTGCGTCTACTATTGATTGATTAATAAACTTTTGATACTCCGAGTTAGGTCTATAGCAAAATTAATTGCTTGATTTCTTGGGCAACTTGATTGACTCCACAGCTTTGAGTTGTTTTACCTCTGAGCGGCACTTTTTTGCACACCATGGGCTAAATGGCCAGGTCACATGGACCCCGAAGGCTCAGAGAAGGTTGGGGGAGGGGACCCACTGGAATAGCTGTTGGGAGAGATATTAGCCTCCCGTTAAGGCCATCCAGCGTGTTCTTTTACGTGCACAGGGTATGGCTCTCCCGCACACGGAGCCACGGCTTAACGTCCCATCCGACGGACGGCGGCCTTTCCAAGCGCATCGGTGTCCCCTACTGACCGTGGGCAGGGCGGGGAATTTTGCGGAGATAAATCTCAACGCTGACCCAGCTGGGACTCGAACCTGGGAACTACAGATTAGGAGCCTGACGCGCTACCGACTGAGCCATCCCCGCTCCCCCCCACAGCTTTGGAAGAGAGAAGTTGTTTTTGAACGTCAATCAAAAAGTCGAAAAGATATTTGAGATCTGCCCCGATACTCTTGGTATATCGTGAGTTTCAAAAATCGCCTCCACCTCTTTGAAGAATAACGGGAGCTCCCTTGGATCTGTTGGGGTTGGGTTGGGTTGTTTTACCTCTGAGAGGCACTTTTTTGCACACCATGGGCTAAATGGCCAGGTCACATGGACCCCGAAGGCTCAGAGAAGGTTGGGGGAGGGAACCCACTGGAACAGCTGTTGGGAGACAGATGGTAGCCTCCCGTCAAGGCCATCCAGCGTGTTCTTTAACGTGCACAGGGTATGGCTCTCCCACACACGGGGCCACGGCTTAACGTACCATCCGACGGACGGCGGCCTTTCCAAGCCCATCGGTGTCCCCTACTGACCGTGGGCAGGGCGGGGAATTTTGCGGAGATAAATCTCTACGTTGACCCAGCTGGGACTCGAACCTGGGAACTACAGATTACGAGCCTGGCGCGCTACCGACTGAGCCACCCCCGCCCCGATCTGTTGGGGGGTTTCGAGAGTGCTCCCCTCAGAAATTGGGAATATCGTTGAATCCTCTCGATTTCCCTCATTCCTGTATCCGATTCAGATGACAGAAACAGGCATCTCAAATGCAGGCCTTCTACCGGAATCACTCGGATCTCTGTCATTTAAAGTTCATGATTTCTTTTCAGTGCTCTTGCCTTAGCCGGAAAATATGGACGAGTTGTGAAAATTGGGATTGTTTTTGTGAAATTAAGGAGAGTTGAGAAAATCGAGAACTCTTGGCAAAGTTTTGGGGAGAGTGAAAAATTTGAAGTGACTTGGCAAGTTCAGGAGAGATGTAAAAATTGGGATTGTTTTTGTGAAATTAAGTAGAGGTGATAAAATCGAGGCAACGGCAAAATCTAGGGGAGTTGGCAAAATTTGAAGCCACTTGATAAAATACAGGGGAGTTGTGAAAATTGTGCCTTTCTTGTGCAATTGAGGAGAGTTGATAAAATTCAGAGAATTTGTAAATCAGAGAAGATGTAAAAATTGCGATTTTTTTCTGTAAAATTACGGCGAGTTGGCAAAATCTAGAGTAGTTGGGAAAATTCGAATCCACTTGGTAAAATATAGGCGAGTTGTGAAAATTGAGATTTGTTTTGTGAAATTAAGGAGTGTTGGAGAAATTATTGAGGAAACTTTACAAAATGTAGGGCAGTTGGGAAAATTCGAATCCACATGGAAAATACGGGCGAGTTGTGATAATTGGGGCAGGATAGTTGATGAAAAGCGAGAAAACTTGGCAAAATTTAGGGGAGTTTCAAAAGTTTGAAGTGATTTGGCAAAATTAGGATAGATAGATATATATACTGGGATTAGTTTCGTGAAATTAAGAAGAGTTTGCCAAATCAAGGGAAAATTCACACAAAAAAAAACACAAGGGAAAATTCACTTACTACAATTCAGACGAGATGTAAATATTGGAATTATTTCAGTGAAAATATGGCTAGTTGGCAAAATTGGAAGTTAAATGGCAAATTACGGTTAGCTGGTAAAATTGTAAGGGAAGTGGCAAAATGCAGGAGAGTTGTGAAAAATGCCCCCCCCCCCTCCCACACACACACACGGAGCAGAAATCTAGGTAAGTTGCTCAGTTGGTAAAATTTAAATTTAGAGTTAAAAAAATTTTGATTTCTCCTTCCCCCAACCGTAGTCCTTCGCTACGCCCCTGGACCTGGCATAGTTTTCAATTTACTAAGAAAATGTTTCTTGCAGTTATTCAATGAAAGTGTGCTTCAATGAAAATGAAAAGTGGATTTGGGTTGGGTTGTTTTACCTCTGAGCGGCACTTTTTTGCACACCAGGGCTAAATGGCCAGGTCACATGGACCCCGAAGGCTCAGAGAAGGTTGGGGGAAGGGACTCACTGGAACAGCTGTTGGGAGACAGATGGTAGCCTCCCGTCAAGGCCATCCAGCGTGTTCTTTAACGTGCACAGGGTATGTCTCTCCCGCACACGGGGCCACGGCTTAACGTCCCATCCGACGGACGGCGGCCTTTCCAAGCCCATCGGTGTCCCCTACTGACCGTGGGCAGGGCGGGGAATTTTTGCGGAGATAAATCTCAACGCTGACCCAGCTGGGACTCGAACCTGGGAACTACAGATTATAAAAAGTGGAAAAGAATTCAATGAAAAGTGTGTTTTTTTTTCTCTTGTTTTTATTAATTTCGAAATTTTTATTCTGCTGTATTAGTTTTTATTTATGTTTATTCCATTGCTTTTGCTTTGATCATAATCTTGTTTGCAAATTTTCTTATCGGCTTTATTTAGTTTTTTAATAGCAATTTGAAACTGCTGCTACAATTTTCTAATGAGTAGACATGATGCAATGACATAAGCTTTTATTCCCATGAATCAGTACAGTTAAGCAATTGTCTTTAAATTATCAGTTACCTGAATAATGCTACTTTTTTTACTGGGTACACTGTTGTAGTTTTCAGAACGATCGGTTTTTTTTATTCCAACAATTATTTCGTTGTTTCTCGTGATAACAATCCCTGGTGGGAGCAGAGTCAGTCATCGTAACAAGAATGTACTTTTTATGTGACAGTTTTTTTTTTTTCAATCTGGAATGGCATTATCATTTAGTTTACATTTAAAAGGTAGTCCTAAGAGTTCGCTTCATAAATCTTACAGGTGAATGATCTTAACAGGCATCTGAAAAATATTTACCATATCTTAGCATGAGCGTTATCTTTACGCCGACACTGCAGCACCTACTTCATACTAATTTTTGCTCCTAATTCGAATGTATATGAAACATTGTTTTTCTTATTCTTCGAAGGATTAACTTATGTAGTTTGGCTATTGCACAGTTCGACATGATAAAAAGAAGTATAAATTATTCTAATAAAAAGAAGTATATATTATTCTATAAGTTATATTTATGCTTCAGCAAACATTTTTACTAGACAACATCCAACGTCACAGAGTTTATGTTAAAAAATAAACATCCTGGAGAGGAAAGCAGCAGAACTTCGCGTAAAACGTTCGTTAAAAAACTAAAAAAGGTTATAAAAACAGTTTATCACAAACACAACAACAATCAGTATCTTACTGTGCAGATTGAGTTGGTTCTTCAGACTTCTTTTCCGTTTGCACCTTTTCGGATGTTTGCTGTTGTGAATGTTGAGTCTTCGTCTCCGTTGTTTTGCTGGAAGACTGGACAGTAACGGGCACGAAACGTTCCGTAGGCTTTGGCGCATCTAATGGCTTCCTAGGAACTTCAATGGTCAGCATTCCTTTGGCATTGAGAGTAGCAGTAACGCGTTCTGGTTTAATTCCAGCGGGCAGCATATAGCGACGAGTGAACTCACGGGAAACAAATCCATGCTCATCAGCTTTCTCTTTATGCCTAGCGTTAACAACTACTTGTTTGTCGACAATTTTCACTGTGATATCCTCGGGGGCCAAATGGCTGATGTCCAGCGTTACTTGGAACTTACCTTCGTCTGTTCTGACCTCAGATATCCCTCCGCCGCTGGTCTGTCGCCTGGGAAATGGAGAATAACCACGGAAGAAGGTTGGAGACACATCACGTCCACTAAATCCCTGTCTGAATGACCAGCTCTTTGATCGAGTTGGAAAATCCCAGTCGTCCAACCAATCGCTGTCCATCATGGAAGGGACAAGAGTTCGGGCAAAAGGCATAGTTGTTCGAATACTTCGCTAAGGAGCTTCGGTACAAAAAGTTCTGTATTCTTAAATGCTCTGGAAGCGTTTTAAAACAATTGTGAGGAAAATCCGGTTCTCACTCAGCACACTAAGAATTGTCAAAGTAAGCAGCAGAATCCTTATGAGTACAAGTCCTAGTTTGGCCAATATATAGCCTCTGAAAATAGCCTAGAAAGTTCTGGAAACATCCAGAAGTTCTGACACACTAATCCTCCTACACTAAGACAGGAGTTACTACTCTTTTCTTGATTGACTAATCTGACGGATTGGAGATGCTGCAACGAAAGTTTCCCGCATCTTCCAGCGGATTCTTCTCTGGGCCAAAACAAAGCACGAGAAAAAAAAATTCTATGTGCTTTCCCATCCGCGAAGTCGAAGGACAGGTCTATCTCTCTCAGCTATCGTTGGCATGAACAAAATTGCCGTAGTCGGCGATTTCTTCAGTTCTTTTCGTAAACGAAATGACGACATTCGTCAGTGACGCCGGCGGAAATGACGTCATGGCAGCTGGGGACACGAGGGCAGTGTTGACTTTTGAACACGTGGGAGTCAAAATAGATTCTGTGTCAAGGCTTCTGTTCCTGCTCACACTGACATTCGTGGACCATTGCTCAAGATATATTTTTAAAGGTTTCAGCTTTATTTCACAGTTTAGCAGTTAGATGGAGCAATAATTAATATTATTCTGCTAATTAGAATGGGTAATTTTTTAGTTCGAATCACTAATTTTGCTAAAGATGGCAATTATTATTGAGGAAACCTTTTTCTTTCGGTCTTGGTTCAGTCATTAAAATGCATCGATTTAATAATCTAGTTTCTTGAGACATAGAGCCGAATATAGGAAAGGTCCGATTTTCTGAAATCAACTAGCATTAGATCAAATATGAAATCTCAATTCTCGACAAAGGAAAGGTTGTTGGAAAAATGGAAATTCTTGTTGAATGGTGTGCAACTTTTTTTTCTCGAAGGGAATCAGTTCGCATTCAACTTTTTTGTTCTTAGAGATGAAAATTCTTTTTGTGTTGGATCGGTATTGACGAAGCAGGGGCATAGCGAAGGACTAGGACTATGGTTGGGGGGTGGGGGAAGTCCAATATTTTCCAACTGGAGCAAAATTTTGGCAAAGTTTGCAAACTTGCTTAGATTTTTACTCCGTGTGGTGGTGGTGGTGGTGGGGTGGGGGGGGGTATTATGGACAATTTTCACACGACTCTCCTACATTTTCCCATTTGACTTCCAATTTTGCCAACTAGCCATAATTTCTCAGATATACGTCTGAATTGTAGCAAGTCAGTATGAATTTTACCTTGATTTGGTCAAATCTTCAAATTCCGCAAGATTTTGCCAAGTTTACTCGATTTTAGTCAACTATCCTGAATTTCACGAAAACAATCCCAATTTTCACAAATCGCTCGTATTTTCCAAGTGGATTCGAATTTTGCCAACTGTCCTAGATTTTGCCTTCTCGCCACAATTTTACAGAAGAAAAATCCCAATTTTACATCACACCTGATTTTTGTAAAGCCAATCTGAATTTTGCCAACTCCCCCAAGATTTTCCAACTCTCCTAGATATTGCGAATCTGCCACAATTTTGCCAACACGCCATAATTTTACAGAAAAAAAGATTGCAATTTTTACATCTAACCTGAATTTTGTCAACTCTCCACGATTTTGCCAAGTCACTCCGAATTTTGCCAACTGCCTAAGTTTTGCCAACTCGCCATAATTTTACAGAAAGAAATCCTAATTTTTACATCTCACCTGAATTTTACCAACTCCCCAAGATTTTGTCAAGTCACTCCGAATTTTGCCAACTCCCCAAGATTTTGCCAACTCACCTGTATTTTACTAAGTGGCTTCGAATTTTGCCAACTGCTCTAAATTTTGCCGTCTCTCCATTTTCCATACTGCCTTAGATTTGCCAAGTTGCCTCGATTTTGACAATTCCCTTAATTTTCCAAAAAAAAAAATTACAAATTTTCACAATTCACCTAGATTTTACGAAGTCGCTTCGAATTTTGCCAAATCCGAATTACTTTGGGGGGGAGGGGGAATTACCATGGCTCGGCCCCTGTGACGAAGTATTACGTTGCGCACTTTTCGAATCTTCCAAAAGCTTTAATTGCTCCCTCCAATGATGGAAAATGTTTAAACGAATATTTAAACGAGCTTTAATTGCCACTTTGTGGTTAGGGAGCTAGCGATGGTTCCAGCAAGGCAAACTTCGTGTGTTGTGCTAGCTCTAACCTGAGGCAGTGGTCAGCAGTGACTTCGGTCTTAGTAGGGCATGCCCTTGTATGAGAAGGCCTATAAAAGCTAGGAGTAGCTTCTAGGATTATGTATTTATGTTTAAAACTTGAAATTTTGATGGTGGTGGTAAAAATAAGAAATTTCACTGGTGGATCGTCGAGAGATATTTCACTGACAGCATCAATCTGCCTCCTTCTCTCAGAGGGATGTGAGAAAAGGAATTTTTAAATTGAAGGAGTAAATGAAAAATATTTTTTGTGTTATATAAGGACTAATAAAATGCTACGATTTGTATTTTCTTAATCATCCTTTAGTTCAAACTAAAGCTTTTAAAGAGTGCAAAAGTAAGTAAACGAAAAACTTAATTCTCTTTGAAAAGGAGATTCCCGTCTTCTATCTGCGTCTTCTAGTCTCACAGAGGATATGTGTTCTTCTAGTTTGAATATTAATTCATATAACCTCTCAAACTTTTTAAAATGCGTTTTTTAATGTGTTCATGCAATAAGGGCGTTATTAATTTAAAATGAAGGTAATTAAATATGGGTTTTATTTTTAATGTAAAGGAATATCTAAAATATTCTTTTTGCATTTTAGATAAATACAAGTAGAAACATATTCAGCTACATATTAAAAGAAATATGTTTATATGTATAATTTCTATCGGCAACCTCCTTTGAGCAGCATATTGTGCAGAGAGAGACTCCTTTGGTTTGGCCATGTTGCCTGTATGGATAATTATAGATTAGTGAATAGGGTTATGAACAGTGTGCCTAAAGGCTTCAGAAAGAAAGGGAGACCTAGAATGCGGTGGACAGATAATGTCAAACAGGACCTTGTTAGAACTGATGTGCAGTGGCCAGATGCAGCAGTGTAGCTCAGGAAAGATATGCTTGGAGAACTATATTGCACGGTCTGGTTGAACCTTCGTAGCCCATGGCTGCTTGAGGATGATGATGATAATTTCTGTTAATTTAATGTAAACAAATACAAATAAAAATTAATTAATAGTGTGTGGCTGGATGGACGGTCACAAGGACCCCAAGGGCTCAGGGAAGGTTGGGAGAAGGGGATCTACTGTAGTTAGGAAACGGATTGAAGCCTTCATTTAGGGTCATCCAGCGCGTTCTTTAACGTGCACTGGTTAGGGCTCTCCTGCAGGGTGGACCACAGTTTAACGTCCCATCCGATAGAAGGCTGACTTTAGAAGCCCATCTGAATCCCCTTTCTAACCAAGGGCCGGATTGGGGGTTAGAGTAATCTGATCGCTGGCACAGATGGGACTCCAACCTGGGAATTGCAAATCACGATCCCGGTGCTCTACCGAATGAGACAGTCCCTTCCCCTGAAAATTGGAAAGATGTAATTACTGATACCAGGGATCAAATTAAATGCCTACTAGCTGAAAGTTGGAATGATAGAATTATTACTAGAGATACAATCATTAATAAAAGATATGAAAGATGACGCTTTTCTTAAATAAAAAACAATGCGATAGATGCAGAAAAAAAGAGCCCAGGAACCAGCGCTGAAATAACCATAAGCAAAATAAGCACGTGCTTAGGGCACAAAGGGATGGGGGAGAGAGTTTTTTCCCCTAGCTATCATGCCCTTAATTTGAGAGGGCCTCTTTGGGAGAGTGATTAAAAATCGTTTTCAATAAATTCTTGCATTTGCATTTTTTCCTTTATAACAATTATATTAAGAAACGCATAAAAGAGTGTTGAAAATTTGCATTTTTCCTGTTGCTATAGTTATAAGTAAACGATTTGATTATATTGCTTACTGCTATTTAGGGTTAAATAAAATTAAAAAAAAACAGCTTTTATTTAATATAGTTTTGGGATCTGGTCTGGAAGAAAACTGAATAACCAATCCCTTATTTCACCTTCAGCACTTATCGAGGCTTAATCTCTTGACAAGCTAAGCAATGGAAGGGCCTAGGGGGGGGGGGCATCATTGTTGGGCTGTGCTTAGGGGATCAGTTGGCCTTAATCCGACACAGCCAGGAGCTCCACCTGAATACTCCCTGTCTCCTACTCTCACCGCCCTGAAGACACAAACTTCAGCGCATTTTTTTTACCCGAAAACTCTGAAAAATATTTATTTTTCAACATATGCATGACGTACAGATTAGTTTATTTATTTTGTCTCTGAGAGGAACTTTTTTTTAACAATAAGCTAAATGGCGAAATCACAAACTACCCATAGGATCATAGAGGGCTCAAGAAGGGAATCCATTCTACATTTGTTAGGAGAGTGATGGAAGTACCCATAGGCTGAGAGAGGGCTCAAGAAGGGAATCCATTCTACAGTTGTTAGGAGAGTGATGGAAGTACCCATAGGCTCAGAGAGGGCTCAAGAAGGGAATCCATTCTACATTTGTTAGGAGAGTGATGGAAGTACCCATAGGCTCAGAGAGGGCTCAAGAAGGGAATCCATTCTACAGTTGTTAGGAGAGTGATGGAAGTACCCATAGGCTGAGAGAGGGCTCAAGAAGGGAATCCATTCTACAGTTGTTAGGAGAGTGATGGAAGTACCCATAGGCTCAGAGAGGGCTCAAGAAGGGAATCCATTCTACAGTTGTTAGGAGAGTGATGGAAGTACCCATAGGCTCAGAGAGGGCTCAAGAAGGGAATCCATTCTACAGTTGTTAGGAGAGTGATGGAAGTACCCATAGGCTCAGAGAGGGCTCAAGAAGGGAATCCATTCTACAGTTGTTAGGAGAGTGATGGAAGTACCCATAGGCTCAGAGAGGGCTCAAGAAGGGAATCCATTCTACAGTTGTTAGGAGAGTGATGGAAGTACCCATAGGCTCAGAGAGGGCTCAAGAAGGGAATCCATTCTACAGTTGTTAGGAGAGTGATGGAAGTACCCATAGGCTCAGAGAGGGCTCAAGAAGGGAATCCATTCTACAGTTGTTAGGAGAGTGATGGAAGTACCCATAGGCTCAGAGAGGGCTCAAGAAGGGAATCCATTCTACAGTTGTTAGGAGAGTGATGGAAGTACCCATAGGCTCAGAGAGGACTCAAGAAGGGAATCCATTCTACAGTTGTTAGGAGAGTGATGGAAGTACCCATAGGCTCAGAGAGGGCTCAAGAAGGGAATCCATTCTACAGTTGTTAGGAGAGTGATGGAAGTACCCATAGGCTCAGAGAGGGCTCAAGAAGGGAATCCATTCTACAGTTGTTAGGAGAGTGATGGAAGTACCCATAGGCTCAGAGAGGGCTCAAGAAGGGAATCCATTCTACAGTTGTTAGGAGAGTGATGGAAGTACCCATAGGCTCAGAGAGGGCTCAAGAAGGGAATCCATTCTACAGTTGTTAGGAGAGTGATGGAAGTACCCATAGGCTCAGAGAGGGCTCAAGAAGGGAATCCATTCTACAGTTGTTAGGAGAGTGATGGAAGTACCCATAGGCTCAGAGAGGGCTCAAGAAGGGAATCCATTCTACAGTTGTTAGGAGAGTGATGGAAGTACCCATAGGCTCAGAGAGGGCTCAAGAAGGGAATCCATTCTACAGTTGTTAGGAGAGTGATGGAAGTACCCATAGGCTCAGAGAGGGCTCAAGAAGGGAATCCATTCTACAGTTGTAGGAGAGTGATGGAAGTACCCATAGGCTCAGAGAGGGCTCAAGAAGGGAATCCATTCTACAGTTGTTAGGAGAGTGATGGAAGTACCCATAGGCTCAGAGAGGGCTCAAGAAGGGATTCCATTCTACAGTTGTTAGGAGAGTGATGGAAGTACCCATAGGCTCAGAGAGGGCTCAAGAAGGGAATCCATTCTATAGTTGTTAGGAGAGTGATGGAAGTACCCATAGGCTCAGAGAGGGGGCAAGAAGGGAATCCATTCTACAGTTGTTAGGAGAGTGATGGAAGTACCCATATGCTCAGAGAGGGCTCAAGAAGGGAATCCATTCTACAGTTGTTAGGAGAGTGATGGAAGTATTCCCAGATGGAAATATGCTAGAATCAAGGCCGAATAAATTATGGTTCCAATATGCAATCGGAACCAAGGCTTAACATCTTATCCGGCAGATGGCAAACTTTCCAAACTTATTGGTGTACATAAAGGGGAGAGGAGTTGGGATTCAAAGCCTGGAAACATTGAACGTGGGCAAAGTAGAATTATGTGCATAGATAATGATTTAAAATATATACTAATTTTTCAGATTTTGTGCTAATAGGGAAGGCGTTCAAAAAGTTCTTGACATGTGTCTGTAGATTTGCACTCGTTCCTCCGAAGTGAACGATCTACGACTTTTTTTGAAAGCTTGTCTAAATTTGTCATTACGTTTTAAAAACAGAGGTATATCATCATTTCTCTCTTCGCTGGCGGCGCGTAAAGTCCGATCTGTGAAATGTCTCTATTGTTGCTATAGAGCCTACTAAAGAAGAAAGATTTTATATTTTCACAAGAAGGCAGCTTGGGGACGATGTGAAAAAAGATTCATGCCGATTTATCACTAGTATATGGGGATCATGCCTGTTCATACGACAATGTTATGGGATGGATGCACAATTTCAGAGAAGGACGACAGAGCTTCGAAGACCTCCCTCGTGCAGGAAGACTGAAGGAGGCCGTGAACGAGAGAATCATCGCCCTGTTTGTGAAATCATTAAGGAAAACCCACACATCACTTTTCAAGTAATAAATTTAGATGTCAGTGTATCGATTGGCAGGGTGGAAACACAATTATTCACCAACATTTAAAGTATCGAAAGATCTGTGCCAAATGAATTCCCCCAAAACTGATAGAACAGCAAAAAGGGCTAGAGTCGACTCGTGCAAGGTGATGCTGGTACTGTTTGAATCTAATGGCCCCAAACGGTTAACAGACATTATCAGAGGTGATGAGATGTGGTTTTATTACTATATATCTCCCAGAAAGATCGAAAACTATATTTGGGTCGGGGAAGATGAACTACGTTCCCAAATCCTCCAACAAGACTTTCGCTCAAAAAGGAGTATGTTCAAATTTTTGTTCAATTCCCAAGAAATGGTAGCTGTGGACACCTTATCGAAAAAATGACTATAAATGGCCAATACTACACCAACATTGTTTTGCTCAAAATGGTCAAGTCTTTTTCACGACAATGCCAGTGCTGAGGAAAACTGCAAGATACAGCCTGTCTGAAGCTGGAAAATATCAAACAGCCACGCCATCCTGGATATTCACCCGATCTTGCACCATACGATTTTTGGTTTTTCTAAGAATTAAAAAGAAATTTGCTGGGAAGCTTTTTTGAAGCGTGCAAGAACTTGCAAAATGCGTTCATGGAGAATTGTGGAGTTTTCTCCAACAGGAGTGCCACGAAGAGTTCCAGAATTGGCGTAGACGTCTGCAACTTTGCATAGATGCTGGAGGGGAGTACGTCGAAGAATTGTAAAAGTTTTGTTGAGATAAATGCAATGGTTTTTGCTCTGCAGCTGTATGTCAAGAATTTTTTGAATGCCCCTCATATAAAACATTGGGCTTCAATATACAAAAATAACGCAATTGGGCTATGCTATTGCGCTATTACGTATTATGGGTACATGCGTTCTGTTGGCGTTTGGTAAATTTTAAATTCGAAGATAATTATGATTAGAAAATTATTAGCAAAAAAAAAATCCTTTATTTAATTGACAAGAATTACGATAGACTGCCAAACTTAGCAACTCTATGAACTGCTTTCCATTACATTGTTAACTCAGTCACTAAATCCTGCAGCCCGTTTCTTTTATATAATAATAATAAATAATAAATACCCCCTCAAGCAGCTGCTTGCCACAGAGGTCTGACAGGAGCCTGTCAGTTTATATGCCATAGTAGAAGGTCTGTAAGGATAGCAGGACCTCAGCAGAAAAACGATACATACATCCATGCCTTACCCGGGGTTCGAACCCAGTTCCCGCAGTTAAATATGTCTCTTTCTTGGTTTTTTGCCATTCTAGACAAACATAAAAATTCAAAATACGCATTTTAAATTTAAAAATAAAAATATATGATTTTTGGCAACCTTCAGTTTCGAAAATTGTCCCATCAACTTGAAACTATTTAAAATACGAGTGGATAAATAATTAAAATGCAGATTGATGTAAATAGCGTCGTAAATTAATGAAAACAGCAAATCTGATATAATTAGGCCACTGGACTCCAATTTGAGACAAAAGTTTGGAGAAAGCTCTCGTGACCAAAGTTGAAATCATATCTGAGACTCGTTCACAGAGGCATTGTAGACCAAATGATCACAAGGATACTGACGTTAAATGGAAGGTAACTGGACAGTTAAGAGAAGACGTGATTCTTTTTAATCAGACTGTTAACATGATCTTTAATGTGAATTAAGTATAGATCTTCAGAAATGAAATTGGTTGGTTGTTCTTTAATGGTCTGAAATGAGGAAACTCCTATTTTACAACAGATGGAAAAAATTAAGCTAAAACAATTTGCGAAGTTTAAAGGCCATCTCCTTGCAAAAAATGAGACCATCATAAAACTATTAATATTGAAATAAAATTCTCACAAAAACAGAGCTTCAGTACTTGAATAAAGCTATCCTAGGTATTGGTTTTAAAATAAAATTTATTTCACGGAATTACTTTCCTTAAAACGTGCAATGGTTTGCTACACTCACATTCATTAGAATATTACTTTAAGGTTCATTTATTCAACGTTACATACAACTGAGCTCCTCGGTTCTTAGTCCACTCGATAAATTTTAAGGTTCATTTTATCACATATCAACATATTTTCTTTCTACAGGAAGATATATAATTAAATCTGGGGTTAATAATATCTACGTTCTTTGCACGAGCGAGCGAAAGCTTCTTTCGTGTTACTGGCAACATCAAGTGTGTGCAAGCGCGAGATTAAGCTTTGTTTAACGTTTAAGAACAGTACGTCATTTTGTCAATTTCGAAGTTCGTGAAAAATGTTTTGAGCCTATAGGAATGTTTTATGGTAAGTATCAATTAGCGATTTGTTTCAGTTTTAATAATGAAACTAAAATTATGGTATGTGTGTATTATTTATGTAAAATATTAAACTCGCTAAGAGATGATATTGAGGAAATGCAAGCCTCTTAGTTAATATTTTGAAATGAGCTTTAGGCTTAATAAATCTGGCTCAATGCATTTATGAGCATTTGGTAATTTAGATCAAGAGGGGTAGACTATAGTTTCCTTGAATTGATTATACAACTGCTGATTTTGTCAAATGTCGTATTCGCAATTTATAATTAAAAATCGATACACATTTACTGGTCTGTTAAGTGATTAATGATGCTGTACCAAAATTTATAATTCTCCTTGAGAACAAAGTATATAATGTTTGCTATAATGGCTTCAGTAGGAGTAGTGTGTAAAATTCGCTACTACCAGAATCGGTACAATTGCAAAGTTAACTGATATTAAATTAACAGTAAATAATTACAGTAATAATATTTACACTTTTTTTAAGATTGTGTTTCATAACATGACTATTTTTTACAGTATTTTTAAGCATTGACATAAAAACTGATTTAAAAAGTGTGTTATAGTTGTATTAATAGAATTTTGTTGCTGATACATTTACTAGAGGGGGTATCATTTTCAAGTTATCTTTAAAAAAATGGATGCGATCAAACAGGAGTAATTCTTCGGAATCACTACTTCGTGTCTTGGTATAATTTTAAAACTTAGCAGTGGAGTACTAGAAACTTCCAATGATCCCTTTTTGGACATGTTTAAATTTAATGGGGGGAAGGTTATAATACCAAACCTCTCTTGCTGAATACGGCACTAATATGGACGCCATTTTACTGAATTAATATAATTTAATAAATACAATTTACTTACGCCAATTTTACTCTTGCTCATTATAAAAAAATACCACTAGAAGGAAATAAACGGCCCTCTGCTTGTCACATTATAAAAAAACAGCAGAAAGAAATAATCTAGTATTTATTTGTGGATTGTTTTTGCTTAAAATGCAGCAACTGGTTTCGTAGGAAATCTGAGCCACTATCATTCTGCTAAAGTTACAAAGTTAAAATGATTATTGGTCTCACTTGGATTAATTAATTAGAGCCCCATAAGCAAGTAGTTTAAAAACTACTAATATCACCCTAATAATTTCCTACGGAAAGATACACTATTTTTCACATATCACAGCATAAAAAAACTTGCTTTTTTCGGCTCTATTGTGAATTTTTGCACAAGATAAATATCTCCTTGACATAATTCAAAATATCCTGAAGTTGTCTGTAAAATCCATCTTGTCCTCATCAGAATCCTCTTCGGGGGCATAACAATAGATAACTTCAAGTCTTTAAATCTTTAATCTTAGTTTTAAATTTAGTTGTAAGAAATCTTTCATTAATGCAGTCATATCCTAAAAGAGCGTCACTTGCGTGTCTACTGAGAAACAAACCTACATCTTGGAGATGCTTTCCATTCGCCCTCCCCGAAAAGAGAAATTTATCATTTATTTTTAAGTATCTGACTTTACCTGATCATCTGGTGTTTTTCAAGCCTTAGAATATTAGGTTATAACCGGAATTCCTAAGTGAGGACTTAAAAAGAATAATAAATACTGCAACGTCCTGCTGTTCCACGTACCTGCAGAGAGAAAATGATTTAGTAGGATTTTTAAAGAAATTAGGTTTATTGAGAGAGTTAGGATCAACAATATCAAATAGCCCCTAATCGCACAGATGGAGTAAAGACCCATTTTCCTACTGCAGAAAGCTGAAGTTTGTAGGAACTTCAGGCACCACCTTTTCAAGAGGATCTTTTCAAGAACCAGAATCTACTGAGACATGTTACTAGTGTAGGATTGGCGATGCCCAGCTAGCTAAAGTAGGGGTTCAGGAACCTGCGATGGTCTCCGATTAGAATTATCTGATATAAGGTATTCTATGCCTCCGATTATTTAGGGCTGGCAACCCATAGGCAAACAGAAAACACAGTGACAGATTTTTCCTCAATAGAGGCCTACCAGTGCAGCAAGTCCAGGATCTGTAATTTAGTACAATGCCATAAGCCAATCCCGTGGGTTTAAATGACCAGAACCAGGGCCTGTAAAGTTGACCACTCCTCAGCAGGGAAAGAAAAAAAAAACGTGGCCACATGAGCTATGATAAAAAGTGGCCGAAATGAGAGCCAAACTAGGCTCCCACATCAGTAGGTCAAACTGATATGGGGGCCTTCCGTTCCCTTCTAGAAATCTCTTTTGAAAGGTTGCTAACGGACTGCACCACGAGAAGGCGGGGTTGGACTTTATGTGTTAGACCTGGCCGGTTCTGTGCATCATCATTGGGATTCATACACAGCTGTCCTTCCAAGTGTATTCCCAGCTATCATTTCCAGACCCTGGTTCGTAGAATATTAGAAATTTAAAGAGCACGAAAACTGGAATATTTAACAATATATTATTTTGTTTTATAAAAATCATTCATAAGTCTAGTATTGAAATAATCATTACCCAAATTTCTAAAATATATTTTTAATTTATTAACTGGTTTCGAAACAATACTTATTATTTAAGTTGATTAATTTCTGAGGTAAATTCTTATGGCGCATTCTGTTGTGAAATATTTTAGCTTTCATAACTCTTTAAATACTACACTAATATTGTTGAAAATCGAGATTTAAATGGATCTGAATTTGATCTTTAAATTATCGTCAGTCACATTTTTCCATTAAATGCAGATTTTTAGAAGTTATAGCGTTTCGAAGTTAGGTTCTCATTGACATAACATGGATATTCTCTAATATTTTGATAGGGCATTGTATATTAGTCCCTTATTTTGATCACTATGTACATTATTGTTAGTGGGTATAGATAATGATATTAACGGATTTATTTGTTTTGTTTTTTCAGTTGCTGATTTGCTGCTGGCATCTACATTAGAATGGATTCTGAGGAAGTAGATGGTAATGTCCATTCGGTGATCTTATCCCTCGAGAGGAGCCATCGCTTGAACTTCGTGAAGCTGTTAAACAGAAGTCATCATGCCATCGTATTGGAGATGGTGCAGCTTAACCAGGCAGACGTCGTTGCAGTGAAGGTGGTGGAGAAACCCAGAGTGGGGGAAGAAAAAATATGGCGCAATCTCAATCACCCAAACGTGGTGCCTTTGATAGACATGGTGGATACGGGCCATGGTACGGCTTTTTTTATGCCTATGGTAGGCGGAAACATGCAGGAATTGCTTGAGAAGAAACATTTCAATAAGCAAAACGGAGGTTTCAGAAGGGTGAAGAGGTGTCTATACGATATCCTCAATGGACTCAATTATCTCCACCAACGTGGTCTGCTTCACGGCAGCTTGGAACTGACCAATGTTTTGGTGGCGGAAGATGGTAGAGCAATTCTGTGTGGCTTCTCTCTCCTGACTCCCAGCAGGTGGGCACCACGAAGTGACAGGAACTATTTGTATGTCGATTCTCAAAGAGAACAAATGAAAAATGGGAAAGAGGTGGATATGTGGTGCTTTGGTTGCATGGCCTTAGAGGTGTTCACTGGTAAGAGCCTAGGCGAATTTTTCCAGGATCCATCACAACATTCAAAGACAATGATGGCTTTCCTTTCGAAAGTGAATGATTCATCTCTGATCTTCAAGCTTCTAATGCAGGCTTATCCGGAAGACCTGCTAAGTGACGTTGAAATCCACGACTGCTGGATGTTTTTACATCACCTTTTGGTACCACGAGGGAAGCTGCGAATGAATGCAGAGAAAGCTTTGACTCATTCCTTTTTCAGTCCAGTGAAGTCATCTGATGATGCATCGGAGCATATTAGTGCTTTCGAGCAATATCTCTCGGGATCTGGACCGCATCTTGAGATCCATCGTTCTCTGGCATATTCGGATGTTTGTTATCTTCGAAATACAGGCTCAACTAGTTTGTCTTTAGAGAATACTAGAGAAAAATTTACTTCTATGGAAAGTGAAGATCCTCATCTTCCAGTTGTTGAGGAGGGAAAAGATCCATCTTCTGTGGGTTATTCGGATTTCAGCTTGAATCGCCATCAAGATCTTTGTGATAATGATTTGCCCAACCCTGACTGCGGATATTTCAGTCTGGCATCAAAGCTTCGTGAAATAAATATGTCTACAAAGGACAATAGCGGCATAGAAGTTAAAATTGAAGAAGTCTCTCCTGGTACAACTGATCGGTTTACTGTAGACAGTGATAGTTTAAAAGAGAACATTTTAGGAAGATCTAGTTTGAAACATGCTATTTTTAGTATAGGTGAGGAAACGGAAGAAAATTCTAGCACGAAAGCACTTCTTCCCGAACAACAAGATGATGATGATTGTGAAATTGAAATAACAGAAATTATAGAAAATGAGATTCCTGAGGCCGAAGAATGCCAAGGAATTTCAGATCAGGTGGTTTCTGATGAGGAAGTCGTAGAGATTTTTCCGAAGCATGAAGCCACACTCGAATCATTTGTAGAAAGTGGGGATTTAAGAAAGAGGAACTCCGAAGAATGGCGTAGAAGCGGAACAGGTGATGCTAGTGAAGGAGCTTCAGACAGAGACAGTACTTCAAAGACTCGCTTAGATATTCCTTTTCCTACGAGTAATAAATTATGCTCGGATAACAGTAACTTTGGGGATGAAACCAAGCCTCAGAGTTACGATCAGAGAGAAGTGGAGCCCTCAGATAGTCTCCTTAACGTAGCCATGCTGAGTTTCTTTTCCGAACAGTCAATGCGCAGACTTGGACATAATCATTTAGCTTATGAGGATACAGAAAAGTTTTATCACGACAAGAACTCTAAAGTGGGAAATACCACATTACAAAACTCGTCGCTGCTCTCCAGAATGGACAATTTGGCAATCATGACTGATATTGCCCTGGCAAATTGCAATGAGAGCTCCAGGGATGTGAATTCGGAGGAAGACACAGCTGTTAGAAAGAAAGTCGATGAAGATGCCTACAGCATGGGGTGCAAAATGGCTCAAACGAGAAATGATCCCATGTCCCTTGAACATGGTAAGAAAAATAATGGGGAAAAATTGTCTTTATCAGAGTTTCGGTGTCCAGGAAATATTGATTTAGTGAACGGACAGAGTACAAAAACAGTATCCATAGAAACAAAATTGGCTTGGCAGAATTCTAAAACTAAGTCGGATAGCATGGATTACACTTCTGGTACAATGCAACGAAAGCCACATAATTACAAGACACTTGGAGTCAAACTATGTGATGAAGTCTGGGAAGTTTCGCCAAAACGTGATGATCATGAAAGAGCATCTAGAGATCCAAAAAGTCCTAAAAAGATTCCCGATGAAAGAGCCTTACTTCGTGCAGAAGGTGATGGAAGGCAATATTGTGCTGGCGATACTTCTAACAATCGCCCCAGGGATAGTTCTGGAAAACAAGGTAAGTGTTTTAGCATTAGAATTTAAGCTACACTCCTCACCATAAGAAATCATTAATACATAGCAGAGGTTTATGAGCAACTTATGCAGATTCAATATGCAGTGGAAGGTAATCATGTGCAGACATCTTGTTGGGCAATTTAATGATAAATGTTCGGTGATAAACTTGGCTATGATAATATCGATATGGTATTTATTCTAATAAGTTTATATTAAAATTTTATAATTATTTTATAATATGCATTTTTATAATCATGATTTCTCGTTCCTCAAGCTGCGCAGACCCCGCTGTTCGATTTTTGATGCATTTCAGTCTTTATTGCTTTTTATTAATATTTGTGAAATATTTGTATGAATGCTTTTGTGCGTTGTTATTTAAATGTCTTTAATGAGATTATTTTGTTTTGGTGGTTTTCATACGGAAAAAAGATATTCCATCGACGGAATCGTATGAAATGTGAAATCTTGAGTGCATGATTCCAGACTTTACTGATTCATTCCCTCTGTGATTATATATTTTGGTGGCTTTTTTTATGTCACCGACGGATTTATATGAAATGAGAATTCATGACTGTAGAATTCCATACTTTACTGATGTAACATCCTTTAAAAAACAGTTCATATATCCATGGTTACGATGGATAAAAATGGCGAGCTTCACTAAACAAAGAGCAAGCAGAATAATGAATTTCTGCGGGATTTATATTAATAAGTTTCTGTAAAATTTTGTAATTATGATAAATATTTAACAGCGTAGTCATGAATTCTCGTTTAACAAGAATCCAGCAGCTGCATTAGGAAAACACTATATATTATTTGGTCACAGAGGTAGTGATTCAGTAAAGTGGGGAATCAAAAAATCGCCCAGTGGGTTGTCTCTGGAACTTGAGACTTGCTAAGATTTATTGTATTACTACCTGAACTGTACCGGGAGCTGTCAGGTCGCACTTTTTTTTAAGAAGCAATCTTGCATGGTGGAACGCTTAAAACTTTACTTAGACCTCTGTTTAGGTTGTAAAAAAAAAACAGTATAACCATTTCGCAAAATAGCAATTTAAACTATACTATGAATATAATATATTTCCTTTAAAGACACTTATATAGATACAAGCTAACTCGACTAGTTCTCAACAAAGATTGGAAAGGGCAACGTAAAATCATCAAGACAGTGTTGGACCTCCACGTCACTATATATGCGTCACTTGGTTAGCACGCTTGGCTACTGATCTACGGGACCTGGGATCGAGCCCCGGGTAAGGCATGGATGTATGTGTTGTTTTTCTGATGAGGTCCTGCCATCCTCTCAGATCTACTTTGGCATATAAACTGACAGGCTCCTGTCAGACCTATGTGGCAAGCAGCTGCTTGAGGGGGGTATATATGCGTCGTGGCATAGAGTGCCTGAATGTCAACAGGAGGGATACGACACCATTCATCACAAGAAACGTAATCAATTCTTGCTTTTTCGATGGAGCTGGAATACTCTGCCAGAGACGTCGTTTAGAAGTTCCGATAAATTTTCCAGAGGGTTGATTGCTGGTGTCAGCGGTGGCCATGGTATTGATCTCTTTTGTTGCGATCTTATGCAACCACGGCAATTCCCGGTGCCGTCTCACGACACTACCTGGTTATGAAAAGCTGTGTTTATCTAGAGCCAGGGGCAAGGAATACGCCCTATAGGCGCACCTCAACCCCAGCCTCACATGGCAGCAGTCCTATAAAAGGAAAGCTGACCACCGGAAGAAACCTTACTTTAATCTATTCCCCGGTTAGCCATGAACAAGGATATATAGATCCAAGTTCGCTCGGCGTCCGGGGTGGAGACTCTTAGTAAGACCCAGACTTTTTTGAGGGCTCGTGCCTACTAGGTGGGCTCAGACCTTTCAGCAGAGCCCTCGAACTGCTCACCCAGAGCACCTGAGGTTGAGGCCGCGGACACCGTCACCATCCAACCGGTCAGCAGCATCGTTGGCCTTGGCTATGTCCAGTCGGGGGACCAATCCGGTCAGCACAGCCTTCGACCGGTTTGCTGGGTCCTAGCCCCCCCCCCCCCATCCCACCACGACAAGGTGGCCCCTATTGGGGGGGGGTGGCCATGGTATGTAAAAAAAAAAGTTGTCTCTTGCTCTTCAACCCACTGGGTGACCACATGTGTTCTGTGGATCCTTCATTGTCATCCTGAAAGACCGCTCTCTTCATGAAACAAATACCATATCATTGGATGAAGATGATCGATCACTCAAGACTGTCAAATAGCGATTGGCATTAATCTTGCCTTCTAATGGTACGAGTTCATCCAAACCGTACCAAGAGAAAGGGCTCCACACCATTACAGAACCATTAAGAGTAGGAAACAAGCAGAGTTGTAAGCTTCCGTGGGTTGGCACAAAACGTGCACTCGTCCATTTGTCGGAAACAAAGTGTAGGTGTCCACCACTGCTCAGGTGTCCACTGATTGTGCTGTTTATACCACTGTACACAACGACATGCATTGACAGGTGTGATGAGTGGCTTGTAAAGTGCAGCTCGATCAACTCTGTGGAGTTCTCGATTTTTGACGACACTGGCCTCTGTCGTCCTATGTTGAAATCTGTGCAAGAAGATTCTGGAGTATGAGTTTTCGTCCATTGTTGCCTATACAGATGAAGTCTTCGCTGTAGATTCCCATGCAGATACGACCTCGGAAACTGTTCCTCGTGAAATATTGAGTTCAGTTGTGTTAGTGACCGAAGCTCTTTCCAAAGGTACTCCAACAATCATTTCCCTTTTGAAATCCCTTAGGTCTTTTCTCGATGACATGATACCAATAATTGCATGCAGTCTTATTTTGAATATTATGGGATCTGCAGCAGTTACGCCAAGTGTGCCTTTATAGATGTGACGCTAAGCATGCTGGGATGTCATTTGCATATTTCATGCCTTCGTCAGTGGTACATAGACGCCGCTGCTTAACATAACCCGAAGGCTTACCGCAAACCTCGGTGTTTCCATTTTTCTATCTGTTACCTGTACTTTACGATCGTTTATATTATCGCATTTAGTACATAAGAAATCATCTTGGATGCTTTCCTGTCTCCCCATCTAACCTATCCTTGTTCATAATTTCAAAATGTTTCATGGAATATATTTATATTTAACACTTATATTTAACATATTATATATATATAATAACATGGAATATATTTATATTTAAGCAACAGAGAATATTTTATTTGCCGTTGACGGATGACAATGTACGCTTATATAAAATCACTCTTATCTGTTAAAGATTTTAACTTATGTCGAATAGAAATGCTTGTAAACATAATTAGTCATCATCATTATTCAACAGTCATCTATTCGTCCCATGTATTAAAGTAAAACTGCATTCAACCAGTTTTTTATTTCTACTTTTAATCCTCGTTTTTTTTTCTGTAAAAAAAGTTTCACATATGAAATATATATAAATAAACACAAACATTGACCGAAGTATATCCATAACAAAGGAATAAATTTAAATACTATATCAATCAGTGGGGGCGGGGTGGTTCAGTCGGTAGCGCGCCAGGCTCGTAATTTTCAGTTCCCAGGTTCGAGTCCCAGCTGGGTATGCGTTGAGATCTATCTCTGCAAAACTCCCCGTTATGACTGGATGGCCTTGACGGGAGGCTACAATCTGTCTCCTAACAGCAGTTTCAGTGGGTTCCCTCCTCCAACCATCTGAGCCTTCGAGGTCCTTGTGACCTGAAAATTTAGCCCATTGTGTGCAAAAAAGTGCCGCTCAGAGGTAAAACAGTCAAACCCAATGCATCAATCAGGTTAAGATTCTAGAATGCATCTTCCATATTTATATTATTTCTTACCGTAAATTCCTATCCGACTAATATGAGTATATTTTGACTATATTTCTAAATCTTTATTTTTATAATCCGACTATATTTTTGAAGAACGCAATTATCGTATTAGATAGGGATTGGGTGAAATTGATTTTTCTCAGTATGCGGTAAATTCAGTATCGTTTTCAGTTTTAGAATTTCTTGTTTAATAGTGTAAAATCTTGTACTTATTTTATGGGGGGAGCGTACTGGTTGCATACTTGCAGTTATGGATAGTGATATATACTGCTCACAAAAATTAGAGGATGTTTCAAAATGAATATGAAGCGATGAAATATCCCCTAATTTTTTGTGAGCAGTATAGTTGATTTTGAATGGTCTTTATATGCTATGTATTTATATACTTTTGCTCGCTTAAATACTATTCTCTAATAATTATTTCTCGGTATTGTCTTGCAACAGGAGATAAAAAGAAAGAAATTGGTGACTTCCCAAGAAAGGATAAATTTAAAGATCCCGGCGATAAAGAAAACGACATCGAAAAGGATGAATCGCCATTGTTCGAATCGATTGTATCCCCCACTTCTGCTACACATGGAGGTTTTGCAGGCAAGCGCCATCTCCAGTGGAACTGCTCGATGCCTTATAGACCTAAAACGAATGCTGTTACACCCGAATATCCTTTACCTGGTTCTGTTGGAGATAGTCGAATAGGGTTCAGAAATGGCGAAACATTGCCGAAGGTGTCAGCCAGGTTGCTCCGGTCAGAAGAACCCGAAGTATTGACCGTCGATTCCGTATCTGATCCAGAGCAAGAAGGGATCAACGATGAAAAGCACTTGGATAGGACACAGTCTGATAAAGAGTTAGCCAAGAGGTCTAGAGATGATGTAGCCACTGATCCAGGTTCATACTACTCACGAGAATCGTGGCTTTCACATCCAGTTCATCGAACTCTAAGTTCTCCAACAACATCTCCCAAAAACGGTCGGAAGTCTGATACTGATCACCCTAAAGAAGAGTTTGAATTGAAACAGTATGTGCGGAGAGACGATTGCGAAGTGCTGTCCTTTGTACGTGAAGAACCTCACAATCCATTGGATAAAGAATTCAGAAAGAAGTTCCCAGTGAAAGATGTTGATGGTAAGTAAAATGTTTCTTGAAACAGTGCAGTATTACCCTAATAAAGTTTGTTCCGAACAATATTAGTTGTTTGCAAACATAGGTTATTTGCAAACAATACAAGCTGATCTTGTATCATAGGTCCCAGCTTGGATGCAGTTCACATTCAACAGTCTTTCTCTCTTGAGTCTTGACATGACTCATCCCTCTCCTTTCACCAGTCGGGAAAAACCACATAAATCGTTCAGTCCTCACCCCTTGCCGCAAAGATGCTGTGTGTGGTCCAATAGCTCACCCTGACACTAAAGACATTCTTTTGGAGCGAACTTATGTCGAATCTCGCGTGAGACACCACGAGAACTCGAGCTGATCATCGTCCACACCATCGGACTTTCATAAAGCTGTCATCTCCCCACTTGAGAACGGTGCTGAACGTGCATGCTGTTGCAGCTGGGTAAGAGCAGTATTTTCTCTCCATCGCCCAGAATCAACAGTCTATAAAACGAGAAGTGTGTGTGTGTGTTGGGGGGGGGGGATCACATCGGAGGCATCAGACCATGACAAAATCCACGAGCTCTGGATAACATGTCGGTGGCTCCGACCATTCAGATTACCACTATAACATAGTTATTTCAGATTAAATGTAACATAGTTGTACGTAATATTTATGACAACATGCCTAAAATAAATGTCCAACATGATAAAAACACAAGATGTAAAGGAAACATTATTTTCAGCTCAGGAATTTTATAAAGAACTATGAAAAGTGCACAAGTGGCTACAAAATTCCATACATTTTCAATCTCTTACCAAGGGAACTGCTAGCGGTAAGTTCTTTTAGAGAATTAAAACACAAATCAAACAGATTTTGAAAAATAAATTAGAAAATTAATATTAACACTTACTAACAAATTATGTAGTGCTGAATGTGAATATAAAAATTGTAATGCTATTATGAAATATTCAGAATGAGAAAAAGGTAAAATTTTTAGTAAAGAGAGCAAATTATTTAATGTTGAAATTTTCAACAGAAATAGTACAATAAATTCAACAAGATGTAACTGTATTAAGATTAGCGGTTGATATTGGGCTGTTTTACCTCTGAACACATTTTTTTTGTACACAATGGACTGAATGACCAGGTCACAGGGACCCGAGGGCTCAGAGAAGGTTGGAGGAGGGGACCCACTGGAACGCTGTTCGGAGACATGATAGCCTCCCGTCAAGGCTATCCATCTTGTTCTTCAACGTGTACAGTGTATGGCTCTCGCGCACATGGGCCACGGCTTAACGTCCCCATCTGACGGACGGCGGCCTTTCCAAGCCCATCGGTATCCCCTGCTAACGGAGGAGTTTTGGGGAGATAAATCTGAACACTGGAACCTGGAAACTGTAGATTGCGAGCCTGGCACGCTACTGACTGAGCCACCTCGCCCCAGAACGAAGGTGTAAAATACTATTATGTCAATATATTAGTCTCTCTTGCAGATAACCTGTTAGCTTTGCGGAACATCTGTAAACAGAAATGATTTATTTGTAATTATTTGAATAAATGATTTAAAAAAAATCAAAAAAATTAAAAGTTGGGGGTTAGGTTTTATTTTCTAGCGGCAATTGTCTGCACCCAGTGGATTAATGGCAAGGTGATAAAGACCCCAAGGCTCAGAGATAAATCTCTGTAGTTGGGACTCGAACCTGGGAACTGCAGATTACGAGACTGGTGCTTGACCGACTAACCCAACTCCCTTCCCAACAAAAAAAGTATCTCGTATGATACTGGATTTCGTGGAGAGGTTTAAAAATAAATTTGAAGGTATACCTGATTGGC
The DNA here is from genome assembly GCA_038380435.1 of Ryuthela nishihirai. Taxonomy (NCBI): domain Eukaryota; kingdom Metazoa; phylum Arthropoda; class Arachnida; order Araneae; family Heptathelidae; genus Ryuthela; species Ryuthela nishihirai. The sequence continues at coordinate 61,666,372 of JAWZYU010000029.1, read as the reverse complement.
GTATAGTACCCTGCTATATTGTGTGAATAGAAAGCCATAAAGGTAAATAAATTTGTAAATAAGCTTTTTGCGGAAAAATATTGTATAGATTTCACGTATCTTGATAGAATATAGCGTTACTATTAAAATATGCGTTTACTATTTAAAGAGTTGTGGGAGTTGAAATATTTAATAACACTGTTGGTAATCGCAAGAATTTACTGCAAAAACTGAAGTGATAACTATAACAGAGCATTTGCAAAAATAAATTTTATTTTAGAAGTTCGTGTAATGATTTAAACTGATGAGAAGCAAAGTGTTTAAGATGTGCCTAACAGCAGCAGTAGTCTGTTGTTTAATGTTCCATTTGAATAAATTAAATTTTTAAATATTAAGTTAAAATATTCAACAATATTCGTTTAGAGAGCTTTGAACGAGACCTTCAATTTATCACCAGTGATATTTTTTCGTAAATAAACGCATTTTTTATAGTTAAAAGCTTTGCATGGATTGTTTGGTACCTGTGCGACGCTTTTGTGCACAAAACGAGCTAACTGACTAGGTCACAAGGATCCCATGGGAACAGAACTTGGTAGGGAAACACTGGACGTCTATTAGAAGAGGTAGCATCCTGTGCAAGCCATTAGGCTTGTTCTTTAACGTCTACAAGACGAGACTCTTTTGCACATGGGACTTAGCGTCCCGTCTAACGAATGGCGGTTTATCCAGTCCCGTCAGTATCCTCTTTTTTCACAGAGGGCAGAGTGGGAAACAACGGAAAAAAATCGACATGTTGGTCTAGTTCAGATTAGACTTGTAAATTACTATTCTGGCGTGCCACTGAGTGAGCCAAACCCTGTCTCAGAAAACTTTTAGTTTTTTCCCCCATTTACATGAAATGGAAGCACCCCAATATGCATTGCATAATAAGTGTATAGGATAGTTTATAGTGTACAAAGCCACTTGATGTATTTGTCGGTTGAATTCCTTTACGACTCGTGCTAGTGTAAATCTTAATTCGCAGCCAATATAGTTGTGGTGGTCAGAGCCACTAACGTATTATCTGGAGGGAATGGGTTTAGGTAGACAACATTGGACCATCCTCTGTGGGCGATAAAAAAAAAAAGATGTTTTCACCAAGAGGTAAATAAAAATTTCTATTTCGACTTGGATAAACGTTATTCAAGTCGAAATATCGTTAATATCGTTATTCACAATTTTAGAATCTTCCATTTGAATTTTCACCGCTAAATGTCACTGAAATTAGAAAATGACAATTATTCTTTTGAAATTATTCTTTTGAAAACGAGCATACTTTCTTATTCTTTTGAGAATTTCTTTTGATATTCTTATTCTTTTGAAAACGAGCATACTTTCGCCAGAGTAGCCTTTCTAATTCAGTATTTCCATATCCTGCGATATGTAGTCAGCTGCCAGGAGAGTGCAAGGATCTTTGATTATTTTACCTCTGAGCAGCAGTTTTTTTTACATGAGCTAAATTGCAAGGCCACAACAGCTTAATGATAATTTGGGAAGAGGATCCACTGACAGCTGTTAGGGGACAGGTGGAAGTCTGTATCTCATAAAGGCCATCCAGCTTATTTAACTTTCAAAGGGTATGACTTTCATGCCACAAATATTTGCTTTTTCAAGCCCAACGGTGTCCCATTTCTGACGAGAGCAGGGTTAGGGTTTGGAGCAGATAAATCTCAATGTTCGCAACAGTTGGGACTCGAATCTGGGAACCACGCTTCTGGCACGCTACCGACTGAGATACACCCAACACCATTTGTATGATGGATAGTGCTAAGATTAAAATACATTATGAATTTATTGACATTCTAAGAAATGCATTCTGTTATGCAGAAATTCAGTAGCACAGCCAGTCAAGTTTGAACGTATGACGTCAGTAGACTATTCAAGTGTTACTATTTTTGCGTACCACCTCTGTCGTCAGAGGTTATCAATCCCCTACTCGCAGTTTATATCACAAATGGGCACAATGGGCACATCAAACCAAAGGAGGGTTGGGATTATATTTCCCCTCCCCTTCTTTTGAAAGCTTGAATAACGTTAAAGGAAGTTTACCGAAATCAGACTCAAGATGTCAATCCCCCTTCCCACAATTAGACTCAAAGCTGTGAAAAAAATTGGAAGTTTCTGGATACTACACTAGATGGACCAGCTATATTATGCTAGGACAGTTAGTAGCCTGCGATTTGTGTGGAAAAGTGAATTCTTGCATCCTAACAGTAGCGTAGCTTTTTTTTTTTTTTGGAAAGAGTCCAACTTTTGCGTCCAACCAAAGAAATCGATCTCTTGTAAGTAATCTACCTCTATTAACAGAAATAAAGGGAGGATTTGGGGGGGCGATAAATAAGGATTACTCTCGTGGAAATCCTTACACCGCAGAATTTCCCCCTCATTTTAGTAATCTTTAATAGACAACTGAGCGCCCCCCCCCTCGCGCCATTCAGGGACAGTTATAGGGATGGACAAGGGTACCATAACCCCTAGTCTATTCCTAGATCTAGCCCGTATCTCATTTCTGTTGTAAAAAATGGAAGTCTAGTCATCATTACATTCTTTCCAGTGGATTGTTTTATTCCCGAGTAACACTTGTATACACAGCGAGCTAAATGGTCAGGTCACGAAGATGTTTCAAAGTCGGTTGGAAGACCATTGTACAGCTGTTAACCTTCAGCAAGTATTCTTAATAAAATTATATCTTCACCTCGATTTTAGTGGAGGGCAGCTTCCATCTAAACAAAGGTTGTGAAAATCCACGCATTTCTTAGTATGTGCAGTAAGTTCAGAGTATTTTAACCTTGGCGCTATTCAACATACGAATAGGGGCGGTGTTGTCTCGGTTGGTGGCGTGCCAGACTCGTGGTTCCCAGATTCGAGTCCCAACTGTGCGAGTGTTGAGATTTATTTCCACTAGACCTTCACCTGCTCACCTCTGGAACTCCTCAGTTGGTAGCGCGACAAGCTCGTAATCTGCAGTTCACAAGGTTCGAACCCCAACTGGGCCAGCGTCGAGATTTATCTCCGCAAAACTCCCCTTCTGCCCTCGATCAGTAAGACTGCGTTGGGTTTGAATAGGCTGTCGTCCATCGGGTAAGACGTTAAGCGTGGCTCCATGTGGGGGAGAGCCATACCCAGTGCATTTTACATACTGGATAATCTTGACAGGTGTGTCTGTCACCAAAGAGCTATTCAATGCCCCCCCCCCCCCAACCTCATCCTTCGGGGGTTCTTGTGACCTGACCATTTAGCCCATTGTGTAGGTAGAACAACCCAATCCTGTTCGCTAGAAATCGGACATGGTCTTGGAAATGCAAACTTCCATCGGCTGGAGCGTTCAACTATGGATGTGAAAACCAATATTTTGTGGAAGTTAGAATATTGCTTTAAGTTCTGTTTAATAACTCTGGTGCAGTTCTGGAGAAGCCATTTTTTGTTCTTTGTTTCACTTTTGCTACATACACTAAGACGTTTCTCATATCGGTACTGCAACACAAGGCGTTAAATTTTAAAAGTACGATAAAATGTTTATCCATTAAAATCATATTTGCAATATTCGTGCAAAACTTAGTTTTCGGGCTGACCCGCGACATTGTTGAGTAACATGTAACGACTAATTGCCTACGGACCATCGAGAACAACAACTTTATTATGGTTAGCAACAAGATATTCCGTCGCTTAAAAACTTGGTTTAAACAATTCTTAGAACGTGCTTTGCAGTAGACATTTTTGATGCAACTAATAAAAATATTTTTTTAAATTATAAAATTTATCTATTGTGATTAAGTCTGGGATCAATACTGCCCTCGAGAACCTCTCCAGATCTAGTCTTAAAACCTGGTGGTATAAATGATTCAGTTTAGTCCGAATCCTGCTGAATTGTACAGATTCATCTTATAAATAGCACCGGTTAAATCTTGGGTTAACTTCTTGGATTTTTGAGAATAAAGATTAAAGAATGTCTTCCCTGTAAACAAGAAGCTAGACTAGCTAGTTTTAGAAAACTTCAAGTAACGTATTATCTATTCCACCAAAAACAAATATGCAGTCAGTTTAGAGCGATTTATTTTGAAACCCTTCCTTGAAAATCCGAATAAGTGGTTTGCATTATTCAGACCTCTGTGGCAAGCAGCTGCTTAAGGGGGTATTTATTTATTTTTATTATTTTATTATTATAAATGCGGCAAATATTCTACAGTAAACTTAGTCTTAGAAATTTTACCTCTGTACTTAAATTTTTTAGAAAGTAGAAGGAAAAAACTACTTTTAGATTATCGATTGTCAATCGAAAACGAGCAACTTAATTTTTAAGGACATCAAAATTGCCTCTGAGCAGTGACTTAGTGATAACTAGAGACAATGCTCCGTTCACTTCCACTGCACTCGTAGGTCTGCATCAGCAGTCTCCTGTTACTCTCCCCCCCCCCCCCCCCCGATTACGCTACTTCAATTTTTAGGGTAGTCGGGAAGCAGTTTATAAAATGCAGCAAAACAGTAACAGATTTCGCATACAAAAAGCCTGAAGTGTGGTCAATGCAGAGACATTGCAACGAGTTATTAGCTCGGAAATGTGGTCAATTTTTTTTTGCAAATAAAATCGGTAACGTAGCCAACCACCTTGGATTTTGTTTTCAAAATTTCACGAGAGATGTCCATTAATCTCTTACCCCTGAAGAACGTTCCTCGCTGTGTAACTGAATTGTATCAGTCAGTTCTTGTTAACTCGACACTAGTTCTTGTAAACTTAGTTTTACGACATTCAAATAAGACTTGTTCTCGGATTCGATCAGTTTAAGCTGTGAAGTTATTTTATTAAAAGTTTGCGAAACAGTGGCATGGATGAGTTTTAAAGTTTTAGTATTGAAACAACTTATTATACATAGAAGAAAGAACACAGTAAAAAGGTTTCTGTAACACTTTAACAAAATGTTGATATTCGTGTTTTAAATAAATGGTCCAATTCATGTCCCTATTGCATTTGTAAATACTGAAAGTCTCCCTGTAATACAGTTTCTAACTAGTTAATCAAGTAATTGTTTAAATATGGCTAAGTCTTTTCTAATTTTGTCTGCAGGTAAGTCGTCTTCTCGCAGAAAACGAAAGTTGAAAAGAAGGATGCGACGATTTGCCTTACGATGTTTGTGCTGCATACGTTAGTAATTGAGCTAATTGGAGACTTCAAATAAAAGATTTTCACACTACATTTTCAGTTGGAGAAAACAGCCATTCAGTATTCATGGTTACTTGAGTTGTAAATTTTAGCTGTTCAAGTCTTTTATTGTTGGAATGTGTAAATTAACTCTTTCGCCCGAAACCTTGATCAGTTATGTAAGGTATTTCGCCTATGTTAATACAAAATATGGTAAAAACCAGTTATTTAAATGTAAATTTTTTTATCAAAAGTGTTCTATATCGAGTGTAATTTAGCTTTAAGAGGTTATTAACCACACTTCTACATCTGCGATTTGATTCCTATAAATTGTTTAGACTTTCGAAATCTGATTTTCCTTAAAATTTGTCATCTTCAAATTTATGTAATTTGAGTAAATTTATGTAATTGTTTATGCAGTTTGAGTAAATTTAAGTAATTGAATATCTGAACTATTACTGATGACCCAAAAACAGTCTGATGACTACCAACTTCACAAGCTAAGCTGAAGAAACAATGCACAACTTTTTAATAAATCGTTCTTAATAGTATTAAAAAAAAATCCATTCAAGCTACGAATTAATTGTAGTCATGCATACCGTAGTATTTTTTGGATCAGTGGTAGCCGGAAATTTGCTGTCTAAACTTCAGAAGGCCATCTTGTTAGATCGCCAAAGAAATAGCAATTGCTTGCATAGGCACAAAAACTAAATGTTTGAAAGGAGTTCAAAATAGTGACTTGCGAAACATTCAGGAAAATTCTGACCAGTACTAACATTATTACACCAGTATTGGAATTTCTACAATGCCAGCTAGTCCTTTTACGTGCCGCAATTTCAACGTATCAATATTGAAGAATGGTTGAGAATTTGCATTCAGTGCACTTTTAGAAAAGCTAGAGAATATGCCGATTGAATTCTAAAGCTTTCTCAAGGGGTTCCCAAACTTGGTGGAGTGACGAATTACAAGGTGGTACGACGATGCATGGGGAGAGACATTTGGAAACCCCTAATTTTCTTGACCTATGAGCAGTTTTGCCTAAAATACGTACCTGAGGTGCACGGAATAAAGTTATTTTTAATACAAAAAAATGCACAAGTGTGAAAAATTATCATGCACAGTAACTGGAGTTTTACCATTTTATCGAGACTAAACGTTTGCCTTTAGAAGTAAACTTTTGAATGGGCTTCAACTATTAGAATTAGCTTTTCCTCCGAAAAAAAAAAATTAATTTCCACCAGTAGTGGACGCTAAGCGTTGAAAACAGCACAACTCAATTATTTAGGATAACTCAATATTTTCGCGTGACAACTTCGTTTGAGTGTTAGTGATGGATAAGGGCTTTACAATAATGGCTGCGATAATGCCCCCCCCCCCGGCAGTTTGAGAACGCAACTTAAGTCTTGGATTAGGTACTAATGAAATTTATTCGCATATAATTACCACAATATCGTTCGTTTTTTTGTTTAGGAAAAATTTGTTATCGGTGCAGTAAAAGAATTTTACAAAAACTTATCAAAACCTAACCGACCATTTGCACCCACCTCAATTTTTAACAATATTAAGCCAACTACACTAAAATCGGTTGAGACTCAACAATAGTCGATTTCGTGAACACTTCGTTTAAGTGACTACGCCTAAATTAGGGCGTAGTCACTTAAACGACTAAAGATCGAACTTTATGGGGGGGGGGGAAAGCGCGGAAAACCAGTAAGCAACAATAGTTGACAAAGATGCCGGAAGGATTAGTCAGGCCGCCGCCCAAATGTATGTCCGCAAGACGGACTCGCTGAATCTAATGTCTTACCACTATACTCTGTGTCCACCGTAAGGGAAGTTAAATAGGACAATATTAAAAAGGAAAACAATTCGGTTTCACATTAATAATAAATAAATACCCCTCAAGCAGCTACTTGCCACAGAAGTCTGACAGGAGCCTGTTACGCATAGTAAGAGGGGAAAAGAGTTTGAGTCAACAGTTATATATACCCAAAATATTTTGTTAGTTAATTAAACACTCTTTAGTATAGAACCACCAAAATATTAGCTCAGGTGTCTGAAGGTATGTAGCTACATTGGCGCAGCACGAAAGCTGCTTAGACAACATGGCATAGTTCACCTCATCACGAGCAGCAATAGTCATTTAAAATTAAGTTACTTTTTTATTCAGCACTTGAGAATTGGAATAGTTCATATAGTGGTAGTTACTACAGGGCGTTTAAAGAGGACGCAACCCTCTATTGTAATTTTCTATTTAAACTTTACAAAAGACAAATTTCAAAAGATTCAAATTAGACATCTACCTTAACAGATATTGAAAGCGATTTCCTGCAACCTTGAATGCAGGTTCGTACCCATTTCACGACATTTGCAGCCACCTTTCGTAATGTTTGTTTTATGTTTAAAATCTCTTTCAATGTTAGCCTTCAGGTGTAGGAGGATTGTTTTGAATCCTACACATTTTAGATATCCTCAAAGGAAAAAATCTGGAGAAGCGTCATCCGAGGGGGGGGGGCACAAATTTTTAAAAATCAAATAAATTCCTGCAACATGACCATTGTGTCATTTGCAGTATGGGCGGTCACGCCATCTTGTCGAAACCAACATTCTGGTTCAATCACATCCAATAGTGCAATAAACTGTTGGATGAGGTCACGCTAAACTTCAGTTACATTACAGTCAAAAAGTAAATGCGCTATCACACCGACGACGGGAAATTGCACACCAAATACCAATTTTTCGTGCGTGTAATGGTCGTTTGTGAAAAGTGAGGACTTGCACTGCTCCATATTAGACTTCACATGTCCATCCAAGCGAAACCAAGCCTAGTCACCGAAATAAACACGGTCCAACACCTCAATTCCATCAACAATGACAGTACAAGTTTTTCATGATCTGGTTCTTTCAGTTCATGAAAGACACCAATGCAGTAGACATAAAATTTTAACTTGTTAGTAGCCCCTGAAAACAGTAGCTGGCGACAGTCCAACCTGTGAAAATAACTTTCTAAGATATTTTCTGGGTGAGCGAGTTAAACGCAGAGACATCAAGAACTTCGGCAGTTAATAGTGATGGTCTGCCCGAGCGCTTTCGATCCTGTACAGACCCAGGGTCACGAAATTTATCAAACGAGATTGGGTTGTTGGGAACTGCAGACTGAGGAAACGTCAACTCGCACTCCTCTCTCACACTTTTGTACGCACAATAAGTCTCAAGAATAAGTAAAAGTTTTTGTAAAACGACATAGCTGACAACAAAAGGAATGAATGCTCGAGCGAGACAAGGCTATTCCAACTGCTAAAGGCTGTTAACCTTTAATACAGTAATCCCAACCGACTAATATTATGGCATAAAATGTACCTGCGAGTAAGTTCTTTTGTCTAGGGTCGAGTCCTTTTTGAAAGACCCTTGCGAGTAAGCACAAAGCTGAAGGGGTTACCAAGCGTCGACAGTTTTAGATTTGAGGTGGATTTTAAAGTTTAGACCTCACACGAGGAATGTGGAGTTCCATGAAGTGGGAGTTTGAATCGGCGCTACCTTTTGCGCTGAGTTGGAAACAGCTGGTTTATTAGACGTTCTTTGGGTCACAAGCGACCATGGTTAAGAGAACAGTTTTAACAAGAAATTAAAAACCATTTTATATTGGAAGTACTCAATTACATCTAAGTACTTAACATTAACTTGTTAAATTTAGTTAACATTGGCTTCTCCCCCCCCCCCCCCCAACATACAGGACAGAGGTTTCTCAAGCTGATTTGTAAAGTCCTGTTTCAAAAGAAATATTCCACTAAACCATGGTCAGAAATTACCACTACCTCAGTGGCTAACAGAACAAAGCCATTCCGATACTCAAATTCGTACCACGGCAGTTAGTGATTAAGAACCAACGCGATAGCACTGCGGTACAGAGGTGCAATTTCTTTACCGCATGAAAGCATATGACAAGAGGAAAGATTTTTGCATTCACATCGTGAATGACGTTAAATATATTTTAAGAACTAAACACCCTACTAGGAATATTTAGGTAGCTAATGACTTGATAGTTTAAGATGAGGCAAAAATATGACCAAGCTAGTTCGCAGAGATTTCGCCATTTTTTTCAGTAAAGTCAGTTTCAATGGGGAAATGTTTAAGTTACAGAAAGCTTGAAAAATATTTAAGATTTCAAATAGCAAAATTTCTGGAACCAGACTTTTTTTTAGAAACTGAACTATTACACTTCTGAATAAATTTTCAAACAAAAACCACCAGATATGATTAAGAAAAAAAGGTAATTTTTAATCAGCTAATAACATTACAAACTTTAAATTTTATATTAGTAAAATTCAAATTTCAAAATCTTAGATTTTTTAAAAAAATTACCAGTTTGGACATTAGTTTAAAAGTATGAAAAACGTTACTCAAGTAACAAATTTAGAGTTCATATTCCAAAGAAAATATAGTCTTACTCAGTTGACGGCGTGTCTGGTGTTAATACAGACTCAACAGATGGAGTATCGGTCTGCATTCCCTCAGATGAAGACTCTGCATCTTTCTGGACTTCAGTTGAGGCGGGTAAGGGTTTAAAGTTGACAGGAACGATGTGAACTCCATCATCCTTCGTAGATACCCCAGTAGTCTTCTTCTTAGCTTCCACAGTTAGCGCAGCACCTTCGTTAATATAGGATGTGACATCAGTTTTCTCAATGTCTTTGGGAAGCAAATAACGACGAGTGAACTGCCGACTCACCAGTCCGGCCTTGTCGCTCCGTTCAGAATGTTTGCAGTTGACGACAATGTAATTATCCACAATACTCACGTGCGTTTCGTCGGGAGAAAACTCGGGAACGTATACCACGATCCGGAAAAGTGCGGAGGCATCGACTTCGCCCTTCTTGGATACCCAATCTGTCATGTCCATCCCGAATTGCTCGGTAGAAACCTGGTCACCTTGTAATTGCTGGGTAGGCATAGTCATTTCTCCCAACGTGCGGAGAAAAGAAGTAGACCGCTGCATAGTTAAAGCGACATCATCTATCAGTTTGTTGATGGCTTTGCAATCTTCAGTCAGAGCGTTACTTCGTTCGTCGGTACTCATAGTGATTGACTAACTAGTATAATTACTGGACATACAATACGAGCGCACAAAGGAAGTCAAGTGAAGCGCTCAAACGAGCTTTTTTATGAAGCTTTGACAGAAGTAATTTGCCTATAGGAATGACAGTTGTTTTCGGTTACGGTTTGTTTGAAAGTCACTCAATGATTAACAGCGCCGCCACCAAGCTTACTTTTTGCAGCCCAAAGTAAATCTAGTAGCTACAAGTAAATGTATTTTTTTTCTGTATTCGAAAATATTTTTGCCAACTTAAAGGAATTTGTTTTCTACCGACTAAGTCAGCCCCTGGATAAAATTTTTGAAAAATTTAAAGGAAAGGAAATAACCTATAAGCTTTATGTAGTTTGTCCTGGATTCTCATATAAACACAAACACGTACATAAATGACACGCTCTATGGTTTTAGTAGTCAGGTACGCTAACCACTAGAATACGTAGGGTTAAAATGGCAGGTGAATCTTAAATAAGGTATTTCAAAATTAATATGCAAAATGTCACGTAAGGATTTTCCATTTTGCTTTGAGGTCATTTAATACTGGAATTGAGATGGAAGTCCATCCAATCACTGGGCGCGGTGGCTCAGTCGGTAGCGCACCAGGCTTGTAATCTGCAGTTCCCAGGTTTGATTCTCAGCTGTGCTATTGTTGAGATTTATTTCCACAAAACTCGAAGCCCGCTCTCGGTCAGTAGGGATACCGATGGGCTTGGAAAGGCCGCCGTCCGTCGGATGGGATGTTTCCGTGGCTCCTTATGCAGCAGAACCATACCCTGTATACATTAAAGAACACGCTGGATGATGGCCTTGAAAGGGGGCTACCATTTCTTTCCTAAAAACTGTCAAGTGGGTCCCTTCCCCCAATGGTTTCTGAATCTTCGGGGTCTTTGTTACCTGGGCATTTAGCCCATTGCGTGCAAAAAAAGTGACACTCAGGGATAAAAGAACCCAACACATCCAAAGCATGCTGTCCTTAAAAATAAGCCGCTCCATGCGCCCTTTGAGTGGCATATTTTTTGCACACAGCGGGCTAAATGGCCAGGTTACACAGAGAAGATTGAGGGAAGGGGACCCACTGGAGAGCTGTTAGGAGGCGTCAAAATGGAAGCCCCCCCCCTTCCTCCGTCAAGGACATCCTGCGTGTTCTTGGACGTGCACAGATTATTGGTTTCTCGCTGATACGAGCAACGGCTTTACGTCCCAACCAACAGACGACTGCCTTTCAAGCACATTGGGTCCCCTACTGACCCCCAAGGTAGGGTGGTGGTTTAGCGGATATAATTCTCAACCCTGGCGCAGGTGGGACCCGAACCTGGAAACTGCAGATTACGAATCTGGCCAATCCCTGGATACGACCAATAAGGGCCATAGTGAAGGTGTTTAACCTCATCTTTACCATGGCTCACTTCCCCATTGCAAAAATATGACGTGCTGCTGAGTCAAATGTAATAATATAGGTATATTTTTACAAGTTCACATCAAAATATTTGTAAGTTTACATATTAACACAAAAAATCGAAAAAAGAAAAAGTTTATTACAAACAATAGAGTGTTTTGTCTTTGCTTCACCCTGCCAATTTCTCAACAGGTTACAGTTTTGTTGCTGCGAGAATCACTAGGTGTTTAAGGTTGCAATCCGTAGTAAGGCTAATGTCCAAAACTGGATAGTGTCATCTGCTGTAGGAATTAGCGGAACTCTCTTGAAAATTCCTTTATTATATTGTGTTACATTTTAATTCGATCATTCCCATTTACATATTTGGGGAGGTATCTAACCACGAGAAGGTAATATATATATAATTTTAAACCCCAAATGTTTTTATTTTAAATCAGGGTGTTGCGAAGCGTATTTGGTAAAGTTATAATTTTTATATTACGAATATATTTCTGTCAAATAGAGTAAAAAGTATGCGCTAAATATTTGTGCGGAAAAAAAGTTGTCCTGAAAAGCACTCGTATCGTTTTTAGAGTCACGATGGGTTGGGTTGTTTTACCTCTAAGGTCAGCGGCACTTTTTTTGCACAAAATGGGCTAAATGACCATGTCATGACCCAAGGGCTAAAAGAAGTTTGGAGGGAGGGAATTCATTGGACAGCTGTTAGAAGACAGGGAAGACTCGTGCATTGGCCAGTCAACTTGTTTAACATATATACACGGAGCCATGGCCTAACGTTCCATCTGATGGATGGTGGCTTTTCCAAGCCCATAGGTGTCCCCTTTCTCAATGAGGGCAGGGTGAGAGTTAGCGGAAGAAAGAGGGTTGCTTAAAAGTTGTTCTTTTGCATAAAGGAAATCAAAAACCATCCATTCCAGTGACACGCTGTGGGAATGAAGGAATCTTATGAAAGCATGGAAAAAAATACTGCTATAAAATATGACCAGTTTAAGTGGACAATATGTGGTGACCTGAAAGTCATATCTCTCTTGCTCGGGATTCAAGGAGGCTTTACAAAAATTTGCTGTTTTCTGTGTTTGTGGGACAGTAGGGCCAGAAAGGAACACTACAAAACAAAATGGCCCAAAGAGATGTTTTTATTCCTGGAAAGAGTAATGTGAGGTATAAGCCTCGTGTTGACCCCTCTGATGTTCTGCTCTCACCACTAATCTCAACCATCCCTCTAGGACTTATGAAAAACTTTGTAAAGGTTATGGACAAAACTGGTAAAAAGTTTTTGAACTTGAAGGAAAAATTTCCAAAACTAAGTGATGCAAACTCAAAGAAGGGATCTTTGTTGGTCCTCAGATCAGGAAGCTACTGAATGATACCCTCTTCGAAGAAAAACTGAATATCAAGGAGCGTTCTGCATGGAAATTTTTCATGTCTGTGGTCCAAGGTTTTCTGGGAATCACAAAGAAGAAAACTACCATCAGCTCATTCAAGATCTTTTCAAAAACTATGAAAATCTTGGCTACTGAATGTCTTTAAGATCATTTCTTGCACTCGCATCTCGACTTCTTTCCCAAGAACTTAGGAGCCGTTACTGATAAGCAAGGGGAAAGATTTCACCAGGATATCCGAACCAAGATACCAAGGAAGGTGGGACCCAGCAATGATGGGTGACTACTCCTGGTTCTTGAAGAAGGAAGATACTTAAGCTCATAAAAGACAAAAATGAATTTCTTGTAAGTATAAAAGATCCTTACCATGTTTTCTTATTTTGCGTTTTAATATTATTTCATTTGTTACTTTATATTCAGTGGTCTATAACTATGATGTTTCTAATTTTTTTTACTATAATCATGTAATTAATTAATGAGTTTTAAATCGCAATTTAATAAAATAGTCACATTTGTTTTCATTTCGCAGATATGTGTATTCATTGAAATTTGAAATACATCAATCCGTAATTAAAAGAAAAAACTGTACGTGCTGCAGATTTTTCACAGCCATATTTGAATTTAGCACCCTAAAAATTAGTTAAAAACAACTTATATGACTAATGTTATAAAAAAGTTTCAATTTGTTGTCAAGTGTTATCAGTAGCCCATACTTGGTCTAGTGGTTAGCGTACCGGACTATTAAACCAGCCAGGCATGTCTCTATGTGCTTTTCTGTTGTGTGAGAAGCCATAACAAGCCCAATAGTGCTTGTAGGTTATCTCCGCCCTTTTGCTTAGAGGAGTCCTTTTTTCCTTTAAAAATTAAATAATAATAAAAAAACGAAACGAAACGGGATGCATTCAGGATTTCTTTATGGGAGTCTTCTCTTTCCAAACGCGACAGGGCGAATCCTTCAGAAAAATTACGGCCCTGAGTAACATTCAGTCTGAATAGTATTATTTTGAAAGACTAATACTTTTCCTGTGGCCAAGTTATTTGCGTACTGGCGTGAGAATCAATGGGGATCTGGGTTCGATCTCCGAATAAGGAAGTCATGGACGCTTCCTTCGTGTTATTTCTTCATGTCTCGTCTTCTGAAGACTTTCTCTCTGGCGTATTAGACCCTCGGTGGTCTGTATGTCAGACCACAAAGGTCTGACATGACAGTTCTTGTCATTCGACTACTTTAAGAATATTTCATTTAATCACTCGTCTAAGCAAATACGATCATTAGTCGTGCTATTGCAGCGACAACTGGCCTGCCAATTTTATCCTAAACACATTAAAAAAACAAGCTAGATTTCCTCGATGGGGGAATCTCCCAACAGCTGTCCAGCGATTCCTCCTCCAGGGACGGGGATGGCTGAATCAGTAGCGCTCCAAACTGTGGCAGCATTGAGATTTATCGCCACTAACACTTCCCATTTTGCTTCGAAAGGCCCCGTCCTTTAGATGTGATGTTAAGCCGTGCCTCCGTATATAAGAGAGTCATACCCTATGCAGCTGGTCACAAGGGCTCAGAGGGGCGGGGATGGCTCAGTCGGTAGCGCGCCAGACTCGTAATCTGTAGTTCCCAGGTTCGAGTCCCAGCTGGGTTAGCGTTGAGATTTATCTCCGCAAAATTCCCCGGTCTGCCCACGGTCAGTAGGGGACACCGATGGGCTTGGAAAGGCCGCCGTCCGTCGGATGGGACGTTAAGCCGTGGCCCCGTGTGCGGGAGAGCCATACCCTGTGCACGTTAAAGAACACGCTGGATGGCTTTGACGGGAGGCTACCATCTGTCTCCCGACAGCTGTTCCAGTGGGTCCCCTCCCCCAACCTTCTCTGAGCCTTCGGGGTCCATGTGACCTGGCCATTTAGCCCATGGTGTGCAAAAAAGTGCCGCTCAGAGGTAAAACAACCCAACCCAACCCACAAGGGCTCAGAGAAGATAAGCGAGGTGGGACCCACTATCACTGTCTCTTCAAGACCATGCAGCGTGTTCCTTAATGTGCAGAAGATATGGCTCTACAGCATACTGTTTCTGACAGACGGCGAATGCCACTCAAAGGTAGCACAACAATGCCGCTTAGAGATTAAACAATGAGACTCTGTGAATCATCCAATGATTTATGAGAATCGTTAAGGATCAACTGCATAGTCCCAATCTTTCTGTTGCTTTCATATTACTCACACTAAATCTCTGCAACGTTGAATGGGACGGGTGGTGCCCAGCCGAAAGCGCACCAGTTCATAATCTGGAGTTGAGCAGTTGGAGTCCTAGCTGTGACTGTGTTGAGGATTTTCTCCTCTAACTCCCATTCTGCCCTCGGCAAGAAAGAGGAGCACTGTCAAGCAGTGGGCAGAGATGGCTCAGTCGGTAGCGCGACAGGCTCGTAATCTACGTTCCCAGGTTAGAGTCTCACCTGGGCCAGCATTGAGATTTATCTCCGCAAAACTCCCCGCTCTGCCCTCGGTCAGTAGGGGACAACGATGGGCTTGGAAATGCCGCCGTCCATCGGAAGGGACGATTAGCCATGGCTCTGAATGCGGAAGAACCATATCCTGAGCACATTAAAGAACACGCTGGATCGTCTTGATGGGAGGCTCCATTTGTCTTTCAACAGCTGTTTCAGTGGGTCCCCTTCTCCAAGACGTTAAGCCGTGGCCCCGTGTGCGGGAGAGCCATACCCTGTGCACGTTAAAGAACACACTGGATGGCCTTGACGGGAGACTACCATCTGTCTCCCAACAGCTGTTCCAGTGGGTCCCCTCCCCCAACCTTCTCTGAGCCTTCGGGGTACTTGTGACCTGGCCATTTAGCCCATGGTGTGCAAAAAAGTGCCGCTCAGAGGTAAAACAACCCAACCCAAACCCCTTCTCCAACCTTCTCTGAGCCATTGGGGTCCTTGTCACCTGGCCATTTAGCTCATTGTGTAAAAAAAATGCCGCCCAGAGGTAAAGCAACCCAAATCAACCGTCAATCGGATAGGAGATTAAGCCGTGACTCCTTATGTAGGAGAAACATGCCCTGGGCAGATAAACAACTCTGGATAGCCTTGACGGAAATTAACGTATCTCCTAATCCACCTGTCCAGGTTGGGTTAGGTTGTTTTACCTCTGAGCGGTGGGGCGGGGGTGGCTCAGTCGGTAGCGCGCCTGGCTCATAATCTGTAGTTCCCAGGTTCGAGTCCCAGCTGGGTCAGCGTTGAGATTTATCTCCGCAAAATTCCCCGCCCTGCCCACGGTCAGTAGGAGACACCGATGGGCTTGGAAAGGCCGCCGTCCGTCGGATGGGACGTTAAGCCGTGGCCCCGTGTGCAGGAGAGACATACCCTGTGCACGCTAAAGAACACTCTGGATGGCCTTGACGGGAGACTACCATCTGTCTCCCAACAGCTGTTCCAGTGGGTCCCCTCCCCCAACCTTCTCTGAGCCTTCGGGGTCCATGTGACCTGGCCATTTAGCCCATGGTGTGCAAAAAAGTGCCGCTAGAGGTAAAACAACCCAAACAACAACCTCTGAGCGGCACTTTTTTTGCACACAATGGGCTAAATGGCCAGTTCACAAGGACCCCGAAGGCTCAGAGACGGTTGTGGGTGGGAACGCACTGGAACAGCTGTTGGAAGACAGATGGTAGCCTCTCGTCAAGGCCATCCAGCGTGTTCTTTAACGTGCACAGGGTATGGCTCTCCCGCATACGGAGCCACGGCTTAACGTCCCATCCGACGAACGGCGGCCTTTCCAAGCCCATCGGTATCCCCTACTGACCGAGGGCAGGGAATTTTGCGGAGATAAATCTCAACGCTGACCCAGCTGGGACTCGAACCTGGGAACTACAGATTACGAGCCTGGCGCGCTACCGACTGAGCCACCCCCGCCCCAATGAGCCGCCCCAATCCTCTATCTAGGAATGTATCGTGTAAGAAATTCGAAGAACTCAAAAATTTTAATTTCCTCTGAAGTAATTCACAAAATAATGAAATTGAAATGCAAAATCTTCGGTCAATTATAATTGCATCAATCATTCTTGAATGGAAAACAGCTTTCAAAAATGTGTTTAGTAATTTTATATAATTATACTTTTCAGATATAGGCATATTTCCCGTTTGCGGCCGCAACATTGAGTATAGACTACTAAAATTTAGTATCTTGCAGAGCAAAGACCTCTGGGAATGTGTCGCAGCTATTGCTTTTTTAAATCCAACCTACTTACTGTTCAAAAGAAGCAATTCGTAGTTGTTGGAGAATTATTAATCACGTAATTTCCAAACCTTTGATCGATGAGTTCCAAATTTCGTGCCGTCCGTCGGATGGGACGTTAAGCCGTGGCCCGTGTACGGGAGAGCCATACCCTGTGCACGTTAAAGAACACGCTGGATGGCTTTGACGGGAGGCTACCATCTGTCTCCCAACAGCTGTTCCAGTGGGTCCCCTCCCCCAACCTTCTCTGAGCCTTCGGGGTCCATGTGACCTGGCCATTTAGCCCATGGTGTGCAAAAAAGTGCCGCTCAGAGGTAAAACAATAACCCAACCAAATTTCGTACCCGGATTTCCCATCTGCCGACCTTATAGCGTTAGAAATTGAAGACCTTATCAATGACAGAAAACTATTTAGGGCATCTTAACTCTTTTCACCACCTCCCTCCTCCCTCATCACCCGTAGTTGCCTCCCGTCAAGGCCATCCAGCGTGTTCTTTAACGTACTCAGGGCATGGCTCTCCCGCACACGGCTCCACGGCTTAAGCATCAGAATACTTCACTTTCGGGTCTCAAAATTTTCCTTGCATGGCGTTCTAGTTTGAAAATTCGAACTTCGAAGGCTTTCTCCTAATTAATTTAAAATGGTTTTACAAGTGTTCCCGTTAAGGCTCTGAAACGCACGTACCTAGGATTTAATTTTGGGAAAGTGGGATAAGATGGAAGGAGGTCCCCGAGAATTTAGTTTAGTTTCGAGGGTGTGATAAGATGGAAGGAGGTCCCCGAGAATTTAGTTTAGTTTCGAGGGTGTGATAAGATTTCAGTAGGGGTTCTCAATTATTACCAAAATTAATAATTCTCCACGGAATAAAATTTAATAGTTGCTTTTTAAATCTTTTTTTGTGTCGGACATATGTTGTGGTGCTAAAAGAATCATACAAAGTATTTTGGATTTCTCAAGCTAGTAAACAAATTTGAGATTTCGTATAAGACGACCGGATTATCGGGGTGAGGGGGGTGAATCCTGACCTCCTGGGTACATCCTTAATAAGAGTCTAGATTGCCACTCTATAAGATTTTTCACTCCGTTGTAGGGGCGGGGGTGGCTCAGTCGGTAACGCGCCAGTCTCGTAATCTGTAGTTCCCAGATTAGAGTCTCAGCTGGGTCAGCGTTGAGATTTATCTCCGAAAAATTTTCTGCCCAGCCCACAGTCAGTAGGGGACACAATGCTTGATAAAGACCGCCGTCCGTCGGATGGGACGTTAAGCCGTGGCACCGTGTTCGGGAGAGCCATACCCTGTGCACGTTAAAGATCACGTTGGATGGCCTTGACGGGAGGCTACCATCTGTCTCCCAACAGCTGTTCCAATGGGTCCCCTCCACCAACCTTCGGGGTTCTTGCGACCTGGCCATTTAGCCCATGGTGTGCAAAAAAAGTGCCGCTCAGAGGTAAAACAACTCACTCCGTTCTAGACATCTAAGAGGTTTTTTGAGAAATGTGTGAAATATGCTATGCAAAATTCTGTAATTTTTACTTCGAGTATCTCTAATATTTTCAAGGAGTGTGTGGGGGGTGTTATCTTCTTGCCCTCCCCTCCTAGATCCGATTTTCACCTGGTGCAGAGCATACCCTACAAATTTCATTTAAATTGCAGAATCCTAGACGCTATTCATAGCTTAATACACATCCTCTTATATAAGAGACATGCCATACTTATCTTGAAGTGAGGTTTAACTCGCCACCGACTCAGAATTAACTACCCTGAAAGTATGCTTGCTGTAACTTTAGCTAGTTCTCTAGCCACCAAGTCGGTTAATTTTGGAAATGAAATGTTGCGAAGTTACATGGAGCATATTCAAAATGGTCATTTCTTCACCATATTTCATTCCTTTAGAAATCGAAATTTTCAAACAAAGGTGATTAGAATATGCCAGTTTTACGATTCAAAGGATTGTGGAACTAATGTATTAATTTTCACCTGGAGTGCGGGAGGGATAAGATGAAGATGAGGTTTTTAATGTTATGAATTTTCATCTGCATTATCTCCTTTCAATTTTGCCATAAGTAATCAGAAATATTCCAACTGGTAGGATGAAATGGTGAACAGACAAATTTGGGGATCAGTTAGTTCATACAGTCTTAGTAATATTTTTATTTCAAAGTCCAAGATTCATGTCAAGACTATAAAGCAAACGTCAACATATGTCTTGACCAATAAAATGCAAATTTCTCATACTGTTATACAACACAACAGTAAATATACACTCCAAGGAAACGTTTGGGCAGAGATTCCCCCCCCCCTCACCTCTTCAAAACAGCACAGACGACTTTGGGCTCAGAATAAGTTAAAGAATTAAGTTGGATGAAATCATTTATACACCCAATGGCTATTGAATTATCGTCACATCCAAGTTTTGTCGATGACGAAATGAAGTTCTAGAACAGTTGTCTTCAAACTTACCTTTTGTGGAACCCTTGCAACTTAATCTAAATTATTACGTAGTTCCTCCCACAAAAAACTGAAATTTCACGTTTGAAAAGATTCGATTTCTGCACTTTAAAACATTTATAAACATGCAATATTTATGTCCGATTTTATTGGGGTGGAGGTTGGCTTAGCTAATAGCGCGCCTGGCTGGTAGTCTGCAGTTCCCAGGTTCGAATCCCACCAGCGTTGAGATTTATCTCCAATAAATCCACACTGTCCTTCAAGTCCTTGTCCCATTCAACGGAATACCGATGTACTTGGGAAGGCCGCTTAGGTTGTTTCACCTCCGAGTTGTACTTTTTGTACACAACGGGCTAAATGGCCAGATCATAAGGACCCCGATGGCTCAGAGGTTGGAACCTACTGGAACGGCTATTAGGAGACAGTTGCCTCCCGTCAAGGCCATCCAGCCTGTTCTTTAACGTACTCAAGGTATGGCTCTCCCGCACACGGAGCCACGGCTTAACGTCCCATCCGGCGGACGGCGGCCTTTCCAAGCCCATCGGCGTCAACTACTGATCGTGGAATTTTGTGGCGATAAATCTCAACGCTGACCCAGCTGGGACTCTAACTTGGGAACTATACATTATGAGCCTGGCACGCTACAGACTGAGCCATCTCCGCCCAGTGATTGACCTTGTCCTTTCTAGTCGACGGCAGAATGAGAGAAGAGAAAATCTTCAACACCAGTTAGGACTAACTCCAGATTACGAACCTGGTACGTTATTGGCTGGGCAACATCCGTCCGCACACACTGGGCTAAATGGCCAGGTCACAAGAACCTCGAAGGCTCAGAGAAGGTTGGGGGAGGGGACCCACTGGAATAGCTGTTGGGAGACAGATGGTAGCCTGGATGAAAATCCAGGGGTCATTTAACATGCACAGGTACGGCTCTCCCGCACACGGGGCCACGGATTAATGTCCCATCGCATGGGTCCTCTACTGAAGGTGGACAGGGTGGAGAGTTTTGAGGAGATAAATCTGAACTCTCGCCCAGCTGGGATTCAAATCTAGCAACTACAGGTTACGAGCCTGGAGAGCTACCCAATGAACCACCTCCCCAAACACGGAGCCACGTTCCATTCAATGGACGATTCCATACCCATTAGTGCCCTCTTTCCGAGTAGAGGGAGTTCGCGGAGGTAACTCCCGTGGTATGGCAGTTGTTTATTTAGACAGCCACTTGTAGCAGATAATGGAGTC
The DNA here is from genome assembly GCA_038380435.1 of Ryuthela nishihirai. Taxonomy (NCBI): domain Eukaryota; kingdom Metazoa; phylum Arthropoda; class Arachnida; order Araneae; family Heptathelidae; genus Ryuthela; species Ryuthela nishihirai. The sequence continues at coordinate 61,645,436 of JAWZYU010000029.1, read as the reverse complement.
TTCCAATTAAAAAAAAAATTTCTTTCCTAAAGGACTTCTGTTACCACAAACTCCAGCTTATACACGACCTTTGTAACAATATTGTCGATTAAAAAACCCGCCAACTTTCGGAAACCACTTAAAAAAATCGCCATTTTCATTTTTCTTTCGTGTGAAGATCAAGTAGTTGTAAATGTTTGAGGGGTAAAAATACTTTATTTCTCATTATAACAAATCGGAATTGGCTCTTGGTACGACCTCTGGCTAGTAATCTGTATTCCAAAGCCCACCAAACCCATTTCCTGCCCCCCTTCCAGAACGCTTGGGTTGGGTTGTTTTACCTCTGAGCGGCATTTTTCTGCACACCATGGGCTAAATGGCCAGGTCATAAGGACCCCCGTGAAGGTTGGGGAGGGGACCCACTGGAGCAGCTGTTGGGAGACAGATGGTAGCCTCCCGTCAAGGCCATCCAGCGTGTTCTTTGTCACAGGGTATGGCTCTCCCACACACGGGGCCACGGCTTAACGTCCCATCCGACGGACGACGGCCTTTTCAAGCCCATCGGTGTCCCCTACTGACCGTGGGCAGGGAATTTTGCGGAGATAAATCTCAACGCTGACCCAGCTGGGACTCGAACCTGGGAACTACAGATTAAGAGCCTGGCGCGCTACCGACTGAGCCACCCTCACCCCTTCCAGAACGCCACCTCAGATGAGACATTAAACCATGACACCGTGTGCAGAAGATCCATACCCTGTACATGTCGAACAACGTCTTCTACGACCATGATTAAAGGCTTCCATCCATCAGTCTCTTAACAGTTGTTCAGTGTGTTTTTTTCCCCCTAACCTCATGGCCCTTGCGACCTGGCCACTTAGCTGATCTTTTGCAAGTGCCGCTCAGAGGTAAAACCTTTTATGTCAATTATAAAACTTTGTTTTTAAGGTTGTCGGTGCATTAGAATGTTAATCTTTCGATAAAAAGTTTTCGCAATTTTTATACGAAAAAAACTCCAAAAACTAGGCTGTTTCGAAAACACTATCTATGGAAAAAAGTTGTGCTTTGGTTAAATTTCTGATTTTTAAAAACTTCCCCCTTGCAGTTTTGCAATGACTAAAGTATTGGGTAATTGCAAATTAATGCAATTTATCATGCAAACACTTAATGGGGAGTTTGCAAATCGCACATTTTTTGCGATGACACTTACCAGGAAAAAACTATTACAAATGTTCAGTATGTTCGAGATGAATAGATGTAGTGGTAGCCATTCACTTTAGGACTCTCCGCCATCTTCCAGAACTTCACTAGCATTTGGCGGATTAAAAACCTATCATTGTGACGATAAAAGTTTCCACTGGAATAAAAAAAAATAGGTTCATGAAAAGACTTTAGCAAGAGTCCCATTGTTCTCGAGCCATTCGTGGAATTCAGCAAGTACTATACAGTTTCAGTTTGATGTTGCATGTAGAAGTAATGTTTATTATTTAAAATAACGAATGAAAAAAATAGTTCCATTCATTTGTATAGTAATAGTAAGCATGGTTGATTACAAGTCCTCAAATATTTTATATTCATACATTTTTGAGAAGACGTCGAATTTTACTCAGATAACAGTTGTTTCAAGCAAATTGAAGTAGTTAAATATTGATAACCAATACAATTTTTCGCCGAAAAGTTATGGATTTTTTTATAAAGTTATTATGGAAAACGTTTAAAATACGAGCAAGTGCGTATTTATAAATTTAAATTGCAGATGCTGATTTTTTCCTGTAGATATTCGCAAAATCTATTACAACCACACTGCGCTTACTTCTGAATCTATTACTATGGATTATATTACCTCCTTCATCCAAGAATGCGCTAGAGGAGTCTCGTAAATGAATCCGATATCACAGCGACTAAGTCTTCACTGTTGACGTCCACGACATCTGTTAGGTTGGATAGAAGGACGCCAAGTGGATTAAGTTCTTATATTAAGATCATTTATTCTCGAACTAGCCCGTGAGTTAAAGAAATAAGGAACCCTCTAAAGGCGACTGGAATTTTTTAAAAATTTTATTGAAATTTTATTAAAATATCAGTGCTTAAATATAATTCAATGCTTAAAATAATTCGGTTTTGTCCAGTTTCTAAAAAAAAAATCCCATCCCCACCCTACCGCTCGCATTATAGACCATTCCACTTTACGGAGCCCCGCCTTCTTTAAAAAAGAAAAAAAACTAATGATTTTTTGCAGTGTACCGGAATAAGATTTCTGCTGAATAAACATGATACAACTAAAAAAATCCCGATTTCACTATATGTATACCATTGTTACTCTGTGGTAAGCATACCAAGTTTCTTCGGTCATATCCTGGAGCAAAGTTGCTTGCTTGGCTAGTTTGCTCACCAGTGAAAAAAATATGTACAATATACTTATACAAGTCGTGCTATACAAAACTAGTATTAAAGAAAATGAATAAATTTTAAACTGTTTTTCTTAAAATTATATATAAAAACTTCCGTCACTAGATTAACCCTCCAATTCAATTTCTACTATCAAAGAGAAAGTGGAGACTGATGAACTTTTGGAAGAGACGCCATCCGTCGGATGGAACGTTAGGCGTGGTTCAGGAGAGCTATACGTTGTGCGTTAAAGAAAAGGTTGGATGGCCTTGACGGGAAGATTCGATTATTTTACCTCCGAGTGGCACTTTATTACAAACAATAGGCTAAATGACCAGGTCACAAGGACCCAAAATACTCGGAAGGTTAGACCACTGGACAGCCTTGACAAGAGGCTGCAATGTGTTCAATGAGCACATTGAATAGCTCTCTTGCACACGGATTTTTGTTCTATCTGACAGCCGTCCGTCGGATAGAACAGAAAGCCCTCGCCAGTCCATCCCCTACTGGCTGAGGGAAGGGTGGATGTTTAGCAGAGAGAAATCTCAACGCTTGTACAAGAGAGATTCGAACCCGAGAATTGCAGATTAAGAGTCTGCCGTGCTACAGACAGATCCAACAGACTATCCCCTCTTGACGGGAGGTTCTCCCCCCACCTCCCCATCAGTTTTCCTATCAACGTCTAGTGGGTCTTTGAGGTCTGTGCTTTTAGCACCTTGTGTTCAAAAATGTGCAGCTCAGTTGGGGGAAAAAAAAAATCCCTATAGCTTAGATCAGTTGAATTTAGGAATGGGCAATTGCAAGATGTCGGATTTTGATGAAACAACTTTGGTTAGAAACTTACCACAAACCTACACAGTAGGAAAAATATAATTGTTCTGAATTACTTCGCAGTAAAAAAAAAGGTACAAATTGTAATTAACAATGTTATAAAACAGGCCTGCTCAATCAAAACATTGTGAAGAACCACTAGGAGAAAAACAATAGAGCAACAGGGGAAAAAAAAAAAAATCGCTTAACGGAAGCATACGTTTTAAATGAGTAATGAATTGTCGAAAGTTTTTAGATAACTAAAATACATATTTGAATCAAGATGTTGGTTAAATACAATCCATTGGCAAGTTGTTTTAAGCTATACACCTAAAAATGTAAAAGTATTTAAAGAAATGAGCTAGATTTAGTATATTGAGCCGAAAGCTCTCTGGCAATGAGAAATGGTTGAACGGGACTGTTTTGCAACATTGTTAATTACTATTTGTACCTTTTTTTAAAAAATATGGATATAAAGATGTATAAAGACTTTTTGGGGGCCATCATTATATATATGTTACCGCTGAAGTGCAGAAATCAGTTATTCTACAGATTATCTAGGTATTGTGCAGATTAACTAGTGTGATTCGTTAACGTGAGGAAAATTGTTTCATTTCTCAAATTACCTGGATAATCTGCACATTACCTACTAGGCACTCGTTAAAGTGAAAATAAGATCTTTGCTGGAACAACAGGAACGTTTCTGTACGCTTAAATTAACATAATGTTATTTATCTAGTGTCCGAGAGTAGAGTTGAAACCAGGGTCATCCCTCTGTCAACATGAATCAGTCATCCGAATTATAAAAAACGCCCCCAAAATGAGCAGGCCAAGTGAGAACGAATCATTTTAGTGATTCGTTATCAAGAATGAATCACTTTACCGATTCGTTGTCACTTGGCCTCCGCTCATCCGGGGAGTTTTTTTTTTATAAAGCTGACGAGTGAATCACGCGACACGAAGATTCATATTCAAGAGATTCACCACTACGAGAGAAACAAACTTTTGAACTTAACGATACGGAAGCCGTTAATGTGCACATTACCTAGGTAAAATGCGGAAAACTCTTGATTCCGCACGTTAACGGAGCAAATCAGTTAATCTGCAGATTAGCTAGGTAATGTGCACATTAACGGCTTTCGAGCTTTAGCGGTAACAGATATATATGATGGCCCCCAAAAGTAATAAAGTAATTTCAGAGAAGAATAAAACTCATCCTTCTCGCTAGAAAAGGTTTTAAGAAACAGGAGACATTCTCTTGTAATTGGATAAGGGAAAATTGCTTTCAGAAACAGTTTAAAACATTATGTAAAGTCTTAATTATACGAATGGCGTAATTTCCTGCACTGGTTGAATCTTACTTAAGAGTTGTCCTGACCTAAAAAATATTCAAGATATTTCTATTAACTTTGACGTAAAGAAACGAAGCAAAACAGTCAAAGCAAAGAACAAATTTAATTAGATAGCAAGAACGCAAAACTTTAAATAACAAATAGACATTACATTAGTAAAATTAAAATCTGATTTTAACATTTCACTACTTTAAAAGAACAAAAACCTTCTTACCGAAGCACGAAATTTAAATTTCATGCTCAAAAACGATACTCTTACTGAGTGGACCGGATAACGGTGAGCGTGCAGTCTTCACAGGTGAGACATCTGATGCCTGACCAGTCGCCATTTTCCGTTTCGATGGAGTACGCTTATCCTTCGATGGAGTACGCTTATCCGAAACTGGAACCACATAGACATCCTTCCGTAAAGGTTCTATCTGCTTCTTGGCGTTCACAGTTAGAATGTACTCATCGCTTATAGCCCAATTCACGTGCTGCATCTCAATGCCCTCGGGAAGCAAATAGCGATGGGTGAATTCTCGACTCACCAGGCCAAGCTTGGCTTGGCGTTCTTCGTGCTTGCAGCAGATGATAAGACAATTATTTTCGATTGTTATACACACATCCCGTGGCTCAAACTTTGGGACTTTCAACTCGACGTGGAAAACTAAAGACACGTCGACCTCTTCTCCTTTGTTGGCGATAATACTTGGGTCTGGGAGGGAAGGACTTCCGCTCTTAGATGTAGAGTTGTACCAATCAGTAATGTCCATCCCGAACTGTTCAATCACTTCGTGATCGGTGGATTCGAGTGTTTCCGGTTGTGTCATTTTCATTACTGAACGGAGAAATGAAAAAGAAGATTCGAGTGCAGAAACCACGTTGTATATCAGGTAATTAGGATGGCGACGCACGGTAAGTTCAGGATTCATGTTGATTCGAAATTATCTCGCTTACACGTCACGCTCACTCACGATCTCAGCAGAACGAGGACCTTCGACGCGTTTCTTATGAAATATATTCGGTTACGTTCGTCAGACGAAATTTACTTAAGGGATCGCCACTCATCTTTTCGGTTACGGTTAACTAGAGATTCTTCTTGAAATTTGTTTTAATTCATATTTAAAGATGACCGAAGTTCCTTGTGGGACTGGTCGTGCCCATTTTTGCATTAAAGATTTTTCACTGCAGTATAACATTCCTCCTACATTTTAGAGATTTTTAAAAATTTCTTGAAATATGCATGAAATATACATAAGTTTGATAAATTTTTGCTTTTATTGCCCTGGGCGGGGGTGGCTCAGTCGGTAGCACGTCAGGCTAGTAATCTACAGTTCCCAGGTTCGAGTGCCTGCTGGGACAGGTTGAGATTTATCTCGGCAAAACTCCTCGCTCTGTCCATGGTCAGTAGGGGACACCGATGGATTTGTAAATAGAGGATAGCCTGATTATTTTGCATCATTTAGTCTAAACAGCTGGTCTAAGGGCACAGCAGTTGGGTTGTTTTACCTCTGAGCGGCACTTTTTTGCACACCATGGGCTAAATGGCCAGGTCACATGGACCCCGAAGGCTCAGAGAAGGTTGGGGCAGGGGACCCACTGGAACAGCTGTTGGGAGACAGATGGTAGCCTCCCGTCAAGGCCATCCAGCGTGTTCTTTAACGTGCACAGGGTATGGCTCTCCAGCACACGGGGCATGATTTAACGTCCCATCCGACGGACGGCTGCCTTTCCAAGCCCATCGGTGTCCCCTACTGACCGTGGGCAGGGCGGGGAATTTTGCGGAGATAAATCTCAACGCTGACCCAGCTGGGACTCGAACCTGGAAACTACAGATTACAAGCCTGGCGCGCTACCGACTGAGCCACTCCCGCCCCCCCTCTGAGCGGCACTTTTTTGCACACCATGGGTTAAATGGCCAGGTCACAAGGACCCCGAAGGCTCAGAAAAGGTTGGGGGAGGAGACCCACTAGCACAGCTGTTGGGAGACAGATGTTAGCCTCCCGTCAAGGCCATCCAGAGTGTTCTTTAACGTGCACAGGGTATGGCTCTCCCGCATACGGAACCACGGCTTAACGTCCAAATCCGACAGACGGCGGTCTTTCCAAGCCCATCGTTCTCCTCTACTGATAGTGGGCAGGGCGGGGAATTTTCCGAAGATAAGTCTCAACGCTGACCCATCTGGGACTCGAACCTGGGAACTGCAGATTACGAGCCACCCCCGCACCGGGCGCAGCAGTTAGGGTCTGTGTTAAGGCCGCTATCTTTCGGATGGGACGTTGTCGGCATCGTGGGGGACATGCTCATTGGCCGTATCGGCTACCCCATGCCTCAAAACCCCTGATTACCTGCACTTCCTGGATACCGTTTTACATGTGTTGCTGGATGACGTACTATTTACCCTACGTCGCAGCACGTGGTTATTACATGATGGCGCACTGCCACTCGTCGGTCGACGAGTGCGACATTGGCTCCAGGACCATTATCTGCAACTTTGGATCTGGTGGAGTCCTGACGATTAAGTAAACTGACCTGCTCGATCGCCGGACAAGAACTCACTGGACTTTTATCTGCGGAGCATTGCCATAACAATCGTTTAAGCATTCCTTCTGAACAGTGTGGAAGAATTGTGGTTCGCTTTGCAAGCTGCGACAGAGTGTAGCTTCTGAAATACCTCTGGAGTGTTCGAACGCATTCGATAGTCCTTTTGTGGCCAAGGGGCGGGGGTGGCTCAGTTGGCAGCGCGCCAGGCTCGTAATCTGCAGTTCCCAGGTTCGAGTCCCAGCTGGGTCAGCGTTGAGATTTATCTCCGCAAAACTCCCCGCCCTGCCCACGGTCAGTAGGGGACACCGATGGGCTTGGAAAGGCCGCCATCGGTCGGATGGGACGTTAAGCCGTGGCCCCGTGTGCGAGAGAGCCATACCCTGTGCACGTCAAAGAACACGCTGGATGGCCTTGACGCGAGGGTACCATCTGTCTCCCAACAGCTGTTCCAGTGGGTCCCCTCCCCCAACCTTCTCTGAGCCTTCGGGGTTCATGTGACCTGGCCATTTAGCCCATGGTGTGCAAAAAAGTGCCGCTCAGAGTTAGAAGAAGCCAACCCTTTTGTCGCCTTGTTGATGCCTGTATTCGAGACAACGAAGCATTCTGTTGTGAATCTTCTCGCATCTGTTGTGATGCACACTATTAAATAAACTATTTCCCTTCTCACAGTGCCGGTAATTGGAAAGAGTTGTATTTAGTGATGCATATTAAGCACCCTTTTAATTAAACTTTTTGATTCAGTTTCGTGCTCTGATACCGCTCCCTGATTTATGAGATATCTTTCTAGGTCACCTTGTATGTGAAGCGGCTTTTTTTTTATTCTTAAAAGTGATACGTTCCTACATCTATTATTTCATTAATTTACGACATGTGCATGGGGTTCTGTGACTTCCATGAAGAGAAGTGTGCATTACCAGCTGTTTGTCATTGATGTCCAGAAACTGTGGAAACGTACGCATATGATTATTGGCAGATTGTTTTACCTCTGAGCGGCACTTTTTTTGCATACAATGGGCTAAATGGCCATGTCACATGGACCCCGAAGGCTCAGAGAAGATTGGGAGAAGGGACCCACTGGAACAGCTGTTGGGAGACAGATGGCAGGCTTTCGTCAATGCCATCCAGCGTGTTCTTTAACGTTCACAGGGTATGACTCTCCCGTACACGGGTCCACGGATTAACGTCCCATCCTACGGACGGCGGCCTTTCCAAGGCCAACAGTTTTCCTACCGACCGAGGGCAGGGTGGGTTGTTTTGCGGAGATAGATCTCAACGGTGGCCCAGCTGGGACTCGAACCTGGGAACTGCAGATTACGAGCCCGGCGCGCTACCAACTGAGCCAGCTGTTCCTCATAATACACCATAAAGGTCTGTTTTGGTAAGGCATAACCTCAAGAGAAAAAAAAAACATACCCTATCCGTGATTCAGTTAAAATATTAAATCTTTTCGTAAATCGCACCTTTAACTGCTATGTCAAATGCAAGAAACTTAACGTGCCTAAATTTGAGGCCGAATAGATCTTCAAATCCCACCCCTAACCGCTCTGGATGTGGGGGGTCACCTTCACTTACAAATTAATCCAAGAAGGATTAATTTTTGAGAATTCTCTTTGTTTGGAATTATTTCCACGAGGGAACGTGCAACCTTTACAGAAGTATGGCTTTGAGAATAATTTCTTTTCATAATTGGAATGATGAGGCATGTGGCTAATGGTTGGGTTGTTTAATCTCTGAGAGGTACTTTTTGGGACATATTTGGCTAAATAACCAATTGAGGAAGGGGACCACTGGACAGCTGTTGTGAGGCAGATGGTAGCCTCCCGTCAAGCCATCTCCCAGTGTGGTTTTTAATGTACCCAGGTATGTTTCTCACATTCACGGGGAAGTCTGTGTATGTGGGGGGGGGGGGGGGGGGGGGGGGGGGGGCTCAGCCGGTAGCGCGCCAGGTTCGTAATCTGCAGTTCCCACGTTCGAGTCCCAGCTGGATCAGCGATATGATTTATCTCTGCAAAATTCCCGCCCTGCCCACGGTCAGTAGGGGACACCGATGGGCTTGGAAAGGCTGCCGTCCATCGGATGGGATGTTAAGTGTACCCCGTGTGCGGGAGAGAGCCATACCCTGTGCACGTTAAAGAACACGCTGGATGACCTTAACAGGAGGCTACCATCTGTCTCCCAACAGCTGTTCCAGTGGGTCCCCTCCCCCAAACTTCTCTCAGCCTTCGGGGTCCATATGACCTGACCATTTAGCCCATGGTGTGCAAAAAAGTGCCGCTCAGAGGTAAAACAACCAAACCAACCACACTCATGGGTTGCGGCTTAATGTCCCATCAGATGGACGGCGGCCTTTCCAAGGCCATTGGTTCCCCTACTGACCGACTGCAAGGCGGGGAGTTTTGCAGAGATAAATCTCAACGCTAACTGAGCTGGGACTCGAACCTGAGAACACAGATTACGAGCCTGGCGCGCTACCGACTGACCACCCCCACCCCATATGTGGCCAATGTGCATTGTACCCCATTGGCAGAATCAGCGAATAGGTATTTTTCTAGAATTGAAATTTTTGCGAGATTAGCGGACAATTGCAAACACACATTCTACAATTGGGAATTTTAATCAGGACTCCAGTCTCGACAGTGATATCCCATCTCTGGGCTGAAATTGCTGCTTAGAAACTTGAAAAATCCTATAGAAGGTGGAAGAAATAGGCAGATCATCTTAATAGTAATTAATATTAAGGTGTCCAACTACATGGTAGTCTCTAGATCAGTGATTTTCAACTGGTGTGCTATGAGAGCATCTTAGGTGTGCCGCGATAATTTTTAAAGATCATTAATTAAATTATTTTTGAAAGAAGTCCAAAGAACAATAAGTGTACAGTCGCTCAAAAAAGTATCCAAACGCTATGGTTGATTACAGAATTCAGAAAAAATATCTGGCAACGATTTTTTTAGAAATTAGTGATCTGGCAACCTTCGTGTCACGTGATTACAGAATTCAAGAAAAATATCTGGAGCGTGTACAGCAGCAACTTTACACGCTTCAGTTACCGTTTTTTTTTAGAATATAATTTTTATTTATAACAGTAAAGAATACAAATACATTTGCGCTTTTACCCGCAAAGCTAAATAGCTTATCTGCTGGAAAATGAATAAATTATATTAAACATAGGTCATTCAGCCACAAAAATGTGTACATCAAATAAATCCACAAAACACAACACACACACAAATCAGCTAACTAGAAAATACCAAATAATTTTTTAATTCCATTTTAAGTCTTCTAAAAGAATCTATATTTAGTAATTCTTTTGGAATAGCATTATATATAAGTGGTACTTGATATTCGGAGGTATGTTTCCCGTAATTATTTCGAAAATTTGGCTATTTGTAATAACCTTGGTTTTGAAGTCTTGTATTTTTATTATGTTGAATTTTTAGTTTGTAAGTTTCGTCAAAAAAAATTTTAATTATTACATTATATTTATATAAATTGCTGTAGGATAAAAGATTTAAAAATTTTAATCTATCGGTAGAAGTTTTATAATTTTTTTGCAAATGAGACGGAATAGTATTTTTAGCTATTATAGACTGCAGTTTTTCTATTTTATTTATGTTAGTTAAGTTAGTTGTTCCATGCACAATTATTCTATAATTTAAAATAGATTCGCATATTGCTTTATAAAATAGTACACATGTTTCCATATTTAATACGTATTTCAATTTTTGAATTTTTATCGCCGATATTCTCAAGCTTTCAGATATGTGGGATATATGGGCATTCCACCTAAAATATTCATCAAAAATGATTCCTAAGTAATTTATTTTATTTACTTGCTCAACAAGTGGGCAACTGCATAAAGATTCATAATTTGAAGCATCCTTTTTTCTGCAATTTGTTTTATGAATTTTGATAAAGAGGTTTTGATGAATATGAAACCCTGGTGAATAAATAATCACCAGTTTTGTTTTTTTCTCATTTAAATAGATTTTATTATGATTTAACCATCTAATAATATTATTGTAATCTGTTCGAACCTCTGAAATAATATCATTTAAATATTTCTGACTGTTTATTAAAACAATGTCGTCAGCATATAGATAAATAGCACTATTTAATTTTATATTGAACAAATCATTTATGTATACTAGGAATAATAAAGGACCCAAAATTTAGCCTTGGGGAATTCCACATCGTGTAATTACTTTTCTGCTGTAGCAGTTTTTTATTTTAGTAATTGTGTATCTGTCTGATAAATAATTTCTAAACCAATCTAACAATATACCGCGAATACCGTAATTTTCCAATTTATTTAGTAAAATGCTATGATCTATTGTATCGAAGGCTTTCTTTAAATCTAAAAACATAGTTACAATTTTTTCCCTATTAGTCAATGATTTATTAATATTATTTGCAATTTTGGAAATTAGTTGAATTGTGTTTTTTCCTTTTTGAAAGCCAAACTGATTTTCATTAATTATGTTGTGTTTAAGTAAAAAGTTAAAAACAGTATTATAAATATATTTTTTCCATTATTTTCGAAAAAATAGGCAGAATTGTTATTGGTCGATAGTTAGAAAAATCCTCCTTAATACCACCTTTAAAAATAGGTCTTAAAATACCTGTTTTGAGTTCAGTAGGTATGTTCCCAGTAAATATAATCTGATTTATAATTTTTGATATAATATTTAGTAGTGTCTCTTTATTAAATTTTATATGTTTAATGCAAATATTATCGTAACCAGGTGATTTATTGGTGTCTAATGAAGTAATTATTTCATCCTTTTGTTTTTCAGTGATTTCATGTATATAGATAGATTTCAAAACTCTTTTTATCATGGTTGGAACATAATTTATATCGTCTTGGTGATTTGTATTTCTTATCTGTAAAATTAGTGTATTATAAATGTCATTGTAATTATTTGCTATTTCTTCCACAGATAATTTCTTTTTGGCCATATTGTCAATTATTACATCGTCCGATGATTTTTTCTGTTTTCCTTCTAATATTTCATATATTAATTGCCAGGTAGCCTTCATATCATTTTTTTTCATTATAAGTTTATTTCTATAATAAAGTTGTTTCTGATTTCTAATCTGAATATTAACCATATTCCTTAATTTTTTAGTTATTTTTATAAGCATCACTTTTATCATTGTTTTTAAATTTAATCCAAGCTTTATCTCTTTCTTCAATTAATTCTATCAAGTTCGGTGTTATCCAATTTTTGCTATGATTTCTTTTTACCTTTCCAACTTTCCTCATATATATTCTATTTTTTCCTAAAATTCCATCATAAATGTCTTTAAATACTTTGTATAGGTTTAATTCATCCATTGGGTTGTCTCCATAATTTTCTAAAGTCCAATTCATTTCAGAAATAGCTTTGTTTATATTGTTATGGTCAAATGACCAATTCTTATTTTCCTGGTCTGTTTCACTATAATTAGTAATATTCAAATTGTTATTGGTGTTGCTAATCAGTGTTAAAATCATATAGTGATCTGCTATTTTGCTTGTTTAAATTATTGAATTTGCTGACATATTTTTAATCAGTTTAATATTAATATGGTCTATACAGGTTTTGGTAATTTTATTTTTTACTATTTCTTCTCTTGTAGCTTCCCTTATTAATCTTTCAAAATTCATTTCAGCCAATAGTGTGATAATTTTTCTGTGCCATGTTTTTTAGTATTCATTGTATCGATATTAAAATCACCTATTAAAATCTGATTTTGATCTTTTTCTGTATTTTCCATCCAGTTTCTGAAATTCAACAGAAAAGAGTTCACATCTGTACTAGGCGATCTGTATAGTGCTAAAACATGATATATTATATTATTTTTTTTTACTTTTATATATATATAGTTTCCGCTGGAAGTGTTTGTTGTGAAATAATTTCAATATCTAGATTTTCTTTATAGTATACTGAAATCCCCCTAATATTTTTATTTATATTATCATTTGTGATTTTATTAAATTTATCAATATTATATAAATAATTTTCATATTTATTTACATTTGTTTCAGTTAAAACAAGCAAATCAATGTGTTTTATGTAATTGTTAATACTTAATTTTAATGAATCCCAATGTTTTCTTTGACTTCTTATATTAACATGAGCAATACCTAATTTATTTTTGTGAATAAATTTACTATAATTATTTTCGAACCAAGCCTTCACTTCTAAACCTGTAGTTACATAAGCAACATCATAGTTGCTATCAAGACCTTCAAAATTCAAATCACACATAGCTAATAAAAATATTCATAAAAAAAAGCAAAAGAAAAGAACAAAAAAAAAGAAAAAAAGCAAGGTTTATCGGACATATCTAAAAGTTCAAAAATCATCAAAGTTGGTGAACATATCCACATTGATAATTCTTTCACCATTTGATTTCACAGCAAACTGGAGCGTGTGCAGTTACTGCACACGCTCCAGTTTGCTGTGAACGGTAACTGCACACGCTCAATATTTCCGTGAATGAGCCCACACGATCTAGTATCAAAATAATATGACCACCTACAGTCGCTCAAAAAATATCCGAACACTATAGTTGACTACAGAATTCAGAAAAAATATCTGGCAACGATTTTTTTAGAAATTAGTGATCTGGCAACCTTCGTGTCACGTGTCCTTCGTGTCAACCTTCGTGTCACGTGACACGAAGGTTGCCAGATCACTAATTTCTAAAACAAATCGTTGCCAGATATTTTTCTGAATTCTGTAGTCAACCATAGTGTTCGGATACTTTTTTGAGCGACTGTACATATCAAAATTAAAACCTCTTTAAATTGATTATACGAGTATATCATTGTTATAATAAACGTATACATAATAGAGTAAAAATATATATATGCATAAGCAAAAATATATGTGCATAACACCGGTTTAAGTGTGTCGCGGAAGTTTAACTGTAGGTCCAAGTGTTTGGGTTGGGTTGTTTTATCTCTGAGCGGCACTTTTTTGCACACCATGGGCTAAATGGCCAGGTCACATGGACCCGAAGGCTCAGAGAAGTTTGGGGGAGGGGACCCACTGGAACAGCTGTTGGGAGACAGATGGTAGCCTCCCGTCAAGACCATCTAGCGTGTTCTTTAACGTGCACAGGGTTTGGCTCTCCCGCACACGGGGCCACGGCTTAACGTCCCATCCGACGGACGGCGGCCTTTCCAAGCCCATCGGTGTCCCCTACTGACCGTGGGCAGGGCGGGGGATTTTGCGGAGATAAATCTCAACGCTGACCCAGCTGGGACTCGAACCTGGGAACTACAGATTACGAGCCTGGCGCGTTACCGACTGAGCCACCCCCGCCCCTAGGTCCAAGTGTGCCGTGAGATAAAAAAAAAAAATGTTGAAAAACACTGCTCTAGAGTAATGATATAAGGCAGACGCGTCCAAAACGCGGATTATTGCAAAAGAATTTCCTGCTCATTGAAACAAAATCAATACACTGAAATTAGCATATTTATTTCAGTTTGTTTTTTAACCAAACATTTTAAGGTGCATAACTAAACGACTTTCCCAATTCACAGTACTTAATAAATTTTGTTTTTTAATCAAGATATTTTTCTCGATTTCTTTTAGATTTACTTTTTTTTCCCAATCCACCCCCCGCAAAACTCCCCGCCCTGCCCACGGTCAGTAGGGAACACCGATGGGCTTGGAAAGGTCGCCGTCTGTCGGATGGAACGTTAAGCCGTGACCCCGTGTGCAGGAGAGCCATACCCTGTGCACGTTAAAGAACACGCTGGATGGCCTTGACGGGAGGCTATCATCTGGCTCCCAACAGCTGTTCCAGTGGGTCCCCTCCCAAAACCTTCTCTGAGCCTTCGGGGTCCATGTGACCTGGCCATTTAGCCCATGATGTGCCAAAAAGTGCCGCTCAGAGGTAAAACAACCCAACCCAATCCCCCCCCCTCCCGAAACTGAATCCAGGGCACGTGCCTGCCTTGACTTCCTATAGACACTCTCTCAAATCATCGAACAAATGAAAGGAAAATGGGGATCCCAAGAATAATGATTAGGGTTCCCCCCTCCCCTGGGGGTACGTCCCTGCCAAGAAATGAGCTGATGAATTATATTCGGCTTTAATGATGTTATATCTAGTTGAACGATGCTTTAGTTTTATCAAAACACTATTAACCTTAAATTCTTCCTCAATCAGCTGTTTGCCACAGAGGTCTGAAAGAAGCCTTTGGATTTAATATGCCACAGAGAAGATCTATGAGGATGGCGGGACCTCAGCAGAAAGACAACACAAATATGTATGCCTTATCCGGGTCTCGAATCCACGTTCCTTTCATCAGTTGCGGAGCGCCCTAATCACTCGGTCACGGCGACGGCCATTCATTTTATTTTCCAGTTTTTTCACACGGGCGGAATAAAATTGTTAAAATTGACGGAGCACGCCTGAACTACAGCAACTCAGTGTGAATAGTTTCAATTTGATGTGCATAAATGATTGCGCTTATTTTTCTGTGGCTTTATGCAGGGATATTAATCCTCTTCCGTTACAATTTTTAAGTTTTTGTTTTTAGCACATGCATTTATGGAATTCACCTTTTAAGAGTCGGTAAGAAAAAAAAAACCATAACCGTTCTATTTCCTTTTTTTAACAACCGGTTCGATCGCTGGAACTTCTACGTTTATATATTCTTAAGTTGATCATTTAGTTGGGTTTGTTGTTTTACCTCTGAGCGGCACTTTTTTGCATACAATTGGCTAAATGGCCAGGTCACAAGGACCCCGAAGGCTCAGAGAAGGTTGGGAGAGGGGACCCACTGGAAGAGCTGTTGGGAGACAGATGGTAGCCTCCCGTCTTGGCCATCCAGTGTGTTCTTCAACGTGCACAGAGTATGACTTTTTCCGCACACGTGGCCACGGCTTAACGTCCCATCCGATGGACGGCAGTCTTTTCAAGCCCATCGGTGTCCCCTACTGACCGTGGGCACGGCGGGGAGTTTTATGGACATTAAGCCGTGGCCCTGTGTTCAGGAGAGCCACACCCAGTGCAAGTTAAGGAACATGCTGGATGGCCTTAACGAGAGACTACCATGTTTGTCGTCTAACAGTGTATCCTTCTCCCCCCCCCCCCCAACCTTCTGAGAACTTGGGGGTCCTTATGACTAGGCCATTTATTTCTCATTCTGTGCAAAAAAAATGCCGCTCATAGTGCTGCTATTAAGAATTCCATTCTTTTTGAGCCATTTTCGTTTGAGATTCTGAACATTCGCCATATTATTTTGTGTTTACTTAAAATGCATTAAAAATGATATTCTTACTCGTCAAGAATTCTCCTGTTCATCTGGAGGCAGGGCAGACTTAAGGCACGGGCGCAGTTGCCCAGGGGCCCCAAGATTCTAAATTTCGCAAAAGTTTGTGTTGATTAATCCTCGCTTTACAGCATGTTTTTATATGTTTAAACATTGATTTTGTTAAAAGTACCAATAAATCTATAGTCTTTATTTTATTGATCGTTTACATTTTTATTCCCGTAGGGGCCCCCAGTGCATTTTTTTGCCCAGGGGCCCACAATACTGTTAAGACGGCACTGTCTAGAGGTACACCTTCTGCACCTAGTTCAGTCTTTGAACTGCAGTAGTGCAGAAGGTGTGACTACAGATATTAAATGGCAGTATTTTGTACCAGTACAGATTGTGGTCTTTTTTGTTTTACCTGAGTAAAAATTACCTTTCAAGGAGCTGCTTGCCACAGAGGTCTGACAGGAGCATGTCAGTGTTATACATTATAGAGAAGATCTGTGATGGAGATGCCCCAGAAGAGAAAAAAAAATTGAAGCTTTACAGGGACTCGAATCCGGGTCCACATAATGAGAAACCGAGCATTCACCACTGCCTACGAACCCGGATAGCATTATACAGAGATATTTCATAATTTTATATTATGCTACCATTTACTTACTATAATGCATATATTTTGAGTAAACCATAAAAACTAACAAGTCAAAGTTTAATTAGAAAATAATACAAATTTTAAATCACAGGTAGACTACACGTTACTAAAATTAAAATCTTAGTTAAAAAAAAGCTTCAATTTACTAGTTTAAAAATAAGAATCAAAGAGACAATTACAACATAGTTCATGCACAAAATATTCTTACATATCATTCGATTCCACAGAGGGATTATTTAGTGCCTGATCAATCTGCTGTTTCACACGCATCGTTTTCAATTTCCACTCTAATTACGACGGAATGCGGTTCGAGATTTCCTTCAATTTCACCTTCGTTCTCTCCCAAATCCGTTAGCTGCTTAACTTCCACAGTTAGCGTACCCTCAGCTGTGTAGTAAGATATCAAATCTTTGGGATCAATCCTCTCGGGAAGAGCATATCGACGAGTCAACTCTCTCGTTACAAAGGAACTTTCCTCACTTAGCTCTCCATGTTTGCAGTTGACGACAACGTAACCGTCGACAATTTTAACGGAAACTTCTTCGGGGCGAAACAGGGCGACGTAGACCACGATTCGGAAAAGCGGAGGGCCTTCGGGAACGACGACAAATTCCGAACTGGTTCCAGGAGGGGAATCATCAATATGGATGTGTAAGTCATCCAAACCACACTGATTTTTAGCCATCTGAATAATGAAGGGCGCTACGTCGTCTGTTTTAGCCATTTCCTTAAAGTCGCGCAGATATTCAGAAGAACGTTGCATTGTTTCAGCGATATCATGTGTCAGCGACTGAATACACAATAACGAATCATCCATGGCTTGCTTCGAATCATTCATGGTTTGCTTTTTGTTTTGGTCACATTTACTGAAGGCCCAAAGATTTTAGGAAAAGACCCCAAAGAGAATGCTCTTAAATCAGTTTCTTTGTGAAGAGGGCAGGCGTGATTTGTTTAACGAGAGATAGTTTTTCATTACGGTTACGGTTTTTTGTATTTCTCAAAGGTTTAATATAATAGTGGGAATTATCGAAATATAGTGTCGTAAAGCCGTCCCATGGCCGAGTGATTAGCGCGCTTGGCTACTGATCTACGGGACCTGGGTTCGAGCCCGGGTAAGGCATGGATGTGCGTGTCGTTTTTCTGCTGAGGTCCTGCCATCCTCTCAGACCTTCTACTGTAGCATATAAACTGACAGGCTCCTGTCAGACCTCTGTGGAAAGTAGCTGCTTGAGGGAGTATTTATTATTTATTTATTTAGTGTCGTAAAATAAAATCATAAATATTTCATTAAGCAGCTCCTTGCCACAGAGGTCTGACAGGAGCCAGTCGATTTATACGCCATAGTAGAAGGTCTGTAAGGATGTCGCATCCTGAAAGAAAAAAAGAAAAATTCTCACAAAAATAAATTTTTTAATTCTCTTTTTATTTGGAAAATAATTTGTTGTGATCCATCACCGTTGTATAAATGAATAAAAAAATAGTTAAAGTGATTAGCGCGCTTGGCTACTGATCTACGGGACCTGGGTTCGAGCCCGGGTAAGGCATGGATGTGCGTGTCGTTTTTCTGCTGAGGTCCTGCCATCCTCTCAGACCTTCTACTGTAGCATATAAACTGACAGGCTCCTGTCAGACCTCTGTGGAAAGTAGCTGCTTGAGGGAGTATTTATTATTTATTTATTTAGTGTCGTAAAATAAAATCATAAATATTTCATTAAGCAGCTCCTTGCCACAGAGGTCTGACAGGAGCCAGTCGATTTATACGCCATAGTAGAAGGTCTGTAAGGATGTCGCATCCTGAAAGAAAAAAAGAAAAATTCTCACAAAAATAAATTTTTTAATTCTCTTTTTATTTGGAAAATAATTTGTTGTGATCCATCACCGTTGTATAAATGAATAAAAAAATAGTTAAAGTGATTACGCTCCTCACCACCATCTTCTCGTCACCACACGGCACGGGGATAGCTCAGTCGGTAGCGCGCCACGCTCGTAATCTTCAGTGTTGAGATTTATCTCTGAAAAATTCCCCGCTCGGTAGGAGAAACCGTTGGGCTTGGAAAGGCCGCCATCCCTCGAATGAGACGTTAAGTCGTGGTTCCGTGGGCGTGAGCCATACCATGTGCACGTTAAAGAACTCTTTGGATGGCTTTGACCGGGTTATCCATCTGTCTCCTAACGGCTGTCCAGTGGTTTCCTTTTCCCCTAACGTTCTCTGAGACCTCGGGGTCCTTGTGACCTGGCCATTTAGCCCATGTGTGCAAAAAGTGCCGCTCGGAGGTAAAGCAACACAACCTGATGTACACTACCTATTGTTTTGGAAAGGCTGCGTTAGTCTGATGGGACGTTAAGCCATGATACCTTGTGCATCAGAGCCATATCATGTGCACTTAAGAAAACACTCTAGATGGCATTGACAGAAGCTACTTCCGATCACCTCACACCTGTTCAGTGTGTCTCCTTCTCCCAGTATTCTCTGAACTACGGGGCGGGGGTGGCTCAGTCGGTAGCGCGCCAAGCTCGTAATCTGTAGTTCCCAGGTTCGAGTCCCAGCTGGGTCAGCTTTGAGATTTATCTCCGCAAAATTCCCCGCCCTGCCCACGGTCAGTAGGGGACACCGATGGGCTTGGAAAGGCCGTCGTCCGTCGGATGGGACGTTAAGCCGTGGCCCCGTGTGCGGGAGAGCCATACCTTGTGCACGTTAAAGAACACGCTGGATGGCCTTTACGGTAGGCTATCATCTGTCTCCCAACAGCTGTTCCAGTGGGTCCCCTCCCCCAACCTTCTCTGAGCCTACGGGGTCCATGTGACCTGGCCATTTAGCCCATGGTGTGCAAAAAAGTGCCGCTCAGAGGTAAAACAACCCAACCCAACTCTGAACTACTGGGGTCCTTATGACCTGGCCATTTAGCTCATTAGGGGCAAAAAAACTGCCGTTCAGGGCAAAGCAGCCTAAGTAATACGTTGCAAGAAGGACTCTGTGAAGGCTTTGCAATGTTCAGGTTTGAGTTAGATTCTTATACCTCTGCTTATAACTAGGCAACAAAAATAAAAATGGCTGATAGTTGGATAGGAAAAGATGATCCAACAAACAGCTGTTATGAGTTGGGTTGAGTTTTTTACCTCTGAGCTGTGCTTTTGTGTCCACAATGGTTTAAATGGCCAGGTCACAAGGACCCTGAAGATAGAGGAAGGTTTGGTAAAGGGATCCTCTGGACAGCTGTTAGGGGACAGGAGGTAGCCTCCCGTCAAGGCCATCCAGTGAGTTCTTTAACCCGTACAGAATACGTTCACCCGCATAACGGGGCCACGGCTTTATGTCCCATCCGAAGTTCGACAATT
Source organism: Ryuthela nishihirai (assembly GCA_038380435.1). NCBI lineage: Eukaryota > Metazoa > Arthropoda > Arachnida > Araneae > Heptathelidae > Ryuthela > Ryuthela nishihirai. Next base: position 61,625,131 of record JAWZYU010000029.1, on the reverse strand, counting down.
TTTCCAAGCCCATCGGTGTCCCCTACTGATTGAGGCAGAATGGGGGATTTAATGGAGACAATCCTTAATGCTGACACGGTTGGGACTCGAACCTGAGAACTGAAGATTACGATCCTAACGTTCCGCAGATTAACCAACTCCAGCTCCATTGATAGACAGATGGAAACTTCCTGTCAAGATCATCCAATGTGTTCCGGATCGTATGCAGACTATGGCACTTTTGCAAATGGAGTCACTATTTAACGTCGCATCGAATGGAGGTGGGGGAGGGGTTCAGACGGTAGCACAGCCTGCTGGTTTCTATAATTCCCAGGTTCGAGTCTCAGCTAGTCCAGCTTTTACATTTATCTCCGCAAAGCTCTTCGCCCTGCCGAAAGAAAAACTAAAGAAAGATCGCCGTCCGTCGGATAGGCCGTTAAGCCGTGGCCCCTTATGCGGCGTAGCCAAATCCTGTGCACGTTAAAGGGCATGCCGGATGGCCTTGAAGGGAAACTACTATCTATCTCCTAATAACTGTTCCAGTGGGTCCCTCCCCCCAGGGGCGGGGGTGGCTCAGTCGGTAGCGCGCCAGGCTCGTAATCTGTAGTTCCCAGGTTCGAGTCCCAGCTGGGTCAGCGTTGAGATTTATCTCCGCAAAATTCCCCCACTCTGCCCACGGTCAGTAGGGGACACCGATGGGCTTGGAAAGGCCGCTGTCCGTCGGATGGGACGCTAAGCCGTGGCCCCGTGTGCGGGAGAGCCATACCCTGTGCACGTTAAAGAACACGCTGGATGGCCTTGACGGGAGGCTACCATCTGTCTCCCAACAGCTGTTCCAGTGGGTCCCCTCCCCCAACCTTCTCTGAGCCTTCGGGGTCCATGTGACCTGGCCATTTAGCCCATGGTGTGCAAAAAAGTGCCGCTCAGAGGTAAAACAACCCAACCCAACTCTGAACTACTGGGGTCCTTATGACCTGGCCATTTAGCTAATTAGGGGCAAAAAAACTGCCGTTCAGGGCAAAGCAGCCCAAGTAATACGTTGCAAGAAGGACTCTGTGAAGGCTTTGCAATCTATCTCCTAACAACTGTTCCAGTGGGTCCTCCCCCTCAACCTTTTCAGGTTCCTTGTGACCTGGCCATTTTTATTTTTCACACTGTGTGCAAAAAATCCAGATCACAGGAAAAACAACCCACCCGACCGGATAGACGGACGCCTTTTTTAGCCCATTGGTGTCCGCTCTCACACTGCATGTAAATTGCGAATGAAGGGAGAAAATCTTAAAGATAAGAAAGTTGGGGCACGAAACTGGAAACATCAGCTTACGAGCCTGGTACGCTATCAGTGAGTCTTACCTAGTCTCTCAAATAAAAGGTAAAATATATTGCCAATGAGGAAATTAAATGTAAAAGATTGGGTTGTTTTGCCTCTGAACTGCACTTTTTTGCATACAATGGGTTAAATGGCGAGGTTACAAGGACCCCGAGGGCTCAGGGAATGTTTGTGGGAAGGAGACTCACGGGACAGCTCTTAGGAGACAGGTCGAAGCCACTCATGAAGGCCATCCAAAGTGTTCTTTAAAGTGCACAGTGTATGGCTATTCTGCACTCGGGGTCATGGCTTTATGTTCCATCCGATGGACGGCAGCCTTTCCAAGCTCATCGGTGTCCCCTATTAATCGAGGGTTGGGTTGGGTTGTTTTATCTCTGAGCGGCACCATGGGCTAAATGGCCAGGTCACATGGACCCCGAAGGCTCAGAGAAGGTTGGGAGTGGGGACCCACTGGAACAGCTGTTGGGAGACAGATGGTAGCTTCCCGTCAAGGCCATCCAGCGTGTTCTGTAGCGTGCACAGGGTATGGCTCTCCCGTACACGGGGTCACGGTTTAACGTCCCATCCGATGGACGGCGGCCTTTCCAAGCTCATCGGTGTCCCCTATTAATCGAGGGAAGGGTGCATAGTTTTGAGGAGATAAATCTCAATGCTGGCCCAGGTGGGACTCGATTACGAGCCTGGTGCGCTAAGGACTGAAGCTCCCAGGCCCGAATCTACTTGGACAGCTGTTAGAAAATACACAGAAGCTTTCTATTAAAGCCATTCATCACGTTCTTTAACCTGTACTCTATGGTACTCTGGAAAATGGGTCATGGTTTTAAGTCCAATGAGACGGACGGTGGCCTCTCCAAGTTCAACGGTAATCGGTATTCCGTTTCCCGCCAAGGGCTGAGGAATTTAGCGGAAAAAATCTGAAAAAGGCAGACTGCGTAATCTAACTTTAATGGACGAAAGAATACCAGCTTTTATGAAAATGGGCGGTGGGTCTCAGTCGTTAGCGCGCCAGGCTCGTAATCTGCAGTTCCCAGGTTCGAGTCCCAGCTGGGTCAGCGTTGACATTTATCTCCGCAAAACTCCCCGCCGTGCCCACGGTCAGTAGGGGACCCCGATGGACTTGGAAAGGCAGCCGTCCATCAGATGGCGCACTAAGCAATACCTCCTATAACAGAAGGCCAATGTACCAAATTTTTGACGTCACTTATGTAGTCCTAATACATATATTTTTTAAAAAGAAAATTATTCCTATTTATTATAAAATATAATAATGCTAATTAGTACGAATAAATATTATCATAAATAAAATATATTTATAGACAAACTTTAGAATTAAGGTTAGCATAGAAGCCACCAGTAATAATATTAGAATAAAAAATATAAGATTTGTCTATATGGTACTACTTAAGCTGATATCAATTTGGTCCTCCGGTTCTCTGTTACAGGGGATGTTGAACTCAGCCGTAGTTCTATGTGCGGGAGAGCCATACGCCGGGCACGTTAAAGAACACGCTGGATGGCTTTGACGGGGGACATCCATTATCTCCGAATAGCTGTTCAGTGGGTTCCTTTCCCCTAACTTACTCTGAGACCTAGGGGTTTATACTGTATATTTATCCGTATCTTTCAAGAAATTTGTGAAAGATTAATAAACCTAGGCGGAGGGGAAAAGGAAGAGAGAGTTTTAGAGATGGAATTTCTTCTCAGTTTTTTCTTAACATTCAACTACTAAAGATAAAAAGAGTGACCATGTATGATTATGAAGAAAGTAAGCAAAATTAAATATTGGGAATGAAATCTGCATATATATATATTGAGGAACTCAAACACGTGAAGCGCCTAAGAGTAAGAAAAGCTTTTTTTAGAAGTCTTTGAGACGTTCTTCTATCTCTGAGTGGCACGTTTTTTGACCACACGAGCTAAATGTCCAGATCACAAGAACTGCAAAGCTCAGGGTTGTGTAGGAAAATGGAATTTCGTAAACTATTAAACCATTACAGTACGCCTGAAATCATATACTTCGGTGTATGAATAAATTAAAGAAATGTGAGCAATTAACAAGAATATATTGCAATTAATTTTGCAAATAAGAAAACTGCACATTTTTACTGCGCTAAAGCATCTGAAGAACGATTGGAATCCACAATTAGATATTTGAGAGAGACACTCGACAATCTAAAAATTTATTTTTGAAAAAACATTACTCTTAGTAAAAATGTAATTACCAAACGCTATGTTTTTTGGCTCCTAAAATTTTTTAATGCTTTACCAAATGAAATTAAGGTAAATAATTAATATTAAAACGTATATTAAGGAAGAGAAAAATTGGATATTAAATACTGAGAATATTGATGTATTGTCCTATTCAAGAAACCTTGAGGGAAATGCAACCATATGATTGAATTGATTTGAATCTCCAAACTGTGTTACGGAGCTGTAATTTACGTTTGTTTACATATGTAGACTGTTGTGTATAATGATATTTGACCCGACTCCCACCCCAGGTCTCTCAGCATAATATACTATAGAGGAGATCTCTGAAGATGGCAAGAATTTAATAGAAGAACAATACAGGAAAGTTGGGTGGGTTGTTTTACCTCTGAGCGGCACTTTTTTGCACACCATGGGCTAAATGGCCAGGTCACATGGACCCCGAAGGCTCAGAGAAGGTTGGGGGAGGGGACCCACTGGAACAGCTGTTGGGAGACAGATGGTAGCCTCCCGTCAAGGCCATCCAGCGCGTTGTTTAACGTGCACAGGGTATGGCTCTCCCGCACACGGGACCACGGCTTAACGTCACATCCGACGAACGGCGGCCTTTCCAAGCCCATCGAATTTTGCGGAGATAAATGACCGATGGCCTTTCCAAGCCCATCGGTGTCCCCTACTGACCGTGGGCAGGGCGGGGAATTTTGCGGAGATAAATCTCAAAGCTGACCCAGCTGGGACTCGAACCTGAGAACACAGGAAAGAAAACATCCATTCCTCTTTCAGTGACATGAATACTGGTCTCTTTGAACGGTAAGCAAACGTGCTAACCACTAGGCCATGCTAAAAACATTTAATTTTTTCATTCTATATGTGTGCTAAATATTAAAAACTGACTCAGGGGTTTAATACTACCACTATTGTGAATTTCAGACAACCCACAGACTTTCGGAGATGTTCTTAACTGCATTAACACTTTTTAGTAGAAAAAACCGTAATCGACAAGAACTGCTATTTCTCCATAATAAGCAAATTAGATCTGACTGCTTTATAAATGAGCTTATTGATTTGGTCTTGTGTGAGAAATTGCTTCGAGCCCTTAATCATGAGTAGTAACACCAAGTTGGCCGTTGCGAAGGGCGACGCTGAAGTGATTGATAAGTTAGTAGAAGATGTCGCGGAAACCATGCAACGCTCTGCCCAATATCTCCGCAGTTTTGGTAAAATGACGAGGAATAGAACATTTGCGCCCGACATCAACCAGAAAGTCGACGAACGGTTCGGTTCCCACGTGAGCGATTCCGAAGAATCTACGACCAATGCCTCCAGCTCTTACGACGGCTCCGGACATTTTCGTGTCGTGTTATCCGTCGCCCATTTCAGTCCAGAGGAGGTGTCGGTGAGAGTCGTGGGTAATCATATCGTCGTTCACTGCAGGCATGAAGAACGGAGAGAAAAAGCCGGGCTGGTGAGTCGAGAGATTACTCGCCGCTATGTGCTTCCCGAGGGCATTAAGAAAGAAGACGTGACGTCGAATCTCTCGCAAGCAGGTAAGCTAACAGTGGAAGCCAAGAAGTCTGAGGATTCTGCAGACGGCAATGTTTATTTTGTACCTATTTGCTTGGGAGCGGAATCTGAGACAAATGTAGTAAGAATGGAAGGCAATTTGCCGGGAAAAATGCAGACTGATCACTTAACCATTTTGTCTTCTGAATCCCCAAAGGAGTAAGAGCTTTTGTGCTTCAAATGTTGAATGTCTTTTGCATGGGTAACGTGTCTTTAATTCTTAGTTCTAAACAAGTGAAAAGTTTAAAATTTCAAGTGTTTTGAAAACTAATGGCTTAAATTTTAACTTTACTAGTGTGTAGTCTTTATGGGATTTAGAGATTGTATTGTTATTTATACCTTAATTAAACTTTGCTTTAAATCTTTTGGTGCTTTCATTTAAAATGTGCAATAGTTTCTTTTGAGATTTGCAATTTTGTTTTGGGGGGGGGGGGCGGAAACAGCCTTCCTAGGTAGAAGTAAAAAATTCTGCCATTTCTTTTGTGAAACTATTTTGTAGATTGATGATTTATAATTTCTACTTAAGGTGAATTCTTCTACATGGAGTAACTTGCACGAAGTCTTTTTAGATCTCTACAGATTTTAATATGGGGGGAAGCAAAAATAACGGATATTTAAAGAAATTTTTTGGCACATTTTATGTTATTGATCGAAAACATTTATGCATAAAGTTTCCAAAGGCGAGTGAATAATGAGTCTGCGTAGTTGACTCCTCCCCACATCCTGCTGAAGCAGGCCCTGATGTAGTAGAAAAAACTGGGGAGGGGGGGGGAGAAACTCAATCTAGCAGGAAAAATGTAAAGATGGGGAAGTTCCGATGCAGTATAACATTTCCCTCCCCCGTTTTACAGGTTTAAAATTTTATTAAATGCAAGAAATAGAAGGGGCAAAAATTTTAAAACTTCTACCATTATGAAAGGGGCGTGGTTCTCTTCCCCGCCTCCTAGATCATGCCCTGGTTCTAAATGTAACTTTTTGCTGCGTTGGGTTGGGTTGTTTTACCTCTGTGCGGCACTTTTTTGCACACCATGGGCTAAATGGCCAGGTCACATGGACCCCGAAGGCTCAGAGAAGGTTGGGGGAGGGGACCCACTGGAACAGCTGTTAGGAGACAGATGGTAGCCTCCCGTCAAGGCCATCCAGCGTGTTCTTTAACGTGCACAGGGTATGTGCAGCTCTCCCGCACACGGGGCTACAGCTTAACGTCCCATCCGACGGACGGCGGCCTTTCCAAGCCCATCGGTGACCGTGGGCAGGGCGGGGAATTTTTGCGGAGATAAATCTCAACGCTGACCCAGCTGGGACTCGAACCTGGGAACTACAGATTACGAGCGTGGCGCGCTACAGACTGAGCCACCCCCGCCCCCTACTTTTTTTCTGCTAAAATAACCATTGTTTGCTATGAGAAAGAATCCGAGGTACTGAATCTCCAATACTTCAGAGAAATCTAGCTTTTCTGGGGATTAACTTCATATTGGTACTTATAAACATTTAAATAAATTATTAAACAGGCAAGACTTTTTGAAACTATAAATTGGATGGGAACATGTTAATAATTTTAATTGATGTTGAAGCTTGCTTTCACTTTACCAGAAAATTCGAAACTTATATATATTCAAGTATGTAACGAACTAAAATAGGTGTGCTTTGTAATATCAACAAGGAAGTTAAAAAAAAAAAGTCTGGTAAACTGACTACCCAAAATAAAAGTGGATCGAGGTAAATTTGGATGACTGTACTATAGCAAATGATTCGTATTGAGATAATAAATTTTGTACTGGGCGGAGGAGGTGGCACAGTCAGTGTATGGCAGCAGGCTCGTAAACTGCAGGTTCGAGATCCAACTGGGTCATCGTTTATTTTTATCTCCGCAAAACTCGCCGCGCTGCCCCTCGGTCAGTAGGGGATACTGATGGGCTTGCAAAGATCGGCGTTCGACGGATGGGACATAAAGCCGTGCTTCTGTATGTGGGAGAGCCATACCTTGTGCACATTAAAGAACACGCTGGTATGGGCTTGACGGAAGGTTTCCATGTCTTCACTAGATGATCCAGTGAGTCTCCTCCCCAAACCTGCTGAGCCTTTGGGGTCCTTGTGATCTGGCCATTTAGCCCATGCTGTGCAAAAAGGTGCCGCTGAGAGGTAACCCAACCATGCGTTTGGCGCAATATGGCCTTAATTACAGTTGAGCCATTAAACCCCAAATAACCAATCAACAAATATGGCATATAAATATTACGTTTCTTGGAAACTTATTTCTTTCCTGGTTAGTTCCCTGGGGACCGGCGACTCGTGGTACACGGATCACCACTATGAGAAGCACCGATTCTGTGCTCATATAATTCAGCTCATCTCTGCAGATCTATTGACCAGTGACCTCTACCTTAAGACAGTCGTGTGTAGGTTTTTTTATCTGCCGCATAAAAGCTATATCAGGATGGTTGTTTTACATCTGAGCGGCACTTTTATGTACCCAATGGGATAAATTATCAGATCAAAAAGACCCAAGGTTTCAGAGAAGATTTGGGAAGGGGATGGAAGTCTCCCTTTGGGGATATTCAGTGTCGGTATGTTTTTTTAGATACACCATACAGCTGAAGATCAAGTGGAGGGAGGGGGGCAAAAAAACATGCTTCCGTCAGAAGACTAATAATGGGAGCAAATAATTATTAAACTTATATACATTTTGTGCATTTTTTTAAGACCAGTAAAACGGAGAAATGTTATAATGCATTTGAAGTCCACTCTGTTGGAGATTATTTCTTGGCCCCCCTTTCTCCCCTCGGTTTTTTTTTTCTATAAAAGGACACTGAATCTCGGCTTAACCTTCCATCAGTTGGAAGGCTTTTCCAAGCCCACCTGATCCTTGTCGAGGGCAGAGAGAAGTTCAGTGGAGGTAAATGGCAGAGTTTTACTCGAATCTGGGTTTTACATTATACCGGTGACGTAATTTCTTGCCTAGGCAAGCAAATCGAAGCCTAACATGTGTTGCATAATTTGCTGCGTCCCTGACGCCATTGGGGAGGTGGTTAGATCAGTCGATAACGTGCTAGGCTCGTAATCTGCAGCTCTCAGGTTTGAATCCTAACTGTGCCAGCGTTGAGATTTATCTCCGCTAAACCTCGACTATTCCCTCAGTCAGAAAGGGGACACTGATAGGATGGAAAAGCCGCAGTCCATTGGATGGGACGTAAAACCGTAGCCCCATGTGCATAAGAGCCATACCATGTGCAAGTTAAAGTACGGATGGCCTTGACGGGAGGCTTCCATCCGTCTCTTAAGAGCTGTCCATTCCACAGTCTCCCCATCTGCGTTCTTGGGGTCCTTGTGACTTGCCATTTTTCCCAATGTGTGCGAAACGGTGTCGGTAAGGGGTAAAACATCAACAACCTGATGCCATTTATCATGTGTATAGCAGTCGGTACTTTGCGATCTTGTGGAGTGCACAGATAAAAAATAGGAGGGGGTGGCTCTCGGTACTGCGTCAGGCTCGTAATCTGCCGTTCCAAGGTTCGAGTACCATCTGGACCAGCATAGAGATTTATCTCCACGAAACTTCCCGCCTTGCCATCAGTCAGTAGGGGACACCGATGAGCTGTCGTCCGTCGGATGGGACTTTAAGCCGTGGCTCCGTCTGAGGGAGAGCCATAATACCTTGCGCACGTTAAATAATACGCTGGGTGGCCTTGAAGGGGAGGCTACAATCAGTCTCCGAACAGCTGTTCCAGAGGTTCCCCTCCCCAACTTTCTCTGACCTTTCGGGGTCCTTGTGACCTGGCTGGGGCGGGGGTGGCTCAGTCGGTAGCGCGCCAGGCTCGTAATCTGTAGTTCCCAGGTTCGAGTCCCAGCTGGGTCAGCGTTGAGATTTATCTCCGCAAAATTCCTCGCCCTGCCCACGGTCAGTAGGGGACACCGATGGGCTTAGAAAGGCCGACGTCCGTCGGATGGGACGTTAAGCCGTGGCCCCGTGTGCGGGAGAGTCATACCCTGTGCACGTTAAAGAACACGCTGGATGGCCTTGACGGGAGGCTACCATCTGTCTCCCAACAGCTGTTCCAGTGGGTCCCCTCCCCCAACCTTCTCTGAGCCTTCGGGGTCCATGTGACCTGGCCATTTAGCCCATTGTGTGCAAAAAAGTGCAACTCAGAGGTAACCCTCCCCCTCAGGTTAAAAATTACGTCCTCTCTTTTAGGCGTGAAAAGAAATGTACATATTTCGAGGTATCATATGATCCTTCCCACGTTAGAAGTTTCTACACTAAAAAATGGTATTGCCTCGCTCAGATAATCGAACCTTTTCAAATCACTTCGCACCCATCAAAGTTCCTCGGATACAGTTTGCCAGACATGTGTAACTTTACCAAAAAAGCAAAATTAAATATGATCTGAGTTGCACAAAAAATGTATAGGTACTACAAAAAATTATTGTTATTAAAAGCATTATTTTTCACTTAACGTAGTATTTAAAACATTTATTAATTAACATGTGTTGTGAAATGTGCATTTATTAACTTTTACATATTTTTCAAATTAGGTTAATGATTGTAACTTCCGATGTGAATTCTTTTCGAAGCTTTTATTTCAAAGAGGGATAGCACGTTCCTCTCTTCTTTAATTAAAAATTTCAATTTCCACAGAAACGCTCCTGCTCTTTACTCAAGAAACTGAACAATGGATTTATCACGAGAATGCAGAAATTAATTGACGAATTCCGTCTTTCAAATCTATTGGTGGCACTAGTTATTTTGAGCAATTTTCAACCGTTAATGTTAAGTCTATGGGATTTTCAGAAATTTAAACCCGCCCACTCCATTTTGTTTGACCCAATCTGGTATACAGATAAGCTATATTGTTCTCTCTGGGTGAAGGAAATTTTCATGCAAAGTTTGGTGCCTCTATAGCTCTGCTACTGGGCAAGTGCATAAAGAGATATACATTCAAACAATCATTCTACTTTATATATTAGATTTTTCGCATTGGAAACAATGCCTACTTGATAATGCAATTTCAGTTATGGAAGAAGGTTGTGATTAAACGAAAGCATAATAATATCAATGACTTTAAACTAAAAAACGAGAGGTAACTATAAATTTTCAAAATTTATTTTAAAGTGTATTTAGATATACGTGTAAGATGTACATTAAAAAAGGCCAGAAGGTATTTTGAAACAAAACAAAAAAATGTTATCTTTTATATTCTATATAGAACTATATTCTATAAAGAACATGTTATCTTTTATAGTTCGTATCCTTATTACATTTTTATGGATGAAATGTTCTCTTCTTATAACTAATAGAAAACATTTTTCTCTCTAAAATAATACAAAAGTACGAAATTAATTAAATTCTTGAATCTTTCACGGATTCTCTAAAACTACCCCCCCCCCCCCATGAAACTAAATCCTGGATAAGTCCTTGCCTGACGAAATGACCTACCTTTCATCGTTGTTAAAATCTCGGACCCATTGTAATGAAATACAATAATAATGTTTAAAAAATTACATTAAATGGAATTTTAATTTATTCGATTCTTCTTGGAATGGCACAGAGTTATAATATATGACAGATGTATAATCGTGTAATCAGAATCAGGGGCGTAGCGAAGGGCTATGGTTGAGGGGGGAGAAATCAAAAATTTTACAACTCGTATTTCAATTTTTGCCAACTGAGCAAACTTACTTAGATTTAGATTTTTCGCTCCGTGGAGGGGGTGGGGAGGCAAATTGTTACAACTCTCATTTCATTTTGTCATTTGCCTTCCATTTTTGAATTTTTGCCAACTAACCGTAATTTGCCATTAACTTCCAATTCCAATTTTGCCAAGTATCCATAATTTCACAGAAATAATTCCAATTACTTACATCTCGTCTGTATTGTAGCAAGTCAGTGTGAACACTCCTTAATTTCACGAAATTAATCTTAATCTTTACATCTCTCCTAAATTTGTCAAATCACTTCAAACGTTTCAAACTCCCCAAGATTTTGCCCAGTTTTCTCGATTTTAGTCAATTATCCTGAATATCACAAACCCAATCCCAATTTTCACCACTCGCCCGTATTTTTTCCAAGTGGATTAGAAATTCTGCCAACTGCCCTACATTTCGTTCAGTTTCCTCAATTTGTCCAACACTCCTTAAGTTCACAAAACAAATCTCAATTTTCACAACTCGCCTATATTTTAACAAGTGCATTCGAATTTTGCCAACTACTCTAGATTTTGCAAACTCGCCATAATTTTACAGAAAAAATTACAATTTTTACATCTTCCCTGAATTTGCCAGATCACTTCGAATTTTATCAACTCTCCTTAATTGCACAAGAAAGGCACAATTTTCAAAACTCCCCTCTATTTTACCAAGGGGCTTCGAATTTTGCCAACTCCCCAGAATTTTGCCAAGAGTTCTTGGTTTTTCCAACTCTCCTTAATTTCACAAACCCAATCCCAATTTTTATAAATCACCTGTACTTTATCAAGTAGTTTCAAGTTTTGCCAACTTCCCTAGATTTTGTCAAGTTTTTTCGATTTTGCCAACTCTCCTTAATTTCACAAAAACAATCGCAATTTTCACAACTCGCTCGTATTTTACCAAGTGGATTCGAATTTTGCCAACTGCCCTAGATTTTGCCAAATTTCCTCGATTTTGCCATCTCGCCACAATTTTACAAAAGCAAAAATTCCAATTTTACGTCGTCACAAACGTCGTTACAAAGTCACTCTGAATCTTGACAACTTCCCCAAGATTTGCCAACTCTCCTAGATATTGCAAAGTTGCCTCGATTTTCCAAAACGCCATAATTTTACAGAAAAAGATTGCAATTTTTACATCTCACTTGAATTTTGTCAACTCTCCACGATTTTGCCAACTGCACCTAGTTTTTCCAACTACCCCTCGATTTTGGCAACTGTCCCTAGTTTTTGCCAATTACCCCTAGATTTTGCCAACTTTCTAAGTTTTGTCAACTCGCCATAATTTTACAGAAAAAATATCCAAATTTTCACATCTCATCTGAATATTGCCAACTCCCCACGATTTTGCCAACTCCCCAAGAATTTACCAAGTCACTCCGAATTTTGCCAACTCCCTAAGATTTTGCCAACTCACCTGTATTACTAAGTGACTTCGGATTTTGCCAACTGCTCTAAATTTTGCCGTGTCTCCATTTTCCAAACTGCCTTAGATTTGTCAAGTTGCCTCGAATTTGACAACTCTGCTTAATTTTCCAAAAAAAATATTACAAAGTTTTACAACTCACCTAGATTTTACGAAGTCGCTTCGTATTTTGCCAACTCCGAGTTACTTTTTTGGGGGGAGCCTCCCTCATCCCCCCATGGCTGCGCCCTTGCGTGTAATTCTGCAAAATGCGTGTGACAAATAGGAACAGTTTCATGTTGATCAACGATTCACCAGCACACGATGGTTTTCCTACAAAAAAGATGAAAAATGCGTGTATAATTCAAAGCCTTTGAAAGAAACAGTTTTTATATATTAGCACAGGGTCCAATGATTAATGGAACTGTCTGGAAATGTTCCGGACAGTTCTTACTGGCGTTTCGGGATTTTTCTTTGGGTTTAACGTAACTTTGCTTTTGTGTAACATGCTGTAATCCATAAATAGGTTTTAAAAACAAATAAATAAATCACTCTTCAAGAAGCTGCTTGTCACAGAAATATGACAGGAATCTCTCACTTTAATGTTTTATGGCCTGAAAGTTTGTATAAAAAAGTAAATGAATAATACCCCCTCAAGCAGCTGCTTGCCACTAGGTCTGACAGCAGCCTGTCAAATTATATGCCATAATAGAAGGTCTGGGAGGATGGCGGGACCTCAGCAGAAAAACTACATGATCATCCATGCCTTACCTTACTCAAGTCCCTTAGATCAGTAGCCAAACGTGCTAACCATTCGGCCATGGGACGGCTGAATGTTTGTATACCAAGAAAAAAAATAAAAAACCGGAAATCAGAACTGTTACAAACATTACAAAAAAATATCAGTTTTAATAGATAAGAGAAAAAAAAAGTTCCTTAGAGAATTCTCTTCGCTTTTAAAAGAAACCGTTAGGGAGAACAATGAGTTGAAATAAAGGTGTACTTTACCTATTCTAGAACTAATGGGTAATTCAGTTGTATTTCGTTGACCATCAGGACCAAGGTAACGACATGGATCGAATTTTTCGGGATCGTCATGGACCTTCGGATTATGATGCTCTAACCAGCTGTTTACCACGGTAATGGCTGATTTGGGAATTCTGTATCCTTGTATTGTAGTCTCACCTGCATATTAAAAGAAAAAAATGTTTTAAAGGATAATATATTTCGAAAATAAAATTATACAAAATATCCGTATAATTCATTGCGATGTCAGAGGAAAAAACGGAGTATACTTACTGGCAAGGAGTGGTGAGTTAAATCGAAACAGGTAAACCATCAAAATTTCAGAAATTATCAAGCACCGTGCTAATGATAGAGTAGTATGCTGATTATTGGAAAAACCGAAAGGTTTTAAAATATCAAGATTTTAAGCAGGGAGACTAAAATATTAAGATTTCAAGCAGGTGAATTTTTAGGACTATCAAAGTTTTAAATGGCAGATTATTGGCAAGACAAATGTTTTAATCAGATTGATGTGAAGAATATCGAAGATTATAAGCAGGTAGATTATTAAGAATACCAAAGGCAGATTATTAAGAATACCAAAGGCTTTACTCAGACAGATTATTAGGAATACAAAAGGTTTTAGAAAGGTAGAATATTAGGAATTCCAAAAGGTTTTAAATGAATAGATTATTTAGTCATCTATTCGTGAATATATTATTTAGTAATTATTTAGGAATACCAAAGGTTTTAAACAGGTAGATTATGAAGAATACCAAAGTTTGTAAGTGAGTTTAATTCTGAACAAAAAAAAGTGAAAATTTAAAGGAAAACAATGATAGTGAGCAAATCATGTTGCAAGTTCATTTGTAGTGATTTTTTGAAAAATAATTAGTTTCCGACTTTCCGACTTAAAGGGTTATTAATAAAGTTTATCAGTATATAGTGTTGGGAAAAGGATCAATAAAGTACCAACTATTAAGTTAGTTAGGATTAATGATACAAAAAATTACATAAAAAAATAAATAAATAAATACCCCCTCAAGCAGCTGCTTGCCACAGAGGTCTGACAGGAGCCTGTCAGTTTATATGCCAAAGTAGAAGGTCTGAGAGGATGGCAGGACCTCAGCAGAAAAACGACACACAAGTCCATGCCTTACCCGGGGCTCGAATCCAGGTCCCTTAGAAGAGTAGCCACATACGTGTGCATTAATGGCTTATAAAATACGGAAAATCCAGAGAATTTCTGAAGTATTCAAGAATTGCAGCTTCAGTGCATGGAAGCTTGCTTCTGTCTGTCCAAGACGGAAGTCGCTCTTATCCTCCTAGTACGTCATCTAACTCCTTTTGAATTCTCTTCAGGACTTCCGGTTGGTCCATCAAGTCTCTCAGTAAGGAATGGATGAAACTGGCGATGGACATCCCTCTATCTCCGAACCTCTGGAGTAACGAGGACTTCAAAGTTCCAACTGAAAATGAAAACGATAGACACAGGTTCAATGAATTGCAATGGGAAAAAGCTAAACAAAGAAGACGTCAAATTTACACCTACATCATATTGATAGTTAGTGCAAGGCTTTCGTCATCAGTTATAAACAACTTTTGATATTAAAATTATGCATGCCCCTCATGAAGGTCCCACTCCATTACATCAATGCTCATATTTTAAAGACTTATTATATGTCCATTATTATCAGTTTTAATTTAGTTGCACATAAGTCCAATGAAATAATTCTAATTGTCTATATTTCATTTCTTTATCACTTTGACGACTGAAATGATTGTTATAGTTACATTAAATTTATCAATTTTAAAAGGACACTATTATGAAGACTTCTTAACTGCTGTTGAGGCCCCCTTTCCCGAAAGGGGGTCTCAACAGGCCTAAAAGTTCCTCAATTCAAACTTTTCATCCAGGCGGCCTCGAAAGGAATGCAACCGTTGAGATTTATCTCCATTTATCCACCCCCCCCCCCACGACTCCCTTGACATCGGTCAAAAAGGAGACACCTATGGGATGGGAAAGGCCGCTGTCCATCTGATGGGAAGTTAAGCATTGGCTTCATGTGCGTGGCAGCCATTTCCTGTGCACGTTAAAGAACACGCTAGATTGCTTTGACGGGGCTACCATCTATCCCCTAAAGTTGTCCAATGGGTCCCTTTCCTCCAACCTTCTCTGAACCCTTGGGGTCTTTGTTTAACCAGACTACGTATTATTAACCAGACTATCGTAGAAAGATAGGTGGAGTGAGTATCCACCTATCTTTCTACGAATGAGTGAGTGAGTATTCACCTATCTTTCTACAAGTGAGTGAGTATTCACCTGTCTTTCTACAAGTGAGTGAGTATCCACCTATCTTTCTACAAGTGACTGAGTGAGTGAGTATCCACCTATCTTTCTACAAGTGACTGAGTGAGTGAGTATCCACCTATCTTTCTACAAGTGACTGAGTGAGTATCCACCTATCTTTCTACAAGTGAGTGAGTATCCACCTATCTTTCTACAAGTGAGTGAGTATCCACCTATCTTTCTACAAGTGAGTGAGTATACACCTATCTTTCTACAAGTGAGTGAGTATTCACCTATCTTTCTACAAATGAGTGAGTGAGTATCCACCTATCTTTCTACAAGTGAGTGAGTATACACCTATCTTTCTACAAGTGAGTGAGTATACACCTATCTTTCTACAAGTGAGTGAGTGAGTATCCACCTATCTTTCTACAAGTGAGTGAGTGAGTATCCACCTATCTTTCTACAAGTGAGTGAGTGAGTATCCACCTATCTTTCTACAATTCACCGTCCTTTCTTTTTATATATCTCCCCAAAGAAGGTCTTCAATGCTTTCACAGCTGTTGCTGTCCATTGGAATGTCCTTGCGGGTAACACTTTTCGATCGCTTTGCAACCTGTTTCGGAGCTGAATCACTATCTGCGCTAACTGAAGTAACAGAGCGCTTCGTAGAGCAGAAACTTCGGAGCGCTAGAATTTTCTCTACTGCCGATGGAATAAAAACTGTTATAGTGTTGGAACAGCGTCCCCTTGGTTCTTTTCGTTTAAAGAGAAAATAACAAGGAGTACTAAAAATTCATTTTTCTTAACGAAATCACATTTTGTAAAATGGTTAGTAGCTCTGTTTAATAAGAAAATTTTAATATTTTGAACATTTCTGCAATATTTAATAAAATATAATATACTGAGATTTATGAGTCAATGCACGATATCAAGGTTGGATTGTTTTACTTCTGAGTGTCAATTTTTGTGGCTGGCATTGTTATCGCTATGTAGTTATCGCCTCTGAACGGCACCTCTGATCGCTTCTGAATGGCATTGTTATCGTCATGCTGAGCGGCACTTTTTTGCACACCATAGGCTAAAATGGCCAAGTCACGTGGACCCCGAAGGCTCAGAGAAGGTTGGGGGAGGAGACCCACTGGAACAGCTGTTGGGAGACAGATGGTAGCCTCCCGTCAAGGCCATCCAGCGAGTCCTTTAACGTGCACAGAGCGTGACTATCCCGCACACGTGGACACGGCTTAACGTACCATTCGACGGACGGCGACCTTTCCAAGCCCATCGGTGTCCCCTACTGACCGTGGGCAGGGAAATTAATTTTGCGGAGATAAATCTGAACGCTGATCCAGCTGGGACTAGAACCTGGGAACTACAGATTACGAGCCTGGCGCGCTACCAACTGAGCCACCCCCGTCCCCACGATATCAAGTGTTCTATAAATGTTTACAATTATACATTTTTTTCAATAAATTTTCATACCTAGTCTCTTATTTGTGTAAACTGTCAACAGATGGCAGCAGGCACTTCTCGTACAACCATAACAAAAGAACTACACTTTTAGAACAAATTTCTGAAACCTATATTCATCGATATGTTCCAGGGAGCACAAAACTGCAATATACGTTGACTTATATATTCGCAAGATAAATAAATGTATTAATTTACATATTAATTTTAACATTTTTTCAAAATATGCATACTATGGTTTTGTAACTCTCGCAAAATGCACTGCTGAACGAGAGAAAATACTCATTGAATAACTTTAGGGTCAGCTACCACTGTACGCAAATAGCCATGGTTGTTAGACAGTTTCAAACATAATAATCCATTTAAGGGCCTTCTGTTTTACTTTTTTCTGGGAGAAAGGGCTTTGTCAAATTTGAACACGTTGAGGACCAAAACCGATACGGCAAAACTGAAGAATTCAGACAGGATGTCTATATTAAAATTTTGAATGAAAATATCTTCACAAAATGCCCACTGGATTAATTTAGTATGTTGATTAATTGATATCAGGGTTATGCCTAACCAACGTCGGGGAGAGGGGGGGTCAGTCGGTAGTGCGCCAGGTTCTTGCTTTTCAGTTCCCAGGCTCACGTCCCTCCTGGGCCGGCGTTGAGATTTATCTCCGCAAAACCCTACCCTCGGTCAGTAGGGGTCACCGATGCGCTTTGAAGGGCCACCGTCCTTTAAATGGCACGTTAAGTCGTGGTCTGTGTGGGAGAATTCACTTTTCAGTGGACCCTGTGTACGTTAAAAAACACGATGGATGGCTTTGACGGGAGGTTACCATCTGTTCCTAACAGGTGTCTAGTGGGTCCACTCCCTCAACCTTCAATGAGCCTTCGGGTTCTTGAGACCTGGTCATTTAGCCCATTGTGTGCAAAAAGTGCCGCTCAGAGGTAAAACAACCCAACCCTTGATACCTGTCCATTTAGCGCAATTTGTGCAAAAAAGTGCCCCTCAGAAGTAAAACAACTGACCACCGTCGCTCATGAGGGTGTTACTTACCCCTTATTGGATGATCAGTTTTTGTACATAGTAATAAAAAATGACTGTGCAGTAAATAAAAATTAATTCCAAATGGGATTTGCACTGCTGTAAAATTTTTCCCTCGCACTGCCTTGTCACAGCGCAATTGACATCATTGTTAGTGAAATATACAGTATGATGGTAAGTCAGAAAGTTGGTCACCAGAGACAAATATATAGGAAATGTTTCCATATAACGGTATTATTTTTTCAAGCAGTTACCAAACTTGTTGAGCACTTGAAATGGGCTTATCGATGCCCTGCAGATAAATGAACGTTTCCGCGCTCCTAAGGGGCGCGGGTGGCTCAGTGGGTAGCGCCCCAGACTCGTAATCTATAGTTCCCAGGTTCGAATACCAGCTGGGTGAGGGTTGAGATTTATCTCCACAAAATTCCCCGCCCTACCCACGGTCAGTAGGGGACACCGATGGGCTTGGAAATGCCGCCGTCCTTGGAATGAGACATTAAGCCGTGGCCCCGTGTGCGGGAGAGCCATACCTCGTGCACGTTAAAGAACACGCTGGATGGCCTTGACGGGAGGCTGACATCTATCTCCGAACAGCTGTTCCAGTGGGTCCCCTCCCCCCAACATTCTCTGAGCATTCGGGGTCCATGTGACCTGGCCATTTAGCCCATGTGTGCAAAAAAGTGCCGCTCAGAGGTAAAACAACCCAACTCAAATCTTTACGATTGGACAGCAGACGTGTACTCCCTGGAGGAAAGTAGGAACCCACAACGGCCCCATAAAAATAATAATTTCATGCAAGGGGGTTACAGTAAAACCAAGGTACAGGTAATTTTTAAACTGCACGGGTTTCCATAAATTGAGGGAAAACTTGAAAACCCGCTGGATCTACTGTGTATGAATCGGGAGACTATGTATATAAACATTGTGAGTAAAAATAACAGTCGAAAAACGAAATAACACTTTTAATTCTGAAAATTATACATAAATGCAAACACCTGTTAAAAAGGTGAAGCTACCACCGAAGATGTATGCAGTTAGCACACAGTTTTCGTACAGGAGTCTTGTACAGATAACTTATTTTCGCAACCATTGTAGAGTATTGTTACAGTTAGACATTTTCCCATTCCATGGGGCGGGGGTGGCTCAGTCGGTAGCGTGCCAGGCTCGTAATCTGTAGTTCCCAGGTTCGAGTCCCAGCTGGGTCAGCGTTGAGATTTATCTCCGCAAAAATTCCCCGCCCTGCCCACGGTCAGTAGGGGACACCGATGGGCTTGGAAAGGCCGCCGTCCGTCGCATGGGACGTTAAGCCGTGTCCCGTGTACGGGAGAGCCATACCCTGTGCACTTTAAAGAACACGCTGGATGGCCTTGACGGGAGGCTACCATCTGTCTCCCAACAGCTGTTCCAGTGGGTCCCCTCCCCCAACCTTCTCTGAGCCTTCGGGGTCCATGTGACCTGGCCATTTAGCCCATGGTGTGCAAAAAAGTGCCGCTCAGAGGTAAAACAACCCAACTTTCCCATTCCACGATGGTCATGGGTAACTGGCATACAGTTTGCGAACTTTCAGTGGTCCTGTACAGTTCGCATAAAATTAGAAACCCTACCAGGGCTTGCTCACAGCCGAGAAAAAGAAAAATTGAACAATATTAATTTCTAACAAATGTTAAAGACAAAAAAAATTATTATTTCTTACTTAAAATTGTCTTAAATGCTTTTCGGCAGACATTGTTACGCTTATCGGTGGGCTGCATTCACCAAGCAATCACAACAAGGTGCAGGGACGGGGGGGGGGGGGGGGGGGGGGGAAATGAAAAAGCAGCACCCCACGGTCGTAATCTATAGTTCCCAGATTTTACTCCCAGATGTGTTAACTTTGAGATTTGTCTTCGCAAAACTCCTCGTCCTGTCCTCGGTAACTAGGAGCACCGATGGGTTTGGAAAGTCCACCGTCCATCGGATGGGACGTTAAGCCGTGGCCCTTAGTGTGGGAGAGCCATACTCTGTGCACATTAGAGAACACGCTGGATGAATATGACGGTAAGTTGCCATCTGTCACCTAAGAGTTTCCTACGGGGTTTCCTCCTTCAAACCTTTTCTGAGCTCTCAGGGTCCTTGTGACTTTGCGATTTAGCCCACTGTGTGCAAAAAAAAATTGTCGCTCAGACGTAAAATAACCATCTACATAGTGTCACTTCCAGATTAACCTTCTTCGCCGCTCTACGTCAGAGTTTGATTAGCCACCATCCTCCCACTGGAACGATTAAATTTATTTTAGCCTTTACCACCGGATCGACACTATTTTGTTTTCGCTGGTATTATTGGGGTGCCAACAGAATTATTGCCACAGAGCCACAGAGTTATGAATTACAGAATATGTAGCTTATTATCATTAACACTGTTTATGCCTTTCTTTTTCCTATGAAAAAGGGGGTGGCTCAGTCGGTAGTGCGGCAGGCTAGTAATCTGTAGTTCCCAGGTTTGACTCCCAGCTAGGTGAGCGTTGAGATTTATCTCTGCAAAATTCCCCGCCTTGCCCACGATCAATAAGGGAACACCGATGGGCTTGGAAAAACTGCCGTCCGTCGGATGGGACGTTAAGCCATAGTCCCGTATGCGGGAGAGCCATATAATATCCTGGCTCAGTCGGTAGCGCCCCAGGTCCGTAATCTGTAGTTCCCTGGTTTGACTCCCAGCTAGGTCAGCGCTAAGATTTATCTCCGCAAAATTTCCCGCTCTGTCCATGATCAGTAAGGAACACAGATGAACTTGAAAAGGACGCCATCCATCAGATGGGACGTTAAGCCGTGGCTCCATATGCAGAAGAGCCAAAAGACCCTGTGCACGTTAAATAATATGTTGGGTGGCCTTGAAGGGGAGGCTACCATCTATCTCCAAACAGCTCTTCAAGTGGGTCCCCTCACCCAACCTTCTCTAAGCCTTCGGAGTCCTAGTGATCTGGCCATTTATCCCTTTGAGGGTAAAAAAAGTGCAACTCAGAGGTAACTCTCCCCCTCAGGTTAAAAATTACGCCGTCTCTTTTAGGTGTGAAAAAAAGTGTACATATTTCGAGGTATCATATGATCCTTCCCACGTTAGAAGTTTCTACATCACTTTTACATATTTTTCAAATTAGGTTAATGATTGTAACTTCCGATGTGAATTCTTTTCGAAGCTTTCATTTCAAAGAGGGATATCACGTTCCTCTCTTGTTTAATTAAAAATTTCAATTTCCACAGAAACGCTCCTGCTCTTTACCCAACAAACTGGGCAATAGCTTTATCACGAGAATGCAGAAATTAATTGATGAATTCCTTCTTTCAAATCTATTGGTGGCAATAGTTATTTTGAGCAATTTTCAACCGTTAATTTTAAGTCTAAGGGATTTTCAAAAATTTAAACCCGCCCACTCCATTTTGTTTGACCCAAGCTGGCATACAGATAAGCTATATTCTTCCTCTGGGTGAAGAAAACTTTCATGCAAAGTTTGGTGTCTCTAAGCTCTGCTATTGGGCAAGTGCATAAGGAGACATACATTCAAACTATCATTCTTCTTTATATATTAGATTTTTCGCATTGCAAATAATGCGTACTTGATAATATAAACCCAATATTAAGAGCCTCATGTTTGATTAAACGAAAGCATAATTATATCACTAACTTTGAACTAAAAAATGAGCGGTAACTATAAATTAAAAAAATTTACTTTAAAGTGCATTTAGATATATGTGTAAGATGTACATTAAAAAAGCCAGAAGGTATTTTGAAACAAAAAAAAATGTTTTCTTTTATATTCTATATAGAACTATATTCTATAAAGAACATGTTATCTTTTATAGTTCGTATCCTTATTACATTTTTATGGATGAAATGTTCTCTTCTTTTAACTAATAGAAAACATTTTTCTCTCTACAATAATACAAAAGTACGAAATTAATTGAATTCTTGAATCTTTCACGGATTCTCTAAAACTACCCCCCCCCCATGAAACTAAATCCTGGATAAGTCCTTGCCTGACGAAATGACCTACCTTTCATCGTTCTTAAAATCTCAGACCCATTGTAATGAAATACAATAATAATGTTTAAAAAATTACATTAAATGGAATTTTAATTTATTCGATTCTTCGTGGAATGGCACAGAGTTATAATATATGACAGATGTATAATCGTGTAATCAGAATCAGGGGCGTAGCGAAAGGCTATGGTTGAGGGGGGAAGAGTTTTTTTTCCATTTTGGTAGATATACAGTTGCTCAGCCATATCCAATTGAAATTGGTTTTGGGTCGCGTATTTAGCGTTATCAAAATTTGCCACCAAATTGGGATTCTTTTTACTTGCTTTCGCCAACGCTGTATTCTCTTTTCCAAATGCAATATCCCGTTTATGCTCTTTTACTCGTGTACTAAAATGTGTGCGTCTTACCAGTATACTCACCCACGCCAGCTGCTTTATTTTTTCTATTATTGGGTTGGGTTGTTTTACCTCTGAGCGGCACTCTTTTGCACACCTTTGTCTTGTTCACCAAATCCTTGTTTCAAAAAAGAGGCCATTTTATGGTACAAGGATTTTTTCGGTAGTATTACGTTTTATCACCCT
This sequence comes from Ryuthela nishihirai, assembly GCA_038380435.1. Classification (NCBI taxonomy): domain Eukaryota; kingdom Metazoa; phylum Arthropoda; class Arachnida; order Araneae; family Heptathelidae; genus Ryuthela; species Ryuthela nishihirai. Next base: position 61,602,570 of record JAWZYU010000029.1, on the reverse strand, counting down.
TCGCCCCCTTGCACGAAACAACAGGATTTCGATCGTTTCAGGTCATGTTTCAGCTGTTAGTATCCCTCCGCTTCGTTCTTAACCATTCAGGATGTTGTGTTATTCTAAGTTTGAAATATTCTCGGTTGAATGTCCTCTTCTGTATTAGCAAAAAAAAACACACACACACACGCTTTGTTCGTTACGAGACATCTGACAGGAAACGTAACGTAAGACCTAACGTAAGACAGTCGTGCTCAAAAAATATTCGAACATGCTGAAGAAAAATCCTTACACCTCCTGAAATATGAGTATTCAAGTTAAGATCTGTGATGAAATATTTTGCATAACCACTAGTCTCGTTTTAAATCGTTAGCTTCTTCTGTAGCAAGCAAGTGTCCGTAAGACAATATGTTTATTCTTGCATGTGAACAAACACACACACATACGATAACATATACGCATAACGATGAAACACATACAGACACTTTAACACACACACAGAGAGAGAAAGAAACAAACATGAAGACGTATACACATACAGAGAAACGACTATGTGCATACAGACATCTTAACACATACGCACACGCACGAAAACATATACATATAAAGAAACATATTAACATACATGAACGTACACGCACTCACATATGCACACATACACGATTCACTGAAACACACACACACCTAGGGAGAAACAAACACGAAGACACAGTTACATCTTGACATATATGCACGCACCTACACGTACACACACATTTCGTAGTAACATACATATTTACACATAGACACACACAGAGAGAGAGAGACAAACATACAGACAGATATAGGTACAAGACAGTGTGCTTTAATGTAATGCGGTGCCCTGTGAACTAAAGAATCTTTCTCAAACCCAAACAGTATAACTTTCATATAGGTTCTGATATCAAAGATAATGTGCTTTCCTGCAGTGCAGCACCCCCATGGGCTAAAAATCTTTCTCAAACCCAATCATACCATGTATTTTCACAGATGTGTTCCATGGGTAGTGATCGTTATCTCTACAGATTTAAATGTGAAGCATAGAGTGCGTATCTCTTTGTATGAAATCGCTTATAATGAGACAATATTTCCTTTAAAAGTTAGAAGTTATTAGTATGAACTAAAAAAGTGGTGATGTATATGTCGCAGGGAGATGATAAAAATAGTGATTTGATCAAATCCCTAAGGTATATGATCAATTCACGGAAGATGTTAAAATAAAAACTCTGTGTGGATTTCCCTGAAGAAAGTAAGTGATTTGATCAAATCCCTTAACTGTTTTAGTGAAAAGATGAAATAATATTGTTTAGATATTAAAAGTATTTATTTAGTAAACCATGCATTATTAAATGTAGAATAGTTAATACAACAATAGTCATTGAAACACAAATTATTTTTTCGAAACTAATTAACAAAAGAAATAGGTACTTAAGCTGATATTTTTAAAAACAGCATTATTAAATGTAGAATAGTTAATACAACAATAGTCATTGAAACACAAATTATTTCAGCTATTACGGAATTGTAATAGCCGGTACATTGTACTTTTTTCGGTTTTTCGGAATCGCCTTTTTCACCTCTTATTATCTCCTTTCCGAATCACCTTTTTAAGGTATTCTTAATGTATCTCGATCTACAATACACCGCCTGCCGAATTATTCAAACGCCCTTCATGAGCGAAGGCCAAGTATAACCGATTCTGTAAAGTGATGAATCTCTTGAGTATGAATCTTTTTGTCAGGTGACTCCGTGGTCCGAATTATAATGAAACGCCCCGAATGAGCGGAGGCCACGTGAGAACGAATCCGTCAAGTGGTGAATCTCTTGAGTATGAATCTTTAGCTCACGTGACACTACTTTAGACACTAGAAAGGGTCCTTTTTTTACCTTTCTGGGAAAAATGTTTAAGCAGTGGTGCTAATTTAAATTCTTCAATGATTGTGACAGCTTCTTCTATCCTTTCGCGAGTCCACAAAGGTTTTTCTTTTTCATGCCGCTTGTTCAAAAACGTCCTGATAGTTTCATCAAACTTTTCTTCAGATACAAATTCGGTCAGAGTTTGATTTTTTTTTCTATATCTGAACTCATTTTTCTACGGTAGGTACTTGATAAAACTCGAAATATAGAAAACAATAATAAAAATGCGCGCAACCTTCCTCGCGTAATGTTTGGGCGCTGGCCGGCACCGACGCCAGAGGGGAGCGGTGAGGTAAAGGGGAGTGGTAACAAGCGAAACATAGAGCTGTGCGAGTCCTGACTTGTTTATTTCATCTTTTCACTAAAACAGTTAAGGGATTTGATCAAATCACTTACTTTCTTCAGGGAAATCACCCCACAGAGTTATTTTAACGTCTTCCGTGAATTGATCATATACCTTAGGGATTTGATCAAATTCCTATTTTCATCATCTCCCTGCGACATATACACTATCTGATCGTTAAAATAAAACTTTAGCAAGTACATATATCGTTCTCCAGCTAGCGAGTCCGAAATTAGTGTGTCTTTGCTTTAAAAATAAATATGCCTTCACGCAGCTAATTGTCGTAACAGTTAGAGGATTTTTTCATACGACCCAGTAGAAGTGGGTGAGAGGATGTCGGGGTCTTGGTAGGAAAACAACACAAACGTTCATGTCTTACTATGTATCTCAAACCTTGGCTTTGTTAGATCAGAAGTAACTAACCTGCTGTCTATGAGATAGATTTGAAATATTCTCATGCAGGAAAAATAACTAAACAAACATGAAATCCCGTGTTAGATTGTAGTGAAACACCCTATCTTTGTCGAAAAACGTGTGTTTGCAGCGAAAAATAGCCACCTTCACCCACACTTATGCGCTTATTCAAACGTACTGAGGGGACCAGGAACTCTGAAAAGAGAAAGCGCCTTGGGATAACCGACGAGAGAGCTTACGTTACGTTTTATCGGTGGTTGAAGTCAGAGAATGCAAAGTTAGGTCTAGCGGATCGATTCTGGGACCCAACTTTTCATGGAAATACTGAAAATATTGTTGTTTTCTTATAAACACTGAGTTTTCAGATTTTAAATTTTCAAACTTCTGTGGTTCTTTGCTGATGTTTTCTATATACAAAGTATTTTGTGATATTCGTCCATCCGTGTTATACGCAATGGACCGTGATTTACTAGCGTGGGACCTTAATATTTTATGATTACTTAAAGTTAATGCAGCCAACATACTATAATCGCTATGACTGTTCATGCTAATGTAAGAAACTTTCAAAAGACAATTTCTATTGAAGGTCTGATCAAATGATACACAATGGTTGAACGAAACAGTGACCTTTACCGATAGATGGCGCTGGTGAAATGTTCAAAACACAGAAAATCGTTTTTTTAACTGTTGCAGAGTTTATCTTCCTTCGAAAGTTCTATCTTTTGTGCTCGTAATAATAGTATATAGATATTAAGAAGGAGACACAAGAAGGAAACACGTTTTATGTTTCAATGAGCTCACAGTGATGTTTACGTCAATATTCTTCTCAAGTGACTGATTCACATACAGCTGAAATTTAATATTCACATGCTTACACAAAAAGTGAATGTTGCAGACTTGCATCTTCACTAGAAATTAACGTTGTTGTAAGAAATTGTAAATTTAACACCCTAATACTTAAAAAAAATGAATGGTTAAACTATTGTTACTGCCTGTATTCTCCTTGCTGGTACAGGACGCCCTCTGTCTTCACTGTTTTGAGGCGATGCTTACGTTTTCTTTTAATGTGAGAATGCAGGCAGTGTGTTTTTCTTTCGCTTCTCTTTTTCAATCTAATGTAATGTGGTGATTGAGTTTCTTTGAATGTCTGCAGTGTGAAATAACGTTGAAAGACTTAGCGCTGTTTGTGTTAGGTTCGGAAGTCGATTGAAGTTTGAGTATCCATAGTTAAGTGTAGCCGATACGATTCTGGGGGGGGGGGGGGGGTCTTCAGAAACGAAAAGCATTATGCTTATGGAATTTACATGAGTAATGCTACTTTCTATAGACAGTGTTATTTCAGATTTCCAAACAGGATACATATCATTGTCAAAAAAAAAACTTGTGTGTGCAACGAAAATAGCCACCTTCATACTTATAAACTATAATGTACTTGTTCTAAAAATTCCATACTAGTATAGAAATGTGTATTCTCATGCAGGAAAAATAATTAATAGTGAAAACAACTTGTGTTTGCAACGAAAAATAGCCAACTTCACCCACACTTATGCGCTACGTACCAGGGAATTATAGAACCAGGAAATCTGAAAAGAGCGTGAGATAGCGGCTTGGAATAACCGCCGAATAGTCGTTTTTTCTATTTTACAGTATTTGCGTTATAATTTTCTGTTTTGAAGCGTTTTTTTACAGCCATCCCACTACATTTTTATACTTTCTCTCTCGTCACAGTACGTTTTACAGTTATTGTGCCTTCCACTTCCAAAGAATTGTGAAAATATTCACCTATCCACTGAAATGTGTGTGCTTTACAGATATTCCAACACTCTTTACATTTTAATGATTCTCATTGAATTTACCAACCATTTCGTTGTTTTTCTAATTTTCATTTATGCATGTAATTTGATTTAACGACCTAGTCACATGGTATATCATGGGTAAAGTACTGCCCATTTCATCTCTTTTCAGGTTTGTATGACAGTAAAGCAAACTTGCAATCAGTTTTTCATTCTAAATGCTTGTTGCCTGCATATCATTGAAAATCCTCCTCGTATGCCTTCCAAAAATGTACATTGTAGGTTATAAACTCTAGTATTTGTCATCTTCAGGTATGAAGGCAGGAGCTGTGTAAACATGACAGGGATCAGTATCTGCCACCAAACACATCAGCTAACAGGAGCACGTCAGTGTACGCGATATTGGCCTAGGTTTTATTTTATGTCGAATGAATATTTTCATTACACGGGTATAGTCTTCTACCCCCCTAGCGCTTCTCCGAGGAGTTAATGTGTGTCATCTCAATTTTAAGCGTTCTAGTAAGATTATTTCATAACCTAAAGGACAGCCATCTGCAAGGAATCGGTATTAATTGCATTCCCTATAATATGGAAAACAGCATTCTCCCTTTGAATTTCATAGAAACAAATTCCTAATGGAACAATAATGCTGCTTTTCATCGTCTGATAACAGTAGGAGATTTGTGTGCGCTTTAAATCTGAATGGTGTGATGTAGAGTGGGAACATCTCTTTCTCGTATCCAGACAGAAATGTTAATGTTTTCGAATTTAGATATTTGATTTATTGTTAAAGGGAAAATTAGGCCAGATGTGTTTTCTTCTAAATGTATATAGTTGTTAAGGTGTTCAGTGTTTCCTATTGCAGGATACAAAGTGGCTAAAACAGAAAAAACATTTTTTGTCGGAATTACATACATTAACAATAGCACGTTTTTAATAGTAATTCACTTGGAGTAGTGATATAACTAGGTCCCACTAGAGGGATATATTTTCCAATGTTCATTTCACTTTGGAGTACAGTATCCACTATGTGCTCCTTCTAATGAGATCTTGATCTTCTTCCACACTGAATCCAGTTCTCTGTTTAGGGATGATGCAGGAAGACTTGTGACACAGTTACTTCGGAAAAACGGGGTGTAGTGTTCGAAGGGGAGGCTTTTTGCCTGAAGTGTACTTGCATGGTAAGGTACCATTTAATAACTATTTTAAACTTTGTCCACTAAATTATTTTTCTGATCGTAATATATGCAATTGAATTTCGTTGAAACATATTTCTTCCCGACACTGTACCATAATTGTATATTCTTATGGAAGCTGAGTGATTCAAGTCACTGGTTCATTTTTAACAATAATTTTTCAAGTAAGTTGTAATCTGGAGATGTTTTAGCACGAAATCAGTTTGTGTTCTTCCCAGTGGAATTATTTACTTAGTTTCTATTTTTAATGAAGGAAATCGTTTTATCAGTAGCAAATGCAAATATTTTTGAGTGGATAGCAACAGATCTGTCTGCAATCCCCGTTAAGAAAGTGACCTTTTCACGAACACATCCTGCTTGTTACGAAATGCATGATGAAAGGTCGAACTCGCAATATATGGGTAAAAGAATTGCAACACCCTCGTTGCCATTCACAAAAAAGTTTAGTGGACTTGGAAAAACTTCAGGTGAGGGTAGAAGTTAAAAATTTTTAATTATGCAGGACTTAACCATCCGTCAGTAAAACGTGATCCGGTACCGAACGCTTGTTCTAAAGTGGGACTTTTATGACACCCATACAGGTCACCAGACCATATTACTCCTCAATATTTTTCATAATGACGAATAAGTTTTTAAGATTTTTTTTCCTTTTATTAAATTTTTACCCAATTGTGTTTTCTGTGGGACAGTCTTTTAAAACTGTAGATTTGTCCTCCTTCTAGTCACGGAGTTTATTATACGAAATACGTAGAAAAAACTAGTTATAAAGAATACGAAGGTTGTAAAAAAACGTCGGATAATAAAAAAACCTAGGTTAATATCTGAAATACAAAACTCAAGCTGTAATAAAGAGATACGTGATTTACATGGTTATACCCCTTCTAACTACCCCTGGCTAACTGGCCAGGTCACAAGGACCCCAAAGGCTCAGAGAAGGTTGGGGGAGGTTCCCACTGGAACAGCTGTTGGGAGACAGATGGTAGCCTCCCATCAAGGCCATCCAGCATGTTTTTTAACGTGCACAGGGTATGGCTCTCCCGCACACAGAGCCACGGCTTACCGTCCCATCCGACGGACGGCGGCTTTTCCAAGCCCATCGATGTCCCCTACTAGCCGTGGGCAGGGCGGGGAATTTTGCGGAGATAAATCTCAACGCTGACCCAGCTGGGACTCGAACCTGGGAACTACAGATTACGAGCCTGAGCGCTACCGACTGAGCCACCCGGCCCCCTTCTTCTACTGGGATTTTTCATAGTCCTCCTTACGGTTCTATTTCATCCCTATCTTTCTTTACTAAATTTAACATTGACTTCTTAGATGTCATTAGTCATATCCAGAGGTTTTAAAATCTCATTTAATTCTTTATTAAGCCATGGTATATTTGGTGTCGGTTTCTTATATTTTCGCTTACTTTTTTGCGCTGGTAATTCCTGGACTTTTAGCTTTCTTTCAATATCTTTTATTAATTTTTTGGGGTATTCTGCTGCTTCTGCCATTTCGTATATACGTTCATTATGCTTATCTGTAGGAATATATTTAATCAGTACCCTACTAGTCCTAATAGAAAGATTACAGAGAGCTTAATAAATGTGTAAAGGATCAGTTAGCTACTGATAAGAATCTTTGGTTTGATGGCTTGGCTGACAAAGCTGAGGAAGCAGTTAGGCAGCACAACAACAGAGAGCTGTACCAGATAGTTAATGTTTTGTGTCGTAGAAAACGAACAGGTATACAGGGACTGAAGGATAAACAAGGTAAGGTTATAGAAGGTGAAGTTTCTGTCATGGCTAGGAGGGCTGAGCATTTCAGTGATGTTCTAAACAATATGGTTAATTCTATTCCAATTGTTTGCAATGATGATGGATGCATTGGTGGCTTTAATGTTGGCCCTTTAATACAGTCTGAAGTTATTTTGGCGATTTCTAAACTTATAAAAAATCAAAAATAAATACCCCCTCAAGCAGCTGCTTGCCACAGAGGTCTGACAGGAGCCTGTCAGTTTATATGCTACAGTAGAAGATCTGAGAGGATGGCAGGACCTCAGCAGAAAACAACACGAACATCCATGCCTTACCCGGGGATCGAACCCAGGTCCCGTAGATCAGTAGCCAAGCGCGCTAACCACTAGACTTCATAAATCCCCAAGGGTAGATGAAATTACTACTGAAATGCTTAGAGCTAGGAATGTTTCAGTTACCACTTGGATGACTGAAATTCTGAATATCTTTTATGATAAAGGCATGGTTCCTAAGGATTTTACCAGAGCTATTGTTATCCCTATTTTCAAAAAAGATGATCACAGTTCTTCTTATAACTATAGGGATATTAGCCTACTCTCTGTTCCAGGTAAAGTGCTTTCCATGATTGTGCTTAATAGAATTAATAATTTGGTCGACAGTTGCGTGATGAGTAATGCGGATTCTGAAGCGGTAGGGGATGTATGCATCAGATATTTCCACTCAAGCAGATTCTTTAGAAATGTTTAGAATTTCAGAAACCTTTGATTGCTAGCTTTATTGATTTCAAAAACGATTTTGACTCTGTTGATCGTCACAATTTGTGGTTAATTGTGAGATCATATGGTATACCTAACAAGTTAGTTAACATAATGAAAGCTCTCTATAATAACACTGAGTCGTATGTGAATGTTGGTAAGGCCTGTAGCAATTGGTTTAGCATTGCTTCTGGTGTTCGTCAAGGGTGCATTTTGTCTCCTTTTCTCTTTAGCTTGGTTATTGATTACGTTATGCGAAATTCATTTCAAGGGAAAGATTTTGGCCTTAAATGGACTGGAGATATGAAACTTCCTGATTTAGATTATGCTAATGATTTAGTCCTTTTCGCAAATGATGTTGAATGGATGAACTCTTTCATTCGAGCTGTTGATGAAACTGGTAGTAGAGTAGGTTTGGTTATAAACAGAGAGAAAACTAAAGTGATGAAAATTGGTCAGGCAGACTGTGATTCAGTTAATTTGAATGGTTGTAGTCTTGAGCAGATGTCACAGTTCAATTATCTTGGGAGCTATGTAACAGATACTAGTGATGTGTGCCATGAGATTAACAGACGAATAGGGATTGCTGCCGGGACTTTTAAGAATCTATGGGGAGTGTGGAGAAATAGGCGTATACACATAAAGATTAAAATTAGACTATATAATAGTTTGGTTCTCTCTAGGGTTAGTTATGGTAGTGAAACTTTGACGCTTTGTAAACAAAATAACAGGAAACTAGATGCTTACGCAGTATCTTGGGCATTAGGTGGTTCAACTTTATAAGCAATGATGAGGTTAGGCAAAGGAGTTGGCAACCCCCTTTAAGCAGCATATTGTGCAGAGAGAGACTCCGTTGGTTCGGCCATGTTGCCCGTTTGATAATTATAGATTGGCGAATAGGATTATGAACAGCGCGCCTAAAGGCCGCAGAAAGAGGCGAAGACCTAGGATGCGGTGGGCATACAATGTCAAACAGGTCCTTGTTAGAATTTGGTGTGCAGTGGCCGTATGCAGCAGATGTAGCTCAGGACAGATATGCTTGGAGAACTAAATTGCATGGTCTGGTTGGACCTCCATAGACCATGGCTGCCTGAGGATGATGATGAATAACGACGACTACTTTCTTTTTATGACGGATAGCTATGAAACCGTCTGCTATGGATAGGAACGCATGGTTTTACATCGGAAGGGATGAGTACTTTTCTTCTCTTACGGACAGGAATGAGTACTTTTTATTATTATGGATGGTCAGGAGTATTTTATCCTTTGTTATGGATAACAACGAGTACTTTTTTTCTTTTAGTTACGAACAGCTATGAATACTTTTCTCGTATTACGGATTTCGGAAGAAATTTAATTTTTGACCGTAGTTATAAACCTAATTGGTGCAAATGTCGATGTTCTTTGCATTTTTTGCGTAGAGGGTGTTCACAAATTACGCAATACATTTGTGGGGGAGGGTATTTTTACATGGAAGAGAGGGTATACGGCATGTTTTTTTATGCAACGATAAAATGTTATACTTATTTTTAAAATGAGCCATTTCTTCACAGTTTGCTGATAAGAATATCAAGTGAATTATTATATTATCACATATTATTAATTACTGCTGAACTGAATTGTAAATAAAGCGAACAAACTTTGAAGATCCTTATTTAAAAAAAATTTAAAATTTTTTTTAACTTTACTGGTGAAGACAAGGGGAGGGGAATCTCGCATAGCATTATGTAGTATTAGGTAGGGATTCAACTGAAATTTAGTTAAAACAAAGTTAGATAATTTGTGGTCGAATTTTTATCAGAAACAGGTTATTTTACAGTGCTCAGCTGCAAAGCCCTTACTGAGTATGATAAGTTTGGAGCACTGAATTGAGCATTCAACGTGTGAGGATTTGCTTTCAATTGCAAATCTCAGAGGATTTTAAATTCCAACAAAAAATCTCTTTTTAAAAGATCTCTGAGTAACATTTAATCGGATTGTAGAGTATATGGCCGTAAATGCCTGGATTATTATTTCTAGAAACCCGAGTAACGTTTAGTATTGAAGTAAAATTTGATTCTGAACTCGATCGGGGGACAACTGGAATACATTGAATTTCACATCAGAGTGTGAGATGTTATTTTGCAATCATTTGCTGTTTGATTTAGAGCATAGATTCTCAACGGGGGCGATACCGCCCCCCAGTGGGCGCTGGAGCCTTCCATGGGGGCGGTAGCGGATCCAGAGGCAAATGGGGGGGGGGGGGGGGGCGTTTAGGCAGTCAAGAGGGGCGGTCAAATAAATGAATAAATTTAATGGAATTTTCTGTGACAAACTTTTTATCTCTTCTATTCTGTGGTGTCTTCCTGGTGATTCTGGTCATCCACTACCTCATCCGTCATGTGCAGCTTTTCAACTACAGCTTGGACAATAAGTTCCCTGCTACCGCCTACTAGCGTACTGGTACGTCTGAAGTCGACTGAGATGCTCCCAAAAGTTCTCTTCAAGATCACAGATTGGATATAAGCTTCAATAGGTTTTCCCACTCCAAGTCGCTTTGAGTATGCTTTATGGTACGTAGTTACAATACCATCCCACGTCAGAACATAAGGTATAATATTAACATTACACTTGTGAATTAGGCTCAATTCATTAGCCAGCAGATCATACTTCCTCTTCTTTTCAACCTCTACTGTCTGCAGGTTATCCTGAGATGTTATTCCTACTTCAATAATTGTAATCTCATTCAATACCTTTTTCATGCTCTACTATATCCGGCTTATTATGTTGGACATGTGTGTCTCTCCTGATAGGCAAATCAACCTTGATGCAATAATAATAATAAATTTATAATATTTAATTTTTTTTATAATTACTTTTTTAATATAATAAAATGCTTTGAAAATACCTGTTTTCATGAATAAATATTTTATCTAGCTATGTAAATTATCTTATTGTTATCGCGTTAATAAGCATTTTTAAATTAGCTTTAGGTATACCTATATCTAATTTGTTTTACTTTTTTTTTTTAGAATATATTTTTTATTCATAAGAGTAAAGAATACAAATACATTTACACTTTGACCCTCAAAGCTAAATAGCTTATCTGCAGGAAAATGAATAAATTATATTAACATAGGTCATTCAGCCACAAAAATGGTGTACATCAAATAAATCCACAAAACACAACACATAAAAATCAGCTAACTAGAAAATACCAAATAATTTTTTAATTCCATTTTAAGTCTTCTAAAAGAATCTATATTTAGTAATTCTTTTGGAATAGCATTATATATAAGTGGTACTTGATGTTCGGAGGTATGTTTCCCGTAATTATTTCGAAAATTTGGCTATTTGTAATAACCTTGGTTTTGAAGTCTTGTATTTTTATTATGTTGAATTTTTAGTTTGTAAGTTTCGTCAAAAAATTTTAAATTATTACGTTATATTTATATAAATTGCTGTAGGATAAAAGATTTAAAAAATTTAATCTCTCGGTAGAAGTTTTAAAAATTTTTTGCAATTTGCAATTTTGCAAATTTGAATAATATTTTTAGCTATTATAGACTGAAATTTTTCTATTTTATTTATGTTAGTTAAGTTAGTTGTTCCATGCACAATTATTCCATAATTTAAAATAGATTCGCATATTGATTTATAAAATAGTACACATGTTTCCATATTTATCACGTATTTCAATTTTTGAATTTTTATCGCCGATATTCTCAAGCTTTCACATATGTGGGATATATGGGCATTCCACCTAAAATATTCATCAAAAATGATTCCTAAGTAATTTATTTTATTTACTTGCTCAACAAGTGGGCAACTGCATAATGATTCATAATTTCAAGCATCCTTTTTTCTGCAATTTATTTTATGAGTTTTGATAAAGAGGTTTTGATGAATATGAAATCCTGGTGAATGAATAATCATGAGTTTTGTTTTTTCTCATTTAAATAGATTTTATTATGATTTAACCATCTAATAATATTATTGTAATCTGTTTGAACCTCTGAAATGCTATCATTTAAATATTTCTGACTGTTTATTAAAACAATGTCGTCAGCATATATATAAATAGCACTATTTAGAATAGATTGACGGTGACAAGTCCTTGCAAGTTGGTAGGCAAACACGCGGTTCATGCAATTTAACATGTTTCGACAAGAATATGGGAGCTTGAAATGACCTGTTTACGGAGCAAGTGCGCCGGCATTGTAAACATACAAGTTAATGCATGCACGAAATCAAATCTATAAAAGCGATAGCTCTAGGAATGTTTTATTATTTTTATGTGCTTCGCCGTGATAAATAGTCGTGAGAGATAAGTGTTAGAAGTCATCATAAACATTATTTTTATAACTATCTATAAAACTGTTGAGAAGTTAATTTGTATTTGAAAATGTCTGAATCTACATCTAAAAAGAAATGCCGGCAGTACAGTATTGAGTATTTGAAATATGGATTTACGTACTCGTACAAACCCATCAAATCAATGTGTTTAATTTGCCGAAAAGTTTTTTCTAATGAAGCTATGAAACCTTCTAGGCTACAAGAGCATTTAAATAAAATGCATGCTGATAAGAAGAACAAAGATTTATCCTATGTTCAAGAACTGGAAAAGCAGTACTTAAAACAGCCAACTATGTCAAACCTTTTTGCGTCGTCTTCTAAACAAGATGTTGATGGACTACGAGCCTCATATAACGTTTCATTGTTAATCGCAAAAACAGGAAAACCACACACAATTGGCGAGGAATTAATTTTGCCGGCAGTCAAAGAGATATTAAAAACTGTTCTTCATCATAAGACACCGTCAGATATCATCAAAAAAATTCCTCTCAGTAACAATTCAGTGCAAAGTAGAATAGATGAAATGGCAAAAGACGTTGAAATATCATTATGTGATTACTTAAAGACTTGCAAATTTTCCATTCAACTCGATGAATCAACTCTACCAAATAACGAAGCTCTACTCTTATCATACGTACGATTTATAAAAGAAGAAAAAATTCATGAAGAGTTATTATTTGCTAAAAATTTGGAATCTGATACAAAGGGAGAATACATATTTAATATCATGCAAAAGTTTTTTCAAGAGAAAGAAATTCCTATTTGAAATATTTTGTCTGCTGCTACTGATGGTGCTCCAGCAATGACAGGGCGTCATAAGGGTTTCATAGCGCATTTGAAACAAGCAGTACCAAATGTACTCGCTGTACATTGTATTATTCATCGTCAGCATTTGGTTGCAAAAAATTTGAATGAACGTCTGCATACGTCGCTCCATTACGTTATTAAAGCAATCAATAAGATTAGAAGCAATTCATTGAATGACCGATTATTTGGTAAGCTTTGTAATGAAAATGATGAAGATTACAATCACTTGCTGCTGCATACAGAAGTACGTTGGCTCTCTAAAGGTGTTTGTCTGAATCGTTTTTTCAATCTATTTGACTCAGTACTGGACTTTCTTGAAGACAGAGACGAAAAATTGAGCGAAAACCTGATTACGTCAAAAAATGACATCGCTTATTTGACAGACCTGTTTAAAATATTTAATCAAGTTAATTTACAATTGCAAGGTGATGAGTTGAATTTAATTAAAACAAAAAACGTCATAGCTGCTTTTGCGGGGAAACTTCTTCTATTCAAACGAAATCTAAGTAGAGGTGAATACAACCACTTTCCCACATTATCAACAGTCTCTGCAAAACCGGAAGATTTACTTACTTACTGCCAACACTTGGAAGTTCTTCATGTTGATTTTACGGAGCGTTTCCAAGATATTTTAAACATGAATATACCGAGTTTGGTTTTAGATCCTTTCGCAAACACAGATACTGAAGAATCATTAAATTTGGAAGAGGAACTCTTAGAACTCACGACTAACGAAGCACTCAAAGTAAAATTCAAACATGGATACCAAGAGTTCTGGCTTCAAAAATCAATACCAGTTCTCTTCCCTGGATTGTGGGCAATAGTACAGAAGTTTTTAATCTCGTTTCCTTCGTCCTATATGGTTGAGCGTGGATTCAGTGCAGTAGCTAATTTAATGTCAAAGAAGAGAAACAAACTACACATCACTGAACGTGGCGATCTGCGATTGATGTTAACGAAATTGAAACCCGACATTAACAAATTGTTAACACTCCACCAGCCTCAACCATCTCATCAATTTTGTTTTATTTATTATTAATTTTGTGTTTATCTCATTATTTTTTATTTTTTATTGATTCTGTGTTTATTTTTAAAATTTTAATAAACAATTTTATTGTACATTTGGTTGTCGTTTTATTAATTTCTGCTTTATGATTTTTAATAGATAAATAAACAAATAAATTAGGTACAGATAATATGCAACAATATTTTAATATTTCATATAAAATTAACTATTATGGACTAAGGGGGCGTTGAAATTTTTGTTCTCTTCTAAAGGGGGCGATGGTCCAGAAAAGGTTGGGAATCATTGATTTAGAGGCTTAGACGAGTCATATGTAACACATCTCTGGAGAGAACTGTGTTCGTGAAACTTAAAGTTATTATTTATGATTGTGAGCACATCTATACTTAAAAATTAATTTTTTTCTTATGTTTCTGTGCCGTTTCGTGGCCGAGTGGTTAGCGCGCTTGGCTGCTGATCTACGGGACCTGGGTTCGAACCCCGGGTAAGGCAGGGATGTTTGTGTCGTTTCTCTGCTAAGGTCCTGCCATTCTCACAGACCTTGTACTATGTCATATAAACTGACAGGCTCCTGTCAGACCTCTGTGGCAAGCAGCTGCTTGATGGGTTGTTTTTTTTAGTGCCGACGGTGTTTTCCTCAAAAGTGATATCGGACTATTGTTATAGACCAGTATTTTCTTTTCTTGATTTGCAACATATAGGGCGAAGAGGAGTCTGAGAAACTACTTCTAGTTTGTTTCAGAAATTATAAAAAAAAGTCCCAAAACCTTAACCAGACCGGAAGTCACCCAAGAAAACATTGGAAGTGTTCTCCGATAAATCGGAAGCGACCCCAAAAATGTCCTAAAGAGTGGGGAAAACAATATCCAAACACACCGGAAATGACCCCAAAATACACCGGATGTGACCCAAACTTGAGCAAAAGTGACACCAAAAATTCGCTAAAAACGGGGCAAAACACCATATAAACTGAATTGGAAGTGACTGCAGTTGATCGATGCAAACCGAAAGTGAGACTATAAAGTTCAACAAGACCCACAATCCCAAACAAAGCAAACCGGAAGTAACCCACAGCTGACCCGGAAATGATCCGAACGACCTAAAGTGAACCTGGTTCAAAAGTGACCCACATTATTTACCCTTTTTTAAAACCTCTCCACAAAAGTTCAATACTATGTGCCCAGCTAACACCAAAGCCACTGCTGACAGCTGCCTCAGTTTTAGTTAACAGCCCACAAACAATGGTGACAGCAGAGGGGGTTCGAACCCGAACTCCGGCAGTAACGATGGCGCTTCGAACGAACGCAATAGCACTGCACCACCGAGGCGGCAGAATTTACAATAATTGGCTCTAAATTCGGAACCGAAGTTTATCATCGGGTTCAAAGATCGGAAAAATATTAAATGAATAATATTTAAAATATATGTTTTCATAAGCGAAATGATTATTATGAGGAGTTTGGTGAATAACACAAGAATAAAGTATGACCTTTGGTGTTTTCTGGAAGTGGAAACAGCTGTTTCTTATGTAAATCGTGGTGCTGAACACGAAAATGACAAGAAAAATGACAGCAAAAATTTTTGATTGGCTACGGTTTCCGAGATACAATCACTTACCTGCATTACGTCATTCGCTGAAGGTTGCATATCGATCTACAGCAACCGCCGTCTCTTTGTCTGTCGGTTATATACCAAATCTTGAGATTGGGTTGGGTTGTTTTACCTCTGAGCGGCACTTTTTTGCACAACATGGGCTAAATGGCCAGGTCACATGGACCCCGAAGGCTCAGAGAAGGTTGGGGGAGGGGACCCACTGGAACAGCTGTTGGGAGACAGATGGTAGCCTCCCGTCAAGGCCATCCAGTGTGTTCTTTAACGTGCACAGGGTATGGCTCTCCCACACACGGGGCCACGGCTTAACGTCCCATCCGACGGACGGCGGCCTTTCCAAGCCCATCGGTGTCCCCTACTGACCGTGGGCAGGGCGGGGAATTTTGCGACCAAATCTTGAGAATATCGCATCATATTCCAGCAGTAATCTTCTAACACTGATGGAATCCGTCTTCATTAATATCCCTTTTAAACTGTAGTAATTTCCTGATGAAAACGTTCCCCGTCCTCATCACACACTGCTCCACATTTTTCCGGAAAGAAATCCAAATGAGAACTTAAGAAATGTACCTTAAAAGACATACTACATCCCACTTTGTGATACGAGGACAGCACTTCTTCCACAAAGGCCATGCAAATTTTCAGCTTTTTTATTTCCTAAGAAGACCGTCGCCACCTGTCGGAAGGCATACCATGCTCTCCGTTCGTCACCACTGATGATAATGATCAAATGGCTCATCATGTAGCAGTGAGCAAATATCGGCACAGGTAAAAACATCTTCTTTTGTCTTTGCATCACTAATTATATCGAAAGTACAGAAAGGCTTTTGGGTTGGGTTGTTTTACCTCTGAGCGGCACTTTTTTGCACACCATGGGCTAAATGGCCAGGTCACATGGACCCCGAAGGCTCAGATAAGGTTGGGGGAGGGGACCCACTGGAACAGCTGTTGGGAGACAGATGGTAGCCTCCAGTCAAGGCTATCCAGCGTGTTCTTTAACGTGCACAAGGTATGGCTCTCCCGCACACGGACCACGGCTTAACGTCCCATCCGACGGACGGCGGCCTTTCCAAGCCCATCGGTGTCCCCTACTGATCGTGGGCAAGGCGGGGAATTTTGCGGAGATACTGGATCCTCGGAGTTCCGCCTTACTCTTTGACAGCTCCAGATCTCTAAAAGATCATTCAACTCGTTCTGTGTGATCTTGTGTGATGCCACCTATATTGTGGATGTGAAGTCGTGATCTGCAGATGCTATTTCCTGTGTTCCTGTTTCTTCTTTCTCTTCCTGTTTCTCCTGTGAGTCCACATCGTAATGTTCTGGTGGCTCCGTTACGGGCAGGTTTTCCCCATGTGACACTGGGCGGATGGCAGACGGTATGTTGAAGGTAGTTTATTGTCTGCTTTTTCACTTTATTAATCCACTTCCCAGCGTAGGTGTCATACAAAAATAACAGTCTCTCATGTGGTTGGATTTCCCGCAATATCATAGGAATGACAAATAGCACCGACCGCCTTTTGCCATTTAGCCAGCTGCGGAGACGTGTTTACAACTATTACGCACTCTTTGCGGATCCCAGCTAGCTACTCTGTTGATCTCCAATCTTATACCTGGAGTAAAAGTGGTAGACCTTTATTTGATGACAGACGTTATTTTACGCTTCAGTGATGCAAAAGTAACTTCACCGCAAATCTAACAAATATGGTCTCACAAGATCGTGAGATGCATATCGCTCACATACAGCACCTGCATACAATCATGAATGGAGAATAACTGAGCAAGGGTAACTCCCGAATGATGCAATAGCTCCCACGTATTGCGTTGCCTCGAATGATGCAATAGCTCCCTTGTATTGTGTCACCTCGGCGATTCGTACAGCGCGCGAAAGACTCAAAATTAGTACTCACTGTGTAAGGGTTGGGTTCTTTTACCTCTGAGCGGCACTTTTTTGCACACCATGGGCTAAATGGCCAGGTCACATGGACCCCGAAGGCTCAGAGAAGGTTGGGGGAGGGGACCCACTGGAACAGCTGTTGAACAGTCAAGGCCATCCAGCGTTAAAGAACACGCTGGATGGCCTTGACTGAACAGTAGCCTCCAGTCAAGGCCATCCAGCGTGTTCTTTAACGTGCACAGGGCGTGACTATCCCGCACACGTGGACACGGCTTAAAGTACCATCCGACGGACGGTGACCTTTCCAAACCCATCGGTGTCCGATAAATCTCAACGCTGACCCAGCTGGGACTCGAACCTGGGAACCACAGATTACGAGCCTGACGCGCTACCGACTGAGCCACCCCCGCCCCACTGTGTAAGGACGCAGGCCTCCTGTATTTTCAAAACAAGAGCCAATCACGAATTTTTAATGTCTTAATCGTGTTTAGCGCCTCGAAATTAGTAAAAAAACCGTTGTTTTCATTTGCGAAACATTTTCAGTATTGTGCAGTGTAATAAAAAGAAGTTGATTTACAATTCATTCTGTATGTTTAGCATTACGGAAAAATTAAAAGAAAATCTTAGAAATTCCGGTGACCAGCCTAAAAAACAACAATGAGCTTTTGAATACAAAATGAGTTTATTGTCTTCACAATGGATTAGTTCTTACACAAAAAACGAATTTAGTGCGAAAAATATTATTAGTCTCTATATGCAAAGATAAGCAAAAGAAGAACCTGCTTTTATTGATTTCATAATCTAGAGCAGACGTGTCCAACCCGCGGCGCGCGGGTCGCTGCGACCCTGGACAGCTAGTAATGCGGCCCACAAAATCGTAAAGTTTAGGTGTTTACGACATAAGCTTTCAACATGATTATGTGATATTCTACTAGCTTTATGTTGCCCTATTTTAATTTTATAATAAAAACATAAGAAAGTAAATGAAGTTTTATTATTCATTACATTAACTATATTATATATTTTATCTGCGGCCCCAAACAATTCATCTTCATTCATTGTGGCCCAGGAAAGTCAAATCTTCACTCAATGTGGCCCAGGGAAGTCAAATCTTCACTCAATGTGGCCCAGAGAAGTCAAATCTTCACTCAAAGTGGCCCAGAGAAATCAAATCTTCACTCAATGTGGCCCAGGGAAGTCAAATCTTCACTCAATGTGGCCCAGGGAAGTCAAATCTTCACTCAATGTGGCCCAGGGAAGTCAAATCTTCACTCAGTGAGGCCCAGCGAAGTCAAAAGGTTGGACACCCCTGCTCTAGAGTATCATATTTCGAAGTCAATGTTAATTCCTTGGTAGTTGAAGGCTTAACTGCTGCTCCTAGGAATAGCGCACATTTCGTATTGCAATATTTCGTCAAAAGAAGAGGAAGCTAATTCTTTGACTCCTGGAGGACGACGGATTGTGAAATGTTGCAAGATGGCGGTGACGAAAAGAAACAGTTCCATATTCACTAAAGATTCTCCGACACAGGATCTTTTTCCTACAGGGGAAAAACATTAAAGAATATTTTTATGCTTAGAGAAATACCAAGAGCGAAAAGGTTTACATATTATGTACAGTCGCTCAAAAAAATATCCAAACACTATGGTTGATTACAGAATTCGGAAAAAATATCTGGCAACAATTTTTTAGAAATTAGTGATCTGGCAACCTTCATGTCACGTGATTACAGAATTCAGGAAAAATATCTGGAGCGTGTACAGCAACTGTACACGCACCAGTTACCGTTCACAGCAAACTATAGCGTGTGCAGTTACTGCACACGCTCCAGTTTGCTATGAACGGTAACTGCACACGCTCAATATTTCCGTGAGTGAGCCCACACGATCTAGTATCAAAATAATATGACCACCTACAGTCGCTCAAAAAAGTATCCGAACACCATGGTTGATTGCAGAATTCGAAAAAAATATCTGGCAACAATTTTTTAGAAATTAGTGATCTGGCAACCTTCGTGTCACGTGACACAAGCCCATCGGTGTCTCCTCTTCAGACCGAGGGCAGGGTAAGGATTAGTGATGTCTCGACACAGGTATTATTAGAGACTCGAACCTGGGAACTATAGATTACGAGCCTGGGTTGCTACCGACTTAACCAACTTCCACCTCCTCATGAATGTATTTTAGTGTTGTATGAAAGTATAAATTAAAAGTAATTCCTAAAATAAAATAAAATGGAATTGTAGAATAGAGACTTATATAAAGGAAATGACATGGTGAAGGGTTTGAAATTTTGTTTTCTTGCGAATAAATATACTTAGTTTAATCTGTACTTTTACTTACCAACTCCAAACACTATTGGCAAATCTGTCTTAGTTCTTTTACCGTCAGGTCCGAGGAAACGTCCAGGATCGAACTTTTCTGGATTAGGATAAACTGAAGGATCACGGTGAGCAGACCAGATATTAGGCACAGTGATGGCTCCTTTGGGGATTCTGTAGCCATTTATTGTAGTCTCTCCTGTAGAGTAAGAAAAAAGAAAACGATTAGAATTTGATGGGATTGCGTTTTAATCTCAGCTTTGATTTCGGAATTCTTTTAACCATTGCTCATTCTTACATTTCATTTTCTTTGGGAAATAACTTTAGCAGTGCAATGAGACCACTGTTTCTCAACATTTTTCATTTTGGGTACTTCGTCACGGCACACCTAGTACTGGGCACACTTCATCGTGGCACATCTAGTACTGGATACACTTCGTCATGACACACCTAATACTGGGCTGATTTCGTCATGGCACACCAAGTACTGGGCACACTTCATCGTGGCATACCTAGTACTGGGTTCATTTTGTCGTGGCATACCTTGTCCTGGACACACTTCGTCATGGCATACCTAGTACTGGGTTCATTTTGTCGTGACATACCTTGTCCTGGACACACTTCGTCATGGCATACCTAGTACTGGGTTCATTTTGTCGTGACATACCTTGTCCTGGACACACTTCGTCATGGCATACCTAGTACTGGGTTCAATTTGTTGTGACATACCTTGTCCTGGACACACTTCGTCATGGCATACCTAGTACTGGGTTCATTTTGTCGTGACAAACCTTGTCCTGGAGACACTTCGTCATGGCATACCTAGTACTGGGTTCATTTTGTCGTGACATACCTTATCCTGGACACACTTCGTGATGACTTACCTAGTACTGGGTTCGTTTTGTCGTGACATACCTTGTCCTGGACACACTTCGTCATGGCATACCTAGTACTGCGTTCATTTTGTCGTGACATACCTTGTCCTGGACACACTTCGTCATAGCATACCTAGTACTGGGTTCATTTTGTCGTGACATACCTTGTCCTGGACACACTTCGTCATGGCATACCTAGTACTGGGTTCATTTTGTCGTGACAAACCTTGTCCTGGACACACTTCGTCATGGCATACCTAGTACTGGGTTCATTTTGTCGTGACATACCTTGTCCTGGACACACTTCATCATGGCATACCTAGTACTGGGTTCATTTTGTCGTGACATACCTTGTCCTGGACACACTTCGTCATGGCATACCTAGTACTGGGTTCATTTTGTCGTGACATACCTTGTCCTGGACACACTTCGTCATGGCATACCTAGTACTGGGTTCATTTTGTCGTGACATACCTTGTCCTGGAAACACTTCGTCATGGCATACCTAGTACTGGGCTGACTTTGCGCGATACACCTAGTAATGGGTTCACTTCATCACAGCACACCTAATACTGGGCTCACTTTGTCGCATCACAGCAAAGTTAATATATTTTAGTGTATAAAAAAAACACGTACAGTAAAAGTCTGAAAATCCGGACCCCAGTAATCCGGACAACCTGAGAATCTGGACATTTTAAAATACTAGCAAACTTTTGTTAACTTCGCGGTCTGTTATTTTCCTGAGTATTAGAGAATTCTGTTTGAAGCACAAATGGCGCTTTGTGACAACTCTACTTTTCATCTGCGATGATTCACGATTTTGAAACTTATAAATCAGTCGATCTGTGGCAACGCTAAATACTGTAGTATATTATTTGCTGTCCTAGTGCTTTAATTTACATATTCAGCTTAAATGTACTATTTATAATTATTTATTAACCCCATAATAATGGCTCCAAAAGTATACAGAATTCGTTGCGTTAAAAGAAAGAAAACTACATTGAAACTGAGGGAAAACATTAAAACAGAAGAAACTTTCTTAAAAAAGCTGTAGAAATGTCTACCGTTAGAACAAGTGTTCCATCCGGACCATACCAATCGACAAGCAGTCCGGATTTTCAGACCCTTGCTGTACAGTCGCTCAAAAAAATAACCGAACGCTATAGTTGATTACAAATTTTGGAAAAAATATCTGTCAACGATTATTTTTAGAAATTAGTGATCTAGCCACCTTCGTGCCACGTGACACGAAGGTGGCTAGATCACCAATTTCTAAAAAAATCGTTGCTAGATATTTTTTCCAAATTCTGTAATCAACCATAGTGTTCGGATACTTTTTTGAACGACTGTACTTATAGATCAAATGACCTTCGTTTTGTTATTTACTGTCATTCGAAGGATGACAGTGTGTCGCATAGTGCCAACTGAAACATTTGTATTCAAATTTATAAAATTACCAGTTTTATCAAAAGAGTATCGTTTGATAATAAAAATATTAACAGGTAATCTAGCAATTCTCCCCTTGTGCATTTACATCAGTGTCTCGCAAACTTTTTTACTCTGCGGCACACTGAATCTAATTTTTTTTTCCGCGGCACACCTAAAAAAGAATAAAAGCAAACTCTATATAATCGTCATTATATTTGCTCTTTGTTGAAGTCATCAGCTTGGTTTTACTTGAAGATTTTCTCTCCTTCTTTAATTCATAACTCGGTGTTTGTTTTAAATATTTGTCCATTCTATGGCTTGAAATAATCAAAAATTAATACCAAAATTTGGAAAAAGCTTGATAAATACTTACAAGATCCCAGTTGATAAAATCTGAAAGATTTTTATTAAAGCACGTCGATAGCACGTCGATATTAAAGCACGTCGATAACACAAGTCAAGTCAAAATGAAATCTTTCGAATATCTAGTGTTAATTTGAAAATCTTTCGCGGCACACAGTTTGCGAGACACTGATTTACATGATTCGTACCCATTTAATTGACATTTCGCAGATTTTAATATATTTCAGCTTATTTTTGACTTCTTCCAGTGAATGCTGCGGCACACTTCGCACAGGTTCATGCCTGGGGCGGGGGTGGCTCAGTCGGTAGAGCGCCAGGCTTGTAATCTGCTGTTCCCAGGTTCGAGTAAAAGCTGAGTCAGCGTTGAGATTTATCTCCGCAAAACTCCCTGCCCTGCCCACGGTCAGTAGGAGACACCGATGGGCTTGTAAAGGCCGCCGTCCATCGGATGGGACGTTAAGTCGTGACCCGTGTGCGGGAGGGCCATACTCTGTGCACGTTAAAGAACACTCTTGATGGTCTTGACTTAAGGCTACCATCTGTCTACCAACAGCTGTTCCAGTGGGTCCCCCCTCCCCCAACTTTCTCTGAGCCTTCGGAGTCCATTTGACCTGGCCATTTGTCCCATGGTGTGCAAAAAAGCGCCACTCAGAGGTAAAACAACCCAAGGTTCACGGCACACGGTTCAAAACATTTTTGTGAACGGCACACTATTTTTCGCCATGAATACTCGCTGCACACTAAACATTTAAGCTGGCAACACTACGGAAGACTCGCGGCACGCGCAGATTGCCTTCAATAATAGTCATTTCTGTGGAGTCGTTTGCAAACGCTGATCTAGTCTGTTCAAGTTCCGACTTGTATTGAGGTTAGTACGTACGTGTTTTGAGCATGTTTTACGTTAGTTTTGGTGTTAACACTTAGATTTATTATGGATAAGTTTTGATTAAAAAGGAAGAAAGTTAAATGAAGAATCATTGTCAGAAGGTAGCAACAAAATGCTTTATAAATTTGCTTTTATCTGCAATATCATCAGAATATCGCGCCGCACCCTTTCAGAACAACTGCTTTGGACGTTCAAGTTGCTTTGCATTCTGAGTGAAATAGAATATAGCAAGTACAGTGGACCTTCGTTATAGCGCTGCTCGCTATACCGCGCACTCGGTTATAGCGCGGGCGATGTTCGCGATAAGTTATAGATAGTGTTTGCTTTTACATATTTTCAAGCGTACCTTATGTACGTAAATAAAATAATAAATATATGTACTTATTAAGATGTATAACTATGTTATGTGAATTTTAATAAAACACTTAATAAATAAATTGATTTTTTTATTAAAATACATGATATATATAGGTGATGGGATGTTTCAGTATATAGCTCAAATCGTTCTGAGTAAATTTATTGTGTCGCCACCGCGCCGCTCGGTATAAACGCGTTCACCTTATAACGCGGGTGTTGTTCCCCGCCCGACATGCGCGTTATATCGGGGGTCCACTGTACTCGACTTTACACGGTTGATTGGTTCCGAATTCTTTGTAAGTTGAAAACTCTAAAGTCCAAAACTGCTTGAATAGGATATATCTTTTGACCTATACGGTCATTTCAAGGGAGTGTTAAGCTAAAAAAAAAATAGTGCTTAGAGAAGCGAAATGTTAAGAAAATGAAGTATGTACATAAATAAAAATGCAATTATAAGAAAATACCCTCTCAAGCAGCTGCTTGCCACAGAGGTCTGACAGTAGCCTGTCAGTTTATACGCCGTAGTAGAAAATCTATGAGGATGGCGGGATCTCAGCAGAAAAACAACACGAACAGCCATGCCTTAATTCGGGACTCGAACCCAGGTCCCCTAGATCAACAGTCAAGCGCGGCTAATCACTCGGGCCACGGGACGGCTATTAAGAAACAAATATATATTTACTGTTGAATCCTTTTGGGCTCAGATTCTGCATATAACACAAAATATAACAGAAATATATGTACAATAAAGATGTATCATAACATACCATATTATAATGTATCGAATATACAGAGTGTCCCTGAATTCATGGCCCCAACGTGAGGGGATTGTAGTACACACCGAACCCGCCAATATTCGTCATAGAATATGCGGCCGCAAACGCAGTGAGGAGTCGGAAATGAAGGACAGACACATAGTGACATTTATTGGAGATCATTACAACAAAGGCTCAAAATCCGCCCACCAACGTTGATACATGATACATCATGTCAACTGAAGTGGAAGGTGCCTGCCTCAGACAGCTGGGGGTGCAGTCGCGCAAACATTTTATGATCGCGCACACGGCGCATAGGATATCGCTCATGGTAGAGTCTTTGCGCCTCTCTAGCATTGCCCTCGGCTACGCCGTACATAAGGTGCATATCGGCTTTCTCTGCGTTCGTAAACTGCTCCATCTCGTGTCCGGTCGACGCTAAGAATGCTGGGGCAAGGAATGTCTAAGGGAGAAGAGAGCTAGCTTCCATAGGATTAATGTAAACTTTTCGACTGCAGCGCCCTCTAAATATGGCAAATTCGTGCACTGCAGTGAAGCCACCTAGCCCGGGAGAGGAGCCAGTTCCTTGCGTTATTTTTCCACCGCTCAGCAAGGTTTTCAGTGACTTACCACGTCACTAATTTTACATTCACTTCAGCTCTGTTCAAAGTGTTTATTTCTTCAATTTTGCCATCATAATTTTACAAAAATTAGTTAAAATTATTTTCTTTAATAAAATTCCATTTTGTAAAACAGGTAGCAGCTATGCTCAAGAAAAGAATTTTAATATTTTGAACATTCTACAATATTTAATATATTATAATAAATTGAAATTTATGGCTCTGTGCGAGATAACATGTTTGTTTAATTATATTTTATAAAATTTTAGATATTTCCAATAAAAGTCATATCGAATTTCTTACTTGTATAAATTGTCAATAGATGGCAGCAGGCACTTCTCGTATCAACCATAAAAAAATTTACTATTAGAACAAACTGCAGACACTTATATACATCGATATACTCCAGACAACACAAAACTGCAACATACATTGACTTACATGTTCGCAAGATGATTAAATGTATTATTTTACATATTAATTTTAAAAATTCTGCAAATTTACTCAAAATAAACATACAATGGTTTTTCCAGGTATCGTAAAATGTACTCCTGAACGAGATAAAACACTCATTGAATAACTTTAGGGTCAGCTACCACTGTGCCAAACAGCCATGGCTGTCAGACATTTGGAAACACTGGTTAAATCGCAAAATACATACCAATAGTAAGACAAACCATAGCTGCTTTGGGCTAAAATGAATACACTGCGCATGCGCAGATCGCCCCTTACACTTGTTTTTATGCCTGCACATCAATTTGCCACGTTCAGCTTCGGTAAAATTTCGCAGAACGGCGCCACTTACGCTTGTGCGAAGTTAGCTTTCTTCTTCTTAGACCTTCTTTGGCTGGGGTTTGGCTGATCCAGTGCTTTTAAGCCGTGCCGCCTCGTCTGCGCCCCCTACCGGCACCGGGCTGCGTTTGTGGCCGCATATTCTATGACGAATATTGGTGGGTTCGGTGTGTACTACCATCCCCTCATGTTTGGGCCATGAATTCAGGGACACCCTGTATATATATATATACGATTGTGTGTTGCTGATTGACTGAGTGATTTATAAGGAGATCATGCTAATTCCATTTATGATGCAGAAATGGTAGAGCTCTGAAATTTTTCACCTAGGGAAAATCCGGGTCGTAGATCTTGAGAAAAATATGAAATTTGACCTCCAACGGATCCTTCAAGGTCAAATATAGTTCATGTAGAAGTCAAACCTTGCTCTACGATTGCTAGAAACGTGGCAAATGGTATCTGGGGTGTTTCAGTTTGTAGATTTCATTAAAAGACGAAATTTCTGATCCCGAGAGTTCTTCGAAATCAAAGGTGAAATCCTGATCTACCGCTGCTAGAGGGCTAAAAATTGTGCCTTGGGGTACTTCGGATCATAAATCTTAACACCTGTCCTGTGAGTCTCTTCACAAACCTTTTCTGAACCCTTCAAGTCTTTGTGACAAGGCTATTTGGCCCATCGAATGCAAAAAAAAAAAAGCCACTAAGAGATAAAATAACAACATCCAACTTACTAGAGCTTTCCAGACTCGTGACAAAAGGTAAAATATATGAGTTTCTGTAGAATTCCAGAATGGTGGCCTCCGTGTATGGAAGGTTTGTCTTGTCTTCAATAGCTGGAAGTCTTTCTCTTCCTACCACTTCATCTACCTCTTTCTGAATCCGTTCCTGGACTTCTGGATGTTCAATCAGGAGTCTAAAGAAGTGATAGACTGCGACACCTATGGAGTCGGTACCGTCGATGAAAATCTCGATCAAAGAAGCCTTCAGCAGTTCCACTAAATCATTTCAAGAGAAACCAAATTGTTACAAGTAATCGATTGCATTCTCCTTTTTTCAAGCATAAATAATTCAAAATAAGTTCATTATTGGGGGCAGGGGTGGTTCAGTCGGTAGCGCGCCAGGCTCATAATCTATAGTTCCCAGGTTTGAGATCCAGCTGGGTCAACGTTGAGATTTATCTCCGCAAAATTCCTCGCCCTGCCCACGGTCAGTAGGGGACACCGATGGGCTTGGAAAGGCCGCCGTCTGTCGGATGGGACGTTAAGCCGTGGCCTCGTGTACGGGAGAGCCATACCCTGTGCACGTCAAAGAATACGCTGGATGGCCTTGACGGGAAGCTACCATCTGTCTTCCAACAGCTGTTCCAGTGGGTCCCTTCCTCCAACCTTCTCTGAGCCTTCGGGGTCCATGTGACCTGGCCACTTAGTCCATGGTGTGCAAAAAAGTGCAGCTCAGAGTTAAAACAACCCAAAAAACGCTGGATGGCCTTGACGGAAGGGTACCATCTGTCTCCCAACAGCTGTAAAGTGGGTCCCCTCCCACAACCTTCTCTAAGCCTTCGGGGTCCATGTGACCTGGCCATTCAACGCATGGTGTGCAAAATAGTGCCTCTCAGAGGTAAAACAACAACCCAACCCAACACTCATTATTGAGAACATTTTTTTTGAAATTGGACTTTGTTAGACTGTACACTTAGTTCTTAATTAACACCCAATTATACCGACATGATTTCTGTTTAACACGACTTTTAAAGTAGGGCTTGTTTTCAACTAACTTGACAGGTCATTCGATTTAAGGCAATATCTCCAGTACTTCTCTACGATTATTTATCTTATTGTATTCAAAGAATTCACTTAGGACTGGCCTATTCCTGTTCATAATTTTAGCACTTCCAAAAAGATTTTTCATATTTTCCTTCACAAATTGGGGCAGGGAGTGGCTCCGTCGGTAGTGAGCCAGACTCGTAATCTACAGTTTTCAGGTTCGAGTCCCATCATTGAGATTTATCACCGCAAAACACCAGATCTGCCTTTGTTAGTAGGGAAATCAATGGGTTTGGAAAGGCCATCATCCATCGGATGAAACTTTACGCCGTGGTCCCGTATGTGGGCGAGGAGGGGGTGGCTCAGTCGGTAGCGGCCAGGCTTGTAATATGCTGCTCCCAGGTTCGAGTAAAAGCTGGGTCAGCGTTGAGATTTATCTCCGCAAAACTCCCTGCCCACGGTCAGTAGGTGGACACCGATGGGCTTGTAAAGGCCGCCGTCCATCGGATGGACGTTAAGTCGTGATACGTGTGCGGGAGAGCCATACACTGTGCACGTTAAAGAACACTCTTGATGGTCTTGACTTAAGGCTACCATCTGTCTCCCAACAGCTGTTCCTGTGGGTCCCTCCCCCAACCTTCTCTGAGACCTCGGGGTTTTGTGACCTGGCCATTTAGCCCATGGTGTGCAAAACAGTGCCGCTCAGAGGTAAATCAACCCAACCCGTATGTGGGAGAGTCATACTTTGTGCACGTTAAAGAATAAGCTGGAAATCCCTGACGGGAGGCTACCATCTGTCTCCTAACAGCTGTCTATAGGGTCTCTCTTAGCCTTTGGGGTCCTTGCGACCTGCCATTTAGCCCATTGTGTGAAAAAACAGTGCCGCTCAGAGGTAAACCAAACCTTCACAAATTAGTGTGTTTAAACAGCTATAGCACGCTATATATTGGTAAAACTTAAAGATGATTTTAATTATCGCTGACCGATGACAATGTTCCCATATGCAAATTCACGCTGGTTGTTAAAGATTATACCGTATATAACTTGCCACGTGTGGAGAAACGCTTGCCAACATTCAGTTAGTCATCTTCATTACTCGACAGAAATTTTTACAACAATGAATTTCTCATTTTCTCTCTTTATCATTTCGCGGATATTCTAAATAAAAATCATGTTGATATACGTATCTGCATTTACACAAAATGTAATTTTTTACCCTTTTTTTCTTTCTAACTTTATCGCTGTCTTTTTTTTTTTTGTAAAAGTGAGCTACGGGTTTGTAATATACACTGAAATAACAAAGAATAATTATTACAGGCCCCTTCCTAATAACTTGTGGGTTCGCCTTTCGCTTACAACAACAGCAACACGTCCTGGCATGGACTCTATCAGGTGTTGGAAACTTCCCACTGGTATTGATGTGCAGCATTCCAGGACAGCTGTCCGTAAAGGCCAGAGTAGTAGCCGTAAAGGCCAGAGTAGTAGTCCGTAAAGGCCAGCCTATGGTAGGTTTCAGGCTCTAATGCAGCACTCTGTCATCCCGCAGATGCTCAATAGGTTTGAAACCCGGAGAGTGAGAAGGCCATTCGTGAGTTATTATTCCATGAGTTATGATTCAACGGCCCAGTGAGTTATGATTCGACGGCCCAGTTATAGCCACATTTTTTCCTGTAGGCTGCGGATTTTGTAAGCTTTTATATAGTCCTGGTACACACGTGCGACGGTCTGACGCAGAAATCCAAGATGTTCTGCAATCACAGTTATATGTATCACTCCATCTTCCTCGCACTAACTGACCGCAATGACTCGCTCAAGTCGCCGTGTTTATCTATCATAACAGTCGTTTAACGTGCGCAGGGTATGATTCTCCCGCATATAGGGCCACGGCTTAACGTCCCATCCATACGACTATAAAGCAGACTCCCATCCATACGACTATAAAGCAGACTCCCATCCATACGACTATAAAAGTAGACATACGACTATATAGCAGACGTCCCATCCATACGATACATAAAGCCATCCATACGACTATAAAGCAGATGTCCCATCCATACGACTATAAAGCAGGAAGGTATCTGACCTATTTATAACCACATAGATTACAGCCTATTCAGACTACAGCTCGCAGCATTATTTTGGTGAATAGCGTAGGTTTGTGGATGGGTGCAGTATGTATAATAAATGGCACTTTCAGTGCACATCTGTAATAATAAGAGGTGTCTGTCTATGGGTGTGGCTGTGTGTCTGCCTGTGGCAGCCAAAATTCTTCGAGAATTATCGTAGAAGCTTCAAAATTTTGCCGAAATGTTTTTGGTTGTCGTCCGAGTTGCAGTGTCGAATTCAAGTCGTACAAACAAAAATATTTACCGTGCTATTCCTTCGGGAAACGAGACTCGCTGCCAAATCAATTGTAGTCATTTTCTGCTCCTTAACAGTGATATAAAAGCGATAACAACACTTATATCTGCTGCCGTTGCTAGATCCCCCACATTCGCAAAGGCACAGTTATTTTAATGTGTCCAACTGCAGACGGGAACCTGATTTTTTAACTCAACACGGGATGACACAGGTGGAACTCGCGTAAAGGAATTTGGGACCTTTCTGTCAAGTACATCGAAAACCACCAAGTACCAAAATCTGTCGAAAGGGAAATGAAGATAGTTTGCGTAAAATGGAAAGTCACAGGCTATGAGAACGTCTGATGACATCAATGTACGATGATGTGAATGATCTGAGCAATGCTGGGCAATCTTTCGTACTGAATATGTGTCACAGGATGATCAAGAGTTGGGGTTGGGTTGTTTTACCTCTGAGCTGCACTTTTTTTGCACACCATGGGCTAAATGGCCAGGTTACAAGAACCCTGAAGGCTCAGAGAAGGTTTGGGGAGGGGACCCACTGGAATAGCTGTTGGGAGACAGATGGTAGCCACCCGTCAAGGCCATCCAGCGTGTTCTTTAACGTGCGCAGGGTATGGCTCTCCCACACACAGTGCCACAGCTTAACGTCCCATCCGACGGACGGCGGCTTTTCCAAGTCAATTGGTATCCCCTACTGACCGTGGGCAGGGCGGGGAGAGATGGAGAGGGCAATGCTCATATAATACCTATAGTATAAAACAGAATATATGGATTAAAAGCGAGAGCTGGGAAATGTCTCGTGCTGTTCAGCTAGTAAACAAATATAAAATACAAATCATTAAGCAAAGTACAATCAAAAGGAACAGAATTAAAACTATGTTAATCAGATTAGTATTCTGGAACGCATGTCTCGTATTTACAATATTTTTATGAGAAATTCGTGTCCGACTAACACGATTTCCCCTTACACGAGTTTTTTGTAGAACGCAGCAATCGTGTTTCTCGTGAATTTGAGTGTTCATTTTACCTTGAATGTTACTCTTAATCATACAACGATATAAATGAAGATTTGGAAGTTTCAAGACATTATGAACAGTCTCCTTAAACATTCTCTCAGAACCCAAAAAACGAATGGCTATATTGGGACAGTTCTGACAGCCAATGCTGGCTGAGTTTTGAAGTATTTTGCCGGCCAACCCGATAGTTTCACAAGCATTTCTTTAACATTTTTGTCACCTATAGTTTATGGTTATCATGACATTTATCCCCTGTTGCATTGATGTTGGTTAATGTTTGGAGTAATGTTCAGCTTACGTTGGGTAAGTGTTGGTTAAGGGGCGTGGGTGGCTCAGTCGGTAGCGCGCCAGGCTCATAATCTGTAGTTCCCAGGTTCGAGTCCCAGCTGGGTCAGCGTTGAGATTTATCTCCGCAAAATTTCCCTCCCTGTCCACGGTCAGTAGGGGACACCGATGGGCTTGGAAAGACCGCTGTCCGTCGGATGGGGCGTTAAGCCGTGGCCCCTCCCCCCCGCCCTGCCCATGGTCAGTAGGGGACACCGATGGGCTTAGAAAGACCGCCGTCCGACGGATGGGACGTTAAGCCTTGGCCCCTCCCCCCGCCCTGCCCATGGTCAGTAGGGGACACCGATGGGCTTGGAAAGGACGCCGTCCGTCGGATGGGACGTTAAGCCGTGGCCCCCCGCCCTGCCCATGGTCAGTAGGGGACACCGATGGGCTTGGAAAGGACGCCGTCAGTCGGATGGGACGTTAAGCCGTGGCCCCTCCCCCCGCCCTGCCCATAGTCAGTAGGGGACACCGATGGGCTTGGAAAGACCGCCGTCCGTCGGATGGGACCTTAAGCCGTGTCTCGTGTGCGGGAGAGCCATACCCTGTGCACGTTAAAGAACACGCTGGATGGCCTTGACGGGAGGCTACCATCTGTCTCGCTACCATCTGTCTCCCAACAGCTGTTCCAGTGGGTCCCCTCCCCCAACTTTCTCTGAGCCTTTGGGGTCCTTGTGACCTGGCCATTTAGTCCATGGTGTGGAAAAAGTGTCGCTCAGAGGTAAAACAACCCAACCCAACTGTTGATTAATGATTGGTGCAGCATTTGGCCAATGTTGGCAAATGGCTGGGTTTATTTTGTACCAGTGTTTACCCCAGGGCCAGATTATAGGTTGAGCCACGGCTCCAGCCTGATTTCTTTTACTTTCTTAGGTAACTCTTTAATTTTTAATCACTTCGATCAACAATTTTATATAAAATACTGCATTTTTAATGCAGTTTGCGGTGTATCGTAAACAAAGAAATTTGTGCATTATTTTTATGTATTATTTATTGAATAAAAGTTTAGATATTATACACAGTTTTTTTATAAACTAAAAGCCGCTAAAATTTCAATTTAGAAATCTATAGGGAAGCCCCATTTAAAACTTGGCTCCAGTGCTATCAATTATTTAATCAGACTATGGTTGACCCGATATAATAAAAATGGCGAAATAAATTTTTCTCCTTGCAACTGTTTGCCACAAAAATCTCCCACTAAGGTCTATGAGGAAGGCGAAATTTGAACAGAAAGACAATACAGAAAAGAAACATCCATACCTTATCCAGGGCTCGAACTGAAGTCCCATTGATTAATAAGCCAAACGGTTAACCACTTGGCCAATGGCAACTATAAATAAAAAAGGGCAACAGTGCTTAAAATGTATGTGCTGCCATCTAGTGCGCATTACTTTAAAATAATTCTACAATAGCAATTAAAATTTCAAACTTTTTGTACATTGCACATTTTTCGACTGGAGTGTTGTGGAATGATCAATACCGGATTTTTCTTCTGATGTAGAAAAATTATCCATATTGCAAAAAATAGAGAAGCTCAATGATTGCTAAATCTTTCACATTGGTTTGCAAGTGCAATTTTGGAAATAAATTTCAAAAGAATGCTTTGCTAATGAAGAAACTACTGTACTTTGCTTGCCTGAAAATTCGGATGTTTTAAATTTAAACATTAAGCTTAGTGAAAATGAAAAGTGAAAAGTCACGCGAAAGAAAACTAAAAACCACATTTATTTTTACTTTAACAGAATCTTAAACTTAATATGAGTACATAAATTATTATGTCTAGCGTTACCTTACAGTTGATTGAAGATTGCCGTAAGGATAAAATAGCCTTCGGATAAAATAAATTTTTCTTATAAATGATCAAATGCTAAATGTATCTGGACAAAAGGAAGATTTATATTTGCTCATTATAATTCTGTTTTGTACAAAGCTCTAAGATGGAAGGCAATCCGAAGAGTGATTCGTAGACTCGGAAGTAGATCTGCAATTACCATCAGGGGCGGGGGTGGCTCAGTCGGTAGCGCGCCAGACTCGTAATCTGTAGTTCCCAGGTTAGAGTCCCAGCTGGGTCAGCGTTGAGATTTATCTCCGCAAAATTCCCCGCCCTGCCCACGGTCAGTATTGGACACCGATGGGCTTGGAATGGCCGCCGCCCGTCGGATGGGACTTTAAGCCGTGGTCACGTGTGCGGGAGAGCCATACCCTGTGCACGTTAAAGAACACTCTGGATGGCCTTGACGGGAGGCTACCATCTGTCTCCCAACAGCTGTTCCAGTGGGTCCCCTCCCCCAACCTTCTCTGAGCCTTCGGGGTCCATGTGACCTGGCCATTTAGCCCAGGGTGTGCAAAAAAGTGCCGCTCAGAGGTAAACCAACCAACCAACTGCAATTACCAGATCGAGTTTCAACTTCGTCTGAATGGAGGATTTTCAATCCTCTCGAGAAAAGGAATACTGATGGGCTTGGAAAGGCCCTCTTCTGTCGGCTGGAGCGTTAGGCCGTGGTTTTATACACAGAGAGCCCATACTCTATAAGCGTAAAAGATCACTCTAAATCGCTTTGATGAAAAATTTCCATCTGTCATTTAATAGCTGTCCAAAGAACTCCTTCTCCTACCTGTCTCTGACTTTTGGGGGCCCTCGTAA
Organism: Ryuthela nishihirai; assembly: GCA_038380435.1. Taxonomy (NCBI): domain Eukaryota; kingdom Metazoa; phylum Arthropoda; class Arachnida; order Araneae; family Heptathelidae; genus Ryuthela; species Ryuthela nishihirai. The sequence continues at coordinate 61,568,233 of JAWZYU010000029.1, read as the reverse complement.
CCAGAACATTTAGCTTTTTTGCGTGCAAAACAGTTCCCTTCTGAGGTAAAATAAACTTGCAACTTTAGCGTGAACATATATTGAGAACTTAATGCTTTGTTTTGCCTGTCATTCTTTCCTAAATAAATAAATAAATACCCCCTCAAGCAGCTGCTTGCCACAGAGGTCTGACAGGAGCCTGTCAGTTTATATGCCATAGTAGAAGGTCTGAGAGGATGGCAGGACCTCAGCAGAAAAACGACACAAACAGCCATGCCTTATCCGGGGCTCGAACCCAGGTCCCTTTCCTAATATTGTTTAATTTCTGGCGCGGGTTCGGGTGGCAAAAAAGCTCCGTCGTTATCGCGCCAGGCTCGTAATATTGCCAGACTTGTAATCCAAGGTTCAGCCGCAACTGTGTTTGCGTTGAGATTTATTTCCACTAATCTCCTACCTGCCCTTGATGAGAAATGAGAATACCGATTAGCTTGGAAAGGCTACCATCGGTCGGAGGAGACGGTAAGACCTGTTTTCGTGTTTAGGGGAGTCATAATCTGGACACATTAAAGAACTCGTACATTATGGCAAAAAAGTGCCGCTCAGAGGTAAAGCAACTCAAAACCTTCTTTTGATTATTACTCTCTTCAGTTCATTCCGAAGCACTACTTAATTTAGATTAAATTTCACAAACACGCGTCAAAACAAATATTTAGTAAACAGTTCTTAGTAATCAAAGAATAAAGTCTTTTCATTATTTACATGTAAAGTATTCTGCCTTTTCGCTTCCTTTCTCCTTCAGCTTCCTTCTTTCGTCAAGGTACATATCGATGAAGTCTCGGATGTTATCTTTGTCCAAAGTTCTTTCATGCTCATCCACGATGCTTTGAATGGCAGATGTGATCTCTGCCCTTATCTCGTTGGACACTTTATATGCTGGCATCAGAGGAAACATGAAGTATCTGAACAGGATCAGAAAAATGACAAATATTAAATATCATAAGATTCTTTGAATCTAAATGTATCAAATACTTTATTAACTTCAATTAGGGTTAGCCTCATCCTTTTGGCCATGTGATTAGCCTGCTTGACTACTCCTAAAAGGGACATGGATTCAAATCACGGGTAAATATGGATGATTCTTCATTTGTTATTGTGTTTCTGCTGACCTTCACAGATTTTTCCAATGGCATATCATATTGACAGTTAGATCTCTGCGTTTAGCAATGGATTGAGGGGACGATTATTTGGGACTTATTTATTGGAAGACTTATTTCAAGATAGAAAACAGTTAAAATGGGGGGATTACTACATTAAAGAAATTGAAATCAACTATGGTCTTTCAACAACGCTCTTTATTAGGTCCAATGTTTTTATAAACGATCTTTATTGTCCGGAGCTAAATAAAAATAAAAATAAATACCCCCTCAAGCAGCTGCTTGCCACAGAGGTCTGACAGGAGCCTGTCAGTTTATATGCCATAGTAGAAGGTCTGTGAAAGGTTCCAGCAAATTCATTCGCTGATGAAACAGCTTTTATATATTAAGAAATAAATGAAATATTTTTATTCCAGGAATAAATGAAGATTTATGGAATATTAGAAATTGAGTTTTAAAAAACGATTTGTTTCTCTATAAAGAAAACAATATATATATTTATGATTCAGCGAAAATTAAAGATACTCGAAAAACAAAATATTTATCATATATTTAAATGTTTGCTCATGTAAGCTACTAGAAGGTGTTGAGGACTATATGTATATATAGATCTCAATATAGAAAATAATTAAGAAGTGGGGGGGGGAGCAACGTAACGCAATCGAGCCAAAAATGGTAGAGGGGGAGGCAGGATTTACGTTGCAGTGTAACATTTTCCCCTTGGTTTTAGAAATTTAAAAAATGTCTTGTGTGCATTTCAAGCATTTTTCAAGTTTAATAATACTTGGCCTCCGTTGCTCTTCCTGGTATTCTCAAAAGAAAAGGGGGAAGAGTTCTCCTCCCCTCGTCGCTAGATCCGTCCTGTACAGGGGCGGGGGAGGGCTCAGTCGGTAGCGCGCCAGGCTCGTAATCTGTAGTTCCCAGGTTCGAGTCCCAGCTGGGTCAGCGTTGAGATTTATCTCCGCAAAATACCCCACCCTGCCCACGGTCAGTAGGGGACACCGATGGGCTTGGAAAGACCGCCGTCCGTCGGATGGGACGTTAAGCCGTGGCCCCGTGTGCGGGAGAGCCATACCCTGTGCACGTTAAAGAACACGCTGGATGGCCTTTACGGGAGGCTACCATCTGTCTCCCAACAGCTGTTCCAGTGGGTCCCCTCCCCCAACCTTCTCTGAGCCTTCGGGGTTCATGTGACCTGGCCATTTAGCCCATGGTGTGCAAAAAAGTGCCGCTCAGAGCTATAACAAGAGTTTATATTGATAATATGCTAACTTAGAATAAACATATTGATTCTGGTAACAAATATAATTAATGGAATTACACTGCAATTATTTTATATCAGAAATTTTTCAAATATAAACTTTTAAAACTGATGTAAAATACCCCCTCAAGCAGCTGCTGCTTGCCACAGAGGTCTGACAGGAGCCTGTCAGTTTATATGCCACAGTAGGAGATCTGAGAGGATGGCAGGACCTCAGCAGAAAAACGACACACACATCCATGCCTAATCCGGGGCTCGAACCCAGGTCCCTTAGATCACTAGCCAAGCGTGCTAACCACTCGGCCACGGGACGGCTACTGATGTAATGCATGAATTAAATCTTATTTAAGATATTGATTTGATGCCTTGGGGTGCAGTTTATTATAGCAATTGTTAAATCATTTATCACAACTCAAAATAGAATAATTTGATGGATGAAACTATGATTAAAAAGAACTATGATCGACATTTGTTTATAATAAATCGCATATACTTCCATTAAGGAAATTATACTTAGAAAGTTTTGTTTTATATCTTTAAACACACTAATGGATTGACATTAGAAATATTAATTATAATGCAAGAATTGCTGAACATAGGAATTTTAATTTATCTGTTCCTAAAAAAGAAATATTGTATAAAAGCACCATGTATATTTAAGCCCCGAAAAAAATATTCATTTTCCATTATTTCAAAACAGAAAATGAGAAACTGGATTACAGAAATTGATGATGTTGATAAGTTCTTATAAAAAGAAAAAAAAGTGAGAGTAGTCATTGCTTCAACAGTCTTGCTTCTTGTCTCTATATTATAATGGCAATTTTACTTTCGAAAAATTGAATGTGCTTTTTTCATAATTGCATAAAGCTGATATTACTTTGTGTCAAAATTGTCTCATTTTTTTTTTTGAAATACATCCTGGATTTAAGAACGAAATTCTTTTGTCTGAAACTGTTCGAAATGCAAAATTTCGCAAATCAACTATTTCTCATTATTTTTAATATAAAAAACAATAACAAGTAAACTATGACTGGAAGAGCTCCAGAAATTAAACAATTCATTCAAAAATGTGCTATAATATAATAAAGAACCTTTCAAATAAAAGTAACAACACTACAGTAGTTTATGCTAGTTGTCATAACTGCAGTAGTCAGTTGTGGATTAAGGTATCTGGAGGCCGTAGGTGCAAAAGTTTTGAGAGTCCCTAGACTCAAAAGATTTGAGAGTGCCTAGGTTCAAAAGATTTGAGAGTGCCTAGGTTCAAAAGATTTGAGAGTGCCTAGATTCAAAAGATTTGAGAGTTCCTAGGCTCAAAAGATTCGAGAGTTCATAGGCTCAAAGAATTTGAGAGTCCCTAGACTCAAAAAAATTGAGTCCATAGGTTCAAAAGATTTGAGAGTCCATAGGTTCAAAAGATTTGAGAGTCCGTAGGTTCAAAAGATTTGAGAGGCCCCAACTGTCTGGAAGTGAGTGAGTGAGTGTTTTTTTTTTGGCGGGAGGGGGATTCTCATTCTACCAAACATTTTGAAATTTAAGAATGGGAAAACCGAAATACATAAATGGAAAATTTAATATGTATCTTATAATCTTGAAATACTGAAAAATAAATAAAAATTGAATTATATAAATTAAAATAAATATTTGTTCATTTTAGTTTATTTAACAAAAATCAGAGCGTATTTGGCATTAATCTAAGTAAAACACGAGATGTGTACGTGAATACTAGATTACACTGGTTGTGAAATATTTTTCCCAATAAAATGTTAAAAAAAACGAGCTTTGAGGCCATATGAGTTGAATAAAAAAAAATATAGTTTTCACTCTTTTGAGGCCCCACGAGTGTTGAGACCCTAGGAGAGCGCTTCACGTTGCTGTGGGGTAATCTATCACTTACAGCCGTGTCTAGTTACAGTATTCCAAAATGTAAGGTAGCAAATCAGTGTTTTAAATAATTTCAGCTGCATTTTTAAATGGGGAAAAAGATCCGAAATGCATTAGTACATAAGCAATGAAGTAACAATCCTTGTGGGGGTGGCTCAGTCGGTAGCGCGCCAGGCTCGTAATCCGTAGTTCCCAGATTCGAGTCCCAGCTGGGTCAGCGTTGAGATTTATCTCCGCAAAATTCTCCGCCCTGCCCACGGTTAGTAGGGGAAACCGCTGGGCTTGGAAAGGCCGCCGTCCGTCGGATGGGACGTTAAGTCGTGGCCCCGTGTGCGGGAGAACCATATCCTGTGCACGTTAAAGAACACGTTGGATGGCCTTGACGGGAGGCTACTATCTCTCTCTCAACAGCTGTTCCAGTGGGTCCCCACCCCCAACCTTCTCTGAGCCTTCGGGGTCCATGAGACCTGGCCATTTAGCCAATAGTGTGCTAAAAAGTGCCGCTCAGAGGTAAAACAACCCAACCCAGGGATGGCACCAATTCCATTCCTACACACTAAAGACTTACCTACACTTTTAAAGCATTACAAGACCACAGCAATCTCTTCCAGTGTTAAAAAATATTTAAAAGTACAGTCACTCAAAAAAGTATCCGAACGCTATAATGATTACAGAATTCAGAAAAAAAATATGTGGCAACGATTTTTTTTTTAGAAATTCGTGATCTGGCAACATTCGTGTACGTACACGAAAGTTGCCAGATCACTAATTTCTAAAAATATCGTTGCCAGATATTTTTTTGAATTCTGTAATCAACGATAGCTTTCGGATACTTTTTTGAGCGACTCTACATTGTAATATTCACAGGGTCTGAAGGTGTTAAAGTGTTTATAATACTGGATGTCCGATAAAGTGGCCCCGTGTGCGGGAGAGCCATACCCTGTGCACGTTAAAGAACACGCTGGATGGCCTTGACGGGAGACTACCATCTGTCTCCCAACAGCTGTTCCAGTGGGTCCCCTCCCCCACCTTCTCTGAGCCTTCGGAGTCCATGTGACTTGGCCATTTAGCCCATGGTGTGCAAAAAAGTGCCGCTCAGAGGTAAAACAACGCAAATCGAGCCCTTCCGAACCCGAATAAATTGTTGAGCCCTCGCTCGCCCGACCCCGAAGTCATACAGACCGAACCATTTAACCCATTGTGTACAAAAGGTGCCGATCACAGGTAAAGCAATCCAATTCGAAATTGAGCTCCAATATGAGCCCGAATTCATATTTAGTGCAGACTCTTATAGGTTGCTAGGCTAACTAGTAATCGCAGAAGATTCTCATAGAACAGGGGCGGGGGTGGCTCAGTCGGTAGCGCGCCAGGCTCGTAATCTGTAGTTCCCAGGTTCGAGTCCCAGCTGGGTCAGCGTTGAGATTTATCTCCGCAAAAATTCCCCGCCCTGACCACGGTCAGTAGGGGACACCGATGGACTTGGAAAGGCCGCCGTCCGTCGGATGGGATGTTAAGCCGTTGCTCCGTGTGCGGGAGAGACATACCCTGTGCACGTTAAAGAACACGCTGGATGGCCTTGACTGGAGGCTACCATCTGTCTCCCAGAAGCTGTTCCAGTGGGTCCCCTCCCCCAACCTTCTCTGAGCCTTCGGGGTCCATGTGACCTGGCCATTTAGCCCATGGTGTGCAAAAAAGTGCCGCTCAGAGGTAAAACAACCCAACCCATAGAACAGCGCTCATTTGAGAAACTCTTTTTTTTCAAGTGACGTTTCCAAATAATGTAAGAGTTCTAGTTTCCTTTTACAAACTCCAGTGGAATACATATATGCCAAACACTTTTCTTCCTGAAAAGTCACATGAAATTTACGCTCGCTATGTTATGAATATTTTTTCTTGAACAGGAAAAATCTTGCTCTCCTCAAAAACGGCGAGTCGCTCTTCTACATCTGAGTTTTACACTCATTCTCTTCTTCGTTATTGAAAATATTCTTGAAGCGAAAGTTGTAAACTTAAGGATGAGTGTACTTACATTATTAAACTGTTTAAATCCACATTGTGAGATTTTCGAACTCTTGTAGATGCTAAACGTTTCTAAAGTTGGATGTATGCTTGGTTAGACAATAAAATATTATAGTTTATATATATAACATGTCTAGGAAATAAGAGTAAAACCTGCTACTACAAGGGCGGATGTAGGGGAGAAAGGGTTGAATTCCCCGTTTGAGAATGCTAATAAGAGTAATGGAGGCAAAAATTATTATTAAACATATTTATATAACATGCATGTTTCAAGACATTTTTTAAAGACCTCTGCAACAGAGGGGAAAATCTTATACTGCAAAGGTAATCGTCCCTTTTCCTCCCTCCCTTTTCCTTTTTTCTGTTTCGATTGCTTCACTTGCTCCCTCCTCCTTAATTCTCTGTTTCGATTGCGTCATTTGTCCCCCTCCCTTTTCCCTTTTTCAGTCTCGATCGCTTCACTTGCTCCCTCTCTTTTCCCTTTTTCTGTCTCGATCGCTTCACTTACTCCCTCATTTTTCCCTTTTCCAGTCTCGATTGCGTGACTTGCTCCCTCCCTTTTCCCTTTTTCTGTCTCGATTGCATCACTTGCTCACTCCTCTTTAACTCTTCTATTTCGATTGCGTCACTTGCTCCCTCTCTTTTCCCTTTTTCTGTCTCGATCGTTTCACTTGCTCCCTCTCTTTCCCTTTTTCTGCCTCGATTGCTCCACTTGCTCCCTCCCTTTTCTCTTTTTCTGCCTCGATTGCTTCACTTGCTGATCCTTTCCCTTTTTCTGTCCCGATTGCTTCACTTGCTCCTTCCCTTTTTCATTTTTCTGTCTCGATTGCTTTACTTGCTCCCTCCCTTTTTCCCTTTTCTGCCTCGATTGCTTCACTTGCTCCCCCTTTCCCTTTTTCTGTCCCGATTGCTTCACTTGCTCCCTCCCTTTTCAATTATTCTGTCTCGATTGCTTCACTTGCTCCCTCCCTTTTTCCTTTTTCTGTCTCGATTGCTTCACTTGTCCCCCTTCCTTTTCCTTTTTTCTGTCTCGATTTCTTCACCTGCTCCATCCCCTTTCCCTTTTTCTATCTCGATTGCTTCACCTGCTCCTCCTTTCCTTTTTCTATCCCGATTGCTTCACTTGCTCACTCCTCTTTAACTCTTCTGTTTCGATTGCGTCACTTGCTCCCTCTCTTTTCCCTTTTTCTGTCTCGATTGCTTCACTTCCCCCACCCTTTTCTCTTTTTCTCTCTCGATTGCTTCACTTGCTCCCCCCTTTTCCCTTTTTCTGTCCCGATTGCTTCACTTGCTCCCTCACTTTTCCATTTTTCTCTCTCGATTGCTTCACTTGCTCCCTCCCTTTTTCCTTTTTCTGTCTCGATTGCTTCATTTGCTCTCTCCCTTTTTCCTTTTTCTGCCTCGATTGCTTCACTTGCTCCCTCCCTTTTCCCTTTTATTGCCTCGATTACTTCACCCTCCCTTTTCCCTTTTTCTATCTCGATTGCTTCACTTGTTCCCTCCCTTTTCCCTTTTCCAGTCTCGATTGCGTCACTTCCCCCCCCTCTTTTTCATTTCTCTGTTTCGATTGCTTCACCTGCTCCCCCCTTTTCCCTTTTTCTGTCTCGATCGTTTCACTTGCTCCCTCTCTTTCCCTTTTTCTGCCTCGATTGCTTCACTTGCTCCCTCCCTTTTCTCTTTTTCTGCCTCGATTGCTTCACTTGCTGCTCCTTTCCCTTTTTCTGTCTCGATTGCTTCACTTGCTCCCTCCCTTTTCCCCTTTTCTGTCTCGATTGCGTCACTTGCCCCCTCTCTTTTCCATTTTTCTGTCTCGATTGCTTCACCTGCCCCCCCCCCCCCTTTTTCCCTTTTTCTGTCTCGATTGCTTCATTTGCCCCACTCTCTTTTACCTTTTCTGCCTCGATTGTATCATCTGCCCCTTCCCCCCCCACACCATCCTTTCCTTTATTTTTTTCTAGATAACGGCCTGTTTACTACTACAGAGAGAAAAAAAAAATCTGATGCTTGCATTAAAGAAACTTACTACTTATTGAACAATTACCTAAAGAATGAACCCGTTAGAAACGATCGTGGTCCAATGATTACTTCAATAAGTCTGTTCATGCTCTTATGCATTCTTTTCAATTGTTGCTCATAATGCTCCGAATCTCCTCGGAAGACAAGATGAGCAAGGACATAGGTGGCGTTATCAGTGAGCATTTTAATGGCGTCGTATGGTTCTCCTTTGGTGTCTTTCAGAGCATCGACAGTCCTTCTTACAGCTTCGTGGATGTGGATCTGCAAAGTGTTTCTTCCTAGTCCGAACTGTTTCAGAGAATGAATCAAGAAACGACGGACTTCTTTCCACTTCTGGCCGTTAGTGAAGACAATACCTGAAACGAGAAAAATAAATTCATGCACGACCATCGTTGGCTTCGCCCCGTATGAACCACAAAATATACACGGTATCCAATATATACATATATAGAAGATTGTGAGTGATTGAATGATTGATAGATAGAATTACGGTGATCCCCTATCAATGAAGCAGAAGTGGTAGAAATCTGGAAATTTGTACGGATTAATTCTTCGTACAAATTTTCGTACAAAAAGGGACCTCTTCGTACAAAAAGGGAGGGGGGCAGGGTGAATGAAGGAAGGGTGGTGCCATTCCGCGAGGAAGCTACCAGACGATTGTTATCACGGAGAGCAACGTCATTGGCTACGCATTGCTAGATCTTTGGCTAGCCATTTTGATGTCACATCGGGGAGACCGTGGCCACGGTCTCCGAACTGTGACGTCATGGAACACGCCCTCTCAGCGATACTCAAATGACCTTGGTAAAACACAGCCTTGTTCCGCCACGTTATATATACCTGAAAGCGGATATTGAGGTATTCGTGTGTATTTTTGTGGATAATGAAAAATTTAATGAAATTATGGGTATTTAAAATCTTTATATAGTAATTTATTTCAAACTTTGCAAATAAAAATAAATTAGGAATGGCTTGTTAATGCCAGTCAAGCATTCTAAGTTAACTGAATTCAAAATTTTTTCCAGAAAACTTTAGAATATCCCCAGATGAATGTTCATCAGGAGTCAGTCTATATGATGATTCTCAAGTCATGTGTGGGGGCGGGGGTGGCTCAGTCGGTAGCGCGCCAGGCTCGTAATCTGTAGTTCCCAGGTTCGAGTCCCGCTGGGTCAGCGTTGAGATTTATCTCCGCAAAATTCCCCGCCCTGCCCACGGTCAATATGGGCTTGGAAAGGCCGCAGTCCGTCAAGCCGTGGCCCCGTGTGCGGGAGAGCCATACCCTGTGCACGTTGAAGAACACGCTGGATGGCCTTGACGGGAGGCTACCATCTGTCTCCCAACAGCTGTTCCAGTGGGTCCCCTCCCCCAACCTTCTCTGAGCTTTCGGGGTCCATGTGACCTGGTCATTTAGCCCATGGTGTGCAAAAAAGTGCCGCTCAGAGGTAAAACAACCCAACTCATGTGTGAAGAGAACAGTCAATCGTCTTCCTGGTATCATGCACATATTGCTGAGAACAATTCAGATAGGTTCTACTGAGGTAGGAAGATATGATGATACATATCCCTGGTCATCTTGCATTGAATCATCTCTCCTGAAACATCCTGAATACTATTTACCTTGAAAATTTTCACCCTGGCAGTTAAAGAGAGATATTGGTCATCTGGATGTAGTGATCTCTTGGACAATCTTGTATCTAAAAGTATCAAATGTATCTTGAAATTGTCTCCAAGACACTGGATCCAGTGTCATCAAAATAATGTCTTTGCCATTTTTCTAAAAATGTCTCAATCTCCAATTCGCAATTTATGGGCTTTGGGTTGTTTTACCTCTGAGCGGCACTTTTTTTGCACACCATAGGCTAAATGGCCAGGTCACATGGACCCCGAAGGCTCAGAGAAGGTTGGGGTAGGGGACCCACTGGAACAGCTATTGGGAGACAGATGGTAGCCTCTCGTCAGGGCCATCCAGCGTGTTCTTTAACGTGCACAGGTTATGAGCTCTCCCGCACACGGGGCCACGGCTTAACGTCCCATCCGACGGACGGCGTCCTTTCCAAGTCCATCGGTGTCCCTTACTGACCGTGGGCAGGGCGGGGAATTTTGCGGAGATAAATCTCAACGCTGCCCCAGCTGGGACTCGAACCTGGGAACTACAGATTACGAGTCTGGCGCGCTACCGACTGAGCCTCCCCCGCCCCGCAATTTGTGGGCAAACAATAAACAGCTCTCAGTATAAAGGCACTGACAATTCATTTTCCTGTTTGGAGTTTCACCACGAATTCTGTCGTGAGAAGGAAACTGAGCATTTCATAGAAGCTACCCATCAGACTAAAACCATAACTGAATGAATCATCCAGATCAAAAACATTACATTCAGTAGAGTCCATGCTTAAATAACATGCATTCAAAAATTAAACAATTTATCTCACTACTATCAAATTTATCAATAGAGCTTGAGCATCATCTTTAGTAGGGGTTCTCAACGTAGGATACGCGGTAAACGTTTTTGGGGTACGCCGTGAGAGCTCAAAAGTCGCTAGATCTAGTAACAAAGTCGCTACGTTGGCAACACTGCTATTGATTACACAACACTGCTAGTGGTTTTTCATCTTTAGCTGCTTTAAAAAAAATAAACATAGGAACAGACTGGATGTTGAAAATGACTTGCAATTCTATCTTAGCAAGATAACCCCAACCATTGATGAACTGTGCAAGCGTAAACAAGACCATTTCACTGATTACCCAGTAAAGTGTTTATAATTTTATAAGATTTGTTTAATCGTTTATGTCATTTTTTATGTTTATCGATATATATATATAATTTATGACTACAAAATTTAACGTGTATATATACATATGTTTTATTTTATTCCCATTATTATACTATTACTATAGTTTTTTCTATCTACACAAGGGGTACGCCAGTTACATACACATTTCCAGGGGGTACATGAAGCATAAAAGGTTGAGAACCACTGATATATATGTTTTATTTTATTCCCATTGTTATACTATAACTATAGTTTTTTCTATCTATACAAGGGGTACGCCAGTTACATACACATTTCCAGGGGGTACGTGAAGCATAAAAGGTTGAGAACCACTGATATATATGTTTTATTTTATTCCCATTGTTATACTATAACTATAGTTTTATCTATCTATACAAGGGGTACGCCAGTTTCATACACATTTCCAGGGGGTACGTGAAGCATAAAAGGTTGAGAACCACTGATATATATGTTTTATTTTATTCCCATTGTTATACTATAACTATAGTTTTATCTATCTATACAAGGGGTACGCCAGTTACATACACATTTCCAGGGGGTACGTGAAGCATAAAAGGTTGAGAACCACTGATATATATGTTTTATTTTATTCCCATTGTTATATTATAACTATAGTTTTATCTATCTATACAAGGGGTACGCCAGTTACATACACATTTCCAGGGGGTACGTGAAGCATAAAAGGTTGAGAACCACTGATATATATGTTTTATTTTATTCCCATTGTTATACTACAACTATAGTTTTATCTATCTATACAAGGGGTACGCCAGTTTCATACACATTTCCAGGGGGTACGTGAAGCATAAAAGGTTGAGAACCACTGATATATATGTTTTATTTTATTCCCATTGTTATACTATAACTATAGTTTTATCTATCTATACAAGGGGTACGCCAGTTACATACACATTTCCAGGGGGTACGTGAAGCATAAAAGGTTGAGAACCACTGATATATATGTTTTATTTTATTCCCATTGTTATACTATAATTATAGTTTTATCTATCTATACAAGGGGTACGCCAGTTACATACACATTTCCAGGGGGTACGTGAAGCATAAAAGGTTGAGAACCACTGATATATATGTTTTATTTTATTCCCATTATTATACTATTACTATAGTTTTTTCTATCTATACAAGGGGTACGCCAGTTACATACACATTTCCAGGGGGTACGTGAAGCATAAAAGGTTGAGAACCACTGATATATATGTTTTATTTTATTCCCATTATTATACTATTACTATAGTTTTTTCTATCTATACAAGGGGTACGCCAGTTACATACACATTTCCAGGGGGTACGTGAAGCATAAAAGGTTGAGAACCACTGATATATATGTTTTATTTTATTCCCATTGTTATACTATAACTATAGTTTTATCTATCTATACAAGGGGTACGCCAGTTTCATACACATTTCCAGGGGGTACGTGAAGCATAAAAGGTTGAGAACCACTGATATATATGTTTTATTTTATTCCCATTGTTATACTATAACTATAGTTTTATCTATCTATACAAGGGGTACGCCAGTTACATACACATTTCCAGGGGGTACGTGAAGCATAAAAGGTTGAGAACCACTGATATATATGTTTTATTTTATTCCCATTGTTATATTATAACTATAGTTTTATCTATCTATACAAGGGGTACGCCAGTTACATACACATTTCCAGGGGGTACGTGAAGGATAAAAGGTTGAGAACCACTGATATATATGTTTTATTTTATTCCCATTGTTATACTATAACTATAGTTTTATCTATCTATACAAGGGGTACGCCAGTTTCATACACATTTCCAGGGGGTACGTGAAGCATAAAAGGTTGAGAACCACTGATATATATGTTTTATTTTATTCCCATTGTTATACTATAACTATAGTTTTATCTATCTATACAAGGGGTACGCCAGTTACATACACATTTCCAGGGGGTACGTGAAGCATAAAAGGTTGAGAACCACTGATATATATGTTTTATTTTATTCCCATTGTTATATTATAACTATAGTTTTATCTATCTACACAAGGGGTACGCCAGTTACATACACATTTCCAGGGGGTACGTGAAGCATAAAAGGTTGAGAACCACTGATATATATGTTTTATTTTATTCCCATTGTTATATTATAACTATAGTTTTATCTATCTATACAAGGAGTACGCCAGTTACATACACATTTCAAGGTGGTACGTGAAGCATAAAAGGTTGAGAACCACTGATATATATGTTTTATTTTATTCCCATTGTTATACTATAACTACAGTTTTATCTATCTATACAAGGGGTACGCCAGTTACATACACATTTCCAGGGGGTACGTGAAGCATAAAAGGTTGAGAACCACTGATATATATGTTTTATTTTATTCCCATTGTTATATTATAACTATAGTTTTATCTATCTACACAAGGAGTACGCCAGTTACATACACATTTCCAGGGGGTACGTGAAGCATAAAAGGTTGAGAACCACTGATATATATGTTTTATTTTATTCCCATTGTTATATTATAACTATAGTTTTATCTATCTATACAAGGAGTACGCCAGTTACATACACATTTCCAGGTGGTACGTGAAGCATAAAAGGTTGAGAACCACTGATATATATATTTTATTCCCATTGTTATATTATAACTATAGTTTTATCTATCTATACAAGGAGTACGCCAGTTACATACACATTTCCAGGAGGTACGTGAAGCATAAAAGGTTGAGAACCACTGATATACATGTTTTATTTTATTCCCATTGTTATACTATAACTACAGTTTTATCTATCTATACAAGGGGTACGCCAGTTACATACACATTTCCAGGGGGTACGTGAAGCATAAAAGGTTTAGAATTGCGGATCTATAGTTTTAAGATAAATCTTTCCATTCTTTTTCCAAACATAAACTTTTTTTCTTTTTCCGCTTTGTCATATATACAATTTCTTTTCTTCTTTTCTGAATCTTCATTGATATACATTGCTGAATCTTCATCTACCTCAAATATTATACTTTGCATTAACCTTTTAGATTTTCTTTTAGCTAACTAATGATACCTAACATCAGTAGTTTCAAATTCAATGATCACAAAATTTGATTTATTGGAATGACTTTACCTCGTATACATTTTAAATATTTTTGTCACTATATTTTTCTTTTTCTAAACCCTTAAGTTTATTCACAACAAGTTGCAAGTCATTGTCTACAGTTTTAGGAATATATATAATATATATGTTTCTACTCAGTGTATTTTGTTCAATCTCCATTAATTTGCTATTCATCAGAATCACTTTATACTCAACACTTTTCATTTATTCGTTGTAATCTGTTCTCAAGTTTTCAAGCTCCTTTAAAGATTCATTCAATTTGTTGCAACAATAATTTACTGATTTCTCTAATTCTATTTCATGTTTGCAAATTTTCTCCTTCGGTTTTTGAAATGCAAAAGAAAATTCACCTTTAATTTCAAATTATATCAAGGAAGTAATTGCATTCAAGTAATTGGAATCGACATTACCTGGAAGATCGTTTAAGGTAGAACAGGCACCAGATGGCTCCACGTGTACATTGGTATTTTTACTGACACTGGAATCCATATTGACATCCAATTCAACCAACTTAGATTTCTCTTTACCCTTAGGGGGCGGGGGTTGCTCAGTCGGTAGCGCGCCAGGCTCGTAATCTGTAGTTCCCAGGTTCGAGTCCCAGCTGGGTCAGCGTTGAGATTTATCTCCGCAAAAATTCCCCGCCCTGCCCACTGTCAGTAGGGGACACCGATGGGCTTGGAATGGCCGCCGTCCCTCGGATGGGACGTTAAGCCGTGGCTCCGTGTGCGGGAGAGCCATACCCTGTGCACGTTAAAGAACACGATGGATGGCCTTGACTGGAGGCTACCATCTGTCTCCCAACAGCTGTTCCAGTGGGTCCCTCCCCCAACTTTCTCTGCCTTCGGGGTCCATGTGACCTGGCCATTTAGCCCATGGTGTGCAAAAAAGTGCCGCTCAGAGGTAAAACAACCCAACTTTACCCTTAGAACGTGGGGCGGGGGTGGCTCAGTCGGTAGCGCGCCAGGCTCGTAATTTGTAGTTCCCAAGTTCGAGTCCCAGCTGGGTCAGCGTTGAGATTTATCTCCGCAAAAATTCCACGCCCTGTCCACGGTCAGTAGGGGACACCGATGGGCTTGGAAAGGCCGCCGTCCGTCGGATGGGACGTTAAGCCGTGGTCCCGTGTGCGGGAGAGCCATACCCTGTGCACGTTAAAGAACACGCTGGATGGCCCTGACGGGAGGCTACCGTCTGTCTCCCAACAGCTGTTCTAGTGGGTCCCCTCCCCCAACCTTCTCTGAGCCTTCGGGGTCCATGTGACCTGGCCATTTAGCCCATGGTGTGCAAAAAAGTGCCGCTCAGAGGTAAAACAACCCAACCCAACTTTACCCTTAGAACGTATTCAATACTACGCTTGTCAATTTTCATCGTTCTAAACGCTGTAGATCTCATTCAGATACAATGAATATTAAAAAATGTTATACATTCACCAAAATCTTGAAGAAATTCTTTTCTTTTCGTCGACCCGTAAATCGCAAGCCCCACGCCTCACTGAAGCCATGTTGCAAAAAAATATTTCTTTACAGTATTTTTTTAAATCACGATAAACGTATCAAAAGAATGACACTTGTGAAATGTAGCAAAACCATTCCTGTTATGTGTCAGGCACAGTAATGTTCAATGTTACTGTATATAGCTTCTGTTATACCCACGGATGGCACCAATTCCTTTCCTACACAGAGGGGGGCGGGGTGGACGAATGTAGGGGACACCGATGGGCTTGGAAAGGCCGCCGTCCGTCGGATGGGACGTTAAGCCGTGGCCCCGTGTGCGGGAGAGCCATACCCTGTGCACGTTAAAGAACACGATGGATGGCCTTGACTGGAGGCTGCCATCTGTCTCCCAACAGCTGTTCCAGTGGGTCCCCTCCCCCAACTTTCTCTGAGCCTTCGGGGTCCATGTGACCTGGCCATTTAGCCCATGGTGTGCAAAAAAGTGCCGCTCAGAGGTAAAACAACCCAACCCATTCCTACACACTAAAGACTTACCTACACTTTTCAAACATTACAAGACCACAGCAATCTCTTCCAGTGTTAAAAAATATTTAAAAGTACAGTCACTCAAAAAAGTATCCGAACGCTGTAATTAATTACAGAATTCAGAAAAAAAAATATGTGGCAGCGATTTTTTTTTTAGAAATTCGTGATCTGGCAACATTCGTGTACGTACACGAAAGTTGCCAGATCACTAATTTCTAAAAATATCGTTGCCAGATATTTTTTTGAATTCTGTAATCAACGATAGCTTTCGGATACTTTTTTGAGAGACTACATTGTAATATTCACAGGGTCTGAAGGTGTTAAAGTGTTGATAATACTGGATGTCCGATAAATAATGGTGAGTATTGAAAAGCACTGTCTCCAAATACACAAAAGGCATCCCACTGAATATTACACTGGCATATTCCCCCACTCAAACAGTTTCACCGGAGGACATCAGATAAGACTTTTCTCAAGTCGGGTTGTTTTACCTCTGAGCGGCACTTTTTTGCACACCATGGGCTAAATGGCCAGGTCACATGGACCCCGAAGGCTCAGAGAAGGTTGGGGGAGGAGACCCACTGGAACAGCTGTTGGGCGACAGATGGTAGCCTTCCGTCAAGACCATCCAATGTGTTCTTTAACGTGCACAGGGTATGGCTCTCCCACACACGGGACCACGGCTTAACGTCCCATCCGACAGACGGCGGCCTTTCCAAGCCCATCGGTGTCCCCTACTGACCGTGGGCAGGGCGGGGAATTTTGCGGAGATAAATCTCAACGCTGACCCAGCTGGGACTCGAACCTGGGAACTACAGATTACGAGCCTTGCGCGCTACCGACTGAGCCACCCCCGCCCCACTTTTCTCAAGAGAGCAACATTTCCTGACAGATGGATTGGAAGGGATGATCTAATTCCATGGCTACCAAGGAGCCCTGATTTGGCATCGTTTGATTTTTTCTTGTGAGGATTTGTATAGAATTACGTTTACATGAGAAATAATCGAGATCTGAATCATTTGAAAGCCAAAATAAGAGAAGCAACTGAGCAACTAAAAAAAGATATGCTATCACGTGTGAGATAAGAAATAGAGTACCGATTGGACATATGCAGGCTCACGAATAGTGAAAATGTGAACATTCACAAATTATGTTCAAAACTATTTAAGGTACACTTGAAATTAAAATATTACTTTCTTAAATATGCATATTATATTCTTACATATTGGTTCTTAAATCCATGGAGCGGGGGTGGCTCAGTCGGTAGCGCGCCAGGCTCATAATCTGTAGTTCCCAGGTTCGAGTCCCAGCTGGGTCAGCATTTAGATTTATCTCCGCAAAATTCTCCGCCCTGCCCACGGTCAGTAGGAAGACACCGATGGGCTTGGAAAGACCTCCGTCCGTCGGATGGGACGTTAAGCCGATTCTCCGTGTGTGGGAGAGCCATACCCTGTGCACGTTAAAGAACACGCTGGATGGCCTTGACGGGAGGTTACCATCTGTCTCCCAACAGCTGTTCCAGTGGGTCCTCTCCCCCAACCTTCTCTGAGCCTTCGGGGTCCATGTGATCTGACCATTTAGACTATGCTGCCTAAAAAAGTGCAGCTCAGATGTATAACAACCTAACCCAACTTAAATCCATCATTAGGTTTCAGACAATCCACCATTAAGTTTCAGACTTTTAGGTCACTTTGTGACCCTTAAGTATGCAAGTGAATGCTTACCATTTCCATCGTCGATCTGCTTGAAGATGTTAAAAGTGTTCGGCCTTCCGGAGAAGACATCTGTTTGATTAATATGAGCTTCCTTGATGAACTTGATGGTATTGAGATGGATGAAGAGTTGACCCGTGACTGTGAAGCTGAAAACATCCCCGTATTTCTTTGCCAACTGAGCCAATTGCTTTTCAACTTCTTTTCCAAAGAATGGATAATAACCGATGTAAGGCAATCCTATGGGTCCGGGCGGAAGATTGTAATTGCGAATATACACGTAGAGTAGCAGAGATATTAATCCAATCACTAGCAGAGACGAACATCCAACGCCTTCACAAAAGAAGGTAGTAGTCTTATTTGCAATAGTAGTGATATTCTCAAACCCCATCTTTATCACTGCTGCAATGGTGTCATTCAATTAAATGGGAAAATTCAACTTATTCTGCAAACAAAATCACCCGTTATTAGAAGACAGATGCCTGCATTTTACTCTTCAATTGACGTTCGAATGAATATGAAAAGAAAACGCCCTTCATCCTCTCTACGTCATTTTTTTATCGGTTATGTATAGGATTACCAAGGAGAGTTCAAAGTTCAGTTTCAGCTTTAGCTATTGATAAGCATGCTGATAAAGACAGCTATTTATTTTGCTTTGGTAAACTTTATGTTTGAAGTCATCCAATGCGTCAGTCGATCACTTGTTATTGAAGTCAGGTGGGAAATGTATCAAAATTGAGAGGCAGGAGGGAAGTCTTGTGGAGTAGGAAAAATTTCAGCAGAATTGTGTTGGTGAAAAAAGTTCAGCAGAATTGTTGTTGGAGGAAAAGGTTCAGCAGAATTGTGTTGGAGAAAAAAGTTCAACAGATTTTTGTTCGAGAAAAAAGTTCAGCAGAATTGTGTTGGAGAAAAGAGTTCAGCAGAATTGTGTTGGAGATAAAAGCTCAACAAGAAGGCTTATGTAGCAAAAAAAGCTCAAAAGAGAAAACTTGTCGGGGACAAACTAATCGCAGAAGAGAAGTCTTGTAAGAGTGGGGGGAAGTGCAGGAGTAAAAGCTCAACAACGGGAGATTTGGAGGGGGGGGGGCTTCTCAGCGGGGACTTGTGGAGGGGATATCAGCAGAGAAGATATTAGGGGGAGAAAAAATCTCAGCAGAGAACACTTATAAGAGAGAAAAAAACTCAGCAGAAAACACCTGTGGAAGAGAAAAAAACTCAGCCAAGAGGACTTGAGAGGGAGAAAAAAATTCAGTAAAGAAGTCTTGTGGGGGGGGGGGAGAGAATATTCTCAGCAGAGAGTTATGGAGGAGTAGAAAGCTCAGCAGAGAAGACGTGTGGGAACGGAAAATATAGCTCAACAAAAAGACGTGTGAGAGAAAAACTTGGCGGAGAAGACTTGTGAGGGAAAAGAAAGCTCAGCTGGAAACAGCTCTGGAGGAGAAAAGTCACCAAAGACTTGTGTGGGAGAAAAAAAATCTCAACAAAGAAGTCTTGTGGAGGAGAAAAAACTCAGCAGAGAAGACTTGTGGAGGAGAAAAATTTTAAGAGTTACGAAGCATTAAACAGTTATCGTTATTTAGTGATTGAGTTTCCCTAAGACTTTAAAATTTAACGAATATCGTCGAAAGAGAATCTTGAGATGAAAAATAAGCAAACGATCACTCATGTTGACTATGCTCACCGATTCATCCTTTTCTAGTGCTTAGGAAGAGTTAGTGATTATAAAAAGCTTTTTTTTAACGGCTCGGGTGCTAGTTAGGGAGAGCGTTCGAAAAGTTCTTGACATATTTCCTCCTAAGTTAACGAGCAACAACTTCTTTGAATTGTCATTACGCATTAGAAACAAACGCCATATAATCTTTTCTCTCTTCCTTTGAAGGCGCGTAAAGTTCGGTCTGAGAAATCTGTTCGTTGTTGCAGTACGTGTAAATCTGTACGTGTAGCCACGGGGCGGGGGTGGCTCAGTCGGTAGCGCGCCAGGCTCGTAATCTGTAGTTCCCAGGTTCGAGTCCCAGCTGGGTTAGCGTTGAGATTTATCTCCGCAAAATTCCCCGCCCTGCAAACGCTCAGTAGGGGACACCGATGGACTTGGAAAGGCCGCCGTCTTTTCCAAGTCCATCGGTGTCCATCGGTTTTCCAAGTCCATGGGACGTTAAGCCGTGGCCCCGTGTGCGGGAGAGCCATACCCTGTGCACGTTAAAGAACACGCTGGATGGCCTTGACGGGAGGCTACCATCTGTCTCCCAACAGCTGTTCCAGTGGGTCCCCTCCCCCAACCTTCTCTGAGCCTTCGGGGTCCATGTGACCTGGCCATTTAGCCCATGGTGTGCAAAAAAGTGCCGCTCAGAGGTAAAACAACCCAACAACCCAAACAACGTGTAGCCACAGCCGTGGGCTACTGAGGTCCAACCAGACCGTGCAATTTAATTCTCCAGACATGTCTCTCCTGAGCTACATCTGTTGCATCTGGCCAATGTATACCAAGTCTAACAAGATATTTTTTTATTTTGTCTGCCCACGGCATCCTAGGTCTCCCCTCTTTCTGATGCCATTAAGCACACTGTTCATAACCCTATTCGCTAATCTATAATTATCCATATGGGCAACATGGCCAAATCAATGGAGTCTCTCTCTGCACAATATGCTGTTCAAAGGAGGTTGCCGAATCCTTTTCCTAATCTCATTACTTACAAAGTTGAACCACCTAATGCAAGATACTGCGTTAGTATCCAGAATCAAAAGCATGAAGTTTAATGTTATCTTGTTTGCAAAGAGTCCAAGTTTAACTACCATAACTACTCTAGAAAGAGCCAAATATTATACAATCTAATTTTAGTTTTTAAGTATATACACTTGTTTCTCCACCCTCTCCATAGATTCTTAATACTGCCGGCATCAATCCCTATTCGTCTGTTAATTTCATGCGGTACATCACCAGTATCTGTTACGTAGCTCCCAAGGTAATTGAATTGCTACACCTGCTCGAGACTGAAACTATTTAGATTATTTGAACCACAGTCTGCCTGATCAATTTTAATCACTTTATTTTTTTCTCTGTTTAGCACCAAATTTACCCTATTACCAGTCTCATCAACATCCCTAATGAACGAATTCAGCTCATTAACATCATTAGCCAAGAGAGCCAAATCATCTGCATAATCAAAATCAGAAATTTCGAAATCTCTAGATCATTTAAGGTCAAAATCTTTCCCTTGCAGAGAATTTCGCATAACAAAACCAATAACTAAACTAAAGAGAAAAGGAGACAAAATGCACCCTTTCTAACTCCACTAGCAATGCTAACCAATCGCTACATGCCTTACAACTCTCACAAACGATTCAGTGTTATTATAGAGAGCTCTCCTTACACTAACTAACTTGTCAGGTATTCCATATGATCTAACAATGAAACTCAAATTATGTCAATCAACAGAGTCAAAAGCCTTTTTGAAATCTACAAAGCTAGTAACCACAGGTTTCTGCAACTCTAAGCATTTCTCAAGAATCTGACTGAGTGAAAATATCTGATGTACCATCCCCTACCACTTCTGAATCCACACTACTAATCACGTAGTTGTTCGTCAATCAGATTCTTAATTCTATTAAACACAATCATGTAAAGAACTTTACCTGGAACAGAAAGTAAGCTAATACCCTATAGTTATCACAGGAACTGCGATCGCCTTTTATAAAAATAGGGATAATAATACATAGCTCTGGTAAAATCCTTAGGGACCATGCCTTTATCATAAAAGATATTCAAAATTTTAATCATCCAAGTGGTAACCGAAACATTCCCAACTCTGAGCATTTCTGTAGTAATTTCATCTACACCTGGGGATTTATGAAGTTTAAGTTTAGAAATAGCCAAAATAACTTCAGATTGTGTTATAGGGCCAACATTAAAGCCGCCAATGCATCTATCATCATTGCAAACAATGGCAATAGAATTAACCACATTGTTTAGAACATCACTGAAATGCTCAGCCCACCTAGCCATGACAGAATCCTCCCATTCTATAACCTTACCTTGTTTATACTTCAATCCCTGTATACTGTTCGTTTTCTACCACACAAAACATTAACTATCTGGTACAGCTCTCTGTTGTTGTGCTGTCTAACTGCTTCCTCGGCTTTGTCAGCCAAGCCATCAAGCCAAAGATTCTTATCAGCAGCTAACTGATCTTTTACACGTTTATTAAGTTCTCTGTAATGCTTTCTATTAGGACTAGTAGGGTATTGATTAAGGACATGCCTGAACTTTCTTCTTTCTAAAATAAGCTCAAGTGGCTTATCACTCAAATAATTCTGTCTCCTCTGCTCCTTTTTTCCTAAAAGAATACTGTTAGTGTCTAAAAAAGCCTGTTTAAGATGATCCCATTCTTCCTCAACTTCAGTAGTAAGCATACCATGACTGTCACAATAACTAAGTAATCTATCATGGTAAGCTTTAGCCATAGTTGGATCTTTTACAGCTTCAGTGTTAAAGTTAACATTTTTAACTTTAGCACAACGCTTCTTAAGTTTAAGTTGCAAAGTTGTTCTTTCCAAAAATTAAAAAGGAACTTGCTGGGAAACCTTTTTCAAGGGTGCAAGACCTGGCAAAATGCGTTCATTCAAAGTTGCAGAGTATTCTCCAACAGGAGTACACCAAGCGTCCCAGAACCGTCGTTGGGTTGGGTTGTTTTACCTCTGAGCGGCACTTTTTTGCACACCATGGGCTAAATGGCCAGGTCACATGGACCCCGAAGGCTCAGAGAAGGTTGGGGGAGGGGACCCACTGGAACAAGCTGTTGGGAGACAGATGGTAGCCTCCCGTCAAGGCCATCCAGCGTGTTCTTTAACGTGCACAGGGTATGGCTCTCCCGCACACGGGGCCACGGCATAACGTCCCATCCGACGGACGGCGGCCTTTCCAAGCCCATCGGTGTCCCCTACTGACCGTGGTCAGGGCGGGGAATTTTGCGGAGATAAATTTCAACGCTGACCCAGCTGGGACTGGAACCTGGGAACTACAGATTACGAGCCTTGCGCGCTACCGACTGAGCCACCCCCGCCTCCAGAACCGTCGTAGACGACTGTAAATTTGCATTATGTTGGATGGGAGTACTTTGAAGGAGATCTTAAAAATTTTTTTAAGGTAAGTGCAATGATTTCTATTCTGAATTTTCATGTCAAGAACGTTTTGAACACCCCTCGTAATAAGAGTGTCCCTTCCTCCCTTACACGTCAACTCTGTTAACTAAGAAACGATATATTTATTTTATATTTTATTGAGTTTGTCAGTCTGTGTCTCTGTTTGTTTGTTGGACATCTGCTGATTGTCAGAGCTATAACCACCAGACTTCGTTCACATCTTCATCTCACCACAGATGCAATGTAGGGTATTTGAGCCCAGAAAATTATGCTTTCCCCTAAACATTGACCGCAAAACGTTCCTATTGATAACTATGCGCATCTCTAACGTACTGTTCCGTTAATGACTTTCAACTCTCCATTTATATAGTAGGCGACTGCAGAACTCCCAGAGACTTTGGACACTGCCAGAGCGCTTCTTCCCCAACTCACTGCAGTTAGGAACCCAATCTCTACACCCTACAGAACATGATGGTAGAGGGACCACCATACCAAATTCGGCAGCGATCGGTCTAGTAGTTGAAAAATTATGGGGGCTGAAAGCTTCCAGCACCAGTGACGTCCTCCCAAAAGTAAACGAATGTCTGTGCAACGTTAGGTTGGGTTGGGTTGTTTTACCTCTGAGCGGCACTTTTTTGCACACCATGGGCTAAATGGCCAGGTCACATGGACCCCGAAGGCTCAGAGAAGGTTGGGAGAGGGGACCCACTGGAACAGCTGTTGGGAGACAGATGGTAGCCTCCCGTCAAGGCCATCCAGCGTGTTCTTTAACGTGCACAGGGTATGTCTCTCCCGCACACGGGGCCACGGCTTAACGTCCCATCCGACGGACGGCGGCCTTTCCAAGCCCATCTGTGTCCCCTACTGACCGTGGGCAGGGCGGGGAATTTTGCGGAGATAAATCTCAACGGTGACCCAGCTGGGACTCGAACCTGGGAACTACAGATTACGAGCCTGGCGCGCTACCGACTGAGCCACCCCCGCCCCACGCAACGTTAGGATTACGCCTGAAAACGTGCTATTCTGAGTCATTTACTATATATTTCAGCCCGAGCTAAGAGTAGTAATTTCGCTGGTTTTAATATGTAACCAAGCATGCAAATGTAAAATGCAATCATCAAATTTATCTATATGTAGTCATTTATGTACAGAAAAATTGCAGCACCCATAACGGATGAATGAAGTAACACCAAATGATTATCACAGGTAGTACCTTAGATCCTATGCAAATGATTCCAGTAATGACAGCATCACGTCACATGGAACCGAAAATAGAGTCAGCACTGACGGTCCCAAGACCCCCAATAAAAGCCACTGAAGCAGGCAGCAAGTAAGGCCAGTGTCAGTGGAACATTGCAGGTAAGTTTCAGTTAAGCCAAGGCAACAAACATGAGTGAGCTATCAGCTGTTAAGTCCCCTCGAATTGTACCGTATCATGGGGATGAAAAAGGCAGGATGGTCACGCAGTGAGCACTGTTACACGTTGTTTGGAGCAGTGGAGGACGGCAGGTATTGCTTAACGTTGCTCTGGTCCAGGTCCACACAGATGTTCCACACCATGATAAGATTACCTCATTTTGCCACAAGTAACTTCCGTCCTGTTTTGAGTGATTTGCGAGCTTGGCTACTGATCTACAGGACCTGGGTTCGAAGCTAAGGCATGAATGTTTGTGTTGTTTTTCTGCTGAGGTCCTGCCATCCTCATAGACCTTCTACTATGACATATAAACTGACAGGCTCCTGGGGCGGGGGTGGCTCAGTCGGTAGCGCGCCAGGCTCGTAATCTGTAGTTCCCAGGTTCGAGTCCTAGCTGGGTCAGAGTTGAGATTTATCTCCGCAAAATTCCCCGCCCTGCCCAATGTCAGTAGGGGACACCGATGGGCTTGGAAATCCACCGTCCGTCGGATGGGACGTTAAGCCGTGGCCCCGTGTGCGGGAGAGTCATACCCTGTGCACGTTAAAGAACACGCTGGATGGCCTTGACGGGAGGTTACCATCTGTCTCCCAACAGCTGTTCCAGTGGGTCCCCTCCCCCAACCTTCTCTGAGCCTTCGGGGTCCATGTGACCTGGCCATTTAGCCCATGGTGTGCAAAAAAGTGCCGCCCAGAGGTAAAACAACCCAACCCAACTGACAGGCTCCTGTCAGACCTCTGTGGCAAGCAGCTGCTTGAGGGGTGGTATTTATATTTTATTAACCTCTGATCCATGTGCGACATCTACAGGAATCCAGAGCAATGTGGCTATCAGTATATAGATTAGTGTTCACATGGACCATCCGATAGTGTTTAAATAAAACTGAATTACAGTCATGGCATTCCCTGTGAAAGTTGCCTCTGACTGCTAATCATCGCCAGGCAAGTCGTCTGTGGTGTATCAAGCATAAGTCGTGGGAGGAGAAATGGCACCACATCGTATTCCTTGATGAGTCACACTTCTGTTTGGATGCAGATAATGGTCGTATTAGGGTTTGGCATTGCCGTGGCGAGCAGCAGGATCCAGCACACATCTGGGAGCACCAAAGTGCCTGAACACTCGGGGTTCTGGTGTGAGGTGCCATCATTATGACCCCAGAACATATTTAGTGTTTGTCCAGGAAACTTTGACAACTCAATGATTCATCAATGATATTCTGGTGATCCATTGTCAACCTTTCCTGTGGAGCTCTCTTGGTGCTATTTTTCAGCAGAATAACTCGTGTCCCATACGGCACGCATTGTCCAATAGTGTCTTTGGGATGTCAAGCAACTCACCTTAGCCTGCTATGTCCCCAGATTTCTCCCGTATAGAGCACATATGGAATTTTCTGGGTCAGCGTGTCCTTCGGCTTCACAGCACACTGGACACGCTGCGTCTCCATTTGGAGGTTGGGTTGTTTTACCTCGGAGCGGCACTTTTTTGCACACCATGGGCTAAATGGCCAGGTCACATGGACCCCGAAGGCTCAGAGAAGGTTGGGGAGGGGACCCACTGGAACAAGCTGTTGGGAGACAGATGGTAGCCCCCCGTCAAGGCCATCCAGCGTGTTCTTTAACGTGCACAGGGTATGGCTCTCCCGCACACGGGGCCACGGCTTAACGTCCCATCCGACGGACTGCGGCCTTTCCAAGCCCATCGGTGTCCCCTACTGATCGTGGGCAGGGCGGGGAATTTTGCGGAGATAAATCTCAACGCTGACCTAGCTGGGACTCGAACCTGGGAACTACAGATTACGAGCCTGGCGCGCTACCGACTGAGCAACCCCCGCCCCCCCCCATTTGGAGAAAGAATGGCGGAAATTGACTCAGGACTCTATTAGGGACCTGTATACATTGGTGTCCCAACATCTGATTGCATGTATCGCTGCCAATGGGGGTCATACCCATATTCGGGGCCCCTAAACACACCCTTAATATTCATGCAGGTGATTGTGCGATTAATCATTACTAATTTGCAGCAGGCTGCACCACTCTGCTCAGTTTCACCGAGTTTCGAGGCTTGCTTCACGGTGTTGCAAGTTTTGTGTCCATAAGTGCATATACAACGATAAAATATATTATAAAGGTACGTTCGACCTCTTTAGGGTAAAGGACGACACCAGCGGTGCCCCTTTTCTCTAGGGTAGTTATATCCCTGATTTTAGGTATACAATTAAATTTTTTAGGATTTTGGGTAGGATTATGATCAAAACTAATCATTAATTCTCTTCTCGGGCATGAAATTGTCCGATATGACGTGGTGATTAATATGACGAAATGACACGGGGTTTACGTGGATCTCCTATTTTGCCTGGGCCAGATTGCTATCGCACCCTCTGCATGATTATAATTGCGTCTTTACTTGTGAGGCGATCCTTATATAAGATTCCGTCTAATGTGACAGAGGGAGATCTATTTGGGTTAAAAACGCTAATGAATTTCTTCTAACCAGTGCGAAAATAATTGATATTTATACTATTTATTAAACTAAGGTAGTTTACATTCCACTTGGATGTGAAGGAGAGGTGTGGGGTTGGGGGGCGCAGGAGTTTGCTCAATCTGTAGCGCGGTTGGGAAATAAGGTATCTGATAGATTGTAATGTGATCTACACAGTGAAATGCCAGTAAACGAAATTGAGTGGGTGATTAAAAATATATTCCTTTTACTGAAATTTCTTTACATTGAAATACATTTTAAAAAGTGATATGATAGTTACATACTACATAATAATCATTATGAAAGAAATTTACCATGTATTTGAGTTTACTTCTTAAAAGAGTGGATGTTTTTTAACTGTCTTAGTAATCATCTTTGCATGAATTCTTAAAAGATGTTTTCAAACTCATTATCAGGAGTATCTTTCCGTGTCATTACGAAATGGGGAAGACCTCGCGCCGTATTGGCTGCTAACTAAGCTAATGAAAACAATAATAAATAAGGAACAAATATAACAATAACTTAAATTTAACGAATGATAAATGGAGGCGATTCGAACTGTTTTGAAAGAACTTTTCGCTGACTAGCAATGCACCGTTACTTGCAATGCATTCGGACTCGCGTAGATCTCGAAGTTTGAAAATCTTTTTTATGCTAGGAAAATGTGGCAACGCCGTTTTACAGCATTATGCCACACGTGTAGAGCGCATCTAGCCGTCCCGTGGCCGAGTGGTTAGCACGCTTGGCTACTGATATAAGGGACCTGGGTTCGAGCCCCGGATTAGGCATGGATGTGTGTGTGTGTCGTTTTTCTGCTGAGGTCCTGCCATCCTCTCAGATCTCCTACTGTGGCATATAAACTGACAGGCTCCTGTCACACCTCTGTGGCAAGCAGCTGCTTAAGGGGGTATTTATTTATTCTTATTTTAGAGCGCATCTATGCCAAGCATTGAAATCGAAGAAAATGCATGATGGGCGATATAAATAGAATAGCAAGTGACAGGACAGATATTTTACAGCGTTAGAATCCCAATGGTGGGGAGGCAAATTTGTTTCAGGAAGGCGCAGAATGTTTCCAACGGGGACAAATAGAAACAAACCGATGTTTCAAGACATAAATATTTATTTCAAGTCGTTCATTAATGAGTGCAATTGCAAATAAGGACTCATATCTACATCTTACCCTAATGCAACTGAGGATACCCGAAAACAAAACTGAAAAAAGAGAGAGAAAAATGTACGTCAAAATGCTTCACCACAGAAATAAATGTAAACTTCCGACAGCAAAAGAAAACGAAAAGAAAACACACCTTGATTTATATTTCATAAAAAACACACCTTGATTTATATTTCTTAAAAAAAAAACTCCCCCATCAATATCAGGTGTGTCATAAATTAAATTTTTGATCAATATTTTCAGGATGGGGGGACTGTCTCTTTAGTTCCCCCTACCGACGCCCATTGTAACAAGTATCATTAAAATATGACTATTTGCATTTCCACTGTTATAGAGTGCTAAAGTTGGTAAAAAAAATATTTCATTCTCTTTGAAAATTAGTATTCCATATTCGTCAGAGGCTACGTGTTACACTTCTACTGAAATACATCTGTCCCCTCCCCCGTCTGTTGTACTACGGTGTAAACAGCTCCAAGGACGTTCAGCACCCCATGCACGATATTTAATCCTTTCATCATATTCAGCATCATCATCTACTTCAATCTCACTGGGCATTTTGTATCACTTATCAGCTATGTTCTATTTCTGTCAATTCATTCTTATCGTCTTTGCAATTCACTCTGTTAATTTTTTGCCATCACATTTTTTTTTGCAGTCTCATATCAATCTGAAGAGAGACGCAAGATTTTTTCTGATTTCTTATTCGACTTTTTTAGTGTTCATATATATAGGTGTGTGTTGTTGTTTTTTATTAAGTTCTTAAGTACTGTCTGTTTCAGTTTTAAGTGGGGGTTGTGTTCTTAATATTGTGCACAATTATCCCGTAACAAATAAAGCACAATTATCCGTGGCCGAGTAGTTAGAACGCTTGGCTACTGATCTAAGGGACCTGGGTTCGAGCCCCGGATAAGGCTGGTGTCGTTTTTCTGCTGAGGTCCTGTCATCTTCAAAGACCTTATACTATGGCATATAAACTGAGAGGCTCCTGTCAGACCTCTGTGAAAAGCAGCTTTTTTTTTTTACCCCGTAACAAATGAATCAAATATGGTAGGGATCAGGCGCGTACCTAGGATTTTGTTTTTAGTTTCAGGTGGGGGGAGGGGGTCAGAGAATTTACTTTCTGAGAGGGTTAGCCAATTTGTTTCGATTCGAGAATTTAGTTTTGGGGATCTAAGAATAACACTTGAGGATGGTTTTCCAATTACTAAAATATTCCGCCTGACGAGAAATGTTAAAATGACAGAAAAGGTTAAAAGCAAGAGACCCAGAATGAATTGGGCAAAGAATAATAATAATTTATTGTGTTCAGATATGTTTGAAAAATTAAATTGTACAGTGTTGTTGGACCTTCGTAGCCTGTGGCTATTTGAGGATTCCGTATACTTGTATATGTAAGTGAAACTTAAAATCAGTGATTCGGAAATATCACGGGTCGTTATATTGGACTTTCTATTAACGAAGTGTTACAATACATACCTCCGACTGTATTTTGTTAGCGGATATTTCACTGCTCCTGCATAATATCAAAATTTGCAACAACTGCCTTTAGATATTTGCAGAAAGTAATTTTTATTAAACATCACTAAACACAGATTCGTTAAACATAATCATTGAAAAGTACAACTTACAAAACTGTCAAATAATAAAAAAATATTTATCCTTTACATAAAATAAATCTTTACAAATGAAAAACACTATTTAAGAGATAACCGTCTCAACTCATTCTCACATAATGGGCTTTGAATAAAATCTCGTCAATATGTTTTACTCGAAAACTTCTAAGCTTTTAATGATCTCATAAAGGCAAATGACTCGATGTCTTCTAAACTACTTCACGAGGAATGGCGCGAAGTTGGTAACCAAAATTCCTGTCGATATCAGTGCTGTGAGTTTCGTATTTCCCATCAGGCTTCAGGGTGAAGTTCTGCATCAGAGAAGTCATAATGAGAAATATTTCCATGCTTGCCAGGGATTCGCCGACACAAGATCTTTTTCCTGAAAATACGAAACGAATCGTATTGAATTTAATGACATAAGAGTATTTGATTTTGCAAAGATTCAAATATCAAACCTGAACGTTAATCTCTAATACTTAACTAAATAAATATTGATTTTTAGATTTGAGAGAAGGGACAAAGAATTTTCAGATCAGTCTTGCCAGTGGGAACGATGTACTTATGATAAAGAGAAGTGGGAAAGGTATACCTTTACACTGTTGGGTTGTTGGGCTGTTTCACCTCTGAGCGGCACTTTTTTGCACACCATGGGCTAAATGGCCAGGTCACAAGGACCCCGAAGGCTCGGAGAAGGTTGGGGGAATGGACCCACTGGAACAGCTGTTGGGAGACAGATGGTAGCCTCCCGTCAAAGCCATCCAGCGTGTTCTTTAACGTGCACAGGGTATGGCTCTCCCGCACACGGGGCCAAGGCTTAACGTCCCATCAGACGGACGGCGGCCTTTCCAAGCCCATCGGTGTCCCCTACTGACCGTGGGCAGGGCGGGGAATTTTGCGGAGATAAATCTCAACGCTGACCCAGCTGGGACTCGAACCTGGGAACTACAGATTACGAGCCTGGCGCGCTACCGACTAAGCCACCCCCGCCCCTACCTTTATACTGTACAAGTAACAATGCTGCAGGACTGGAGTGGTGAGCCAAAACTTAAGTGAAGAGCCACTAGAAAGTTATATTCTTAAAGAGCAGCAGGAAAAAAATCCTTGCTTTAAAGTGAAACCATATACACAGTCGCATCAGAATAATATGACCACCTCCCACACTATTATGGTAGGTGGTCATATTATTCTGATACGACTGTGTATTTCCATTGAGTAGAGAATTACAATATATATATATTTAAGGAATTAAGAAAATATCTTGATTAAAAAACAATAATATACATTTTTTAGCGAGTTCTACGAATTGACAAAATCATTCAATTCATTCATCTAGATTCAGCCAGATATCTATATAATATCGATGATTTGTTTATGATATATCGATTATTTCTTTTATGAGCCGCAAGTTCTTTTGTAACGAGTTGCGGTTTGGCCACGCCTATTGTGGAATAAATAACGATTTCAAATAAAAATATGGGGATTTACTTTCTGAATTTACCCTCTTACAATACTATTGCGACATGAAAGGAAAACGACATAGAGAGTGAAGGAAAATATACCAATTTTGGTTTTCCTCTCTTTAAAAGATTTTGCTGGTCTTTCTTTTTAGTGAAAAGACAGTTGTTACACCAGGGGGTATGCAAAGGCAGTGGGCTCGGTGAACAGTTGAACACTCGGTATATTTGGAGCGAGGCAAAGAGTATATTTTGTCCACTCTGAAGATTTGGAGATTAGGCAAAGAGTATATTTTGTCCACTCTGAAGATATGGAGATTAGACAAAGAGTATATTTTGTCCACTCTGAAGATATGGAGATTAGACAAAGAGTATATTTTGTCCACTCTGAAGATTTGAAGAGTAGGCAAAGAGTATATTTTGTCCACTCTGAAGATATGGAGATTAGACAAAGAGTATATTTTGTCCTCTGAAGATTCGGAGAGTAGGCAAAGAGTATATTTTGTCCACTCTGAAGATTTGGAGATTAGAAAAAGAGCATATTTTGTCCACTCTAAAGATTTGGAGATTAGACAAAGAGTATATTTTGTCCACTCTGAAGATATGGAGATTAGACAAAGAGTATATTTTGTCCACTCTGAAGATTTGAAGAGTAGACGAAGAGTATATTTTGTCCACTCTGAAGATATGGAGATTAGACAAAGAGTATATTTTGTCCACTCTGAAGATTTGAAGAGTAGGCAAAGAGTATATTTTGTCCACTCTGAAGATTTGAAGAGTAGACAAAGAGTATATTTTGTCCTCTGAAAATTCGGATAGTAGTAGGCAAAGAATATATTTTGTCCACTCTGAAGATTTGGAGATTAGAAAAAGAGTATATTTTGTCCACTCTGAAGATTTGGAGATTAGACAAAGAGCATATTTTGTCCACTCTGAAGATATGGAGATTAGGCAAAGAGCATATTTTGTCCACTCTGAAGATATGGAGATTAGACAAAGAGCATATTTTGTCCACTCTGAAGATATGGAGATTAGACAAAGAGCATATTTTGTCCACTCTGAAGATATGGAGATTAGACAAAGAGTATATTTTGTCCACTCTGAAGATTTGAAGAGTAGGCAAAGAGTATATTTTGTCCACTCTGAAGATTTGAAGAGTAGGCAAAGAGTATATTTTGTCCTCTGAAAATTCGGATAGTAGGCAAAGAATATATTTTGTCCACTCTGAAGATTTGGAGATTAGAAAAAGAGTATATTTTGTCCACTCTGAAGATTTGGAGATTAGACAAAGAGCATATTTTGTCCACTCTGAAGATATGGAGATTAGGCAAAGAGCATATTTTGTCCACTCTGAAGATATGGAGATTAGACAAAGAGCATATTTTGTCCACTCTGAAGATATGGAGATTAGACAAAGAGTATATTTTGTCCACTCTGAAGATTTGAAGAGTAGACGAAGAGTATATTTTGTCCACTCTGAAGATTTGAAGAGTATGAAAAGAGTATATTTTGTCCTCTGAAGATTCGAGAGTAGGCAAAGAATATATTTTGTCCACTCTGAAGATTCGGAGAGTAGGCAAAGAATATATTTTGTCCACTCTGAAGAATCGGAGAGTAGGCAAAGAATATATTTTGTCCACTCCGAAGAATCGGAGAGTAGGCAAAGAGTATATTTTGTCCACTCTGAAGATTCGGAGAGTAGGCAAAGAGTACATTTTGTCCACTCTGAAGATTCGGAGAGTAGGCAAAGAGTATATTTTGTCTACTCTGAATATTCGGAGAGCAGGCAAAGGGTACATTTTGACCACTCTGAAGATTTGGAGATTACACAAAGAGTATATTTTGACCACTCTGAAGATTTGGAGATTAGACAAAGAGTATATTTTGACCACTCTAAAGATTTGGAGATTAGACAAAGAGTATATTTTGACCACTCTGAAGAATCGGAGAGTAGGCAAAGAATATATTTTGTCCACTCCGAAGAATCGGAGAGTAGGCAAAGAGTATATTTTGTCCACTCTGAAGATTCGGAGAGTAGGCAAAGAGTACATTTTGTCCACTCTGAAGATTCGGAGAGTAGGCAAAGAGTATATTTTGTCTACTCTGAATATTCGGAGAGCAGGCAAAGGGTACATTTTGACCACTCTGAAGATTTGGAGATTACACAAAGAGTATATTTTGACCACTCTGAAGATTTGGAGATTAGACAAAGAGTATATTTTGACCACTCTAAAGATTTGGAGATTAGACAAAGAGTATATTTTGACCACTCTGAAGATTGGAGAGTAGGCAAAGAATATATATTGTCTACTTTGCAGATTTGGAGATTAGACAAAGAGTATGTTTTGCCCACCCGGAAAATTTGTAAAGTGGGCAAAGAGTGTATTTTGCCCAGCATGAAAATTTGGAGAGTGGACAAAGAGTATATTTTG
The DNA here is from genome assembly GCA_038380435.1 of Ryuthela nishihirai. Taxonomy (NCBI): domain Eukaryota; kingdom Metazoa; phylum Arthropoda; class Arachnida; order Araneae; family Heptathelidae; genus Ryuthela; species Ryuthela nishihirai. Next base: position 61,534,621 of record JAWZYU010000029.1, on the reverse strand, counting down.
CACACTCTCAAAATCTTGTTGCTGGTCTTTCTTTTTTTAGTCAAAAGACAGTTTCATCAGTAGCGTGCCAAGGCGCCACTGGTTTATCTGTCTTTTATTCAAGGTATGACAAAAAGTATATTTTGCCCAGCATGAAAATTTAGGGAGTGGGCAAAGAGTATATCTTTTTCCACCCTGTTTGCAAAACGATTACGATTCTTTTATTCTTAGTGAAAAGAGAGTTACAAGTGTCTTGTATCTGAATGTGCTAGAAAGATATTTGTTACCACCAATGAAAGACGACAATCCAGAAGGAAATATCCCTTTTTCAACAAATGGCGCGTCTCTCATTACCTGTTGCATGTGAAAGATTATTTAAATTAGCAATTCGGAGGCATCTGGATCAGTCATGGCGGTTTCTTTAAGTGGCCACATCATTCAGCGTACCTAACACGATTTATTATAATCTGTGGGCTATCAAAAAAAATGCAGTTTATTATCCCCGCCATTACCACATCAATGAACTGAAGGACAGGATTACTCTCATCGTCGCCAAATTTACTCCTGATGTGCTCCACATGATGGGTAAGGATATTGTTTCCTTGGGATGTCTGCAACATCACCCAGGTGCCCATATTAGATATCTGTATTCTCTTCATTACCTTGTGGAGCGATGGGGGCGGGGAGGAGAGGGTGTCTCACTGTGTAGCCCGCCAGGATCATAATCTGCAGTTCTCAGGTTCGAGTCCGAACTGTGGAAGCATTAAGATTTATCTCCGCGAATTTATTCATGTAACATGCAACTGTACGTTATAAAGAGTTCGTTTACTGTATATAAAGTAATCCAATGTCATGTTAAGCAGATACTTACCAATTCCAAAAGGAATGGGAAGTTCAGTTTTAGATCTTTTGCCGGAGCTGGTTAGGAAACGAGTAGGATCAAATTTATGAGGATCAAGAAAGATTTTTGGGTCACGGTGAACTGAATATAAATTAGGAATGATGATTGTTCTTTTTGGAATTCTGTAACCCCTCAGAATTGTGTCTTCTGAAATGATGGAAGAGATTCGAATATTAAATGCAATTAAAAACAAACAGAATAGCAGTAATTCGATTTCATTGTTTAATTTATGTATGTCAACTCTAAATTGGCATTAAAATATTTTAATATTAAATTAGAAATTAATCAAGATTTTAAATCAAACTGTACCGAAAACCATTCATGTGAAACGAAAAACTTTTAACACTTTACAGGTTTCTTTTCCCAAGTCCTTTAAACCAGTGGCTTTCGGCTTTTAGACCCGTGACTTCTTGACTTTAAACCAGTGGTTTCCAAGTTTTAAATCAGTTCCGCTTCCAACTCTTAAACCGTTTCTTCCTAATTCATAAACAATCGTTCCCAAACTTTAAACAAGTGGCTCCATCTTTAACCTCACCTAAAACCACCCTTTAACCTCTTCCCAACCTTTAATCTAATGGTTTCCAACCTTTAAACCAAAGTTCAAACCCTTTAAACCAGTGACAACCACAAACTTTCAATCAAATAGTTTTATCCAGTGGAGTACCAAGAATCTTTTAATGAGGGAAGAAGGATTATAACCCTTAACACCTCCCTTTTCGATACATCTTTGTTTCCATCCCTTCCAATGAGAGGTTTCCAATTTCCGAATTGTGGATTTCGAATCTTTGAAAAATGGGTCATGAGGAAATTATTTTTAAAAGGTAGCGGGATTCCTCAATACAAACACACGCACACAAAAAAGCAAATACCCCGGAGTTCTATCAGACTTTTCCAGGTTTCTCATACAATACACAAACACATAAATAAAAAGGGTTCAGAAGTCAGGTTTGCAACCATTAAATCAATTAAGACCAAATATTGGAACGTAGATACGGAAATAAGGAGATTAAACTGAACAGTTGTTAAAAACATCCAAACGAACGTCATCGTGAATCGTTAGCTAAAAAACTTAATTTTTGCTTTGAGTGGAACTCGAACCACTCAGGGCGAAGAGTTTACAGGATATTTCCTGTGCTGTTCTTCTAATGAAATACGTCATCTTTGTGTTTTGATTGTTTATAGGCCAGTCCTGTTGCCCCATATCTACCCCCTTTTAAGTGAAGCGAAACAAAATCAAAGAACTCGCTTAGATGTCGGTTGCATACTTCGAGTTTGCTTCAGATTGTATCGAGGCTTTGAAAATTTGAAATCGAAAAAGGCCTTGTAAAGAAATAGTGCAGTCAGTTTCATTATAATGCGACAAATGGGTACATAGATCACCAAATTAAAAAAATATCGTTGTAGTAATCCAGTTTTCTCTGAAAAGTAATGAAAAGCATGGGGATACGTTGCAGACCCCAATTCGACCAAGATATTTTTATTTCAGCTACTGGATCAAAGTTGTAAATACCAATTCATTATCAGAAAAATATCAGACCTTAACTTTATAGCTTGAAAAATTTTAATCAAAGTTCGATCCTTTAAACCACTTGTTCCCAACCTTTAACCTAATAATTTCCAGCCTTTAAAGCAAAGTGCAACCCTTTAAACCAGTGGTTCCCAACCTTAAACCTAATAATTTCCAGCCTTTAAAGCAAAGTTCGAAACTTTCAACCAGTGGTTCCCAACTTTTAACCTAATAATTTCCAGCCTTTAGAGCAAAGTTCAAACCTTTAAACCAGTGGTTCTCAACCTTTACCGTAATAATTTCCAGCCTTTAAAGCAAAGTTCGAACCTTTCAACCGGTGGTTTCCAACCTTTAACCTAATAATTTCCAGCCTTTAAAGCAAAGTTCGAACCTTTCAACCAGTGGTTCTCAACCTTTACCGTAATAATTTCGACCTTTCAAGCAAAGTTCGAACCTTTCAACCGGTGGTTTCCAACCTTTAACCTAATAATTTCCAGCCTTTAAAGCAAAGTTCAAACCTTTAAACCAGTGGTTCACAACCTTTACCGTAATAATTTCCAGCTTTTAAAGCAAAGTTCGAACCTTTAAACCAGTGGTTCCCAACCTTTAACCTAATAACTTCCAGCCTTTAAAGCAAAGTTCGAACCTTTCAACCAGTGGTTTCCAACCTTTTAACCTAATAATTTCCAGCCTTTAAAGCAAAGTTCAAACCTTTAAACCAGTGGTTCTCAACCTTTACTGTAATAATATCGAGCCTTTCAAGCAAAGTTCGAACCTTTCAATCGGTGGTTTCCAACTTTTAACCTAATAATTTCCAGCCTTTAAAGCAAAGTTCGAACCTTTCAACCAGTGGTTTCCAACCTTTAACCTAATAATTTCCAGCCTTTAAAACAAAGTTCAAACCTTTAAACCAGTGGTTCTCAACCTCTACCGTAATAATTTCCAGCCTTTAAAGCAAAGTTCGAACCTTTAAACCAGTGATTCCCAACCTTTAACCTAATAATTTCCAGCCTTTAAAGCAAAGTTCGAACCTTTCAACCAGTGGTTTCCAACCTTTAACCTCATAATTTCCAGCCTTTAAAGCAAAGTTCGAACCTTTCAACCAGTGGTTTCCAACCTTTAACCTAATAATTTCCATCCTTTAAAGCAAAGTTCAAACCTTTAAACCAGTGGTTCTCAACCTTTACCGTAATAATTTCCAGCCTTTAAAGCAAAGTTCGAACCTTTCAACCAGTGGTTTCCAACCTTTAACCTAATAATTTCCAGCCTTTAAAGCAAAGTTCAAACCTTTAAACCAGTAGTTCTCAACCTTTAACCTAATAATTTCCAGCCTTTAAAGCAAACTTCGAACCTTTCAACCAGTGGTTTCCAACCTTTAACTTAATAATTTCCAGCCTTTAAAGCAAAGTTCAAACCTTTCAACCAGTGGTTTCCAACCTTTAACCTAATAATTTCCAGCCTTTAAAGCAAAGTTCAAACCTTTAAACCAGTGGTTCTCAACCTTTACCGTAATAATTTCCAGCCTTTAAAGCAAAGTTCGAACCTTTCAACCAGTGGTTCCCAACCTTAAACCTAATAATTTCCAGCCTTTAAAGCAAAGTTCGAACCTTTCAACCAGTGGTTTCCAACCTTTAACCTAATAATTTCCAGCCTTTAAAGCAAAGTTCGAACCTTTCAACCAGTGGTTTCCAACCTTTAACCTAATAATTTCCAGCCTTTAAAGCAAAGTTCAAACCTTTAAACCAGTGGTTCTTAACCTTTTCCGTAATAATTTCCAGCCTTTAAAGCAAAGTTCGAACCTTTCAACCAGTGGTTCCCAACCTTAAACCTAATAATTTCCAGCCTTTAAAGCAAAGTTCGAACCTTTCAACCAGTGGTTTCCAAGCTTTAACCTAATAATTTCCAGCCTTTAAAACAAAGTTCGAACCTTTCAACCACTGGTTTCCAACCTTTAACATAATAATTTCCAGCCTTTAAAGCAAAGTTCGAACCTTTCAACCAGTGGTTTCCAACCTTTAACCTAATAATTTCCAGCCTTTAAAGCAAAGTTCGAACCTTTCAACCAGTGGTTTCCAACCTTTAACCTAATAGTTTCCAACCTTTAACCTAATAATTTCCAGCCTTTAAAGCAAAGTTCAAACCTTTAAACCACTGGTTCTCAACCTTTACCGTAATAATTTCCAGCCTTTAAAGCAAAGTTCGAACCTTTCAACCAGTGGTTCCCAACTTTTAACCTAATAATTTCCAGCCTTTAATGCAAAGTTCGAACTTTTCAACCAGTGGTTCTCAACATTTACCGTAATAATTTCCAGTCTTTAAAGCAAAGTTCGAACCTTTAAACCAGTGGTTCCCAACTTTTAACCTAATAATTTCCAGCCTTTAAAACAAAGTTCGAACCTTTAAACTAGTGGTTCCCAACTTTTAACCTAGTAATTTCCAGCCTTTAAAGCAAAGTTCAAACCTTTAAACCAGTGGTTCTCAACCTTTAACGTAACAGTTATCAAACCTTAAACTTATTTTGTATACATATTGTTGAAATATGTATGATATATTGGATAAAATATATTTTGAATGTAACTGTATATATTTCGTTTCCTTTGAATACTACTAAAGAATCCTTTTCCTTAAAGATTATGAAGCATTGAAGAAGCATTAAATTAAACAAAGTTCATATTTCGAGATAATACTATAGTTTTAATTGTGGTTCAAATTATAAGCAAATAGTTGGATTAGTTATTGGTAAAGAGATAATGAAAATGATGCTATCACAAAACAATACTAACTGATAGAAAAAAAATGAACTGTAGTGCTTGATACAAGTTTAAAAATGGAGTCGGTCCTAACAGTATATGTATATCCTAATCATACATATTATATAAATATGTATTCTAACAGACATATGATCCACTTATTACATCGACTGCCACACTTTAGAAACTTTGTGGCCTGAATTTACCCAAGTTTAATCTCATTCGTAAATCTATTACTTTCACTATATGCTTTGATTTGCAGTAAATAATTTGGTTCCCATATTATTATATCTTATCTTGCAGTTAAAGCAGCTTTACGTTTGCAGTGGAAAATATGTATAAATCAGTATCTACTTAATGCTAGGCTGAAATTAGGGAAATCTAAATATGAGTTTATCAATATCTATACTTTGTTTAAATTCAGTAGTTTATTTCTCATGAAGAATTCTTGAACTCATTTCCTGATAGCTGATAAGGTAAAGTGATCACATTTTGTAACCGTTTAATCATTTGCTGTTGGTTACCTGAATACGAAATATCCGATTTGAATGAAATTGTAAATCTGGAAGTTTTACAGTTGTTGGGTTGTTTTACCTCTGAGCACTCAATAGACCAAATAGCTAGGCCACAAGTACCAGTGATGATACCTCAGTGATGGTTGGGGAAAGAGGACCATTGGGCAGCTGCTAGGAGACAGTGGTAGCCTCCTGTCAAGGCCATCTAGCGTGTTCTTTAATGCGCACAAGGTATGGCTCTCCCGCACACGGGGTCATGACTTAATATCCCATTTAACAAACGGCTACCTTTCCAAGCTCATAGGTGTCCCTTACTGACCAAGGCTCTTCCATGGTTGATCCATCCTTCGAGATAGGTGGTTTCGAACATTTCAGTAAGTTGAAAATGGATTTCAGGAGTATTTCACCTCTGCGGACCAAGCATGGTATCGAAGAAGAATCGAACAACTTCTTTAGAGGAGGTGGGGGTGGCTCAGTCGGTAGCGTGACAGGCTCATAATCTGTAGTTCCCAGGTTCGAGTCCCAGCTGGGTCAGCGTTGAGATTTATCTCCGCAAAATTCCACGCCCTGCCCACGGTCAGTAGGGGACACCGATGGGCTTGGAAAGGCCGCCGTCTGTCGGATGGGACGTTAAGCCGTGGCCCCGTGTGCGGGAGAGACATACCCTGTGCACATTAAAGAACGCGCTGGATGGCCTTGACGGGGGGGGGGGTACCATCTGTCTCCCAACAGCTGTTCCAGTGGGTCCCCTCCACCAACCTTCTCTGAGCCTTCGGGGTCCATGTGACCTGGCCATTTAGCCCATGGTGTGCAAAAAAGTGCCGCTCAGAGGTAAAACAACCCAACCCAATCTTTAGAGATGGCTACGAACTATTGAAGATATGGTTTATATTACGCTAAGGTTCGTTATAGTCTAATAATAATTTCTCAAATAGGTCATAGAAAGCACAGAATTGTGAATCATCCTAGTAGCTAAAGTTCTGTTTACAGTCATGTGATCCAGATGATTGAAAACTTTTATAATATCCACTAGATCACCCACCTACATCTGATAAACATATTTTACCTACCTGCGCAACAATGTGGAGCGCCTAATGGGAACGCGACTGCGATTCGGTGCAGTTCTAAGATGGTGGCTTCTGTGAACGGCATTTGAGTCCTATCAAGCCAAGAAGGCAGCCGCTCTCTTCCCACCACTTCATCAATCTCAGCCTGCATTTTCTTCTGGACGTCTCCGTACTGTGACAGCGATCTTATTAGAAAATAGAGGGCAGTGGAGACGGATTGGGTGCCTTCGACGAACATGGAAACAAGGATCGCTCTCATGCGGTTATCTTGACAGAAACAAAAATATAAATCAGTTATTAACAAATAATGACAATATATATTTATAATATAATAATATATATTATGTTATATATATTATTATATATTATAAATATATAATATATGACAATATATATTATTAACAAACAATGACAATATACATACATACACTACCTTGCCAAAATATTAACAGATTTTATGTTATATATAAATAATGACAATATATATTATTAACAAATAATGACAATATACATACATACACTACCTTGCCAAAATATTAACAGAATTTATGTTATATATAAATAATGACAATATATATTATTAACAAATAATGACAATATACATACCTTGCCAAAATATTAACAGAATTTATGTTATATATAAATAATGAGAATATATATTATTAACCAATAATGACAATATACATACATACACTACCTTGCCAAAATATTAACAGAATTTATGTTACATATAAATAATGACAATATATATTATTAACCAATAATGACAATATACATACATACACTACCTTGCCAAAATATTAACAGAATTCATGTTATATATGAATAATGACAATATATATTATTAACCAATAATGACAATATACATACATACACTACCTTGCCAAAATATTAACAGAATTTATGTTATATATAAATAATGACAATATATATTATTAACAAATAATGACAATATACATACATACACTACCTTGCCAAAATATTAACAGAATTTATGTTATATATAAATAATGACAATATATATTATTAACCAATAATGACAATATACATACATACACTACCTTGCCAAAATATTAACAGAATTTATGTTATATATGAATAATGACAATATATATTATTAACCAATAATGACAATATACATACATACACTACCTTGCCAAAATATTAACAGAATTTATGTTATATATAAATAATGACAATATATATTATTAACAAATAATGACAATATACATACATACACTACCTTGCCAAAATATTAACAGAATTTGCATGTTATGGCAATGGGAATCTGACTTCGACGCTCTATAACTTATAAAATATATATTTAATGAGAAAAATGTGACTCTAAATAAATTAAAGATCATAATAAAATTTATTTAGAGCTCGATTTTTCAACAGTATCGTTTAAAGGCTTATTGTTTAACCTCTGAGCGGCACTTTTTTGCACACCATGGGCTAAAGGCCAGGTCACAAGGACGTCGAAAGCTCAGAGAAGATTGGGAGAGGGACCCACTGCACAGCTGTTGTCTCCCGTCAAGGCCATCCAGCATGTTCTTTAACGTGCACAGGGTATGGCCCTCCTTCACACAGGCCATGTCTTAATATCGCACTTGACGGACGGCGGTCTTTCCAAGACCATCGGTGTCCCCTGCTGACTGTGGAATTTTGCGGAGATATATCTAAAGGCTGACCCAGCTGGGACTCGAACCTGGGAACTTCAGATTATGTGCCTGGCGCGCTACCGACTGAGTCATTCCCACTCCCACTATCGTTTCAAGCCTTTATTTATATAAAGTATATAAATAAAGGCTTGAAACAATACGTTATAAAAATATAAAATGTTGTTTTCCCACTACTTAATAAAATTAATGTATATTTTAGAAGTTTACATAATGATTACACAGCTACTAATATTTTTAATTTTTCTGGCGTCTTAAGACCAAACCATTACCAATTTCGGAGGTGGATTCAAAGCAAACTGAGAGTGTGCAGCAGTTGATATAAAGGTAACCAGGAACACTCTATCATGATATAAATATTCGTGAAAGGGAGAAAAGTACTGTGGCGGTAGTATCTTGGTTCGGGGAGGGATATCTTTTGGCGGTTCCACAGATCTGTATATGCTTCCAACATGCTAAGACATCGATCTCAGATGCAGGGATGAAATTTTGTACAGTCGGTCAAAAAAGTATCCGAACACTACGGTTGATTACAGAATTAAAAAAAATATCTGGCAACTTTTTTTGGAAAATAGTGATCTGGCAACCTTCGTGTCACGTGACACGAAGGTTGCCAGATCACTGTTTTCCAAAAAAAGTTGCCATATATTTTTTTTTTGAATTCTGTAATCAACCGTAGTGTTCGGATACTTTTTTGAGCGACTGTACTTCTTCATACGACCATATGCGGGTGCAACAAGGGATATCTTCTTCCTACAGAACGATAATGCCCTACCGTACCATCGTCGCCTTGTTGATCGCTAACTTGGGAATAGCACTATTAACCGTAAGGAGTAACCAACCTTTGGATCCGTATAGAGGGTCAGCGTTTAGATATACCTCCGCAAAACTCCACAGTCAGTAGGGGACACCGATGGTCCGGAAAGACCGCCGTCCGTCAAGTGCGATATTAAGACATGGCCTGTGTGCAAGAGGGCCATACCCTGTGCACGTTAAAGAACATGCTGGATGGCCTTGACGGGAGACAACAGCTGTCCAGTTGGTCCCTCCCCCAACCTTCTCTGATCCATTGGGGTCCTTGTGAGCTGCCCATTTATCTTGGGCATTATAAGACCAAAATCCAATAGAACATGCGTAGGATGCTCTTGGGAGATGGGTTGCTTTCCTGAATCCCGCTCTACAAGCCCCCTGGTGCATTTACGTGCTTTGGGGAATTAATGGAGATTATTACCCATAGCGCTGCTGTACAGTCTTAATAATAGCGTGAGACACGGATGAAAAGCCTGCATTAGGAGTAAGAGGTGATCACACTCCACGTTGAAAAAAATTGGGTTATTTCAGTTGACCTATACATCTTTTTATCATGTATCCTGTATTCGAATATAATCTTGGGAATTAAAAGCGTTATTCCATTTTTGAACTGTTATTCTTATGCAGAGTGTTTGCATAAAATGTCATCACTCTTCAGACTGTTTCTTTAATTGATGGAAACCAATGTACAGTCGCTCAAATAAATATCCGAACACTATGATTGATTATAGAATTCAGAAAAAATATCTGGCAACGATTTTTTTAGTTCAACTTTCGTGTCACGTGACACGAAAGTTGCCAGATCACTAATTTCTAAAAAAAATCGTTGCCAGATATTTTTTCCTGAATTCTGTAATCAACCATAGTGTTCGGATACTTTTTTGAGCGACTGTAGGTGGTCATATTATTTTGATACTAGCTCGTGTGGGCTCACTCACGGAAATATTGAGCGTGTGCAGTAACTGCACACGCTCCAGTTTGCTGTGAACGGTAATTGGAGCGTGTACAGTTGCTGTACACGCTCCAGATATTTTTCCTGAATTCTGTAATCATGTGACACGAAGGTTGCCAGATCACTAATTTCTAAAAAAATCGTTGCCAGATATTTTTTCTTGAATTCTGTAATCAACCATAGTGTTCGGATATTTATTTGAGCGACTGTACATACATACATACATACATACATACATACATACATATACAATCCTCAGGCAGCAAAAATCCTAAGGCTACAAAAGTTGAACCGGAGTGTGTAATTCAGTTCTTCAACTCCAAACAGAGATCTGAGCTACAGCTGCTGCATTTTGCCATCGTTTGCCAATTCTGACAAGATCCTGTCGGGCCACATCATTCTAGATTCCTCCCTTTACTGAGGCCTTCTGGCTCACTGCTCATAAAGCCCATTCGCTAATCTGTAGTTATACATGCACGCAGCATGGCCAAACCTACTCAGTCTCTCTCTACACAATATGCTGCTCACAGGTGGTAACCGACTCCTTCGCCTAATCTTATGATTACTTACAAGATCAGAACTATCTAATACCCAAGATTCTACGCAAGCATCTAGAATCAAGGGCATCAAGTTTCCTGTTATCTTGCCCAGAACGGTTCCAAGTTTCACTATCATCGGAAATTTTGGAAAGGATTAGATGTAGCCCAATTTCCTAAAACGAAAATTAATAGGAACATTACAAAAACATGGAAGTTTAAAAGAATAGAAATAAAGCTTACCTGAAAAACTGGTTTTGTGCAACTGTCCACTCTCCCTCAGTTTCTGAATTTCACTCAAATAAACATCTACGTAATCTCTGCAGTTATTTTTGTCGAAGGATTTCCTGTGATCAGCAATGATCTTGTCCATTGTCCGGTGAATGTTGATCTTGTATTCCTCCATTTTCCTAAAGCTTGGAAATAGCTTAAAAATGACGTATCTGTCAAGAAAAAGAGATGTTTCCATTTAGCAAAGTATTATTATATGAATTTGTTTTGCAGGTATAATCAGCTGTTAGTTGCAATGTATGGTTGGAAGACAAAGTATTTACGTATAGAGTAACACACTTTTAATTACTTTTTTTAAACTATATGTATAATAAACAGTAGAACAGATATGGTCTCTGGCGATATGTATTCATGTGGTTTGTTGATTGATGCATATTTTCAAAGCGAATGAAGTTTTCATTTTCTATCTCTTGCAGCCTTTAAGAGTGAGGATGGGTAGCACCTCTGAGTGGCACCATTTTTTTTCCACACAGTGCCCTAAAGGGCGTTGTCACAAAGACCCCAAGGACTCGGAGATGGTTAGGGAAGGGAACTCACTGGGTAGCGGTTAGGAGATACACGATACACACACTTCCCACTGAATTACAAACCTTTTTTCAATACCTAGTTGGACCACCTTTAATCCGAATCACGTAAGCGGTTTGGCATAGATTCCACAAGGTGTTGTAGTGCCTTTACATCTCTAGCATATCTGTCATTCACTAGAAGTACTTTAACTGGCTCAGATTTGACGGAAGAGGACTTTTCTCCCGGATCTGTTTTTCTAACATGTCCCATACATTCTCAATGGGGTACAGATCCGGGCTTTGTGGTGGCCAGGGAAGATGGTGGAAGTCGCTGTCATGCTCGCTGAACCACTTCTGAGCACATCTTGCGCGATGGACAGTAGCATTGTCGTCAATGAAACAGCAGTCACCTGCTGGATAAAAAGCCAACATTGCAGGGTGGACTTGATCGGCAATAATGTTCAGATAACCCTTGAAGGACACCCGACCTTCCAGCAATATCAGGGGACTCGTTCCATACCAACAGAACAAGCCCCACACCATGATAACGTATTCAGAACCTTGAGTTGTGTTTACAAGGCATGCTGGGTCTATTGCTTCATGGGGCTCCCGCGAAACTCTCTGCCTACCGTCGATTCGATACAGAACAAGGTGTAACGCAACTCGTCGGACCACGTGACTTTTTCCCAGTCTTCCATTGTCCAGTCACGGCGTTCCTGACACCACTGTAGACCAACTTTCCGGTTTTTGCAGAAATCAGTGATTTCCGTATAGACATGCGACTGCTATTACCGATCCTCTTCAATTCCCTGCGCATAGTTCGTTGAGATATGGGTCGGGAACAGCCTTCATTGAATGCTTCGGAACACAGGAAGTCCTGTTTCTCCGTAGAAGCCTTCTCAGACGACGGCGATCTCGTTCCTGATAGACTGTCATCGCGCCACACTTATGCCTCTTAGACAAGCAATGTGGGTTATTTTTCCACTGATCGATCTATCTCATCTTTTGAGAAATCGAGATTTCTCATCTCTTGAGAAACCAGTCAGCATTCCTGTTTTTAAAATCGTCGCTCCAGCCAGACGAACACCAGCAATAAATTATTTATCGAACACCGAAAAATCCTTTGTTTTTCCTAAAAAAAAGTCAGTAATCGTCAGTGTGATCAACATTACTGACCAGTAGCAGTCTTAAATAGTTGCCTAGATCATGTGGTGATGCACGTAACCACGTATTTTGCACATACGTTGCACATGTGACGTGCAGCGTATATGAAACGTACATCTGCATAAAGGTTTCTAATTCAGTGGTCGGTGTGTGTAGATGGTAGCCTCCCATTAAGGGCATACATCGTGTTTTTTCATATGTACAGGGTATGGCTCTCCCGCACAAGGGGGCCCCATCCGACGGAAGGCAGCCTTTCCAAGCCCATTGGTGTCCCCTACTGACAGAGAGCATGGCGGGAGTTTTGCGGAGATAAATCTCAACTCTGGCCCAGTTGGGACTCGAACCTTGGAACTTCAGATTACGAGCCTGGTGCGCTACCGATTGAGCCACCCCTAACCACGGCTTAACGGACTACCGCTTTTCCAAGCCCATCGGTGTGCACTTTCTGACGCAGGGAAGAGTTGGGTTTAGCAGAGATACATCTCAATTTTGGCATAGTTGGGACTCAAAGGTTGGAATTGCAGACTACGAAACTGGCGTGCTACTGACTCAGCCACTCCCCTCCTCCCAAAAATAATTAGAAAGATGTAAACCCTATCAAACAACGGATTTCACAGTGTGCTTACATTAAACGCACTTGAACTTGAAAGGATTAAGATTGTTGTGTGCTATACCAAATGTTACCCTAGTGGCATTGCTGTAAATGGTACACATGTCATACTTTGTGAACACTGATTACTGAAAAGCCTAGAAACATTAAAAAATTTGAAAAGAGAAATCAAAACTATTTACTGGAAAAGTGGTCCAATAAGATAAACTCTTCCTCCGAAGAAGGATTCGAACATTTTCATCATATTATCTGATAGGACAGAAAATTCTTTGTTTTCTGCACTGAATTGCTTGTTGAAGAGCATCTTACAAATGATGTTGCTCGTGGCATTGGACAAAGGAAAGATGATGTCTTGAGATTCTCCTTTCATCTTCTTTAGCTCAGTTAAGAATATCCGAATGGTTTCATGAATATGTTCCTCTAAGCTAATTTTTCCGAAGCCAAACTCTTTCATGCTTTGCACGAAAAACCTGCGTTGCTCTTTCCATTCAGGACCATCTGTCTGGAATATTCCTGGGAAGGAGAGAAAAAATCTGATGTTTTCAGAGAAAGAGACAAATAAACAAAGCAACAAAAATCAGTAACACATTAGGTATTAATACATTAACATGATGCATATTTTGACAGTGTTGGGTTCTTTTATCCTGAGCGGCACGTTTTCCCACAAAATGGAACAAAAGAGCCAGGTCACAAGGACATTATAAACTCAAAGAAGGTAGACCCATGAGAGAGCTCTCGGAAGAGGAACCACGGAGAGCAAAAGAACATGATGGATGGCCTTGACGGGAGGTTATCATCCGTTTTCTAACAGCTCTGCAGTCTCCTTGCCCCAACCTTCTCTGTCCATTGACGTCCTTGTGACCTGGACATTGTCTCTTATGCAAAAATATTCCACTCAGAGGTAAAACAACCCAAACGAACTCTTACTGAATTCATAAGGGTGGAGGTGGAGGTGGCTCAGTCGGTAGCGTGCCAGGCTCGTAATCTGCAGTTCCCAGGTTCGAATCCCAGCTGGGTTAGCGTTGAGATTTATCTCTGCAAATTTCCCCGCCCTGCTCACGGTCAGTAGGGGACACCGATGGGCTTATAAAGGCCGCCGTCCGTCGGATGGGACGTTAAGCCAATCCCTCGTGTGTGGGAGAGCCATAATCTGTGCGCGTTAAAGAACACGCTGGATGGCCTTGACGGGAGGCTACCATCTATCTCCCAAGAGCTGTTCCAGTTGGTCCCCTTCCCCAACCTTCTCTGAGCCTTCGGGGCCCATGGGTCCAACAACCCAACTCTGATTCTTTAATAGTTATGGACCGTAGCAGTGGATCCCATATTTTCCCTTTGTGTTACTTTCAGATGTATACAAATGCATCACGGTGATGCGTCACTTAACACATAGACTTATGAATCACCCTAGTATATTGTTTCCTGACTTCTACACTCTGTATGTTAAGATAAAAATTCGAATCAAGGTATAATTTGGAAAACGCGAATAATAATATTTTATTGGTACCAATCTGTCTATTCGGCTTAGTTGAGTTGAGTTGTTTTACCTCTGAGCGGCACTTTTTTGCACACCATGGGCTAAATGGCCAGGTCACATAGACCCCGAAGGCTCAGAGAAGGTTGGGGGAGGAGACCCACTGGAATAGCTGTTGGGAGACAGATGGTAGCCTCCCGTCAAGGCCATCCAGCGTGTTCTTTAACGTGCACAGAGTATGGCTCTCCCGCACACGGAGCCACGGCTTAACGTCCCATCCGATGGACGGCGGCCTTTACAAGCCCATCGGTGTCCCCTACTGACCGTGGGCAGGGCGGGGAATTTTGCGGAGATAAATCTCAACGCTGACCCAGCTGGGACTCGAACCTGGGAACTACAGATTACGAGCCTGACGCGCCACCGACTGAGCCACCCTCGCCCCAGTATTTGGCTTAGTGGCGATATCATCAGCGTGACTGAAATTGCAAAGCCCCACTGTCTTTAACAAAAAGAAATTGTTCAGCTTATGAAATAGATTCCATATATGACATATTAAAAGCTGGGGCCTAAATATTAGCCTGAGCTTGAATTGTAGCCGTACAGTAGCGCATAACTGCTAAATAGTGGTCGGGTCTCAGACAGAGATGCCAAACATCCCGGAAAATTGAGGACTGTCCCGCAGAGAACCAATTCGTGACGCCTCCCCTTCCAACTTTCACATGTGCTGCGAAATTCATTCCTATTCAGTAGGTATTGTTCCTATGGATAATATAAGGAAATATATAACGATGACATGGAAAGATTTCTACAATTTATATATATATAGTTCTGGAATAGTTTTATGAACATTTTTTTTTATAATTACTTGTTCATAAATTAATGCAAAGAAATACCTCTCTCAATAATTGGGCTGGTCTCAGCTAGCTTTAATTTAAATTATAATTGATCTTTTATTAATTTAAACCTGTGCTTAAATTTTTATCCTGATACAACCAGTAAATTGTTGTCTGAGCTACTGTTCGAACATATACCGCATAGAAATTTTAAGAAATATTTCGGTAAAAAATATATTGATTTATTTATAAAAACTCTCTGCCATCGTTCGAAAAAAATATTTTTTTTTTCGTATTAATCCAAGTTAGGAAGAAAAAAAAAGACGCTCATCTCAGAATCATCTATGAGATGAGCGTTTTTATACCCAATGGGTTAAATGACCAGTTTCATCAGAAGCACCTCCTAGGGCTCAGAGAAGTAGACTCACTGGACAGCTGTTAGGAGACAGATGGATGTACAGAAAGCTTAACAGCCATTCGACAGACAAGGGCGTTTCTTAGCCCATTAGTGTCTCCCTTTTGCACGAAGGACAGGTAAAAATACTCACGATACAAACCCACTAGTTCCGCCTTTCGACACACCAGTATCAGGAATTGACGTGTTACCACTATCTACGGTCAGGGACAAGACAGTACCATATAGATACAGCTCATCCCCGACTACCTAATGGCGAACAGTACTATAGGAGTAAAGCTCATCCATCGGTCAAAACATAAATTTAATCTATGTCCCGGATATATATGTGATATATATGAGACAAGACCCACTAATTCCTCCTGAAGCATTACCAGTACAGGGAAATGCCATATTCACCACTACCTACGGTCAGGGACAAGACAGTACCATATAGATACAGCTCATCCCCGACTACCAAATGGCGCAGAGTACTATAGGAGTAAAGCTCATCCATTGGTCAAAACCTAAATTTAATCTATGTCCCGGAACGCCACAAACAAGGATACAGGATCCAAGCTGCCTCGGCTCCCGTGACTGCCTCCCCACCTCGACCAGGTGGCTCCCTTTCGAACAGTGACTCTCATCAAATTGGTGCCAGCTCGCTCGATGGAGACATTTTTGCCATCAACGGTAAAAGATTCTTTGGAAATGAATGATGCCATTTGACCCATTGGGCTGAGCGTGTGGTAGAGTCGCTCAAAAAAATATTCGAACACTATGGTTAATTACAGAATTCAGAAAAAATATATGGCAACGATTTTTTAGAAATTAGTGACAGTACACGAAGGTTGCCAGTTCACTAATTTCTAAAAAAGAATCATTGCCAGATTTTTTTCCTGAATTCTGTAATCAACCATAGTGTTCGGATATTTTTTGAGCGACTGTACAGGTTGTTGACGTCCAGGATATTGAGGCCTGGAAGCACCCTTCCCCCAGAAACTTCCGAATTTCCAGCATCATGTTGAAATGATGACTGCACGATGATTGGATCATCGTGCAGTTAATCGCAAATGGGATGTAGTTCGGTATCGTAGTCATGACTTATCACACTGAGGAGGAATCGTGAGGTATTCAACAAAGAACTTTCGCAGCCAGAATCCTGATGCATTCAACGAAGAAGGCAGCTAACCGACTTAGCAAAGGAGACAAAGAATTTCTACGTGGAATCTGCACGAACTCAATGATCAGGGCCGATGGCTCGGATCTCACGAGCCGATGACATCGCTTTGAGAATACGGTTTTGAAAGGTTTACATAAAAAATGATTTCTGGAGGTAAACAGTCAGGAATAGGGCTAGAGCTCTCCTTATTACACTCATTTCCCTTCGATGGTGAACATTATTTTTTATGCAATATTGTGTTGATAGAATTCCGATGGTTTAGTGCATGTTAGAGTCGGTAGATGGCGCACGTTACTGTCTGTATTTGATGATGTTTCGTTGGAAAAAAGAAATATCAATATCCAAGTGAGGTATTCATGAATCATTGATTTACACGAATCATTCATTTAATTCCAAGAAGTCCGTGTTTTTATGCCATGTTGTTGTATTTAGTTAATATATGTTGCTATGTTTTGCGTAAAACATAATTTACATGATGATATGATTAATAAAAATAAGGTTTTTTTACCATATGCATCATTTTATTGCATTAGCACTATTGGTCCCTTGGTAAGATATATTTGCATTATAGAAAGATATTTACTCAATATATATACTCAATAGTAGAGAATATAGTCAATACATTCTCTACTATGTCAATAGTAAAGAAACTACCACTCGTTATATAAAGTAGAATAATGCATTAAAATTCGGTTCGCTTAATCCGTGATTCATGCTACAAATAAATGTAAGTTCCAGAATGTAGGATTATTTAATTAGTCCTGCAGAATAAATCCAATAAGAGATATCAGTTCGTGTGTTTCAAAAAATGTGTGTTTTTGAGGGACAGCTGGTAGATACCATTATGTTTTGCTGAGGCACGCCTCGCTGATCACTAGAGTTGCGAAATATTAATTTTTTTTACTATCAATAGTCATCGATTTTTCGGAAAACAATCGATACATCTGATTGCACTATCTGTAGTTGTTTTATACTGTTGCCAACTTGTAAAAATGAACTTTTTTGGGAAGTTTAAATGATTTTTAATTATTATAATTTAATTTTTTTTTCTTCCATTTCATCTTCAGAAACTAATTGGATTAATCCGTATTTGATGGAGGGATGCTTGAGGAGTTGGCCTTTGTACACATTCTTCTTCTTTAGCTTCAGTTCACTAATGGAGCGTTGAATTAGATTTTGGATTGTGAAATCCAACTTTTCCCCTGCCGATGACTGCATTAAGAGCAAGATCCATGATGATTCTCCCAATGATTAAGAGCGGATGATGATTAGGAGCGGATCCATGATTTTCACCCAATTTAAATTGCAATAGGCTGGAAAATGATAAGAAGTGGCATCATAAAACGTTAACAAAATGTGTTATGAAAAAAATAATAAATTTTGAACATTTTAGAATTTCAGTTTCGAAGATCAAAAAAGAATAAGATGACATCAGAGGTTCCATTTGCAAAACGACACCTGATCAGCTACTTTGTCAAATCGTACTATCGAATAGTAATTCAGCGCGTTTAAGGTATGCGTGAAAGTTCCGCGTGAAGTGATGGGGTGAAAGAAACAGGTAAATATACTTATGAAACAAATCCCACTAGTTCTTCCTGAAGCATTACCAGTACAGGGAAATGCCATATTCACCACTACGGTCAGGGGCAAGACAGTACCATATAGATACAGCTCATCCCCGACTACCTAATGTCGAGCAGTACTATAGGAGTAAAGCTTATCCATTAGTCAAATCCTAAATTTAATCTATGTCCCGGACAGCCACAAACAAGGATATAGAATCCAAGTTGCCTTGGCTCCCATGACTGGGACTCTTTGTTCGGCCCCCTCCATCGGAGCCCTTTCCAACATGCAGAGATTCTAGTCAGAAGGGCCCTCAAACTTTTCCATCTTAGCTATGTCCGACCGTTGCCAATCCGGTCAGCATAGCCTTCGACTTCATTTAGGCCCTAAACCCCCCCCACCTCGACAAGGTGGTCCCGTATCGGTGGGGGGGGGAGTTAAGTAGGTAAGAATATTCACGATACAAAACCCACTAGTTCCGCCTTTCGACACTACCAGTATAGGGAATTGCCGTGTTACCACTATCTGCGATCAGAGGCAAGACTATACCATATGGATATAGCTCATCCCTGACTATCCTATGGCGAATAGTCCTATAGAAGGAAAGCTCATCCATCGGTCAAAACCTAAATTTAATCTGTTCCCCGGTTAGCCACAAACAAGGATATATAGATCCAAGTTGCATCGGCTCCCAGGGTGGGAACTCTGGGAGTTGGACCCAGATTTTGTTGGACCCAGATTTGAAAAAGAACTCTGGGAGTTGTTGGACCCAGATTTGAAAAAGAACTCTGGGAGTGGGAACTCTGGGAGTTGGACCCAGATTTAGTTGGACCCAGATTTTGAAAAAGAGCCCTTGCCTACTAGAGGGACCAAGTCGTTCAGCAGGGCCCCGAACTGCTCCACTGAGCACCTGATGGAGGTCTTAGCACTGCCCAACCGGGTCCCAAACCGGTCAGCAGTGCCTTCGACCTTAAAATGGTCTTAGCTCTGCCCAACCGGGGCCCAAACCGGTCAGCAGTGCCTTCGACAGCACTGGGCCACAAGCCCCCCCCCCACGTCAAGGTGGTTCCTTGTCGTGGGGGGATGCACGAAGGACAGTGGGAGTTGGCTATTAAAGATAAATCTCAACGCTGGCATGGTTACAACTTGAACCTCGGAATTGCAGATTACAAGTTTGTCGCGCTACCGACTGCTCCAACCAAAGTTGTGTTTTCTACGGTAATTATCGTATTAACAGGAATCTATGCAATACTGATAATTAACAGTAACGTTGTGTCTATAGTAAGAGGACTTTTGTGTATAGTAAGTTAACTTTTTGAAATTGTGTCTTTCGTTATAACTGTTTTGGAAATAGAATATATTATATTACTAAATGAATACAAATGATATCACATCTATAGATTTTGTATTAAATTTGATGCTTTCTCCAAAATGTTTTACCAAATTGTATAAACCCACTTGCGAGTTATTTGAACTCTTCTGGATGTTTTCAATATTTCTCAAGTTCAATGTATAATTTTAGAAAATATGTTATGCAAAATACTTTATATGAAATGTATAACTTATCTAAACAATGGGAATGAAGCATTACTTACTACTTACTACAGCTAGTCATTTGTGAAATGTCTAGTGTACTGATTCTCAATTTTTTTTGCTCAGGACACACTAAAATATTAAGATGGCAGCATTACAGGAGACTCGCTCATGCGCAGTTTGCCCTCAGTAATAGACATATAGTCGTTTGTAACGCAGAGCTAGTCTGTTCACGTTTTGACGTGTGTTTAAGTTACTGCGTAAGTTGTATGTGTTATGGACCTGTTTTGTGTTAATTTATTTTTAAGATTTAATATGGATAAGTTTTTGCTAATTTTTTTGATAGTTAAATAAAGACTCAGTAGCAGAAAATAGCAACAACGTGGTTTGTAAATTTCCTTTTATCTGCAGTATCATCCGAAATTTCGCTGCCACACCCTTTGAGAACCATTGTTCTAGATCAGTGGTTCTCAACCTTTTATGCTTCACGTACACCTGGAAATGTGTATGTAACTGGCGTACCCCTTGTATAAATAAACAAAACTATAGTTATAGTATAACAAAGGGAATAAAATAAAACATATATATATATACATATTAAATTTTGCATTCATAAATTATATATATCGATAAACACAAAAAAATGACGTAAAGAATTTAACAAATCTTATAAAACTATACACATTTTACTGGGTAATCAGTGAAATGGGTGCGCTTGTTTGCGCTTGCGCAGTTCATCAATGATTGGGGTTATCTTGTTTTTATAATAATTACGGACGAAATTCCAAAGAATATCAAATTCCCTACCTATTTAACTTGCTTCCTAGAGAAATAATTAACTTAAAAAAATTTGTGATGTTAAAGATAAATTATTTCAGTGGTTGATGAAAAAGTGATGTTTTTATTTGTAAACTTTCATCATTTTGTCGGTTTTCTTACTCATTTATTACATTTTTTTTCTCTCCTTCATTTTTTGTACTACTGAGGCAATCTAGATCATATCTGTAAAAACATATATGTACATTCCCGCTGTTAAGCTTCGGCTTAGTGGGATTTTTTATGCAATATAATTATAGATAATACTTATTGAAAATAAATTTGAAATTTGAAGATAGAGTCGTAAGTCATCTTCAACATCTAGCCTGTTCCTATATTTATTTTTTAAAGCAGTTAAAGAGGAAAAAAACCAGTTTCACATAAATAAGTTATTGTGAAAGATAACAAATATTTCACTGCAATTCTTGACAAAGTCGAATATTCCTTCTCCACTCCAATCCAAAAGCTAATCAATGGCTTTTTGGAATGAATGCTTTTTAAACTGTTTTCACAAGATATCCCAATCAACTCTTCTTTATTGGAAAATGGAATCTTACATTTTTCCAAATCAAATGTGAAGGGGTCTCGAATCCATTCTTGCGTTTCATCAGGGGGTGGAAAATACCGACTTATAAGAGTTTTAAGAGTGCTTAAGTGAACGAATATTTGTTGTCTGATATCTTCAAAGTCTGCAATCGTTTGCTCATTTTCTTTAAGAAATGAATCTAGTCGCTGAAATTGGTCACACTGTTCTTTTTAATTCCGTTTTCTCAGAGAGAAATGTTTTTATTATAGCGAATTTGTTACTAGATCTAGCGACTTTTGATCTCTCACGGCGTACCCCCAAAAATTTTGCTGCGTACTCAACGTTGAGAACCCCTACTCTAGAGTAATGAGTGGTATGATGTACAGTTTTATTCATATATTATATAAGTTAGCAACATAATTATTTAGCCATATAACTTACCACGCTAGTCCTTTGTGAAATGCATGGCTTATACGTGCATGATGTATAATTAATTCATGTATTACGTAAGTTAGACAATACGGTATATTAGTTTGAGTTGGGTTGGGTTGTTTTACCTCTGAGCGCCACTTTTTTGCACACCATGGGCTAAATGGCCAGGTCACATGGACCCCGAAGGCTCAGAGAAGGTTGGAGGAGGAGACCCACTGGAACAGCTGTTGGGAGACAGATGGTAGCCTCCCGTCAAGGCCATCCAGTGTGTTCTTTAACGTGCACATGGTATGGCTATCCCAAACACGGGGCCACGGCTTAACGTCCCATCCGACGGACGGCGGCCTTTCCAAGCCCATCGGTGTCCCCTACTGACCGTGGGCAGGGCGGGGAATTTTGCGGATCTTTTGCGGAATTTTGAGGAAATCTCAACGCTGACCCAGCTGGGACTCGAACCTGGGAACTGCAGATTACGAGCCTGGCGCGCTACCGACTGAGACACCCCCGCCCCGTATTAGTGAAGAATATTTTCAACAGAGATGTTTAAAGACATTAAGACATACAGTATATATTTATTTCAGTTTTAAAATATAATCTTTGCTTACCCATTCCATTGTCAACCCAATTAAAGAGATCAAATTCTCGGGTCCTTGCATTGAAGATATCCCCACTGGTGATAAAAGCCTCTTTAATTGCATCGAGGCTGTTGAGATGAACGTGCAATCTCCCTGTCACGTAGAAACTCATCACATCGCCATACTTCTTAGCGTCTCTGGCAAGTTTCAGATGAGGATTCTCCCCTAGATTGGGATAATATCCAATCAGTGGCCATCCTCTGGGCCCAGGAGGCAACGGAGGAGAGGGTCTGAAGTAATAATAGACCAATAGAGTTAACAGAGCTGGAAGGAGGATGGCATACCAGTCTGTAGCAACAGAGAACAAATCAGATGAATCGGCAGCCATTCCGAAAGACTCACGCGCTCTTATGACGAAGAGTGCAATTGACGGCTTGATAACAGTGCTCTTTATATCATTGCATGAAGGCTGCTTTTTTTTATCAAGCTACTGTTGATTATCGTGTCAAGGTCGTTTACTGTAGGTCAGCACATGCTTACGATGTGTTTGTATAACACTTCTCAGTGTTCTTATATTTATTGGATTAAAGATTGGTTCATTCACTGCATCTTTTCTGACTAGGGTCCGGTTGTTTTACCTCTGAGCGTCACATCCATGCACACAATGGGATAAATGGCTAGGCCACAAGAACCCGAAGGCTCAGAGAAGAGGAGAAGGACTCGCTAGACAGATGTTACGAGGCAGATACAAGCCTCCCGTTAAGGCCATCCAGCGTGATTAATGTACTATAGCTCATAGTATGGCCTTCCTGCACACGAAACCACGGGTTTATGTCTCATCGGAAGGACAGCGACCTTTTTAAGCATATCGGTGTTCCCTTTCTGACAGAGGGCAGGATGAGGGTTCAGTGAGAGATATCTCAACACTGGCATAGATGGCACTCGAACCACTATTTCTCAAATTGCTTGGAAATTTGATAGGCTATATAACCACGGAGTTATCCAAGGCCGAAGTTCATGGGAAGCAGTCAGGGCCGGATTTAATGTTAGGCACGTTAAGACTACCTTAGGGCCGCTATCATTTGAATAACAGTTAAGTAACAACAAAATTAAGTCATTTTTTATTTTAACAAGTTGCAAGTATACGTAGAGATCGATTACTAGGGGGATGGGGGGCTTAGTCGGTATCACACCAGGCTCGTAATCTAGGTTCGAGTCCCATCTGGGTCAGCGTTGAGATTCATCTCCGCAAAAACTCCTCGCCCTGCTCGCAATCAGTAGGGGACACCGATGGGCTTGGAAAGACAGCCGTCAGTCGGATGGGACGTTAAGTCGTGGGTCCGTGTATGTGGGGGGGGGGAGAGCCATACACTGTGCACGTTAAAAAATACTCTGGGTGGCCTTGACGGGAGGTTACCATCTGTCTCTTAATAGCTGTCCAGTGGGTCCCCTCCCCTAACTACATCTGAGCTCTTGGGGTCCTTGTGACCTGTCCATTTAGATCATTGTGTGCAGAATATTTTCGCTCAGAGATAAAACAACCCAACCTAACTCGATTACTCTCTTTTCAAAGTACTCTCTCTCCTAAGAATGGAAAACGAACTTTTAGAAGAAAATCGATTGTGAGGTAATACAATATACACTATAGGAAAAAAAAAATATTCCAACACCTGTAAGGATTAATGGAATTTTATTGAAACGCAGGCACCTGTTAGCATACACTGAGATATGCGATTGATTATATTATCAAAAAAATACGGAAAATTACCACTTTACCTACCCGATAAAGTGGTATAATTAGTATGATATTGAACCGCCCTGAGCAGCAATGCATTCATGAATACGGTGGTGAAGGCTATCGTACAGCTCTATAATGTCTTCTTGAGGGATATAACTCCAAATAGCGCGAAGTCGCTGTTCCATTTCAGCGACAGTGGTTGGCACACCTCTTAGGTGTTGTTGGAACTGTCGTCCATCATGTCCCAAACGCGTTCAATAGGTGAAAGGTCTGACGAGCGTGCTGTCCATGGTAGTGCCTGAATGTTTTGCTCTTGTAGATACTGCACACTAATGTGGGCTGTGTGGTAAAAGCTGGTGAAAAGTTCCGTGCTGATGAACAAATGAGACAGTTAGAGATTCCCTTATGATGACCAGTTTTGACTGAGATGTCTGACTAATGGCATACAACACCAAGACACCAGTTGCTGGAGCTGTGTGACGATGTCTCACGTATTGGGTGGCGTTCCTCTCCCCTGGATAATGGCGTACATGTTGTCTACCGTCGTGCTCACCAAGACAAAAACGAGATTCGTCACTAAATAACACGGTACTACACTCTTTTTCGTTCCAGTTCTGTCTGAGGCGACACCACTGAAGACGTGCTTACATATAGGCAGATGTGAGGGGAAAACGTAATGCCTGACGATAAGCTTACAATGAAACTGTAAAAGCCTGTTGTTTAGCGTCCTCCTGGTAGGTATTCGATGTGTTACCTGTTGCCAGTCCCTTTGCAGTGCGTTGTAGTCGCGAATCTGTCACGCAATGTTATGCGTCGTTAATGGCGGTCCTGTCGCTCCGTGGTCATACGTCGTCTTCCTGATCTTTGTCGGCGTGTGCTGTGGATCCTTGTTGAAACTTTTGGCGCTATATGAGTATGATGGTGCTGGGATTGCGGCCATCAAGGTTGGCCACATCTCTATGTACGACAAACCAGCTTCTCTAAGCCGATGATTCTTCCACGCTCAAAGTCTATTAACTGTTGGAACGGCTGTCGACGTCTGCGTAAGGGCAACTTTAGCGGTTTAGAACAATTTCCACAAGTTTTGTCAACCAGGGAGCTTTGGTTGCCATTATCTGTGTTTGACTGTTCCGCACCTGTGACGTCAGCTCATGTCTGTCCAATCTTTTCGAAAGTCCTGTAAATCTAATCATTTGCATGCACTTCCATATACTACCGCCTCCCTAAATTTCGTAACATTTGCATGACTTCTTGCAAGTGTTGCATTTTTTATTTCCTGTAGTATATTTCCAAATATATTGGGATATTTCCCTGTTTTGTACATGGATAACCGTATTTCAATCAGTGTATTGTATATATCAGTGTAACGTATTTTCAACAGTTAAATAAAAAACTGCCGAACTTTGAAAACAGTTTCTTTTTTTGCAGAAAAATGTTGCAGAAAATAGATTGTATATCTCAATCAAATTTATCCAGATTTCTGTCTTAGAAAACTTCTTTTAATATTTAAATTAATCTCGAAGTTAAAATATTTGACAACAGGTGCTGCTGTTATGTTTGTCCTAAACACTGCTTCAAAATCGATGGGAAGCATAAAACATCACCCAAACTTCTGAAATCAATTTTTGTACATGATTTGTTATAATTTTAAGGTAAATTCTAACGAGTAGCAACACTGATATTAAATGTTCCAGTTTTCAGAACTCTTTAAATAGCAAATAAATATTGCTCAAAATGCAGAGTAGAGAAATTTTTTGAGAGTTTTGAATTCTTTTGACATTTTGCTACAAAATGCATAAATAAAATTTAGGGAACTTTTTATTAGAGATTCTCATTCACTCAACAAGGAAATGTCACAATACTTCAGATAATTTTGTGTAATTGTCATTCCCACAGCAAAAAACCAAAGGGAAGGAAAATGTTGAAATTTCAAATGAATAATTTGATTTTTAATTGTTATATCCTATTGAATATTAAAGTTATATGCTAAATAAAATATTAATTTTACTATTTATTAACAAAAATGTATTACACATCATTAAAATCCCTACCAGTTGTGTTGTTTTATCTCTGAGCTGCACTTTTATTGAACAGAAAGAGCTAAATGGCCAGGTCACAAAGATCTCGAAGGCTCAGAGAAGGTTGGGGCGCAACACCTCCTATAACAGAAAGCCAGAGGACCAAATTTATGACTTCAGCTTAAGTGGCCCTACCATATAGACTAGAAGTTTTCAATGTGGGGTACGCCGTGAGAGCTCAAACGTCGCTAGATAAATGTTTCATGTAATATATATGTTTTATTTTATTCCCATTGTTATACTATAACTATAGATTTATCGATCTATACAAGGGGTACGCCAGTTACATACACATTTCCAGAGGGTACGTGAAGCATAAAAGGTTGAGAACCACTGATATATGTTTTATTTAATTCCCATTATTATATTATAACTATAGTTTTATCTATCTATACAAGGGGTACGCCCATTACATACACATTACCAAGGGGTACGTGAAGCATAAAAGTTTGAGAACCACTGATATATATGTTTTATTTTATTCCCATTGTTATACTCTAACTGTAGTTTTATCTATCTATACAACGGGTACGCCAGTTATATATACATTTCCAGGAGGTACGTGAAGCATAAAAGGTTGAGAACCACTGATATATATGTTTTATTTTATTCCCATTGTTATAATATAACTATAGTTTTATCTATCTATACAAGGGGTACGCCAGTTATATACACATTTCCAGGAGGTACGTGAAGCATAAAAGGTTGAGAACCACTGATATATATATTTTATTTTATTCCCATTGTTATACTATAACTATAGTTTTATCTATCTATACAAGGGGTACGCCAGTTATATACACATTTCCAGGAGGTACGTGAAGAAAAAAAGGTTGAGAACCACTGATATATATGTTTTATTTTATTCCCATTGTTATAATATAACTATAGTTTTATCTATCTATACAAGGGGTACGCCAGTTATATACACATTTCCAGGGGGTACGTAAAGCATAAAAGGTTGAGAACCACTGATATATATGTTTTATTTTATTCCCATTGTTATACTCTAACTATAGTTTTATCTATCTATACAAGGGGTACGCCAGTTATACACACATTTCCAGGAGGTACGTGAAGCATAAAAGGTTGAGAACCACTGATATATATGTTTTCTTTTATTCCCATTGTTATACTACAACTATAGTTTTATCTATCTATACAAGGGGTACGCCAGTTACATACACATTTCCAGGGGGTACGTGAAGCATAAATGGTTGAGAACCACTGATATATATGTTTTATTTAATTCCCATTGTTATATTATAACTATAGTTTATCTATCTATACAAGGGGTACGCCAGTTACATACTCATTTCCAGGGGGTACGTGAAGCATAAAAGGTTGAGAACCACTAATATATATGTTTTATTTTATTCCCATTGTTATACTATAACTATAGTTTTATCCAGCTATACAAGGGGTATACCAGTTATATACACATTTCCAAGGGGTACGTGAAGCATAAAATGTTGAGAACCACTGATATATATGTTTTATTTTATTTCCATTGTTATACTCTAACTATAGTTTTATCTATCTATACAAGGGGTACGCCAGTTACATACTCATTTCCAGGGGGTACGTGAAGCATAAAAGGTTGAGAACCACTGATATATATGTTTTATTTTATTCCCATTGTTATAATATAACTATAGTTTTATCTATCTATACAAGGGGTACGCCAGTTATATACATATTTCCAAGGGGTACGTGAAGCATAAAAGGTTGAGAACCACTGATATATATGTTTTATTTTATTCCCATTGTTATACTATAACTATAGTTTTATCTATCTATACAAGGGGTACGCCAGTTACATACTCATTTCCAGGGGGTACGTGAAGCATAAAAGTTTGAGATCTACTGATATATATATTTTATTTTATTCCCATTGTTATATTATAACTATAGTTTTATCTATCTATACAAGGGGTACGCCAGTTACATACACATTTCCAGGGGGTACGTGAAGGATAAAAGGTTGAGAACCACTGATGTATATATATTTTATTTTATTCCCATTGTTATACTATAACTATAGTTTTATCTATATATACAAGGGGTACGGCAGTTATATACACATTTCCAGGGGGTACGTGAAGCTTAAATGGTTGAGAATCACTGATATAGACAATTCTTATATTTTTTATTCTAATATTATAACTGGTAAACTCTGTGCTAATTTTTATACTAATATTTGTCTATAAATATATTTCATTTAGGAGAAAATGTATTTGTATTAATTAGCATTATTGTATTTGATAATAAATACGAATAATTTTCTTCTGAAATAAAATATATTTATTGATAAGCATTAATATTAAATTAGCACAAGAGTCATCTGTGCATGAATAAAAAAGATAAGAATTATCGATATAGTTAAGGATAGTCAAAAATTGGTTTGTAAATGGTAGCTAGGTCAAAGAAGGTCTAAGGAGAAGAAGTCTAACTTCGCGCAAAGCGTAAGTGGCGCCGTTCTGCGGAATTTTACCGAAGCTGAACGTGGCAAATTGATGTGCAGGCACAAAAACAACTGTAAGGGGCGATCTGCGCAGTGCAATCATTTTAGCCCAATGCAGCTATGGTTTGTCTTACTATTGGTATGTATTTTGCGATTTAACCAGTGTTTCCAAATGTCTAACAGCCATGGCTGTTTGGCACAGTGGTAGTTGACCCTAAAGTTATTCAATGAGTGTTTTATCTCGTTCAGTAGTACATTTAACGATACCTGGAAAAACCGTTATATGTTTATTTTGAGTAAATTTGCAGAATTTTTAAAATTAATATGTAAATTAATACATTTAATCATCTTGCGAACATGTAAGTCAATGTATGTTGCAGTTTTGTGTTCTCTGGAGCATATCGATATATATAGGTGTCTGCAGTTTGTTCTAATAGTATATTTTTTTATGGTTGATACGAGAAGTGCCTGATGCCATCTATTGACAATTTATACAACTAAGAAACTCGATATGACTTTTATTGAAAATGTCCAAAATTCTATAAAATATAATTAAACAAAACATGTTATGTCGCATAGAGCCATAAATTTCAATTTATTGTAATATATTAAATATTGCAGAATATTCAAAATATTAAAATTCTTTTCTTGAGTATAGCTATTATCTGTTCTACAAAATGGAATTTTATTAAAGAAAACAATTTTAACTAATCCTTGTAAAAAGAAAATTATGATGATAAAATTTAAGAAATGAACACTTTGAACAGAGCTAAAGTGAATGCAAAATTAGTGACATGGTGTAAGCCATTGGAAACCTTGCTGGGCGGTGGAAAAATAACGCAAGGAACTGGCTCCTCTCCCTGGCTAGGTGGCTTCACTGCAATGCACGAATTTGTCACGTTTAGAGGGCGCTGCAATCGAATAGTTTACAATACGTCTATGAAAGCTAGCTCTCTTCTCCCTTAGACACTCCTTGTTTAGAGGGCGCTGCAATCGAAAAGTTTACATTAAGCCTATGAAAGCTAGCTCTCTTCTCCCTTAGACATTCCTTGTTTAGAGGGCGCTGCAATCGAAAAGTTTACATTAAGCCTATGAAAGCTAGCTCTCTTCTCCCTTAGACACTCCTTGGTTCTACCGTTTCCATATTTAGTGATCTGTAAAGATGTATATACTCCCAATTCTGTTTTTATACGGATTTTTTTTTTACACGATTTTTATTTAACACGGTTTGGAAAAAAATTCCAATTCTCTTTTTACATGATTTATTTTGATATAACACGGTTCAAACGGCGCCTTTTTAAAAAAATCCATCAGAATTTAATTCTGAAAAAATATTCCTATTCAAGAAAAAATTCCTAGAATTTACATTTATAAACAAAGATGCCGCTTTTATGGCCACATTTTTAGAAGTAGTTTTAACTTTGAATATGTACTATAGATACACAATTTGTGCACTGAAATCCACAAAATGAAAACTACGCAACAAGTTTTCTTTATTTCATTCTCTCTTTCACTCTATTTCAGTACTTCTGCTATATCTATCTGCTGCTATTCTTCTTAATATCTACTGAACGCAACGGCCTAGAGTTAGCAGTTGTCAGATGATAGCTCATATAATGAACGTCGTAAACTACTTGAAATTTTGACCCCACCATCCTCGCTCACCCTTTGATAAGAGCATGGAGAGAGGATCTTCGCCATGCGTTACATCGCCATCGTGTTACATTCGAATTAAAGCTTGTGACGTCCCCAATGTCCTGGCCTACTTCAAACACGACTCAAAAAACATGGAGAGGAAAAATATGGTCAATGTTCATGAGTCATATATAGGTAGATTGACAGATTTATTCTCAGAATCTGTAGAACATTACATTTACGTTTACATGTTTTTAACGTACAATTACAACGAAATATATACAATCTTGCATATCCTATATACAAAATTTTAAAACATTACATCTTTTTATATATATATGAATATTCTTCTTTACATCGTTTCTTCACTAAAAATCATATTTTCATTCTTACCAATATATATATAAACATCTAATATTATATTTTACTAATGTTTTATAATTTTACTACATCTTTCAGTATAAATCTGAGAAAAAATGTTGAATATTTAACGAGAGTAAAAAACTCGCTTGTGGAAAAAAATTAATAGTTATGTTTTAATGAAAAGGCAACATTAATCCGTTTCACATATTTGTCATATTTTCCTAGCTTCAGATAAAAATCATAAAATAAATATTAACCAATTTGAAAGTTCAAAAACTGCAGTTAAGAATAAATGAAAAGAAAAACTTTATTTAATAGAAAACAAAAATAAAAATAAAATATTATATTGATTTTGTATATCAATAGATGGTCAAGATCCATTATTGAGCACTTTAATAGCAACTTTGCGGCTAATGAATTTATAATACATTTCATTTTCTTCCTTTTTTTCTGAAACATAGTCTCAATTTTTTCTGCACTTTCAATCCATTTTCTCCATTTTCTTAAATCCTTAAAGGAAATGTTATCACTCCTTATTCCTTTCCTTTCTAATGTCCGCAAGATTTGAACATTAAAATTCTTCCTTATATATTTCAGTACTTGTAATACATATAAATTCCTTATTTGTAAAATACCAAATTCATTATATACATTTCAACGCTTTCAAATTTTCTCAGTTTCATCATGCATCTAATTATGTGGTTCTGCACATAGAGTAATGGTTTGAACTCCACCCTCAAATGAAAGTTTCAAAATATGCACAGTCGTATCAGAATAATATGACTACCCACGGAATCACAGTGTACTCGCCCAGGCGCGTCACAGAGCGCACATGACAAGGTCAACCACACGGAGATATAAGTGGCCGGCCAGGACACATGAGCCATAGTGCGTAACGTGAGCACAATGGCAGAGGTATTAATTTGACGGACGTTCAAGAAGGAATGATCATCGGCTACTGCGCCAAGGGTGGAAGCATCTCGGAACAGCAGACGTCGTGGGCTGATCGCAAGGTGCTGTAATAAGGGTGTACCAAGAATGGACCGCTGGCACACCGTGTTCTTCCAGACGTCAAAACTGTGGAGCCTCAAAGCCATTGATCAAAGAGGAGAACATCACCTCCGTCGACAATGGCAATCAACGCGCAACAGTGCAGCAATTGATTATTCAAATGAACGCTGGGGCACCCAGGTACGCATCCCCGACAACAGTAGAGTGAACCCTGTTACGCATGGGTCTCCGGAATCAACGCTGCATAAAGGCACCCATGTTAACCAAGGTCCATCAGCAATGACTCCAGCAGTTCGCACGGGACTACCGTTATTGGAAAGTGGAAGAGTGGAAAAAGGTTGCCTTCTTTGACAAATCGAGGTTTCTACTCCACAGTAATGACAGGCGGTGGTGGATACGACGTCAGAAACATGAGAACCAACACCCGAACACGCTTCTTGTTTACGTACAGGTCGCCAGTGGCAGTGTGGATGTATGGGGGATGTTTTCCTGGTATGACCTGGGACTGCTGGTACCACTGGATGGGTCCCTGAACGCCAATGGCTACCTGTCCATCCACGCTGACCACATGCATTCTTCATGTTGGTATATTGTAATTATGGTGATGGTATTTACCAACAGGACAATGCACGCTGCTATGTCGCTAAGGTGGTTCGTGACTGGTTCCAGGAACACGACAACGATGTATTCTCCCTTGGCTGGTAAAATCGCCAGACCTCAATCCCATAGAGCACTTATGGGACCATTTCAATCGACAGGTTCGGCATGCGGACCCACAACCACGTCATTTCCGGAACCACTGTGCTCTGCTGGAATCCGAATGGGCACATGTGCCTCTGGCAACCTTCCAGGGCCTCATTGCGTCCATGCCACGCCATCTCGGCACTGTCATCCGGGCCAAGGGTGGTTATTCCCATTATTATGTAGGTGGTCATGTTATTCTGATACGACTGTGTATAGTAACAATATATATATATATACACTGGTTTCCATAAATTAAAGAAAAATGGGAAAAATCCCGATAATTCGGCAAAACATTGTGTGATCCTCACTAAACTTGTTCATGTAACCAGCAAAGTAATGCCGAGTGAACATATTGTATGCAAATTAGTATAAGTTGTGTGAATTTGAGTATTCGGATAGCGGCATAAAATCGGGTGTTTCCGAGTGGATTGTTATTTTGTATGGTAAATGTGAGTAAAGAAATTCGAAATAGCCATTTTGTAGGAATGACCTCGAAACATCATTTGCCAAGTGCACTGCAGTGGAGAGCTATTGGCCGGCTCGAAGCGGGCTAAAATCAATCAGACATGGCACGATGGCTGAATGTGAGTCCTTCTGTGGTCCATAGACTGTGAAATGAATTTCTTAGTACAGATTCCACGTCTCAGAGGTTTAACCGAGGAAGGGCCAGAGTTACGACTGCAGTAAAAGACCGATATTTGCGATTAATAGCACGAAGGAACAGGACATCTACTCCCTGTCAGTTACAATCCTCTCTTGCAGCAGCCACTGGGAGGGTTGTATTAGCGTCTTCTGTGCGCAGAAGGCTTCATATGGGAGGTCTATAAGCTAGAAGACCAATAATTTGAATACCTCTCACGTCACAGGAGGGAGAAGTTGAATTGGGCATGCATGCATATTAACTGGACAGAAGATCAATGGAGGTCCGTGAGGGAGGTCTGTACGCTAGAAGGCCAGTAATTTGTATACCCCTCACATCGTCACAGGAGAGATAGGTTGAATTGGGCATGTATGCATGTTAATTTGAAGAGCAATGGAGGTTCATACTCTTCATAGATGAGTCTAAATATTGCTTGCAGAGTGATTCCAGACATTATTTGACATGGAGAGAACGAGGTACAGCTATCATCCCAGTAACATCCGTCAAAGAGACAGTTTCGGCGGAGGTAGCGTGTGTGTTTGGAGTGGTAGTTCCTTAGGTGGACGCACAGACCTCTATGTGTTCACGAGTAGGAACCTCAATGCTCAGAGGTATAGAGATGACATCCTGGATGTACGTCCTTACGCTGGTGCAATAGGTGAAACGCTAACGCTATCTTATAAGATGATAACGCTCGCCCACGCAGAGCTCGACTAGTGGAACAATATCTTCAAGAGGAGACCAATATGCGCATGGAATGGCCAGTTCGATCTCCCGACATAAATCCGATTGAACATGTGTGGGATGCTCTAGGGAGACGTATTGTTGCCCTCAACCCACCACCAGAAACAAAGGGGGAGCTTATTACGGCTTTAAGACACAGCTTTCTGTTACTCCCTAATGAGCTGATTCACAACATCATAAACAACATCGCTGTCGTGCCTGCATTGCTGTAAGGAATACACACACTCCTTATTAAAGAGCTTTGGCCATTGCAATCTTACACCTCATTTTCGGACAAGTTTCTATAAGTGTTATTTTTTGACGAAAAATATTTCTTGTGAAATATTTTATGCCGTTCTCAAACTAGCATTGTTATTCATGTTTTTATCAAATTTCATTAAAGTCATTTACATAGTTTTTTGTTTATCATAATTTTTCTGAGTTTCCTTTAATTTATGAAAACCAGTGTATATAAATATAATAAAAAAATTAAAAAGTAATTGATATCTTTTGGTATATGCTCCAAATAGTAGGAAATAAATCTATATGATATGATGATGGAATCAGTCACTGAGTTTCGTATTCGCTTCAAAGGAATATAGGGGGCATATTCAACAAGATTGCCAGTGCCCTATCTTCCTTTGCAGTGAATACGAATTCAGTGACTGATTGCACCATCGATATGCTTGAATTTTGTTTTCTTTTTTAGGGCATTACAGGAAAATAGGTATTTCTTAATTTATTTAATTTTTTTTCAAGTTCTTCTCTCACTTTCAGTTTGCTAACGATAGTTAAAGCAACCTGATTTCTTTTTATCCGTTCTTCAAATGCTTAAGATCCATAGTTTAAAAAAAAATCTTTCTGCTCAATTAAATAGCAGAGCACAAATTATGCGCTATAAGAAAAACACCCGTAAACTCACAGCAATCTGTCCACCAATCGGGATTAGAAGACATGCGGATTAGCTGTAACCACGCTTACGAGGGTTACTATTTGGAAGTTTTTATCATCAACAAATCTAATTGGAAATAAAATATTAATGAAGTAATAAAAGAGATTAATAGAGCAATATGTAGTTATTGGGAATTTCTTTCATATTTTGACTTTGAGACCATTCATTAAGCGTGGATTAAACGATATATTAATCATATAATAGAAAGTTCTCAAAAATTAATAGATATGCTATTGGAATTATGTCTGCCGGATGGTTTAGTGAAAAGCTCTGACGCCACGTCAAGGAACCATCCATGTCAGAGTGTTTTGCTCTAACCTGGAGAAAACCCCTCCACACATAGGCAGCAAGTGTGGAAGGAAAAAAAGGGATCAAGATGCTAAAAAACATCCATTAAAGCATGAATCAGAATTTATTTTCTCTTGAGCGAATTTAATGGAAATATTTTCCGAAAGATTTAATTAAATAAGTATTAGAACTTGCTCTCATCAGTACAAGACCAGAGATAAAACACCTTTATTTATCTACTACCAACTCTCCTGTAGAACCTTCGCGTAATTTTGTTACAAGGAAACTGCATTGTCATCTCCTTTATTTCCGTTAACACAGATTTTGCCGCCCTGTCTCCCGTGATATTCGTCCGCACGATCCAAATTTCCAGCACAGCGTCCCCTGTTTGCCACAGTGATTGGTTTAAAAATCAGGATCCCACTTGGCCCGTGTCTTCGCTTCTACACAAATTGTGACAGCTCGTGTCTCACTTTTAATCTGCATATTCTGTTGTTTCCTGCACTAATGGTCACTTTTGTGTATTCTTCCGTCCCTCCGACATTTTACACAGTTTGAACACGGAAAATTTAATGGTGATGCAAAGGTCATTGCTCACTCGGCGCTCTCTCTCAGAGCCCGTGGCAAACGATCGAGATAATTATTTCATCAGATTTTGGCATTCTGTTATTCCCGATGTACTTTACCGAAAAGTTCCCAATCTCGTAGGCGTATTCCCCCTACATGACCCCATGTTTGTTTAGAAAATCAAGTCCCTAACTGCAATGGAACGCCTAAATAATGCTTTTGGAAATGTGGGGAATCTGGCAACGTCAGCAGATTTAAATGTTATTTTAACTCTTTACTTTCACAGTTAGGGAGCAATAAATGGCAACAATAGATTTGACAGCGATTATCGTTTCCCGTAATAATAGCATGGTACATAACTTTGCCTCTAGAAAGCCCTCCTTTTGGATGTTCGACTTGATATTTGGCATTGCAATCCGGACCACAGCCAGCAACATTATCTGAAAATTTGCAGCCTCTACGTTGAATTCCCAATGAGTTATGGCTGCCACAGGCACAACAGACACCTTCTTTTGTTATATAGATTTAAATGGGAAAATAAAATTGGGCAATTTTTTTAAATCCACGACCCTCCTATATAACAGGCTTTTATTTGGTACGTAGCATGTTGCTAGTGATCAACATCTTAGAAGAACCATTTTGACAAACATATAGAACTGAAAAACCAAGAAATGATGAACGAAAACCGTACGAAAATTGAAATGTGAAAGTTTTATCAAAAACTACCACCCGATTTATAATACAATTTAATATAAATGAATTCATTTCGCTCTATCGTCACTGTGAGTTGTTCGCCAATAATGTAAATCACAGATATATCATTATGATATATCTAAAAATTAAAGAAAAATAGATTTTATTTGGAATGTATAAATACAGGGATTGAGAGATAAAGAATGGTTGTTCTGGAACTGTTCACGATCAGCAACAAGTTTAAATTTCAGTAAGACTTTTGACTCTGTTGATCGTTATAATTTGTAGTTTAACGATAGCAGGTTAAGATGATGGAATTTTTGTCACCAATCCCGGCATCAATGAAAATAAGAATTTTATCAATAATGCGATTTGTTCCGAATTATTATTTGAATCCTTGACAAAAGATACGTAAACTTAACTAGCATTAATAATGGCTCTATAATAAAGACTGCTAGTACGTCTTTCATAGTTGCTTCAGCAGTCTCAAAATTAAGGTTACAAAAAATCACCAGATGCAGATGAACTGCTGAAACCCGGAAGGAGACGGTGGTCGTATGAATGAAATATTGAATATTTTCTGTAATAAAAGTATCGTTTTAAATGATTTTATTTGATTTATAATTATTCCCATTTTCAATCAGAAAATGTTATCTTTGTTCTTATTATAATTACTACGGTATCAGTCTGCATTCTGTTCCGTAAATTGTTTTCCTCTTTTGTGCAAAAACCAGTTAAACAGTTGTTTTACTGAAACAATTTATAGAAAAATGTTTACAGTTTCAAAGTATGGCTTTACATATTTTAAGCGTTTGTTGCCGCTTGATCGACATAGTGTGTGGTTAGTCGTCCAAAGGGCGAGATTAAGGTTATCTGGTCTTCAGAGTTGGGGTACTTAGGAATTTTTGGATCTCTAATGATATCAAAAGGTAGGGAGGGCGTTAATCTGCAGCGTACCAGGTTTCTCAATCTGCAGTTCCCAGGTTCAAGTCCCAACTGGGCCAGCGTTGAGATCTATCTCCGCACCGATGGGCTTGGAAAGGCTACCGTCCGTCGGATGGGACGTTAAGTCATGGCTCCGTGTGCGGGATTTGGGTTGGGTTGTTTTACTTCTGAGCGGCACTTTTTTGCACACCATATGCTAAATGGCTAGGTCACAAGGACCCCGAAGGTTCAGAGAAGGTTGGGGGAGGGGATCCACTGGAACTGCTGTTGGGAGACAGATGGTAGACTCCCGTCAAGGCCATCCAGCGTGTTCTTTAACGTGGACATGGTATGGCTCTCCCTCACACGGGACCACGGTTTCATGTCCCATCCGACGGACGGCTGCCTTTCCAAGCCCATCAGTGTCCCCTACTGACCGAGGGCAGGGCAGTGAGTTTTTCGGAGATAAATCTCAACGCTGACCCAACTGGGACTCGAACCTGGGAACTGCAGATTACGAGCCTGGCCCATGTGCGGGAGACATGGGCCAGGCTCTCGCACATGGACGTTAAAGAACAGGCTGGATAGCCTAGACGGGATGCTGCTATATGTCTCCTAATAGCTGTTCCTCCCCTAATATTCTCTGAGCCCTCGGGGTCCTTGTAACCTGCCCATTTAACACATTATATGCGAAAACGTTCCCTTTGAGATAAAATAACCCAAAAGGTACTAGAAATGAATCATAATTAAGTAACCAAGTAAATAAGTAAGCTAAAAGAGAGCACTTTAACTTAATGAAAGTGACAGTTACATTTTCGAAAATCTTTCGAAAACCTTTACATTTTCGAATATTTTTTTTTACTCTTATGAAATTGGTTAACTAAATGTGTTCAAACCTTCATGATATATTTTGTAAAAGTTAATTCGCTGTCAATGCTTAAATGGTTAGATGGTTTGGTGACAAGGAATAACTAAGGCGGAAGTTGGCTCAGTCGGTAGCGCTCTTATTCGAGTTGCAGCGTTAAGTATTTTCTTTTCTAAACCTTTCGTTTGTGAGAAAGGCGATTCTGATGGGTTGAAAAGGCCACCGTCCGTCTGATGGGACGTTAAACTGTAGCCCCTTCTCTAGGAGAGAGTTTGTGCACGTTAAAGAGCACTTTAAGTGGCCTGTCTCCTAACGGTCGTGCAGTGGGTCCTCTTTCCTAAACCTTCCCTGAGCCTTTGGGGTCCTTGTAATTTGTCATTTAGCACATTGTGGGCAAAAAAAGTGCACATAGGTAAAACAACCCACCCAAGCAAAACTCTTAAATGTAAGAAAAAAAAGTGAATATTTTTTAGAAAAATTCGCTTTAGCAATGAATTCTATTTCTAAGGACAATTTTTGAGAATGAAAAGCGGAATGCTATTTGAATATTAATTAAGTAGTTTTGTGTCCAAAGTGGGAAGAAAGTTATTAGAAAAGTAATCCTGCCTGTTTGGGAACAAGTGAATTTCACCGGACCAAGTATTCTGTTTCCTTGCGTTGAAAAGTAAAATAAACTAATATTGATTTTAAAGAGATCCTTATGGGATCAGCAATGGTTTGTTTACTTACCTGTTGAAACAGCTGAATCACACCACTTTCTAGACGATGCTGGAACAAGCCGAGGCCTGGAGTCAAATGTCCGTTCCGATGGTTAAAGGCAGGAAGCAGCTTTGCGTAACAATGCAGGAATTGACTTTTGACGCAACAGATCTTTACATCACAGTGATACAGTTCACATCCAACAGTGTGACCTGTATCGATTTTTCTCTCTTGCGGGCCAAAAATGAAGCGGTGTTAACAATGCCTTCTCAAAGTTGGTATAAGGATTTGTTTGAGAGGGCAAACACAGCGAGGTTCAAAAAGTAAATTGTTTTATTGCTGATGTAAGTCATTCGAAAATCAGAGTTGGGTTGTTTTACCTCTGAGCGGCACTTTTTTGCACACCATGGGCTAAATGGCCAGGTCACATGGACCCCGAAGGCTCAGAGAAGGTTGGGGACCCACTGAAACAGCCGTTGGGAGACAGATGGAGGCTACCATCGTGAACACGCTGGATGGTCAAGGCCATCCAGCGTGTTCTTTAACGTGCACAGCTCTCCCGCACACGGGGCCACGGCTTAACGTCCCACCCAACGGACGGCGGCCTTTCCAAGCCCATCGGTGTCCCCTACTGACCGTGGGCAGGGCGGGGAATTTTTGCGGAGATAAATCTCAACGCTGACCCAGCTGGGACTTGAACCTGGGAACTACAAATTAAGAGCCTGGCCCGGTACCGACTGAGCCACCCCTGCCCCGAAAAATCAAAGGAAGGAGATAGTATCTGCATTTTAATAAGCAGAGCACTCTTATTGTAACTGTTATTACATTACACTGTTATTTGTAACATTCATTCTGGTAGTAGACATTAGACATTTATTCCCATTGAATAGACAGTTATACATTTCTTATAAAGAATTTTGCATAACATATTTTCTAAAAATTATGTATTCAACTTTAGGAATTTAATTAATTTAGTAGTAGTAGTATTTTTATTTTCTATAATTGTTAATAGTATAAAAGCAGGAAACTTGATGCTTTTGATTCTAGATGCTTACGCAGTATTTTGGGCATTAGGTGGTTCAACTTTGTAAGTAATGATGAGGTTAGGAAAAGGAGTCGATAATATCCTTTAAATAGCATATTGGGCAGAGATAGACTCCGTTGGTTTGGTCATGTTGCCCGTAAGGATAATTATAGAACACTGAATAGGGTTATGAACAGTGTGCCTAAAGGCCTCAGAAAGAGAGGGGAAGCCTAGGATGCGGTGGGCAGACAATGTCAAACAGGACCTTATTAGAATTGGTGTGCAGTGGCCAGATGCAGCAGATGTAACTCAGGACAGATATGCTTGGAGAACTAAATTGTACGGTTTGGTTGGACTTCCGTAGCTCATGGCTGCTTGAGGATGATGATGATGATGATAAAAGCAGATTTTAGCATCTCAAAAGAGTAGATTCGTTCGTGAGATCTTCATAGAGAAACAATTTAAATTGTCAACATCAGATGTGAGACTGAAGAAAACACACACAAAAAAAATAAATCAGGAACAAAATAAAAATGCGAATAAAATTTCTAGTAATCCAAAAAGTGCAAAAAAAACTATGCCTAGAATTTTAATGCAAAAAGAAAAAGGTTCCACATCATCTAGTTTCAAAATGTAATTCTTGATATCTTTACTAAACTACTACAACTACAAACTACTACTAACAACCAAAACAATTAACGAAATGGATCGGTTTCAACATCTTAGTTCGCTCGGAATTAATCTGCAAGTCTGTTGTTACATACTTGATCATCAAAGCCTGTTATACATACTTGATCATCAAAGCCTGTTGTACATACTTGATCATCAAAGCCTGTTGTACATACTTGATCCTCAAAGCCTGTTGCACATACTTGATCATCAAAGCCTTTTGCACATACTTGATCATCAAAGCCTTTTGCACATACTTGATCATCAAAGCCTTTTGCACATACTTGATCATCAAAGCCTGTTGTACATACTTGATCATCAAAGCCTGTTGTACATACTTGATCATCAAAGCCTGTTGTACATAGTTGATCATCAAAGCCTGTTGTACATACTTGATCATCAAAGCCTGTTGTACATACTTGATCATCAAAGCCTGTTGCACATACTTGATCATCAAATCCTGTTGTACATACTTGATCATCAAAGCCTTTTGCACATACTTGATCATCAAAGCCTGTTGTACATACTTGATCATCAAAGCCTGTTGTACATACTTGATCATCAAAGCCTGTTGTATATACTTGATCATCAGAGCCTGTTGCACATATTTGATCATCACAGCCTGTTGCAAATATTTGATCATCAATGCCTGTTATACATACTTGATCATCAAAGCCTGTTGTACATACTTGATCATCAAAGCCTGTTGTACATAGTTGATCATCAAAGCCTGTTGTACATACTTGATCATCAAAGCCTGTTGTACATACTTGATCATCAAAGCCTGTTGCACATACTTGATCATGAAAGCCTTTTGCACATACTTGATCATCAAAGCCTGTTGTACATACTTGATCATCAAAGCCTGTTGTACATACTTGATCATCAGAGCCTGTTGCACATATTTGAGCATCACAGCCTGTTGCAAATATTTGATCATCAATGCCTGTTGTACATATTTGATCATCAAAGCCTGTTGTACATACTTGATCATCAAAGCCTGTTGTACATACTTAATCATCAAAGCCTGTTGTACATACCTGATCATCAAAGCCTGTTATACATACTTGATCATCAAAGCCTATTATACATACTTGATCATCAAAGCCTGTTGTACATACTTGATCATCAAAGCCTGTTGTACATACTCGATCATCAAAACCTGTTGTACATACTTGATCATCAAAGTCTGTTGTACATACTTGATCATCAAAGCCTGTTGTACATACTTGATCATCAAAGCCTGTTGTACATACTTGATTATCAAAGCCAGTTGTACATACTTGATCATCAAAGCCTGTTGTACATACTTGATCATCAGAGCCTGTTGCACATATTTGAGCATCACAGCCTGTTGGAAATATTTGATCATCAATGCCTGTTGTACATACTTGATCATCAAAGCCTGTTCTACCATGAAACTCATCAACGACTTTAATGATAGAGTTCATCTCCGAACATCACTTTCCAAATGAAACAAACATTAGCATAATTTAAATGGAATACTTTTAGATTTCTGGATCAGTGATCTTCAAAATTTCTCACTGAAGAACTCTTTGAAAAAAACCACGTAGATTCTATTTATTTTTATTTTAAACTTGTAGCATAGACGTAATAGCTTCACTAATGCCAACTCAAGTAACAAATCCAGATTAAATTTAATTGATATTTTTGCAAGAAAAAAACAACAACGTTGTAGTGACCATAGAAAGACATTTTCAGTTTTATTTACGTGCATTGCAAGTTGACGAATCGTACTCTAATCTGATGAATACTGCATCTAAGATCCCAATCTCCCCTTTCTAAAACTTTCCCCGGAACATAATCAATCGCAAAATAACACGATAAACGCGACGAAACACGGTCTTATCCATCACCTGTTCTAACACTAAATTAATCACTTCAAGCCTTAACAATTTTAACAAACGACTATAAACTGAATGTAAATAACAGAATCTTAATTATTAGTTTAACCGCAAGGTTACCTTAATGTAGTAACACGAAAACCATCATCCCCCCCCCCCGCTTACACAGAACACCCAACCACCATGGGTGATTAATATAAAGAAGAAAATTATACTAAAGTGGGAACATCTGATCTTACAGAGCCGAAGGGACTGTTTAGCAAGGTTGAGTTGTGTTACCTCTGAGCGGTACTTCCTTTGCATACAGGGGCGGGGGTGGCTCAGTCGGTAGCGCGTCAGGCTCGTAATCTGTAGTTCCCAGGTTCGAGTCCCAGCTGGGTCAGCGTTGAGATTTATCTCCGCAAAATTCCCCGCCCTGCCCACGGTCAGTAGGGGACACCGATGGGCTTGGAAAGGCCGCCGTCCGTCGGATGGGACGTTAAGCCGTGGCCCCGTGTGCGGGAGAGCCATACCCTGTGCACGTTAAAGAACACGCAGGATGGCCTTGACGGGAGGCTACCATCTGTCTCCCAACAGCTGTTCCAGTGGGTCCCCTCCCCCAACCTTCTCTGAGCCTTCGGGGTCCATGTGACCTGGCCATTTAGCCCATGGTGTGCAAAAAAGTGCCGCTCAGAGGTAAAACAACCCAACCCAACTTTTGCATACAAATGGGCTAAATGGCCAGGCCACAAGAACCCCGAGAGTTTAGAGAAGCATTTATAAAAGGGGATGGACTCGACAGCTGTTACGAGACAGATGGTAGTCTCCCGTCAAGCCCATCCAACTGATCTTTAAAGTTCACAGGATATGGCTCTCCCGCACACGAGGCACGGTTACAGTCCCATCCGACGGACGGCGACCTGTCCAAACCCATCGATGTACCCTGTATTGAACAAAGGATCCGTATATCATGGGTCAAGTCATTCCTACGATGTAGGGGAGCGGGGGTGGCTCAGTCGGTAGCGCACCAGGCTCGTAATCTGCAGTTCCAAGGTTCGAGCCCAGCTGGGTCAGCATTGAGATTTATCTCCGCAAAACTCACCGCCTTGTCTACGGTCAGTAGTGATACCGCTGGGCTTGGAAAGGTCGTCGTCCGTCGGATGGGACGTTAAGCCGTGGCTCCGTGTGCGGGAGAACCATACCCTGTGCACGTTAAAGAACACGCTGGTTGACCTTGACGGGAGGCTAACATCTATCTCCTAACAGCTGTTTCATTGTGTCCCATCCCCCAATCTTCTCTGAGCCTTCGGGGTCCTTGTGACCTGACCA
The DNA here is from genome assembly GCA_038380435.1 of Ryuthela nishihirai. Lineage (NCBI taxonomy): Eukaryota > Metazoa > Arthropoda > Arachnida > Araneae > Heptathelidae > Ryuthela > Ryuthela nishihirai. Next base: position 61,490,778 of record JAWZYU010000029.1, on the reverse strand, counting down.
TTTAGCCCATTTTTGTGCAAAGAAAGTACCGATCAGAGGTAAAACAACTCAACTCAACCTACGATGTAGCAACGGCAGATCCGAAAGCCAGGACCTTTCAGAAGAGAGAAGAGGAGGGGGGGGGGGGGGGGTCCTGGACCTCTCCTCCCCGAAAATCAGGTCATCTTGTGCGAAATCTCAAACTTGTCTGCCTGCTTTGAAATCCCAAACAATTAGCCCCATAGTATACGACCGACATTAAAATTAGATTTAAAAAACAACTACATTATTTCATTCCATACAGAATATCCTTTTAACCTTTCCTGTTCGGTGGAATATTTTAGAAATTGAGAAACCTTTCTTCTCCGGATCCCCCCCCCCCGGGACTATATAATCGAAACCTCCCCGAAACTAAATTCTCCAGCCTCCTTAAAACTAAATCCTGGTGGTGGTGGTGGTGGGGGGGGGGGGGGGGGTATAATGGTCATCTGAGCCTCAAACTCAAAGGGACCTTAAATTTTTATGCTTGTTAATTTTTCGATATTTGATACAAGAGTAAAAGATGCGATTTAAAAGAATACATTTTTTTTTAATTGACGAACCTCGGATAAGGCACGGATGTTTCTTTTCTGGTGTCTTTCTGCTGAGATCTCTCCTTATACTTACATACCCTTTTACTGCACATTACAATAACAAGCTCCTTTTGGAGCTGCTTGAGGGCTAAAAACATTTATGCAGATTTTACTAAATTTTAATTATAAATATTTTAAATAATAATAATGACTTGATTTTCATTTTGGCTAGCGGTGTCAAAAGTTGAAAATGACCTACGCGTCTCTGGACCTGTGAGAGCAGGCACGTGCTTAGGATTTAGTTTCGAGAGGAGGGGAGAATTTTATTTAGGGGAGGTCCGAGAATTTAGCTTCGGAAGAGGGGGCATCTGAAAATAAGACGAGTAGGGTTTTCCACTTACTAAAATATTCCACCGAAAAGGAAAGGTTAAAATAATATTCTATACGGAATGAGATTTTATAGTTGTTTTTTCTTTAATCTAATTTTTGTAGAGAGATTTTATAGTTGTTTTTTTATGTAATTTCTGTGTCGGATATAAAATGTGGGACTAAAATGAAATTATATAATTATACAAAGACAAATTGTTTTGGATTTCAAAGCAAGTAGACAATTTTAATTTTGAGATTTAATATAAGGCAGCAAGATTTCCTGGAGGGGATTATGATATTCCGGACTCCTCCCCCCCTCTGGTACGTCCCTGTGTGAGAAGACCTGCCGCTCTACATTCCTAAACTGGAAGAACGCATATCGACACTAGCGCATATGAAAATCTCGTTTTCAAAGAGAATGAAGTTTTTCTTTTGCCTGCTCTTTCACTCCTTAACAGTTTTAATTTGAGCTAGCGGATGATGGGTAAATGTAAATAGAATATTATATTAATTATACAACATAAAAGTATTCGTCTTTTAATTTTCAAATTTAAAAAGTTTCATTTTCCGCAGCTCTCTCAGAAAAATGGGTAGATTATTGCTCAGTGAAATATCTTTTAAAACACTACCACTAAAATTTCAAATTTTTACTATATATATTATTTGAAAAGTTTAATAACATTTTTCCCAGAGAGGTTCTAGGGAGAAGAAGGCTAGCTTCGCACAAGCGTAAGTGGCGCCGTTCTGCGGAATTTTGCCGAAGCTGAACGTGGCAAATTGATGTGCAGGCACAAAAACAACTGTAAGGGGCGAACTGCGCATACGCAGTGCAATCATTTTAGCCCAATGCAGCTATGGTTTGTCTTACTATTGGTATGTATTTTGCGATTTAACCAGTGTTTCCAAATGTCTAACAGCCATGGCTGTTTGGCACAGTGGTAGCTGACCCTAAAGTTATTCAATGAGTGTTTTATCTCGTTCAGGAGTACATTTTACGATACCTGGAAACACCGTTGTATGTTTATTTTGAGTAAATTTGCAGAATTTTTAAAATTAATATGTAAATTAATACATTTAATCATCTTGCGAACATGTAAGTCAATGTATGTTGCAGTTTTGTGTTCTCTGGAGCATATCGATGTATATAGATGTCTGCAGTTTGTTCTAATAGTAAATTTTTTTATGGTTGATACGAGAAGTGCCTGATGCCATCTATTGACAATTTATACAACTAAGAAACTCGATATGACTTTTATTGAAAATGTCCAAAATTCTATAAAATGTAATTAAACAAAACATGTTATCTCGCATAGAGCCATAAATTTTAATTTATTGTAATATATTAAATATTGTAGAATATTCAAAATATTAAAATTCTTTTCTTGAGTATAGCTACTATCTGTTTTACAAAATAGGACATTATTAAAGAAAATAATTTTAACTACTCCTTGTGAAAAGAAAATTATGATGGCAAAATTTAAGAAATGAATACTTTGAACAGAGCTAAAGTGAATGTAAAATTAGTGACATGGGGTAAGCCATTGAAAACCTTGCAGGGCTGTGGAAAAATAACGCAAGGAACTGGCTCCTCTCCCTGGCTAGGTGGCTTCACTGCAATGCACGAATTTGCCATATTTAGAGGGCGCTGCAATCGAAAAGTTTACATTACGCCTATGGAAGCTAGCTCTCTTCTCCCTTAGACACTCCTTGGCTAGGTAGTCACTGGAAGGAGAGCTATGCACCAATCCCCTGTGATGATGCATAGAACCAGCCAGGCCTAGCACCTAATGTCCGACCCCGCCTCCGCCTTCTTGTGGTGCAGACCGTTAGTACCTTTCAAAAGAGATACTCTCTTGTGGAAGTGAACGGAAAAGGGAGGGCTGCCAGATTAGTGTGGCCTACTGATCTGGACAACTATGGGTACTTTTCTTTTTTTCTACCTTGCTGAGGAGTGGTCAACCACACAGGGTCCTGGTGCTGACCATATAAACCCACTGGACTGGACAGATATATGGCTCTGAGCTTGATTATGGATCCTGATTTTGCTGCACTGGTGGGCTTCTGTGGAGGGAAAATCTTCCGCTGTGTTTTCTGTTTGTTTGTGGGTTGACAGCCCCAAGTGAATAGATTCACAGGATATGTTTATCAGCTGGTAGATAATCCTGAGCAGAAGTCATCGCAGGCACCTGAACTCTTTGCTTCTATTGGCATCGTCAAATTCTATATTGGAGGAAGTCTTCCAGTGTAGATGGCTTCAGCCTTTAGTGGTGGGGGAACGGGTCTTTGCCCCATATCTGCGATTAGGGGGCTGTTTGATATTTTCGGCATTCCCTCTCTCAATAAACATAGTTTCTTTAAACATCCCATTAACCATTTTCTCTCCATAGGTAGTTGGAATGTGAGGACTCTGCACAGAGATTTTTCTTTTGATGTCCTCACACAAGAATTCCATCATTATAATTTAGATATTCTCGGCTTGCAAGAGACCAGATGGACAGATAAAGGTCAGATTCTTAAAAAGAATCTTAAATTTCTCTTTTCAGGGAGGGACGACAATAAGCATCACCAAGGCGTGGGTCTGCTTCTCAACAGACACGCTAGTGATGCTCTTCTAGGATATGAGTGCATTAATGAAAGGTTTCTTACAGCAAAATTTAAGACAAGCGTTAAAGACCTGAATGTTATCTGCTGTTATGCCCCCACTGAGGATGCCGATGAGGATGAGAAGGATAGGTTTTATGAACAACTTCAGGATATTTTGAATTCTGTCAAGAAAGGAGATATTACCCTTGTTCTTGGTGACTTCAATGCCAAAGTTGGTACTGATTCTGACCTTTGGGGAGGGGTGATTGGCCCTTTTGGTATTGGTAGCTGCAATGGCAATGGGCAACGTCTCCTACAGGTAAGTAAACTCAATGGATTCAGAATAACCAACACTTATTACAAACACCGCGACATACATAAGTACACATGGGTTTCACGTGATGGGGTGCATAAGAATATGATTGATTATTTATTAATTAACTGCAAATGGGCTAGTTCTGTTAGGAATACCAGGGCATATAGGGGAGCTGAAATTGGATCTGACCATTACCTTGTTAAAAGTGTCTTGCAACTTAAACTTAAAAAGTGTTGTGCTAGGGTTAAAAAATTTGCTTTTAATACTGAAGCTCTGAAAGACCCAGTTATAGCCAAAGCTTACCATGATAGGTTACTTAGTCATTATGACAGTAATGGTATGCTTACTACTGAAGTTGAGGAAGAATGGAATAATTTTAAACAGGCTTTTTTGGACACTAACAGTACTCTTTTAGGAAAAAAGGAGCAGAAGAGACGGAATTATCTGAGTGATAAGGCACTTGAGCTTATTTCGGAAAGAAAGAACTGCAGGAATGTCCTTAATCAATACCCTACTAGTCCTAATAGAAAGCATTACAGAGAGCTTAATAAACGTGTAAAAGATCAGTTAGCTGCTGATAAGAATCTTTGGCTTCATGGCTTGGCTGACAAAGCCGAGGAAGCAGTTAGACATCACAACAGCAGAGAGCTGTACCAGATAGTTAACATTTTGTGTGGTAGAAAACGGACAGGCATACAGGAATTGAAGGATAAACAAGGTAAAGTTATAGAAGGGGAGGATTCTGTCATGGCTAGGTGGGCTGAGCATTTCAGTGATGTTCTAAATAATGTAGTTAGCTGTACTCCCGTTGTTTGCAATGATGACAGATGCATTGGCGGCTTTAATGTTGGCCCTATAACACAATCTGAAGTTATTTTGGGTATTTCTAAACTTAAACTTCATAAATCCCAGGTGTAGATGAAATTACTACGGAAATGCTTAGAGCTGGGAATGTTTCTGTTACCATTTGGATGACTGAAATTCTGAATATCTTTTATGATAAAGGCATGGTTCCTAAGGATTTTACCAGAGCTATTGTTATCCCTATTTTCAAAAAAGGTGATCGCAGTTCTTGTGATAACTATAGGGGTATTAGCCTACTCTCTGTTCCAGGTAAAGTTCTTTCCATGATTGTGCTTAATAGAATTAAGAATCTGGTTGACAATCAATTGCGTGATGAGCAATGTGGATTCAGAAGTGGTAGGGGATGTGTGGATCAGATATTTTCACTTAGGCAGATTCTTGAGAAATGTTTAGAGTTTCAGAAACCTCTGGTTGCTAGCTTTGTTGATTTCAAAAAGGCTTTCGGCTCTGTTGATCGGCATAATTTGTGGTTGATTGTGAGATCATATGGTATACCTGACAAGTTAGTTAACATAATGAAAGCTCTCTATAATAACAATGAGTCGTGTGTGAGAGTTGGTACGGCTTGTAGCAATTGGTTTAGCATTACTTCTGGTGTTCGACAAGGGTACATTTTGTCTCCTTTTCTCTTTAGCTTGGTTATTGATTATGTTATGCGAAATTCACTTCAAGGGAAAGATTTTGGCCTTAAATGGGCTGGGGATACGAAAATTTCTGATTTAGATTATGCTGATGATTTAGCCCTTTTGGCAAATGATGTTGATGAGATGAACTCTTTCATTCGAGCTGTTGATGAAACTGATAGTAGAGTAGGTTTGGTTATAAACAGAGAGAAAACTAAAGTGATGAAAATTGGTCAGGCAGGCTGTGATTCAGTTAATCTGAATGGTTGCAGTCTTGAGCAGGTGTCACAGCTTAATTATCTTGGGAGCTATGTAACAGATAATGGTGATGTGCGGCATGAGATTAACAGACGAATAGGGATTGCTGCTGGGACTTTTAAGAATCTGTGGAGAGTGTGGAGAAATAGGAGTATACACCTAAAGACTAAAATTAGACTCTATAATAGTTTGGTTCTTTCTAGGGTTAGTTATGATAGTGAAACTTGGACACTTTGTAAACAAGATAACAGGAAACTAGATGCTTTTGATTCCAGATGCTTACGCAGTATCTTGGGCATTAGGTGGTTCAACCTTGTAACTAATGATGAGGTTAGGCAAAGGAGTTTGCAACCTCCTTTAAGCAGCATATTGTGCAGAGAGAGACTCCGTTGGTTTGGCCATGTTGCCGGTATGAATAATTATAGACTGGCGAATAGGGTTATGAACAGTGTGCCTAAAGGCCTCAGAAAGAAGGGGAGACCTAGGATGCGGTGGGCAGACAATGTCAAACAGGACCTTGTTAGAATTGGTGTGCAGTGGCCAGATGCATTTAGCTCAGGATAGACTTGCTTGGAGAACTAAATTGCATGGTCTGGTTAGACCTCCGTAGCCCATGGCTGCTTGATGATGATGACGACGACGACGACGACGACGACGATGATGATGATGATGATGATGATGATGAGTCAAAAATTTCATATATTAGCCTTCTGTTATAAGTGGTGTTGGAAGACGACTCTCTGGACAGCTGTTGGGAGACAGACGGTAGCTTCCCGTTAAAGCCATCCAGCATGTTCTTTAACTTTCAGAGAGTATTGCTCTCCGCACAAGGGGCCACAGCTTAAGGTACTATTCGACGGACGGCGGCCTTTTCAAACACATAGGAGCTCCCTATTGACCGTGGACAGGAAAAGGAGTTTTGCGGAGATAAATCTCAACGCTGAACAGGCGGATCTCGAACTTGGGAACTACAGATTACGAGCCTAACGAGCTATCCACTGACGACGCCCCCCCCCCCCAAAAAAAAATTTCCATTCATTTCAATTACATTATTTCCTTTCTTCATGGTTGTGAGAGCAAAAAAAAAGAAAATGTATAGGAAATAAAAGAGTACAATTCATAATACCCCACCGCCACTTCGTGTGCCTAAGGGCGAATGTAAATCCATTCCTGGGAGCAGTGTAACATTTGTAGCAGGGATCTGGAGGACTCCAGAGAAGCAGGAATGTTCAAGCAATCGAAATGATATGTCTAATGCGCTGCCTATTACCCATTGCTATGACTTTAAACAAGAGTTAGTATGTAATGTCACATAAAACTCTCTGCTACAGCCAGATCTGAGCATACCCCTAATTATGGTTGCTCCCAGAATCAATTCCCATATTAGGGTTGCTCCCCCTAGCAAATGAAGTGTTCCAAGGTCCCAGAGGATCATAAATTTGATATTGGGGACACCCTGAATTATCTACAGCTACAGACTGTAGTTTCCTGTTAAAGCCATCCAGCATGTTCTTTAACTTCCAGAGAGTTGCTCTCCGCACAAGGGGCCACAGCTTAACGTACCATTCGACGGACAGCGGCCTTTTCAAGCACATAGTAGCTCCCTATTAACCGTGGACAGGAAAAGGAGTTTTAATGTACTAAATTTTTGACTGCACTTAACTATATGGATAATTCTTATACTTTTTATTCTAATATTATTACTGGTGACTCTTGTGCTAATTTAATATTAATGCTTATTTATATATATAAGTAAGCGTATTAAATCAGAAGAAGCAATTTTTAAGTGTATTTGGGTTCACTGCGTTACCAAATATTAGATAATTTCCATGTTATGTCAATAAGTGTCTGACATCGCAGCTCTATAACTTCTAAAATATGCACTTAATAGAAAAATGTGATTGAATATAAAGTTCAAAATCAATCCTGTTCAAATCTCGATTTTCAAAAATATTCGTTCGGTATTTAAAGTGTTATGAAAACTGGAATATTTAACAATAAATTATCTTGTTTAATAAAAATCATTGATAACTGTCTAATATTTAAAATAATCGTTACGTAAACATCTAAAATACATATAATTTGAATAAATGGTTTGGAAGATTGGTGGATCAACTATAAATAATTTTAATATTTTTTTTCTCTATTATCTTTACTACCATTCTTAATGAAGTATATAGATTTATAATAAACTACTCTACAGTCGCTCAAAAAATGTCCGAACACTATGGTTGATTACGTAATTCCGAAAAAAATATCTGGCAACGATTTTTTTTATTATGATTAATCTTGAAAAAATATTAAATATAGTGGTTAGCGCTCTTGGCTACTGATGTAAGAGACCTGGGTTCGAGCCCCGTGTAAGGCATGGATGTTTGTGTTGTTTTTCTGCTGAGGTCCCGTTTTATTCTCAGACCTTCTACTATGGCGAAAAAAGTCAGGCTCTTGTCACATCTTTGTGGTAAGCAGCTATTTGAGGGGGTATTTATTTATTTATTATTTATTTATAAGTATTGTCAAAATAATACCTAAGTATTATATAAGACATTATATGTATAAACAATAAAAATGCCAATCAGGAAAAGTTACTTCAAAGATTAAAAAAATCGATGCCTACAGTAATTTGAAAAGTTTTTATAATTGCTTTTTAGCGCCCATTAATTTTGAAATGGTGTTTAGGACTTGCGACATAGAGTTACAACGGCATAGTGTCGTAGGGTTTGCCATTGGATTTCTTCAAACCATCCAGACATGTCCTTACAGCTTCATGGATGTCTACCTCCAAAGTCTCCCATGCGACCGACGGTGGCCATTCAAAGGCCATCGGTGTCCTCTACTGGCCTGGAGTTTTTCGGAGATAAATCTCAACGCTAGCCCAGCTGGGACTTGAACCTGGGAACTGCAGATTACGAGCCTGGCGCACTGTCGACTGAGCCAACTGCTGTCCTTATTGGAGAAGGAACTAGAAAGAGAGATATGAAGAGAGGATGTGTGTGAAAGCTCTTCGGATATTGATCCCTATTCATCATCTTGTTTGGGAATGATTGCAGTTATGTTTTAACACTGAAAATTTTCCATCTGTTCCACGATGGGCCACGCCTGCCTTCCTTTTGCTGCACAAACATCCTCCTAGTAATTTAGTGAGAACTAACCTATGATTACGGTCTGACCAGAGCCAACCTGTTACAGTGTAAGATGAAAAACGTGACTTTTGTCTTTTTCCAAATGACATTTACTTTATTTATTTGTTTCAGGTCTTTTCTTTTCAAATGATCCAGCATGGAAAGAGAATCGTCGTTTCACACTTCAGGCCCTTAAAGAATCAGGACTCGGAAAAAACAGTTTGGAGGTCCACATCCACGAAGCTGTAAGGACATGTCTGGATGGTTTGAAGAAATCCAATGGCAAACCCTACGACATTATGACGCTGTTGACCCGCAACGTCACTTCGGTCCTTACCCAATTCTTGTTCGGAGGAAATTTCGAGCGGTACGAAGAAGAAATAATAAAACTACGCGACAGCATAAGAAGGTTTTTTGAAGAAGCTCTTGGTCCAAGGCAATTGTTAATTGGTAATGTTTTCAGGTAATAAGCATTTCTTTCTTTATCTTTAACTATTATTATTTGTAGTGGCACACTCAAGATTTGAAAATGGGGAGAGGGAGGTGTCCATTTTTTTCGGTGCAATATCTTTAGTCTTGTAAAGGAGGAATTGGTTGGGTTGGGTTGTTTTACCTCTGAGCGGCACTTTTTTGCACACCATGGGCTAAATGGCCAGGTCACATGGACCCCGAAGGCTCAGAGAAGGTTGGGGGAGGGGACCCAGTGCAACAGCTGTTGGGAGACAGATGGTAGCCTCCCGTCAAGGCCATCCAGCGTGTTCTTTAACGTGCACAGGGTATGGCTCTCCCGCACACGGGGCCACGGCTTAACGTCCCATCCGACGGACCGCGGCCTTTCCAAGCCCATCGGTGTCCCCTACTGACCGTGGGCAGGGCGGGGAATTTTGCGGAGATAAATCGCAACGCTGACCCAGCTGGGACTCGAACCTGGGAACTACAAATTACGAGCCTGGCGCGCTACCGACTGAGCTACCCCCGCCCCAGGAGGAATTGGTAAAGAGTAAAATTAGTAACACAGAACTCGTATACGAGTTCAGGATAGAAAAGCGTAGAGTATGGACAGAAAAACATCATTCTCGAAAAGTGTTAAAAATAATAAAGGGCATGTACGGAAATCTCGCGAAAGCCGTGGGGGGGGGGGGCGAAGTAAGGGTGTGTGTGAAAGTTGCAGCAATAGAATTATAAACTTCGATGAAATCACGGTCCTCATATGGATAATCGAAACGTTTCGCTTCAGTGAAAATTAATTATTAGCAAAATATGATCTGGAAATAGATTTTGAGTTATATGAAACGAGGGTAAGCATTCGAATCCAGGTTCTCCACACTACTGGAATTGGAACATTCTGATAATGAGTTTTTCTGAATTGGGCTGGATTGTTTTATCTCTGAGCAGTGCCTTTGCGAACACAGTGGGCTAAATGTTGAGGTGACGGAAACCCCAACAGCTCAAAGAAGGTTGGTGGAAGAGATCCCACTGGAACAGCTGTTAGGAGACAGATAGTAGCCTCCCGTCAAGGCTATCCAGCTCTTTAACGTGTACAGGGTATGGCTCTCCTGTACAGAAACTGAATTCTTACGTTCCATCCTATGTACGGCGATGGTCTTGCGTTCCATCCTATGTACGGCGATGGTCTTCGTTCCATCCTATGTACGGCGATGGTCTTACGTTCCATCCTATGTACGGCGATGGTCTTACGTTCCATCCTATGTACGGCGATGGTCTTCGTTCCATCCTATGTACGGCGATGGTCTTACGTTCCATCCTATGTACGGTGATTTTCTTAAGCCCATCGGTATCTCCTTTCTGACCTAGGAAAGGATGGGGTTTTGCGGAAACAAATCTCAACGCTGTGACAGTTATGAGTTGAACCTGGAACGGGCGGTGGTTGGATCAGTTGGTAGCACACGAAGCTCGTAATCTATAATTCCCAAGTTCCAGTTCGACTTTTCCAGCGTTCAGATTTATGTCCTCTAAACCCCTACTTTACCCTCGGTCAGAATGACTACTAATGAGCTTGAAAGGGACGACTTTTGCCTGATGGGATGTTAAACCGCATCGCCGTGTGCAACAGAACCACACTTTTTGCATGTTAGAGAACACGCTGGATGGCCTTGACGGGAGGCGTCCATCGTATCTCAACAGCTGTCCAGTGGATCCACTTTTCCACACTTCTCTGAGCTCTTGGGGTCCTTGTGACCTGACATTTAGCCTACTGCGTTAAAAAAAAGTGTCGCTCAGAGATAAAACAGCCCAACCACAAGGGCTCAGAGATGTTTGGGAAAAGGATCCACTGGATAGATGTTATAAAGCAGTTGGAAATCCATCGTCAAGGTCATCAAGTGTGTTTTTAACGTTGACAGCGTATGGTTCTTGTGCATAAGGGGTAACCCCTTAATGTCCCATGAAACTCAAGGTCGCCTTTACAAGCACATCGGTACCCTCTTTCTCACCGAGGGAAGGATGATCCAAAAAATCATAAAATGAATCTCGCTCAATTTTTTATTATTTTTTTTTCGTACCAATATTTTATACGTATAACTAAAGAATTTGTTTATTCACAGTACTCATTAAAATCTATATTTTGTTTTTTAATGAAGATATTTCCTTGATTCCTTAAAAGCATAGTTTCTCCCAATTCATTATTTTTGAAAAAATATATGCTTTCGCTTTTAAATAGAGAATTTTTCCTGTGATTATTAGTTCTTTCTAGTTACTCTTCCTTAAGTTAGGATTTACACTCCAGTCGAAGATAAATTTAAATGCAGGCACAGTTGAGATCTAATTACTTTGATAGAATAAATATAACTCAGTTCCATGCCATTCCGCAGAGTAAGATTAAAACGCTTACAAAATTCTGTCACAAACCAATTCGGATCTTGTACTTTTAATAAAACGTTATTTTTCAGTTTGATGAATGAAGTTGTTTGAAGTGACAAAATGTTTGTTATAGAGTCATGTGTTTGTAATATCAGTCATGTGAGAACAATGATAACTATGCTGTTTCTGTTCCAGCTATAAACAGAGTAATTTATTTGGTATTACTTTTATATCCAGGTATGTGATTTTTCCTCTGATGCCATCATCAAAAGTCTTACGAGAGATTAAGGATGATGTGAATTCCGTCATCAACAAAATAATTGATGAACATGAGCAAACAATCGACAAAGATAATTTGAGAGAATTCATCGACATGTATCTGGATGAGAAGAGGAAGCTGAAAGAGAAAGGAAGCGAGAAGGCAGATTACTTTACTGGTTGGGTTGGGTTGTTTTACCTCTGAGCGGCACTTTTTTGCACACCATGGGCTAAATGGCCAGGTCACATGGACCACGAAGACTCAGAGAAGGTTGGGGGATGGGACCCACTGGAACAGCTGTTGGGAGACAGATGGTAGTCTCCCGTCAAGGCCATCCAGCGTGTTCTTTAACGTGCACAGGGTATGTCTCTCCCGCACACGGGGCCACGGCTTAACGTCCCATCCGACGGACGGCGGACTTTCCAAGACCATCGGTGTCCCCTACTGACCGTGGGCAGGGCGGGGAATTTTGCGGAGATAAATCTCAACGCTGACCCAGCTGGGACTCGAACCTGGGAACTACAGATTACGAGCCTGGCGCGCTACCGACTGAGCCACCCCCGCCCCTACTTTACTGGTAAATGATGTAATTAAACGATTTAAATGTTGTTGTTTTTTATGAAAAAAGAATTTTCTTGTTGTCAATGTTAAATAAATGAATTTAAGAAAATCTGAATTATTGTCGAATTTTTTTCACTAAGCAAGATTTTTCTCAACGAGATTTGTGTTTTTTACCTTAATATTCAGGGAAGGATCCAGAGAAAAATGCAGGGATTATGAGTGAGGTACCAAACTGGGGCATACACATATACATAACGCATCGTCAACATATTATTAACACCTTCCCAATTCTTCGTCGTATGCATCATTGTACAGTTTCTGAATTTCAAAGTTTTAAATTCTCTGCGCATAGTTCTCGTTGAAATGAGTTTTGAAGTATTACTAGCCCTCTCTCAGCTGATGAATCTCTTGTTGCTGATAAACTCTGTTTTGCTTTACAGTTCGTGCTACAAACACTTGTCCCTGTCTGTCAGAGCCTTTTTCCTCCTGCATTTGCTACGATTGGAGTACGTTTATTGAGACCGTTACCATTTCCCATACATTTGGGCTATTGTGCTCATTATGTGTTTAATAGGACTGCACTGACGTAGAATACTTAGGCCAGTATACAATTTTGCATACACTGGCATATTTCGTGGTATATTTTCACGAACGATACAATGTTCATAATAATTTGTCCAGGTAGTGTACATAATTGCATTAAAAATTGTGACGATCAGCAGAGTTAAAAATCTTTTTGATTTTTACAAAGCCACTAATCACTAAAACTAATGCAAGAAATTAATTTTTCTCTAGACTAAGCTCCGAATATCGAAATTTTATTAGTTAACAACCTTTTTTAATAGCATTTTTTTCTCCGAAATCCTTAGTTGTGAATTAAGTGCTACTGAACAGTAAAGCAACCAGAACTGAAATCCAACTAGCACCGCAATTGCTTTTCATATTTATGTGAAAAATTCAAAGCGGGTTGGGTTGGGATGTTTTACCTCTGAGCGGCACTTTTTTGCACACCATGGGCTAAATGGCCAGGTCACATGGACCCCGAAGGCTCAGAGAAGGTTGGGGGAGGGGACCAACTGGAATAGCTGTTGGGAGACAGATGGTAACCTCCCGTCAAGGCCATCCAGCGTGTTCATTAACGTGCACATGGTATGGCTCTCCCGCACACGGGGCCACGGTTTAACGTCCCATCCGACGGACGGCGGCCTTTCCAAGCCCATCGGTGTCCCCTACTGACCGTGGGCAGGGCGGGGAATTTTGCGGAGATAAATCTCAACGCTGACCCAGCTGGAACTCGAACCTGGGAACTACAGATTACGAGCCTGGCGCGCTACCGACTGAGCCACCCCCGCCCCCAAATTCACAGCGGACAATTAAAAAAGAATGTAAAGATGTAAAAAAAAATCACTTTAATAACCTATACAGGTAAAATTGAGAAGCGGAGGTAAGATCAATCGATAGAACGCCAAGCTCGTAATCTGCAGTTCCCAGGTTCGAGTTTCAATTGTGTCAGCATTCCCATTTATTTCCGCTAACTACACCCTTCTCTAGCTAAGGAATACCAATGGCCTTGGAACGGTTCGCCGTCCATCCGATGACTTTATGCGGCGTGCAGGAAGGCCATACCCTCGGTACGTTAAAGAACTCGCTGGATTATCTTGAAGGGAGGTTACCATTTACTTCAAACACCTATCCAGTGGATCCCCTTCCATCAAACTTCTTTGAGCCCCTTGGGTTCCTTGTGATCTGACCTTTGAGCCCATTGTATTCAAAAGAGTGCTCGTCAGAGTTAAAACAACCCAATCTGCAAATTCAACATATCATGTATGTTTTGGAAGAGGAAAAGCGAAAGTTTGTTTTGCACCTTAACAAGTTTTAATAGATCATTTTCATAGCTCAAAACTGGAAGGAAGATGGCTTGGGCGTGGAGCTCAAAATAATGACTACCTTGTCACCATTACCATCAACAATACATAATCGGAAGGAGCTCATATTTTGAATCATTGCATCTGTTGGCACGTACACACTAAGAAAAGTACTGGATCAAATGAAAAATAAAGAAAATGAAGAGTCTAAGTGGAGGGGGGCGGGACGAGGGCAAGGGACTATGTCCCCCCTTCCAGTTCCTCTTGAGAATGTTTAAAAGGGTAATAATAAATAAATAAAAGAATAAATACCCCCTCAAGCAGCTGCTTGCCACAGAGGTCTGACAGGAGCCTGTCAATTTATATGCCATAGTAGAAGGTCTGAGAGGATGGCAGGACCTCAGCAGAATAACGACACATACAGCCATGCCTTACCCGGGGCTCGAACCCAGGTCCCGTAGATCAGTAGCCAAGCGCGCTAACCACTTGGCCACGGGAGGGCTAAAAGGGTAATAGAGGGAAAAATTATTTTAATTTTCTATATTTCACGCATTTTTTAAAGATTTTGAAGACCTCTAAAACGAAGAGGAAAGTGTTATACTGCAATGTAAATCCAGTCTTTTTCCCCTCCCCTTAATTTTACTTTTTACCTGCTTGATTACATCATTTTGCCTCCCCCCCCCGGGGGCGGGGGGGGCTCAGTCGGTAGCGCGCCAGGCTCGTAATCTGTAGTTCCCAGGTTCGAGTCCCAGCTGGGTCAGCGTTGAGATTTATCTCCGCAAAATTCCCCGCCCTGCCCGTGGTCAGTAGGGGACACCGATGGGTTTGGAAATGCCGCCGTCCGTCGGATGGGACGTTAAGCCGTGGCCCCGTGTGCGGGAGAGACATACCCTGTGCACGTTAAAGAACACGCTGGATGGCCTTGACGGGAGGCTACCATCTGTCTTCCAACAGCTGTTCCAGTGGGTTCCCTCCCACAAACTTCTCTGAGCCTTCGGAGTCCATGTGACCTGGCCATTTAGCCCATGGTGTGCAAAAAAGTGCCGCTCAGAGGTAAAACAACCAACAACCCAACTCCCCCTTCCCCCATTTTTCTTATTGATCCGGGCTCAATAGGTATGAGGTGATCCATGGTAGCCTTATATATATATGTTCTTTTGGAATGTAGAGTGCATATTCTATATTCCAGAAGAAGATTGATAGATAAATAAAATGTGATGGCAAGGCTAGAAACCTTTCAACATTGGGCTTCCTGCTATCCAAAACTAGAAAAAGATTCTATATTCTAGAAAAATTTTTATATTTGTATATTTTTTTCTGCTAAACAAAAATATTTTCACAATTTTTTACTTAAAATATGTAGAATTTCCTGATATTGGCTTTATTTTGGCATAATAAATATTTGAAATTATTACATTCATTTGTAATTACCCTGCATTTTAATGTAAAGTGATATCTTAAAACTCTCCGAATAAATCTTCTGAATCAGCCAGTAACAGTAGAAAAAAGTTCCAATTTTATTTCGGATTTTCTGGATTATTCTTATGAGTTTTCAAATGCTTTTGAAACTATAACTAAAATGAATGTATTGGGGGGAAAATAACGATTTTTATGCTTATTTCTCTGATTTATTTATTTAGTAGATCGCCTAAGGGCTACACTCCTTCAATAATTCATCGATGGTACTGTAAACTACTACTTATGCAATCTATATGCTTTTGAGAGCTTTAATTGATCACCCAGAAGTCCAGGAAAAGATTCAGAAGGAGTTAGATGAAGTGATAGGGAAAGAAAGATTCCCAAGTCTTGAAGACAGAAAAAATCTTTCTTACACTGAAGCCACGATTCTCGAATTCTGTCGAATCACAGTTTTGTTTCCATTTATAGTCAACATGGAATGCTCAAGTAAGTACGTATTTTCTGAATTTTCAATGCTAATAAAAACTTTGCAAATAGACTTTTTTTAAAAAAGAATTTATGTATTTTCCTCTATTATTGAAGATAGATTTTCTAAAATATAGCTAATGTTTGTGAAACCATATTCATAACACTAGTTCGTCCGTTCGGAATTATGCCTAGTATATAATATAATGATATTTTGTTTAAGACAATATATTAAAAGTTTACAATGATATAAAGTCTTAAGTGTTTCGTTATAGGTATCTGTTAGACAGGGGCGTAGTCATGGGAGATGGGGTAGGCTCTCCCCCCAAAAGTAACTCGGAGTTGGCAAAATTCGAAGCGACTTCGTAAAATCTAGGTGAGTTGTGAAAATTTGTAATTTTTTTTTGGAAAATTAAGGGGAGATGCCAAAATCAAGACAACTTGGCAAATCTAAGGCAGTTTGGAAAATGGAGAGACAGCAAAATTTAGAGCAGTTGGCAAAATTCGAAGCCACTTAGTAAAATACAGGTGAGTTGGCAAAATCTGGACAACTTGGCAAAATCTTAAAGTGTTGGCAAAATTCGGAGTGACTTGGTAAAATCTTGGGGAGTTGGAAAAATTCGGAGTGACTTGGTAAATTCTTGGGGAGTTGGCAAAATTCTGGTGAGATGTGAAAATTTGGATATTTTTTCTGTAAAATTATGGGGAGTTGGCAAAACTTAGAAAATTGGCAAAATCTAAGGGTAGTTGGCAAAAACTAGGGACAGTTGCCAAAATCGAGGGGTAGTTGGAAAATCTAGGTGCAGTTGGCAAAATCGTGGAGAGTTGTCAAAATTCAAGTGAGATGTAAAAATTGCAATCTTTTTCTGTAAAATTATGGCGTTTTGGCAAAATCGAGGAAACTTCGCAATATCTAGGAGAGTTCGCAAATCTTGGGGGAGTTGGCAAAATTCACAGTGACTTTGCAAAAATCAGGTGTGACGTAAAATTGGAATTTTTGCTTTTGTAAAATTGTGGTGAGATGGCAAAATCGAGGAAATTTGGCAAAATCTAGGGCAGTTGGCAAAATTCGAATCCACTTGGTAAAATATGGGCGAGTTGTGAAAATTGCGATTGTTTTTGTGAAATTAAGGAGAGTTGACAAAATCAAAAAATCTTGGCAAAATCTAGGGAAGTTGGCAAAACTGGAAACTACTTGATAAAAGACAGGTGAATTATAAAAATTGGGATTGGGTTTGTGAAATTAAGGAGAGTTGGAAAAACCAAGAACTCTTGGCAAAATTCTGGGGAGTTGGCAAAATTCGAAGCCCCTTGGTAAAATAGAGGGGAGTTTTGAAAATTGTGCCTTTCTTGTGTAATTAAGGAGAATTGATAAAATTCGAAGTGATCTGGCAAATTCAGGGAAGATGTAAAAATTGCAATTTTTTCTGTAAAATTATGGCGAGTTTGCAAAATCTAGAGTAGTTGGCAAAATTCGAATGCACTTGTTAAAATATAGGCGAGTTGTGAAAATTGAGATTTGTTTTGTGAACTTAAGAAGTGTTGGACAAATTGAGGAAACTGAACGAAATGTAGGGCAGTTGGCAGAATTTCTAATCCACTTGGAAAAAATACGGGCGAGTGGTGAAAATTGGGATTGGGTTTGTGATATTCAGGATAATTGACTAAAATCGAGAAAACTGGGCAAAATCTTGGGGAGTTTGAAACGTTTGAAGTGATTTGACAAATTTAGGAGAGATGTAAAGATTAAGATTAATTTCGTGAAATTAAGGAGTGTTCACACTGACTTGCTACAATACAGACGAGATGTAAGTAATTGGAATTATTTCTGTGAAATTATGGATACTTGGCAAAATTGGAATTGGAAGTTAATGGCAAATTACGGTTAGTTGGCAAAAATTCAAAAATGGAAGGCAAATGACAAAATGAAATGAGAGTTGTAACAATTTGCCTCCCCACCCCCTCCACGGAGCGAAAAATCTAAATCTAAGTAAGTTTGCTCAGTTGGCAAAAATTGAAATACGAGTTGTAAAATTTTTGATTTCTCCCCCCTCAACCATAGCCCTTCGCTACGCCCCTGATTCTGATTACACGATTATACATCTGTCATATATTATAACTCTGTGCCATTCCAGGAAGAATCGAATAAATTAAAATTCCATTTAATGTAATTGTTTAAACATTATTATTGTATTTCATTACAATGGGTCTGAGATTTTAACAACGATGAAAGGTAGGTCATTTCGTCAGGCCAGGACTTATCCAGGATTTAGTTTCATAGGGGGGGGGGGAAGTTAAAGAGAATCCGTGAAAGATTCAAGAATTTAATTAATTTCGTACTTTTGTATTATTTTAGAGAGAAAAATGTTTTCTATTAGTTAAAAGAAGAGAACATTTCATCCATAAAAATGTAATAAGGATACGAACTATGAAAGATAACATGTTCTTTATAGAATATAGTTCTATATAGATTATAAAAGATAACTTTTTTTGTTTTGTTTCAAAATACCTTCTGGCCTTTTTTAATGTACATCTTACACGTACATCTAAATGCACTTTAAAATAAATTTTGAAAATTTATAGTTACCGCTTATTTTTTAGTTTAAAGTTAGTGATATTATTATGCTTTCGTTTAATCAAACATCATGTTGCGGATATTGTGTTTACATTATCAAGTACGCATTGTTTGCAATGCGAAAAATCTAAAGTTTGAATGTATGTCTCCTTGTGCACTTGCCCAATAGCAGAGCTAGAGCCAAAGGAGGTCTAAGGAGAAGAAGGCTAGCTTTGCACAAGCGTAAGTGGCGCCGTTCTGCGGAATTTTACCGAAGCTGAACGTGGCAAATTGATGTGCAGGCACAAAAACAACTGTAAGGGGCGATCTGCGCATGCGCAGTACAATCATTTTAGCCCACTGCAGCTATGGTTTGTCTTACTATTGGTATATATATTGCAATTTAACCAGTGTTTCCAAATATCTAACAGCCATGGCTGTTTGGCACAGTGGTAGCTGACCCTAAAGTTATTCAATGAGTGTTTTATCCCGTTCAGGAGTACATTTTACGATACCTGGTAAAGCCGTTGTACGTTTATTTTGAGTAATTTTGCAGAATTTTTAAAATTAATATGTATATTAATACATTTAATCATCTTGCGAATATATATAAGTGAATGTATGTTGCAGGTTTGTGTTCCTTGGAGCATATCGATGTACATTGGCTTCTGCACTTTGCTCTAACAGTGTAATTCTTTTTTTATGGTTGATATGGGAAGTGCCCGCTGCCATCTGTTGAACTTTTTTGTACAAGTAAAAAACTCGATATGTTATTTATTGAAAATATCAGCAATTGTATAAAATATAATTATATAGATCATGTTATCGCACATTGACACATAAATCTCAATTTATTATAATATACTAAATGCTGTAGGTTGTTCAAAATATCAAAATTTTGTTCTTTAGCATAGCTACTACCAGTTTTACAAAATTGGATTTTATTAAGAAAAATGATTACATTGCTTCTAGAATTTTCTGTCTAAACGAAAAGAAATTATTAATGTACCTCATGAAGAAAATTAACATTTTTCAGAGTCAAAGTGTATGTAAAATTAGTCATGTGGTGTAAGCAATTGAAAAATTTGCTCGACGGTGGAAAATAACGCAAGGAACTGGCTCCTCTCCCTGGCTAGGTGGCTTCACTGCAACACACGAATTTGCCATGTTTAGAGGGCGCTGCAATCGAACATTTCACATTACGTCTATGGAAGCTAGCTCTCTTCTTCCTTAGACACTCCTTGGCTAGAGCAAAGGAGGTCTAAGGAGAAGAAGGCTAGCTTTGCACAAGCGTAAGTGGCGCCGTTCTGCGGAATTATACCGAAGCTGAACGTGGCAAATTGATGTGCAGGCACAAAAACAACTGTAAGGGGCGATCTGCGCATGCGCAGTACAATCATTTTAGCCCACTGCAGCTATGGTTTGTCTTACTATTGGTATATATATTGCAATTTAACCAGTGTTTCCAAATGTCTAACAGCCATGGCTGTTTGGCACAGTGGTAGCTGACCCTAAAGTTATTCAATGAGTGTTTTATCCCGTTCACGAGTACATTTTACGATATCTGGTAAAGCCGTTGTATGTTTATTTTGAGTAAATTTGCAGAATTTTTAAAATTAATATGTAAATTAATACATTTAATCATCTTGCGAATATATATAAGTGAATGTATGTTGCAGGTTTGTGTTCCCTGGAGCATATCGATGTACATGGGATTCTGCACTTTGCTCTAACAGTGTAATTCTTTTTTTATGGTTGATATGGGAAGTGCCTGCTGCCATCTGTTGAACTTTTGTACAAGTAAAAAACTCGATATGTTATTTATTGAAAATATCAGCAATTGTATAAAATATAATTAAATAGATCGTGTTATCGCACATTGACACATAAATCTCAATTTATTATAATATACTAAATGCTGTAGGTTGTTCAAAATATCAAAATTTTGTTCTTTAGCATTGCTACTCCACCTAGCTCCTCTCCCTAGCTAGGTGGCTTCACTGCAATGCACGAATTTGCCATGTTTAGAGGGCGCTGCAATCGAAAAGTTCACATTACGTCTATGGAAGCTAGCTCTCTTCTCTCTTAGACACTCCTTGGCTAGAGGCACCAAACTTTGCATGAAAGTTTCCTTCACCCAGAGAGAAGAATATATATTGCTTTTCTGTAATACCAGCTTGGGTCAAACAAAATGGAGTGGGAGGGTTTAAATTTCTGAAAATCCCTTAGACTTAACATTAACATTTTAAAATTATTCAAAATAACTATTGCCACCAATAGATTTGAAAGTAGAAATTCATCAATTAATTTCTGCATTCTCGTGATAAATCCATTGTTCAGTTTGTTGAGTAAAGAGCAGGAGCGTTTCTGTGGAAATTGAAATTTTTAATTAAACAAGAGAGGAACGTGATATTCCTCTTTGAAATGAAAGCTTCGAAAAGAATTCACATCAGAAGTTACAATCATTAACCTAATTTGAAAAATATGTAAAAGTTAATAAATGCACATTTCACAACCCATGTTAAATAATAAATGTTTTAAATACTAAGTTAAGTAAGAAATAATGCTTTTAATAACAATAATTTTTTGTAGTACCTACACATTTTTTGTGCAACTCAGATCATATTTAATTTTTCTTTTTTGGTAAAGTTACACATGTCTGGCAAACTGTATCCGAGGAACTTTGGTGGGTGCGAAGTGATTTGAAAAGGTTCTATTATCTGAGTGAGGCAATACCGTTTTTTAGTGTAGAAACTTCTAACGTGGGAAGAATCATATGATACCTCGAAATATGTACATTTCTTTTCACGCCTAACAGAGAGGGCGTAATTTTTAACCTGAGGGGGAGGGTTACCTCTGAGTTGCACTTTTTTTGCACACAATGGTCTAAATGGCCAGATCACAAGGACCCCGAAAGATCAGAGAAAGTTGGGGAGGGTAACCTCTGGAACAGCTGTTCGGAGATTGATTGTAGCCTCCCCTTCAAAGCCACCCAGCGCATTATTTAACGTGCGCAAGGTATTATGGCTCTCCCTCACACGGAGCCACGGCTTAAAGTCTCATCCGACGGACGACAGCCTTTCCAAGCCCATCGGTGTCCCCTACTGACTGATGGCAAGTCCATCTGTAATTACCCTTCATTTTAATGTAAAGTGATATCTTAAAACTCTACGAATAATTCTTCTGAATCAGCCAGTAACAGTAGAAAAAAGTTCCAATTTTATTTCGGATTTTCTGGATTATTCTTATGAGTTTTCAAATACTTTTGAAACTATAACTAAAATGAATGTATTGGGGGGAAAATAAGGATTTTTATGCTTATTTCTCTGATCTATTTATTTAGTGGATCGCCTAAGGGTACACTCCTTCAATTATTCATCGATGGTACTGTAAACTACTACTTATGCAATCTATATGCTTTTGAGAGCTTTAATTGATCACCCAGAAGTCCAGGAAAAGATTCAGAAGGAGTTAGATGAAGTGTTAGGGAAAGAAAGATTCCCAAGTCTTGAAGACAGAAAAAATATTCCTTACACTGAGGCCACGATTCTCGAATTCTGTCAAATCACAGTTTTGTTTCCATTTATAGTCAACATGGAATGCTCAAGTAAGTACGTATTTTCTGAATTTTCAATGCTAATAAAAACTTTGCAAATAGACTTTTAAAAAAAAAGAATTTATGTATTTTCCTCTATTATTTAAGGTAAATTCTCTAAAATATAGTTAATGTTTGTGAAACCATATTCATAACACTAGTTCGTCCGTTCGGAATTATGCCTAGTATATAATATAATGATATTTTGTTTAAGACAATATATTAAAAGTTTACAATGATATAAAGTCTTAAGTGTTTCGTTATAGGTATCTGTTAGACAGGGACGTAGTCATGGGGGGAGGCTCCCCCCCAAAAGTAACTCGCAGTTGGCAAAATTCGAAGCGACTTCGTAAAATCTAGGTGAGTTGTGAAAATTTGTAATTTTTTTTTTTGGAAAATTAAGGGGAGTTGTCAAAATCGAGGCAACTTGACAAATCTAAAGCAGTTTGGAAAATGGAGAGACGGCAAAATTTAGAGCAGTTGGTAAAATTCGAAGCCACTTAGTAAAATACAGGTGAGTTGGCAAAATCGGGACAACTTGGCAAAATCTTAGAGAGTTGGCAAAATTCGGAGTGACTTGGTAAAATCTTGGGGAGTTGGCAAAATCGGGACAACTTGGCAAAACTTGGGGAGTTGGCAAAATTCGGAGTGACTTGGTAAATTCTTGGAGAGTTGGTAAAATTTGGAGTGACTTGGCAAAATCGCGAGGAGTTGGCAAAATTCAGGTGAGATGTAAAAATTAGGAATTTTTTCTGTAAAATTATGGCGAGTTGGCAAAGCTTTGGGGAGTTCGCAAAATCTAGGGACAGTTGGCAAAATTCAGAGTGACTTGGCAAAATTGTGGGGAGTTGGGAAAATTCAGGTGAGATGTGAAATTTTGGATTCTTTTCTGTAAAATTATGGCGAGTTCGCAAAATCTAGGAGAGCTGGCAAAACTTAGGGAGTTGGCAAAATCTAGGAGCAGTTGGCAAAATTCGGAGTGACTTGGCAAAATCGTGGAGAGTTGACAAAATTCAGGTGAGATGTAAAAATTGCAATCGTTTTTCTGTAAGATTATGGCGTGTTGGCAAAATCGAGGCAACTTCGCAATATCTAGGAGAGTTGGCAAAACTTCGGGGAGTTGGAAAAATTCAGAGTGGCTTTGCAAAAATAAGTTGTGATGTAAAATTGTGGCGAGATGGCAAAAATCGAGGAAACTTGGCAAAATCTAGGGCAGTTGGCAAAATTCGAATCCACTTGGTAAAATACGGGCGATTTGTGAAAATTGGGATTGTTTTTGTGAAATTAAGGAGAGTTGGAAAAACCAAGAACTATTGGCAAAATCTAGGGGAGATGGCAAAATTCGAAGCCACTTGGTAAAATACAGGGGAGTTGTGAAAATTGTGCCTTTCTTGTGTAATTAAGGAAAGTTGATAATATTCGAAGTGACCTGGCAAATTCAGGGAAGATGTAAAAATTGCGATATTTTCTGTAAAATTACGGCGAGTTGGCAAAATTCGAATCCACTTGGTAAAATATAGGCGAATTGTAAAAGATTGAGATTTGTTTTGTGAAATTAAGGAGTATTGGACAAATTATTGAGGAAACTTAACAAAATGTAGGGCAGTTGGTAAAATTCGAATCCACTTGGAAAATACGGGCGAGTTGTGATAATTGGGATTGGGTTTGTAAAATTCAGGATAATTGACTAAAATCGAGAAAACTTGGCAAAATTTGTGGAGTTTGAAAAGTTTGATATGATTTGGCAAATTTAGGAGAGATATAAAGATTGCGATAACTTTCGTAAAATTAAGGAGAGTTGGCCAAATCAAGGGAAAATTCACACTCACTTGCTGCAATTCAGATGAGATGTAAATATTGGAATGATTTCTGTGAAATTATGGCTAGAGTGCAAAATTTGAAGCTAAATGGTAAATTACGGTTAGGTTGCAAAATTGGAAGTCAAATGGTAAAATGCAGGAGAGTTGTGGAAATTGCCTCAACCCCCCCCCCCCCCCGCCACACACACACGGCACGAAAATCTAAGTAAGTTTTCCCAGTTGGCAAATTTTGAATTTCAAGTTGGGAAAATTTTTGATTCCCCCCCCCCAACCATAATCCTTCGCTACGCCCCTGCTGTTAGAATCACATATAAGCCTCCAATGGTCAGGGGCATTGTCCAGTCGCCTCTTCAAGTCAGAAGTCATGGTGAAAATTGATCTTGGCTAAGAAGTGGAGATAGTTCACAGCCAGAAGCCTTGACAGGAATGAAGCGATTAAACATGTAATATGAATGAAGCGATTAAACATGTAATATGAATGAAGCGATTAAACATGTAATATGAATGAAGCGATTAAACATGTAATATGAATGAAGCGATTAAACATGTAATATGAATGAAGCGATTAAACATGTAATATGAATGAAGCGATTAAACATCTAATATGAATGAAGCGATTAAACATGTAATATGAATGAAGCGACTAAACATGTAATATGAATGAAGCGATTAAACATGTAATATGAATGAAGCGATTAAACATGTAATATGAATGAAGCGATTAAACATGTAATATGAATGAAGCGATTAAACATGTAATATGAATGAAGCGATTAAACATGTAATATGAATGAAGCGATTAAACATGTAATATGAATGAAGCGATTAAACATGTAATATGAATGAAGCGATTAAACATGTAATATGAATGAAGCGATTAAACATCTAATATGAATGAAGCGATTAAACATGTAATATGAATGAAGCGACTAAACATGTAATATGAATGAAGCGATTAAACATGTAATATGAATGAAGCGATTAAACATGTAATATGAATGAAGCGATTAAACATGTAATATGAATGAAGCGATTAAACATGTAATATGAATGAAGCGATTAAACATGTAATATGAATGAAGCGACTAAACATGTAATATGAATGAAGCGATTAAACATGTAATATGAATGAAGCGATTAAACATGTAATATGAATGAAGCGATTAAACATGTAATATGAATGAAGCGACTAAACATGTAATATGAATGAAGCGATTAAACATGTAATATGAATGAAGCGATTAAACATGTAATATGAATGAAGCGATTAAACATGTAATATGAATGAAGCGATTAAACATGTAATATGAATGAAGCGATTAAACATGTAATATGAATGAAGCGATTAAACATGTAATATGAATGAAGCGATTAAACATGTAATATGAATGAAGCGATTAAACATGTAATATGAATGAAGCGATTAAACATGTAATATGAATGAAGCGATTAAACATGTAATATGAATGAAGCGATTAGACATGTAATATAGCCGGCAGCCAGAGGTGCCAAAGGAAACCGTTATTCTTTGGTGTCTAAACTATTAAAATTTGACTTTTTTGTGACGCGATGTTTGAAAGTTTCACTTTTCCAAACTATCGTTTTGCAATCGATGTTCCGTGTGTAATTCTCAAAACATTTGAGAACATTTTTCCATTCATAAATGCTTTACGTCAACTTCATTCAAATAAACTATTTTAGATTATTAGAGAATCGTCAGTGAAGTTCTTCCAACAAGAAGAATCATATCCAATTTGTGAAACTATGTTAAAGAATCTTCAATCAAGTTCTTCCAACATGTGGAGCAAAACACGTTTCCTATCATATACAGTTTGTGAAACTATGTTCTTAAGTAAGCTTCAAATAAATTTGTGTTAAGATAAAAAAAATAATATGAAAAACCAGTGAAATTTACGGTTTTCGATTTCATCAGTAAGATGTCCCTTATATCTGGGTGATGCTCTTTATTTTTTTTTTCTATGTCATGATACTGATGCCATCTAGCTAATGATTTGAAAAAAACCATATACATTCAAGCTCAAAGCTTCGGGTTAGTGAGTTTTTTGGTGTTAAAATTGTGCAGATGATACTTTGAACAAACAATTGTAAATGGAAATGAACCATATAAGACGCGGAAGCATACATATTAACAGTTATAATTAATTTCTAATATAATTTGTTGTTTTCATAAAAATTAATAAATTTGCAAACAATTGGATGTTTTCCTGATTGAATAGGAGAGACTATCCTCAACGGATACAGACTGTGATGAACATGTGGTCTGCTCATCAAGAACCTTCGCTCTTTCCTAATCCAGAAAATTTCAATCCTGGACGTTTTCTTGGACCTGATGGGAAAAGAATCAAAACTGCTTTACCGATTCTCTTTGGAGTTGGTAAGTTAGTCGTCAATGCAAAAACCATAATATTCGTTTTTGTCTTAAAAAGTAATGTCATCTACAGTGTATGTATAAAAAATAAAATATTTATTTTTATTACTCAAATGGACGCGTTAGTTGGTTTACTTCGAAAAAAAAAAAAACGGTTCCAGCTTTATCTCCGCTAAACCTACATTCTACCCTGTACAACAAGGAAGCACCGATGGGCTTCGAAAGACCTCTCTGCCCATCGGATGAGAGAAGATGTTATGCTGTGCCCGTTGATGTGCATGTTAATGAATTCATTAGGTGACCTTGACCGGGAGGCTTCCATCTGATTCCCAAGAGTTGTCGAGTGAATCATTTACTCCCAACCTTCTCTGATTTTGGGATCCTTGCAACCTGATCATTTAGCAAATGTGTGCAAACAAAAAAAAAAGCCTCTCAGAGGTAAAACAATCCAGCACAACTCTCATTCAAATGGTACAACAATTTCTAGAACCTCAATGTTGGTTTTAGCTTACGGAGGCCGCTCAAAAAGGTCTTAATACCTGTCTGTAGATTTGCACTTGTTCCTTCGAAGTTAACAAGCTACAACTTCTTTGACAGTTTGATTGAACTTTTCATTACGTGTTAAAAACAAAGGCCGTATCATCATTTCTCTTTTTGCTGTCGGTGCGCAAATTTCAGTTTGCGACATCTGTACCGTTGTTACTATGGAGCTCACAAGACGGAGAAAGATTTTACATTTCCAAAAAGATGCACTTGGGGACGAAGCGAAAAAAAATCATGTCGATTTATCACAAGAATATGGGGATCATGCCTAATCATATGGTACTGTTACGGAAAAAATCACAAATTCAGAGAAGGACATTAGAGCTTCGAAGATCTCCCTCGTGCAGGAAGACCGATGGAGGCCGTGAAATGACTATAAATGGCCAATACTACACCAACATTGTTTTGCCCAAAATGGTAAAGAAGATGAAGGAGCAACTTCCAACTATAGGCATGTCAAGGATTTTCCATCTTTATGCCAATGTCATGCTCACAAAACCCGGCAACATAAGGCGTATTTGGAGCAGTAACATTGAACCACTTACCCCATCCTGCATATTTGCCCGATCTTGCACCAATCGTTTTTTCGTTGTTTCCAAAAATTAAAAAGGAACTTGCAGGGAAGCCTTTATCAAGGGTGGAAGACCTCGCAAAATGCGTTCATTCAGAGTTGTGGGGTTATTCCCTAACATGAGCACCACTGAGCGTTGCAGAATTGGCATAGACGTATGCAACTCTGCAGAGATGCTGGAGGGGAGGGAAAAAGAAAAGAATTGGCATAGACGTATACAACTCTGCAGAGATGCTGGAGGGGAGGAAAAAAGAAAAGAATTGGCATAGACGTATGCAACTCTGCAGAGATGCTGGAGGGGAGGAAAAAAGAAAAGAATTGGCATAGACGTATGAAACTCTGCAGAGATGCTGGAGGGGAGGAAAAAAGAAAAGAATTGGCATAGACGTATGCAACTCTGCAGAGATGCTGGAGGGGAGGAAAAAAGAAAAGAATTGGCATAGACGTATGCAACTCTGCAGAGATGCTGGAGGGGAGGAAAAAAGAAAAGAATTGGCATAGACGTATGCAACTCTGCAGAGATGCTGGAGGGGAGGAAAAAAGAAAAGAATTGGCATAGACGTATGCAACTCTGTAGAGATGCTGGAGGGGAGGAAAAAAGAAAAGAATTGGCATACACGTATGCAACTCTGCAGAGATGCTGGAGGGGAGGAAAAAAGAAAAGAATTGGCATAGACGTATGCAACTCTGCAGAGATGCTGGAGGGGAGGAAAAAAGAAAAGAATTGGCATAGACGTATGCAACTCTGCAGAGATTCTGGAGGGGAGGAAAAAAGAAAAGAATTGATATAGACGTATGCAACTCTGCAGAGATGCTGGAGGGGAGGAAAAAAGAAAAGAATTGGCATAGAGGTATGCAACTCTGCAGAGATGCTGGAGGGGAGGAAAAAAGAAAAGAATTGGCATAGACGTATGCAACTCTGCAGAGATGCTGGAGGGGAGGAAAAAAGAAAAGAATTGGCATAGACGTATGCAACTCTGCAGAGATATGTAGAGATGCTGGAGGGGAGGAAAAAAGAAAAGAATTGGCATAGACGTATGCAACTCTGCAGAGATGCTGGAGGGGAGGAAAAAAGAAAAGAATTGACATAGACGTATGCAACTCTGCAGAGATGCTGGAGGGGAGGAAAAAAGAAAAGAATTGACATAGACGTATGCAACTCTGCAGAGATGCTGGAGGGGAGGAAAAAAGAAAGGAATTGACATAGACGTATGCAACTCTGCAGAGAGGCTGTAGGGGAGTACTTTGAAGGAGGGCAAAAGTTTTGTTGAGATAAGTGCAACACTTTTTGTTCTGCAGATGCATGTCAAAGACATTTTGAACGCACCTCCTAGAATGACGAATTTGAAGGCAAATTATATGAGAGGTTTGACTTTTTCGATTCAAGTAATCTTTTTTGAACAAACGAATTTAAGCCATAAGAATGACGTATCGCCTCTGGTGAATTTGAAATGAAAAGTTTTTCAAATAAATTAAATTCTTAATTTTCCTACTTTTGCACATCTAATGGAAGAAATTCAAACAAATGTGTCATTTTTTAAAATGGCAATAGAAAGTTTCATTAACACTTATTCAATGCAAAAAAAAATCATTGATCTGTCAGAGCGAAAGACTTTCGCGTTTTCCCACCTATCTAGGAATAAGAGTTATTGGGTTAAGCTGCTTTACCTCTGAGCAGAAATGTTTTGCACACAATGGAGTAAAAGACTAGGTCATAAGGGCCACTGGACCCGAAGGTTGTTGTGGAAGGGACACTGGACACTGTTAGAAAAGAGATGGTAGCTTCCTGTCAAGGCCATCCAGCGTGTTCTATAACGTTTACAGGGTTGGGTTGTTTTACATCTGAGCGGCACTTTTTTGCACACCATGGGCTAAATGGCCAGGTCACATGGACCCCGAAGGCTCAGAGAAGGTTGGGGGAGGGGACCCACTGGAACAGCTGTTGGGAGACAGATGGTAGCCTTCCGTCAAGGCCATCCAGCGTGTTCTTTAACGTGCACAGGGTATGGCTCTCCCGCACACGGGGCCACGGCTTAACGTCCCATCCGACGGACGGCGGCCTTTCCAAGCCCATCGGTGTCCCCTACTGACCGTGGGCAGGGCGGGGAATTTTGCGGAGATAAATCTCAACGCTGACCCAGCTGGAACTCGAACCTGGGAACTACAGATTACGAGCCTGGCGCACTACCGACTGAGCCACTCCCGTCCCCACGTTTACAGGGTGCGGATTTCCTGCACAAGAGGATCTGCACTGATCAAGTTCCACCCGGTGGACGGCAGTTTTTCCAAGCCCATTGGTGTTCTCTAGTGACCAAAGGCAGGATGGGGAGGTTTATGGAGATAAATCTAAACGCTGGTCCAAGCAGTATTTAAATCAGGGAACTGAAGATTACGAGCCTGGCGCAAGACCGACTGAGCCACTACCACTCCCTCAGCATCGAGAACAGCCGATATATGATTGTAGAGTGCATACGTGACAATCAGTTTTTGCGTTATTTCTAGGAAGAATGGATCGGCGTCGTGGATTCATATATCTGCGAATTCTAACATGTTATTATGTGGGTGCGATGTTCAGGTTCCGGTATCTCGATAGCAGCCTCCACGATAAACTGCTTCTCTGCGTCTCGAGACTACACGGTAAACTGCTTCTCTCCGTAGTGTCACGAGACTACCACGACTGACCCAACAGCAGTCGAACAAGTAGCCAAAAGTCTCAAGTGGGACATCCATGTGTGGTCGATGGACGTGGTAAGCGACATGTGTCCCATTTCGAAACACAGTTGTGACGCAGCACAATGGCCCATCTAACTACCCAGTACAACGTTGGAATGGCAAGACCAATATACACATGGACAATGCACTGGACATAGCTTGTATGGGCTTTGGCAGTTGACGGACATCACGGGTGGAACTTGATCAGTCAACTGCCAAAGCTCGTATGAGCTTTGGCAGTTGACGGGATCACCATGCTCACTGGGAGAAACAAAAACTGCGTCTTGCACGGACAAGCCAGCACTAACACAGAACCACCGATATGTGGATATCTGTCACATGGTCAGATGAAATGTTTTTGATGTCTTTAATGTTCATGTCTAATGAACTTTAATGTTCATGTCTCATTAAAAACATTTGAATTGAATTGAAGTTTATTTCACCTAAACATACATATATTGGTAGATAAAACACAGACAAGTTCACAGACAGGTGAAAAAGGAGGACATAATAAGCCGTAGCTTTTGAATAAATGTTTCCTGAAATACACTTAAATTTAAAACAATGCGGGTGACCTTAATTTATACATTTATACATTTATTTGAGCACATGAATTTTTGTGGTCTGACTATCATTGACTTGATAATAAGTGTAGTTTATATTTAAATTTAAAAGTTCTATATTGTTCCTTTGCAGCAGTATCCTCTGGTATCTCGTCATTCCAAATCTTAATGCCAATGTACCGTATTGATCTCTGGCCTATAGATTTCTTATATAGGGGCAACATGATCTTGTTCTTAAGGCGAGTATCATAACTGAAAGTCTTCGTTCTTTCTAAGCAGCAGTAAAGTTCCGAGTACTCTGTCATTTTATTCTTCACTCTGTATACAAAATTCCCCATAACATACTTGTAAATATTATATATATTTAGTATTCCATTTTCTGCCATCAAGTGTTGTACCGGATTTCTGAAATTTAATCTTAGAATATATCTCATAATTCTCTTTTGCAGACAAAATAAACTATTCAAGTTGGCTGAACTAGTATCTCCCCAAACACTAATTCCATATATTAAATGTGGGTACACTAA
Organism: Ryuthela nishihirai; assembly: GCA_038380435.1. NCBI lineage: Eukaryota > Metazoa > Arthropoda > Arachnida > Araneae > Heptathelidae > Ryuthela > Ryuthela nishihirai. The sequence goes on along the minus strand of JAWZYU010000029.1, from coordinate 61,459,429 downwards.
TGCATAATATAAATTTATCAAAGTTTGTTGATTTACATATTTTTTAATCCTCCCAATCGATCCAATATTTTTTGAAATAGTAGCTCTTAGCTGGTTAATATGATAATTCCAAGTTAAATTAGCATCTACCCAGACTCCAAGAAATTTTATATATTCACATATTTCAATCTTTTGATCATTCATCAAAATATTTATTTCGTTATAATTCAGTTTTTTATTCTTGTTCTTAAAGACCATACACTTTGTTTTAGAAATATTTATAGCTAGTTTATTATATGTGATCCATTTATGCATATTTCCAATTAGAGTATTTGTTTCTTCTACTAAAGTTCTTACATCAGTATGGAAAGAAATGACATTTATATCATCTGCATACATAACTAGTTTAGCTGCTCCCTTTTGTGATTGAATATCATTTATATACAAAAGGAATAATAAAGGTCCCAGCACAGAACCCTGTGGCACTCCCCTATTGAATTTGATTTGTTCAGATGTAGTCCTATTGACTTGTACAAACGCTGGTCTTTGAAATAGGTAGCTTTTAAGCCAATTATTTATTTTCCCTCGAAGCCCATAGTGTCTAATCTTTTCCAAGAGAATTTCATGATCTACACAATCGAATGCTTTAGACAAATCTAAATATACAGCCAAGCCAACTCGCTTATGTTCAAGATTATTAACAATATAATCATAGGTATCTATAATAGCACCTTGTGTAGATTTGCCATGTTGAAAACCATATTGTTCTGGTATAATTAGCTTTCTGTTTGATATAAATTTATATATACATTTATGCATTAATTTCTCGAAAAACTTGGCGAAAACTGAGAGTAAAGAAATTGGTCTGTAATTCTTTATATCTTTCAGGTTTTTACTCTTGTAAATAGGTCATTTGTCATTTGAATAAATGTATATTAAGTCATTTGAATAAATGTACTTAATTCAAATGTTTTTAATGTCACATGGTCAGAATCCCTTTTCCAACCCCATCATGCTGATGGACATGTTTGCATTTGGCGAATGCAACATAAAGCCATGGCACCAGGGTGCACTGTCGGTATTCTGCAGGCTGGAGGAAGTGGTATATGGTTTGAGAACTGTTTTCGTGGCATGCTCTCGGCTCACTGATTACAGTGAATCAACTGTGTGATGGGACCACCTACCTTTCTGTCATCACCGACCAAGTACAACCCTTCATGATGATGTATACAGACAACTCTGCAGTCTATTAACAAGATAACGTGCATATCACAAGGACCAGCAGACGCAAACTGGTTTCAGAAACATCGCGATGGATTCTCAGGTCTCCCATGGTCTCTTAACGTACCGGATCTCAACCTAATTGAGTATCATTCGAAACTACTGGAAAATACGATTCTGCTATAATCTTCCTTCTAGCATATTTTGTTGTTGTGTTGTGTTGTTTTACCTCTGAGCGGCACTTTTTTGCACACCATGGGCTAAATGGCCAGGTCACATGGACCCCGAAGGCTCAGAGAAGGTTAGGGGAGGGGACCCACTGGAACAGCTGTTGGAAGACAGATGGTAGCCTCCCGTCAAGGCCATCCAGCGTGTTCTTTAACGTGCCCAGAGTATGGCTCTCCCGCACACGGGGCCACGGTTTAACGTCCCATCCGACGGATGGCGGCCTTTCCAAGCCCATCGGTGTCCCCTACTGACCGTGGGCAGAGCGGGGAATTTTTGCGGAGATAAATCTCAACGCTGACCCAGCTGGGACTCGAACCTGGGAACTACAGATTACGAGCCTGGCGCGCTACCGACTGAGCCACCCCCGCCCCCCCTCTAGCATATATATTGCCAGAGTGGCATATATATATGCCAGATATAATATGTGGATGTAGACTCGTATATCTATACTAGAATGCCTATAGGTGCCCCCAATATACATTGTGGGACACATTGTGGAACACATTGTGGACACAGGGACACATTGTGGAACCTGAGTAGCACTATCACAGCATCACCACAAGGTATTGGGTTGCTAATAAAAAGACAAAGTGTAATCTTACTTTGTACCACTCTTTACAAGTGTGTTGTTTGGCACTTGTAGCAGCTATCTCAAGTAGCTGTTTGATACTGACAAGGGCTTTTTATTATAACTGACAAGAGCTTTTCATTATAATACGCCTTAAAAAACATGTGCGGAAGGAAACTTCAGCAGAAAGACAACACAAGAAAAATAGAAGCATATCCCGTTTTCGAACCGAAGTCTCAGATTAGTAAGTAGCTAAGTGAACTAAAAAATGTAACTATTGCTAATTTCGTAATCTTCCACAGTTTAAATTTCAACAGTCAAATAGTATTAAGTTTGTAAAAGATAATATTCCAGGCTGGTATTCATTATTTGGAGGTTATTTATGAAAGAAATTTGATAATTTGACGAATTAGTGCTATGTTCAAGAGGTTTAGTTTGATAGCCTGAAATAAAATTTTAACAAAAAACCAGACGAGCTTTCCATATTCATTAGAAGAAATTAGGTTGTTTAAGTTGTCAGTACAAATGTTGTTTACCATATACAGTTTTTTCTATTTGTGAACTGACGCTGTTTATAACTTTATGTTAAAAAGGTACAATTTTATATTTTGTTCTAAATAGCATTTTGCTTTGTTTCTTCCCCAGGCAAGAGATCATGCGTTGGAGTTGGGTTGTTTGGGTTGTTTTACCTCTGAGCGGCACTTTTTTCACACCATGGGCTAAATGGCCAGGTCACATGGACCCCGAAGCCTCAGAGAAGGTTGGGGGAGGGGACCCACTGGAACAGCTGTTAGGAGACAGATGGTAGCCTCCCGTCAAGGCCATTCAGCGTGTTCTTTAACGTGAACAGGGTATGGCTCTCCCGCACACGGGGCCACGGCTTAACGTCCCATCCGACGGACGGCGGCCTTTCCAAGCCCATCGGTGTCCCCTACTGACTGTGGGCAGGGCAGGGAAATTTTGCGGAGATAAATCTCAACGCTGACCCAGCTGGGACTCGAACCTGGGAACTACAGATTACGAGCCTGGCGGGCTACCGACTAAGCCACCCCCGCCCCGTATGCGTTGGAGAATCCATGGTGAACATGGACATGTTCCTCCTAACATCAGCCATCTTGCAGCATTTCACTCCATCCTCCAAAAGACAAAGTGCTACAGGAATCGTCTTTCGATGAAATACTACAATATGAATGGTGTGCTGTTCCAAGAACCAGTCATTAGATGGTTAAATGATCATAAATTAGTAGATTGAAAGAATTAAATGATAGCTTTGTGAATTTTTCAAATAAAATAAACAAACCTTTTTCAATGTGTTTTAATGTTAAAGATATTCAGCATTCTCGATGGGAATTTATTAGAAGCAACTCGAAGTGATGTTTGAAGGAAAATTCTAAGCACTACTAACGTAAATACTAGCTAACAATATAATTACCGTGGAAAAGCAGATTTCAAAAGGAAATAATATATAGACACTTTTGAAATATATAACCTATTGTGTTAACGTTAAATCTTTTTCTTTGCACGTATCTGTGTCTTTTCAAATACAAGGAAAAAATACCACCTCACAGAGGTCTCTCAATGTATACGCTATAGTAATAGTACTGTGAAGAAGGAGGGATTTCACCAGAGAAACAAGACAAATGTCCATGCCTTATCCGGTACTCAAACCTAGATACCTTTGATTAGTAGCCAAGCATGCTTACTACTCAGCCACGTTGTTTTGGGTTGGGTTGTTTTACCTCTGAGCGGCACTTTTTTGCACACCATGGGCTAAATGTCCAGGTCACATGGACCCTGAAGGCTCAGAGAAGGTTGGGGGAGGGGACCCACTGTAACAGCTGTTGGGAGACAGATGGTAGCCTCCCGTCAAGGCCATGCAGCGTGTTCTTTAACGTGCACAGGGTATGGCTCTCCCGCACACGGGGCCAAGGCTTAACGTCCCATCCGACGGACGGCGGCCTTTCCAAGCCCATCGGTGTCCCCTACTGACCGTGTGCAGGGCGGGGAACTTTGCGGAGATAAATCTCAACGTTGACCCAGTTGGGACTCGAACCTGGGAACTACAGATTACGAGCCTGGCGCGCTACCGACTGAGCCACCCCCGCCCCACTCAGCCACGGAACTGCCCTACAAAATGTTAGAGAACTTTCATGCTATGTCAGTGGGAATGTAATTTAGAATACGTATACTCGTAAATCATTAAAATTCTCTTCTTTAAGCTTCTAGAAGCATAGTATAGGGATTTAAATACGGCATAATAAACTGCTGAACCAAACTACACTGGCGCTGAAAATTAAAGGATAATTGACAAAAACGTATGTAGCTGACGATATATATCGCAGGGAGATGATGAAAATAGGGATTTGATCAAATCCCTAAGGTATATGATCAATTCACGGAAGATGTTAAAATAGCAACTGTGTGGGGTGATTTTCCTGAAGAAAGTAAGTGATTTGATCAAATCCCTTAACTGTTTTAGTGAAAAGATGAAATAAACAAGTCAGGACTCGCACAGCTCTATGTTTCGGTTGTTACCACTCCCCTTTACCTCACCGCTCCCCTCTGGCGTCATTGCCGGCCAGCGCCCAAACATTACGCGAGGAAGGTTGCGCGCATTTTTATTATTGTTTTCTATATTTCGAGTTTTATCAAGAACCTACCGTAGAAAAATGAGTTCAGATATAGAAAAATCAAACTCTGACCGAATTTGTATCTGAAGAAAAGTTTAATGAAACTATCAGGACGTTTTTGAACAAGCGACATGAAAAAGAAAAACCTTTGTGGACTCGCGAAAGGATAGAAGAAGCTGTCACAATCATTGAACAATTTAAATTAGCACCACTGCTTAAACATTTTTCCCAGAAAGGTAAAAAAAGGACCCTTTCTAGTGTCCAAAGTAGTGTCACGTGAGCTAAAGATTCATACTCAAGAGATTCACCACTTGACGGATTCGTTCTTACTTGGCCTCCGCTCATTCGGGGCGTTTCATTATAATTCGGACCACGGAGTCACGTGACCCGAAGATTCATACTCAAGAGATTCATCACTTTACAGATTCGTTCTCACTTGGCCTTCGCTCATGAAGGGCGTATGGAATAATTCGGCAGGCGGTGTATTGTAGATCGAGATACATTAAGAATAACTTAAAAAGGCGATTCGGAAAGGAGATAATAAGAGGTGAAAAAGGCGATTTCGAAAAAACGAAAAAAGTTCAATGTACCGGCTATTACAATTCCGTAATAGCCGAAATAATTTGTGTTTCAATGACTATTGTTGTATTAACTATTCTACATTTAATAATGCATGGTTTACTTAATAAACACTTTTAATATCTAAACAATATTATTTCATCTTTTCACTAAAACAGTTAAGGGATTTGATCAAATCACTTACTTTCTTCAGGGAAATCACCCCACAGAGTTATTTTAACAGCTTTCGTGAATTGATCATATACCTTAGGGATTTGATCAAATCCCTATTTTTATCATCTCCCTGCGACATATATATAAAAGAATACATGAAAATGGACAAACATGGAATATGCGCTAAGCGGAAAGTTATCCTGCATTTACAGTTGCCGCACGTAAGCCGGAATATGCAAATTGTGAATGAGTTAAAAAGACGCACGAGTCTACTCGCAGCAGAAATGCCTGTAGGTGCCCACAATGTGTTCTAGGCCACAATGTGTTCTAGGCAACTCTTGCTTTCATTATTTCAGTGACACGTCGAGCTGTTTATGCCCCGAAGACATCGTATGGATGATTTTCAGCGATGGAGAGCGATTGGAAGGATGGAAGCAGGTCAATCTCAGATGGAAGTTTCCAAAGCATTGAATGTTCCACAAAATGTCCTATCAAGACTCTGGAGACAGTTTCAACAGACAGGAGATGTTCGTCGTCAACAAGGACAAGGACGTCCCAGAGCCACAACTGCTGCAGATGATCGCTATATGAGTCTTACTGCCAGATGGAACAGAGTGATGACCGCTAGGCAACTGTCTTTGGAGCTTGCAGCAGCTACAGGAACGAAAGTTCCAAGGCATACTGTTTACAGGAGACTTCGTGAGCCATGCCTTTATGCCAGAAGATCTGTTATTTGTGTCCCTCTAACTAATGCCGTCATCCCATGGCCGAGTGGTCAGCACTCGTGGCTACTGCCCTAAGGGACTTGGGTTCGAACCCCGGGTAAGGCATGGATGTGATGTTTTTCTGCTGAGGTCCTGCCATCCTCACATATCTTCTACAATGGCATGTAAACTGATAGGCTCTTGTCAGACCTCTGTGGCAAGCAGCTACTTGAGGGGTATTTATTTTTTTATTTAACTTACGCCGCCTGGCGAACTTGTTTAACGTGGAGTCGCAAACATCACACTTGGGAGTCCAGACCAGGGGGAGAATGTTATGTTCACAGATGAATTGAGATTCAGTTATTAATTATTACTGATTCACGATGTATTCGCATCTGGTAAGACGAAGGGTAATTGTCCCTCGAGAACCAAAGAAAGGTACTACTTTGGTGGCTGTGGCATAATGCTTGGAGCAGGAATCGTGATGAACGGGCGTACAGACCTGAAAATCTTTCTGAGTGGCTCTATTACTGTCCTGTGGTACACAGACGAGTTACTGAACGAAAGTTCCAAGTTATATGTTAGGCCATTCCAGGGAGCCGTTGGTCAAGATTTTATCTTTATGTACGGTAATGCCTACCCTCATCGACCTCTTGTGGTCGGCGATTTCTCGAAGAGGAAGATATTCGCCAAATGGAATGGCCACTCACATCTCCTGACCTCAGTCCCATTGAGCATTATGGGATGCTCTAGGGCATAGATTCCCAACGGGGGCGATACCGCCCCCCAGTGGGGGCGCTGGAGCCTTCCATGGGGGCCGTAGCGGATCCAGAGGCAAATGGGGGGCGTTGAGGCAGTCAACAGGGGCGGTCAAATAAATAAATAAATTTAATGGAATTTTCTGTGACAACCTTTTTATCTCTTCTATTCTGTGGTGTCTTCCAAAAGGCTGGGAATCACTACTCTAGGGGAACGCACTGGAGCTCCCCCAGCCCCCTCTCAGAACACTCCACGAACTCAGAACAGGACTTGTCGAGGAATGATCATTAATCCCTCAAGACCTAATCAATACCCACATGAACAGTATGAGGAGTCATTGCTTGAGCTGCATGGCTGTCAGAGGTGATCATACTCCATATTAATATACCGCATGTCGGACGTAACAGACTTAAGTATTGTTCCATGGACTGCTCCTTCATGTCAGTTGCACGATTATGATCTTAACGCATGCATATTATACGATTATGAATTTCTTCTGCTCGATTTACATTTGTAATGCAATAATAAACCTCGTTTCCAAATTTCATTGCATTCCTTTAAAAATTCTTCGAGTTATGTACGACTTTACACATTATTCTTTAATTTTGAGCACCAGTGTTTGTCACTTTGCCAAAGAAATTGCCCCAATGCATGAGAGCAGTAGATTATCATCACAGAAAGTAAATGATGAATCATTTACTGCCATACTGATTGCAAAAACAGTGGCAACATTGGATTTTGATGTGAGATTCCAATGGAGGAAGATTTGCTGTTGCTGTGTTCATTCTCTCTGGTCAGCCGATGTGGGTTTAAAACATTTATTATTATTAGGGTTGCTATTTACTTACCCAAGTCTTTGTGGAGATATCTTTTGCATTGTAAACGTAATAAAATATGAAATTAGTACCGTTGTAGTATTTGCCATTAATAGCAGAAAACAAAACGTGAAAGCCTCGGCGTCGGGAAGAATTTTTTTCAAGGGGTGGGAACAAAATGCAAATTAGTATTGCATGATGAAAATGGGTTGGGTTGTTTTACCTCTGAGTGTCACTTTTTTGCACACCATGGGCTTAATGGCCAGGTCACATGGACCCCGAAGGCTCAGAGGTTGGGGGAGGGGACCCACTGGAACAGCTGTTGAGAGACAGATGGTAGCCTCCCGTCAAGGCCATCCAGCGTGTTCTTTATCGTTCACAGGGTATGGCTCTCTCCCGCACACGGGGCCACGGCGTGACGTCCCATCCGACGAACGGCGTCCTTTCCAAGCTTATCGATGTCCCCTACTGACCGTGGGCAGGGCATTTTGAGGAGATAAATCTCAACGCTGACCAAGCTGGGACTCGAACTTGGGAACTACAGATTGCGAGTCTGGCGCGCTACCGACTGAGCAACCCCCGCCCCAAGATGAAAATATTTAGGTCGAACCGTTCATTAGTGGGCGCAGTTGCGAATGGAGCAATCACGTACATGGAACGGATCTCGGGGGAGGGGTAAAAGAGGCCATGTCCCCTCTCCCCTTGAGAATGCTGGTAAGGGTAATAAGAGGCAAAAATTATGAAACTTAGATATATATTATATATTTTTCAAATATTTTTTTTAAAAGCCTTTAAAACAGAAGGGGAATTATCATGCTCTAATAGAAATTCTGTCCCTTGCAGCAGCATCCCCCCCCCCATTTTTTTCTCAGTTCAGATGAGTTTCTTTCCCCATCCACCGTTATAGTTTTGTATATCCGGGTTTTATCATGTACACTGGCGGAAATTGAAAAAAAAAAACACCATGAACAATTGAAGCGTAATCTATGAGATTTATTTAGTAGAAACAACATGTTGGGAAAGGACAGTGATCACACATGTGAAGTGATACAATGTTTATTTTACCTTTTAATGAGTATTACATTTTATAGAAGGTACATTTTAATAAGGTGTTGAATCTCCTCGAACAGCAATACAAGCTTCCAATCTGGCATGCAATCTATCCTACAAATGCTGGATATCACCCTGGGGGATACGATTCCGTGCGATTTCAGCTTGGATGAATAATTCAGAGATGATCGTTGCCTACCGTTGTCCGCGAAAGTCTTTGTCCGATCCAGTCCCTGACATGCTCGATTGGAGACAAGTCCGGAGAGCATGGGGGCGGGGGTGGCTCAGTCGGTAGCGCGCCAGGCTCGCAATCTGTAGTTTCCAGGTTCGAGTCCCAGCTGGGTCAGCGTTGAGATTTATCTCCGCAAAATTCCCCGCCCTGCCCACGGTCAGTAGGGGACACCGATGGGCTTGGAAAGGCCGCCGTCCGTCGGATGGGACGTTAAGCCGTGGCCCCGTGTGCGGGAGAGCCATACCCTGTGCACGTTAAAGAACACGCTGGATGGCCTTGACGGGAGGCTACCATCTGTCTCCCAACAGCTGTTCCAGTGGGTCCCCTCCCCCAACCTTCTCTGAGCCTTCGGGGTCCATGTGACCTGGCCATTTAGCCCATTGTATGCAAAAAGTACCGCTCAGAGGTAAAACAACCCAACCCAACCCGGAGAGCATGCTGGCCAAGGGAGTTGATGCACTGCCTGAAGAGCATGTTGAGTTGCCTGGGCGGACGTGCGGGCGTTATCCTGCTGGAATATTGCATTTGGGATTACACTCAAATATGGCAGGCGACCGGCTGTACGATGTTGCTGACATACGTATTGCTATTCAGTGTACCCTTTACAAACACCAAACACGTACGAGAGTGATAGGTAATCACTCCCCACACCATGATGTTCGGAGTGGGCCCTGTGTGTCGCTGGCAGATGCAAGATGGAAGAAGCCACTCACCTTGTCACCTTCGGACGCATAAACGATCTAATTAGACACCCTAAGCAGAATCGGCTTTCATCACTGAAGACCACAGACTGCCATTCTTCCCTCCAATGAATTCGTTCGTGACGCCACTGCAAACGTACTCGACAGTGATGAGGTGACAGTGGTAACAGTGGCGACAGTGCCAGCGGCACGCGTGCTCATAGGCCTTCGTCCAAAAGAGAATTGCATATCGTTCTTGTAGACACCCTTGGCACGACAGAGAATCGAGGTGTGCAAAAAAGTGCCGCTCAGAGGTAAAACAACTCAACCCAACCCAAGAGAGTATCGAATTTGTGATGCCGTAGCCGTCTGCTCTGCCACCGCCGCCCTCCTGATATGCCGATCATGCGTCCGTAACTGTGTTGCCCGGAACCACGTCTGCGAGTGTGCGAATGCTCTTCTGACCATCGACGTCACTATCGTACCACTGCTGATACCTCTCGTCGAACGCGATGTTCAATTTGACGAAAAGACCAACCTGCTTCCCGAAGCCCACTATACGACCTCGTTCAAACTCCGCTAACTGAATAAATGTTGCGCTCCTGTGTCATCCAGGAATGGTAGTTTCTTCAAAGAGCACTGAAAAACATGGCACAAGACGAATAACTACTTCTTCACGCCCTAGTCCTTATACGCGCTTATCTCTGCAAAAATTCCCCGCCCTGCCCACGGTCAGTAGGGGCTTGGAAAGGCCGCCGTCCGTCGGATGGGACGTTAAGCCGTGGCCCTGTGTGCGGGAGAGCCGTACCTTATGCACGTTAAAGAACACGCTGGATGACCTTGACGGGAGGCTACCATCTGTCTCCCAACAGCTGTTCCAGTGGGTCCCCTCCCCCAACCTTCTCTGAGCCTTCGGGGTCCATGTGATCTGGCCATTTAGCCCATGGTGTACAAAAAAGTGCTGCTCAGAGGTAAAACAACCCAACCAACCCTTATACGCGCATGTTGTTCTCAGTGACGTCATTATTTCATCCAATGATTGTCAATCTTAGATCACGGTTTCTGCTGCCCTTAACTATTAACTTATTATAATATGACGATCCTAAAAGAATTAATTCTGGGTGTTCTTTTTTCAATTTCTGCAGGTATAAAAATATATGGAGGGTTTTTATAACGTTATTGACACGTGTCTGTATATTTGCACTCGTTCCACCGAAGTTAATGAGTTACGACTTGTTTTGAAAGCTTGTCTAAACTTGCAATTACGTGTTAGAAACAGATGCCGTATCGTCCTTTGTCTCTTCGATGGTTGCGCGTTAAGTTCGGTCTGCGAAATCTGTGTGTTGTTGCTATGCAGTCTACTGAACACCGAGAAAGATTTGACATTTTCAGAAAGATGTGGCTTGGGGACAACGCGAAAAAAATTCGTGCCGATTTATCACAAGTATGCGTGGATCATTCCTGTTCATATGGCATCATTGCGGGATGGATGCGCAAATTCAGAGAAGGACAGCAGATCTTCGAAATCGTCCGTCGTGAACCTGTTCTTGAACTCATTAAGAAAAACCCACACATCACCTTTCAGGTAATAAGTTTAGATGTCAGTGTATCGGTTGGCAGTGGGGCGGGGGTGGCTCAGTCGGTAGCGCGCCAGGCTCGTAATCTGTAGTTCCCAGGTTCGAGTCCCAGCTGGATCAGCGTTGAGATTTATCTCCGCAAAATTCCCTGCCTTGCCCACGGTCAGTAGGGGACACCGATGGGCTTGGAAAGGCCGCAGTCCGTCGGATGGGACTTTAAGCCGTGGCCCAGTGTGCGGGAGAGCCATACCCTGTGCACGTTAAAGAACACGCTGGATGACCTTGACGGGAGGCTACCATCTGTCTCCCAACAGCTGTTCCAGTGGGTCCCCTCCTCCAACCTTCTCTGAGCCTACGGGGTCCATGTGACCTGGCCATTTAGCCCATGGTGTGCAAAAAAGTGCCGCTCAGAGGTAAAACAACCCAACCCAACCGATTGGCAGTAAGGGGACAATTATTCATCAATATTTAAAGTTCAGAAATATCTGTACGGAAAGATTACCCAATAACCTGACAGGACAGGAAAAAAAGACTAGAGTCGACTTGTGCAAGAGAGATGCTGGAAAACCTAGTGGCCACAAACGGTTAAACATGGTTTTTTGAACTATTTTATTACAACTCCCAGAAAGATCGACAACTATGCTTTCGGGTTGCGGAAGACGAAAAAACATATTCCCTCAAACAGATGCTTGCCACAGAGGTCTGATAGGAACCTGTCAATACGCCATAGTATAAGGTCTGTGAGGAAGTCGAGACCTCAGCAGAAAGATAGCAAAAATATCCATGCATTACCGGGGCTCGAACCCAGTTGCTTTTGATCAGTATTCAAGCGCGCTAACCACTAGGCCACAGGACGCGCGTCCTCAAAATCCTCCTATCAGATTTTCGTTCAACGAAGGGATGTTCAAAATTTTTTTAATTCCCAAGGAGTCGTAGCCGTGAATACTTTGCCTGAAAAAATGACTATGAGTGGCCAATACTACAACAACACTGTTTATCCAAAAATGGTTAAGGAGATGAATGAGCTGCATTCAACAATAGGCGTGTCAAAGGTTCTCCTTTTAAATGAGAATGCCAGTGTTCACAAATTTGGGTTGGGTTGTTTTACCTCTGAGCGGCACTTTTTTGCACACCATGGGCTAAATGGCCAGGTCACATGGACCCCGAAGGCTCAGAGAAGGTTGAGGGAGGGGACCCACTGGAACAGCTGTTGGGAGACAGATGGTAGCCTCCCGTCAAGGCCATCCAGCGTGTTCTTTAACGTGCACAGGGTATGTCTCTCCCGCACACGGGACCACGGCTTAACGTCCCATCCGACGGACGGCGGCCTTTCCAAGCCCATCGGTGTCCCCTACTGACCGTGGGAAGGGCGGGGAATTTTGCGGAGATAAATCTCAACGCTGACCCAGCTGGGACTCGAACCTGGGTAGTACAGATTACGAGCCTGGCGCGCTACCGACTGAGCCACCCCCGCCCCAGTGTTCACAAAACCCGGAAAATTACGACCCATCTAGAGCAGGAAAAAAATCAAACATCTACCCAATCCTATATATTCGGTCGATTTTGCAAAATAAGTTTTTTGGTTATTTCCTAAAATAAAAAGGAACTTGCTGGGAATCCTTTTTCACGGGTGCTAGACCTTGCAAACTGCGTTCATTGAAAGTTGCGGAGTACCACCAACGTTCCAGAATTGGCATAGACGTCTGCAACTTTGCATAAATGCTGCAGACATTTGAAAGACAGTGAATTAGTGTAATAAGTGGTATGATATATAATTATTTTTATAGTTATTTTAATTATGAAAACAGCTATTTGGTCATACTACGCTAGGAATTTGTGAAATGCCTAGCGTCATATGTGGTTGTATAATTATATTTATATATATTTTAAGTTAGGAAAGTAGCAGTTTAATCAGATATCTTATTACGCTAGTCCTTTGTGAAATGTCTGGCGTAACAAAATGATATATATTTATATAAGAAGGATTGGATTGTTTTACCTCTGAGCGGCACTTTTTTGCACACCATGGGCTAAATGGCAAGGCCACAAGGACCCCGAAGGCTCAGAGAAGGTTGGGGGAGGGGACCCACTGGAACAGCTGTTGGGAAACAGATGGTAGCCTCCCGTCAAGGCCATCCAGCGTGTTCTTTAACGCGCACAGGGTATGGCTCTCCCGCACACGGAGCCACGGCTTAACGTCCCATACGACGAACGGCGGCCTTTTCAAGCCCATCGGTGTCCCCTACTGACCATGGGCAGGGCGGGGAAATTTTGCGGAGATAAATCTCAACGCTGACCCAGCTGGGACTCGAACCTGAGAACTACAGATTACGAGCCTGGCGCGCTACCGACTGAGCCACCCCCGCACCATATAAGAAAGAAAGCAGATAAGTAGTTCTGCATCTTACTATGTTAGTTCTCTGGGAAATGTTGTTGTATACGATGTATAATTGTATTCATACATTACATAAGTTGGGCAATACGGTGTAATGCTTTGAAAAATATTTTAAACAGAACCAGAAATGTTTAACAACATTAAGAAATAAATTTGTTATTTTAATTTTAAAATGCAATCTTTACTTCCCCATTTTGTTGCCAACCCAATTAAAGATGCAAAATTCTGTCGTCTTCGTTGAAGACATCCTCACGTGCGATGAAAGCCTGTTTCATGACATTAAAGCTGTTGAGATGAACGTGCAATCTCCTTGTTACACATGGGACGGGGATGGCTCAGTCGGTATCGCGCCAAGCTCGTAATCTGCAGTTTCCAGGTTCGAGTCCCACCTGCGCCAGCGTTGAGAATTATTTCCGCAAAACTACCCGCCCTGCACTAGGTCAGTAACGGACACCGATGGGCTTGAGAAGTCTGTCGTCTGCGGGATGGGACGTTAAAGAGCACGCTGGATGGCCTTGACGGGAGATTAGCATCTGTTTCCTAACAGCTGTTCGGTGGGTCCTTTCCCCAAACCTTCTCTTTGCTCTCGGGGTAGTTGTGACTTGGTCATTTAGCCCATTGACTCGAAAAACGTGCAGCTCAGAGGTAAAACAATCCAACCCTGACCACACATCGCCATACTTCTTAGCATCTCTGGCAAGTGTCTGATGAGGAGTCTCACCAAGATTGGGATATCCAAGATCGGATCCAACAGGGAACAGTGCAGCACTTGTGGTAGAGTCCCGAAATATCGAGGGCCCCAGCGAAGCAAAAATGTTCAGGTAATCGAAATAATAATAATATATCCAATACGCTGCCTATTACACATTACTACAAGTGTTCGGTAGAGATGGCCAAATCAAACTCTCTGCTAAGGATACCAGAATAGAGAATATATATATAGGTCTCCTCGGTACAAAGGGGCGGGGGTGGCTCAGTCGGTAGCGCGCCAGACTCATAATCTGTAGTTCCCAGGTTCGAGTCCCAGCTGGGTCAGCGTTGAGATTTATCTCCGCAAAATTCCCCGCCCTGCCCACGGTCAGTAGGGGACACCGATGGGCTTGGAAAGGCCGCCATCCTTCGGATGGGACGTTAAGCCGTGGCCCCATGTGCGGGAGAGCCATGCTCTGTGCACGTTAAAGAACACGCTGGATGGCCTTGACGGGAGGCTACCATCTGTCTCCCAACAGCTTGTTCCAGTGGTTCCCCTCCCCCAACCTTCTCTGAGCTTTCGGGGTCCATGTGACCTGGCCATTTAGCCCAAGGTGTGCAAAAAAGTGCCGTTCACAGGTAAAACAACCCAACCCTCGGTCAAAAGTTCTCCAGACCGCAGGAACTCTAAATCTGACATTGGAGACACCCTGTACTATACGCAGCGAGAATTTTCTACACAGGCATCTACAGCGAGACAGGCGTAGTAGAACATGAAAGGCTAAGGGAGGAGAGGATCTGAAGTAATAATAGATGACTAGAGCTGACAGGAAAATGGCATACCAATCTGAAGCAATGCGAACAAATCAGAGTAAATTTGCCGTTCTGACGACACAAAGCTACTTTTCATCAAGCTACTGTTGTCATGTGAAGGTCGTTTACAGTGGGTCAGCACATCCTTATTACGTGTGCATATAAAGACTTCCCAGTTATTTTATATTTATTAATAGAAGATTGGTTCATTCACTGCACTATCTCTTAGTTGTGTTGGGTCGTTTCATCTCTGAGCAGATCTTTTTGCACACAATGGGCTAAATGTCCTGGTCACAAGAATCCCGAAGTTTCAGAGAAGTTTGAGGAAAGGGACTAAATCGCTGTTAGGAGACTGATGCAAGTCTACCGTTAAAGGCCATCCAGCGTGTTTTTTAACGTAGTAGAGTGCAGGATATGGCTCACCTGAATACGGAGTAAGTGCTTTGCGTGTCATCGGGTTTTCTAAGCCTATCAGTGTTCCCTTTCTGACGGAAGGCACGGGTCGGGGTTTAGCAGAGGCAAATCTGGACACTGGTACAGTTGAGATTCGAACCACTATCTCTGAAATTGCTCAGAAATTTAATGTGTTAAATAACAAGGGAGATATCCAAGATCGGATCCAACAGGGAACAGTGCAGCACTTGTGGTAGAGTCCCAAAATATCGAGGGCCCCAGCGAAGCAAAAATGTTCAGGTAATCGAAATAATAATAATATATCCAATACGCTGCCTATTACACATTACTACAAGTGTTCGGTAGATATGGCCAAATCAAACTCTCTGCTAAGGACACCAGAATAAAGAATATATATATAGGTCTCCTCGGTACAAAGGGGCGGGGTGGCTCAGTCGGTAGCGCGCCAGACTCGTAACCTGTAGTTCCCAGGTTCGAGTCCCAGCTGGGTCAGCGTTGAGATTTATCTCCGCAAAATTCCCCGCCCTGCCCACGGTCAGTAGGGGACACCGATGGGCTTGGAAAGGCCGCCGTCCTTCGGATGGGACGTTAAGCCGTGGCCCCGTGTGCGGGAGAGCCATACCCTGTGCACGTTAAAGAACACGCTGGATGGCCTTGACGGAAGGCTACCATCTGTCTCCCAACAGCTTGTTCCAGTGGGTCCCCTCCCCAAACCTTCTCTGAGCCTTCGGGGTCCATGTGACCTGGCCATTTAGCCCATGGTGTGCAAAAAAGTTGCCGCTCAGAGGTAAAACAACCCAACCCTCGGTGCAAAAGTTCTCCAGATCGCAGGAACTCTAAATCTGACATTGGAGACACCCTGTACTATATGCAGCGAGAATTTTCTACACAGGCATCTACAGCGAGACAGTCGTAGTAGAACAGAAGAAGCAATTTTTAAGTGTATTAATATCTACATTGCCCTACCAGAATTTTCAATTTTATTTCAATGGGAATTTAATTTCGAAGCTCTATAACTTCTGAAATTTGCATTTAATGAAATCATGTAACTGAAGATATAATAAAATACAAATCATAAACAAATCTATTTAAATCTTTTTTTTTTCTACAATATTCGCTTTGTATCTAAAGTGTTATGGAAGTTGATATATTTCATAGCAATGCGCATAAGAATTTACCACAGAAATTAATCAAAACTTAAATAAGAAGTGTTGTTTCGTACAATAAAAAAAAACACATTTTAGAAGTTTTCGTAATGATTATTTCAATTTTAGAGAATAAAGGATTTTCTTCTTTTTTATAAAACAAAATAATTCATTGTTAAATATTGTAACTTCCATAACTCTAAGTTTCGAACAATGATGTTGACAATCGAGATTTTAAGAGATTTGATTATGATTTTTTTTCATCTTCGGTGACATTTTTCCATTGAACGAATATTTTAATTCGGTATATTTTTCTCCATATTTGCATTGTATTTCTTCCCACGATATTAATAGCCTTTGTCCACACCTGAGAGTTAATTAGTGGATATTCTTTCTACGAAACAGGAATAAAAAGTCTAAGATCTGAATAACTTGATCTGTAGAGTTTTGAGATATTTGAGTTGAGGGAAATGTCAGTAAAACGAAATCGAGCGAAATTTATTCGTTATATTGAAATGCAATTAAAAAAGTGTTATGATAATTACATACTACAAAATAATCATTATGAAAAAAAAAATTACCGTGTTTTAGAGCTTACTTCTTAAAAATAATCGGCAATGTTTTTTTCTATCTGTTCCAAAAAGCATATCTCTGTGAATTTTAGAATAATATGTCATTAGGAAATGCAGATTTCTCGCCATTTTGTCTGCTAATAACGGAACTGCTGACGCACCGTTACTGGCAGTGCAATGCAATCAGTATCGCAAGATCTCCAAGTTTGAAAACACCCTTTTAAGCTAGGAAAATGTAGCAACACCCTTTTGAAACGTAATGCTGGGACGGGAGAGAACATCTTTGTCATGCAGTGAGATCGACAAAATGCCTGCTGGGTGATGTACAATAACATGTAATATATGATTGATAGCTCTCTGATTGGTTAGATAGTTCACGACGTTTAAATCATTGCAACGTTATCAGATGCTGAAAATCAAAGCACATAAAGATGGAAAAATACATAATGTGTAAGGATTTTTCTTTTTACAAATTTCCTTGTTCTCATTATTTTTTTTGTAATTGGCATAAATTTTTATTTCGTTAAATTAATATTTTCGTTATACTGGCAGTCTTTGAAATTAAATATTTTGATATAGAGATACTTTATTATTATTATTACAGAAAAGACCTGAAGGTGTGATATCAGCACAATGATACCGAATAAGGAAAAGTATATAAAAATTTGAAACATTTGAGAAAAGTCTTTTTGTAAACTATCTCTGGGTGAGTTAAAGATTTCTGATTTCTGATATTAGATGAGGTGTCCATACAGGTGAGGCGTATTAAATGTGTCGGGATGAAAAAAAAATCGTTATACTGAGTAATTCGTTATTTTGGCGTTAGTCAAACCGACATTTCACTGTATATTACTGTGAGCAATAAAGTCAAGTGAGAACTGTAGTTTTGTCATTTAAGAGTCGAACTATACAACTATATTAATATATATTTAAGAGTCGAACCACCCTATACAAGCGGCTCAGTGTGACCCAAGACACAGGGGAATCAAAATGTAATTCGATACTGTTCGCATAGTCAGCGTATATTAGCATGTACCCCGAAGACGGAGTGTGCGAAAATAATGTATGATCCAAGTAATATTTATCTAAAATACTTATTTTTCACTACCTACTTAACTCCCCCCTCGGCAGGAAACCACCTTAAAACGTGGTGGTGGGGTGTGTATGTGTGTGTGTGTGTGTGGGGGGGGGGGGGGGGGGGCTTGTGGTCCAGTGCGGTCGAAGGCTCTGCTGACGGTTTTGGGCCCCGGTTGGGCAGAGTTAAGACCATTTTGAGGTCGAAGGCACTGATGATCGGTTTGGGACTCGGTTGGACAGTGCTAAGACCTCCATCAGGTGCTCAGTGGAGCAGTTCGGGGCTCTGCTGAACGACTTGGTCCCTCTAGTAGGCAAGGGCCCTTTTTCAAATCTGGATCCAACTAAGGGTCTCCACCCCGGGAGCTGATCCAACTTGGATCTATATATCCTTGTTGTGGCTAACCGGGAACAGATTAAATTTAGGTTTTGACCGATGGATGAGCTTTCCTTCTATAGGACTGCTCGCCATAGGATAGTCGGGGATGAGCTATATCTATATGGTATAGTCTTGCCCCTGATCGTAGATAGTAGTAACACGACAATTCCCTATACTGGTAGTGTCGAAAAGCGGAACTAGTGGGTTTTGTATCGTGAATATTCTTACCTACTTAACTCCCCCCCCCACCGATACGGAACCACCTTGTCGAGGTGTGTGTGTGAGGGGGGGGGGGGGTTGAGGGCCTAAATGAAGTCGAAGGCTATGCTGACCGGATTGGCAACGGTCGGACATAGCTAAGATGGAAAAAGTTGAGGGCCCTTCTGATTAGAATCTCTGCATGTTGGAAAGGGCTCCGATAGAGGGGGCCGAACAAAGAGTCCCAGTCATGGGAGCCAAGGCAACTTGGATTCTATATCCTTGTTTGTGGCTGTCCGGGACATAGATTAAATTTAGGATTTGACTAATGGATAAGCTTTACTCCTATAGTACTGCTCGCCATTAGGTAGTCGGGGATGAGCTGTATCTATATGGTACTGTCTAGCCCCTGACCGTAGTGGTGAATAAGGCATTTCCCTGTACTGGTACTGCTTCAGGAGGAACTAGTGGGATTTGTTTTATAAGTATATTTACCTGTTTCTTTCACCCCATCACTTCACGCGGAACTTTCACGCATACCTTAAACGCGCTGAATTACTATTCGATAGTACGATTTGACAAAGTAGCTAATCAGGTGTCGTTTTGCAAATGGAACCTCTGATGTCATCTTATTCTTTTTTGATCTTCGAAACTGAAATTCTAGAATGTTCAAAATTTATTATTTTTTCATAACACATTTTGTTACCGTTTTATGAAGCCTCTTCTCATCATTTTCCAGCCTATTCCAATTTAAATTGAGTGAAAATCATGGATCCGCTCTTAATCATCATCCGCTCTTAATCATTGGGAGAATAATCATGGATCTTGCTCTTAAAGCAGTCATCGGCAGGGGAAAAGTTGGATTTCACAATCCAAAATCTAATTCAACGCTCCATTAGTGAACTGAAGCTAAAGAAGAAGAATGTGTACAAAGGCCAACTCCTCAAGCATCCCTCCATCAAATACGGATTAATCCAATTAGTTTCTGAAGATGAAATAGAAGAAAAAAATTTAAATTGTAATAATTAAAAATCAGTTAAACTTCCCAAAAAAGTTCATTTTTACAAGTTGGCAACACTATAAAACAACTACAGATAGTGCAATCGATGTATCGATTGTTTTCCGAAAAATCGATGACTATCGATAGTAAAAAAAATTAATATTTCGCAACTCTAGTGATCAGCGAGGCGTGCCTCAGCAAAACATAATGGTATCTACCAGCTGTCCCTCAAATACACACATTTTTTGAAACACACGAACTGATATCTGTTATTGGATTTATTCTGAAGGACTAATTAAATAATCCTACATTCTGGAACTACCGTAGAAATGGACGAAGCTGTGGATTAAACGAATCGAACTTTAATGTATTATTTTCCTTTATATAACGAATGGTAGATTCTCTACTATTGACATAGTAGAGAATGTATTGACTATATTCTCTACTATTGAGTATATATATTGAGTAAATATCTTTCTATAATGCAAATATATCTTACCAAGGGACCAATAGTGCTAATGCAGTAAAATGATGCATATGGTAAAAAAAACATATTTTTATTAATCATATCATCATGTAAATTATGATTTACGCAAAACATAGCAACATATATTAACTAAATACAACAACATGGCATAAAAACACGGACTTCTTGGAATTAAATGAATGATTCTTGTAAATCAATGATTCATGAAAACCTCATTTGGATATTGATAATTCTTTTTTCCAACGAAACATCATCAAATACAGACAGTAACGTGCGCCATCTACCGACCGTAACATGCACTAAACCATCGGAATTCTGTCAACACAATATTGCATAAAAAATAATGTTCACCATCGAAGGGAAATGAGTGTAATAAGGAAACCTCTAGCCCTATTCCTGACTGTTTACCTCCAGAAATCATTTTTTATGTAAACCTTTCAAAACCGTATTCTCAAAGCGATGGTCCGCGAGCCATCAGCCCTGATCATTGAGTTCGTGCAGATTCCACGTAGAAATTCTTTGTCTCCTTTGCTAAGTCGGTTAGCTGCCTTCTTCGTTGAATGCATCAGGATTATGGCTGCGAAAATTCTTTGTTGAATACCTCACGATTACTCCTCAGTGTGATAAGTCATGACTACGATACCGAACCACATCCCATTTGCGATTAACTGCACGATGATTGCATCATCGTGGAGTCATCATTTCAACATGATGCTGGAAATTCGGAAGTTTCTAGGGGAAGGGTGCTTCCAGGCTTCAATATCCTGGACGTTAATAACCTGTACAGTCGCTCAAAAAAATATCCGAACACTATGGTTGATTACAGAATTCAGAAAAAAATATCTGGCAACGTTTTTTTTTAGAAATTAGTGAACTGGCAACCTTCGTGTACTGTCACTAATTTCTAAAAAATCGTTGCCATATATTTTTTCTGAAATCTGTAATTAACCATAGTGTTCGAATATTTTTTTGAGCGACTCTACCTCACGCTCAGCCCAATGGAGCAAATGGCACGCATCATTCATTTCCAAAGACTCTGTTACCGTTGATGGCAAAAATGTCTCCATCGAGCGAGGTGGCACCAATCTGATGAGAGTCACTGTTCGAAAGGGAGCCACCTTGTCGAGGTGGGGAGGCAGTCACGGGAGCCGAGGCAGCTTGGATTCTATATCCTTGTTTGTGGCGGTCCGGGACATAGATTAAATTTAGGTTTTGACCGATCGATGAGCTTTACTCCTATAGTATTGCTCGCCATTAGGTAGTCGGGGATGAGCTGTATCTATATGGTACTGTCTTGTCCCTTACCGTAGGTAGTGGTAAACATAGCATTATCCCAATACTGATGGTGCTTTAGGCGGAACTAGTGGGTCTTGTCATCATATATATTTACCTACTTAACTTATCGAGTTAATATTTAGAATTGCACATCCTCATGCTATTCTTAAGCCCTATAGAAATTTCATGTTATTAGTCTATTGTGCGAAGAGTTATATCCGCCAGAAAAGCAGACAATATATATTTTTTATTACAGATGCAAGTTTTCCACACAAAAAAATGCTAATTTTCAAAGTTAGGAGCTTTGAAAGAAGCTTCCCATTCACATAACAAATAAGTGTCCTAACACTCTTGGTAACCTCGTACTAAAAAAACAGTTTATGTTAATAGCTTTTTATTGTGTTTCAAATATCTGATATTCTTATTTATAATAAAAATAAATACCCCCTCAAGCAGCTGCTTGCCACAGAGGTCTGGACAGGAGCCTGTCAATTTATATTTCAGAGTAGAAGGTCTGTGAGGATGGCAGGACCTCAGCAGAAAAACAACACACACACACATCCATACCTTATCCGGGGCTTGAACCCAGGTCCTTTAGATCAGTAGCTAAGCGTGCTAACCACTCGGCCATGACACTATATTATATTCCTGCTTTTATCCACCCTTTTTTGCCGTCCCGTGGCAGAGTGGTTAGCGTGTTTGATACTGTGATAAAAGAGACCTAGGTTCGAGCCCCGGGTAAACCATGGATGTTCGTGTTTTCTCTCTGCTGAGGTCTCGCCATCCTCACAGATCTTGTCTACTGTAAATTAAACTGACAGGCTTCTGTCAGACCTCTGTGGCAAGCAGCTACTTCAGGGGTATTTATTTATTTATCAGTTCTTTCACTACTTAGTTTCTTACACATTCTGTGGACAGATCATATTTCATTATACAGTGTACAGTCGCTCTTCGTGTCACGTGATTACAGAATTCAGGAAAAATATCTGGAGCGTGTACAGCAACTGTACACGCTCCAGTTACCGTTCACAGCAAACTGGAGCGTGTGCAGTTACTGCACACGCTCCAGTTTGCTGTGAACGGTAACTGCACACGCTCAATATTTCCGTGAGTGAGCCCACACGATCTAGTATCAAAATAATATGACCACCTACAGTCGCTCAAAAAAGTATCCGAACACTATGGTTGACTACAGAATTTAGAAAAAATATCTGGCAACGATTTTTTCAGAAATTAGTGATCTGGCAACCTTCGTGTCACGTGACATTTCACTTTATGCTATAACACAGGCAAAGTTTCCATATAGTTATACAATGGTCATTATGTTTTTTAATAAAAATACCCCCTCAAGCAGCTGCTTGGCACAGAGGTCTGACAGGAGCCTGCCAGTTTATATGCCATAGTAGAAGGTCTGAGTGGATGGCAGGACCTCAGCAGAAAAACGACACATACATCCATGCCTTAATCCAGGGCTTGAACCCAGGTCCCGTAGATCAGTAGCCAAGCGTGCTAACCATTCGGCCACGGGACGGTTTTAGAAGAAGAAAAAACTCATCCTTTATAAAATTGGCTTGGAGATGATAATTCATCGCTGATAAAAAAAAAAGCAATTCATCATTTGCCAAATACATTTTTTTAGTCGATAAAAGCATCTGATAGAGGTTACCCTTCGGAATCCGAGTGTGTCAAACATCCCAGCAGAACAGGCAGACGTATCATTGAACAGAAATTAAGCCTTCAGATATCTATAGTGGTTTGATATAGCGAAGCATGTATGTTATGTTTATCAGAATAAACTTTTACCTCTGAATACTGACCTTGGTTTAGAGTGATGCTTATTCGTTACTGATAAAAAGGATGAATTGCGCTTTTCCCATGTAACACTTCACGGAGCAAATAAAACATCTGACTGAGATTGTCTTCCGTTGTACGAGTCTGTCACCTATCCATTGGAATAGACAGAAAAGTATCTTTGAAACGAAGTTAAACTACTTCAAATGTCTTCATAATATCGAAATAAAGAACAGAATTATTTCTATTACGATGAGCATAACCAGTTTCATCAATTGGCTGTTTGAAGGTGTTGGCTGGCCATTTCTTCTACTAATCGGATTAATATCTCTGCTACTCTATGTGTATATTAACAACAGCAATCTTCCACCAGGACCCACAGGATTGCCTTACATCGGTTATTACCCATTCTTTGGGAAAAAAGTTCACAAGCAACTGAGACAGCTTGCATTGAAGTATGGAGATGTGTTCAGCTTTACAGTTACGGGTCAACTTTATATTCATCTCAATACAATCAAGGCGATAAAAGAGGCTTACGTGACTCAAACAGACATGTTTGCAACTAAGACGGAGAAATTTTTCATGTTCCAGTTCTTAGATGACGGGCAGAGTAAGTTCATTTCCTCTTTTTAGGTACAAAAATTATTTTACATTTTTTTTATAATTTCAGTGTTATTCAGTTGTATATGAGTTTAAGTGTAGCGCAAGAATGTTACTTTACTAAATTGTGGCGGGTATTGGGTTCAGTCGCTAGTACAGTCGCTCAAAAAAGTATCCGAACACTATGGTTGATTACAGAATTCAGAAAAAATATCTGGCAACGATTTTTTTAGAAATTAGTGATCTGGCAACCTTCGTGTACAGTTGCTGTACACGCTCCAGATATTTTTCCTGAATTCTGTAATCACGTGACACGAAGGTTGCCAGATCACTAATTTCTAAAAAAATCGTTGCCAGATATTTTTTCTGAATTCTGTAATCAACTGTAGTGTTCGGATACTTTTTTGAGCGACTGTACACCAAGATCGAAATCTGATGATCCGAAGTTCGAGTCTTAACTATCTCTTCGTTGAAATTGACCTTCATAATGCGGAATTAAATTCTTTATCCTCTATTCCATCCGCAGTGAGAAAGTTGTTGGGTTGAGTTGCTTTTCCTCTGAGCGGCACTATTTTGCACACCGTGGGCTAAATGGCCAGGTCACATGGACCCCGAAGGCTCAGAGAAGGTTGGGGGAGGGGACCCACTGGAATAGCTGTTGGGAGACAGATGGTAACCTCCCGTCAAGGCCATCCAGTGTGTTCTTTAACGTTGGGTTGTTTTACCTCTGAGCGGCACTTTTTTGCACATCATGGGCTAAAATGGCCAGGTCACATGGACCCCGAAGGCTCAGAGAAGGTTGGGGGAGGGGACCCAGTGGAACAGCTGTTGGGAGACAGATGGTAACCTCCCGTCAAGGCCATCCAGTGTGTTCTTTAACGTTGGGTTGTTTTACCTCTGAGCGGCACTTTTTTGCACACCATGGGCTAAATGGCCAGGTCACATGGACCCGAAGGCTCAGAGAATGTTGGGGGAGGGGACCAACTGGAACAGCTGTTGGGAGACAGATGGTAGCCTCCCGTCAAGGCCATTCAGCGTGTTCTTAACCTGCATAGGCCACGGCCTAAGGTCCCATCCGACGGACGGCGGCCTCTCCAAGCCCTTCGGTATCCCCCTACTGACCGTGGATGGGTAGGGTGGGGAATGCAGTGAGAAAGGGGACACCGATGGGCATTAGAGTATTTTGAAAATATGTTTCAGGGGGTGATTTTTTTCAAAACAGG
Organism: Ryuthela nishihirai; assembly: GCA_038380435.1. Classification (NCBI taxonomy): domain Eukaryota; kingdom Metazoa; phylum Arthropoda; class Arachnida; order Araneae; family Heptathelidae; genus Ryuthela; species Ryuthela nishihirai. The sequence continues at coordinate 61,434,198 of JAWZYU010000029.1, read as the reverse complement.
CAAGTAAATAAAAATGAATGGTATATTTCACATCAGTGTTGAATAGTTACTGACTGTCTCAAAAGCAAAAAATGCAAATCGTTTCAAAAGTATAAATTTTGGAGTGCGAGGCTGAACTCTCAAACCCCCTTCTTAACGATGGGTTTGAAAGCTCGCCGGTTGTTGGATGGGACGTTAAGGCGTTACACCGTGTGCTGGATAGCCTTACCCTATCCAAGGAGTGTCTATTACAGGGGTGGGGGATACCTTGACATGCGTGCCAAACATGGCACGCCATCGACTTTTTTCCGGCACACAATCCAGGGCTCACTTTAAAAAATAATTAAATAAATAAATATCCAACATCTTCGCTGAGTTGTATATTTTAACTTAATAGAACACAATTTTATTAAGTAGAGCGATACCAAATAAAAATGCAAAAAAGGAACAAACACTATCAACTGTTGTAGTAATAATAAGAAAATGAAACAAAGGTCCTATTTCCAACCCATCTGTCTCCGTGATATACTGACTTAAAGTTTTGTCCTGTTCAGATATTGCATCATTCGCCAGGCAGCCGGATGTGGCGTGACTCCTTTACCATTATTTTATATATTTTTCGTGTTTCGAAAAGAATTTATTGATTATTTGAAAAGGTTCTCCCAATACTTAGAAGACACCAAATAATAATATTCTCCCAAAATTTCGGTTGGCACCTGAGAAAATTTTGCATCAAAGATTTCGCGATTTTAGCAGGCACACTTAATAAAAGTTGCCCAACCCTGGTCTATAACAACAAGCACTTCAAATTATTTTTCTTAATAGTACTCCAGTTTGAAAAATGGATGGTAGCTATGCTCAACAAGAAAATGTTAATATTCTCAACATTTTACGACATGTGCTATATTATTAAATATTGAGCTTTACCTCTCAATTCACAATATGATGTTTTGTATTATTAAATATTATGAAATTGAACACATTTTCAAAAAAAAATATCCAGTTTGTTATTTGTATGGACAGTAAACAGATTGCAGCAAGTACTTCTCGTATCAATAGTGAAAGGGAAATACGTTGTTAGAAAAAAGTACGGAAACCTATATTCATGGATATGTTGTCGTGAGCAGAAAACTAGAATATACACAGTCGTATCAGAATAATATGACCACCTACCATACATACACTATTAGGTGGTCATATTATTCTGATACAACTGTGTATATTTACTCATATATAGGTTAAACGATTAAATGTATTAATTTACAGGATAAATTTTAAAAATCTGAAAAATTGTTCTAAATAAACCTACTAGCGGCTTTTCCTGCTATTAGAAAATGTCCTCCTGAACGGATAAAATTCTCATTGAATAACCTTAAGCTCAGCTACCACTGTAGGCAAATAGGTATGGTTGTTAGACAGGTTGAAACACTAATTAAATCACATTAAATGTTTGAAAAGTAAGACAAACCATATTTGCAGCGTGCTAAAACGATTCCACTGCGCATGTGCAGATTTCGTTTTACAGTTGTTTTTGTGGGTGCCCACTAATTTGTCAACCATAGCCTTCTGTAAAATTCAGAGGAGCGGCGCCACTTAGCTTGTTTGAAGCTTGCCTTTTTCTCCCTAGACTTTCTTTGCCCTGTGCACGTTAAAGAAGATGATATTCTTGCTGGAGGTTTCCATTGTATCTTAACAGTTCCATTGGACCCTCGTTTCCCAAACTTATTTCAGGACATCGAAGGAAATAAGGTAATTCAAAATGAATCAGATAATTTCAAGCTCTCAAAACGAATAAGGTAAATTGAAACCTTTCGAAAGCAATAAGATAATTTGAAGCTTTTCGAAGGAAATAAGATAATTTCAATCCTTTCAAACGAAGTAGGATAGTTTTAAGACTTTCATAAGAAATATACACCCAATTCTGTTTTTACACGGTAGATAGGTTCCCGAAAAAACTGTGTAAAAATACCTTGTAAAAAATACAGGGCATAAGAAAAAATAAAAGATTGATTCCAGACGTGAAAACTCAGTACAAATAATAAGTTGTTTTCAAAGAAATCAAATCTATAATTAAATCTTTGTTTGATTTTTATTCATTTAAACACATTTTTTATTTTATGAACTTGTAAAGATAATTATATGTGCATATATAAAATAAATTATCCTTCATAAAGAAAATAATATGTCACTAATTCAAGAATACAAAAATGCAAAATAAATGACTTATATATGCTTATTAACTAGATTTTATTCGTTGACCTTTTCTGACAATAGATGCATTCGTTTGCGTAAGAATGGAATTAAATCACTTCATCGCTTGAAACATTTTGGCCGTCGTGTTCATACTCCAATGGTGAAATGCTCTCTGTGGCATGGGGAACCAAATTATCTCTGGTTTCCAGTGATTCTGAAGTTTGATTAGTTTTGACAACGAACTCTGTAATCAATCGTTGAAATCCTGCTTTGACTAGATCTTTGTATATTCTTGAAAACGCGCCATACATGACTTCAGTTCACGTTTAAACTACTCAGCTCGTTTGACAATGGGATCATGTGTAAGAAAATGACTTTCCAATTTAATAGCCACTTGAAGCTCTTCTTTAATTAAACCTGCAGTAAGTGGAATCTATTCATCACCATCACATTTTTCTTTTTCATCAGGAGTCTCAAGAACAACTTCTATTATTTCATCTTCGTTAAGAGCTTTGTCAACCAGCAATTCATCAATATCTGCAAACGATAAATCATCGAATCCTTCTCCAACAAGTGCATGTGCTAAAGTGATGATATTAGGATATTCAGTCGTATTTGGGGCTTTACTTTTTACACATTCTGGCCAAATAGCTTTCCAGCATGCGTTTAAAGTTGATGGTTTTAATTCTGATAACGTCAATCCAGCATGACTGATACAATCTGAAACAGAAAATTTCTCCCACACATCAATAACTGTTAGTATTTTATCGCTATCAAGTTTTATCAAAATGTATTGGAATGTTCGTCTTACGTAGTAAGTTTTAAATGTGGTAATTATACTCTGTTCTACTGGTTGTATTAAGGGTGTCGTATTAGGCGGCAGAAAACAAAATTACACATTTGGGTTTTCCAAAACAGGATGGCTAGGCGCATTGTCTGTAATCAATAAAAACCTTATAATCGAGATTGTTTTTCTTTCAAACAGCGTTTAACTTCTGGACCACTTATGGAATCATTTATTAAAAATTTCTTTTGTAGCCCAGGATTTTTTATCGTCCAATACACTGACAATTTATTCAAATCTACACCTTTCATTGACCGTGGTCTTGGGGATCGATTGATGAGCAGCGATTTTAACATACGATCTCCTGATGCGTTGCTGCAAAATAGAAAGGTCAAACGATCCTTTGCTGCTTTAAAGCCACCAACAGTTTTTGTGATTTTATTACGTAGGTTCTACTCAGCATTTTTTTTCCAAAAAAAGACCTGTTCAACTGCATTCCAAACTTGGTCAGGAGTGTATCCACCATCTTCAATGATTTAGGCCAATTTTGGACAAAATTATTTAGCAGCCGGCTCATCTGCAGATATAATTCCACCTTTTATCTTTATATTATGAAACACGTGTCTTCGAAGAAGCAAGCCAACCTGTACTTGCAGAAAATTCATATTTTTTGTTTAACTGAGCTCATGTAGTTGGTTCCATTTCTTTTATCTGCTCATATATTCGTAATGCCATCTGTTTGATGGTATTTCCGTCTAGAGGTATTCTTTTTTGCGAGTTATCTTCTATCCACATTACTAGTGCCTTTTCCACCTTCGCTTTTACAATATCTCTCGTGTACGATGACGACTTAGCGCTCAATTTTGTTCCAGAAAGCACAGATTTTCTAATAGCATCTTCATTTTTCTTGATGATTCTTACGGTAGCTTCGTTTAAACCAAAATATTTACCTATAGATGTTGAACCTTCTCCAGTTGCAAGACGATCCAAAATTTGGATCTTAGTATTCAAAGAGATAGCTTTCCTTTTCTGCCTTTGTATAGTTGAATTATCCGACATCGTAATAAGGCTTACGAAAAATATTTTAACTGTAGTTAATAAATCAGATGATGAAAAATTGTAAATTACCTATCAACAAAATTTAATAAATTTACATTACGCACATAAAACTTCAAAAAACAAAACAATTTTTCTTCGATTTTTTTTTATTAAACATCTAAATACTTCTAACTTTAAACACGAAATGAGAGACCAAGACTAACGTATGTATTGAAGGTAAAATTGAGGGGAATACCCGGAACTCAATGTTACCACTTTATTCCGAATGAATTAGGTTTTGTACAATTTTTCCATAAAATAGAGAATAAAATAGAGAAAACGTGTTGTGTAGTTTTTATTTTTGGGGATTTTAGTGCACAAAATGTGTATCTATGGTACATTTTCAAAGTTAAAACTACTTCGCAAAATGTGACCATAAAAGCGGCATCTTTGGTATAAATGTAAATTCTAGGAATTATTTCTTCTTCAATAGGAATGATTTTTCAGAATTAAATTCAAATGAAGATTTTTAAAAAGGCGCCATTTTAACCGTGTTAGATCAAAATAAATCGTGTAAAAAGAGAATTGAAATTTTTTTCTAAACCATGTTAAATCAAAGTCGTGTAAACGAAATCCGTATAAAAACAGAATTGGGTGTAGTTTGAAGCTATTCAAAGGAAATTATAATTTGAAGATTCTCAAAAGATATACGATAATTTCACGACTTTCAAAACAAATAAGAAAATTTCAAACCAAATAGTTGGTTACGCCAAATGAAGACAGGTGTCTTATATCAACCTGTCTGGGCTAGGTTCTTTTAACCGACCATCTATGAGAATGTGTGCAGAAGTGTAGTTATCTCTACCTTGTTAGAATGTTGCTACTATCCAGGTTGCCGATGAACAAAAACTGAGGTGTACTATTACAAGTACACTTTATTTACAGAATATCTACAATTTATTATATGTACAACATACGTGTAATAGATTAATGACTATCTACCCGATACAGTCGCTCGCTATGCTAACAGTAAGCTGTATGAGTCTCAGAGGTGCCACAGCTAGATTCAAGAACAAGATGGCTAAATCACACGTCAGACAATTCGCCTGACATGCGGAATGTCTCGTTGTAGGCATGCAACTCTCTCAGTTCCAAAACTGTTCTCTCCAGATGCGAAATTCACTTCAAGGGAAAGATTTTGTCCTTAAATGGACTGGAGTTACGAAAATTTCTGGTTCAGATTATGCTGATGATTTAGCTCTTTTGGCAAATGATGTTGATGAGATGAACTCTTTCATTCGAGTTGTTGATGAGATTGGTAGTAGAGTAGGTTTGGTTATGAACAGAGAGAAAACTAAAGTGATGAAAATTGGTCAGGCAGGTTGTGATTCAGTTCATCTGAATGGTTGCAGTCTTGAGCAGGTGTCACAGTTTAATTACCTTGGGAGCTATGTAACAGATAATGGTGATGTGCGGCATGAGATTAACAGACGAATAGGTATTGCTGCCGGGACTTTTAAGAATCTATGGAGATTGTGGAGAAATAGGCGTATACACCTAAAGACTAAAATTAGACTGTATAATAGTTTGGTTCTTTCTAGTGTTAGTTATGGTAGTGAAACTTGGACGCTGTGTAAACAAGATAACAGGAAACTAGATGCTTTTGATTCTAGATGCTTACGTAGTATCTTGGGTATTAGGTGGTTTAACTTTGTAACTAATGATGAGGTTAGGCAAAGGAGTCTGAAACCTCCTTTAAGCAGCATATTGTGCAGAGAGAGACTCCGTTGGTTTGGCCATTAGAATTGGTGTGCAGTGGCCAGATGCAGCCGATGTAGCTCAGGACAGATTTGCTTGGAGAACTAAATTGCAAGGTCTGGTTGGACCTCCTTAGCCCATGGCTGCTTGAGGTTGATTATGATGATGAATTTATTAAAAATGTTCCTGTGATTTCTATGAATTTCAAAATATTATTTTGTAAATCAAAACCGATTGTACGATTAATAATACGAATAGAAATAAACTCTGTTTACTACTATGATAAGCTAAAGGTGAAAATCCAATCTACCTAAACTTGGTTTTCATAAATATTCGTTCGGTATGTAAATGAGTTATGAAAATTTCAATATTTTCCAACAGCAGTGCTAGTTCTAAGAAGCCTATAGGAAATTCACAAATAATGAAAACCCTTTTGCAGAGAAACTTCCAAATTATGCACTTCTAAATATACACATTTTAGTAAATAACAGTGCTTATTGATAAGCGTTAATTAATTTTTATATATATATAATGTAGATGTTGGTGAATAGTTAATGTTCTTCAAAATCTAAATCAGTGTTTTCAAACCTTTTTTTATCTCACAGCACACTTGAACCTATAGATAAACTTCCGCGTCACACTTAAATTATGATTGATATTATTATACGTTTATATAACAATGATATACTCGTATAATCAATTTAAAGAGGTTTTAATTTTTATATGTACAGTCGCTCAAAAAAGTATCCGAACACTATGGTTGACTACAGAATTCAGAAAAAATATCTGGCAACGATTTTTTCAGAAATTAGTGATCTGGCAACCTTCGTGTCACGTGACACGAAGGTTGCCAGATCACTAATTTCTGAAAAAATCGTTGCCAGATATTTTTTCTGAATTCTGTAGTCAACCATAGTGTTCGGATACTTTTTTGAGCGACTGTACACTTATTGTTCTTTGGAGTTCTTTCGAAAATAATTTAATTAATGATCTTTGAAAATTTTCGCGGCACACCTAAGATCCTCTCATGCAACACCGGTTGAAAATCACTGATCTAAATCATTAACAACAATTGGAAAAGTTGCCTCTCCTGAAGTATAGATGGCGCAAGGTCCGCCATATTTCAGTGTAAAATTTATAGGTTTTGTTCTGGGAAACTTTTAGCGTCTGATGCGTTGTTTAATGGTTAGAGCGCTATGGCATATAACTAGAGAGTTGCGGGGTTTGATTTACGTCAGAAATAATTTTTTTAGATGTTTTTAACTATTGTTGAAGTCTATTTCCACAGGAAATCTGTTTATTTACTATGGATGGATTAACGGAATTAATTTAGCAATCACGATTTGCATTTACCGTAAATTATCTCAAAGTTAATAGTAAATTATATTATAGTCATAGGGTCAGGATATTTAAAGATGGAAAGTGCAAAAGAATAGACTGGTTTAATTTTAGTTTCAAACAAGTTACCAGTTTATACAAAAAGGAGGACATTTCGTGTTTTTTTTTCAAAATTCCGGGGGGACAATAGATAAAATAGGAGGACATGTCCTCGTTTTGCAGGATGTATTACCATACGTAATACAAAGGAAGAAGTGTTTAGGTGAAATATTAACAATTTCTTTTTGCAAACAGCATACAGATATTCTTATTCTCTTTCGTGTAGTTATTCTATGAAGTATGATTTATTAACTTTGAGGTAATTTGAATAAAAAGGGCTTTACTCCGAGATATTATTCTATGACAGGTGAGAGCACTGGTATTTAGGCAATAAGGTCAAAATAAGGAAACCATATTAGTATTACAAACTTCAGCGTAGTTACTAAACACTCTACACTACTCTATTAGGGGAAAGGATATTTAGCAGAAGTGTATACTCAAACACTATTGAAGAAGGTTGGGTTGCATTACTTCTGTGGAGAATATTTACGCACACAATGGGCTAAATCTCCAGGTTGAAACGGATCCACTGAAATAAATGGTAGCCTCCTTTCAGGACCATCCAACGTATTCTTTAAAGATGCAGATGATCTCTTTTGCACAAAGAGCCAAGCTTAACGTACCATCGCTGAGGGCGGCCTTTCCAAGCTCATCGGTGAGAGACTCTCATAGGGGAGACAAGCAAGTCTGGTACAGGTGAAATTCGAACCTGGGAACTGCAGATTACGGGCTTTGTTAGCTACAGACTGAGAAAATCCCTGTCCCCATTAGAGGAAAATTGCCTGTTATGAAAATGTCTTGGAATATTTCTGGGAAAACTGCTGAGATATTGGTCACCGTTCAATACTTATGATTGCAAATATTATGGTATAACACTGTCAAGTTTCCACCTATGGTGTAACACTATCAAGCCCCCATGCAGCCGCGTTTGCCTTTCTTCTCATACGTGAACATCCTCCTAGTAATATAGTGAGAAACAGGTTAGGATTATGGTCTGGCGCAAGACAACCTGTTACAATGTAATATGAAAAGCATAAATTGAAAATTTTCAAATCATATTTATTTGTTTCAGGTCTTTTCTTATCGAATGGTACAGCATGGAAAGAGAATCGTCGTTTCACACTTCAGGCCCTTAAAGAATCAGGACTCGGAAAAAACAGTTTGGAGGTCCACATCCACGAAGCTGTAAGGACATGTCTGGATGGTTTGAAGAAATCCAATGGCAAACCCTACGACATTATGACGCTGTTGAGCCGCAACGTTACTTCGGTCCTTACCCAACTCTTGTTCGGAGGAAATTTCGAGCGGTACGAAGAAGAAATAATAAAACTACGCGACAGCATAAGTAGGCTTTTTGAACAAGCTCTTGGTCCAAGACAATTTTTAATTGGGAATGTTTTCAGGTAATATGCTTTTATTTCTTTATTTTTAATATTTTTTTTTACTGGCACACTCAGAGATTGAAAGTTGGAGGAGGGGTTCATACATTTCGGTGCATTGTATTTAGACTTATTGTGGCAGACTCAGGAATTGAAAGTTCGGGAAGGGGTTCTTACTTTTAGGTGCAATGTCTTTTGACTTGTAGAGCACACTCAAGATTTGAAATGTAGGAAGGTGTTCATACTTTTAGGTGTAATATCTTTTGACTTGTAGAGCATACTCAGGAATTGAAAGTGCGGAAGGGGTCCTTATTTTTCGGTGCATTGTCTGTAGTCTTGTCAGTTTGATAAATAAAGTTCTTTACAGATGCAAACTTTTTGTTATAAAAACAGAAATATGAGAACAGTAATAACTATAGTGTTTCTGTTCCAGCTATAAACAGAGTAATTTATTTGGTATTACTTTTATATCCAGGTATGTGATTTTTCCTCTGATGCCATCATCAAAAGTCTTACGAGAGATTAAGGATGATGTGAATTCCGTCATCAACAAAATAATTGATGAACATGAGCAAACAATCGACAAAGATAATCTGAGAGATTTCATCGACATGTATCTGGATGAGAAGAGGAAGCTGAAGGAGAAAGGAAGCGAGAAGGAAGATTACTTTACTGGTAAATGATGAAATTAAACCATTTAAATGTTGTTTTTTTATGAAAAGGGAAATTTGCTTCTTGTCAATGTTAAATAATCGAATTCAGAAAAAAAATATAAATTAAAAATTTAAAAAAATACCTATCTTCCCATAAGGCCTTAAAAAGTAGAAAATAAACCTAGAGCATATTGATGGTGCAATTGGTCGCTGAGTTCGTATTTACTTCAGAGGATGTTAGGGCGCCGGCAATCTTGTCGAGTATGTAAATCGGCGCTCTGTCTTCATATGAAGCGAATACGAACTCAGTGACTGATTGCACCATCGATATGCTTTAGGTTTATTTTCTACTTTTTAGGGCCCTATAGGAAGATAGGTATTTTTTAAATTTTTTAATTTATATTTTTTTTTGTTGTCACTAACACCTACCTTCCAAATTTTGATATACGAATTATAAAGATTCAGCACTTTTATCCCACCTTTTGGAGTGACGTTTGAGGTAGACCACAACATTGGAGACATCACAAGCTATATTTTGAGATATGACTCGTTAAAGTCGACCCCGCAAAAATCGCCCCCCCCCCCGCATTTTATCGGGAGGAAATAGCAGGGGCGAAATTCGAAATAGTTTACGACCATCATTTTACGAGTTTTCATTTGACACCTAACTCGTAACTTTAGGACCTCCCGTTCCGATGATATAGTAGAATGACCCTACTACTGATATAGTAGTAACGATTTCCGGTGTTTTAGAGGGGAATAAAGTTTGGGGGTCAGTTTTTTATAGCCTACGACACTTCCCGCTTCACAGACTTTCATTTGGCACATAAATCATGAAGTTTTTCAATCGCGTTCGATAGATATGGTGGATCAGCTTTTTGTCAAATCCACAAATTGACCAACCGACAAATGTCAAAGCCAAAAGCAATAGGAAGATAGGTAAAAATCTGACTTATTACCGAATTTTGTTTGCTGCTTAGGATTTTCCTTAACAAAATTTGTGTGTTCTTTATATACTAATATTCAGGGAAAAATCCAGAGAATAATTCAGGGTATTATGAAGAGGTACCAAACTGGGGCATGCATGCATACATACATAATACCACCTCTCCAAATTATTATTACTACCTTCCTAATACTTCGTCGTACGTATCATGGTACAGTCGCTCAAAAAGGTATCCGAACACTATGGTTGATTACAGAATTCAGAAAAAAATACCTGGCAACGATTTTTTTAGAAATTAGTGATCTGACAACCTTCGTGTCACGTGACACTAAGGTTGCCAGATCACTAATTTCTAAAAACAATCGTTGCCAGATATTTTTTCTGAATTCTGCAATCAACCATAGTGTTCAGATATTTTTTGAGCGACTGTACAGTAGCCACATATCAATCAAAGTTTCCAATTCCCTGCGCATGTTTCTCGTCGTAACAGGTTACGAAGTACTGCTAGCGGTTATCTCTCGTAGCTGATGAACAGTAGAAGCTCTGTTTTGCCGTACAGTTCGTACCAATAAACGCCTGTCCCTGTCCGTCGAGCCTCCCCCCCCCCCGCATTTGTTGTGATTGGCGGGCGTTTTTTTTTTTGAGACCGTTACCATTCTCCACACAATTGGGATATTTTTTTTGATTTGCGACATATAGGACAGAGAAGAATCCCAGAAGGTACTCCTAGCTTAATACAGGCCTTCTCATACAAGGCATGCCCTACTAAGACCGAAGTCACTGTTGACCACTGCCTTAGTTAGAGCTAACACAACACACAAAGTTTGCCTTGCTGGAACAGTCACTAGCTGCCTAACCACTATGCCAGTTAAGTTATTGTGCCCATGATATTCCGCAGTTACATCAAATCCGGCACGGATGCTCCTGCTCATCCTTTTAAAGTCAATCAGATCATCCTTTTTATCAATGCCATAGTTAACTTTACTTTCAACCATGCCTTTTCGGCTTCAATAGGACTTCGCACTGACGTTAGACCAGTAAACAACCAGTATCTCTGAGCGGCACTTTTTTGCACACCATGGACTAAATGGCCAAACAGATGCAATGAAATAAATGTAATTCCAACAATTATTTCATTCAAAATTTTAACATGTTAAAGGAAGATCAAAAGGAAGAAGAAAAGTATTAAAAGTGAGAAATATATGAGCGCTCCTCCTAATTTCGGGGATACCGATGAGCTTGAAGGCCGCCATCCATCAAATGGGGTGTAAAGCCGTGGCTCCGTGTGCAGCAGAGTGCCACACACTGTACAACTATCCCAATTGTGCCATCATTCCAATTTATTTCCTTCTACTCCATCCTGCTCTAGGTAAGGGAACATCAAATCCGACGTCCTCCGATGTGACGTTAAGCAGTGTTAGGAGAGCCATACTTGGTGTACAGTCGCTCAAAAAAGTATCCGAACGCTACGGTTGATTACAGAATTCAGAACAAATATCTGTACACGAAGGTTGTCAAATCACTGATTTCTAAAAAAATTGTTGCCAGATATTTGTTCTGAATTCTGAAATCAACCGTAGCGTTCGGATGCTTTTTTGAGCGACTGTAGGTGATCATATTATTTTGATACTAGATCGTGTGGGCTCACTCACGGAAATATTGAGCGTGTGCAGTTACCGTTCACAGCAAACTGGAGCGTGTGCAGTAACTGCACACGCTCCAGTTTCCTGTGAACGGTAACTGGAGCGTGTACAGTTGCTGTACACGCTCCAGATATTTTTCCTGAATTCTGTAATCACGTGACAAGAAGGTTGCCAAATCATTATTTTCTAAAAAAATCGTTGCCTGATATTTTTTCTGAATTCTGTAATCAACCGTAGCGTTCGGATACTTTTTTGAGCGACTGTACGTTAAAGAACTCGCTGGATTATCCTGAAGGGAGGTTACCATTCACTTCAAACAGCTATCCAGTGGATCCCCTTCCATCAAACTTCTCTGAGCCCCTTGGGTTCCTTGTGGCCTGACCGTTCAGCCCATTGTATTCAAAAGAATGTTTGTCAGAGCTAAAACAACCCAAACCTGAGAATTGAACATATCATGTATGTTTTGGAAGAAGAAATGCGAAAGTTTGTTTTAAACCTTAACAGGTTTTAAAATATAAATTTCATAGCTCGAAAGTTGGAAAGAAGATGGCTTGAGCGTGGTAGTTCAAAATAATGCCCCCCCCCCCCCCGATGTAATTCCATTAGAATTTTTATCACAGTTGCATCATCGAAATTTACAGCATCAACAATAAATGAACCGAAGGAACTCACATTTTGAATCATTGCATCTGTTGATACGCACACGTTAAGAAAAGTATCGAATGAAATGAAATACATAAAAATGAAGAGTCCGAACTGAGGGTGGGGTAGCCCGGTCCACTTTTAGGAAAGCTTAAAAGGGTAATAAAGATAAAAATTATTAAAAATTTCGATATCAAGCATTTTTCAACAATTTTTTAAAGACCACTAAAAAGGAAAATAAATATCCCCTCAAGCAGCTGCTTGCCACAGAGGTCTGACAGGAGCCTCAGTTTATATGCCATAGTAGAAGGTTGGATTGGGTTGTTTTACTTCTTAGCGGCACTTTTTTGCACACCATGGGCTAAATGGCCAGGTCACATGGACCCCGAATGCTCAGAGAAGGTTGAGGGAGGGAACCCACTCGAACAGCTGTTGGGAGACAGAGGGTAGCCTCCGGTCAAGGCCATCCAGCGTGTTCTTTAACATGCACAGGGTATGGCTCTCCCGCACGTCCCATCCGACGGACGGCGACCTTTATAGAGGATGATCGAAGATCTATTTGGGACTCGAACCTGGGAACTACAGATTACGAGCACTGACGCGCTACCGACTACTCCCATAGTAGAAGGTCTGTAAGGATGGCAGGTCCTCACCAGAAAAACAACACAAACATACATGCCTCGAACTCAGGTCCCTCAGACCAGTAGCCAAACGTACTAACCACTCGGCCACGGGACGACTACACTAGAAAGGAGAGGCAAACTTTATACTGCAATGGGAATGCAATCTCTTACCTTCCCCTTTTACTTTACACTGCGTTGGGAGTGCAATCTCTTACCTTCCCCTATTACTTTACACTGCGTTGGGAGTGCAATCTCTTACCTTCCCCCTTTACTTTATACTGCAATGGGAATACAATCTCTTACCTTCCCCTTTTACTTTATGCTGCGTTGGGAGTGCAATCTGTTACCTTCCCCTTTTATTTTATACTGCAATGGGAATGCAATCTCTTACCTTCCCATTTTACTTTATACTGCTTTGGGAGTGCAATCTCTTACCCTCCCCCTTTACTTCACACCGCGATGGGAGTGCAATCTCTTACCCTCCCCCTTTACTTCACACCGCGATGGGAGTGCAATCTCTTACCCTCCTCTTTTACTTCACACCGTGATGGGAGTGCAATCTCTTACCTTCCCCTTTTACTTTATACTGCAATGGAAATGCAATCTCTTACCTTCCCCTTTTACTTCACACCGCGATGGGAGTGCAATCTCTTACCCACCCCTTTTACTTCACACCGTGATGGGAGTGCAATCTCTTACCCTCCCCCTTTACTTCACACCGCGATGGGAGTGCAATCTCTTACCCTTCCCCTTTACTTCACACCGCGATGGGAGTGCAATCTCTTACCCTCCCCCTTTACTTCACACCGCGATGGGAGTGCAATCTCTTACCCTCCCCCTTTACTTCACACCGTGATGGGAGCGCAATCTCTTACCCTCCCCTTTACTTCACACCGCGATGAGAGTGCAATCTCTTACCCTCCCCTTTTACTTCACACCGCGATGGGAGCGCAATCTCTTACCCTCCCCCTTTACTTTATACTGCAATGGGAATGCAATCTCTTACCTTCCCCTTTTACTTTTTACTGTTCGATCGCATCATTTGTTCCCTCCTCCCTTCTACTTTTATAGATCCGGTCCTGAATAGATGAAAGTGACCCATGGTCGCTTTGTAAATATATTTTTTCCAATGTAGATTCCAGAAAAAGAGTGAAAATATAAGGTGGCTCATCATCACTATACATTTGTGATCAATTTTTTTATTAAAGAAGTAATTAAAATTTTTTTATTAGAGTAAAAAGAAATATCATAAGAATTTTACTCAAAATACGTAGATTTGAAATAATAGGATGTCACAGATATACACACCTTTTGTAGTGTTTTAGATAAATATGAGAGGATAAATTGTCATAGACGGGTTGAATCTGAACCCCCGACCTCCTGAAAACATGTCAGGTGCTCTGACTGCTAAGCGACCGAACAATCATCTTCTATTAATGGGTTTAACCATAATTTCATAGATTTAGTCATTGAACGACAATGCTTACGTTTGAAACTCGGTGTGTTGGCTTAACCAGCCGCTTGCTTTAATACCGTGCCGCTTGAAAGGGCTGGTCGTGTGCACTAACTTGGAAAGTGCCTTGCTGACCATCTTCTTCAATTACACTCAACTACATTTCCAATGACAAATTCTATTCTGTAATCCTTAAAGCCACTAATAGAGTCAGCTGTCAGAGTACCTAACATGTTGTCGTGGGTTCAGATACCACCCGGCAAATGACAATTTTTCTAAGTAGAATTTGCTGATGTTGAATTCATAGTTTTTGCATAATAAATGTTTAAAACCATTACATTCATTTCTATGGGAACTTTGAATGCAAACTGATTTATTAAAACTCTTTAAATAATTCTTCCGAATTCTTCAATAACAGTAAGAAAAAGTTCCAATGTCACATTATCAGGAGTATTTATATAGTTATCAAATGCTTTTAAAACTATAATTAAAATGAATAGTTTGGGTGAAAAATAACGGTTTTTAATAGCTATTTCTCTGGTTCATTTATTTAGTGCATCGGTTAGGGGCTATCCTCATTCAATTATTCATCGATGGTACTGAGACTACAGCTTATGCAATCTATATGCTTTTGAGAACTTTAATTGATCACCCAGAAGTCCAGGAAAAGATTCAGAAGGAGTTAGATGAAGTAGTAGGGAAAGAAAGATTCCCAAGTCTTGAAGACAGAAAAAATCTTCCTTATACTGAGGCCACGATTCTCGAATTCTGTCGAATCACAGTTTTGTTTCCATTTGTTGCCAGCTTGGAATGCTCAAGTAAGTATTTTTCTCAGTTTTCATTGCTAATAACAAACTTTTCAAATACATATTTTTAAAAAGATTTTATCTATTATTTTCTGAAGTCATTCGTATACTTACACGTGTTGTTCTCAACGTTCTATGCTCTCAGTGGTGCTTTCAACGTCCATGTAACACGGAGATGCCCCTTTTCCCATATTGCAAGCCCAAAATTAATGCAAATTAATACACATATGATAATAAAAATACCTTAAACCTCAAAACAGGCTGCGATATTTTCCCCTTGTGCTTGCCGCTCCTAGAAATGTTTAAACCTAAAAATAGAATTCTAGAAGAACGTAGAAGATTCTAGAAAACTAGATTCTAGAAGAACATCGAAGATTCTAGAATACTAGAATTCTAAAAGAACATAGAACATTCTAGAAAACTAGAATTCTAGAGGAATCTAGAAGATTCTAGAAAACTAGAATTCTAAAAGAACGTAGAACATTCTAGAAAACTAGAATTCTAGAGGAACCTAGAAGATTCTAGAATACCAGAATTCTAAAAGAACATAGAACATTCTAGAAAACTAGAATTCTAGAGGGATCTAGACGATTCTAGAAAACTAGAATTCTAAAAGAACGTAGAACATTCTAGAAAACTAGAATTCTAGAGGAATCTAGAAGATTCTAGAAGACTAGAATTCTAGAAGAAATGCTTTTTGATATGATCATGTGCTTAAAACTAATTTTAAAAATGCACGCCCACTAAAAAACATTCTCTGCCAGTGGGCTCCTTTGTACGAAAATTGTGCCGAATAAATTCAAGCCTTTAAATTCTTTAACAGTGTCAGGTTGTGTTGGGTTGTTCTATCGTTGAGCTGCATTTTGATCCATACAATGGATTAAATGACTTGACCATATGGATCCCAATGAGTCACCTGACCACATGGATCCCAATGAGTCAGAGTTGGGTAGGAGAAAAGTAATTCACTGCACAGCTATTAGGAGACAGGTGTGGGTCATCGTCAAGGAAGTAGAGCGTGTTCTTTAATGTGCACTGAGTATGGCTCTTCTACACAAGGCATCCTGTTCGATTTCACGACCTGCCACCCCCCCTTTTCTACTTTTATTTTTATAGATACGGTCTTGAATGAATGTAAGGTGACTCATGGTCGTCTTACATACATATTTTTATGTATGATATATAAAGGCTTTACGTACCGTCCGACAAAAGAGTGTCAGGATTCAAATCTTTAGCTTATCAGAATAACCCAAGATAATATGTCATGTAAATTAGAAAATGTAAGCCTGTAACGTCACGTTGAGTTATTGTGGATGGGACCATTTATTTTATAGTCGGGGGTCATAGATGTAGATTGATAATTATGGATATATTGCAATTATAATCAGAAATTTAAATAAAGATATTGAAAGGTGTGTTGCTAATGTGCTAATGAAATACTTTAAAAAATCTGAACTTATTTCTAAAAAAAATAATATGGCTTCCAAAGAAAAGGACAATAAACATATTGGGACATTTTACTGATGAAATCAATGCAAACATAAACAAAGGTAACGGTAAGTAGTAAAGTGTCATCGGAAATGTCCTGCAGACATGGGAATCATTAAAAAGATACCTGAATAAAAAAAATTTTGTTCAGGTAATTATTTCGAAACATTTTCAGCATCATAGCATTTTACTTAATACATTACAAATTAATTAACTTTGGATACTTAGGATTTGTAAGGAATTCATAAAACATCTATCACATTGAAGCAGATACTTGCCACAGATTCTACTGTTGATGAGTACTTTCTATTCATACCATTTCCCTACTTGAGGGTACAAAGATCAATAATCACCCAGATATAAGTGTGGCCCACTTTCATTTGAAAGAATTTTATATATGAAACAAGAATTAATAGATTGTAAATATAATATTTTTGAGCGATACTACTTGTGATTAAATGGTTGAATTTAAAAGACTTTACTGCAGAAGTACTCAGCTGGTGTGATTAAATGGTTGAATTTAAAAGACTTTACTGCAGAAGTACTCAGCTGGTGTGATGTAGGATAATGAGTGTTAATTCAAAAAAGAGGTGATTCAACGGTGTGAACAGCAGAGATTTTTTAAAAAGTTTAAACATCCCTTTTCTAAACCATTGTGTTGCAGTCGATGTTCCATATGTGTAATTCTAAAACGCTTCGTGAAATATTTTCCATTAATAAATGTTTTAATATCAACATCGTCATTTCGCTAAAGTTTTCTTTGTTAAATATTCCGCCATTGAAAAACAATGTTGAAACCACAATTCTAAAATTCTTAAAACAAGATAAGTCTTCCTTTTTCCAAATGTGTCAGAATTATAAAATTATTCGGAATAGTGCAAGATGGCGACGGTAAACAAAATATTCTTGAAACGTTTGAGGTACTTCAGCGCCACCAACGGTTGTTTGGAAATTAATATCTGAAAACCCACTATTTATTTATAAAATAGCGAGAATTCTCAGTAGTTCCATGATAAGTACGACTTGCTTCGTGATTCTAAAGAGTTTGGCTCCTTGAATCACTTGACCACCAAAACCTTGAACCACCAACGGTGACAGTTTTCGCTATTCATTTATATGTGCTTTGGTTACAATGATTGTTTAAAAAGCTTACAGTGACATAAAGTATTAAACGTTTCGTTATATGTATCTGTTAGAATCACATATGCAGCATCCATTGATAAGCCTTTACCCAATCTTCTCTTCAAGTCAGATATCAGTATAAAAATTGATTTTGGTTAAGAAGTGAAAATGAAGCGGATTAGACATGTAATATAGCCGGTAGCCAAAGGGTGCCAGAGAAAAAGTTGTTCTTTGGTTTCTAAACTATTAATATTTGCCTTTTTTTGTGACGCGATGTTTAAAAGTTTCAGTTTTATAAATCATCGTTTTGCAATCGATGTTCCGTGTGAAATTCTCAAATGTTTTGAGAATATTTTTCCATTCATATATGCTTTAATGTTAAAGTCGTTCAAATGAAATATTTTAGATTATTAAGAATCTTCAGTCAAGTTCTTCCAAAATGTGGAGCAAAATACGTTTCCTATCATATGCAATTTGTAAAACTATGTTCTTAAGTGAGCTTCAAATAAATTTGTGTTAAGATAAAAAAAAAAATGCAATGTGGAAAACCAGTGAAATTTACGGTTTTCGTTTTTATCAGTAAAATGTCCGTTATATCTGGGTGATTTTCTTTATTTTTTCTTTCTATGTCATGATACTGATGCCATCTAACTAATGTTTGTGAAAATATATACTTTCAAGCTGAAAGCTTCGGGTTAGTGGGATTTTTTTGTGTTAAAATTGTATAGTAATACTTTGGAAAAACAATTGTAAATGGAAATGAACCATACATGACGCGGGAGCATACATATTAACAGTTCTAATTAATTTCTAATATAATTTGTTGTTTTCATAAAAATTAATAAATTTGCATACAATTTGTTGTTTTCATAAAAATTGATAAATTTGCATACAATTTATTGTTTTCATAAAAATTAATAAATTTGCATTCAATTTGTTGTTTATATAAAAATTAATAATATTGCATGCAATTGGTTGTTTTCCTGCTTGAACAGGAGAGACTACCCTCAACGGATACAGAATTCCCAAAGGAGCAATTACTGTGATGAACATGTGGTCTGCTCATCAGGATCCTTCGCTCTTTCCCAATCCAGAAAATTTCAATCCTGGACGTTTTCTTGGACCTGATGGGAAAAGAATCAAAACCGCTTTACCGATTCTTTTTGGAGTTGGTAAGTTAATCGTCAGTGCAAAAACTGTAATATTTGTTTTGTTTTTTACAAAGTAATATAAATTATAGTGTATATTAAGACTAAAAATCTGCTTTACTGAAATGGAGGTGGGAATTGGCTCAGCGGTAGCGCGCCAAATACGTAATCTGACGTTTCCAGGTTCGAGCCCGAACTGTTCTAGAGTTGAGATTTATCACCGCTGAAACTGCAACTTACCTTCGGTTAGCAAGGGAACACCGATGTGCTTGGAAAGACTTCCGTCCATTGCATGGAATATTATGCCGTGTTCCTCATGTGCACAAGAACATTATCTTGTGAACGTTAATGAACACGCTGGAGGCCTTGATGGGAGGCATCCATCTGTTTCCTAAGAGCTGTCCAGTGGTCCTGACATCTGCAACTGACAGTGGTAAGAGCTATTCAGCTGTCGTGTCCTGAGAGTCCCCTACTCCTAGATTTCTCCGAGCCTTTGGAGACCTTGCAACCTGGACATTTAGTTCACTGTGTGCAAAAAAAGTGCCTTTGAGAGGTAAAAGAACAGAACACAACCTTCACTCAAATGGGGCAAAAAATCTTTTATAATATCAATGGAGCTCTAAACGTACATTCAGGAACTTGAATGCTAATTACATAAGTGGTTTGCTTTTTCGATTCAAGTAGGGGGTGGCTCAGTCGGTAGCGCGCCAGGCTCGTAATCTGTAGTTCCCAGGTTCGAGTCCCAGCTGGGTCAGCGTTGAGATTTATCTCCGCAAAATTCCCCCCCCCCACGGTCAGTAGGGGACACCGAAGCGCATGGAAAGGCCGCCGTCCGTCGGATGGGATCCCCGTGTAAGTGAGAGCCATACCCTGTGCACGTTACAGAATATGCTGGATGGCCTTGACGGGATGCTACCATCTGTCTCCCAACAGCTGTTCCAGAGGGTTCCCTCTTCCAACCTTCTCTGAGCCTTCGGGGTCCATGTGATCTGGCCATTTAGCCCATGGTGTGCAAAAAAGTGCCGCTCAGAGGTAAAACAACCCAAAAAATCGATTCAAGTAATCTTTCTTGAACAAAAGGAATTTAAAACAGAAGAATGACTCATCGCGTCTGGTGAATTTGAAACGAATGTTTTTCAAATAGATGAAAATTTTAATTTTCGCACATCTAATTTCGAACTTTTGCACATCTAATGGTAGAAATTCGAACTAATGGATCATTTGGAAAATTGCAATAGAAGTATTTCATCAACGCCTATCCAATGCAAAAATAATTTTTCATTTATCTCTCAAAAGTAGACATTCGTTTTCAAACCTTTCTACGAATGAAGGTTATTGGGTTGGGCACCTTACCACTGAGCGGCAATTGTTTTGCACAAAATAATAATATTATAATAGCATAATTTTATTTCCATTTTATTATGCAGTACAAAGATGTTATGCTAATTAATATAGTAAAATTCACATAAACCGAAAAGAGACACTCAGCTGAAAAATTCAATACTGAATTTGTAAAGACTGAGCACCTTAACTCAATTACATTAAATTATAAACTTGTGACAAATATCTACTGTATGACACACCAGTGTTTAAGCATTTTAAGCATTAAAAATATTAATGAGTTAAAGAAGTTAACAAACTACGTTTGAGAGCAGTTAGGAAACGGATAGAAGCCTCCTGTTAAGTCAAGGTGCACAAAGTATGACTCTCCCGCACACGGAGCAATGGCTTAACGTCCCATCCGATGGATGACGGCTTTTGTAAGCTCATCGATGACATGTTTGTCACTGAAGGTGCGGTGCAAGTTTAACGGAGATCAACGCTAGAACAGTTGTGGGTATGCCTTTGACTACGAGCTGGCGTGCTACTGACTACCAATATACGATTGCAGAGCTCACACGTGTCAATCAGCTTTTGCGTTACTTCGAGGAAGAATGGATCAGCGTCGTGGATTGAGATATTTCTGTATTCGAACGTGGTATAATAATGAGAATACAACGTTGAAGTGCCGGTATCTCGACAACAGCCTCCACGGTAAACTGCTTCTTTCCGTAGTGTCAAGAGACTATCGTAACTGTCTCAACAGCTATCGAACAAGCAGCCCAAAGTCACACGTAGGGCACACATGTATGGTCGACGACCGTGGTAAACGCCGTGTGTCCCATATAGTAACACAGCAGTGACGCAGCTCAGTGACCCAGTTAACCATCCAGTAAATATGTTGGAATCGCAAGACCAATATGCATATTATACGATAGTCGACGGCCATCACGGGTACCCATGTTCACTCTGAGACACAAGAAACTGCGTTTTGCATGGGCCATCGACATGTCGATGTGTCAGATGAGTCCCGTTTCCAACTTTTTCATGCTGATGAGTGTGGATGCATTTGAAGAAAGCAACACGAGTCCATAGCACCAGGATGCACCGTCGGTATTCGGCAGGTTGGAGGAAGTGGTATTATAGTTTGGGAATTGTTTTCGTGGCATGCCCTGAGTATATTGATCACATCGTTTCGTGGCATGCCCTGAGTTTATTGAATCGATGGCATGAAGGAACCTCCACTCCTACCTTTTTATCGTCCCCAACCAAGTATCTCCTTCATGACGATGTATCCAGACAACTCCGGGGTCTATTAACAAGATAACGCGCCATGTCACACGGACCAGCAGAAGCACATTGATTTCAGGCACATGGCAAAGGATTCTCAGGCCTTACATGGCCGCCTAACGTACTGATATCAACACAACTGAACATCTTCGAGAACTACTGCAAAAGCCCATTCTGCTGCGACCTTGTCCCTAGCAATGTACAGGCATTACAGGACACACCGTAGGGCGCTGTGTAGCACTACCACAGGACACCCTTCAAGACCACAAAACATTAGATAGGTGTTGCCAATCCAGAGCTAGATAGGTGTTTCTAATGCAGAGCCAGAACGTAAATTATCTCTCACGTAGCTACTTGACACAAATGTCTGACAGGAGCTTGTCATTATAAAACACTATAGAAAATTCTGTACAGAAGGCGAAAGTCTGTAGTATCTCAGATACCAAGTCTCAGATTAGTAAGTAGCCAAGTGAATTAACCACTCGTCTATAATACTGTTACAACAATAAAACCATGATGTGTCTTTTTTTTATTTACGACGTATAGTACAGAGAAGAATCCTAGAAGCTACTTCAAGCTCTTATAGGCCGTTTCATACAAGGACATGCCCTACTAAGACCGAAGTCACTGCTGACCACTGCCACAGTTAGAGCTAAAAAAAAAATATTAATAAAAAAAATACCCCCGCAAGCAGCTGCTTGCCACAGAGGTCTGACAGGAGCCTGTCAGTTTATATGACATAGTAGAAGGTCTATGAGGATGACAGGCCCTCAGCAGAAAAACGACACAAACAGATATGCCTTACCCGGGGCTCGAACCCAGGTCCCTTAGATCAGTAGCCAAGCGCGCTAACCACTCACAGCACGCAAAAGTTTGCCTTGCTGGAACAGTGGCTAGCTCCCTAACACTATGCCGGTTAAGGCTTGGGTTGATGCTCATGTTGTTCCTCAGCGTGAGAATTACGTCACTAGCTTATTGGAACATACAGACTTGAAACAATAACTGTGTTTAGAATTATCGAAAAGTTTTCGGTATTATCTGAAAGTTTACATTTGTGTTCCTTTTAGTGAGTTAGTATTAAGTTAATCTAGGTAAAGATTATTCAAGAGGCGTGGCAATCAAACCGAACAGACAATGTTAGTCGAGCAAGTGGCTGGCTGGCTTTAATTTTTCATAGGGAGAGTTCATCGTCTGATGAGTGGATCCTAACGTATAAGATGAAGTTTATTTCCATTGGTGAAAAGAAGCCAACAGGAGAAGCAAATAGAGTTCAGTGACAACATGGTGTATAAAAGGAATTGGTACGGTTAATCTTGGTAACTTTAGGTACAGTCGCTCAAAAAAGTATCCGAATGCTATGCTTGATTACAAATTCAGAAAAAATATCTGGCAACGATATTTTTTAGAAATTAGTGATCTGGATGTCTGGATGTGAACCTTCGTGTGACACGAAGGTTCACAGCAAACTGGAGCGTGTGCAGTAACTGCACACGCTCCAGTTTGCTGTGAACGGTAACTGGAGCGTGTACAGTTGCTGTACACGCTCCAGATATTTTTCCTGAATTCTGTAATCACGTGACACGAAGGTTGCCAGATCACTAATTTCTAAAAAATTCGTTACCAGATATTTTTTCTGAATTCTGTAATCAAGCATAGCGTTCGGATACCTTTTTGAGCGACTGTACTTCAACAAATAAACTTCCGTTAGTTGTCAAATGTTTAATTAATATTCCATTTGTGCTTTGAGTAGATTTTGAAATAATTTTAGTACAAATATTTGAAAAATAATAAAGAAATGCAAAACACTCTTTTCTATGCGTTGGGTTGGGTTGTTTTACCTCTGAGAGGCACTTTTTTGCACATCATGGGCTAAATGGCCAGGCCACATGGACCCCGAGGGCTCAGAGAAGATTCGGGGAGGGGACCCACTGGAACAGCTGTTGGGAACTCTTTTTTATGGTTTAGTTTCATACTGATGAAGCAAGGATTTGTGTTATTTGAATTTGTTTTATACATGCGGTTTTATATTTTCTTTGTAATAAATTAGTTCATTTATAATTTTTGCTGCTTAACTTTCTTTTGAACTAATGCTCAATTTTCTGTTAAAAAATCATAGCAAATAAAATGTTGCTATCACTAATTTCAAAATCTTCCACAGTTTGAATTTCAACAGTAAAATAGTGCTAAGTTGTAAAAAATAATATTTCAGGCTACTATTAGCCTGAAATAATTAGGGGATAATTAGGGAACGTTAGTTAAAAAAAATGCTAAGCAAAAGAAAAAAAATTATAAATTAACTAATTTATTACAAAGATATAAAACTACATATGTAAAGCAAATTATGTAGTTTATTTATGAAAGAAATTTAGAGTGGGGGTTGTTCAGTGGATAGCGCGCCAGGCTCGTAATCTGCAGTTCCAGGGTTCGAGTCCCGGCTGGGTCAGCGTTGAGACATATCTCTGCAAAAGCTCCCCGCCCTCCCCACGGTCAGTAGGGGACACCGATGGGTTTGGAAAGGCCGCCGTCCGTCGGATGAGACGTTAAGCCGTGGTCCCGTGTGCAGGTACCCCCTGTGTACCCATTAACCCCCTGTGCACGTTAAAGAACACACTGGATGGCCTCGACGGGAAGGCTAACATCTGCCTCCCAACAGCTGTTCCAGTGGTCCTCCCCCCAATGTTCAGAGTCCTCAACGTCATCTATGCGACAATTCGGTTGAGGTATTCCAAGTCGCATCACTTTGCATCGGACTCTCCAGGAGTGGAGAGCGAGATGCAAAAAAAAATAATTGCGGACCCTGCTCTTACCAGGACTAAACTCAAAAGGACATGAAGATTTATGAAAGAAATTTAATATTTAGACGAAATAGTGCAATAGTCAAGAAGTTTATTTTGACAGTTTGAAATGAAACTAAATAAAGAGAATTTTCCATATTGATTAGAAGCAATTAGGCTGTTCAAATTCTCAATACAAATGCCGTTTATCGTATACGGCATTAACCATTTGTGTACTGACGCTGTTTATAACCTTAAATTGGGGTGGGGGTGGCTCAGTCGGTAGCGCGCCAGGCTCGTAATCTGTAGTTCCCAGCTGGGTCAGCGTTGAGATTTATCTCCGCAAAATTCCCTGCCCACGGTCAGTAGGGGACACCGATGGGCTTGGAAAGCCCGCCGTCCGTCGGATGGGACGTTAAGCCGTGTCTCCGTGTGTGGGAGAGCCATACCCTGTGCACGTTAAAGAACACGCTGGATGGCCTTGACGGGAGGCTACCATCTGTCTCCCAACAGCTGTTCCAGTGGGTCCCCTCCCCCAACCTTCTCTGAGCCTTCGGGTCCATGTGACCTGGCCATTTAGCCCATGGTGTGCAAAAAAGTGCCGCTCAGAGGTAAAACAACCCAACCCTAACCTTAAATTACAAAGTTACAGTTTTGTCTTTTGTTCTGAACTCTGCATTTTGCTTTGTTTCTCCTACAGGCAAGAGATCATGCGTTGGAGAATCCATGGTGAACATGGACATGTTCCTCCTAACATCAGCCATCTTACAGCATTTCACTCTTCATCGTCCAAAAGACAAAGTGCTGCAGGAATCATCTTTCGATGAAATACTACAATATGAATTGTGTGCTGTTCCAAGAACCAGTCATTAGGTGGTTTAATAGTCCTAAATCAGTGGATTGAAAGAATTCGATGATATCTCTGTGAATGTTTGAAGAAAAAGAAATAAACGATGACCCTTTCAATGTCATTTATTATTAAAAATAATCAACATTCTCGATGGGAATTCATTAGAAACAACTCAAAGTGATGTTTGTATGAATATTCTAAGCACTACTGGCTTAAATAATAGCTAACAGTATAAAGGATCTAGGGAAATCAGTTATGAGAAAGAAATATTATAAACCCTCTTGAAATTATATAAATATGTAACCTATTGGAATAAATGTTAGATTTTAATCTGGTTTGTTTGCATGTGCTTATGTCCTCTCAAATACACTACCCTACGAAATATTAGAGCTTTTCATGCTGTGTCAATGGGAATCGAATTTCGAATATGAAAAATTCGTAAAATATCCATTTCACAGAAAAATGTGACTGAATACCAATTAAAAGCCAAATTTATTTAAACATCTAATTTCAACAATATTCGTCCAGTATATAAAGAGATGAAAGTTGGGTTGTTTTACCTCTGAGCGGCACTTTTTTTACACACCATGGGCTAAATGGCCAGGTCACATGGACCCCGAAGGCTCAGAGAAGGTTGGGGGAGGGGACCCACTGGAACAGCTGTTGGGAGACAGATGGTAGCCTCCCGTCAAGGCCATCCAGCGTGTTCTTTAACGTGTACAGGGTATGGCTCTCCCGCACACGGGGCCACGGCTTAACGTCCCATCCGACGGACGGCGGGCTTTCCAAGCCCATCGGTGTCCCCTACTGACCGTGGGCAGGGCGGGGAATTTTTGCGGAGATAAATCTCAACGCTGACCCAGCTGGGACTCGAACCTGGGAACTACAGATTTCGAGCCTGGCGCGCTACCGACTGAGCCACCCCCGCCCCAGATGAAAGTTGGAATATTTAAGAAAAATTATCTTGTTTTATAAAATTGTACACAATTGTCTAATGTTGGAATAATCATTATGCAAATTACTAAAATGTGCATTTATTTTATTAAACGATTTTAAGTAATATTTAGTATTGAAGTTTTGATTAATTTCTGAGGTAAATTCTTATGACTCATTATTGTTGTGAAATATTCCAACTTCCGTAACTCTTTACCTACTGAACGAATATATTTGGAAATTGAGATTTAAATCTATATCCGATTATACTCCTTAATGTGTCTTGAGTCACATTTTTCCGTTAAGTGCATATTTCGAAGTAATAGAGCTTCGTGGTAAGGTTTCCATTGGCATAACTTGAAAATTATCTTCATATTTTGGTAGTATACATTAATACAATTATAAATTGCTATTAAAAATTAAAAAAAGTTAAAAGAATTGTGATTAAAGGATATTAAATTATTATAAAATTTGACATGTTAGGTGTTCTCATCAGAAAGCCGCGAGTTCAGATTATCAGGGTCATATATAGAAAACATTATCCTGACCTCAAGTGAGATAGGTAGGTGTAGAAAACGTTATCACCGACCTCTAGAAAATTTTTCTTCTACACCTATCTTCATCCTTTTACTTAAACAGCTTAATAGTGATTAAATACTTAGTAAATCACTGATGAGCTGTGATTTTATTTGCCTTCCATCGTTTGCTATCCATTCTTTGGGAATAAAAGTTCAAAAAGCAAAGTATGCTAGACTTGAAGTATGGGGATGTATTCAGCTTCACAGTTACAGGTCGACCTTATATCTCGCCTCAATACAATCAACTCACGTGACTCAAAGAGATATCCTCTCTAACGAGCCGGATTTGGGTTGGGTTGTTTCACCTCTGAGCGGCACTTTTTTTGCACACCATGGGCTAATTGGCCAGGTCACATGGACGCCGAAGGTTCAGAGAAGGTTGGGGGAGGGGACCCACTGGAACAGCTGTTGGGAGACAGATGATAGCCTCCCGTCAAGACCATCCAGCGTGTTCTTTAACTTGCACCGGGTATGGCTCTCTCTCTATCTCCCACACACGGTGACACGGCTTAACGTCCCATCCGACGGACGGCGGCCTTTCCAAGCCCATCTGTGTCCCCTACTGACCGTGGGCAGGGCGGGGAATTTTTGCGGAGATAAATCTCAACGCTGACCCAGCTGGGACTCGAACCTGGGAACTACAGATTTCGAGCCTGGCGCGCTACCGACTGAGCCACCCCCGCCCCAGATGAAAGTTGGAATATTTAAGAAAAATTATCTTGTTTTATAAAATTGTACACAATTGTCTAATGTTGGAATAATCATTATGCAAATTACTAAAATGTGCATTTATTTTATTAAACGATTTTAAGTAATATTTAGTATTGAAGTTTTGATTAATTTCTGAGGTAAATTCTTATGACTCATTATTGTTGTGAAATATTCCAACTTCCGTAACTCTTTACCTACTGAACGAATATATTTGGAAATTGAGATTTAAATCTATATCCGATTATACTCCTTAATGTGTCTTGAGTCACATTTTTCCGTTAAGTGCATATTTCGAAGTAATAGAGCTTCGTGGTAAGGTTTCCATTGGCATAACTTGAAAATTATCTTCATATTTTGGTAGTATACATTAATACAATTATAAATTGCTATTAAAAATTAAAAAAAGTTAAAAGAATTGTGATAAAAGGATATTAAATTATTATAAAATTTGACATGTTAGGTGTTCTCATCAGAAAGCCGCGAGTTCAGATTATCAGGGTCATATATAGAAAACATTATCCTGACCTCAAGTGAGATAGGTAGGTGTAGAAAACGTTATCACCGACCTCTAGAAAATTTTTCTTCTACACCTATCTTCATCCTTTTACTTAAACAGCTTAATAGTGATTAAATACTTAGTAAATCACTGATGAGCTGTGATTTTATTTGCCTTCCATCGTTTGCTATCCATTCTTTGGGAATAAAAGTTCAAAAAGCAAAGTATGCTAGACTTGAAGTATGGGGATGTATTCAGCTTCACAGTTACAGGTCGACCTTATATCTCGCCTCAATACAATCAACTCACGTGACTCAAAGAGATATCCTCTCTAACGAGCCGGATTTGGGTTGGGTTGTTTCACCTCTGAGCGGCACTTTTTTTGCACACCATGGGCTAATTGGCCAGGTCACATGGACGCCGAAGGTTCAGAGAAGGTTGGGGGAGGGGACCCACTGGAACAGCTGTTGGGAGACAGATGATAGCCTCCCGTCAAGACCATCCAGCGTGTTCTTTAACTTGCACCGGGTATGGCTCTCTCTCTATCTCCCACACACGGTGACACGGCTTAACGTCCCATCCGACGGACGGCGGCCTTTCCAAGCCCATCTGTGTCCCCTACTGACCGTGGGCAGGGAATTTTGCGGAGATAAATCTCAACGCTGACCCAGCTGGGACTCGAACCTGGGAACTACAGATTACGAGCCTGGCGTGCTACCTACTGAGCCACCCCCGCCCCTAACGAGCCGGAGAAATTTGGCATCTTTCATTTCTTAGATGATGGGCAGAATAAGTTTGTTTCGTACTTAATGTGCAAAAAAATTAAAACTGCTTTTTCGTTCTTCTGAACTCTAGTATTTTATATACATATGTTTTGGTGTTTTGAATTTCAAGACTGTTCACTTTCTAAGTTTCACTGAATGACTGATTTGGATTTGAAACAGAAAACAAATTTTTTTAGGGGGGGGAGCAGTGAGAATATCTCAAAAAGAGAACTGCGCAATGGTTCTCTCTGATTCTTCTAGTTTTTTTTGGGGGGGGGAGGGGGCTGGCGAAGCTTTCCCTAAGGATCAAAGCTAGAAGACAGCTTACACGTGCTCCAATCAAGGTGATATGCCTGATCATTAAAACTCTCTAATTTAAGCTACTAGAAGAATAGTTTAATTATTCTAAATTTAGTATAATAAGTTTCTGGGCCAAACTACATTCCTCGCCACAGAAATTGTCTTCCCGTCACAATGCGCGTGAGAGCAGTAGGCGTCACAGGAAGTGAATGATAACATTTACAACCACATTTGTTGCAAAAACTGTTGCAATATTGGATTTTGGGGTGGGGGAGGGAGCTCTAGGGGAAAGATTTACTGTTGCTGTGTTCATTATCTCTGGTCAGTCGATGTAGGTTGAAAACATTTATTTTTTATCAAATAGCTGCTATTTACTTATATAAGTTTTTGTGAAGATATTGGTCGTATTGGAAACGTAATAAAATATAAAATTAGTGAAGTCGTAATTTATGCCACTGATAGCAGAAAACAAAACTTGAAAACCTCGGCGTCGGGAAGAATTTTTTCAAAGATAATTCAAAGATAATTCAATTTTTCAAAGGGTAGGGTCAAGAAAAAAATCTGTATTACAAGATGGAAATGTTTAGGTTGAACCATTCATTAGTGGGTGCAATTGCGAATGGAGCAATCACGTACAGGGAACGGATCTAGGGGGGCGAAGGGGCCATGCGCCCTCCCTTTGAGAATGCTTTGAGAATGCGTAAGCGTTAGTACTATGAGCACACTGATCTTATTCGTATTTTTGGGGCGGGGGTGGCTCAGTCGGTAGCGCGCCAGACTCGTAATTTGTAGTTCCCAGATTCGAGTCCCAGCTGGGTCAACGTTGAGACTTATCTCCGCAAAACTCCCCGCCCTGCGCACGGTCAGTAGGGAACACCGATATGCGTGGAAAGGCCGCCGTCCGTCGCGTGGGATGTTAAGCCATCCCCGTGTAAGTGAGAGCCATATCCTGTACACGTTACAGAACATGCTGGATGGCCTTGACGGGAGGCTACCATCTGTCTCCCAACAGCTGTTCCAGAGAGTTCCCTCCCCCAACCTTCTCTGAGCCTTCGGGGTCCATGTGACCTGGCCATTTAGCCCATGGTGTGAAAAAAAGTGCCGCTCAGAGGTAAAACAACCCAACCCAAATTCAGTGTTATGATATGAAATTGACATAATTGCAACAAATAAAGAACAATAAAATTTAGCACTGTTAGTAATCACGGCAAATATACTATGCCCATTAGAACTTTCCCAAATATTAAATATAGTTCACAGACTTCTTATACTTCCTTTGCAGAACCCTAGGGGCCGCGAAAATATGGGGTCCACGAATCGATGATTCCTGAAAGAAATAAATCGACGGTCCCTACCTAGAAGTCTGGGAACTTCAGCAGTTGCATAAATAAGAGGTCTGGGCCAATGTTAAGGTATAGGGAATTCCATGTTAATCTATGGGAAAAGTTTTGGGAGAAGATGTTTAAACTAATTTTCTTGTGGTTTTGTGTGAGAAAATATGTGAAAATTAGAAAATTCTGGAATGTTTTTCAGCTCTATATCCTGCTAAAGACCATTCACAACGTGTGGAAAAATATAAAATATTTGAAAACGTCTTAGACACATCTCACTTCTTTAGACAAATAATAATTTTTAGAGGTTTTATTGTTTTGCATTTTATATATTTTATCAGAGTAAACCGATCACTCTAGATTTAAAATATCATTGATTGCATGTTTGTCAAGATATTTTCTGTGAAAAAAAATCATAAAAAATTAAAGAAATGCAATATATTCAATATTCCTTTAGTATTCCCCTATTAGCTGAGATTAAAAAAAAATAAATTCCCCTATTTGTTGAGATTTCTCGTTATATCAATGTTTATCCCAATCTAGGCTAACCAGATTTTGTCTGGTATAAACCGAGACATTTCAGTAAACATCAGCTAAGGGAGTAAAAGCTTATGTCTCGGAGCATTGTGAATTTTACTGTTTCTGGGAGCAATTTGGAGAGATGTGACTTTTCTCGTGGCACAACTAATTCGAAGCCGCACGTGCAGTGCTTGCAGCAAAGTTCGTACCTCGCCTACAACACTCAACTATGCTGCGAGTGTTGGTCGATTGTTTGGCTCTCAGTGTAAACCGTGTTATTCCAAATAAATTTTAAAAAGGGGTAAATATAATGACAGCGTTATTCCTAAAATGGGTTAGTTAAATTCAGGTGAATTGAGAGCTAACTGTATAATGTCATAAAAAACCATGGGAAGAGATTGACCCAGTTGATAGCACGCCAGTCTCGTAATCCGCAGTTCTCGGGATGGAGTTTCCCCCCCCCCCCACCTGTCTACTAACTGCTATCCAGTGTGTCCCCTCACCCCAACTTTCTCTTTTTCTGTGCCGTTGGTAACCTTCTCACTTTTATCCCATTGTGTGCAAAATAGTGCCGCTCAAAGCTACAGTGTGTTTCAAAAAGGACGCAACCCTCTATTATACTTTTCTATTTAAACTTGACAAAAGACAGAAAATTTCAAAAGATGCAAATTAGACATATATCTACCTTTACAACCGATGTTGAAAGTGATTTCCTGCAACCTGGATGCAGGTTCGTACCCGTTTCATGACATTTGCAGACACCTTTCGTAATGTTTGTTTTCTTATGCTTAAAATCTCTCTTTCAACGCTAGCCTTCAAGTCTTCAAGTGTAAGAGGATTGTTTTGAAACACTACACATCTAAAATATCCCCAAAGGAAAAAATCTGGAGGAGTAAGATCTGGGGATCTTGGGGGCCACAAATTTTTTGAAATCAAATGATCACCAAAAAATTCCTGCAACTTGACCATTGTGTCATTTGCAGTATGGGCGGTCACGCCATCTTGTTGAAACCAAATTCCATTTTCATCAACAAAAGAACGAAACCAACGACAGTACCGTTAACCTTTTCCATGGTCTGGTTCTTTCAGTTTATGAACGACACCAATGCATGGGAGGAGACGTAAGAGTTCATTTGATACATAAATCGTTGTGATTGGTCAAAGGGTTTAAATTATAGAGTGGAGCAGGCGTTTTAAAACACACCTGACAAACACAAAAAATGACGTCGGAAACACAAATGGAAAATAGATATAAATATGTAATTGGACAATCAGCTACCACCGGAATTATAAGAAAATGTTTTTATAATAAGATATTGTTCGTCCAGTAAACACCATTCTGGAAAATTTCGAATAACTATATCTCGGATGTATTTCAGAGATATGTCTAATGTTTAAGAAAATTATATACATGGTGTTTCAAAATGGACACAACCCTCTATTGTATTTTTCTATTTAAACTTGATAAAAGACACAAATTTCAAAAGATGCAAATTAGACATATATCTACCATTAGAAAAGATGTTGAAAGTGATTTCCTGCAACCTGGATGCAAGGTTCGTACCCGTTTCATGACATTGCAGCCACCTTTCGTAATGTTTGTTTTCTTATGTTTAAAATCTCTCTTTCAATGTTAGCCTTCAAGTCTTCAAGTGTATGAGGATTGTTTTGAAACACTACACATTTGAAATATCCCAAAGGAAAAAATCTGGAGGAGTAAGATCTGGGGATCTTGGGGGCCACAAATTTTTTTAAATCAAATGATCAGCAGAAAATTCCTGCAACTTGACCATTGTGTCTGTCAGGCTAGAGGCCTTTTTAAATATTTTTTTTATTCGGGTTGTGTATGTTATTTTGGATTTCACCAAAATGGGCATATGCTACGTGGGAGGCCCTCTGTCCCAGCATCTGGAAAGTTAATTGAAGTAGCAGTGTCCGGGGAACGGCTAGCGTCCGCTGACAAGTGACTCCTAACCCGGAGGCTAGCGGACTTCCCAGATGGTCGAGGCGGAGAGAGAAAGAGAAAGGGTTGGCAACAACGAGGAGGAGAACAGAGCCGGTTGAAGAGCGAACGCGTGAAGACGTAAAATTGTAAAGCTGGGAAATGCCGACTGGAAATAACGGCATTGGGCTCTGTGAATGTAGCTGAACAGGCATAGTACGCTGTTGTTGTAATGCTATGTAATTGAGCATATGTCCTTGTTCTATCAAGCATGTTTGGAATGTTCAATAAATATTTGTTATTTTTAAGTAAAGGCTGAAGTTGAACCAATTTATTGGGGAGGAGCCTCAGTATTGAGTCCCTGCAATTGTGATAAAATCTTTGATTTTTGTTCTGAAAGACTCTTTCACCCGTCGCGTCTTGCGATCGAACCGGAGGGACATTGCTAAGTGATCCCAATAGACAGACAACCGAAGAAGTAACATCACAGTGTCATTTGCAGTATGGGCGGTCGCGCCATCTTGTTGAAACCAACACTCTTGTTCACACCGATGGGCTTGGAAAGGCCGCCGTCCGTTGGATGGTGACTTAAGTAAGCCTGGTCCCGTGTGGGGGAGAGCCACACCCTGTGCACGTTAAAGAAAACGCTGGATGGCTTTAACAGGAGGCTACCATCTTAGCCTAAATGTTAATTGTTATTTTGTGTATTTTTCATACCAAAGAATTTTCTGCAAAATATTCTCATTTTCGACAAGTTTTGCCTTAAACATTTCACTTGAGGCACGAAAATTTGCATTCATTGAAGTAAAGTTTTCGCGTTATCCATCACAAGAACTCAGAGAAGGTTGGGGGAAGGGACTAATTGGAACAGCTGTTGGGAGACAGATGGTAGTCTCTCGTCAAGGCCATCCAGCGTGTTCTTTAACGTGTACAGGTTATGGCTCTCCCGCACAAGGGACTATGGCTTAACGTCCCATCCGACGGGCGGCGGCCTTTCTAAGACCAACCGTGTCCCCTACTGACCGTGGGCAGGGCGGGGAATTTTGCGGAGATAAATCTGAACGCTGACCCAGCTGGGACTCGAACCTGGGAACTGCAGATTACCAGCCTGGCGCGCTACCGACTGACCACTCCCGCCCTAAGAAATCATGTGTAAAAATTGATAACGCGAAAACTTTACTGCAATGAAAGCAAATTTTCGCGTCTCATGTGAATATTTTAGAGCAAAACTTGCCGAAAATGAGAATATTTGACAGAAAATCCTTTCGTATAAAAATACACATAATAACAATTAACTTTTATTAATTTATCATGTTCTAAATGAAAAAGGTTTATATGGTCAGCACCAGGACCCTGTGTGGTTGACCACTCCTCAGCAGGGTAGAAAAAAAAAGAAAAGTAGCCATAGTTGTCAAGATCAGTAGGCTACACTAATCTGGCAGCCCTCCCCTTCCGTTCACTTCCACAAGAGCGTATCTCTTTTGAAAGTTACTAACGGTCCGCACCACGAGAAGGCGGGGTCGGACATTAGGTGCTAGGCCTGGCCGGTTCTATGCATCATCACAGGGGATTGGTGCATAGCTCTCCTTCCAGTGACTACCTAGCTACCATTTACAGACTACCATATAAACCTACTGGACTGGACAGATATATGGCTCTGAGCTTGATTATGGATCCTGATTTTGCTGCACTGGTGGGCTTCTGTGGAGGGAAAATCTTCCGCTGTGTTTTCTGTTTGTTTGTGGGTTGACAGCCCCAAGTGAATAGATTCACAGGATATGTTTATCAGCTGGTGGATAATCCTGAGCAGAAGTCATCGCAGGCACCTGAACTCTTTGCTTCTATTGGCATCGTCAAATTCTACGTTGGAGGAAGTCTTCCAGTGTAGATGGCTTCAGCCTTTAGTAGTGGGGGAACGGGTCTTTGCCCCATGTCTGCGATTAGGGGGCTGTTTGATATTGACGGCATTCCCTCTCTCAATAAACATAGTTTCTTTAAACATCCCACTAACCATTTTCTCTCCATAGGTAGTTGGAATGTGAGGACTCTGCACAGAGCTTTTTCTCTTGATGTCCTCACACAAGAATTCCACAGTTATAATTTAGATATTCTCGGCTTGCAAGAGACCAGATGGACAGATAAAGGTCAGATTCTTAAAAATAATCTTAAATTTCTCTTTTCAGGAAGGGACGACAATAAGCCTCACCAAGGCGTGGGTCTGCTTCTCAGCAGACACGCTAGCGATGCTCTTCTAGTGTATGAGTGCATTAATGAAAGGTTTCTTACAGCAAAATTTCAGACAAGCATTAAAGACTTGAATGTTATCTGCTGTTATGCCCCCACTGAGGATGCTGATGAGGATGAGAAGGATAGGTTTTACGAACAACTTCAGGATATTTTGAATTCTGTCAAGAAAGGATATATTACCCTTGTTCTTGGTGACTTCAATGCCAAAGTTGGTACTGACTCTGACCTTTGGGAAGGAGTAATAGGCCCTTTTGGTATTGGTAGCTGCAATGGCAATGGGCAACGTCTCCTACAGGTAAGTAAACTCAATGGTTTCAGAATAACTAACACTTATTACAAACACCGCGACATACATAAATACACATGGGTTTCACCTGATGGGCTGCATAAGAATATGATTGATTACATATTAATTAACAGCAAATGGGCTAGTTCTGTTTGGAATACCAGGGCATATAGGGGAGCTGAAATTGGATCTGACCATTACCTTGTTAAAAGTGTGTTTCAACTTAAACTTAAAAAGTGTTGTGTTAGGGTTAAAAAATTTACTTTTAATACTGAAGCTCTGAAAGATCCAGTTATAGCCAAAGCTTACCATGATAGGTTACTTAGTCATTATGACAGTCATGGTTTGCTTACTACTGAAGTTGAGGAAGAATGGGATAATTTTAAACAGGCTTTTTTGGACACTAACAGTACTCTTTTAGGAAAAAAGGAGCAGAAGAGGCAAAATTATCTGAGTGATAAGGCATTTGAGCTTATTTCGGAAAGAAAGAACTGCAGGAATGCCCTTAATCAATACCCTATTAGTCCTAATAGAAAGCATTACAGAGACCTTAATAAACTTATAAAGGATCAGTTAGCTGCTGATAAGAATCTTTGGCTTGATGGTTTGGCTGACAAAGCCGAGGAAGCAGTTAGACAGCACAACAGCAGAGAGCTGTACCAGATAGTTAATGTTTTGTGTGGTAGAAAACGGACAGGCATACAGGATTGAAGGATAAACAAGGTAAGGTTATAGAAGGGGAGGATTCTGTCATGGCTAGGTGGGCTCAGCATTTCAGTGATGTTCTAAACAATGTAGTTAGTTCTACTCCCATTGTTTGCAATGATAATAGATGCATTGGTGGCTTTAATGTTGGCCCTATAACACAATCTGAAGTTATTTTGGCTGTTTCTAAACTTAAACTTCATAAATCCTCAGGGGTAGATGAAATTACTACGGAAATGCTTAGAGATGGGAATGTTTCTGTTACCACTTGGATGACTGAAATTCTGAATATCTTTTATGATAAAGGCATGGTTCCTAAGGATTTCACCAGAGCTATTGTTATCAGTATTTTCAAAAAAGGTGATCGCAGTTCTTGTGATAACTATAGGGG
Organism: Ryuthela nishihirai; assembly: GCA_038380435.1. NCBI lineage: Eukaryota > Metazoa > Arthropoda > Arachnida > Araneae > Heptathelidae > Ryuthela > Ryuthela nishihirai. The sequence continues at coordinate 61,397,669 of JAWZYU010000029.1, read as the reverse complement.
GGGTATCAGCCTACTCTCTGTTCCAGGTACAGTTCTTTCCATGATTGTGCTTAATAAAATTAAGAATCTGGTTGACAGTCAATTGCGTGATGAGCAATGTGGATTCAGAAGTGGTAGGGGATGTGTGGATCAGATATTTTCACTTAGGCAGATTCTTGAGAAATGTTTAGAGTTTCAGAAACCTTTGGTTGCTAGCTTTGTTGACTTCAAAAAGGCTTTCGGCTCTGTTGATCGTCATAATTTGTGGTTGATTGTGAGATCATATGGTATACCAGACAAGTTAGTTAACATTATGAAAGCTCTCTATAATAACACTGAGTCGTGTGTGAGAGTTGGTATGGCTTATAGCAACTGGTTTCGCATTACTTCTGGTGTTCGACAAGGGTGCATTTTGTCTCCTTTTCTCTTTAGCTTCGTTATTGATTATGTTATGCGAAATTCACTTCAAGGGAAAGATTTTTTCCTTAAATGGGCTGGAGATACGAAAATGTCTGATTTAGATTATGCTGATGATTTAGCCCTTTTGGCAAATGATGTTGATGAGATGAACTCTTTCATTCGAGCTGTTGATGAGACTGGTATTAGAGTAGGTTTGGTTATAAACAGAGAGAAAACTAAAGTGATGAAAATTGGTCAGGCAGGCTGTGATTCAGTTAATCTGAATGGTTGCAGTCTTGAGCAGGTGTCACAGTTTAATTATCTTGGGAGCTATGTAACAGATAATGGAGATGTGCGGCATGAGATTAACAGACGAATAGGGATTGCTGCCGGGACTTTTAAGAACCTATGGAGAGTGTGGAGAAATAGGCGTATACACCTAAAGACTAAAATTAGACTGTATAATAGTTTGGTTCTTTCTAGGATTAGTTATAGTAGTGAAACTTGGACACTTTGTGAACAAGATAACAGGAAACTAGATGCTTTTGATTCCAGATGCTTACGCAGTATCTTGGGCATTAGGTGGTTCAGCTTTGTAACTAATGATGAGATTAGGCAAAGGAGTTTGCAACCTCCTTTAAGCAGCATATTGTGCAGAGAGAGACTCCGTTGGTTTGGCCATGTTGCCCGTATGAATAATTATAGATTGGCGAATAGGGTTATGAACAGTGTGCCTAAAGGCCTCAGAAAGAAGGGGAGACCTAGGATGCGGTGGGCAGACAATATCAAACAGGACCTTGTTAGAATTGGTGTGCAGTGGCCAGATGCAGTAGATGTAGCTCAGGATAGACTTGCTTGGAGAACTAAATTGCACGGTCTGGTTGGACCTCCGTAGCCCATGGCTGCTTGAGGATGATGATGATGATGATGATGAAATGAAAAAGATTGTGTTACTTTTTATATTTAATAATTTTATCAAAAGTCCTCTCTTCAGGTTGAATTTTCAGAATTTTCCAGATATAAAATTATATGAATAATTTTTTTAACCTATGCAAAATGATGAATAGTTATATATGAATAACCAATGATCTTTCAGCTGTTGGTTGTGATTGGGACATAATTAGGCCCGTAGTTAGGCTGGTGAAGTTCCCATGTTCGAGTGCCATTTGAGCCAGGGTTGAGATTTATCTCTACAAAATTCCCTGCCTGCTCTCGATCAGTAGAGGACATCGATGGACTTGGAAAGGCTACCATCCGTCGAATGGGACGTTAAACCGTGGCCCCTTGTGCGGGAGAGCCATATCCTGTGCATGTCAAAGAACACATTAGATGGCCTTGACGGGAGTCTACCGTCTGTCTTCTAACAGCTGTCCAGTGGGTTCCTTGCCCCTAGTCTTTTCTGAGCCCTCAGGGTCCTTGGGACCTAGTCATTTAGCTCATTGTATGCAAAAAAGTGCCGCTCAGAAGTAATTTAACACAACACATGGAACTTTATTTCAATAAAATGTAAGGGGACACCGATAGTCTTGGAAAGGCTGCCGCCCATCGGCGCCGCCATAGTGTGCAGGAAATCATACCTTGTTAGGAAATCATACCAGTTAGGAGTGGGGGTGACTCAGTCGTTAGCACGCCAGGCTCGTAATCTGCAGTTCCCAGGTTCGAGTCCCGGCTGGGTCAGCGTTGAGATTTATCTTCGCAAAACTCCCCGCCCTGCGCACGGTCAGTAGAGGACACCGATGGGCTTGGAAAGGCCGCCGTCCTCGGATGGGACGTTAAGCCTGTCACCGTGTGCGGGAGAGCCACACCCTGTGCACGTTAAAGAACACGCTGGATGGCCTAGACGGGAGGCTACCATCTGTCTCCCAACAGTGGGTCCCCTTCCCCAACCTTCTCTGAACCTTCGGGGTCCTTCTGACTTGGCCGTTTTGCCCATTGTGTGCAAAAAAGTGCCGCTCAGAGGTAAAACAACCCAACCTGGTGACAGACGCTCATCACATCGCCTTATTTCTTATCATCTCTGGAAAGTGTCAGATGAGGAGTCTTACCTAGATTGGGAAAATATCCAATGAGAGGCTATCCCCTGGGTTCACGAGGCGATGGAGGAGAGGATTTGAAGTAATAATGGACGATTAGAGGTAACAGAGGTGGCAGGAGGATGACACAGCGTCTGCAGCTATAACAAAAAATTTTCAGAGAAATCAACATCCATTTTAAAAGTTCCGATGAGTTCTGATGATGGGATTGCATTTCACGGAGTGATAACGGTGCTTTTTATATTCTTGGACCAGGCTGCTTTTCATCAAGCTATTGTTGTCATATCAAGATCGTTTATAGTGAGTTAGCACATCCTTATTATGTGTTTGTAAAAAGACTTTCAAGTTTTTTAATGTGTATCAAATTAATGATTGGCTCATTCACTGCATCATCTGTGAGATGAGTTCGGTAGTTTTATCTATGAGCGGCACTTTTATGTACATAACGGCTAAATGGACTAATCACAAGGATCACAAAGATCCAGAGATGATTGGGATAATGCAAGACTCAGTAATATAAAAATGTTTACGCAATCGAAGTAATGTGTCTAATGAGCTGCCTGTTAATCACTACTATTAGGCTTTAGACAAGAGTTCAGTATATACAGCCATATCAAGCACTCTACTACTGACACCAGAATCAGGAATGCCACTATATTGGGTGGATCTCCAGGATCCAAGGACTCTAAATCTGACATTGAGGAAAGTGTGACGTAGATCTTAGAAATGTTTAGAAATTTCAGAGCCAGTGTTTTGTTCAAGGTCGAATAGGGAGTAGAAGTGACGTCGAGAAATCAAAAGGTGTCGGAAACACCCATTGACCTGCTCTGCCGAATGATGACTTTTTTACAGTGAAATCTCAATATAACGAACGCCAGAATAAGGAAATATTCAATGTAATGAATTTTTTTTCTCGATCCGATAAATTTACTATGCGTCTCTACGTAAATAGGTTTCATTTTAACGAATAGCAGTATAACGAAATTATCAGTGCAGCGAAATAAAGATTTATCCTAATAGAAAATAGTAATAAAAATCCCGATACCAATATAACCAAATTTAAAAAGAAAAATCCTTAAATAATATGTACAACGCCTATTTTTCCATTTTTATGTGTTTCATTTTTTATCATCTGGCAACGCTGTAATGATTATTTCTGGCAACGCTGTAACGATTATTTCTGGCAACGCTGTAATGATTATTTCTGGCAACGCTGTAATGATTATTTCTGGCAACGCTGTAATGATTATTTCTGGCAACGCTGTAATGATTATTCTGTAAATGATTATTTATCATCTGGTAACGCTGTAATTATGCTTTGAAATGTCTAACCAATCACAGCGTTTTGAATCACGCGATATTTCTATATCTCCCCACCAGGAAGGTAGGAAGATAACAGGAGGAGCCCTAAGCACTTGAAAATGATGCTTCGGCGACTGCGCGGCAGCCATGTTGTTCTATTCAAAACAGATACTGGTGATGTGCGGCATGAGATAAATAGAAGAATAGCGATTGCTTCCGGGACTTTTAAGAATCTATGGAGAGTGTGGAGAAATAGGCGTATACACCTAAAGACTAAAATTTGACTGTTTTAATAATTTGGTTCTTTCTAGGGTTTGTTATGGTAGTCAAACTTGGACAAGATAACAGGAAACTAGATGCTTTGATTCCAGATGCTTAGAGTGTGGTATTCCAGATGCTTAGAGTGTTATTCCAGATGCTTAGAGTGTTATTCCAGATGCTTAGAGTGTAATGTTAGAGTTAGATGCATTACACTGTATCTTTGGCATTAGGTGGTTCAACTTTGTAACTAATGATGAGGTTAGGCAAAGGAGTCTGCAACCTCCTTTAAGCAACATATTGTGCAGAGATAGACTCCGTTGGTTTGGCCATGTTGCCCGTATGGATAATTATAGTTTGGCGAATAGGGTTATGAACAGTGTGCCTAAAGGCCTCAGAAAGAAGGGGAGACCTAGGATGCGTTGGGCAGACAATGTCAAACAGGACCTTGTTAGAATTGGTGTGCAGTGGCCAGATGCAGTAGATGTAGCTCAGGACAGACTTTCTTGGGGAACTAAATTGCACGGTCTGGTTGGACCTCCATAGCCCATGCCTGCTTCAGGAATATTATGAGGATAATTATGTCGATAAGCAAAATGGAAAAATAAACAATATAAATTCAGGTTTCAAACAGCTTTTTTGTTAACATGTATATTTATGATAAATTTTATTTCAGACATTTTTAATTGATCCAGTATAATAATAGACTAACTTTGAAAGCACTGTGGTGGCCAGATCGTCGAATCAAACTATAATTTGAAATGTTTTTTTTAACCGATTATGAGAAGATTGATGTTCGTTGAATGACTACTTCATCCTAACAGTAATCAGTTCGAACGTTAGCGTTGTCACAACATTCGAAATTTCAAAGCATGGTACTGATGACTTTTTGAACTTAGGTGCATAGAATGATAGAAAGATTGAATATTAATTACATATAAAGGAAAGTGTGCTGTGAAATACTTGCCGGAATAGATGCCTCAGTTGACTAAGAGTCGAAATTTGTAACTGAAAAATGTATTTTACTAGTTATCAGAAGATTAGTTTTCATAGAATGGCAACTTGATTAAATGGTCAGTGTTACGACTTTACAATTTTTATTTTAATCTCCGCTTTAGCAGAGACGTTCCTCGAATAAGATGGATCCGTTTCTTGCGGTGTGGATTAAACGAAAAAAATAAACCTTCTATCCCTGTGTCTTAATTTTATACAGGTAGCTTTTGTTAACTATGAAAGTCTAACAATCTTAACACAAAAATAACAATCGAGAATATTACTTTTTCTCCTTTTTTATGTCATAGGTATTACAACAATATTGAAGTCTCGTCACGAACACTTCAGCGATTTATTTTTCCATGCTATGTAATAGAATATATAACTGTCAAACGTATTAAAAAAAACAAGGTGTGAATAAAAGTGTTTTTACAGATTTTCAATTCTATTTGGATATTTGGGAATCGAGCGTGAATTCGAAATACATAAACAAACTATAAAGTAACCGATTTAATAACTAAGGCAACGAAATTGCACAAGTCATAAACAATTTCTTAACTGATCACACAAAACACCAATATGCTATCAATCAGTATAAAATTATCCTGTTAATCACAAATAACAGATTTTCTTTTAAAAAGCACATTTTTTCTGCGATACAAAAAAATTGCTATTTTAATTGAAACTGAAAACTTTCTTACCAGAATGAATTATGAATTTTGAAAACTCCAATTCATTCTAATTACCTAAAATTCAGTTAAACAGTAATTGCTCTCTCACCTATTAAGTTTCGAATTTCAAATTTTGCTGCTTGGTATACTGTTTTTTAGAGAAACTATCTAAAGAGGGTAACTAAGAAATCACAATTAATTGCAGAAAATGAAGATTAATATTACATATTTTGCTACTGCATTACTTTCTTCTTGTGATCAATTTTAGAGACTCTGAAAAATGTTTTCGTTAGAACATATTAAATCTTATCTGGATATTTCCCTTTCTATAGAATTAGAATTTAAATAGAATTTTTAAATATAAAGTTTTCAAAACGTCCGACAGATGGCAGAATTAACCAATCAAATAATTTCCTTTTCGGTTTTGCAAGAAATTTCCACATGGTAACAGAATACACAATGTCAGAAAATGAAATCGTTTATATTTCCGACTCAGAATTTTGAGGGAGGAGAAGTGACCATAGAATTATTATTCCCTTGGCAATATCCTAAGATGATCTAACACAAGTTATTACGATATTCTCATCATCATCATCATCATCATCATCCTCAAGCAGCCATGGGCTACGGAGGTCCAACCAGACCGCGCAGTTTAATTCTCCAAGCATATCTGTCCTGAGCTACATCTGCTGCATCCGGCCACTGTACACCAATTCTAACAAGGTCCTGTTCGACATTGTCTGCCCACCGCATCCTAGGTCTCCCCCTCCTTCTGAGGCCTTTAGGCACACTGTTCATAACCCTATTCGCCAATCTATAATTATCCATACGGGCAACATGGCCAAACCAGCGGAGTCTCTCTCTGCACAACATGCTGCTTAAAGGAGGTTGCTGACTCCTTTGCCTAACCTCATCATTAGTTACAAAGTTAAACCACCTAATACCCAAGATACTACGTAAGCATCTAGAATCAAAAGCATCTAGTTTCCTGTTATCTTGCTTACACAGCATCCAAGTTTCACTACCATAACTAACCCTAGAAAGAACCAAACTATTATACAGTCTAATTTTAGTCTTTAGGTGTATACGCCTATTTCTCCACAATCTCCATAGATTCTTAAAAGTCCCGGCAGCAATACCTATTCGTCTGTTAATCTCATGCCGCACATCACCAGTATCAGTTACGCAGCTCCCAAGGTAATTAAACTGTGACACCTGCTCAAGACTGCAACCATTCAGATTAACTGCATCACAACCTGCCTGACCAATTTTCATCACTTTAGTTTTCTCTCTGTTTATAACCAAACCTACTGTACTACCAGTCTCATCAACAGTTCGAATGAAAGAGTTCATCTCATCAACATCATTTGCCAAAAGGGCTAAATCATCAGCATAATCTAAATCAGAAATTTTCGTATCTCCAGCCCATTTAAGGCCAAAAGCTTTCCCTTGAAGTGAATTTCGCATAACATAATCAACAACCAAACTAAAGAGAAAAGGAGACAAAATGCACCCTTGTCGAACACCAGAAGTAATGCTAAACCAATTGCTACAAGACTTACCAACCCTCACACATGACTCAGTGTTATTATAGAGAGCTTTCATTATGTTAACTAACTTGTCTGGTATACCATATGATCTCACAATCAACCACAAATTATGACGATCAACAGAGTCGAAAGCCTTTTTGAAATCAACAAAGCTAGCAACCAAAGGTTTCTGAAACTCTAAACATTTCTCAAGAATCTGCCTAAGTGAAAATATCTGATCTATACATCCCCTACCACTTCTGAATCCACATTGCTCATCACGCAATTGCCTGCCAACCAGATTCTTAACTCTATTAAGCACAATCATGGAAAGAACTTTACCTGGAACGGAGAGTAGGCTGATACCCCTATAGTTATCACAAGAACTGTGATCAACTTTTTTGAAAATAGGGATAATAATAGCTCTGGTAAAATCCTTAGGAACCATGCCTTTATCATAAAAGATATTCAGAATTTCAGTCATCCAAGTGGTAACAGAAACATTCCCAGCTCTAAGCATTTCCGTAGTAATTTCATCTACACCTGGGATTTATTAAGTTTAAGTTTAGAAATACCCAAAATAACTTCAGATTGTTTTATATGTCCAACATTAAAGCCGCCAATGCATCTATCATCATTGCAAACAACGGGAGTAGAGCTAACTACATTATTTAGAACATCACTGAAATGCTCAGCCCACCTAGCCATGACAGAATCCTCCCCTTCTATAACTTTACCTTGTTTATCCTTACATCCCTGTATGCCTGTCCGTTTTCTACCACACAAAATGTTAACTATCCTATCAGCAGATAACTAATCTTTTACACGTTTATTAAGTTCTCTGTAATGCTTTCTATTAGGACTAGTAGGGTATTGATTACGGACATTCCTGCAGTTCTTTCTTTCCGAAATAAGCTCAAGTGCCTTATCACTCAGATAATTCCGTCTCTTCTGCTCCTTTTTTCCTAAAAGAGTACTGTTAGTGTCCAAAAAAGCCTGTTTAAAATTATCCCATTCTTCCTCAACTTCAGTAGTAAGCATACCATGACTGTCATAATGACTAAGTAACCTATCATGGTAAGCTTTGGCTATAACTGGATCTTTCAGAGCTTCAGTATTAAAAGTAAATTTTTTAACCCTAGCACAACACTTTTAAAGTTTAAGTTGCAAGAAAATGTCTCGAAATAAGCTCAAGTGCCTTATCACTCAGATAATTCCGTCTCTTCTGCTCCTTTTTTCCTAAAAGAGTACTGTTAGTGTCCAAAAAAGCCTGTTTAAAATTATCCCATTCTTCCTCAACTTCAGTAGTAAGCATACCATGACTGTCATAATGACTAAGTAACCTATCATGGTAAGCTTTGGCTATAACTGGATCTTTCAGAGCTTCAGTATTAAAAGTAAATTTTTTAACCCTAACACAACACTTTTTAAGTTTAAGTTGAAACACACTTTTAACAAGGTAATGGTCAGATCCAATTTCAGCTCCCCTATATGCCCTGGTATTCCTAACAGAACTAGCCCATTTGCTGTTAATTAATATGTAATCAATCATATTCTTATGCAGCCCATCAGGTGAAACCCATGTGTATTTATGTATGTCGCGGTGTTTGTAATAAGTGTTAGTTATTCTGAAACCATTGAGTTTACTTACCTGTAGGAGACGTTGCCCATTGCCATTGCAGCTACCAATACCAAAAGGGCCTATTACTCCTCCCCAAAGGTCAGAGTCAGTACCAACTTTGGCATTGAAGTCACCAAGAACAAGGGTAATATCTCCTTTCTTGACAGAATTCAAAATACCCTGAAGTTGTCTGTAAAACCTATCCTTCTCATCCTCATCAGAATCCTCAGTGGGGGCATAACAGCAGATAACATTCAAGTCTTTAATGCTTGTCTGAAATTTTGCTGTAAGAAACCTTTCATTAATGCACTCATATCCTAGAAGAGCATCACTAGCATGTCTGCTGAGCAGCAGACCCACGCCTTGGTGATGCTTTCCATCCTCCCTCCCTGTAAAGAGAAATTTAAAGTTATTTTTAAGTATCTCACCTTTACCTGTCCATCTGGTCTCTTGCAAGCCTAGAATATCTAGGTTATAGCGCTGGAATTCCTGCATGAGGACATCAAGAGAATAATCTCTATGTAATGTCCTCACGTTCCACGTTCCTGCAGAGAGAAAATGATTAGTACGATTTTTAAAGAAATTAGGTTTATTGAGAATGGTAGGGCCACCAATATCAAACAGCCCCCTGATCGCAGGCATGGGGCAAAGCCTGTTCCTCCTCCGCTAAAGGCTGAAGTCACCGATGCTGGTAGGAACTTCAGGTACCACCTTTTCAAGTGGACTTTTTCAAGAACCATATGGCCTGCCTGAGACACATTACTCCAGTTTAGGCTTGACGATGCCCAACTAGCTAAGTAAGGTTCAGGTACTTGCGATGGCCTCTGATTAGGATTATCCACCAGCTGATATAAGGTATCCCATGCCTCTGTTCACTTAGAGCTGGCAACCCAGAAGCAAACAGAAAACACAGCGGCAGACTCTCCCTCAACAGAGGCCCACCAGTGCAGCAAGTCCAGGATCCATAATCAAGCTCAAATCCATAAACAAGTCCAGTCTAGTAGGTATAAATGGTCAGCACCAGGACCCTGTGAAGTTGACCACTCCTCAGCAGGGTTGAAAAAAAAGGAAAAAAGTGGCCATAGATGACCAGATCAGTACGCCATACTGAACTGGCAGCCCTCCCCTTCCGTTCCCTTCCAAAAGAGAGTATCTCTTTTGAAATGTACTAACGGCCTGCACCACGAGAAGGCGGGGTCGGACATTAGGTGCTAGACCTGGCCGGTTCTGTGCATCATCACTAGGGATTGGTACACAGCTCTCCTTCCAGTTTACGCCTAGCTACCATTTACAAGCCTACGATATTTTACATTCATGTAATCGACGTGGAAATCATTTTGACCACATGCGGTCGATAGTGGCGGATCATTTGTAATAGAATATCCTTGTACCCTGAATATTTGTGACCTGGCCATTTAGCCCATAGTGTGGAAAAAAAGGGCCGCTCAGAGGTAAAACAACCGAACGTTAAAGAAGACGCTGGATGGTCTTGACGGGAGGCTACCATCTGTCACCCAACAGCTGTTCCAGTGGGTCCCCTCCCTCAACCTTTTCTGAGCCTTCGGCGTCAATGTGACCTGGTCATTTAGCCCATGGTGCACCAAAAGTGCCGCTCAGAGGAAAAACAACCGAACGTTAAAGAACAGGCTGGATGGCCTTAACAGGAGGCTACCATCTGTCACTCAACAGCTGTTCCAGTGAATCCCGTCCCCCAACCTTCTCTCAGCCATCGGGGTCCATGTGACCTGGCCATTTAGCCTATTGTGTGCAGAAAAGAGCCACTAAAAGGTAAAACAACCCAACGCTAAAGAACACGCTGGATGGTTTTGACGGTAGGCTACCAACTGTCTCCCAACAGCTGTTCCAGTGGGTCCCAATCCCTCAACCTTCTCTGAGCCTTCGGCGTCCAAGTGACCTGGCCATTTCGCCCATGATGTGCAAAACATTGCCGCTCAGAGGTAAAACAACCGAACGTTAAAGAACTCGCTGGATGGCCTTGACGGGAGTATACCATCTGTCTCCCAAAAGCTGTTCCAGTGGGTCCCCTCCCCCAACCTAATCTGAGTCTTCAGGGTCCTTTTGACCTTGTCATTTAGCCCGTGGTGTGCAAAAAAGTGCCGCTCATATGTAAAACAACCCAACGTTAAAGAACACCCTGAATGGCGTTAACGGGAGGTTACCCTCTGTCTCCCAACAGCTGTTACAGTGGGTCCCCTCTCCCAACCTTCTCTGAGCCTTCGGGGTCTTTGTGACCTGGCTATTTAGCCCACTGTGTGCAATAAAGTGCCGCTCATATGTAAAACAACCCAACGTTAAAGAACACGCTGGATGGCCTTGACGGGAGGCTACCATCTGTCTCCCAACAGCTGTTCCAGTGGGTCCCCTCCACCAACCTTCTCTGAGCCTTCGGGGTCCATGTGACCTGGCCATTTAGCCCATTGCGTGCAAAAAAGTGTCGCTCAGAAGTAAAACAACCCAATGTTAAAGAACAGTCTGGATGGCCGTGACGGGAGTCTACCATCTGTCTCCCAACAGCTGTTGCAGTGGGTCCCCTCCCCGCACCTTCTCTGAGTTTTCGGGTTCCATGTGACCTGGCCATTTAGCCCATGGTGCGAAAAAAACTGCCACTCAGAGGTAAAATAACCCAATAAGAAAGAACACGCTGAATGGCCTTGACGGGAGGTACAATCCTGGGAACTGCAGATTACGAGTCTGGCGCGCTACCGACTGTGCCACCGCTGCCCCACAGGACGAAGGGATTACGTGGATCAGATATCTCAGTAATCGTATGTCTAGACGTTTCTTCATTTCTTGGCACTTGTCAGGTAGTGATGGGAGTGGTTCGGTCTGTAGTGCACCAGGCTTGTAATCTATAGTTCCCAGATTGGGGAAGAGGTAAGATTTATATCCGCTAAACTCCCTGCCCTATCCTCGAATAACAGGGGACATCGATGGACTTTGAAAAGTTGGCGTCCATCAGAGGGGATATTAAGGGTTCTGTGAGCGGGAGAGCCATACCCTGTGCACCTTAAAGAACACTCTGGACGGCCTTGACGGGAGATACCATATATCACCTAACACTTTTCCATTGGGTTCCCTCCTTACAACCTTATCTGAGTCCTCGGGGTCTTTGTAACCTGGCCATTTAGCAAACGGTGCACAAAAGTGCTGCTCATGACTAAAAGCAAGCAACCTCCCGTGAAATCTATCCAGTGTGTTCAACGTGCACAGGGATCGGTTCCCTTGCGCATGGGCCCATGGCTTAATGATCCATCCGACGGACGGTGGTCTTTACTAGCCGTCGCTAACAGCCGGGCAAGGAGTTTTGCTGAGATAAATGTGAAAGCTGGCGTAGGTGGCGCTGCAAGCAGTGGTATTGAGTCGTCCATGTGTGCGAACTACACCACCTTTATGCATTTGCCAGAAGCAACAAAAATGCATCTGAACTGTTAAAAATTACAATTATTAATAGAAGCGGGAGAGCCATACCCTGTGCACGTTAAAGATCACGCTGGATGGCCTTGATCGGAGACTACCATCTGTCTCCCAACAGCTGTTCCAGTGGGTCCCCTCCACCAACCTTCTCTGAGCCTTCGGGGTCCATGTGACCTGGCCATTTAGCCCATGGTGTGCAAAAAAGTGCCGCTCAGAGGTAAAACAACCCAACGTTAAAAAACACGCTGGATGGCTTTGACGGAAGGCTACCATCTGTCTCCCAACAGCTGTTCCAGTGGGTCCCCTTCCCTAACCTTCTCTGAGCCTTTGGGGTCCTTGTGACCTGGCCATTTAGCCCATGGTGTGGAAAAAAGTGCCGCTCAGAGGTAAAACAACCCAGCGTTAAAAAACACGCTGGATGGCCTTGACGGGAGGCTACCATCTGCCTCCCAACAGCTGTTCCAATGGATCTCCTCCACCAACCTTCTCTGAGCCTTCGGGCTCCATGTGACCTGGCCATATAGTCCATGGTGTGCAAAAAAGTGTCGCTCAGAAGTAAAACAACCCAATGTTAAAAAACACGCTGGATGACCTTGACGGGAGGCTACCATCTGTCTCCCAACAGCTGTTCCAGTGAGTCCCCTCCACCAACCTTCTGTGAGCCTTCGGGGTCCATGTGACCTGGCCATTAAGTCCATGGTGTGCAAAAAAGTGTCGCTCAGAAGTAAAACAACCCAATGTTAAAAAACACGCTGGATGGCCTTGACGGGAGGCTACCATCTGTCTCCCAACAGCTGTTCCAGTGGGTCCCCTCCCCCAACATTCTCTGAGCCTTCGGGGTCCTTGTAACCTGGCCATTTAGCCCATGGTGTGCAAAAAAATGCCGCTTAGAGGTAAAACAACCCACCAACTCAACCCAAGTAGTATTCTGTGAGATTTAAATCCTCTGCACTAGAGTTACGAAGAAGGACAACTTGTTTACGTACCACAGATTGATGCATTTGTAAAATATGAGTTCCTTTCTGATAAGAAACTTATCCAGAACGGAGGATTGATTTGTCGAAAACTGTACAATGTTATTAAAACTTATACGAATATAATCGTTGAAATAATTTTAAGTGCTGGTAGGTGTTTAAACATAAAATATCTAAGGTATATTTAAAATTACGAGTTATTGACTGTCACAGGAGTCACTTTAGTGACTTATTAAACATAAATGGACATTAGTGACTTATTAAACAGAAATACGTAATAAAATCTGAATATTTGCATCTAGGGATAATCCTAGTCGTAGATATCGGGGAAAAATCCAGAATTTGTTTATTAGAAACATAAAAATATTTGATCTGTAAGTGCTAAAGAGCATAAAATTGGTTCCTGAGGGGTATTTTGAGTCACAGATTGGTATTATACCAAATTTTGGTTTCAATAGGTCCTTGGAGATAAAAGGTAATATTTTAATATTCCTGAGCTGGTCAGCCACAAAATGGTGTGCAGGGCTATTTCACGCAGTAGCACACAGAAACAAGAGAAATATTCAGTTCCGGTGTAACATTCAAGGTCAAATAGGGTTCAGAGTAATGGGCTAGAAATGAAGAGGTGACAAAGCACAGATTGACAACCACTTATATATAAGGGACATAACATATGTTATTTTTCAAGAAAATCAAATTTCCTTACAATTGTTTTTATTTTATTGGAAGTCCAAACCAGATTAAAATGCTGTAAATGTAGAAAATTTTAAATTACAAATGCTTTGAAATAATAGGTCACATTGAATTTCAATTAGGATAATATCTACAAAGGATTTAGGTTGGGGTGTTTTACCTCTGAGCGGCACTTTTTTGCACACCGTGGGCTAAATGGCCAGGTCACATAGACCCCGAAGGCTCAGAGAAGGTTGGGGGAGGAGACTCACTGGAAAAGCTGTTGGGAGACAGATGGTTGCCTCCCATCAAGGCCATCCAGCGTGTTCATTAACGTGCACAGGGTATGGCTCTCCCAAACATGGGGCTACGGCTTAATGTCCCATCCGATGGACGGCGGCCTTTCCAAGGCCGCCGTTGTCCCTTACTGACTGTTGGCAGGGAGGTGAGTTTTGCGGAGAAAAATCTCAATGCTGGCCAAGCTGGGACTGGAACTAATAAAAAAAAGGAACTAATAGTATCAAAATGAGATGTCAGGGGGGGGGGGAAGTCGGTTGCACGCCAAGAACGTAACCTACAGTTCTCAGGTTCGAGTCCGAGCTGGACCAGAGTTAAGATTTATCTCCACCAAACTGCTTTCCTTTCGGTCAGTAAGGGACACTGATGGGCTTGGAAGGGCAACAGGCCGTCCGATGGGACGTTAAATCGTTTTCCAGTGTAAGGGAAAATCATACACTGTCCATGTTAAAGAACACGCTGGATGGCCTTGACTGGATTCTACCATCTGTTTCCCGACATGTGTTTTAGAGGGCGCGATTTAAGCTTTAGGGAGATTCAGAAAGTGCATATCGTAATATTTCATCAATAGCTATCCAAAACAAAAAAATTTTTAAATTTTCTTTATAAACAAAAACTTTTGATGTCTATAGACATACCGACAGACGGACAGACAACAAAGCGAAAGTATTATTTCGTTTTCTTTGAAGATATTTCAATACTCATGAAATAATGAGCTTAAAAAAATTTGGTTTTGCCATGAGTGGGATTCGAACCACACGTCTCCGGGAAACATGCCTGTTATGCTAATCACTACACTATCAATGGCTAACCTTTTTTCAGCTTAGTGACCTTAAAAATTTTACGATTTTTTTTTGGTGCGCACAGTGGCGCCATCTATCATGGAAGTGGACAACTCTGTTGCCTATTTCATGAGTTCCATGTCTACAGGACTTATCCTGTGATTCTTTACTACTGATTTATTGATTGAACGCCTTGAGTGTGAGTGACGAATATTAATTCCATTTCTAATCAGACAACAGAGTTGTCCACTTCCTGGATAGATGGCGCCACTGTGCGAATCAAATAAATAAATCGGGAAAGTTTATAAGGTCACTAAACTGAGAAAAGATCAGCCATTGATGGTGTAGTGGTTAGCATAACAGCCATGTTTCCTGGAGACGTGGATTCCAATCCCTCTCAAGGGAAAACCAAATTTTTGGACCTCCTGTAACATAGAAGCAAATAGACCAAATATAAGACGTCAGCTAAAATAATTCGATCAAGTAGATACTTCTTATATCTGTATTTTAATATAATTACTGGTGGATTCTGTGCTAATCTATATTTTAATGTTTATCTATAAATATATTTTATTTAGGAGAAAATTTGTTTGTATTAATTAACATTATTATATTTAATAACAAAAGCAAAATAATTTTCTTCCTATATAAAACATATTGATAAATGAACATTAGTATAGAAATTATCACAAAAGTTCTCCAGTAATTATATTAGAATCAAAAAGATAAGAATTGTTCATATAGTAGGACTACTTAGTGACGTCAAAAATTTGGTGATTTGGCCTTCTGCTATAGCAGCTGCTGGTAAGATAGAGCTCTATCATACAGTAACGCTACAAATGAAAGTATACAATGTACCCCGAAAAACGCAGCCTATTTGTAATAGGAATTAAAAAATTATTTTTTGAATTCTTTTTGTAATCGCACAGTGCACTGTCTCCGATGGCGTACTAATGTTGAATATAGTGGGACTGAGAGAGAAAACTAAAGTGATGAAAATTGGTCAGGCAGATTGTGATTCAGTTCATCTGAATGGTTGCAGTCTTGAGCAGGTGTCACAGTTTAATTACCTTGGGAGCTATGTAACAGATAATGGTGATGTGCGGCATGAGATTAACAGACGAATAGGGATTGCTGCCGGGACTTTTAAGAATCTATGGAGAGTGTGGAGAAATAGGCGTATACACCTAAAGACTAAAATTAGACTGTATAATAGTTTGGTTCTTTCTAGGGTTAGTTACGGTAGTGAAACATTGGACATTTTGTAAACAAGATAACGGGAAACTAGATGCTTTTGATTTCGCATGCTTACGCAGTATCTTGGGCATTAGGTGGTTCAACTTTGTAACTGATGATGAGTTTGGCAAAGGAGTTTGCAACCTCCTTTAAACAGCATATTGTGCAGAGAGAGACTCCGTTGGTTTGGCCATGTTGCCCGTATGAATAATTTTAGATGGGCGAATAGGGTTATGAACATTGTGCCTAAAGGCCTCAGAAAGCGGGGGAGACCTAGGATGCGGTGGGCAGACTTTGACGCTTTGTAAACAAGATAACAGGAAACGAGATACTTTTGATTCTAGATGCTTACGCAGTATCTTGGGCATTAGGTGGTTCAACTTTGTAACTAATGATGAGGTAAGGCAAAAGAGTTGCAACCTCCTTTAAGCAACATATTGTGCAGAGAGAGACTCCGTTGGTTTGGCCATGTTGCCCGTATGAATAATTTTAGATGGGCGAATAGGGTTATGAACATTGTGCCTAAAGGCCTCAGAAAGCGGGGGAGACCTAGGATGCGGTGGGCAGACTTTGACGCTTTGTAAACAAGATAACAGGAAACGAGATACTTTTGATTCTAGATGCTTACACAGTATCTTGGGCATTAGGTGGTTCAACTTTGTAACTAATGATGAGGTAAGGCAAAAGAGTTGCAACCTCCTTTAAGCAACATATTGTGCAGAGAGAGACTCCTTTGGTTTGGCCATGTTGCCCGTATGAATAATTTTAGATGGGCGAATAGGGTTATGAACATTGTGCCTAAAGGCCTCAGAAAGCGGGGGAGACCTAGGATGCGGTGGGCAGACTTTGACGCTTTGTAAACAAGATAACAGGAAACGAGATACTTTTGATTCTAGATGCTTACGCAGTATCTTGGGCATTAGGTGGTTCAACTTTGTAACTAATGATGAGGTAAGGCAAAAGAGTTGCAACCTCCTTTAAGCAACATATTGTGCAGAGAGAGACTCCGTTGGTTTGGCCATGTTGCTCGTATGAATAATTATAGATTGGCGAATAGGGTTATGAACAGTGTGCCTAAAGGCCTCAGAAAGAAGGGGAGACCTAGGAGGCGGTGGGCCGACAATGTCAAACAGGACCTTGTTAGAATTGGTGTGCAGTGGCCAGATGCAGTAGATGTAGCTCAGGATAGACTTGCTTGGAGAACTAAGTTGCACGGTGTGGTTGGACCTCCATTGCCTATGGCTGCTTGAGGATGATGATGAGGATGATTAAGTCGATAAGCAAAATGGAAAAATAAACAATATATATATTTCAGGTTTTAAATAACTTTATTGTTAACATGTATATTTATGATAAATTTTATTTCAGATAATTTTACTTCATCTACTATAATAATAGACTAATTTTTTAAAGCAGTCTGGTGGCCAGATCGTCAAATCAAACAATAATTTCTAATGTTTTTTTAACCGATTATGAGAAGATTGGTTTTCGTTAAATCGCTACTTCATCCTAACACTAAACAGTTCGAACTTTATCGTTGTCACAACATTCGAAATTTCAAAGCATGGTACTTACTGATGCCTTTTTGATCTTTGGTGCATAGAATGATAGAAAGATTGAATAATAATTATATGTATAGTAAAGTTTGCTCTGAAATACTTGCCGGAATAGATGCCTCAGTTGACTAAGAGTCGAAATTTGTAAATGAAAAATGTATTTTACTAGATTATCAGAAGATTAGTTTTCATTGAATAGCAACTTGATTAAATGATCAGTGTTACGACTTTACAATTTTTATTTTAATCTCCGCTTTAGCAGAGACGTTCCTCGAATAAGATGGATCCGTTTCTTGCGGTGTGGATTAAACGAAAAAAATAAACCTTCTATCCCTGTGTCTTAATTTTATACAGGTAGCTTTTGTTAACTATGAAAGTCTAACAATCGTAACACAAAAATAACAATCGAGAATATTACTTTTTCTCCTTTTTTATGTCATAGGTATTACAACAATATTGAAGTCTCGTCACGAACACTTCAGCGATTTATTTTTCCATGCTAT
This sequence comes from Ryuthela nishihirai, assembly GCA_038380435.1. Classification (NCBI taxonomy): domain Eukaryota; kingdom Metazoa; phylum Arthropoda; class Arachnida; order Araneae; family Heptathelidae; genus Ryuthela; species Ryuthela nishihirai. The sequence goes on along the minus strand of JAWZYU010000029.1, from coordinate 61,379,429 downwards.
GTAATAGAATATATAACTGTCAAACGTATTAAAAAAAACAAGGTGTGAATAAAAGTGTTTTTTCAGATTTTCAATTCTATTTGGATATTTGGGAATCGAGCGTGAATTCGAAATAAATAAACAAACTATAAAGTAACCTATTTAATAACTAAGGCAACGAAATTGCACAAGTCATAAACAATTTCTTAACTGATCACACAAAACACCAATATGCTATCAATCAGTATAAAATTATCCTGTTAATCACAAATATTAGATTTTTTTTTAAAAAGCACATTTTTTCTGTGATACAAATAAATTGCTATTTTACTTGAAACTGAAAACTTTCTTACCAGAATGAATTATGAATTCTGAAAACTCCAATTCATTCTAATTACCTAAAATTCAGTTAAACAGTAATTGCTCTTTCACCTATTCAGTTTCGAATTTCTAATTTTGCTGCTTGGTATACTGTTTTTTAGAGAAACTATCTAAAGAGGGTACTAAGAAATCACAATTAATTGCAGAAAATGAAGATTACTATTACATATTTTGCTACTCCATTACTTTCTTGTTATAATCAATTTTAGAGACTCTGAATAATGTTTTCTTCAGCACTTATACATTGCAACTTTACGTCTACATTGGTAAAAAATTCAAAGCTTTTTCACGCACAGGTGTAGACAGTTGAAGGTACTTGTTTGGAAAATTAAAATCTGAAACAACACAGTCTATAAAGAGATAGCATTGCTCCAGTTTTTTTCCATTAGTATGTACCATCTGCTTCACGATTCCGAAAGAGGGGACTCCCAGAATCGATCAGCTTGGCTATACTTTGCATTCTCGTAACTTCAACCGTTTCCAAACGTAACGTATAGAACGTAACGTCTTCCCACGGTTATTTCATACCATGGAGGTAGGAAGATAAGAGGAGGAGCCCTAAGCACTTGAAAATGATGCTCCGGAGACTGCGCGGCAGCCTTGTTGTTCTATTCAAAACATTGATCAGTAGTATAGGTGAGTAACGAAGTGTTGCGCTATAAAAATTTCATTTTTTCGACATTTGTATTATGGCAGCCTGTTCAGCTTACGGCTGCACGAATCGCCCTTCAAAAAGATACCAGGAATTACCTTTCATCGGTAAGTTTGTCATTTTTATAAAAGTTTAAATAATTATATAATGATACAAGCAACTTCGTGTTGAAATTACGCCGCTATGAAATCGGTTTTATTTCCGTTTACAAACCTCGATTCTTCACCAGATTTTTTTTTTATTTTCTTCGGATTGTACTCAGTCTGCTGTTATCAGTGCAGTATAAATAAACTTTCAAAATCCGGTAACTGTTTGTTATTGTCGTATTCAACGAAATACATAAATAGTTCTGCTATACAGTAATTCTGTATGGAAATATTCATTGCATTAAAAAAAAGCAATATAAATTCCAAATAGCTTAAATGGGCTTTCTGTTAGTCGTAAAGAAATAATCTTCCCGTATATAACGCACAGTAAAACAGAGTATAGCACGTGAAAAGTAGGCTTGATTGCAGCGGCAGACGGTTTGTTCTGAATGCAACAATATGGCTACCGCCCTGCTGCGTCAGCATCATTTTCCTTGGACAGAGAAAGCGCGTTAGGGCGTCTCCTGTCATTGATACCTCCGTGTTCCCCACACGCATTTTTACCGTCTCCATGTTTTAAAGCCTCCGCAAAATTTCCCCGCCCTGCCCACGGTCAGTATGGGACACCGATGGGCTTGGAAAGGCCGCCGTCCGTCGGATGGGACGTTAAGCCGTGGCCCCGTGTGCGGGAGAGCCATACCCTGTGCACGTTAAAGAACACGCTGGATGGCCTTGACGGGAGGCTACCATCTGTCTCCCAACAGCTGTTCCAGTGGGCCCCCTCCCCCAACCTTCTCTGAGCCTTCGGGGTCCATGTGACCTGGCCATTTAGCCCATGGTGTGCAAAAAAGTGGCGCTCAGAGGTAAAACAATTCAGTCCAATGTTTTAAAGCAGCTTTGCCAGATTCCACACGTTTAAGTATTACCGTTCGTTAAATATAAATTTGTTCGTTATTATAATTGTTTTAGTTAAGTTGGCTAATTAGTTTAGTTTCGATATTAGCAGTCAGTGTGGCGAAAAATCTTGACCATTCCTTAATGACATGGAAAAATATTCCTAACAGGGTGTTGGAGAGTTGAGATGGTGCTTGTTAGAACAGAGAGTTAAAAAATTTGGACTTTTTTAATAAGTAAACTCTAATATACGGTAAAATTCTTCCATAAAGATTATTTTGTAGTATGTAACTATCATAATACATTTCTTATTATATTTCAGTGTAATGAAATTTCAATATAACGAATATATTTTGGTAACTCTCTCTGTTTCGTTATACTGGTATTTCACTGCATTAAAAGGGGCGGGCGTGCTCAGTCGGTAGCGCGCCAGGCTCGTAATCTGTAGTTCCCAAGTTCGAGTCCCAGCTGGGTCAGCGTTGAGATTTATCTCCGCAAAATTTCTCCGTCTTGCCCACGGTCAGTAGGGGACACCGCTGGGCTTGAAAAGGCCGCCGTCCGTCGGATGGGACGTTAAACCGTGGCCCCGTGTGCGGGAGAGCCATCATACCCTGTGCACGTTAAAGAACACGCTGGATGGCCTTGACGGGAGGCTACCATCTGTCTCCCAACAGCTGTTCCAGTGGGTCCCCTCCCCCAACCTTCTCTGAGCCTTCGGGGTCCTTGTGGCCTGGCCATTTAGCCCATGGTGTGCAAAAAAGTGCCGCTCAGAGGTAAAACAATCCAATCTGCATTATACCGTGTTTATAGATTACTCTATAACATAAGCAACGTTTTAATATAACCATACAAAGGTCATTAAGTTTATTAGAGAAAACGCTTCCTGCGTGAAAATTGACCTTTGATTAAGGGTGATAATTCGCCGTAGATAAAAAAAAGCAGTTGGATTTTTGCCAAGTAGAACTTCACATAGTAAATAGAAGAATCTGATAGTTGTTTACTCTTCGGTTTTTGAGTGTGCCCCAGAACAGAGAGACGTATCTTTGAATCAAAATTAAATCGTTTTGAAATGTTATCCTAAAATCGAATTAAAGAACAGAGAATTATTTTTATTACGATGAGCATCACCAGTTTCATCAATTTGCTGTTTGAAGATGTTGGGTGGCCATTCCTTCTACTAATCGGATTACTATCTCTGTTATTCTATGTGTATGTTAATAACAGCAATCTTCCATCCGGACCCAAAAAATTGTCTTATATCGGTTATTATCCATTCTTTGGGAAAGAAGTTCAGAAATAACTGAGAGAGCTAGCTTTAAAAAAATGGAGATGTGTTAAGCTTTACAGTTACCGGTCAACTTTATATCCATCTTAATACAAGTGATTAAAGAAGTTCAAGTGACGCAAACAGACGTCTTCTCTAATAAGCCGGAGAAATTTGGCTTCTTCCATTTCTTAGATGATGGTCATAGTAAGCTTATTTCTTGTTTAATTTGATGCACAAAAATATCTACAAATACTTTGATTGTAACTGTATTTCAGCATTTTTTTAGTAGATGGGCTTCGGTGTTTTGAATTTCGAGATATAAAATGATAGATTGTGGGCAGAAACTGACGGAAAAAAATTGTTCTTACAAAATAATTTATATTAAATATCGATAAGACAAAGTACAGTATAAATCAAATATCTTGAGCTCACAGCACGTTTCGAAAACGCCCACCACGTTCACTTGGCATTTAACTGAAGACGGTTCACCGTGCGGCGATGCCGACAATACAGATGGGTTGGGTTGTTTTACCTCTGAGCGGCACTTTTTTGCACACCATGGGCTAAATGGCCAGGTCACATGGACCCCGAAGGCTCAGAGAAGGTTGGGGAAGGGGACCCACTGGAACAGCTGTTGGGAGACAGATGGTAGCCTCCCGTCAAGGCCATCCAGCGTGTTCTTTAACGTGCCCAGGGTATGGCTCTCCCGCACACGGGGCCATGGCTTAACGTCCCATCCGACGGACGGCGGCCTTTCCAAACCCATCGGTGTCCCCTACTGACTGTGGTCAGGGCGGGGACAATACAGATGGACTTTCAATGACACAGCACATTACTAGCATTCCATTTAATTTTTCACATTGAAAGCTTGTTGTTAATTTTGTGTGTATTTTTCAACGTTGAAATTAACCAGAATTTAATTAGTTATTAATTTTAGAACAAGGATTTCTTCAATATAAAATGAAAAATTTTTTATACATAACAAAATGCACCATTTATTTCAAATCGATTATTCGGATTTTCTGTTGTCGGGAATCTGCATCTTCAATTAACCCGGGTTGGGTTGTTTTACCTCTGAGCGGCACTTTTTTGCACACCATGGGCTAAATGGCCAGGTCATATGGACCCCGAAGGCTCAGAGAATGTTGGGGACCCACTGGAACAGCTGTTGGAAGACAGATGGTAGCCTCCCGTCAAGGCCATCCAGCGTGTTCGTTAACGTGCACAGGGTACGGCTCTCCCGCACACGGGACCACGGCTTAACGTCCCATACGACGGACGGACGGCCTTTCCAAGCCCATCGGTGTCCCCTACTGACCGTGGGCAGGGCGGGGAATTTTTGCGGAGATAAATCTCAACGCTGACCCAGCTGGGACTCGAACCTGGGAACTACAGATCACAAGCCTAGCGCGCTACCGACTGAGCCACCCCCGCCCCAAAAGTGGGATGGACATATCAAACTTTTGACAAAGATGATTAATGCAATGTATCTTAAATTATTTCATTACCGAAATTTTGTAAAAATTACTTTCTTGAGGGTAACATATAACCATTGGATTATTATATAATCAAATATTATCTTGAAGAGAAATTTATTATGGTAATGTTTAATGATGAAGTAGTACTGTCAAGGAAATTATCTGTCTTAGTTTAGTTAGGTTGTTTTACCTCTAAGCGGCACTTTTTTACACACAGTGGGCTTAAAGGCCAGGTCACAAGGACCTCGAAGTCTCAGAGAAGGTTGGGGGAGGAGACTCACTGGAACAGCTGTCGTCAGGATATCTGTTCCAATGGGTCAAGGCCATCCAGCGTGTTCTTTAACGTGCACAAGGTATGGCTCTTCCGCACACTGACGGAGTCACGGCTTAACGTCCCATCCGATGGACGGCGGTCTTTCTAAGCCATTCGGTGTCCCTTACTGACCGTGGACAAGGCGGGGAATTTTGCGGAGATAAATCTCAACGTTGACCCAGCTGGAACTGGAACCTGCAGATTACAAGCCTGGTACCGACTGAGCCACCCCCGCCCCATTAGTTTTGCGTTGGTATCAGCTTTAGAGGAAAAACTGTCTTCAGCCCAATAGGATACGAACCTACGTCATCCTAGTAACACGTCAGGTGCTTTGAGCGCTTTTCTACCTACCGCAGATCAAGATCTCTTCTATTTGGTGACATAAACATTTTAGCCTATGTTACACTATTATCTGTGTTTCTTTAAGGGTTGTGTCTTTGCTGCTCAGAAACAATCTGGTGAAATAGATGGAAAGTTTTCACGAGTATGCTACTCAATAAACTGAAGACATTTCTCGACGCTTTGGTCAAACTGTCAAGAAAATCATCACTCTTAGCTTAACATTAAAATGAAAAGTTTATATCGTGAAATGGAAAAGATCTTTCTCAGCGGTTAGAGCACGTAATACGTTATCAGGAGATCATGGGTTCATATCACACACGGAGGAAGACATTTTTTCCTCTAGATTTGACATTGATTGGGTTGAGTTTTTTACCTCTGAGAGACACTTTTTTGCACACCATGGGTTAAATGGCCAGGTCACATGGACCCCGAAGGCTCAGAGAAGGTTGGGGATCCATTGGAACTGCTGTTGGGAGAGAGATGGTAGCCTCCCGTCAAGGCCATTCAGCATGTTCTTTAACGTGAACAGGGTATGGCTCTCCCACACGGGGCCACTGCTTAACGTACCATCCGACGGACGGCTGCCTTTCCAAGCCCATCGGTGTCCCCTATTGACCGTGGGCAAGGCGGGAAATTTTGCGGAGATAAATCTCAACGCTGACTCAGCTGGGACTCGAACCTGTGAAGTGGAGATTACGAGCCTGGCGCGCTACCGATTGAGCCACCCTCGCCCCCAGATTTCATATCGAAGCTAAGAAGATGATTTTGATAGTTGAACCCAAAACTTCGAGACATTTCTTCAGTTGATGAAGTACTATTCAAAAACGGAAAATAAGATGCATAGAAAACAATATATAATGGTGTTAAATATTTAAAACTGCTTGTACAAATTTCATTATTACGGAAAATGCAAATCCAATATATAAACCTGGTTTACATCCATATTCTTTCTGTATCCAAAGGGGTTATGGAAGTTTGAATACTTAACAGCATCAATGTATATATATATATATAATTTGATTTTATATCTAAAGTACATAACAGTGGAAGTGATATTAGAATAATAATACATAAATAAATAAAAAATAAATAAATACCCCCTCAAGCAGCTGCTTGCCACAGAGATCTGACAGGAGGAGCCGTCAGTTTATATGCCATAGTGGAAGGTCTGAGAAGATGGCAGGACCTCAGCAGAAAAACGACAGACACATCCATGCCTTACCCGGGGCTCGAACCCAGGTCTCTTAGATCAGTAAGCCAAGCGTGCTAACCACTCGGATACATAATATAAGTTATATGGTTGAAATTTCAATGAAAAGAATGTCTAGTGTTTTTTTTTCTTTGCAATTGCAGTATATTCTTTTTTAGCTCTTGAATCCAGACTTTTTGCAGAGAGAGTGGCTTAGGGTATCGAGGGATAAACGTCATTCTGGAAAATTGTTTAAAAGAATAGAGGGCCCATAAGAAAATCTCAGGAAAGTGAGATAGCGCAGGATATCCTGTGCATTTTAAAGTACACGCTGGATGGCCTTGATAGGATACCATCTATTTCCTAACAGCTGTTCAGACAGGGTTGTGGGAAAAGAGGATTAAGGGAAGAGAGGATTGGGGGGGAAGAAGATTGAGAGAAGAGAGGACCGGGGAAGAGAGGATTGGGGGGGAAGAAGATTGAGGGAAGAGAGGACCGGGGAAGAGAGGATTGGGGGAAAAGAGGATTGAGGGAAGAGAGGACTGGGGAAGAGAGGATTGGGGGAAAAGAGGATTGAGGGAACAGAGGATTGGGGATAGAAGATTGGAGGAGGGAGGATTGATGAAAATAGGATTGGAGAAGAGAGGATTTGAGGAGAGTGAAGGAAGAGAGGATTGGGGGGGAGAGGATTGATAGAAATAGAATTGGGAAAAAGAGGATTGGAGGAGAGTGAGAGAAGTGAAGATGAGGAAGAGAAGGTTGGGGAAGAGAGGATTGATGGAAATAGGATTGGATGAAGAAAGCATTGGGGAATAGAAGCTTGAAGGAAAAGAGGATTATGTGAGAGAGGATTGGGGGAATAAGAAAATTCGGGAAGGGAGGATTGAAGGAGAGTGAGGGAAGAGAGGATTGGGAAGAGAAGATTGGGAAGAGAGGAATGATGGAAATAGGATTGGCGAAGAAAGGATTGGAGGAGAGGAGTGGGAATGAGAGAATTGTTGAAGAGAGGACTGAAGGAGAAAGGATTGATGGAAATAGGATTAGAGGAGAGTGAGGGAAGAGATGATGAGGAAGAGAGGATTGAAGGAGAGAGGATTGATGGAAATAGAATTGGCGAAGAAAGGTTTGGAGGAGAGGACTGGGAATGAGAGGATTGTTGAAGAGAGGACTGAAGGAAAAAGGATTGATGAAAATAGGATTAGAGGTGAGTGAGAGAAGAGAGGATGAGGAAGAGAGGATTGAAGGAGAGAGGATTGATGGAAATAGGATTGGCGAAGAAAGGATTGGAGGAGAGGAGTGGGAATGAGAAGATTGTTGAAGAGAGGACTGAAGGAGAAAGGATTGATGGAAATAGGATTAGAAGAGAGTGAGAGAAGAGAGGATGAGGAAGAGAGGATTGAAGGAGAGAGGATTGATGGAAATAGGATTGAAGAAGAAAGGATTGGGGGAGAACGATCAAAATGAGGATGGGGAACAGAGGATTGTAGGATAGAGAATTGAGGGAAGAGAGGATTGGGAGGAGCTTAGAAGGAAAATATCCCGCAGGAACGGTGTAAAACATTTGAGAGTAATGGTGTAAAACTTTTAACTCCCTTAGTAATACGGTACAAAACTTCGGTTATTTATAACGGTATAAAATTTCGGAGAAAACAGTATAAAACTTTTACAGTGGTTCCAATTTTCCCAATCATATCTGAGCCCTTTGGGGTCCTTGTGACCTGGTCATTTATCCCAGTGGGCAAAAAAGTGCCACTCAGAGATTAAACAACCCAATGCAAAATTTAAAATTCCCGAATTCGTAATAAGCTTTAGAAGGAAAATATCCGCAGAAACGATATATTTCACTGAAACCTCTAACTCTAAGTTTTCAACAATATAATTTAACTGTCAAAGTTATATAAGACGGAGCATTAATAAAAAGACGTTGTCTCCTCCTTTTTTAGGAACAATTTATCTTTTTCTTTGCTAATTGAGTACCCCAAATTACATTTGCATATTTGGCAAACGATTTGTTATAACGGTCACTATCTTCCTTCACATGAGGTCAATTATTTTAACCAGCATTTCCTCTCTCTAATGTTTTAAATTCTATGATTGTTTAAATATCAAATCAATATTGTAGGAAATTACGCTTTAGAGAGATTTGGATGGGAACTTAAAATTTTTCTCTTTTGTCAGCTCTGTCTTAGAAGCTTATTTTTTAAAATTTTGAAGTTTGAATATGGATTGTTTGTTTCGCCTGTATGCTGCACGTGTGAGTAAACAAAGTGCTAAATGATCAAGTCACAAGGACCCAAAAGAGTTGGACAGCCGTGAGAAGACTGGTGGAGATATTTCGACAAGACCATTCATCATTTTCTTTAACATGCACGAGTTACAGATCTCGTGCATACTGGATATAAAAAAAAAACACGAGGAAACCTTTTAAAAAAAAAAGTGCCTTTTTTGTTTGAATCAAATGCAAATTATGTTTTTTTTTTCTTTTCAAGTGTGGACCAGCGGTTAGCACACTTGGCTAGTGATCAAAGCGACCTGACTTCGACTCCCGGGTAAGGCATGGATATTTGCGTTGTCTTTCTGCTGAGATTCTGCCATTCTCACAGACTTTCTACTGTGGCCTATAAATTGCTGAGGGGGTATTTATTTTGTTATTTTATTTACAAAACGTATTAAATTAATGATCAAGCAAGAAGAGTTTAAAATCTTAAAGATTTTTTATGAATAAGCTGACGAGCAGTGCCGATTTTCATCTTAGTTATGACTCCACAGCTTGAACAGAGAAAAGTTGTTGAACGTCAATCAAACAATAAAAATAATATCTGATTGAAACAATGTGAGACTGAAACAAACATAATATGTCCTTGAATGGAACTGATAGCTGTTTACATATAATAGGCACTTCAAAGAATGTGCTTCCATATTTGCAATTTATTTTTAATCGTTTTCTGCTTGTATTTTTCATATAGTGTCCATAAAGTTTCTTTACAATTTAAAAAATTTATTACAAGGGCAATTGATGAGATATCTTAATCACATTTGTTCTATGTACTAAGTGGTTATCAAAGTTTTTAATCACATTGCATTTGTGTATTTCAGGTACCACGTTTATGAAAGAGGTATTTTTTAAAGAAACTCTAAAAAATGGTTACTCCTCAAGAGATGGCACAATGTGTATCATGGTTTATTGAAACGAAATCGGATACGCAGACTCGGCGAAACTACAGAACTAAGTATGGAAGAGATCCACCGTCACGTCCGTCAATTCGTGCATGGCACAAGAAATTTATGGAGACAGGGACAGTGTTGGATAAAGGGAGGAGTGGACGACCAAGAACATCTGAGGAAAACATCGATCGTGTAGGACAAGCCTTTAGTCGATCTCCCACAACGTCCATCCGTACTGCTGCCAGACAGTTAGAGCTACCACGTTCAACAGTGCACAAAGTCCTACACAAGAACTTGTGATTGTACGCTTACAAAGTGCAACTCTTACAGGCACTCGAGCCAAATGATAAACGAAAACGAAAAGAGTTTGCAGTTAACATGCTGGAACGAATTTCTGTGGATGAAACGTTCCTCACCTGAGTTTGTTTTAGTGATGAGGCAACCTTTCATGTCTCAGAGAAACTGAACACACATAATGTGAGAATCTGGGGATCAGAACACCCCCATGTGACTAGTGAACTTCACCGAGATAGTCCAAAGGTTAATGTGTGGTGTTGGATCGTGTGCAATCGAATCTTTGGTCCATTTTTCTTCAACGAGGCATCAATTACTGCAAATGTTTACTTTGACTTTTTGACTGAATATGTGGCACCACAACTAGATGACCTTCAACCAACCATCATTTTCCAGCAAGATGGTGCACCACCTCATTGGGGACTGCAAGTCTATAAGTTACTAAATCAAACATTTCCAGACCAGTGGATTGGAAGGGATGGCCCAATTCCCTGGCCACCTTGTTCACCAGATATCACTCCCCTGGACTTCTTTCTATGCGGTTATGTTAAAGATATCGTGTAGCGAACAAATATACGGGACATCGCTGATCTAAAGCAAAAGATTACTGATGTCGTTGCCACCATCGATGAGGCTATGTTGCAGCGAACATGGCAAGAAATCGAGTACCGTCTTGATGTGCTTCGTGCAACTAATGGTGCCCATACAGAGGTGTATTAAATGATGGGAAAAAAAACTTAAATATCTACTTCTCATTTTGTAATAATTTCCAAATATTTATCTTTTCATTTGATTTTTTAATAAAATTTTTAAATTGTAAAGAGACTTTATGGACACCTGTATTTCTTTTATGCAACACTCATGATGATATTTGAAAGAAGACACCGAAATAACTGAAAGTCGACAGATAGTTTTAACAAAAATATTTAATTTATCTTAGTGAACGAATGTGGAATATGTAGTTTATCTGTAGAAGCGTTTGTGTTTCTATTAGATAATCGTCGTATTTTTATCGCAGAGGTGCTGCCAAACGTCCTTCAGTTACCTGAAAAGAAGTAACAAGTCACGCACTTCATTACCAAAGGTGTCCGCCTACTTCAGGGGCGGGGGTGGCTCAGTCGGTAGCGCGCCAGGCTCGTAATCTATAGTTCCCAGGTTCGAGTCCCAGCTGGGTCAGCGTTGAGATTTATCTCCGCAAAACTCCCCGCCCTGCCCACGGTCAGTAGGGGACACCGATGGGCTTGGAATAGGCCGCCGTCCGTCGGATGGGACGTTAAGCCGTGGCCCCGTGTGAGGGAGAGAGCCATACCCTGTGCACGTTAAAGAACACGCTGGATGGCCTTGACGGGAGGCTACCATCTGTCTCCCAACAGCTGTTCCAGTGGGTCCCCTCCCCCAACCTTCTCTGAGACTTCGGGGTCCATGTGACCTGGCCATTTAGCCCATGGTGTGCAAAAAAGTGCCGCTCAGAGGTAAAACAACCCAACCCGCCTACTTCAAGTATCTTGATTGAAAAGCAAATTTCAAAGTTATGGAGCTTTGAAGTTTGCTTTTTTATTCGGGGAAAACTTTTTCTGGCGATAAGTTCAAGATCTCTATTAAAACTGTCTAAACCTTGATTTTGAAAAATATACGAGGTTTGGCACTCTGTAGTACATCAGGTCTATAATTTGAAGTTTTCTAGTACGAGTCTTCTAGTTTCAAGTCCCACTTGGACCAGCGTTTAGAATTATCTCCGCTGAACTTTCATCCTGTCCTCGGCCAGAATGTGAACACCAACGGGCTTTTGAAGCTTGCTATTCCTTCTATGAGATGTAAAGCTCTGGCCTAGTGTACAGTGAGGTTGTTTTACTCTGGGCAGTTTTCTGCACACAATGGCCAGGACCCAAGGACTAAAAGAAGGCTGGGGAATGGTGGCCCAATGGACAGCTGTTAGGGGACAGATGGTAGCCTCCCGTCAAGGCCGTCCAGTGTATTCTTTAACATGCCCAGGGTATGACTCTCCGGTACTTCGGACCATGGCATAACAGCCCATCTAACAGACGACGGCCTTTCAAAGTCCATCGGTGTTCCCTACTGACTGAGAGCAGGGTGAAGAGTTTCGAGAAGATAAATTTCAACGCTGAGTCAGGTGGGACTCGAACCTAGGAACTAAAGATTATGTGTCTGATGCGCTGCACTGAACCCCTTCTCCCTGTGTGCAAAAAAAAAAACCATATCCTGTGTCAATTAAAGAAAAGGCCATCCAGCGTGTTCTTTAACGTGCACAGGGTATGGCTCTCCCGCACACGGGGCCAGGGCTTAACGTCCCATCCGACCGACGGCGGCCTTTTCAAGCCCATCGGTGTCCCCTACTGACCGTGGGCAGGGCGGGGAAATTTTGCGGAGATAAATCTCAACGCTGACCCAGCTGGGACTCGAACCTGGTAACTACAGATTACGAGCCTGGCGCGCTACCGACTGAGCCACCCCCGCCCCCTGCTCAGAGGTAAAACAATACAACCTAACCGAGTGACATGGATTCCAAGGGCTCAGAGATGTTAGAGAAAGGAATATTACTAAGCAGCTGTAAGGAGACAGATGGAAGTATCTCGTCAAAGTCATCGAGCTTGTTCCTTAACGTTCACAGGACATCTCTGTCCAGTACATGAGAAAACAGCTTTAATGTCCCATCAGACTTAAGGAGAACATTCCAAGCCCATAAGTGTCCTCTTTCTCACCGAGGGAAGAAAGTTAGTTAGCGTAGATCAATCATGGTGGACACTTTGCTCTTTACAAAAGAATTTGCGGCTCATAAACAAAACAATATCGTCGGCTGCTGATTTCCTAGGCGAAGAATAAAATACCATATATTTCCAGGTGGAAGTTTTTCCAATATATTTGAATATAATTGGCAATTTCTGTCGATGGAGGTAGGAAAAGAGGGAGGCGACCTTTCGAGTGGGTAGCTCAGTCAGTAGCGCGCCAGGTTCGAGTCTCAGCTGGGCCAGCGTTGAGATTTATTTCTGCAAAGCTCCCTACCCTATCACGGTCAGTAGGGGACACCGATGAGTTTGGAAAGTCCACCGCCTGTCGGATGGGACGTTAAGCCGCGATTCCGAGTGGGAGAGAGCCATACCCTGCGCACGTTAAAGAACATGATAGATGGCCTTGACGGAAGGCTACCATCTGTCTACCAAGAACTGTTCCAGTGGGTCCCTTCACCAATCTTCTCTGAACCTTCGGGAAGATAAATAAAAAAAAAGGTGGCCAAGAAACTGGATTGCCGTTGTCATATAACATTTTACCATTCGTTTATGGGATCTTTAAAAATTTCTTTAAAAATGCGTGAAATATGCACATGTTTAATAATTGTTTCTACATTATTTAATAATCGACATTAGACGAATGATACCATTGGACAAAACGGGATTGGATGATTTGTCCCATTGGACGAATCGGCTTTGGACGAATTGTTCCATTGGACGAAACGTCCCTTTAGACCTATTTTCCTTTGGACGAAACGTCCCTTTAGACCTATTTTCCTTTGGACGAATTGTCCCCGTTAGACGAAACGACATTAGTTCAGTTGGCATTAGACGAATAGTACCAGACCCGAAATTTCCCATCCCCCCTTTCTTTCCGGAGGGGATTATTAGTACATTTCTTTTATTTGATATGTACACCGAAGAGCCAAAACATTATGACCAGCGCGTCGTTATGTAAATCGAAGGCAACTGCAGGTAAACGACGGTGCATGTAAAGGTTATGAAATGGTAGAAATAACACCTGATCCTGAGCTCTGTTAATCAGTGTTATTCTTGTTCTTCAGATAAGAAAGGCAGCGGATTTCAGTGAGTTTGACAAAGGCCAAATTGCAATGGCCAGACGATTGGGTCAGAGCATTTCCGAGACAGAAAGGCTTGGGAGTGCTCACAGTCAGCCGTGGTTAGTACCTTCAAAAAGTTATCCGAGGAGAGAAAAAACCACGAGCCGGCAAGGTGTGGGCCGACCATGGCTCATCGATGCTAGAGGTGAGCGAAGGCCATCCCGATGGTATGAACCAAAAGAAAAGATATTGCGGCGCAACTCGCCCGTAATTTGAATGCTGGTGAAGAGAGTAATGTGTCACAACACACAGGACATCTCAATATTTATTGGTTTTTACTTTTTTCTCATTATTTTGGCTCTTGACCCAAAAAAGGCTCCCGACCCGTTTTATACAAACTCTCGACCTTTTCTGTTTTGAAATCCTAAACAGGTGCCTTTGTATAATTTCATTTTAGCGCCATGCAATATGGCTGACACTAAAAGTATATTTCGAAAATAGCTGTAAAATATTATTTCACATAGAATATCATTTTAATCTTTCCTCTCTGATGGAGTATATTAGTAAATGGGGAACGCTACTCAAGTCGTATTCTCTTCCCCCGTCCCTCCGAAAGTGAATTCGGACTACAACCCTGACTGCAGGTTCGAGTCCCAGCTGCATCAGCATTGAGATTTATCTCCGTAACCCTTCCGGCCATGCCCACGGTCAGTAGGAGACACCGATGGGCTTGGAAAGACCACCGTCCATCGGATGGGATGTTAAGCCGTGGCCCCGTGTGCGGGAGAGCCATACCCTGTGCACGTTAAAGAAAACATTGAATGGCGTTGAAGGAAAGCTACCATCTGTCTCTCATCAGCTGTTCTGTTCTGTCCCCTCTTCCAACCTTCTCTGAGCCTTCGGGGTCCTTCTGATCTGGCCATTTAGCCCATTTTGTGCAAAAATTATCGCTCAGAGGGAAAACAACCGAACCTTGGAATGGGTAAATGCAGGGAGCTATAACCAGTGCCTTCTTTGTATTTTATTTTATTCTATTTATATATATTCCCTTTCGTATGTCTTGATTGATGAGGTGGCTCAGTCGGTAGCGCGCCAGGCTCGTAATCTGTAGTTCCCAGGTTCGAGTCCCAGCTGGGTCAACGTTGAGATTTATCTCCGGAAAACTCCTCGCCCTGCCCACGGTCAGTAGGGGGACACCGATGGGCTTGGAAAGGCGCCGTCCGTCGGATGGGACGTCGGATGATCCGAACGCGCAAATTGATGTGCAGACACAAAAACAACTGTAAGGCGCGATGTGTGCATGCGAAGTCCAATCGTTTTAGCTCGCCGCAACTATAGTTGTCTTACTCTTCAAACATTTAATGTGATTTAATTAGTGTTTCAACCGGTCTAAAGTTCATGGCTATTTGCCTACAGTGGTAGCTTAGCGTAAAGTTATTCAATGAGAATTTTATCCCGTTCAGGAGTGCATTTTACGAAAACTGGAAAAGCCACTGTATGTTTATTTTGAGCAATTTTCCAGAAGTTTTAAAAATAATATGTAATTTAATATATTTAATCATCTTACGAATATATAACTCAATGCATTATCCTCATTATGTTGGACATGTTGAGCATGATAATGCACCTCCTCACAAGGCACATATTATCACCAAATGGTTCTAGGAACATGCCAACGACTTTTTTTTGCTTCATTGGCCTGCACAATCCACAGATCTGAACCCTATCCAGCATCTTTGGGATGAGGTGTTAACGGCTGTTTGCAGGGAGACTGTGCTGCCGTCCAATTTGCAGCAACTGTGTGACACAATCATTTCCGCATGGTATGGCTCTATCAATTTGTGCTCAAATTCAGTAGAGCTAATTTGATAATTATTGAGCTCGAAACACTTATGAGTTTGTTGGCTGCTTGGTGTAGACAGCATGTCCAAGGTCAGGTCTAAATGGTACTTATTGTAGTACCATTTAGAATATTTACTACAGTTTCCCAATTAGGGAAACAACAAGTGGCAACTGTCAATGTAAACTTTTTAACTACCACACTTTAACACTTGAATAATAAGTTTCTCGACGAAACTTTATATTTATTTAAATTTGTTCTGCTTTCTAAAATTTTCGACATCAAAAGATGGAAATTTAAATTAATGTAAATGTTGGCAAACACGAAGAGTTTTTTTATTAGTACTTATTTAACCGAAAATCATTTTTTTATAATATTTTTAAAATCTGTTAAACTTCGCAAAAAAGTTTATTTTTATAAGTTGGCAACACTATAAAACAACTACAGATAGTGCAATCGATGTATCGATTGTTTTCCGAAAAATCGATAGTAAAAAAAATTAATAGTTCGCAACTCTACTGATCAGCGAGAAGTGCCTCAGCAAAACATTATGATCTCTGCCAGCTGTCCCTCCAAAACACACATTCTTTGAAACACACGAACTTATATCTCTTAGTGGATTTATTCTGAAGGACTAATTAAATAATCCTACATTCTGGAACTCATTTATGTAAAGAAGAATTACCTGGTTAAGCGAACCGAATTTTAATGTATTATTCTACTTTATATAACGAATGGTAGATTCTCCACTATTGACATAGTAGAGAATGTATTGACTATATTCTCTACTATTGAGTATATATATTGAGTAAATATCTTTCTATAATGCAAATATATCTTACCAATGGAGCAATAGTGCTAATGCAGTAAAATGATGCATATGGTAAAAAAACTATATTTTTATTAATCATATCATCATATAAATTATGTTTTTTATGCAAAACATACCAACATATATTAACTAAATACAACAACATGGCATAAAAAAACACGGACTTCTTGGATTAAATGAATGATTCGTGTAAATCAATGATTCATGAATACCTCACTTGAATATTGATATTTCTTTTTTCCAACGAAACATCATCAAATACAGACAGTAACGTGCGCCATCTACCGACCGTAACATGCACTTAACCATCGGAATTCTATCAACACAATATTGTATAAAAAATAATGTTCACCATCGAAGGGAAATGAGTGTAATAAGGAAAACTCTAGCCCTATTCCTGACTGTTTACCTCCAGAAATCATTTTTTATGTAAACCTTTCAAAACCGTATTCTCAAAGCGATGGTCCGCGAGATCCGAGCCATCGGCCCTGATCATTGAGTTCGTGCAGACTCAATGAAGACTTGGACGTTTTATAACATCTTCCGTCGCCAGAGGGCCCTATTAAAAGAGCATATCGAGATATTCGGATTCACTGGATAGCTGCTAATAAACAGACGGAAGCTTCCTGTCAAGGCCATTCAGCGTGTTCTTTAACTTGTATAGGATATGGATCTCCTGTACATGGACCACGGTTTAACGTCCCAGCCGAAGGATGGGGGGATTTGGTAAAATTTAGATGGCGGGATTGCTAAAATAGTGGCGGGATTTGGTTTACTCGGTAGCTCTCCAGGTTCGTAATCTGTATTTCCAAGGTTCGAACTCCAACGTTGAGACTTATATCTGCTAATCCTACTTCCTGCCCTCGTGCAACAAGGGAACACCGATGGGTTTGGAAAGACTGTCCATCCGATGGAATGTTAAGTTGTGTCCTCAGGTGCACGTTAATGCACACACTGGATAACCTTGACGGGAAAGTTCCATCAGTTTCCTAAGAGCTAAACACTGAGTCCCCTACTCCCAACCTTCTCTGAGCCTTTGGGGTCCTTCTGACCTGACCATTTAGTCCATTGTGTGCAAAACAAGTGTCGTTCGGAGATAAACAACCCAACACAACCCTCACTCAAATGGGGCAAAAATTATTAGGATCTGAATAGAGGTGTTAGCGTAGAATCACAAATTTGGAAGCAAATTACATGACTGTTTTGTCTATTTCGATTTAACTAATCTTTCTTGAACAAAAACAAGTTAAACCAGAAGAAAAACCCATCGCCTCTAGTGACTTTTGAAATAATAGTTTTCCAAAAGAATGAAATATTCAATTTTCCGACTTTTGAACATCTAATGTTGGAAATGCTTGAATTAATGAATGATTTGAATGACAGAAAGCATCTCCAAGGCGTAGGTTTGCTTCTCAGCACACACGATTTAATCAGACACTAATAATGAAACATTTCTTAAAGCTAAATTTCATCTCTAATGGTAACTAGGTCACTGGAAGGAGAGCTATGCACCAATCCCTTGTGATGATGCATAGAACCGGCCAGGCCTAGCACCTAATGTCCGACCCCGCCTTCTCGTGGTGCAAGCCGTTAGTACCTTTCCAAAAGAAATACTCTCTTGTGGAAGTGAACGGAAGGGGAGGGCTGCCAGATTAGTGTGGCCTACTGATCTGGACAACTATGGCTGTCTACCCTGCAGAGGAGTGGTCAACCACTCAGGGTCCTGGTACTTACCATATAAACCTACTGGACTGGACTGAAATAAGGGTCTGAGCTTGAATATGGATTCTGAATTTGCTGCACTGGTGGGCTTTTGTGGAGGGAAAATCTTCCGCTGTGTTTTCTGTTTGTTTGTGGGTTGACAACCCCAAGTGAATAGATTCACAGGATATGTTTATCAACTGGTGGATAATCCTGTGCAGAGGTCATCGCAGGCACCTGAACTCTTTGCTTCTACTGGCATCGTCAAATTCTACATTGGAGGAAGTCTTCCAGTGTAGATGGCTTCAGCCTTTAATGGTAAGGGAACGGGTCTTTGCCCCATGTCTGCGATTAGGGGACTGCTTGATATTGTCTGCATTTCCTCCCTCAATAAACATAGTTTCTTTAAACATTCCACTAAACATTTTCTTTTCATAGGTAATTGGAATGTGAGGACTCTGCACAGAGTTTATTCTCTTGATGTCCTCACACAATAATTACGTTATACTTTAGGTATTCTCGGCTTGCAAGAGACCAGACGGACAGAAAAAGGTCAGATTCTTAAAAATAATCTTAAATTTCGTTTTTCAGGGAGGGACGATAATAAGCAACACCAAGGCGTAAGTCTGTTTCTCAGCAGACACGCCAGTGATGCTCTTCTAGGACCCACTGAACAGCTGTTGAGAGACAGTTGGTAGTCTTCCGTCAAGGCCATCCATGTGTTCTTTAACATGCACAGATTATGAATCCCATCCGACGGAAGGCTGCCTTTCCAAGTCCATCGGTGTTCCCTACTGACTGTGGGCGGGACGGGGAGTTTTGCGGAAATAAGTCTCAACGCCGACCGAGCTGGGACTCGAACCTGGGAACTGCAGATTGCGAGCCTGCCGCGCTACCGACTGAGCCACCCCCGCCCCATTTCCCACGGGTAGATGACATTTCAGACTACTGAAATGCTTAGAGCTGGGATGTTTCTGTTATCACATAACTGAAATTTTGAATATCTTATAAGATAAAGGCATTATTCCTAAGGATTTTAGCAGATCTATTATTAATCCAATTTTTTAAAAAAAGGTGATCGCAGTTCTTGTGATAACTATAGAGGTATCAGCCTACTTTCTGTTCCAGATAAAGTCTTTTGCATGATTGTGCTTAATAGATTTAAGAATCTGGTAGACGGGCAATTGCGTGATGAGCAATATGGATTCAGAAGAGATGGGGGATATGTAGATCAGATATTTTCACTCAGGCAGATTCTTCAGAAATGTTTAGAGTTTTAGACAGCTGTGGTTGCTAGTTTTGTTGATTTCAGAAAGTCTTTAGACTCTGTTGATCGTCATAATTTGTGGTTGATTGTGAGATCATATGGTATACCACACAAGTTAGTTAACATAATGAAAACTCTCTATAGTAACACTGAGTCGTGTGTGACAGTTGGTAAGTCTTGTAGCAATTGGTTTAGCATAGCTTTCGGTGTTCATAAGGGTGCATTTTGTCTCCTTTTCACTTTAGTTTGGTTATTGATTATGTTATGCGAAATTGGATACTCTTTGCAGACAATGTCAAACAGGACCTTATTAGAATTGATGTGCAGTGACCAGATGCAGCAGATGTAGCTCAGGTCAGATATGCTTGGAGAACTAAATTGCACGGTCTGGTTGGATCTTCGTAGCCCATCATCATAATCAGCCTCAAGAGCCCATGGCTGCTTGAGGTTGATGATGATGAAGAATTTTTTAATTTTGTAACTAACGAAACTGTTATAACACTGTTGTTACTCTAACATCTTTAATTCTTTAAACAGTGCGCAAATTTTTAGTTGTAATTTGGACTGAATTAACCTATGTTTGTCCCATTTATGAGCATAATTGTCTAAATGACTGTGACTCAAAGAAACCCCATACAGCCTAATCTTAAAACCCGCTCTCTTGCACTTGGTCAATGTTTTATTGTCCCATCTGATGGTTGGCAGCCTTTACAAACCCGACGGTATCATCTCGATCATGGGGCGGGGGTGGCTCAGTCGGTAGCGCGCAAGGCTCGTAATCTGTAGTTCCCAGGTTCGAGTCCCAGCTGGGTCAGCGTTGAGATTTATCTCCGCAAAATTTACCCGCTCTGCGCATGGTCAGTAGGGGACACCGATGGGCTTGGAAAGGCCGCCGTCCGTCGGATGGGACGTTAAGCCGTGGCCCCGTGTGCGGGAGAGCCATACCCTGTGCACGTTAAAGAACACGCTGGATGGCCTTGACGGGATGCTACCATCTGTCTCCCAACAGCTGTTCCAGTGGGTCCCCTCCCCCAACCTTCTCTGAGTCTTCGGGGTCCATGTGACCTGGCCATTTAGCCCATGGTGTGCAAAAAAGTGCCGCTCAGAGGTAAAACAACCCAACCCATCTCGATCATCGAGGGCAGAATTGCAAGGCCATTGATCACCCCTTTTTCACAGTGTGGACTCAAACCTGGAAACATTAGTTTTCAGGCCTGACTTGCTATCGACTAAACCTGGCCTGGGCAAACTTTTTAGCTGAACGGATGCATAGTAAACTGAAATGGAAGACCAAAGAAATATATAATCTATAACGTATATGTAACCAACGCAAAAAAAATCTGACAAACAACACAAACATGCATGCCTCACCCGGGGCTCGAACCCAGGTCCTGTTGATTAGTAACGAAGAGTGATAACCACTCGGTCAGGGGGCAGTCAACGTATAAATGACAAAAAAAATCTACCTTCGGCGAATCGAATTCTCATAAAAAATAATAAAAAAAAATTACATTACTTTTTTTTTTGTTATTTTACATGTGTCCCATAGCCGAGTGGTTAGCGCGCTTGGCTAGTGATCTAAGGGACCTGGGTTCGAGTCCCGGTTAAGGCATGGATGTACGTGTCGTTTTTCTGCTGAGGTCCCGCCATCCTCACAGACCTTCTACTATGGCGTATAAACTGTCAGACATCTGTGGCAAGCAGCTGCTTGAGGGGGTATTTATTTATTTTTATATGAGAATTCGATTCGCCGAAGCTAGATTTTTTGTCGTCTATACGTTGACTGCCACCTGACCGAGTGGTTATCACTCTTCGTTACTAATCAACGGGACCTGGGTTCGAGCCCCGGGTAAGGCATGCATGTTTGTGTTGTTTTTCTGCTGAGGTCCCACCATCTTTATCAGATCTTCTACTACTGCATATTAAACTAGCAGGCTCATGTCAGACCTCTGTGGCAAGCAGCTGCTTGAGGGGATTTTTTTTTAATTTAATTATCACCAGTAACTTGCAGTCCGCACAAATAGAGGTGGTGGCAGCATTGTGCCGAGGCCAAGACTAAATCAACCCTACACTCGGGTATGGGTTGGGTTGTTTTACTTCTGAGAGGCACTATTTTTTCACATAATGGGCTAAATACTCAGGTCAAGGTCCTCGATGGATCAGAGAAATTTGGTGGAAAGGGACTCACTGGACAGTTGTTAGGAGACAGATGGTAGTCTCTCATCATCCAGCATGATCTTTAAGGTGCACAGGGTATGGCTCACCCGCACACGGAACCACGGCCTTATGTTCCATCCGACGAGCAATGGCCTTTCCAAGCCAATTGGTGTCCTTTACTGACCGAAGGCAGTGCTAGGAATTTTGCAGAGAACTATCTCAACCCTTGTCCAGGTGGGACTCGAACCTGAGAACTGCATATTACGAGTCTAGGGCGCTACCGACTGACCACCACCTCCCCTACACTCGGAAATTTGCATAAAATCAAGATTTAGAATGGTTTGATTGAAACTTTTAACTGATCACCAGTGACACTTTTGATGTAAATAAAAAATTATTCTGAAAGTTATAAAGTATGTTTTCCAATTTGAATATTTGAAGTGGGCGGATACTTTTTGCACTAGAATGCATACGTGTAATTTCCTTTCAGATAACTGAAGGGCGATTTTAGTATCTGTCGGAAAAAAGAGAGAAGATAATCAAACGATGAACACCCACACTTAGATAAACTGTATATTCCATGTATCGTTCTCTAAGATAGATTACAGAGAACATTTCGTAGGAAGTTATCTTTTAAAATTGAGATATTTTGGTGTCCTTTTTTTTCTTATCTTCATGGATGTTGCCTGAAAGATATGTATGGAAAAAAACTCAAAGAGAAGGATAAATGATTGCATACCTTGAAGCGCATCCTTTGTAGCGTCCAGTGTTAATCTGTAAACTGATATCAGTTTCTATGCACCCAAGGTCACATTCTGTTTGCTCACTATCAAATATCTTTTCGACTTTTTGATTGACGTTCAAAAACAACTTCTCTCTTCCAAAGCTGTGAAGTCTGATAACCAGTTTCCAAATCTGTACTTCTGATTAGTTAAAAACACACTTGAAAAAGCACAAGAAATTCGGATTAGATTTAGTCAAAAATAGGAGAAGTTATATTTAGAAAAAAATGTTTCCTCAGGTATTATTCGCATAAAATCTACACGAGAACCTTTAGTCGTTACATTACATGCTAGATAGACCTGGCAGGAGTTCCCATCTGTCTTCTAGCAATTTTCAGTGGATCAACTTTTCCTGTTACCTCTGAATAACTGGGGTTCTTATAAGTTGGTTATTTTCACCAATGCTTCTCAAAGCTGTGATGGTGAAGTCAGGTAGCCCTGAAGTCTTAATCAGGGAGACGTGAAGCTCAAGTCATGATGCCATGAAGCTTAAGTCAGGGTGCCATGAAGCTTAAGTCAGGGTGCCATGAAGCTTAAGTCAGGGTGCCATGAAGCTTAAGTCAGGGTGCCATGAAGCTTGAGTCAGGGTGCCATGAAGCTTAAGTCAGGGTGCCATAAAGCTTAAGTCATGATGCCATGAAGCTTAAGTCAGGATGCCGTGAGTTTTATGTCAGGGATCAGTGAAGCTTAAGTCAAGGAGCTTCGAGATCTCAGAACCGACAGAAGTCTTACCATCACCAGTTTTAGATTAACCAGGAACATCTGCATCGACATGATCAACTGTAAGCAAAGAAAAGCGATGCAAAGAGAAAATATACAACATGAGAAACCTCGAAAACAAAATTTGATTATTTGAATCAGAGACTCTTAAAGTGTGAGTTACGACCCCCAAGGGAATAACGAGAAGCTTGTAAGGGGATTACAAAGCTCAGAAGAATTATTTTTAAATTAATTATTGTCCTAGAAATGAAAAAAAAAATCTATCAATCGCGTGGTTGGCTCTTACCTGCCGTTATTGTCTCGAGCAATATGGACTACTCTGAGATAATTCCTCCATGTTTTTTCTTTAATTTAGCAGAACTTTCTGGAGCATTCTGTTGTGATAATATTCTTTCCTCAATACAAGTGGAGTCTCTCCGCAGCCAGGGTTAAGATTTATTTCCGCAAAACTTCCTGCCTTCGGCCAGTAGGGAACACTGATGGCTTGGAAAGGCCGTCGTCTATCGGATGAGACCTTAAGCTGTGGTCCCATGAACAGAAGAGACATCCCTTGTGTACCTTAAAGGACACTCTCGATGATCCTTCTATGAGGACTCAGGGTGCTTGAGGCCTAGACATTTAGTCCATTGTGTGCAAAAGAGTTCCGCTCAGAAATAAAATAACCCAACCCTCAATACAAGTTACTTTTGTCAACAGCAAAAGAAAAGTGTGGGACAAATTCCTTCAATAGTAAGGGGACCAAGAAATATTCTCTCACTGGTAAAGGAGTCCCTTACAGGAAAAAGCTTGAGAACTATTAATTTAGATCGTTGTGTATGAAATAAATTCCCTTTACCGAAAAAATAGCTTAACCCAAAATCGAAGCTCCCTAGATTTAAAATTAAACTCTTAACAACAGAAAACCATGGAAGGAAATATATTTCAAGATTTCACTCTTCTTTAAATCTCGATTTTTTAACAATATTTATTTACCATTTAGAGTTGTAGAAACTAAACCTTTTGACAACAGATGTCTAGCGAAAACAAACTAACTTAAAAAATTATTCCAGAAACAAATAACGAGTGTTACAACAAACCGATTCCTAAAATAAATGTACGAAATTTGAACACTTTTCGTCGATTAGTAACGAAAGTGTGATAATGATTGCGAAAAAAAAGTCACAATCGCTAATCACAAACCAGGGGCGGGGGTGGCTCAGTCGGTAGCGCGCCAGGCTCGTAATCTGTAGTTCCCAGGTTCGAGTCCCAGCTGGGTCAGCGTTGAGATTTATCTCCGCAAAATTTCCCGCCCTGCCCACGGTCAGTAGGGGACACCGATGGATTTGGAAAGGCCGCCGTCCGTCGGATGGGACGTTAAGCCGTGGCCCCGTGTGCGGGAGAGCCATATCCTGTGCACGTTAAAGAGCACGCTGGATGGCCTTGACGGGAGGCTACCATCTGTCTCCCAACAGCTGTTCCAGTGGGTCCCTTCTCTGAGCCTTCGGGGTCCATGTGACCTGGCCATTCAGCCTATGATGTGCAAAAAAGTGCCGCTCAGAGGTAAAACAACCCAACCCAAATCACAAACCATAAAGTCGTTAGTCACAAACCCACGAAATTCCTTTTAATTTTTCATTAATTAATTATTTATTTCAATTAATCTCCATCCGAGATTCTAGGTGAATCCACAGATTCGCAGATTGTTACATCTGTACTTCGATGTGCGTCAGAAGTGATGTGATACCTTCGATGAAAAAATAAATCTCCAAGTAATGTAAAGGACGGCACGCAATTTATTAACACTTTTTACATCCACACACATTATACATCATGGAAATGCATTTATTACATGGTCTTAGCTGTACTAAACAATTTGCTGAATGAAATGACTTAATTGATGTACTTGGAGATTTCTCTTATCAACTTAACGTAGCTTGAATGCTGCTTTGCCTTTATAGACAGTCACTTAATGCGGTGTAAATCTGTGCTTTTCCTTACAGAAACCAATTTACAGACCTCAGAACTCGGTGAGAGATTGTCTTAGCAACGAAATACTACGTATAATCGTATAATCTATAGTCTGCCTCGTTCTGATCTCTACCTAAATACTCTGATTCGCCACAGAACCTAACCTTGTTCCTTTAAGGTCTCCGAGAAAGAGCTACGTTACTTTTGCTGCACTAAACAAATGTGAACTCTTTAGTTTCTTAGCTACTTGGTTATTCATAGCAACGTCCCCTTTTTCAGTGATTCATAAGCTAAATCCTCCAGGATTGGATTGGATTGTTTTACCTCTGAGCCGCACTTTTTTGCACACCATGGGCTAAATGGCCAGGCCACAAGGACCCCGAAGGCTCAGAGAAGGTTGGGGGAGGGGACCGACTGGAACAGCTGTTGGGAGACAGATGGTTGCCTCCGTCAAGGCCATCCAGGGTGTTTTTAACGTGCACAGGATATGGCTCTCCCGCTCACGGGGCCACAGCTTAACGTCCCATCCGACCGACGGCGGCCTTTCCAAGCCCATCGGTGTCCCCTACTGACCGTGGGCAGGGCAGGAAATTTTGCGGAGATAAATCTCAACGCTGACCCAGCTGGGACTCGAATCTGGGAACTACAGATTACGAGCCTGGCGCGCTACCGACTGAGCCACCCCCGCCCCAAATCCTCCAGGTGTACGAAGGCAGTTGTGTGGCATGAAGGTGCCATAAAACCATGAAGAAGTCAAGAATGGCAACTAATGAACAGCATTCCCATTTAAGACACTGTTGGGGTTCTTTTACCCTTGAGCGTCACTTTTTTGCGCACAATGGGCTAAATGGCCAGGCACACAATGAGCTAAATGGCTAATGGCCAGGCACACAATGAGCTAAATGGCTAATGGCCAGACTAAATGGCCACAAAGACTTCGAAGTCTTTGTGTCGGCTTAACGTTCGAAGGCTCAGAGAAGATTGGGGAAAGAGGACCCACTGGACAGCTGTTAGGAAGCAGATGGTAGACTCCCGTCAAGACCATCGAGAGTGTTCTTTAACATGTACAATGTATGGCTCTCACGCACACGGAACCACGGCTTAGCGTCCCATCCGAGTTGGGTTGTTTAACCTCTGAGCGGCACTTTTTTGCACACCATGGGCTAAATGGCCAGGTCACATGGACCCCGAAGGCTCAGAGAAGGTTGGGGGAGGGGACCCACTGGAACAGCTGTTGGGAGACAGATGGTAGCCTCCCGTCAAGGCCATCCAGCGTGTTCTTAACGTGCACAGGGTATGGCTCTCCCACACACGGGGCCTCGGCTTTACGCCGGCTTTTCCAAGCCCAACGGTGTCCCCTACTGACCATGGGCAGTGCGTCCCATCCGAAGTACGACGGCCTTTCCAAGTCCATCGTGTTCCCTACTGACTGGTAGCAGATGCGGTAGCATGGACTAGTTCGGATAGGAATATCAGATCGTATAAGGGAGCAGAAAATGGGTCTGACCATTACCTGGTCACAAGTATCTTACAACTGAAGTTGTACAAAGGTTAAGAGAATTACTTTTAACACTGAAGGTCTCAAAGATCCAATTATCTCTCAAGCATACCACGATGGACTACTTGGTCATTATAACAATAATGGTGTGTTTACTGCTGATTTAGGAGCGGGGGTGGGTCAGTCGGTAGCGGCCAGGCTTGTAATCTGTAGTTCCCAGGTTCGAGTCCCAGCTGGGTCAGCGTTGAGATTTATCTCCGCAAAATTTCCCGCCCTGCCCACGGTCAATAGGGGACACCGATGGGCTTGGAAAGCCCGCCGTCCGTCGGATGGGACGTTAAGCAGTGGCCCCGTGTTCGAGAGAGAACCATACCTTGTGCACGTTAATAGAACACGCTGGATAGCCTTGACGGGAGGCTACTATCTGTCTCCCTACAGCTGTTCCAGAGGGTCCACTCCCCCAACCTTCTCTGAGCCTTCGGGGTCTATGTGACCTGACCATTTAGCCCATGGTGTACAAAAAAGTGCCGTTTGGAGGTAAAACAACCCAACTGCTGATTTAAGAAAGAAAGGGATAATTTAAACATGCTTTTCTTGCAACTAAAAGTACTGTTTTGGCAAGAAGAAGCAGAGGAGACAAAGCCATTTGAGTGATGTTATGAAGTTTATTTCTGAAAGATAGAATTATGATAATAATTTCAAGCAACACCCTATTGGTCCTAACAGAAATAATTAACAAAGGCTTAATAAAGGTGAAAAGGATCAGTTAACGGCTAATAATAATTTCTGGCTTGATAGCTTCACTGACAAATCAGCGGAAGCAGCTAGAGAGCAGAAAAACAAGAACTTAATATTTTGCGTGAGGAAAAATAAGCTGGCATATAGGGATTGAAGCATAAACATGATAAGCTTCTTAAATGTGAGGATTCTGGCATGGCTAGGTGTGCTGAGCATTTCAGAGATGTTCTAAACAATGTTATTTAGTCTTCTCCCATTTGTTTATAATGGGGATAAAAGAATTACTCCCCCTTGTTGGCCTTACATTATATTCAGAAGTTAAGCCATCTAACTCTAAATTACAACTGCATAATTTCCCAGGGGTTGTTGGGTTGTTTTACTTCCGAGCGGCACTTTTTTGCACACTGTGGGCTAAATGGCCAAGTCACATGGACAACGAGGGCTCAGAGAAGGTTGGTGGGAGAGGACCCACTGAACAGCTGTTGGGAGACAGATGGTAGCCTTCCGTCAAGGCCATCCAGCATGTTCTTTAATGTGCACAGTGTATGGCTCTCTCGCACACGGGGCCACGCCTTAACGTCCCATTCGAAGGACGGCTGCATTTCCAAGTCCATCGGTGTCCCCTACTGACATTTTTAGTTTTGCGGAAATAAATCTCAACGCTGACACAGCTGGGACTCGAACTTAGGAACTGCAGATTGCGAGCCTGTCGCGCTACCGACTGAGCCACCCCCGCCCCATTTCCCACGGGTAGATGACATTTCAGACTACTGAAATGCTTAGAGCTGGGATGTTTCTGTTATCACATGGCTGAAATTTTGAATATCTTATAAGATAAAGGCATTATTCCTAAGGATTTTAGCAGATCTATTATTAATCCAATTTTTTAAAAAAAGGTGATCGCAGTTCTTGTGATAACTATAGAGGTATCAGCCTACTTTCTGTTCCAGATAAAGTCTTTTGCATGATTGTGCTTAATAGATTTAAGAATTTGGTAGACGGGCAATTGCGTGATGAGCAATATGGATTCAGAAGAGATAGGGGATATGTAGATCAGATATTTTCACTCAGGCAGATTCTTCAGAAATGTTTAGAGTTTTAGACAGCTGTGGGTGCTAGCTTTGTTGATTTCAGAAAGGCTTTAGACTCTGTTGATCGTCATAATTTGTGGTTGATTGTGAGATCATATAGTATATCAGACAAGTTAGTTAACATAATGAAAGCTCTCTATAATAACACTGAGTCGTGTGTGAGAGTTGGTAAGGCTTGTAGCAATTGGTTTAGCATTACTTCTGGTGTTCGACAAGGGTGCATTTTGTCTCCTTTTCTCTTTAGTTTGGTTATTGATTATGTTATGCGAAATTCACTGCAAGGGAAAGATTTTGACCTTAAATGGTCTGGAGATACGAAAATTTCTGATTTAGATTATGCGGCCAGTTTGGCCCTGTTAGCTAATGATGTTGATGAGATTAATTATTTCATTACAGCTATTGATGAGACTGGTTGTACAGTAGATTTGGTGATAAATAGAGGGAACACTAATGATGAAAACTGCTCAGGCAGATGGCGCTTCAATTGTTTTGACTGTTGCACTCTTGAGCAAGTGTCTCGGTTTAATTATCTTGGGAGGTGTTTAACAGATACTGGTGAAGTGCGGCACGAAATAAAGATAAGAATTGGGATTGCTGTTGAGACTTTTGGTAATCAATGGATAGTGTGTAAAAATAGGCGTATACATCTAAAGACTCGTTTCTGAAGTTAGCTATGGTGGTGAAACATGAACCCAAATTGGATCGGACACCTTCATAATCAGTAATTTTCGAAATGTTTCGGGCATGGGGAGGAAAATTGGAACCCGAATGTTAGGATTCGCACTTTTTTCCCGAATATTTTAACAGTTTTAGTTTCAACTGTTAGAGGTAGCTAAATTTCGATGAATTGGAAACGATAATTGTTAAGAAAGAGCTCTTGCAAAAAAATTGAAACTTGGAAGACAGAGATTGATGGCCAAGGGATATGCATTGACAGAATAGAGGTATAGACTTGTGTCGCCCTCCCCTTTGCGAAAATGGTTGTGAAACGCACCTTTTTGTTTAAAGGATAAATGGAAAGTTCTGTATGGGTTGAATAGGTACCAATGTAATATTACTATTTGAATTTTCTGGATCATCCGCTAGTTCGAATTCCCACCTTAAGAGGATGAGTTAGTAAGTAAGGCGAATGATGAACAGTATTCCACGAACTGCATTCCATTCATTCATATTCATCATATTCATGCCTCATCTTGTACTTTATTTTGTGTGTTCCAAAGTATTAAGTATCCTAAAATATTTTGCTAAGTATAAGCAAAATATTAAGGCTAAGTAAATTATGGTATATATTTTGCTAAGTAATATAATTGGAATCCATTGTAGTGTTATATAAATAAAATAATAAACCAACCAGTGCTGTGAAATGAACTATCTTCTATGGAAGAAACCATATCACCAATAAATCAATTAATACTATGAAATAAGACACATTGGACCTATATTAGAGCAATACAGTTAGCAAAATATAATTATTGACTATTTTATGCTTTAGAAATCCCCCAAATAAAATGCTAGATAATGTAGGATTTGTATTAAACAAATTAATGCTATCAAATGTGACACATGATCTCTTCAGTCCCATTTGCAATATAAATAAAATAATATAATAATAGGAATAATTTCTGGTAACTTTGAGAGACACGTGTCATATTTCAATACTTGTTTTCTAACAGAGGAAAGCTTTTTTATAACTCTAGAAGGGTTAATATAATTTTATTTACGTGCACTTCATCTAACACATTACATACTTCTGTACTTCTCAAAAATTCAGTAGCATATAAACCTATTTTGATAAGTGTATTCCTTTAATAAGGTCATAGATCATATCAGATATTGGTTTAATACAAATCTGTATCACTTCTCACCTGGCAGGGATTGGATTGGATTGTTTTACCTCTGAGCGGCACTTTTTTGCACACCATGGGCTAAATGGCCAGGTCACATGGACCCCGAAGGCTCAGAGAAGGTTGGGGGAGGGGATCCACTGGAACAGCTGTTGGGAGACAGATGGTAGCCTCCCGTCAAGGCCATCCAGCGTGTTCTTAACGTGCACAGGGGGCCATGGCTTAACATGGGGCTTAACACAGGGGGCCATGGCTCTCCCGCACACGGGGCCATGGCTTAACATCCCATCCGACGGACGGCGGCCTTTCCAAGCCCATCGGTGTCCCCTACTGACCGTGGGCAGGGCGGGGAATTTTAGCGGAGATAACTCTCAACGCTGACCCAGCTGGGACTCGAACTTGGGAACTACAGATTACGAGCCTGGCGCGCTACCGACTGAGCCACCCCTGCCCCCCCCAACCTGGCAGGATATTTTGGCTTTTTCTAAAGCAATAGGTAAATTATATTCATAATATATAAATGTATTTTGTAAGAGCGTGTTATATTTCATAGCATTAATTGGTTAAATACAAATTTCCCCATGTCACTTCTCTGCATCATATGGTACTTTATTTTTAGTATTTCTTAGGCATCAGTTAGATAGTAATCATATTTTGCTAAGTGCATTCTTTAGTAAAGATTATGTGTTTTGGTAAGGCATTGCTGTAATAGAGATCATGTGTCACATTTGATAGCATTAATTTGTTTAATACAAATCCTACATTATCTAGCATTTTATTTGGGGGATTTCTAAAGCATAAAATAGTCAATAATTATATTTTGCTAACTGTATTGCTCTAATATGTGTCTTATTTCATAGTATTAATTGATTTATTGGTGATATGGTTTCTTCCATAGAAGATAGTTCATTTCACAGCACTGGTTGGTTTATTAGAAATAATTTACTTTCTCAGTTTTTTTACTTACGTAGCATTGCATTTTAGCTATTTCTATAAGCATCAAGCAATCTATAATCAGATCATTTTTAGAAATGCATTAGGCTAAAAGTAATCTTTCATAGCATTAGTTATTTTGATCCATTAGTCCCTTCAACTGATATTTTATATGTTTTATTAACTATCAGGAAGCCTATAAACATTTCATTTGGTTAAGTGTGTTAGCTTCTGCATAGTCTTTTCAATCTCAATTTCGTTTTGATTATTTGCATCATAAAGCATATAGAGAAAAAAAATCTTATGTTAGTGTATAAGTAATGTCATTAATGCAGCATATTTCATCGCATATCAGAATACCTATATAGAATAGTGTGAATTCCATGTATAAAGAATTCTGGTGCATTTTAATGAATGTCTTATCCTAGATGATAGATTCCGTATTCATTTAATTGGTTATTATTCATATTATTTGAAATATTCATATCATTTAGTAACATTTTTGTTGATGATTTGCCTTTCAAGTTTAGCTTATTAGGTGATTTCTTGTAACTCACTGATATATGTATTAAACTAGATAAATATTTTTTCACTTACATGTAATATGATTGTGGAAATAAAAAAAATTAAGTTATATTTTACTTGGTGTCAATTGTTAATTTTTAAAGTTAAAACCAAAATCAATTGACTACGATTCTTCTTTCCATGTTATATCAATGGGAAGCTAAATTAGTAGCTCTATAATATCGAAAATATACGTTTAGAAGTAATTTTGACATGAAGATAGACTTGCCGAAAACATTACCTAATTCTCCCTGTACAGAAATATTCACTCAATATTTAAAGAGTTATGGAAAGTTTGAATATTTAGAGAAAACTATGCAAGTCCTAAGAACATTTAAAAATATTGAAAGAATTATGTACACAAATTTACCCCTGTATTAAATGGTTTAGAATACTCTTTATTCAAATTGTAATTTTTTTCTGGTAACTTTTTGTTTGTCGCTGTTGTTAGTATTTCAATTCTTCCATATTATCTACTAATCTAATATTCTGGAAAATCGATGATTGGCTTGGTTGAGGACTTTCATCAAAAATGCTTATTTTAGAAATAGAAAAGAGTTATAAAGTTCCGAATTTAATTTCCCATAGACATAAAAAGGAGGGGTCATAATTCAGTGATTCCTGATTTTTGGTGGAAAATGTAAAAGAAATAAAGAGAATTGATATTTCAGTTTATTTTAAAGCATGAAGTGTCTTTAAAACTTTTTCGATAATATTTGCTTTCCGTTACGCATTTTCTATCATCCACATTCAAATATTGCTAATAAAGACATTTCAAAAGAATAAACTTTAAAAAAACTTGTGCAATGGAAATAACGCTAGAAACGATCTTCCACCACGACTGCTCAGACCGGGCCATCGCTCAGACCCAGTTGGTCACATGACTTCAGCAAACGCTGAGCGCGCCACGCCCTGTCTTATTTATTTATTTAGACCTTATATGCTACTGGGACATTGGTGAACAAGCACCTCCTACCGATACAAAATTTTGAACTATATGAATTTGAGAGAAAAATATACAATTGATAAGGTGAAAAAACAAAACAAAATACAACAAACTAAAGTTTATCTAACAAGTTAGTTTCAGAAAGGAAAAGAAAGAGTTCTTGTAAGCGTTTTATTTGAGTTTGAGAGGTTGGAATGGCAAGTAGTTTGGCAAAGTAAAATCAGCAAGTGAGTTTTTTTTAATTTATTAAATAGTATATCTCTTTCATGTGTAAATTTTGAGCAGTTTAAGATGACATGTTGAATAGTTTCAGAAACTTTGAAAGTTGAGCATTTGTTTGTAGTTATTTTTTTTCACTATGTTTAGATAAAAATTTAGGCCAACAAAACCAATTCTTAGGCGATAGAAAGTTGAGGTCAGTTTTCTGGGCAGTTTTATATTAGCTAATGTGGTGATTTCTGGTTGTAAGAAGAATCTATGGGGACTGAAGATTTACTAGGAAAAAATTTTTTTAGTGATTTAATTTCAAAGTTTTTTGTTTAATTTTTGAAGTTTACAAAAAAGTGATGTGTTGAGGTAATGGTAGAGAGGCCCTTTTTTGCATAGTATAAGCCGTCCCATGGCCGAGTGGTTAGCGCGCTTGGGTACTGATCTAAGGGACCTGGGTTCGAGCCCTGGATAAGGCATGGTTGTATGTGTTGTTTTTCTGCTGAGGTCCTGCCATCCTCTCAGATCTTCTACTTTGGCATATAAACTGACAGGCTCCTGTCAGACCTCTGTGACAAGCAGCTGCTTGAGGGGGTATTATTATTATTTTTAATCAGCCCACAGTGGTTTGGAATCCATTGTAGTGTTATTGAGTTTTGTTTTATAGTGTTTTGTGTTAATAGGTAGTAAAAAACGGTAAGTAAGACAGGGTAGCCAGTGTAATAGTAGTCTTGTTTTAGAGTTTGGAGGGCTGATTTAGAGTCAGAGTAGAGAATGACATTTGTGTGTGAGAGGTTGTCATTTATCCATTTGATGGCGAATATAATAGCATAGAGTTCAGAATGGAGGATATGAGTCAAATCTGACTTTTGAAAAGATATTTTTTTCTGGGGAATAAAAAGCAGCAGATGATGATTTGGTGGTTGGATCATAGGAGCCATCAGTATAGATTGGAAAGTAATTTTTATAATGGGTATGACAATAAGAGTCAGGTGTTTTTGGCATGAAGGTGAGAGGGCAGATTTTGATATTAAATTAGGGATGGTATCATGTATGAGCCGTCCCATGGCCGAGTGGTTAGCGCGCTTGGCTACTGATCTAAGGGACCTGGGTTCGAGCCCCGGGTTGTATGTGTTGTTTTCTTGCTGAGGTCCTGCCATCCTCACAGACCTTCTACTTTGGTATATAAACTGACAGGCTCCTGTAAGACCTCTGTGGCAAGCAGCTGCTTGAGGGGGCATTTATTTTTAATTTTTATCATGTATGACTGGTTGACTGAATGACCAGTAAGGTTCATTAGCAAAGACATCTCCTTTGTTGTGAATTGTACAGATGGTATTGGAAATAGGTAAGTGTTGAAGACATTGTTTATTAATTTGTTATTTAAGAGGGAGGTTAGAATTGGGTGATTATTATGTTTTAATAGTAACGATTGAGTTCTGATTTGGAATGTTTTGAATATGTTTTAATATTAATTTTAATAGTAATGATTGAGTTCTGATTTGGAATGTTGGAATAGAGGTTTCAGCCAGAAGTGCTAAAGAGGGTGAGTTTTTGTAAAGTTCGAGAATGAGTTTGATAAATTTGTTTTGAATTGTGTTTAAATGTTTGAATTTGTTGTCAGATATACCACATAGGAATTCAGAGCCATATTCAATTTTGGGTCTCATTAAGTTTAGGTAAAACTGTAGTAAGTTATGTTGGGAGGTCTCTCTCGCTGGCCACCCACACGTAGATGACGTGACGTCACGGGTACGGAATCGCGCGTCGTCTACGGTTGAGTGGCTGCCGCTTGTTGCGTCACAGCCGTGTATGTCCTTCCTTGTTGCCATGGCAATGCGCGGAGGGGGAGAACCAGTCTGCTGCCTTGATCGCCTTCCTCTGATTGGCAGCTGGTCTGCCGTTGCCTACGGCTCAACCGAGGAGCACGTGTGGAACCGATAACCTCGATTTCTGCAGCACGGTGAGGGACGGACTCTACGACACCTTTGGACAATTCGCTGATCAAACTCCCATTACCCATGGGGGAATCCTTTGAATAGGCCAATACTCTCACCGTCCCTATGTGTGAACAACTTACTACTTCTGTGCTTGTAACAATTCTCAATGGCTCTATCTCTTAGTGCGTTCCAACTCTCCGCATTGTTCTCTGAACAAAAACTTGCTCCATCCCTTCGAGGGTTAAAACTCTCTATCTTCTCTTTTAGGGCGGGGGTGGCTCAGTCGGTAGCGCGCCAGGCTCGTAATCTGTAGCTCCCAGCTGGGTCAGCGTTGAGATTTATCTCCGCAAAATTCCCCGACCTGCCCACGGTCAGTAGGGGACACCGATGGGCTTGGAAATGCAGCCGTCCGTCGGATGGGACGTTAAGCCGTGGCCCCGTGTGCGGGAGAGCCATACCCTGTGCACGTTAAAGAACACGCTGGATGGCCTTGACGGGAGGCTACCATCTGTTTCCCAACAGCTGTTCCAGTGGGTCCCCTCCCCCAACCTTCTCTGAGCCTTCGGGGCCCATGTGGCCTGGCCATTTAGCCCACGGTGTGCAAAAAAGTGTCGCTCAGAGGTAAAACAACACAACCCAACTCTATCTTCTCTGTGCAAAAACTCTAAAAGTTTTTCTCAGGACGAAGACTCTCATTGTTTTTCTCAATATAAAAATTCTAAAGGCTTTTTTCTACGTACAAACTCTTCTTATCTCTTGTTGGGTGAAAACTCACAGTGCTCACAGTTTAATCTCTGAGCAAAAACTTTCACTATCTCTCAGGGCGTTAAAACTTCCTATATTTCGCTGTGTGTAAATATTCTTCCTATCTCGAAGGGGGTGAAAACTCATAGTGTGGCTATCTATCTGCAACCTCTCCACGCTATCCCGTGTGTGGAGACTCTTATTGTTTTCCTGTGTATTAGAATTATGTAGCTTTCTCTGTGCCTAAATACTCCCATTACTGCTCTGTGTGCAAAAAACCCTTGCTCCTCTGACGTTCACTTAAATTCTCAATCTCTGCATCTCCTGTACGAATCTCAAAACTCTTACTTGTTCTGTTCAAATCAAAATTCTCCCGCTCTTGGGATGTATCCAAACGGGGATCGGCTAGGTGTGCATTTAACTCTTCTTTAATCTCATGTGGCTCTAAACACTCGTTAACTTCTAGTGTGTCTAACTCTTCAAAATCTTCCTTCTCCTGTTCTTGGGATGAGTCTAAGCTGGGATCAACTAAAGGCGCATCTAAATCCTCTTTAGTCTTAAGTGTCTCCAAACTGTTGATAGCTTCATCTGTGCCCACATCTTCAATAACCTCAGTTGTCTTCAAAATTTCCTGAACTTTGTGTTTCCCCAAGGGGTGGCTGTCCTCAAAGGGTCCCAATTTGATAATATGTATCTAAATTCAGAGCCTGTGTGGCAAAACTCTGATTAGCTCCAGTTGCATTGACGTTTCTGTACTCTGGTATGTATTAAAGCTCTCTTTAATCTTCTATGTATTAAAGCTCTCTTTCTTCTTCGTGTGTGTGTCCAGGCCTTCACTAATTTTCTGTACATTCGAACTCTCACTACCTTTATGCATTTGCAAACTCTGGCTATCATGTGTACTTAAGCTCTGGCTCTGCTCACATGTTGCTAAAATGTGACTCTCCCTAGGTTCAACTAAATTCTGACTGGGTCTCTTAAAACTCTGATTGTGTGGTCCTAACTGTTGACTATTCTGTGTAGCTAAGCTCTGACTCTCTGTGCCTAAAACTTCTCTATCTCTGCAAGCATCGATTTCATCACTGACCGTGGTGAGCTCTGGGAAGTACACTTCACCCTGTGGCTGAGATTGAACAAAAGTTCGATTTCCATGGTCATCTTTGTGTCCCTCTCTCTCGTGTACTGTCCTTCGTATTCCCTGATCTCTCCTCTTTTAATATCTCAATAATCATCTTTCGAAGCCCACGAATGTCGAATAGGATTTTTATCGAGCTACTGAATTCCTCATCCTCTTCGAGACAAAAATGGGGTCAAGACATTTGCCAACATTTCCGTGACGTCGATCTCCTTCACATTCTTCCAACACATGGGAGGGGGACCTAGTTCGGCTTCTACGGCCCGATACAAAGGGATCTGCTTAACGGGGTCAACCAGGGGTCTTTCTGCTGAGCTACCTTAGTCTGACTGCCAAAATTTGCTGATGGACTATGTGCCAAATTTTCGGTATCCTGCTTTTTCTCTGGCTTACTAAAAGTTGAGTGTTGTACTGTGTACGTAGGGCGGGAAAGGTGGTGCTCTGCGTGATAATCGGGCCAGTGTAACTAATGGGCGTCGAGAAACCCTTCCGCCTGGTAGGGGCGTCTCTGGCAAAACGGCGAAAATCTCTGGACTCAAACCAATCCTTTGTGCGCTGTTCCATGTTCCTATTCAGTGTGTTTCGGGGTTCTTGTGGTGCGGGTATGCAACAGGGTTGAGCGTGGTGGGGTGGAATGGTATAGGGACCATGTCTAATTTCCAAAACCAATGGCTAACAGATAAATAATCCTAATATTATGCAATACACTTATACAGTATCTTAACAAAACCACGTACTTCTCTTAACCCTCATAAACATCTAATAACCTTCATAAATACAATATGTGGTAATCTCAAAACTAAAAATCTTCCAAAGACACTTTCATCAATATCACGTTTCAATACTTATCTCTCTAATACAATTACTTAATATACGATACTATTAATAGTTTCTCTCATCCTTATTAAAGCATCTCGAAATGCAATACACATATAAAATCGAACAATTCTTAAATCAACTAACCTGCAACACGCCATACCTAGAGTGAAACGTTTATAAGGAAAACATTTTGTTTCATGACAGTGGCCTTGACAAGGTAGAGGTTTCTATGTCACTGAATAAAAAACTCAGCTGGACTTTTGCCAAGTAGCATTTCTGATAACGAGTGAGAGAAGCTGAAGCTTCATTAGTCTTCGGCATTAGGGAGTGTCAGAGTTCCAACCGAACATACGCATTTTTCAATCGGAATTATTTCCGTTTTTACTAATTTAATTAAAGAACAGAATTATTTCTGATACGATGAGTATAACCAGTTTCATCAATTGGCTGTTTGAAGGTGTTGGCTGGCCATTCCTTCTACTGATTGGATTAATCTCTCTGCTACTCTATGTGTATATTAACAACAGCAATCTTCCACCAGGACCCACAGGATTGCCTTACATCGGTTATTACCCATTCTTTGGGAAAGAAGTTCACAAGAAACTGAGACAGTTTGCATTGAAGTATGGAGATGTGTTCAGCTTTACAGTTACGGGTCAACTTTATATTCATCTCAATACACTCAAGATGATCAAGGAAGCTCACGTGACTCAAACAGACGTCTTCACTCGCAAGCCGAACAAATTTAATGTATTCAAAACCATTGACGATGGGGAGAGTAAGTTGTTTCCTTCGCTGAATTACTAACTACAGTAATGCATGTTCATTCCACGCAATTATGTTATAATGCAATTTGCTCTGGAGGGTGGGGCGGGGGTGGTTCAGTCGGTAGCGCGCCAGGCTCGTAATCTGTAGTTCCCAGGTTCGAGTCCCAGCTGGGTGAGCGTTGAGATTTATCTCCGCAAAAATTCCCCGCCCTGCCCACGGTCAGTAGGGGACACCGATGGGCTTGGAAAGGCCGCCGTCCATCGGATGGGACGTTAAGCCGTGGCCCGTATGCGGGAGAGCCATACCCTGTGCACGTTAAAGAACACGCTGGATGGCCTTGACGGGAGGCTACCATCTGTCTCCTAACAGCTGTTCCAGTGGGTCCCTGCCCCAACCTTCTCTGAGCCTTCGGGGTCCATGTGACCTGGCCATTTAGCCCATGGTGTGCAAAAAAGTGCCGCTCAGAGGTAAAACAATCCAACCCTTGCTCTGGAGGGCAGTTAGTACAGTGCATCCTGCTTTGCTATTAGTGGAAGAATCTATATACTGTGGGACAATAAGCTTTTTATATGAACATAGGACTAGAGAAATTTAAATCTCATTCAAAGCTATCTAAATCTCGATTTCCAACAATATTTGTTGGGAATTTAGAGAGCTATATAAATTCGAATACTTAACAGCAGCAAAGTCAGGCCTAAGAAACTTGTGTAAAACTGATGATTATTGAAAGAACTATTTGAACAAACTTCTAGAACATACAGTTATTTTATTAAATGATTTAAATAAAAATACCTATTTTTTAAAGTTTTAATTAATTTCTGAAGTGAATTCTTATGATTGACATCTCTGTTATTCAAAATTCAAACTTCTATTACTACTGAACGGATATTGTTCAAAATCGAAATTAAGACCGTTTAATTGACATCTTAAATATCTTCAGTCATATGTTTTCATAAAAATTTATTTAACCATTTATGGAGCCTCGAATTTGATTCTCCATTAACATGAGGATTTTTCCATTTATCTGTCCAATGCCTCTATTTACTTAATGCAATTGATAAGTAGCTTTAAAGATATAGCTTTTAAAAGGGAAGATGTCACAAAAAGGTTCTGCTCCATTTCCAGTTCATTTGAAAAGTGCACCAAATGCAGAATAATTACAACAATTAATATACAATATATATTATAAAATTAATTGAAAAATATTCAAATCAACTTCTTATAAATTTTTTAATATTCGTACATATTTGTGTTTTTATTAGTAGTTAATACTTTTTTTTATTAAGCAGCTTAACTTACCGTTTACTTTTTATTTTTAGGAGTTTCCAACTATAGAAATACTGTTCTACTTACGAAATGCAGATTTAATAGTAAAACTTACTTTTTTTTAAATGAAACTTATTTGTTGCAGGTATTTTCAATAGCAATGGTCCAGAATGGAAAGAGGTTCGTCGTTTCGTGCTTCATAGCCTCAAGGAATTAGGACTCGGTAGGAATACTTTAGAGGGTCACGTCCATGAAGCAGCCAAGTTAATTCTAGAAGGACTCAGAAAAGCCAATGGCAAACCTTACGACATTATGCCTCTCCTAAACCGTGGCGTCACATCGATCCTCACCCAGCTCTTGTTTGGGGGAAACTTCGAACACTATGAAGAAGAAATAGTAAAACTACGGACCAGCATAACTCGATTTAACGGAGAAATCTTGGGTGCAAGACAATTACTGATAGGTCCAGTTTTCAGGTAATGTTGTTTTCTCTAAATTGTAGTATCTATAACAGTAAAAGATGCATGTCTGTGGCATTCCACATATGCAAGTCACACACAGAGATATTTAATTTCACATAAAATTAATAAATTTAACAATTATGGATTACAAAAAAAGGAAATTAGCATAACATTAATAATCAAAACCAACCTAGCACTAACAAAAACCTTGCTCTTTAAAATGAATGAAATAAATTCACCAAATTGTCGAAAATGTCATGAACTGCAAACAATAGAACACATAATGTTTCAACGTAAAGAATTTACAGACGAAAGAAATTAATACTTCCAAAAACTCAGAAAACATAAAACTAATCAATTAAACTTTCAATCAATCCTTGAACCAAAAGAAAAAGCACCTAAACCCATATACTATAATCTACTAATTAATTTTCTAAAGAACATAGACTGTTTAAATTCTTTATAAAAATAAAAAAAATTAATATAAATATTAATATAAAAAAAATGAAAACTCTCAAAAGTGCCTGAATGAGTCTTCGGGGAAACGAGAGTTGTCCTTGAAGGAATATTCAATTGCTGATGTGTGATATGTGATGTATGTATGTGGCAGCCAAATCACATCGGAAATTGTAGTAGACGCTTCAAAATTTTACAGAGGATTCTTGGTTGTCGTCCGAATTCTGTTGCCGAATTTCAAGACCAAATTCCAAAAGTGGGGCTTGCTGATTGGTAAGTAAATATGTACACCACGTTATTCCTGCGGGAAATGGGAACCACTGTGAAATCCGCTGTTATCATTGTCAGGGTGTATTTATTTGTTTTGCTCTAAATAACTACCGAACTGTTACCTTGATCATCTTGATATTTGGTGCACTGATTCTTCATATAAAAATAAACTTCGCATTCTAAGATGAAATAGATCCGCTGATTAGGACAAAAATCATGGTGGAGCAGTCTGAATGGAACACAAAACTTTAATTTTACTTGTTACGTTTTGTGTTCCATTGCCACATCAATTTACAGTTATTTTTCAATCTGAAATGATCTGAGGTGAAATAATAAATCGCTCTTGCTATTAGCATTTGCAAGAAAATTCTAGGCGAGACGGTGCCTCAAAATAATCTGTAAAATTGATAGCGCAACAGGGCAATGGATACGAAACTCAAAACGCATATGCAGTTCGAACACGAAATATTCAACCTGTTGAATTGTTATACCTCTGAGCGGCACTTTTTTTGCACACAATGGCTAAATGGACAGGTCACAAGGACTCCGAAAGCTCAGAGAAGGTTGCGGGAGGGGACCCACTGGAACAGCTGTTGGGAGACAGTAGCCTCCCATCAAGGTCATCCAGTATGTTCTTTAACGTGCACAGGGTATGGCTCTCCTGCACATGGTGCCACGGCTTAACGTCCCATCCGAAGGACGGTGGCCTTTCCAAGACCATAGTTGTCCCCTATTGAACCTGGGCAGGACGGGAATTTTGCGGAAACGAATCTCAACGCTGACCAAGCTGGGAGTCGAACCCGGGAACTGCAGATTACAAACCTGACGCGCTACTGACTGAGCCACCCCGCCCCAACTGTTGCTATGCCGAGTAAAGATAGCCCCATACTATAAGGGGATGAAATAATCAGAAAAGAACAAAATATACGTTGAAGAAAACTGTTTTCAAAAATCTATCTAGTTATTATTTAGAATTAAACGAATAAAACTTTGAGCCAGGTAATCGTGTGAATGGAAGATAATATTATGAATTTTGTGTTCTTTCAGACGATTACCGCCGTTATTTCTTTTCTATTTAATCGATCCATTTTACCTTCGAACTAAATGCGTAGTTTTAAATCAAGAATCACTGTGCCAAACATCAAGTTGTCAGTCATACCGTAGAGTCATATCGTAAATGGCTATTGTGGCACAAAGGGGTTGTGTGTGCCTCAGGAAACATGCCATACACCTTTGAGAAGACATCTCGATTCAATTGTTATCTCCATGATTACAATACCAACATACGTACGTGCTGGAACTAGAATACGTGCGTCCCTACTGGCAAATTTAAGAAGTTAATCAAACTCAGCAACGTTAATATCGGTATATTAAGTCTGAAATATGTCGAATATTTGCCTCTTTTAAATGAAAGGTTAGGCTGACCAGTCGTTAGTGCCCTAGACTCGTAATATACAGTTCCCAGATTTGCCACCTGTGTCAGCATTCAGATTTATGCCCGCTAAAACCCCACGCTGCCCTCGGTCAGAAAGGGGGATACCTATGGGCTAGGAAAGGCCGCCGTACGTCGGATGGGACTTGAAGCAACGGCCCTGTCTGAGACAGAGAGCCAGACACATTCTGTGCACTTTAAAGAACACACTGGATGACTTTTACGGGAAGTTGCCATCTATTTCCTAATAGCTGTCCAGCGGATCCCCTTCCTACATGGGGGCGGGGGTGGCTCAGTCGGTAGCGCGCCAGGCTCGTAATCTGCAGTTCCCAGGTTCGAGTCCCAGCTGGGTCAGCGTTGAGATTTATCTCCGCAAAATTCCCCGCCCTGCCCACGGTCAGTAGGGGACACCGATGGGCTTGGAAAGGCCGCCGTCCGTCGGATGGGACGTTAAGCCGTGGCCCCGTGTGCGGGAGAGCCATACCCTGTGCACGTTAAAGAACACGCTGGATGGCCTTGACGGGAGGCTACCATCTGTCTCCCAACAGCTGTTCCAATGGGTCCCCTCCCCCAACCTTCTCTGAGCCTTCGGGGTCCATGTGACCTGGCCATTTAGCCCATTGTGTGCAAAAAAGTGCCGCTCAGAGGTAAAACAACCCAACCCAACCCTTCCTACATCCTTCTCGGAGCCTTTATTGCCCTGGCCATTTACCCATTGTGTGCTAAAAAGCACCGCTCCGAAATAAAACAACCAAACCCCTGAGTGTTGCATGACACTTCTCTTTCTGTTAAAATATTCACTTTTTATACGGGAATCAGCATTACAAGTGAATGTTATGGGTTGCAGTTAGTTATAAGATAACTTTAATAATCTTTCTCTGATTAATAATCAGAGTAAATTTTTTATATCTTTGTACGTGTTTATTTTTGTGAGTTTTCTTAGTTTCGAAAGTTTTTGTTTTTATATAAAAATTGAATATAGATGAATGAATTGCTGCAAGAAGGAAGAAACTGATATCTCATTGTACATGGCAATACGGAAATATCTCTGTATGTACTATATTTGTGTTATTGATTACTGTTGTTAAAGTTTTCGTATGTTCAATAAACTTACTTATTTACTAACATCTGTAAAAAACTGATTTGGGCATTAGGAAATAGAAATTAAAAAATTATTAATTTTCAGAAAAAGTATAAAATTTGAGCCCCGTCACCCACGTCTCGCGATTCTCCTTTGCTCCTCCAACATATCATGTAATTTATGGACGACATCACATCGTTTAGAACCCACAGAATTTGTTGCAGATACATACGATGAGGGCATGGCCCTACAGAAGGACCCAAAGAGTCCATACTCCGTTCTTTAAATTTTTTTATCATAAAAAAAAATAAAAAATAAAGAACTTTAAATTTTAACTATCACAATTGACGGATAAATGTTATACCCGAACAGCGATCCACTCCCTTTAATGCTCTTTTCATTTTGATCAATGCAATCCAGTCCCCCCCCCCCCCACACACACACACTTTTATTTTCTCGACTCAATGCAGTCACTAGGTTCACTCTTTATTGCACATGACTGAACATAGTCATTTGGACCTCAATTGCTTCCACCACAATCCAATTACCTAGACAACTTTATTTTTTTCTAACCTAATCACTTGGCCTTCCCACATCTTTATTTTTTAGGATTTAACATAGTCACTTGGCCCCATTCTTTATTGCTTTCGACTCAATCTACTCATTTGCACCTCTATTGTTTCCCACTCAGTCCAGACACCTGGCTCACTCTAGCTTTTTCTGACAAACCCATTCATTTGGCCCTCCTAAATCGTCATATTTTCCGACTCAACCCAGTCACATGACCCTCTTTTCAATGTTTTCAATTCAATACAATCAACCCCCCCTCCTTTATTTTTTCTTCATCCTGGCCTACATACGATCAACTCTTTGATTAAAGGAAACATCCGCTCTTTTTACCAAATGTTACAACTGTGTATTTATTTTTATCGCTTTCGCAGTAATTCCTTCAGATAATATTAAAATATATCGCTGAA
The DNA here is from genome assembly GCA_038380435.1 of Ryuthela nishihirai. Classification (NCBI taxonomy): domain Eukaryota; kingdom Metazoa; phylum Arthropoda; class Arachnida; order Araneae; family Heptathelidae; genus Ryuthela; species Ryuthela nishihirai. The sequence goes on along the minus strand of JAWZYU010000029.1, from coordinate 61,335,165 downwards.
GACGAAATCTTTGCACCTTTTATAGAGAGCAACTCTTTAAAGAAGAAGACAGATACTCAACATTTGTCAATCACTCTGTTGATCAAAGTTACCTCCTTTACCTGATAAATTCAATTGTGGGTGATTGATCTATCGTTCTGCAAATTACCAAGTTGAATTTCTACCCTCACTCATGGTACCAAGTGAAACAAATTGACAGCTGCGAATGACAAGAAAAATATTATCTCAAGAATTTCTCGAGGTCAGTGGAAAAGATAAACAGGGGTACAAACAAAATATGTGTAGTGGGTACTTCTTTTTTTTTACCTTTCTTGCTCTTTCGTGGGGCGGGGGTGGCTCAGTCGGTAGCGCGCCAGGCTCGTAATCTGCAATTCCCAGGTTCGAGTCCCAGCTGGGTCAGCGTTGAGATTTATCTCCGCAAAATTCCTCGCCCTGCCCACGGTCAGTAGGGGACACCGATGGGCTTGGAAAGGCCGCCGTCCGTCGGATGGGACGTTAAGCCGTGGCCCCGTGTGCGGGAGAGACATACCCTGTGCACGTTAAAGAACACGCTGGATGGCCTTGACGGGAGGCTACCGTCTGTCTCCCAACAGCTGTTCCAGTGGGTCCCCTCCCCGACCTTCTCTGAGCCTTCGGGGTCCATGTGACCTGGCCATTTTGTGCCATGGTGTGCCCCTGGTGTCAAAAGAGTACCGCTCAGAGGCAAAACAACCCAACCCAACTTGCTCTTTCGTTTGTCTTTTGTTAGTTTCTGGGTAGTTGGGAAGAGTTTTGACGCTCGCTCTCGAAGTTAATATTTATTCAGTAAGAAATTTCATCATTGGTATTCTTCACTTTTATTTTTAGTTTGTTCCAAAAAAGAAACGCGAACTAATGTTTTCCCTTTCTCGTCTGTAGACATTGAATTTGTCTGTTTCTAGACCGAGGGTGAGGGAGGGGGGGGGGGGGGGGGGCTTGTCTCAATCGGTAGAGCTCCAGGTTCGTCATCTACACTTCTCAGTCTGGAGTCCGACCTGTGCAAACTTTAAGATTATTTATCCCAACTAAATCCCACCTTTCCGTCGGTCAGAAAGTGGACATCGATGGCGTTTGAAATACCACCCTCCGTAGGATGGGACATATAGCCGTGACCCCATGTGCAGGAGATCTATACCCTCTTGAAATTAAAAAACACGCTGGATGGATTTCACGGAAGGCTACCACCTATATCCTATAACAGCTCTCAAGTGAGACCCTTCCCCCAACCTTCTCTGAGCCCTTGGCGTGTTTGTGACACGGCCATTTAGGCCATTGTGTGCAAAAAAAAGTGCTGCTCAGAGACAAAGCAAAATAACAAGGAACATGCCCTCTGGTATGGTAATGAGGTACTGTGACAAAAGACCAGGTATGGGCAAGCTAGAATATATGGAAGAGTAAGAAATTGTCTCAAAAATGAGTAACACCTTGAGTACGCATTTGTATTTACGAGCATAAAGTGAGCATAAAAAAGAAAAACGGATGAATCCTGAAAACCCAATTTCTATACAGATGCGTTTAAAACTTTTAGGACAATAGGAAATTCGTGTTATTTGTTTCCATCAGGATTTAGCGCAAATGTTTCTGCAAAATCATTAACGTTTGAAACTGAATTGACCATCGAATTATCCTCCAGTCATAACTTAATTGGATTAAGAAATAGGATTAAAATAGGATAATCCTTTATTAGATAGAACACGTCAAATCTATTTAAATACCAATATATATATATATAATTTTAGATGATCTTCATGATTTGATTTTCCTAGAAACTCACTGAATATATATCAAATAGCATTGCTCACATAAACAAGAGCATTGTAATTCAGCAGAAATTTTAAGCAGACAACCTCCCTCCGTGAGAAAGAGGACACATTGATGGTCTTAGAAAGTCAGCCGTCCGTCGTATTGATTTTAGCCATGTTTCCATGCAGTATAATCATACCCTGTGCACTCTAACGTATACGCTGGATGATGGGAGGTCTCTGTCCAAAGAATTCCCTTTACCCAAACTTCTCCGAGCCATTGGAGTAGTTGTGAAATAGTCATTTACTCATTGTATGCTAAACTGTAGCTAACAGGCGAAACAATCAAGCCATCTCCCTTCCTCCCAGCCATTATTTCTCCGTTTATTGAAAATGCAAATTCCGGTATAGAGAGAAAACTAAGAGAAATGTAATATTTATGTTCCAGTTTGCAATCGATCAATTAAATTGATTTTGTTTTTACATTTAGACACATTATGTATCCTATGATGGCAGCATCGAAGACCATCGAAGCGATTAGAAGTGTTGTTTTATCAGTCATAAACAAAGTATTCGATGATCACCAGAAAACGTTTGACAAGGATAATCTGAGAGACTTCGTTGATATGTATCTGGATGAAAGAAGGAAGCTTGAAGAGAAAGGAAGCGAGAAAGCAAGTTATTTTACAGGTAACTTATCTTCCATCTTTATGGATCGGTAATATACAGGGTGATTCAGAATTCATCATCAATATTTAGTGGGGAGGAAGGGAATAAGAAAAGAAAGAGATTTCACATTGGAAAGTATGGGGGCAGACGAACGCATGGTGGTGTAGAGGGCGCTGTGTGTACACACCTCTCATACAGAAGCACAGCTGTTTGACGTGTGCAGTCAGTTGTCATTCGACAAGGTGAATTTGCAGAAGTAACATGAACCGGTATACGTGGAATGAATGTGCAGATATGCATGTAACTTACGGTGCGGCAGGAGAAAGATGTCTTCGAGCCAGGCAATTGTATGCAGCGCGCTTCCCAAACCGCCGTGTGCCACAGCATCAAATGTTTTCACGTATTCATCGCCAACTGCGTGAAACAGGATCGTTTGCTGCTAGTAATGTTAATCGAGGGAGGCGCAGATCGGCACGGACAGTAGCAGTAGAAGAAGCTGTCCTACAGGAAATCGAGGAACAACCTGGTGCTAGCACACGAGGTATGGCTAGGCAGTTTGGAATTTCGCAAGCAACAGCGTGGCGGATATTACACGATGAAGGGTTACATCCGTTTCATCTGCAAAGAGTGCAATTATTGGCAGCAGACGACCATCCCAAGCGTGTTATTTTTTGTCAGTGGTTCATGCAGAGAACAGCCGTTGATCCCAATTTCCCAACGTATGTTCTTTTCACCGATGAGGTGTTGTTCACTCGAGAGGGTGTCTTCAATACACATAATTGGCATGTGTGGGCTCATCAGAACCCACACGGTACAAGACCTGGAGCTGCGCAACAACGTTTTGCTGTCAATGTGTGGACTGGGATTGTCGGTGACTGTTTGTTGGGCCCGTATTTACTACCATCCCGTTTGGACGGTGCCAAGTACCTAACATTTCTTCAGACTGTGTTACCGGATCTTCTGAACGAGGTTCCTGATGGTAGTCTCCGGCGAATGTGGTTCCAGCGTGACGGCGCTCCTGCACATTTCGCAAATGCTGTGCGTGCTTACCTACGCAGACAGTTTGGTGGTCAATGGATTGGCCGCGGTGGACCGGTTTCTTGGCCACCACGTTCACCGGATTTATCTCCAATCGATTTCTTTGTATGGGGTGCTATGAAAAACATGGTGTACGAGACCCCTGTTGATAGTGCTATGGATCTTGTAGCACGCATATCAGTTGCTGCCTCAAACATCCGGGAAATGCCAGGCATCTTCCACAGGGTCCGGCTGTCCATGCAACGCCGTTGTGAGTCATGCATTCTAGCACATGGTCGGCAGTTCGAGCACCTCTTGTAAGTCTGTACAACCAATGCAAAGAAATGTTACATGTAAGATAATAAATGTTTTTTCCTTACCACTTCCTTCTTATGTGTTCTTTCCATCATTGAACTGGGGTCATTTTGCCCTACTACATGGCATATGCGCCCATTCTTTCCTATGTGAAATCTCCTTCGTTTCTTATTACCTACCTCCCCACCAAATATTGATGATGAATTCTGAATCACCCTGTATATAGTGTGTCGTATCAGAATAATATGACCACCTACCATAGTATACATATGGTAGGTGGTCATATTATTCTGATACGACTGTGTATATATAAAAAGTTGATCGTAGCTTATTTTTTAATAAGAACTTATGGAAACAATGTTTTAATTTTCCATCCTCTTATCGAAACATCCCATCTCCCCCTTTATGTGATAAGTCAGCTATTTGTTTCAATGTACCCCGTCTGAAGGAGACAAGCCATTTTGAAATTACGCGCCCCTAACTAACTACTTTTTTTATTTATCGTATATTCTAACAAGAGAAGAGAACCGCGTTCTATAAAAACAGTTGCTCAATGATGCGAAGCCTATTCAATAGACCATATCTGAAAAAGAGTTGCATTGGGTTGTTTTACCTCTGAGCGACTTTTTTGCACACAATGGTCTGGTCACAAGGACCCCGCAGGCTCAGAGACGGTTGGGAGAGGGGGCCCATTGGAAGAGCTGTTGGGAGACAAATGGTAGCCTCCCGTCAAGACCATCCAGCATGTTCTTTAACGTGCACAAGGATGGCTCTCCTGCAAATAGGGACAATTTGCAAATCAAACAAAAACTGGACTCTCACAAAATGCTGAAGTTCAAAAGCATCTCTGTCATGGGGTTTTCAATTCAAAAAGAGAAACATCATTGTCTCAAGATCCATTACACAAAAAGTGGGTAGAAATTACTCTACAGAGCAACAAAATCTCCAACAGATCGACGATCAGTTCGTATTGGAAACAGTCTTTTATCACGGAGTCTATAATCTTTTGCCATGACAAATTTTTAATGCAGATCAAAGCAGATTTGAGAAGGAGATGTATTCTCGGACACTAGCCGAATGAGGTATTAGGTGTGTAATGGGTCAAACTAGGTCGACCTCAGCAACAACACATTCTTATATAGTGATGCCAACTGTGTCTATGAATGGCAAACTCTTGGAACCGTTATACACTGGTTTCCATAAATTAAGGAAAATCCTTATGTTAAGTCAATGGGAAACTAAGGTCAAAGCTCTATAACTTCCAAAATAAGTTTTTTTGTTTTGAAAAATGTGATTGCAGATAAAGATCTCAATCAAATAAATCAATATCTCGATTTTCAATAATATTCGTTCAGTATTTAATGAGTTATGGAAGTTTGAATATTTAACAATAGCAATGTGTCTTAAGAAACTTATACAAAACTGAAGAATAGTGAAAGAATTCTTTATGCAAAGTTCTAAAATAAAAACTTGTTTTATTAAACACTTTAATACAATACTTATTACTAAGTTTGAATTAATTTCTGAAATCAATTTTTGTCGCTACGAATTTTATCGATAAATATTCAAGCTTCCACAACTTATTCAATACTGAACGAATGTTGTTGAAAATCGAGATACTGATTTATTTGATTGACATCTTTATCTGCAATAATATTTTTCAAAACAAAAAAACTTATTTTAGAAGTTATAGAGCTTTGACGTTAGCTTCCCATTGATTTAATATAGGAATTACCTTAATTTGCGGAAACCGATGTACTTGCCGGTTGCTGAAACAACTCAAATATTTCCAGCAATCGGGGCTTCTGAGCCACAAAATATTAACAAATATGCCAGGAAATCAGCGAATATGACGAAAGCAGATCTGAAAATATTCTATAATGAAGTATTCTGGACAGCAGTTGACAAGAAAGAGATCTTACTTCTCGTTGATTCGTGGTCTACAAATAAAGACTTTCAAATGATAAAGTTCACGGTTCCTTCTTACGTCAGCTTCCTTTCTAAATTGATTCCTTCTAAAGGGACCAAATTCATTCAACTTTTGAATGTTGGCATATTTTGCTCTTACAAAAATTTCATGAAGTTTGTTACTGATTCCGTTATTCCTACCAACTTCAATCTTTGGCATTGTGAGAATTTCATTCGTCTACAGTTTTTCACTCATTTCTAGTTCAACCCCCCTCCCCCAGATACCGAAATCTCATGAAATATGCCTTTTATAAGTCTGAATATTTGTACCAGAAACCAATATCTTACATAACATTTATTGATTATTCCTTTGGCAATATCATTGGCGAGTGCAGCGAATAAGACCAAACTAGTTTCTTTAGATGTGCTTTAGATATTGCACACAAACATATTGCCTGGGTCATTCTTTGAGTAGAAAATTGCACATTGTTTTAAAAATTAATTTCTTTCATCATTCGAAACACTCTTACATCATTTCAGTCCTTAAAAACATGTTGCTTCAATTTTCTCATAAACCTCTGTGGTACATTGCACTTTTGCCATACACCCCTATGTAACACTGCACTTGAAATTAGCACTTTTCTATTTTCAGACTTGGTCTACCGAACGGACTTCGAACAGAACTGCTGAGAGAAAGTTGGGGCAAAGGAACCCACTAAACAGCTATTTGAAGACAGATGGAAGCCTCCTGTCCACCCAGCGTGTTTTTTAAAATGTACACAGCATGGTTCTCCTGAACACTGGACCACTGCTTAAAGTCCCCATCTACGGACATCGACATTTCCAAACTCAGTGGTGTCCCCTTTCTCACTGGTCTCCTGATGAGGGGAGATAAATATCAACGCAGAACAGTTGGCATTCGAACCTAGGAACTACAGATTACTAGCCTGGGCTCTACCCACTCAACCATCTCTCTCCTCTCTTGTAAGGAGATATCAGAAGGAGAAAAACCCGACGGCCAATTAGATGTCCTTGGATGTGATACTGTTCCAAAGAGACTGGTGTACAAGTGCATCACCTGAAACATTCGTGCAGTTATAAATGATTTTGACACGAAATATACAAGTTTGATAATAATATTTAACAACTATTTCTGTTTTTCTCTTACTTTAGATGATTTACTGAAAGGTTCACTCTTTCAATTCTTCATGGATGGTACAGAGAGCGTAGCCTACGCAATCTATTACTTTCTGAGGATTATAATTGATCACCCAGAAGTCCAGGAAAAGATTCAGAAAGAGTTAGATGAAGTGGTAGGGAAAGAAAGACTCCCGAGTCTTGAAGACAGAAAAGAACTCCCTTACACTGAGGCTACTATTCGCGAATTTAACCGAGTAACTGTTTTATTTCCATTTATAGTAGGCATGGAAAATACAAGTAAGTGCTTTCTTATTTACAATCTCAATACAAAATGCAGTAAATTTCAATTATCCGGTACTGGTGGGAATTGGGATGTACCGTTACAGAAAGTAATTTTTATGTACGTTAATAATGAATGTATCTTGTAAGTACTCATCAAATGAAGCATCTGAAGATCACAACAGTGTTGTATGTTGAGAATACTAGAGAAGCAATTTTGTATACCTAACTTAAATTATAGCAGTTTAGGCACAACTAAACATTTCCGTACTTATTCCAGAATTGCACTATTTATTGTACATATTTACACAAGACAATAGGCAATGAAATTTACAGTGGCAAGTTAGCAAAGTCGGTGGTGCCTACAATGTGCCTTCACACTAGAGGGTGATTTGTAATGAGGGCTTTGGAAATATGCCATTATAGGTTTGCCGTTGAATAAAGTACCGTATAATTAAAAAAAATCCTCTATGGTGATAGAATATAGATGTTTATGGATAGGTCTTAATTATTTGTTCAAGTGTATAGATATCTAACATTTCGTTAAGCCTTTCAGACTGTGACCCAATACGGGAACACTAAACTAAAACTGTTTGGTTAATGTAAAATTGCTAAATAATAGTTTTCCGAATATTATTTCTCTTAAATGTGAACATCTAATAAATTTATAATTGATAATGGGATTCTGCAAATGTTATTTGACTAACAGAATTTATTCTTTTCTCAAACTCAAAGACTTCACTTACTGACTTCTTTCGAAATACATCATGGATGGGTCCAAGGGTATCTGGGGAACACTTTTTCCATTTTACCTTATGTTTATAATGAATGCTATGTTCGTAGCTCTAAAGTTTCGATGTAATCTTTACGTTAAAAATGACTTCGGACACAATTTTTCGAGCACGAGCCCGATTACGGGAAAAATTTTTCTGTTGCATCATGAAACATATATAAACCGAAGAGCCAAAACATTATGACCACCCGCTTAACATGATATTGGTCCTCCACGTGCTGCCAAAACAGCTCTTCCCAGCGAGGCATGGACGCTACAAGATTTCTAACGGTGCTTGTGGTATCTGGTACCAACACGTTACCAGCAGATCCCTTAACTCTTGACGTTACCTGGGTGAGCCTCCGCAGATCTGATATGCTGTTGCAACACAAACCACAGATGCTCGTTTGGCTCTAGCATCGATGAGCCATGGTCGACCCACATCTTGTCGACGGTTAATAGTTTTTTCCTACTCGGACCACTTTTTGAAGGTAATCACCACGGCTGACCGTGAGCACCCCACAAGCCTTGCCGTCTCGGAATGCCCTTATGCAGTCGTCTGGTCATTACAATTTGGCCTTTGTCAAACTCACTTAAGTCCGCTGTCTTTCCCAACCGAAGAACAAGAATAACACGGATTAACAGAGCTCAGCATCAGGTGTTATTTTATATCGTTTCGTGACCTTCAGACGCGTCATCATTTACCTACAGTCGCTTCGATTTGCGTAAAGACTCGCTGGTCATAGTGTTTTGACTCTTCTGTATATAACAACAGGCGCGGACTGGTAAGAGGCTCTGAGCGCTGTAGCGTGCCGGGCCTTTAGTGTCGAGGATTCCTGGGACCTCATAGGAGCAGGACCTGATCAAAGATTCAAGCCCTGGGTAATTCATGAATGTTTGTATTGTCTTCCTGCTGAGGTCTCGCCTTCCTCACAGACTTTCTACTACGGCGTATTAAACTGATAAGCTCCTGTCAGACCTCGGTGGCAAGCAGCTGCTTGAGGGAATATTTTTCTTTTGTAATAAATGTTACTTTATAGGAATTCCGCAGAATTTGGGAAATCTATCTTAAGCTTCACGTACGAACTCTCAAAAGAATAAATATTAAAATCTTGAAAAAAGAAACCAATTTTTTTATCTCAACCCGGGCTCCTCTGCAATAGCTTGCGTCCCAGAAAACAAAGTGGCAATCCTCCTCTGTAGAAAGGGCGGGGGTGGCTCAGTCGGTAGCGCTCCAGGGTCGTAATCTGTAGTTCCCAGGTTCGAGTCCTAGCTGGGTCAGCGTTGAGATTTATATCCGCAAAATTCCCCGCCCTGTCCACGGTCAGTAGGGGACACCGATGGGCTTGGAAAGGCCGCCGTCCGTTGGATGGGACATTAAGCCGTGGCCCCGTGTGCGGGAGAGCCATACCCTGTGCACGTTAAAGAACACACTGGATGGCCTTGACGGGAGGCTACCATCTGTTTCCTAACAGTGGGTCCCCTCCCCCAACCTTCTCTGAGTCTTCGGTGTCCATGTGACCTGGCCATTTATCCCATTGTGTGCTAAAAAGTGCCGCTCAGAGGTAAAAAACAACAACAACCCTCTGTACAAAAATGCACTTTGGAAAATGCTAATTTTATTATTATATTATGAATTATATACATTTCATGACAACATTTAAAAGCTATTTGGAAGGGAAAATATTAGGAATAGTAGCAGAAACTGAAAGTTCGCAGGTAACTTCATTCTAAACCCAAAGAGCCATTCATTTGTTAAAGGTAGATGATAATACATGGAAAGTAATCGAAAGTTAAATGGTGCTTATTTTTAATTAGTAAAGAATGATTAAATGGGGGATATTATAATAATTTTTTTAAAGAGTTTCTCTCAATTTTCCTCCCCAAAATTATAAGAAATATTTGAAATGTGAATTATTCTGAACCCGAATCTGCCCAAGCCCGAAATCGCTTGTGCTGTTACGAGATCAACAAAATCCAAAAGAGATCGCATCTGTACTTTCCATAGTTTTATGCATAAAATATTTGAGCTCCTACTTTTTTGTTATTTATTCCACTCATATGATTATTAGGAGTCAGGTGTTCGGATCCCATCCTGGTAAAGATAATGTCTCCTCTACATGACTGTGAGTAGAATAAAAAACAACCTAAAATAGTGGCGTAAATATTTGGTGAATCCGGTGAACGCTGTGGACAAGGGTGTGAGAGTGGAGAGAGGTGGGGGGGGGGGGGGAGTTGCCCAGGTGGAAATGAAAAAAGGGAGAGAGCGAAGATTCTGCCAAGTTGAGCGTGCACGACTTTCCGGTATAATTTTATCTCTTGGGCAGATTTCTTGGAAAATTCAGATGAAATATTTGAATTCAATCCTACTACGTTCCGGATACTAGCATTCTCAAGGGGAATACCCCTTTGTGCCTCCTCCCAAGATCAGGTCCTGGCGATGGATATATCATGAATAGCTGCATCCATGCATTTAATAGGAAACACTCTTCAAGCACATGCTTGCCCCAGAGGTCTGACAGAGCCTGCTATTTTATATGCCATAGTAGAAGGTTTGCGAGGATGGCGAGACCGGAGCGAGCAGAAAAATAACACAAACATGTATTCCTTACCCGGGGATATGAACTTATAATATAACAATTGAAATACAGTAGGAAACAGAGTGTTACGAGTATTTGAGTGGCTTGACATCTGGATTTCTTGGGGTGAGAGTGTTACCTCTCACACACTGCAGAAGAGGAAATCAGTTAGGCATGAGGAATACTATGACCATGAAGTTGATTTGTGGTACAGTCGCTCAAAAAAGTATCCGAACACTATGGTTAATTACAGAATTCAGAAAAAATATCTGGCAACGATTTTTTTAGAAATTAGTGATCTGGCAACCTTCGTGCCACGTGATTACAGAATTCAGGAAAAATATCTGGAGCGTGTACAGCAACTGCACACGCTCACGTGACACGAAGGTTGCCAGATCACTAATTTCTAAAAAAAAATCGTTGCCAGATATTTTTTCTGAATTCTGTAATCAACCATAGTGTTCGGATACTTTTTTGAGCGACTGTATTAGCGACTGAATACCAGATATTCTAGAATTGTGTTCTTAATATTTGCTTGGCATATTGTCAAATGAGTGTATTTTCAGGGATACCTGTACAATGCTGCCCATCTTTCTTCGTAATCAAAATTTGTTATAATTTGTTAAATTCTAGTTACTTTTCTTAGTAGACACAACAGACATTGTGTAAATAATGTTTGCAATTGACGAGACTGAAATCATACTTTGAAATTCAAGTTTTTCGATTCTATCACTTATTTTTAGAAGTTTACTTCTTATTTTTTAAATTATGGTGGTTTTAATGATTGAACAGGAGAAACTACATTGAACGGATACAGAATCCCCAAAGGATCTGTCACTCTGGTGAACATGTGGTCTGCTCATCATGATCCTTCGATTTATCCCAATCCGGAAAAATTTGATCCTGGACGTTTCCTGGGACCTGATGGGAAAAGAACTAAAACTGAATTGCCGATACTTTTTGGAGTTGGTAAGTTAGTCGTCAATACAATTTTAATGCATAATATTTGTTTTGCATTTAAGAAAGCAATAGTCATTATTATTTGTAAAAATATAAATTCCTTTCGTTCAAGTAAGCATTGCTAAGAAGAAAATTGAGTATTTAGAAAATCACGAAGAATTTGAAATCAAATTGTTTCTCTCCTTTTCGGGGAGTGGATTGGCTAAATACAGAACACGCCAGGCTTGTCATCTGCATTTCCCAGATTCGAATCCGAACTCTCCCTGCATTGAGATTTATTTTAATTAACTCCCCACTCTGCTTTCGATTAGCTTGGAAATACTCCTGTCGGCAGGATGTGGCGTTAAACTAAGCTCTCGTGGATTAGAGTGGCATATCCTGTGCATATTAAAGAATACGCTGGTGGTCCTTGCGGGAAGGTTTTCATCTATGTCCCAACAGCTGTCTAGTGGTTCCCTTTCTCCAACCTTCTCTGAGCCCTTGGAATCCTTGTGACATGGCCATTGTATCTTTAACAAATTTAAAATCTCGATAGTAAATACACAGATTACCTGTAGATATAAATAAATAAATACCCCCTCAAGCAGCTGCTTGCCACAGAGGTCTGACAGGAGCCTGTCAGTTTATATGCCATAGTAGAAGGTCTGAGAGGATGGCAGGCCCTCAGCAGAAAAACGACACAAACAGCCTTACCCGGGGCTCGAACCCAGGTCCCTTAGATCAGTAGCTAAGCGCGCTAACCACTCGGCCATGGGACGGCCCTGTAGATGTAGAATTCAACAATTATTCATCTGCAGATAATCTGTGTATTTACAATGGATGGATTTCTCATAATGACGCTTAAGTGTGAGTGGAAATAAGTTACCTCTCCTGGAGTATAGATGGCGCAAAGTCCGCCACATTTCAGTGGAATTTAATAGATCCCTGGAAGCAAATTATTGTCTGATTTGTGGCTTTAAGGTAGAAAGCCCTGGAATGTATTGCGGAGTCGATTCCCGTCGCGTCAGCAATAATTTTTTTCAGATGCATTATTGTTAAAACACGAGTCTGAAACATGCACTTTATCTGAGTGAAATCTGTTATGAATTTTAATATATTTTATTCATTTCTTAATCAGAGTGGTATTTAAATTTGCCTTTCGTTACTAAGTGAGTTTCTAGAACGAAAAACGTTTTAGACAAGATTCTAGTTGGAACCGGTGCATTTTTTTCAAGAAACTTTTGATTTAAGACCACAAAATATTTTAACTTTTTGCCCGCTTTTGTGAAGAAAAATAGGCCCATCATTTTGCAGCTTTATTTTTCCTTTTGTTAGAAAAAACTGTTAGTATTATTATTTTGTGTCGTGCTGAATGACTATAGAAAGTTCTTTCCAGTGAGATTATCCCATCTCCTATTGATGTTTCCTGTTTTAGAGTGAAAAGATTTCATTTATCCTCCTTTCTGTAATGATTAAAAATTTGACGTTGTTTAAGACGTCCACCAATCTTGCATTCCTGTCATTTCGTAATTAGTCATGAACAAAGCAATTCGTAATGAAAAGAGCGATTAAAAAAAAATGTATAGGATATATAGGTATATAGGTATATACAATATATCAGAATAGAAATCAATCAGCTCTTCTTCGTTTCTAGACCGTTACTGTGACCGCTATTTGATCTTGAACGAGACATCGAAATCTGAAATTTCTTAATATTTCTCAGATCTACCGCCATGAGAGCTCCGATTCTAACATCCCCAGTATTTTATTTTTTAGTCCGTGTCCAAATTTCACCCTTCCAAGGTATACGATCTATGCCCTGAAATATCCCCAGGAACAAATTTTTAGCTCAATAGAACTAATAAATATGAATTTGACCTTTGACCTCAATTGGCCTCCAGCTCTGAAATTTCTTAATGTTTCTGAGATTTACAACTCGAAACATCCCTAGACACCAATTCATACGTTTCTAGCAATTGTAGATCAAGGCTTGACCTCTGTGTGATCCCCAAATGACTTTGAAGTCTACGATAGAGGTCAGATTTGGGATTTTTTTTCCTGATCTTCGAACCGGATTATCCAAATTGGCAAATTTTTAGCACTCTACCTTTCTTCGTCGTAGTTAGAATTAGTGTGACTCACAAATGCCAGTGTATTAGGTACTCCTATCTAGTAGTGTGTTGCGCCTTCTTTGGCCTTCAGAACATCTGAATTCATCGGGGCATGAAACTTGTAAGATGCTGGATGCGCTGTGCAGGAATGTTGTACCATGCGAAATGATTGTGTCACACAATTGCTGTAAATTGGACTGCGGCAAAGCCTCGTTGTAAACAGCCCATACCACCTGATTTCAAAGTCCCCTACTCACCGTGGCAGGGCTTTTATTATTATACAATTATGAGATATATTTGGGAGATGCACGAAAAACCCAGGAGGAAAGCGGTTTGGGAGATGCTAGAATCGGCTCGCCTAGCACCAACTATCATGCCACGTTCGAAGTCGTTCAGGTTCCTTGTTTTGCCCATTCTGATGCTCAATCCAATCTCTTTCGGTGCCAACATGATCTCTGGGTGTTTGAAGACTTAACAAAAATTATTGGAAAAAAAAAAAACGGGAGGGGGAATACTGTAAATTCTCGGTTATCTGATACTAAAGCATCCGGAATTCTCACACAACCGGCATAAATTTCGATTTAAACATTTAGACTTGGTACGGCAATTTCAATGGGCGTGGTAATTCTCCCGATGCCTCCGGCGGTGTCGCCTGTCTTTCATAACATTGTTGTATTTGCGCTGTGACGCAATTTAAAAATTACATTTTAGATATTTACATTGGTATTAAGGACATTATACTTTATTTCTATTATCATTGTTTTTAACTGCAATTTTATTTCAACTAAAGCTTGAATACCAGATTGTACATACTCTATTTGGGTTCTAAAAAATACTTCGCATGCAGTCGGAAAATCATATTCCCCATAAATTCTGAATAACACGGAGTTTATTATTTATATATATATATGTTTAAGATATTTTTTTCATCCATTCAGGGGTTTGGGGATGGCTCAGTTGGTAGCGCGCCAGGCTCGTTATCTGTAGTTCCCAGTTTGGCCAGCGTTGAGATTTATCTCCGTAAAACGCCCTGCCACACGGTTAACAAGAGACACCGATGGGTTTGGAAAGGCCCCCGTCCGTCGGATGGGACGTTAAGCCTTGGCTCCATGTGCGAGAGTGCCATACCCTCTGCGCGTTAAAGAACACGCTGGATGGCCTTGACCGGTGGCTAACATATTTCTCCCAACAGCTGTTCCAGTGGGTTCCCTCCCAGAACCTGTGCATGTTTCATAAAAAAAAACGCTTTCACTGTGTTTAAACAAGCCATTTTATGCGCCCTGTGAGTCATATGTGTGTCCCCTGCGAGCCATTTGTGTGCCCCGACCATATAAATTATCTATAATAGAAAGTCACCAATCACTTCCTTCCTTCGTAACCTTACTAAAGAAATGGCGAAAGTTCAACTGCTTTAGTTTAACTGGTAAGGTAATAGGGGCATAGCCAGGAAGTTCCAAGTTCCGGGAGAGGATAAATATGTTTTTTTTTTTATCATGCTTGCTTTCTTCTGATTGTTGGTAGCCTAGTTACCGGTCATATTTCTGTAAAAGCTAACTTTTAAAGCTTAAATATCGTTGACATTATTCATAAATTTCCAATTGGTCTCTATACAGTGCCCTATCACCATATTGCAAAATTTCATGTCATGTCATTGAAAATCAAACTTCAAAGTCTGTAACTTGTAAAATATGTATTTAATGGAGAAATGTGACGGAAGATTAAGATCATAATCAAATCTATTTAAATCAGGATTTTCAACAAAATTTTTTTTGGTATTTGATGAATGACGGAAGCCGGAATATTTAACAATAATTTTTTTATAAAAACCATTCATAATTGTATTACAATGAAATAATTATTGCAAAAAATTCTAAAATGTATATTTGTTTTCCAAAATGGTTTGAAATAACTTTCAATTAATTTCTGAGGTAAATTATTATAATGCATTATTGTTGTGAACTATTCGAGCTTTCAAAACTCTTTAAACAGTAAACAAATGTTGTTGAAAGTCAAGATTTAAATAAGTTTTATTATGATCTTTAATATTATGACCTTTAATTTATTTTCAGTATCATGTCCCTATTTAATGGATACGGTACTGGACAGAAAAATGTAAACATGTCCATGCTATCTCAATAGAAAATCACTTTCAGAGATTAATAATTTTTTTCAATATGATTTTAATTAAAAATCTAAAGATAAATTAAAGATCTCAATTAAATCTACTGAAGTATAGATTTTTAAGCAGTATTTGTTCAGTATTTAAAGAGTTATGAAAGCTGGAGTATTTAACAGGTCACAAAAATTGACCCTAAAATTTTATTAAAACAATAAAACACTCTACTAGAGCCAACTGCGATCTCTGATCTCTTAACCCGTTTTAATTAAATTTTGGAGTCAATTTTTCGTAACCTGCTAAATATTCCAACTTTCTAACTCTTTAAATACTGAACAGATTTTGCTTTTAAAATCGAGATTTAGGCAGATTTGATTGAGATCTTTGTATGTGGGCATATTTTTCATTAAAAACGTGTTGAAGAGGTTACTGAGCTCTGGATGTGATTTTCTATTGAGATAATATGGAGCTGTCTCCATTTTTGTGTCCAGGACCTGTATGTTTTAGAAGCTTCGAAGTAGGATTCTCAACGGCATAAACCGCAATATGGTAATATGTCCATAGGGGAGTATATAATCTTAGAAAACATAAAGATATAGTTATAAAAAGTGAATTTTTTTAAGTTTGCTCCAAATATTTTTTTTTATTTTACAGGAAAGAGATCTTGCGTTGGAGAATCTTTGGTCAACATGGAGATGTTCCTCTTTGCCTCTGCTCTTTTGCAGAATTTCACCATTCGTCCACCAGAGAGCCAAGTCCTGCAGGAAACCTCATTCGATGAAATACTACAATACGAAATGTGTGCTATTCCTAGAACCAGTACTTAGATTAGGCGTTCAAACACTTTTTATAAACTCCCATTTAAGATTTTTATCCTGCCAGTGTGAAAATTGTAAAATATAAAATATTTTTATCTTGCTCCACTGAAGTAAACTGCGTTTTCATAAAACAAAAGACGAAAATTTGAAAAGCGTCCTACAACTAGATGCAGCGTCATTGAAGCCAAATGTTCATCAACTCTTTTGTGAGATCCAGTAAACTGCTTCAACAAACCAACTTCAGTTTCAATATTCAAACTTTGTATTAATAGTTAAATTTTCTTATTATTTTGTATCTATATACATGACAATCAAAATGTGATAAACAAAGATATATATATATTTGTTCTTTTTATTGCAACTTTCTAACTATTGCTCTTCACTAACTGATAATGATTTTTATCGGTTGGCAAAGAGAGCCCATGTTAACCCAGGCCCTCCCCTCGGCCTGGGTTAACATGACGGCGAGGTGTAAAAATTTTATGAATAGATTGAATATTCACTCTGGTTTGCATAAACACAAAAATAACATTTAATACTGAATTTCATTGTGGGATAACCTGCCATAATTTTTATATATTTCAAGCACAAAAGCAGTGTGAAAAAAACGCAAAAAGAGAATTAAATTATGGATTGCCTCAAGGTTTTTTTTGCACCCAAATTTATTTTAAATTTACATAAACGATCTTTGTAATTTACAAATGAACGGAAAAATTATTACATTTGCTAATGATACAGCAATCGTTTTTACAGGCGAACACAAATCACTAATAGACAAAGTCAAAAATAATTTAGGGATTGTTAGGAATTGGTTTGTTCAAAATAAATTAATATTAAATGTCGAAAAAACGAAATATATATGTATTAGGCTAAGGGATAATGGAGAAGATTATTTTACAGGAAAATTAATATATCATGAAAGAGATTGTAATCTTACTATGTGTAATTGTGATTCCTAGATGGGATCACAATTACTTCCTAGATGGTGTTGAATGCTATAAATACCTAGGAATCATGTTGGACAAGAAAATGAAATGGAAAGATCATATACAAAGTGTCTGTAAAAGAATTAATG
Organism: Ryuthela nishihirai; assembly: GCA_038380435.1. Lineage (NCBI taxonomy): Eukaryota > Metazoa > Arthropoda > Arachnida > Araneae > Heptathelidae > Ryuthela > Ryuthela nishihirai. The sequence goes on along the minus strand of JAWZYU010000029.1, from coordinate 61,317,667 downwards.
CCATTATCCCAAAAATATGATATATCAGAAATTTGGTTGATATTTCTTTGCTTAAAATAATTTATAACTCATGGATTAAATCATTTGTCATATGGGCTATTATCTTGGGGAGGTACATTTAACAAATATTTAAGGAATATTGAAAGTGTTCAAAATCATATTTTAAGATGTATTTTGAAGAAAAAAAAAGAAGAGAAAGTGTTAGTGAGAGTTATAGATAGCTTAGTGTTTTAGAATTATATGCATCAAATTCTTTAATACATTTAAATAAAAATTGGGATATTGGCAGAATTCGAAAATTTCCTGTCCATACGAGATTATCTGAAAATATGTTATTAACTGAAGTACCGATTAAGAAAATATTTGTACCAAACATTATGTTTTCTTGGTTTACAGACTGTATAAAATGTTGTCAAATTATCTTAAGCTTATACAAAATGTTAAACAGTATTCTGTTGCTTCAAGAAATTGGATCATTTATGATTTCAAAATGTAAGATTATTAAAATCCTTCTATGTTTTTCTCAGATAATTATTAATGATTAAAACTTAATATGACTCTACTTACAACGTCAATTTTATTTCTTGAAATTTTTATTCTTCACCAGTGGCGGCTCGCGTATAGACACTGCGGAACTGCAGCACCCCCAATTTCAACTTGATATTATCGATAACATTTAATATAATGAGTCCTTTTTTCTTTAATTCTTTCTTTATACTTGTATAATATATAATCCTTAAGCTTAATCTCAGTAGGCATTCCCCTAGTTTATGAAAAAGATACAAAAATCTTTGTATGGAACTGTGCGTACACAGTACTAGCGGCGAGGTGTTTGACTGTTGTGCGCATGCGCACATAGGAAGCTGCACGCGAGGCTGCAAGGGAGAGAGAGAGCACTGTCGTTCCCGCAGTGCCGACCCTGACGTGCTGGTTGAAGGTAGTTTTTTTTACTCCGAGTGTGTTGTGCTTAAAAACCGTGTACCATTTCAACATTGAAAAGAATAAAAACTTTTCTAAGAAACACTATGAATTCGAAAAGACTAAATGCGCTTGCAGTGCTTTCAATGGAGAAAAATTTCCTCAGTTGTCATCTAGAGATCAAGGAGAAAATTATTGATCTATTCGCGCAAATTAAAGCAAGAAGAATGGATTTCATTTTTAAATGAATAGATTAAGCTTGAACTGTAACAATTTAGGTTAAAGTAAGTAAAAATGCTTGATTTTGTTCTTTTAGGATTTTATCAAGTTTCTGAATAAATTTTCTTCTTATACATGTTTGTTTCCTTTTACACAATTTTAAAACAAAGGCTAAAAATTTTCTAGAGCAGCACCCCCACTAATTTTAGCTACGAGCCGCCACTGGTTGAAACTTTTAAAATGTTCGTGTTATTATCCCACAGACGAGTATTAACTCGAGTGGGATATTGAAACTAATAATGACTCAAAATTTGAGTTTGTGTAAATGTATTTTTCACTATGTAATAAACTTTATCTTATCAAACTATTCTTTAATCTAGTTATGTCCGTACTTTGCACTAGAGGAAAAGAGTGATACCTCGTATAACAGGAGTATCTTCTGGAAAGGGGACGGGGGTGGCTCAGATGGTGGCATGACAGGCTCGTAATCTTCAGTTCCCAGGTTCGAGTCCCAGCTGAGTCAGCGTTGAGATTTATCTCCGAAAAACTCCCCACCGCGCCCACGGTCAGTAGGGGACACCAATGGGCTTGGAAATGCCGCCGTCCATCGGATGGGACGTTAACCCTTGGCCCCGTGAGCGGGAGAGCCATACCATTAAAGAACACGCTGGATGGCCTTGACGGGAGGCTACCATCTATCTCCCAACAGCTGTTCCAGTGGGTCCCTCCCCAAACTTTTTCTGAACCTTCGGGAACCTTGTGACCTGGCCATTTAGCCCACGGTGTGCAAAAAAGTGCCGCTCGGAGGTAAAACAATCCAACCTCTCAAGGACCCGCTGCTGACGTCAGTCATTTCACTGTGGTTAGAGCGTCTTGGGGTTCCTTTTGCTAGGAGAAGGGAATTTTTAACTGTCTGTTGCAATAACATCTCTCCGTGAATTTTTAAATGAATTTGGAATTCTAAAAGCACATTGTCCGAAATATCTTTCCTTGTCATATTGTTGACTTCGCGCCGTATTGTGTACTAATAACGAGACTAATTAACGAACTAAATTAAAATAATAATAATAACGAACAAATATAACATGAACCTAAATTTAACGAATGATAATAATAAAACGTTTGGATTGGAACTACTTTGAAAGAACTTTTCGTTCATGCTCTCTTTACTTGCAATGCAATACAGCCAGAAACGCTTAGATCTTTAAATTTGAAAAATCCCCTTTTATGCTAGGAAAATGGGGCAACTCCGTTTTAAAGCATTGTGACGGCACATATTGAGAGCATCTTCACCACGTATTGTGATAGGAAAAAACGATTTCCGATGATAATACAACAAAAATGATTCATAACATTGCAATTGGTTAGGAATACGTATTGTTTAAGGATTTTATTGTTTTAAAATTAGTGATATTGATAATATTTTTTTGTATCAGTATCAATTTTTATTTCGTTAAAATGAAACGTTTTTACATTAGAGATACAAAATAAATTTGACGTGGTCAGAAAAAAAAAACACTTCGTTTTACTGGATATTTTTGGTTATTCTTGCATTAGTTATGCTGACATTTCACTGTATACCAGCATGTTGAGACGAATATGAAGAAAAGTTGAATATCATGGCACCCATTTTGAACTCTGTTGAACAGAAAATGAAAGTTTGAAAAAATAAAAGTAGTTTTAAAATCCATTTTGTTATATGCAGAGACTTGTTATATGATGCAGAGATTTGTTATATGAGTGACTCCAGGGTATAATGCGAAAAAAACATGAATAAAGAAGTTCTTGATCGGCTGGCGGTAACTCAGCGGTCAGGAGCAAAGCGTCCTAACTGGTTCAAGACAACTTTTCATCTCAACTAGGCTTAATTATTTGTTTCAAGAGTACAAATATCTAGCATTTCGATACACTCAACGCATTTCAGTTAACCGTAACTCAAAGGTCTTGCTTGGTTATCGAGAAGAATTTAAATTCCTCACATTCCAGTAAATCTTAATGAAAGCAGAAATTATTTTGATAATATTTATAATAACGAAATTAAAAATTTAGGTTGCAATACAAATATTTTGGTTCTATCACTTCTGTTGCAACCTCAACTTGGAACTCTCTACCGAGAGATATCACGTCCATAACTTCAAAAGCAAAATTGAAACCTATATCACTACAATTCTCTTCATCATCATCATCCTAAAGCACCCATTGCTACGGAGGTCCAACCAGACTATGCAATTCAGTTCTCCAAGCATATAGGTGCTGAGCTATATCTGCTGCATCTGGTAACTGCATGCCAATTCTAACAAGGTCCTGTTTGACATTGTCTGCCCACTGCATCCTAGATCTCCCCTTCTTTTTGAGGCTTTCAGGCACATTGTTCTTAACGTTAATCACTAATCTATAATTATCCATCTTGCAACATGGACAAGCCAAAGGAGTCTCTCTCTGCAAAATATGCTGCTTAAAAGAGGTTGCTAACTCCTTTGCCTAACCTCATCATTACTTACAAAGTTGAATCACCTAATGCGCAAAATACTGCGTAAGCATCTGGAATCAAAAGAATCTTGTTTCCTGTTATCCTCTTTACAAAGTGTCCAAGTTTCACTACCATAACTAACCCTAGAAAAAACAAATTATTACACAGTTTAATTTTAGTCTTTAGATATATACGCTTATTTCTCCACACTCTCCATATATTCTTAAAAGTCCCGGCAGCAATCCTTATCCGTCTGTTAATCTCATGTCGCACATCACCAGTATCTGTTACATAGCTCCCAAGATAATTGAACTGTGACACATGCTCAAGACTTCAACCATTCAGATTAACTAAATCACAGCCTGTCTGACCAATTTTCATCACTTTAGCTTTCTTTCTGTTTATAACCAAACTTACTCTACCACCAGTCTCACCAACAACCCTATTGTGATGCAACAGCCCTGATGTTGATGAGATGAAAGAATTCATCTCATCAACATCATTAGGCAACAGAGCCAAATCATCTGCATAATCTAAATCAGACATTTTGAAATATCCAGCCCATTTAAGGCCAAAATCTTTCCCTTGCAATGAATTACGCATAACATAATCAATAGCCAAACTAAAGAGAAAAGGAGACAAAATGCATCCTTATCGAACATCAGAAGAAATGCTAGACCAATTGCTACAAGCCTTACCAACTCTCACACACGATTCAATGTTATTATAGAGAGCTTTCATTATGTTAACTAACTTGTCTGGTTTGCCATACGATCTCACAATCAACCACAAATTATGACGATCAATAGTGTCGAAAGCTTTTTGGAAATCAACAAAGCTAGCAACCAAAGGTTTCTGAAACTCTAAACATTTCTCAAGAATCTGCTTGAGTGAAAATATCTGATGCATACATCCCCTACCGCTTCTGAAACCACATTACTCATCACGCAACTGTCGACCCAAATTATTAATTCTATTAAGCAAAATCATGGAAAGAACTTACATGGACAGAAAGTAGGCTAATACCCCTATAGTTTTCACAAGAACTGCGATTATCTTTTTTTAAAAATAGGGATAATAATAGCTCTGGTAAAATTCTTAGGAACCATGCTTTTATCATAAAGATATTCAAAATTTCAGTCATCCATGTGGTAAATGAAACACTTCCAGCTATAAGCATTTCGGTAGTAATTTAATCTGTCCCTGGGAGTTTATGTAGTTTAAGTTTAGAAATAGACATAAAAACTGCAGACTCTGTTATAGGGTCAACATTAAAGCCAGGAATGCATCTATCATCATTACAAACAATGGGATTAGAACGAATCACATTGCTTAGAACGTCACTGAAATGCTCAGCCCACATAGACATGACAGAATCCTCACCTATAACCTTACCTTGCTTATCCTTCAATCCCTCTATACCTGTCCGTTTTCTCCCACACAAAACATTAATATCTGGTACAGCTCTCTGCTGTAGCGCTGTCTAAGTGCTTCCTTGGCTTTGTCAGCCAAGCCATCAAGCCAAAGATTCTTATCAGCAGCTAACTGATCTTTTACACGTTTATTAAACTCTCATTGATGCCAACTATTAGGTCTAGTAGGGTATTGATTAAGGATATTCCTGCAGTTCTTTATTCCTGAAAGAAGCTCAAGTGTCTTATCACTCAAATAATTCTGTCTCCTCTGCTCCTTTTTTCCTAAAAGAGTACTGTCAGTTTCCAAAAAGGCCTGGTTAAAATGGTTGCATTTTTGCTCAACTACAGTAGTAAGCAAATCATGACTAACATAATGACTAAGTAACCTATCATGGTAAGTTTTAGCTATAATTGGGTCCTTCAGAGCTCAAGAATTGAAAGTATTTTTTTTTACCTTAACACAACACTTCTTAAGTTTAAGCTGCAAGACAAATTTTAACAAGATAATGGTCAGATCCAATTTCAGCTCCCCTATATGACCTGGTATTCCTAACAGAACTAGCCCATTTGCTGTTAATTAATACATAATCAATCATATTCTTATGCAGCTCATTTGGTGTTAGTTATTCTCAAACCATTGAGTTTACTTACCTGTAGGAGACGTTTCCCGTTGCCATTGCAGCTGCCATTATCAAAAGGGCCTATCACCCCTACTCAAAGTTCAGAATTAGTACCAACTTTGGCATTGAAGTTGCTTAGCGTAAGGGTAATATCTCCTTTCTTGACAGAATTCAAAATATCCTGAAGTTGTCCCTAAAATCTGTCCTTCTCATCATCATCGGCATCCTCAGTGGGGGCATAACAGCAGATAACATTAAAGTATTTAATGTTTGTCATAAAATTTTCTGTAAAAAACCTTTTATTATTGCACTCATATCCTAGAAGAGCATCACTGAGAAACAGACCTAAGCCTTGGTGTTGCTTATTATCTTCCCTACCTGAAAAGAGAATTTTAAGATTATTTTTAAGAATCTGACCTTTATCCGTCCATCTGGTCTCTTGCAAGCCGAGAATATCTAAATTATAACGGTGGAATTCTTGATTCTGACTTCTACAAATCGAACAGAGAATAAGTTCTTTGCAGAGTTCTCACATTCCAAATACCTATGGAGAGGGAATGATTAATGAGATGTTTAAAGAAACTACGTTTATTGAGAGAGAGAGAATGCCGATAACATCAAACAGCCACCTAATCACAGATATGGGGCAAAGACCCGTTCCTCCCCAACTAACGGTTGAAGCCATCTACACTGGAAGACTTCCTCCAATTTAGAATTTGTCGATGCCAGTAGAAGCAAAGAGTTCAGGTGCCTGCGATTACCTCTGCTCAGGATTATACACCATCTGATAAACATATCCTGTGAATCTATTCACTTGGGGCTGTCAACCCACAAACAAATAGAAAAACACAGCGGAAGATTTTTCCCTCCACAGAAGCCCCATCAGTGCAGCAAATTCAAGATCCATAATCAAGCTCAGAGCCTTTTTCCAGTCCAGTCGGTTTATATGGTCAGCACTAAGACCTTGTGAGGTTGACCACTCTTCAGCAGGGTAGAAAACAAAAAAAGTAGCCATAGTTGTCCAGATCAGTAGGTCATACTAATCTAGCTGCCCTCCCGTTAAAGAAAGTTCGTACAAGAGAGTATTTCTTTTGATAGGTACTAACGCTGTGCACTACGAGAAGGCGGGGTTGGACATTAGGTGCTATGCCTGGCCGGTTCTGTGCGTCATCACATGGGATTGGTGCATAGCTCTCGTTCGAGTGACTACCTAGCTACCATTTACATAAAAATATTCTACCAGTAAGAGGGAGTCGGCAACCCTCTTACTCGAAGAATATTGAAAAACTTAACCAACCCTACCTCTTCACCCTATCTCTTAGGGGCGGGGGTGGCCTAGTCTGTAGCGCGCCAGGCTCGTAATCTGCAGTTCCCAGTTTAGAGTCACACCTGGTAAAGGTTGAGATTTATTTTCGCAGAACTCCGCGCTCTGCCCACGATCAGTAGGGGATACCGATGGGTTTGGAAAGGCCGCCGTCCATCGGATGGGAGACCGCCCGTGTGCAGGAGAGCCATACGCTATGCACGTTAAAGAACACTCGATTGACTTGACGGGAGACAACCATCTGTATCTCAACAGCTGTCCAGTGGATCCCCTCCCCCAATCTTCTCTGAGGCTTCAGGGGTCCTTGTGATCTGGCTATTTAGACCATCGTGTATTGTTTTTGTTTTATAATCTTTCTTAATGTAGTAGATAACCAAGCCAATTTGAACATCTTAACTATGCTGAAAATTTTCTGTATATTAGCTTTACCGTAGCCCGCAGCACAGAATAAATTATTATTATTATCGTTAGCAATTTGTACACAATGATAATTATCCTAATTTTCATACTTCAACAGAAGAAACTGCATTGAATGGATACAGAATCCCCAAAGGATCTGTTACGGTGATGAACTCATGGTCTGCTTTTCAGGATCCTTTGATTTATCCTAATCCGGAAAAATCTGATCCTGGCCGTTTTCTGGGGCCAGATGGAAAAAAACTGAATTACCAATATTATTTGGAGTTGGTAAGTTAATCTCAAAATAATTTTCTTTTAAACTGCGCTGTTTCAATTAAAAATTATCTTATGAAACAGAGGTGCCCAAAACGTATCTCACGGACCAGCTCGCGCAACAATTTAAAGTAACTAGCGAAGATTATTTAAATTTTTTCAGAGTTTTAGTTCTACAAGTCGAACATAGATGGCGTTCAAATAATCTTTTCTCGCGAATATGAGAAACTATTGATGAGAGATATCATTAGTTCCTGATATTGCAACAACAGAGCAAATCTATTCATATTGGCTGGAATCTCACTGATTCGCTGTGACATTGAAGCTGCCGGTATGATTTGGAGAGGCATATTTGTAAGTTGTATGAAAAATCAGGACAAGCCTGATAGAATTTCTAGATTAACACCGTCGTTTTCCTTTTGATATATTCAGAAAATAACTGTCTTAAACTCGGGCCCACGACCACCTCATAGCATCGCAGGTGCTCTAACAGAGGCATGATATCATAAAGTTGTGGTTCTTTTCCCAGCTGGCTCAAGAGAAATTTTCCACTTGAACCAAAATTGTGATCCCCTTACAGGTATTTACAATTAAGTCTGCCACAATTTAAGTACTGTGAATATGCCTACCTTATCTTTTACAACTTCCCGTCCAGTTTGATTTATATTCACCTAACAATTTGCGTTAGAAAAATATTTCTCGAAACTCAATCACAGCCGTCTCACTAGTCCTTGGCCATTGTATACCAATGTTCGACTGATTGTCGTTGTAATGGAGAAAAATTTCTCTCAAAGTTATATAGCACTGGCAGATTTACTCGGCATTTCTCGGGTCTGAAACTCTTTAGAATGTAGAGTAGATGGCACTCCCAATGTCGCAAGCTTTCATTTGACAAAAATCCTTACATTGGATCTCTTCTCCCTCAGGTGGGAGGGGTTCGCTTAGTTGGTAGCGCGCCAGGCTGGTAATCTGCAGTTCCCAGGTTCGAGTCCTACCTGGGTCAGCGTTGATATTTATCACCACAAAACTCCCCGCCCTGCCCACGGTCAGTTGGGTACACCGATGGTCCTGGAAAGGCCATCGTCCGTCGGATGTGAAGTTAAGTCATGACCCCGTGTGCGGGAAAGCCATAATACCCTGTGCATGTTAAATAATACGCTGGGTGGCCTTTGAAATTGAGGCTACCATCTATCTCCCAACAGCTGTTTCATGGGTCCTCTCCCCAGCCTTCGGGGTCCTTGTGGCCTGGCCATTTTGCCCATTGTGTGCAAAAAATTGTCACTCAGAGATAGCCCTCGAGTTAAAAACTTCGCCCTCTCTTTTAGGCGAGGAAAGAAATGTACATATTTGGAGGTATCATATGATCCTTCCCACGTTAGAAGTTTCTACGCCAAAAAACGGTATTGCCTCACTCAGACAATCGAACCTTTTCAAATCACTTCGCACCCACCAAAGTTCCTCGGATACAGTTTGCCAGACATGTGTAACTTTATCGAAAAAGAAAAATTAAATATGATCTGAGTTGCACAAAAAATGTGCAGGTACTACAAAATATTATTGTTATTAAAAACATTATTTTTTACTTAACGTAGTATTTAAAACATTTATTATTTAACATGGGTTGTGAAATGTGCATTTATTAACTTTTACATATTTTTCAAATTAGGTTAATGATTGTAACTTCTGATGTGAATTCTTTTCGAAGCTTTCATTTCAAAGAGGAATATCACGTTCCTCTCTTGTTTAATTAAAAATTTCAATTTCCACAGAAACGCTCCTGCTCTTTACTCAAGAAACTGAACAATGGATTTATCACGAGAATGCAGAAATTAATTAATGAATTTCTACTTTCAAATCTATTGGTGGCAATAGTTATTTTGAGCAATTTTCAACCGCTCAAGCAGCTGCTTGAGGGGGTATTTATTATTTATTTATTATGATGTTAAGTCTATGGGATTTTCAGAAATTTAAACCCGCCCACTCAATTTTGTTTGACCCAATCTGGTATACAGGAAAGCTATATTCTTCCTCTGGGTGAAGGAAACTTTGGTGATTCTACTTTATATATTAGATTTTTCGCATTGCAAACAAATGCGTACTTGATAATATGGAGCCAAAGCACATATGCAACCCCACTGATTAAACGAAAGCATAATCTTATCATTAACTTTAAACTAAAAAATGAGCGGTAACTATAAATTTTCTAAATTTATTTTAAAGTACATTTAGATATACTTGTAAGATGTACATTAAAAAAGGCCAGAAGGTATTTTGAAAGAAAAAAACAGGTTTTCTTTTATATTCTATATAGAACTATATTCTATAAAGAATATGTTATCTTTCATACTTCGTATCCTTATTACATTTTTATGGATGAAATGTTCTCTTCTTTTAACTACTAGCAAAAATTTTTCTTCCTAAAATAATACAAAAATATGAAATTAATAATAATACGAAATTAATTAAATTCTTGAACCTTATCCAAAACTGAATTCTCGGATTCCCTAAAACTACCCCCCCCCCCCCTATGAAACTAAATGCTGGATAAGTCCTTGCCTGACGTAATTAACTACTTTCCATCGTTGTTAAAATCTCAGACCCATTGTAATGAAATACAATAATAATGTTTAAAAGATTACAATATAAATGGAATTTTAATTTATTCGATTTTTCTTGGAATAGCACAGAGTTCATATTTCAACACTTCTTCAGGTGAAACCTTTTTCAGCTCCTTGTCTTTAGAATGCATAATCGTGTAATTCTGCAAAATGCTTGTGACAAACAGGAACAGTTCCATGTTGACCAACGATTCACCAGCACACGATCGTTTTCCTACGAAAAAAGGGGAAAAATACGTGTATAATGCAAACCTTTGAAAGTAACAGTTTTTTATATATTAGCACAGGGTCCAATGACTAATGGAACTGTCTGGAAAAGTTCCGGACAGTTCTTAATGGCGTTTAGGAATTTTTCCTTGTTTTTTTTAACTTTGTGTGTAACATGCTGTAAATCCATAAATAGGTTTTAAAAACAAATAAACAAAATAAATCACCCTTCAAGAAGCTGCTTGTCACAGAAATATGACAGGAATCTCTGACTTTAATCTTTTATGGTTTGAAAGTTTGTATAGGAAATAAACAAACTTTCAAGCAGCTGCTTGCCACACCTAATTGTGGCGCCATCTAGTGCTTATCACTCGTGATATATTTTTAGGACACGTACCATATTAAAAAAAAAAATCCGGTCCCCACGAGTGGATTATGATTTGGCCAACGGCTTTAGCCGTTACGCCAAACTTTCAAGTCCTTAAAAGTGTCTCCAGTGGAGACCAAACCGATTATTATTTTTTTTAAGAATTAACCTACAAATGTTTTTTTTTAGAAATTTTTTTATTCCTAAAAAACCACGTTTAACTTGGGAATAAATTACAAATTAATTTTTTATTCCTTGTAAATCACATTTAACTTGGGAATTAATTTTTATTCTTTGTAAATCAGAAGCATTTTAACTTACGATAAATTTATTATTCTTTGTAAATTATGAATATATTTTTTTATAAACAAATTTTGTTTTTATTAATCTACGAATATGCTATTTTCATAAGTGAATTTTGTTTTTATTAATCTACGAATATGTTATTTTCATAAGTGAATTTTGTTTTTATTAATCTACGAATATGTTATTTTCATAAGTGAATTTTTTTATTTCTTGTGAATCAATCTGGTGGTACAGCCGATCTGGTGGGTGCCACGCCTACCTGTCAAATATTGTTGACATCTGTCAAAAGTCCCCCGATTTTGTCGTTTGTCTGCCATTTTGAATCCTGACGTCACCACGAACTCCCCAATTTTGCCGTTCGTCCGCCATTTTGAATTCGCCATCTTGGTTTCAAACCGCATCAGAAATTTCTCAAATCTCGAGTCCACTATCATATAAAATTAAGTTTACCTGGCGCCATCTAGTTCTTATCACACGTACTCTATATTTAGATCACGTACTTAGCGCGCTTGTCTACTGATCTACAGGATCTGGGTTCGAGCCCCGGGTAAGGCATGGATGTATGTGTCGTTTTTCTGCTGAGGTCTTGCCATCCTATCAGACCTTCTACTCTGGCATATAAACTGACAGGTTCCTGTCAGACCTCTGTGGCAAGCAACTGATTGAGAGTGTATTTATTTTTTTTTTTTACCATATTTAAAAAAAATCCGTTTCCCCATACTTGGGTGTGAACAGAAGTCCTACACGTTAACCAGAGCCTTTAGCCAATACTTCTACCGTAATTAAGTGCTTGAAGTGCTTAAAGGTGGCTCAAGTGGGAATAGCCGATCATTATTTTTTTATGTAAATTATCGTACGATTTTTTTCATTTTTATAAATAAATTTTAATAGTGGCGCCATCTAGTTCTTATGACATGTACTATATATTTACAGTACTGTGCGAATAAGTTGGGACAAGCAAAGCCTGGAGAAACTCTTCGATCCGGCCACATCCAGCAATCCCCCAAACATCCACCCAAGGTCATGTTTTGGGGATGTTTCACAGCTTCCGGGCCACAGACGCTTCACCCATTGAAGGAATGATGGACAGTAAAAAGTCCATAGGCGTTCTGGAAGCGAAAATGGTCCCAACACTGAAGAAGCTGTTTCCTAACGGCGATGAGTTATTTCAACAGGATCTGACTCCATGCAATCCACAATTCTAAGCTTGCTAAGAGCTTCTTTACCCAGCAACATTTGAAGGTATTGGAGTGGCCAGGAAATTCACCCGATCTAAATCCCATTGAAAATTTGTGGGCCATTATTAAAGCCCGCATATCTGAGATGGATTGCACGACGCAGATCAAAATGACAAAAAGTGTCATGAAAGTGTGGTACCACGACCCTGAAGTGAAGGAGATGTGTGGAAAGCTAGTGGCATCAATGATTGAGAGGGTGGAAGAAGTAATTAAAGCTAAAAGGGGTCACATTCACTATTAACTACACTATGAAACAAATAAATATTTTAGTTGTGTCTTTGTTACTACATTTTCCTATTGTCCCAACTAATTTGCACAGTACTGTAGATCACGTACTTAGCGCGCTTGTCTACTGATCTACTGGACCTGGGTTCGAGCCCCGGGTAAGTCATGGATGTATGTGTCGTTTTTCTGCTGAGGTCTTGCCATCCTCTCAGACCTTCTACTCTGGCATATAAACTGACAGGTTCCTGTCAGACCTCTGTGGCAAGCGACTGATTGAGGGTGTATTTATTATTTTTACCATATTTAAAAAAACAATCCGTTTCCCATACGTGGGTTTGAACACAAGTCCTACACATTGATCACAGCCTTTAGCCGATACGCCTATCGTAATCATGAGCTTAAAGTGCCTAAAGGTGTCTCAAGTGGGAATAGCCGATCATTATTTTTTTTTATATAAATTAACATGCGATTTTTTTTAATTTTTATAAATAAATTTTTTAATTCATAAAAAAACCACCTTTGAATTGGGAATAAATTACAAATGAATTTTTTTATTCCTTTTAAATCAAATTTAACTGGGAATTAATTTTTATTCTTTGTAAATCACAAGCATTTTAACTTACGAATAAATGTATTATTCCTTGTAAATTAGGAATATATTATTTTTATAAACGATTTTTTTTTATTAAACTACGAATATAATATTTTCATAAAAGAATTTTTTTATTTCTTGTGAATCACATTTGGAAATAATCACGTTAACTTCTTATCTCACCCCTTCCTGTGGACCACGTTTTATTGACGGATGGATTTAGAATCTGAGAATTAAATGAAGCAGACCATCAAATAAATATTATTTTTTCCAAGTGTATCCCTTTACTCTGTATAATAATTAGTTGTGCAATTCTGAGAAATAATTTTAGGAATAAACATACCCATTCTGCGAACTAAATGAAACAGACCAAGAAAGAAATTTATATCTTTCTCGCACATTTTTATTCTCAACCACGTTTTTTAGACAGACATCGCAATAGCAGAAATCAATGCTTGAAAAAAAAATTAACTGTTTTCAAATGTCCCAATTATCGTCCAAATTTAATTAGTAATTTTCCCCTTACATCTCTTTTGATCGTTTAATCTCCTTAAAATAAATAAATACCCCCTCAAGCAGCTGCTTGCCACAGAGGTCTAACAGGAGCCTGTCAATTTATATGCCACAGTAGAAGAATCTGAGAGGATGGCAGGACCTCAGCAGAAAAACAACACACACAACCATGCCTTACCCGGGGCTCGAACCCAGATCCCTTAGATCAGTAGCTAAGCGTGCTAACCACTCGGCCACGGGACGGCTGTCTCCTTATCATCCTGCATTTTCACAGAATCATGTTTTATTGATGGCCGTCGCTACCGAAAGCATTATTTCAAAAACCCGTGAATTAAAAAGTCCTACTATTTGAGGAACAGAACAAGAAAAAAATATTATTTTTCCAAATAAAGTACACTCTTAGGAATAATAATTATCAACGTAATTCATTAGGAATAAACTTTCCCAATCTGCAAACTAAATGAAACAGATCATGCAATAAATTTATAACCTCCTAATCACATTTCATTCACGTGCTCCAACTTCCCATCTCACACTCCTGTGGATCACGTTTTACTGTCGGATGGATTTATAATCTGAAACAGCCCAAGAAATAAAATTATTTTTTCCAAATTAAAAATCCACTATTTGTTCTGAATACGTCATGACTTCTAAACCCTGTCTGTATTTAAACTGGCGTCTTTGTTGGGTTGTTTTACCTCTGAGCGGCACTTTTTTGCACACCATGGGCTAAATGGCCAGGTCACATGGACCCCGAAGGCTCAGAGAAGGTTGGGGGAGGGGACCCACTGGAACAGCTGTTGGGAGACAGATGGTAGTCTCCCGTCAAGGCCATCCAGCGTGTTCTTTAACGTGCACAGGGTATGGCTCTCCCGCACACGGGACCACGGCTTAACGTCCCATCCGATGGACGGCGGCCTTTCCAAGCCCATCGGTGTCCCCTACTGACCGTGGGCAGGGCGGGGGATTTTGCGGAGATAAATCTCAACGCTGACCCAGCTGGGACTCGAACCTGGGAACTACAGATTACGAGCCTGGCGCGCTACCGACTGAGCCACTCCCGCCCCAAACTGGCGTCGTAGGTGGTTTCTCCCTCTTGTCCAGACTTGACTGATTCTTATCTGTGACGTCATGTTCGCTAATAGGCTAAAGTATGTTTTTATTAGTGTGCAAATAAGGCATAGGTTAAATGTCTTTCAAAAAGTTGGTAATGCAACACGTACATTCTATGGTCGATCAGAGTGACGAAGTGTCAGAGTATATAGTGAAAGGACTATTCATCTTCTCCTGTATGATATTATATTCCATGAATTAAAGTCAGGTATTCCTTTTCCTGATCGTAGGCTGAATGTTTTTCGCCATGCTTGTGAACTATTTCAGTTTTCGAACGTTGATTGGGCTGAATTAGATCGAATCAGTTACAGATAGGTTGTGAACTCTTTGAAACATGA
Organism: Ryuthela nishihirai; assembly: GCA_038380435.1. NCBI lineage: Eukaryota > Metazoa > Arthropoda > Arachnida > Araneae > Heptathelidae > Ryuthela > Ryuthela nishihirai. Next base: position 61,302,512 of record JAWZYU010000029.1, on the reverse strand, counting down.
TCATGCGAACATTCTCAATCTGCGAACTAAATGAAACAGACCACGCAATTAATTTATAACCTTCTCGCACGTTTTATTCACAACCACGTTTCATTGACGGATGGGAAAACAACTGCAACTCTCAGAGACAATTTCTCATGAGTATATGAATGTTATTGTTAGAATTGTGAAATAGCTCTTTAAATCCAAACATAAATTTCGTAATACGTTTTGAAAGCAAATTAAAATTCGGTACCAAATAAGAACATACTTTTAGTTCTCCATCTAGACAGTTGTGTGTTCTTAAATGATGTTAGCGAATGTAATTCTACTTAAATACTTCCCGTTTGTGTTTTTCCACACCTATTGTAAATACCTGTCAGATTTCTTCCTACTTTTCTTGAAAGTTTCAAATTCAAGAAAGAAATTCTAGAAGAAATTCTTGCTCACCAAAATTTTTATCCTTTTTTTTAGCTCAGTTAAAATTTGTTTTAAAATAAGAACACGTTTCCAGTTTTGCGTTTATAAAATTTTCACCACACCAATTTTATGTTCAAAATATTTTTGCAACCGGCACAAAATTTGCACACTAAAACACAATTCCATGTTATCCCTATGGGAAGTAAATTTTCCCCTTACATCTTTTTTGAACGTTTAATATTTGTATCTTGCATAAATCTCGTCTTTATTTTTGTACACTAAACCAAAAATGTGTATGAAATAAGAACACGCGTCTTGTTTCGTGTTTAAATTTGATCACAAATTAAGTTTTATGTTCAAAAAAACTTCCTGGAGAACGTTTATTTTGCACGGTAATACGTGAATTCCATGTTATCTCTATAGAAGTGAAATACGTCACTCACAATAATTTTTGTTCGTTTTAATTTTGTTTCCTGCTCAAATTTTGCTCATTATTTTTAGGTAAGATAGAATTTAGTATGAAATAAGAACATGTTTTCCGTTTCTTGTTTAAAATTTGTCCACTAAATTATTTTTCTGATCGTAATATATGCAACTAAATGAATTTTTCGTTGAAACATATTTCTTCGCGATTCTGTTTCTGTGCCATAATAGAATATTCTTATGGAAAATGAATTTAATCTGTACGTTTCAAATCACTAGCTTACATAAATTTTTAACCTTATTTTCCAAAGTAAGCTGAAATCTGGTGTGGAAGAAGATGTTTTAGCATGAAATCTGTTTGTGCTCTTAATGAATGCAATTGAAGGTTTTTTTCCGTAGGAACGTTTCAAGTCACTATCTCGCAAAAATTCTCTTCTTATTTTTTCGAGTAAAATCTGGTATGTGCATGTTTAAAACCTTTTCCGCCATTTTTCTGATCTTATAAATACGTGCGAATTCAAGTTTTCAAATATCGTTCTTCCCCGTCAATTTAAAGAAAGGAAGATCCCTATGTTAAGTTAATGGGATGCTAACGTCAAAGCTCTATAACTTCTAAAATAAGATTTTTTTTGTTTTTAAAAATGTGATTGCAGATAAAGATCTCAATTAATTAAATCAAAATCTCGATTTTCAACAGTATTCGTTCAGTATTTAATGAGTTATGGAAGTTTGAATATTTAACAACAGCAATGCCAGCTAGAAAAATTGAGCTCAGAAGTTAATTAAAACTTATTACTAAGTATTGTATCAAAGTGTTTAATAAGTTTGCATTTTAGAACTTTGTGTAAAGTTCTAAAACCATTTTGTTCTTTTACTATTTTTCAGTTTTGTATGTGTTTTTAAGACTGGCATTGCTGTTGTTAAATATTTCAACTTCCATAACTCATGAAATACTGAACGAATATTATTGAAAATCGAGATATTGATTTATTTGATTGAGATCTTTATCTGCAATCACATTTTTCAAAACAAAAACTTATTTTAGAAGTTATAGAACTTCACGATATCTTCCCATTGACTTAATATAGGGATTTTCCTTAATTTATGGAAACCAGTGTATCTTTTATTATCAATCAACCGATGTTCTCAAAAATCATTGGGCGATTGAGAACTGATTGACAGCTGAATCAGCCGCTTATCAATGTCGTAGTGGAGTCAATCGTTACTAGTGCAGTGCTCGTCAAACGTTAAGCTCGGATCACTAAAATGTTTAAAAAAAAAAGATTGTTAGAGATTAATGAAAGATTTTTTAACATACCTAAGTGATTTAAGGTGTAATTTGGAAAATTCCATACGTTAATCCCCTATAACTTTACGGAATAGGTAAAATAAATAAACTATAAAAGGAGACTTTCGTAGACGTTAAATCATTTCAAAGTTAAACTCCACATTGCCGGTGTGGAGATGATTGTTCAAAGGAAAGTTTAAATGAGTCAAAACGTTGGAGACCTTTTTTGAAGATAAGTAGGATGGTCATATAATCACTGAAGTAGACATGTCATTTGGTATCCACCATTCTATTATCTCGAGGTTATGTGCCGTCCGTGGCTTAGTGGTTAGCCAATACTTCCTAGAGCAGGGGTTCAACCTGCGGCCCGCCTTGAACATTTTTCCGGCCCGCGAGATTCATCACACTTTTACAAAATATATTTATTTTATAATGGCCAAAGTAGTGAAAACCAATGTATTAAAAAAATACATTATTTGTGCATCCATATATTCAAAAATTAACTGTCGAAATTATGAGAAAAAATTAACTTTGATTTTAAAAAAATATTCTTGCGAATATATGACAGATATTGCCTGTTTTATCTATGAGTTTACAGTTATGAGTTCGCAGAATAATTAAATTGTATTCTGCGAACTCATGATGTTTCACTCTTAAGTGACCTCAGTGACGCAGTGACCTCCCTAGCTACGCACAGTTGATTGTTGATAGCAGAGCAGAGCAGACTCTCAGTTTCAAGTAAAAATTTGCTTTTTGGTTTCGTTTTGTGTGCTGTGACTGCAGGATAATTATTTTAATATACCTGTACTTCAACAACATATTTAAAACAACAACAGCCAGGTAATAACTCCTATTAAATTAAAAATGACTTTTAATTTAACAATTAAAAATAGATATATTTAATATCTCTCTTATTTTCAGTATGACTTCAAAGAAAAGAAGAATAGTGGACGAAAATAGAAAGTATAGCGAGGAATGGGAAGAAAAGTACTTCTTCATAGTTCAAAATACAAAATTATTGTGTTTAATTTGCCGAGAGGTCGTTGCTGTATTTAAGGAATATAATGTTAAGAGGCATTACGAAACAAAACATGAAGATTATTTGAAGTTCCATAAAGAAGTGAAACAATCGAAGCTCAAGGAGTTTAAGTCGCAATTCAAGGCTCAACAAAAACTGTTTGGTGCAGCATTACAGCAACCTTCCAATATCGTTAAGGCAAGCTATTCTGTTTCATTTTTGATTGCAAAAAAAATGAAAACATTTTCGGATGGTGAATTTGTGAAAGAATGTTTGGAAGCTGTTGTGAAGGATATTTTGCCTGATAAAAGTAAACTGTTTTCGAACCTAAGCCTATCTCGGCAAACAGTGTGTCGTCGAATTAATGACATTTCAAATGAAATTATCTTAAAACTGCGCGACAGAATTCGAGATTTCAAATATTTTTCCTTGGCATTTGACGAAAGCACAGACACTTCAGACTCAGCTCAGCTTGTAGTGTTCCTTCGTGGAGTAAATGAATCATTTCAAGTAACTGAAGAAATGTTAAATTTGATAAGTTTAAAAGGTACAACAACAGGAGAAGATATTTTCCATGCTGTTGAAAACTGTTTATGCGAAAACAACTTGGATTTGGAAATACTTTCTGGAATATCAACTGATGGAGCACCTGCTATGATAGGTAAAGGAAAGGGAGCTATAAAATTACTAATCGATGAAATAGAATCCAACAACAAAACTAGTAACCGCTCCAAAAGAGAAGATTTAATTATAATCCACTGTTTGATTCATCAACAAAATTTATGTGCCCAAGTATTATCGATGGATCATGTTATGCAAGTAGTTATAAAAACAGTGAATTACATTCGATCACATGCACTTCCGCATCGACAATTTAAGGAGTTTCTGAAAGAATTAGATTCTGAATATAGTGATGTTGTATACTTCAGTCAAGTCAGATGGTTAAGTCGTGGAAGATGTTTACAGCGGTTTTATGAGTTACGAGAAGAAATTGACTTGTTTATGAATGACAAGCAGAGACCTGTACCAAATTAAAGAATTAAGAAATGATGAGTGGTTATTGGATTTATGCTTTTTAGTGGATATTGTCGAAAAACTCAATCAATTAAATATATCATTCCAAGGAAAAGATAACCTTATAATCAATACATTTAATTACATCGAAGCATTTCAGAAGAAATTGTTGTTATTTGAATCGCAATTGAAAAGTAAAAACGCTCACCACTTTCCATTGTTGAAAGAATTTAAGAAATCAAAATGTAACAATTACATCAAATATGCAAAAGAAATAAGAAAACTTACAGCTGCTTTTGAAAGCCGATTCAGTAATTTAGAGTTAGACAAATACAAAAAATTTTTTGAAATATATTCATCTCCCTTTCATGTTGAAATCGAGTCGGCCCCAGAATATCTCCAAATGGAACTGGTTGACTTACAGTGCAATATTGAATTAAAACACATTTTTGAAACATCAGAATCAAAAATAGATTTTTATAACACTTACGTCACAAAAGAGAAATTTTCCAATTTGAGAAATCTGGCACAAAAAGTTGTTAGCGCTTTTGGTTCAACTTACACCTGCGAATCGTTTTTTTCGAAAATGAAATTGACCAAACACAAAACACGCTCAAACATAACGGACGCTAACATGCAACACCAATTACGATGTGCAAATACCCAAATTGAGATCGATTTGCAAAAGCTAAGTGAAAGAATGGAGAAACAAATATCGCACTAGTAAAATAAATATTTTTAATGATTTCATTTTTTTTTATTTCGTTTATATTCATATATTTTTTATATTTCATTTTTAGTGTTATATATTTCTTTACAATGTGCGTTTAGTATCATTATTATTATATTATCTATGTTTACATGTAAGAATAATAGTAAACACAATAACAATAAATCATTATGTTTCAATTTTTCACTCCAAAAAAATGTCTATAGTGGGTCTAAAACTAATATGGGGATATTTAATTTTACATGCGGCCCGCGGAGTTATGATGCATTACCAAAGTGGCCCGCAAGGTCATTTGGGTTGGCCACCCCTGTCCTAGAGCGAACAAGCCCACCAACTTGTTTTTGACGTCACACACACTAGGTTATCGCTGCGTTTGCTCGCTGCTGGTGATTTCCGCACCTCGCTTCATGTAAATGAAGTTGAAAGAGAAATTATTGCCGATGGTTTCAAATCAATCAATTTTTAACGCAGATGCAATTTATCAATCTTAAAATAAAAACAATTATTCGACAAAATGTAAAAAACGGAAAATATATCTGCCGAATTTTGCGCTCAAGTAAAGCAAACGCAGTAAAAATTCAATCGCTGTATTCTTTCTGATAACAATTTCAAAAAAACAATAAAGAACTTTTGGAATATTCTGATGTAGACAGTAGTTATTCAAAATTCCTTTTGTAATAACATTTTCTCACTGAAAACAAATAAATAAAACCTCAGGTGAAACAGAATATTTTTTTCTCGATTTCAAACAAATCAAAATTACAATAGGGTAAAAATTATCAAATCTTACAAGTTTAAGTAATTTTTCATAAATATTTGCATTAAAAAAATTCTGCGCGATAAGGCGTGGATGTTTGTATTGTTTTTCTGTTGAGGTCCCGCCATCCTCACAGACCTTCTACTATGGCGTATAAACAGAAAGACTCCTGTCAGACCTGTGTGGCAAGCTGCTGCTTTAGGGGGTATTTATTTTATGGCAGCAATTCGAAACGTCACTGTTATCAAAACACGTATTCTAGGGCATTCTAGATCATTATTGGAGAACTTTCCAGACAGAACAAATAAAAAATAAATACCCCCTCAAGCAACTGCTTGCCACAGAGGTCTGACAGTTTATATGCCATAGTAGAGGGTCTGAGAAGATGGCAAGACCTCAGCAGAAAAACGACACACACATCCATGCCTTCCCCGGGACTCGAACCCAGTTCCCTTAGATTAGTAGCCAAGCCTCCGGGACTCGGACCCAGTTCCCTTAGATCAGTAGCCAAGCGCGCTAACCACTCGGCCAAGGGAAGGCCTAGAACAGAATACTAACAGCATAATCTTCAGACCACTTTGCAGCCTCAGGAAGGCAGGTATTTGTCTTGATAGTGGTCAGCATGCTTCTCAAGACCAGCTGCTATGAAGGTCGATCTGTTGTATGCGAGTATGAATTTTCCTTACGATTGGACAGCAGACGTGTACTGCCTGAAGACCCACAACAACCCCATAAACTGCATGGGTTTCCATCAATTAAAGGACAACTTGAAAACCCGCTGAATCTACTGTGTGTGAATCGGAAGGCTATGTATATATACATTGTGAGTAAGAATAACAGTCGAAAAACGAAATACCTCTTTTAATTCTGAAAATTATACATAAATGCAAACACCTGTTAAAAAGGTGAAGATACCACCGAAGATGTATGCAGTTAGCATACAGTTTCCTTACAGGAGTCTTGTACAGATAACTTATTTTCGCAACCATTGTAGAGTATTGTTACAGTTAGCATAATCTTCCCATTCCACGATGGTCATGGACAACTGGCATAGAGTTTGCAAACTTTTAGTGGTCTTGTACAGTTCACATAAAATTAGAAATTCTACCAGGGCTTGCTCACAACCGAGAAAAAGGAAAATTGAACAATATTAGTTTCTAACAAATGTTAAAGACAAAAAAAATTATTATTTCTTACTTAAAATTCTCTTAAATGCTTTTCGGCAGACATTGCTTCGCTTATCGCTGGGCTGCATTCACTAAGCAATCACAACAAGGTGCAGGGACGGGGGGGGATGAAAAAGCAGCACCCCACGGTCGTAATCTATAGTTCCCAGGTTTTACTCCCAGTTGGACTAGAGTTGAGATTTGTCTCCGCGAAACTCCTCGCTCTGTTCTCGGTCACTAGGGGCACCGATGGGCTTGGAAAGTCCGCCGTCCATCGGATAGGACGTTAACCCGTGGCTCCTTGTGCGGGAGAGCCATACCCTGTGCACATTAGAGAACACGCTGGATGATTACGACGGTAAGTTGCCATCTGTCACCTAAGAGTTTCCTACAGGGTTTCCTCCTTCAAACCTTTTCTCAGCTCTCAGAGTCCTTGTGACTTTGCGATTTAGCCCACTGTGTGCAAAAAAAATGTCGCTCAGACGTAAAATAACCATTTACATAGTGCCACTTCCAGATTAACCTTCTTCGCCGCTCTACGTCAGAGTTTGATTAGCCACCACCCTCCCACTGGAACGATTAAACTTAATTTAACCTTTACCAACGGATCGACACTATTTTGTTTTCGCTGGTATTATTGGGGTGCTAACAGAATTATTGCCACAGAGCCACAGAGTTATGAATTACAGAATATGTAGCTTATTATCATTAACACTATTTATGCCTTTCTTTTTCCTATGAAAAAGGGGGTGGCTCAGTCGGTAGTGCGGCAGGCTAGTAATCTGTAGTTCCCAGGTTTGACTCCCAGCTAGGTCAGCGTTGAGATTTATCTCTGCAAAATTCTCCGCCTTGCCCACGATCAATAAGGGAACACCGATGGGCTTGGAAAAACCGCCGTCCGTCGTAAAACCGCCTTCGGCCGATGGGACGTTAAGCCATAGCCACGTATGCGGGAGAGCCATAATATCCTGGCTCAGTCGGTAGCGCCCCAGGCCCGTAATCTGTAGTTCCCTGGTTTGACTCCCAGCTAGGTCAGCGCTGAGATTTATCTCCGCAAAATTTCCCGCTCTGCCCATGATCAGTAGGGAACACAGATGAGCTTGAAAAGGACGCCATCCGTCAGATGGGACGTTAAGCCGTGGCTCCATATGCGGAAGAGCCAAAAGACCCTGTGCACGTTAAATAATATGTTGGGTGGCCTTGAAGGGGAGGCTACCATCTGTCTCCAAACAGCTCTTCAAGTTAGTCCCCTCCCCAACTTTCTCTAAGCCTTCGGAGTCCTAGTGACCTGGCCATTTATCCCATTGTGGGTAAAAAAAGTGCAACTCAGAGGTAACTCTCCCCCTCAGGTTAAAAATTACGCCGTCTCTTTTAGGTGTGAAAAAAAAATGTACATATTTCGAGGTATCATATGATCCTTCCTACGTTAAAAATTTCTACACCACTTTTACATATTTTTCAAATTAGGTTAATGATTGTAACTTTCGATGTGAATTCTTTTCGAAGCTTTTATTTCAAAGAGGGATATCACGTTCCTCTCTTCTTTAATTAAAAATTTCAATTTCCACAGAAACGCTCCTGCTCTTTACCCAACAAACTGAACAATGGATTTATCGCGAGAATGCAGAAATTAATTGATGAATTCCTTCTTTCAAATCTATTGGTGGCAATAGTTATTTTGAGCAATTTTCAACCGTTAATGTTACGTCTAAGGGATTTTCAGAGATTTAAACCCGCCCACTCCATTTTGTTTGACCCAACCTGGTATACAGATAAGCTACATTCTTCCTCTGGGTGAAGAAAACTTTCATGCAAAGTTTGGTGTCTCTAGCTATTGGGCAAGTGCTTAAGGAGAGATACATTCAAACTATCATTCTTCTTTATATATTAGATTTTTCGCATTGCAAACAATGCGCACTTGATAACAACGGAAAATAAGAGGTAGTGTTTGTGATTAAACGAAAGCATAATTATATCACTAACTTTAAACTAAAAAATGAGCGGTAACTATGAATTTTCAAAATTTATTTTAAAGTGCATTTAGATATACTTGTAAGATGTACATTAAAAAAGGCCAGAAGGTATTTTGAAACAAAAAAAAAAGGTTTTCTTTTATATTCTGTATAGAACTATATTCTATAAAGAACATGTTATCTTTCATAATTCGTATCCTTATTACTTTTTTATGAATGAAATGTTCTCTTCTTTTAACTACTAGCAAACATTTTTCTTCCTAAAATAATTCAAAAATATGAAATTAATAATAATGCGAAATTAATTAAATTCTTGAACCTTATCCAAAACTGAATTCAACTCTGGAAGAATGATCATCCACTAAAACAATTTTAGGAAAATGTAAATGGTAGCTAGGTAGTCACTGGAAGGAGAGCTATGCACCAATCCCCTGTGATGATGAATAGAACCGGCCAGCACTAGCACCTAATGTCCGACCGCGCCTTCTCGTGGTGCAGACCGTTAGTACCTTTCAAAAGAGATACTCTCTTGTGGAAGTGAACGGAAGGGGAGGGCTGCCAGAGTAATGTGGCCTACTGATCTGGAAAACTATGGCTACTTTTCTTTCTTTTCTACCCTGCAGAGGAGTTGTCAGTCACACAGGTCCTGGTGCTGACCATATAAACCCACTGGACTGGACAGATATATGGCTCTGAGCTTGATTATGGATCCTGATTTTGCTGCACTTGTGGGCTTTTGTGGAGGGAAAATCTTCCGCTGTGTTTTCTGTTTGTTTGTGGGTTGACAGCCCCAAGTGAATATATTCACAGAATATGTTTATCAGCTGGTGGATAATCCTGAGCAGAGATCATCGCAGGCACCTGAACTCTTTGCTTCTACTGGCATCGTCAAACTCTACATTGGAGGAAGTCTTCCAGTGTAGAAGACTTCAGCCTTTAGTGGTGGGGGAACGGGTCTTTGCCCCATGTCTGCGATTAGGGGGCTGTTTGATATTGTCGGCATTCCCTCTCTCAATAAACATAGTTTCTTTAAACATCCTACTAACCATTTTCTCTCCATAGGTAGTTGGAATGTGAGGACTCTGCACAGAGCTTTTTCTCTTGATGTCCTCACACAAGAATTCCACCATTATAATTTAGATATATATCGGCTTGCAAGAGACCTAATGGACAGATAAAGGTCAGATTCTTAAAAATAATCTTAAATTTCTCTTTTCAGGGAGAGGCGACAATAAGCATCACCAAGGCGTGTGTCTGCTTCTCAGGAGACACGCTAGTGATGCTCTTCTAGGATACGAGTGCATTAATGAAAGGTTTCTTACAGCAAAATTTCAAACAAGCGTTAAAGACTTGAATATTATCCGCTGTTATACCCCCACTGAAGATGCCGATGAGGATGAGAAAGATATGTTTTACGGACAACTTCAGGATATTTTGAATTCTGTCAAGAAAGGAGATATTACCCTTGTTCTAGGTGACTTCAGTGCCAAAGTTGGTACTGACTCTGATCTTTGGGGAGGGGTGATAGGCCCTTTTGGTATTGGTAGCTGCAATGGCAATGGGCAACGTCTCCTAGGTAAGTAAACTCAATGGTTTAAGAATAACTAACAGTTATTACAAATACCGCGACATACATAAGTACACATAGGTTTCACCCGATGGGCTGCATAAGAATATGATTGATTATGTATTAATTAACATCAAATGGGCTAGTTCTGTTAGGAATACCAGGTCATATAGGGGAGCTGAAATTCGATCTGACCATTACCTTGTTAAAAGGGACTTGCAGCTTAAACTTAAGAAGTGTTTTGCTAAGGTAAAAAAATTTACCTTTAATACTGAAGCTCTGAAGGACCCAATTATAGCTAAAACTTACCATGATAGGTTACTTAGTCATTATGAGTCATGGTTTGCTTGCCACTGAAGTTGAGGCAGAATGGGACCATTTTAAACAGGTTTTTACGGAAACTCACAGTACTCTTTTAGGAAAAAAGGAGCAGAGGAGACATAATTATTTAAGTGATAAGACAATTGAGCTTATTTCAGAAAGAAGGAACTGCAGGAATGTCCTTAATCAGTACCCTACTAGTCCTAATAGAAAGCATTACAGGGACCTTAATAAATGTGTAAAAGATCAGTTAGCTGCTGATAAGAATCTTTGGCTTGATTGTTTGGCTGACAAAGCCGAGGAAGCAGTTAGACAGCACAACAGCAGAGAGCTGTACCTGATAGTTAATGTTTTATGTGGTAGAAAACGGACATGTATACAGGGATTGAAGGATAAACAAGGTAAGGTTATAGAAGGTGAGGATTCTGTCATGGCTAGGTGGGCTGAGCATTTCAGTGATGTTCTAAAGAATGTGGTTAGTTCTACTCCCATTGTTTGCAATGATGATAGATGCATTGATGGCTTTAATGTTGGCCCTATAACACAATCTGAAGTTATTTTGGCTGTTTCTAAACTTAAACTTCATAAATCCCCAGGGGTAGATGAAATTACTACCGAAATGCTTAGAGCTGGGAATGTTTCGGTTACCACTTGGATGACTGAAATTCTGAATATCTTTTATGATAAAGGCATGGTTCCTAAGGATTTTACCAGAGCTATTGTTATCCCTATTTTCAAAAAAGGTGATCGCAGTTCTTGTGATAACTATAGGGGTATCAGCCTACTCTCTGTTCCAGGTAAAGTTCTTTCCATGATTGTGCTTAATAGAATTAAGAATCTGGTTGACAGGCAATGGCGTGATGAGCAATGTGGATTCAGAAGTGGTAGGGGATATGTGGATCAGATATTTTCACTTAGGCAGATTCTTGAGAAATGTTTAGAGTTTCAGAAACCTTTGGTTGCTAGCTTTGTTGATTTCAAAAAGGCTTTCGACTCTGTTGATCGTCATAATTTGTGGTTCATTGTGAGATCATATGGTATACCAGACAAGTTAGTTAATATAATGAAAGCTCTTTATAATAACACTGATTCATGTGTGAGAGTTGGTAAGGCTTGTAAGTAGTGGAACAGCACTTGGGGCCACTTCCTGCCACTCCCCCTATGACGTCACCGGCCACGTCCCTTCAGATCACGTGATATGACGTCACCACACCTTATTAATAATTCATAATTCATAATTAAAAATTAATTAATCCCCTTTATAAAAAAAACCCTTATCAAAAATACCCTCCCCCTTTATGAAAAAGCCCGTGGCGCTCTCTAGTGTATATGCTGAGTACTATTTTTAAAAAATTACCTCTATTTTAGTCGTAATTTTTCCAATTTTTGACTCCCCCCCTTATTAAAAAAACTCCCTTATCAAAAGTTCCGCCCCCTTTATTAAATCACCCCTTTATTAAAATTCCCTCCCCTTTATTAAAAAACCCCTAATCAAAAGTTCTCTCCCCCTTTATTAAACTACCCACTCACCGATCACAAACTCCCTTGGTATCCACGTTCATCTTAAATTTTCCAAGTCCAACTAAACTTTGGGTGGCAACGATCAGAATGGCTAATGCAATCCTCTAAATAATTACAAAGTCCCAATTTTTTAATCCCCCTTCATTAAAAAAAACCCCTTGTCAAAACTGTCCCCTGGTTAAACCACCTGTATTTTAAACCCTCTCTCTAAAGACCCCCTGGTTGACCTATATTTTTTAAGCCCCCACCTCTTTGAAGACCCCCCCTGGTTGACCCATCACGTGGTAAATCAGTTTTCTCTATGCGTATTTAATCTAATTGTGGTGTCATCCGACGTCTAAACTATTTTTAGTACATCTCCTGTATTTAAAAAAAATTCCTTCCTTTCGCAGTGATTTGAACCCGCTACCTTGGTGTCAATAGCTGGCGTCATCTAGTGTATACTTTAGCATGAATATACTTAAACATGAATATACTTTGCATAAGATCAGAGAAACATTCTCGTACATACACAATCATTCATAAACAGACAGCTGTTGTCTTCCGTTTACTCGAATCAGATAGTCAACATAGTTCTCACTAGATGGCGCTGGTAAAATGCCCAAAACGCAGAAATTCGCTTTTTTTTCCCGTTTTTTTAACTGTTTCATGGTTCATCTTCCTTTGAAATTTCTATCTTTTGTGCTCGTAAGAATAGTATATAGAAATTAAGCTGTAGATACAAGAAGGAGACACGTTTTATGTTTCAATGAGTTCACAGGGATGTTTTTGTCAATATTCTTCTCAAGTAACTGTTTGATTCACATACAGCTGAAATGTAATATTCACATGCTTACACAAAAAGTGAATGTTGCAGACTTGCATCTTCACTAGAAATGAACGTTGTTGTAAGAAATTGTAACATTAACGCCCTAATACTTAAAAAAAAATGAATGGTTAAACTATTGTTACTTGTATTCTTGCTGGCACAGGGCGCCCTCTGTTGGCCAGATCTGTCTGTTTCGAATGCTTACGTTACGTTTTCCTTTAATGTGTGAATGCTTGGTAGGGTGCATTTCTTTAGCTTCTCTATCATTTCTCCTTTCATTTTCAATCTTATCTTTCTTTCTTTCTTTCTGAAATGTGATGATTGAGTTTCTCTGAATATTTGAAGTATGAAAGACTTTATGCGTTAGGTCCTGTAAATGGTTGAAACACAAAGTATGTTCTGTCAGTTATGGGACTCCTCAGAATCGAGAAACATTATGCTTATGGAATTTACTGGAGTAATGGTACTTTCTATAGGTAGCCTTATTTCAGATTTCCAAACAAGTGAAACACCATATCTTTGTCGAAAAACTTGTGTTTGCAGCGAAATATAGCCACCTTCACCCACACTTATGCGCTTATTCCAACGTACTGGGGGACTGTAGAACAAGGAACTCTGAAAAGAGCATGAGATATCGCCTTGTCTTCCGCTCGAATCATATTTAATGCAGTCAACATTGACTTATTGTGAAAGAATGACTGTTCGTGCTATTGAAACAGACAAACTTTCCTTTTCATATGTTAGGAAATGGAAGGTTCGTGCATCTATTGATTGCATGTAAGAGTGAGTTCGAAATAAGTGTATCTTTAAATATGGCTTTAAGCAATTATTTGTCTTAACGGTTACCTTTCATACGACATAGGTACTCAGCAACACTCATGTCTTACCATGGATTCTCTAGGTTTCTTAGATCAGAAGTAACTAACCTACTGTCTATGGGATAGATGTTGGCTATCATAACTTATAGCTGTATCGGGGGTAATGTACTGAATAGGCTATTGCGAGATTTTCAACGCAAAGATATATGGAAAAATAATAATCTGATGATGGTTGCGATTTATCTACTTTGGTCGTTTGGTTTATTAGAAAGTAAATATACCTAGGTGGAAGATGTATCAGTGTTTGAGCTTTAATTATCTTGTGAGATGTGTGATAGTGGTATTGCATGTGAGAAAGCAAAGAATACATAATGAGAGGTTTACGAATCTGTGAAGAAACATGCATCTGAAGAATTAGTTTATCTCTAAGATTGTATGACAGTGAAGCTTTAATAAGGAAACTGGTAATCGTGTTGTCTTTCATTCTAAATGCTTACACAACATATGAACCAGATAGGTAGTTTGTCGGTGCAATGATGAGTCATTAACGTCTGATGCGTAGTATCTTTTGTAGATAGACACTTTGATTAACGAATGTCAGAAAAAAAGAAAGTCCTTGATTGAATGTGTAAAACATCCCTTGTGATCTCCTGACAGAATTAGTCATCTACAGCAGAATTAACTCAGAAGATTGTGTGGAGAATTAAACTTTACAGAGGCCTATTCATCTTTGATAGTTAAATGAATCATTTCTCAAGCATCGAGGTTTCTCAATTTATGATAGTATAGAGAAAACAGGTGTGGAAGTCAATCCCTGTCTATATTAATGTTGTCAACCCTCAAGCTCAGTATATTACGTTTCACATATTTTTATCAATCAGATCAGTCCATTCACGGTTTTAATGACTTTTTAGTTCAAATCTTTATTTTCTATGGGAAATGCATTAACCAGGTTTGTTTTTTAGCAAAGTGCATGGTCATATCGCTACTATGAGAAAGATCGCCCCCTGCGCCATTTTTTGCATCGAAATCTCCAGCGAAAATACACGATGTTCCACAGAAACGGTGCATTATCGTGGTTGGAAAAAAATAAAAATTGAAACTTAAGTGATAACTCCCCCGAATGTCATTTGAAAATTCATGGATGTTAACACTATCATCTAACAAAGGACGCAGGGAATAATGCTAAAGATTTCGCATTACTTCATATCACACTGGGATTTTTACACATTTTGCGAAACTCGTATTAAGTTTTTCCATTTTTTACACTGAATTATACGTCACACATTTCTTATGACATTAACAATTTTCTGAATGTTCCCTTTCTAATGTACGAGGTCAAACCATATTCTCCCTGTAACCATATTTTCTTTAATTGGCATGAACAGTATAAGACGACCTTGTAAAATCAGCTGACCGCTTGGAGTTTCAAAAACTGCGCTGTACTTAACCCCCTAAAAGATCCGATGTGTCATTTCAGCAGATCACGTGACAATGATGGTAGAAGGTTTTGTAACAGAGTCGAAACAGGAGAGAAGGGATTTTTCACGCTCTTAGTTTGTAAAGACATTTTTCTGTCGCTTCTTGTACGTTCTACGTGAGAACATCAGCATAAGTACAGAATTTTCAGGCCCGATCAGAACATATATACCAGAGCATAGTTAGGCGGGTTCGTTGAAGTATTTGCTAAATTTTAACTATCAGTCCAGTTGAATTTCAGTGGATTAGCTCAGGTAAGTTGAGAGGGTACGATCGAGTGAGACTTATGTATTATTTTTATAGTAGGTTAGTGTATTTGATTAGTACCCCCTACTCCATTGACATGCATTCATGTTGGAACTAAAGTTTTTTACGCAAACGGAAACGCAAGGGTAACTGCTACGAACTTTTAGCATTCTTACTTTCTATACCATTCTGCCTCGTACAAAATTTCTTACCCGATGAAAGACAGCTGCCCTTGCAAAGCGTGTACTAACGCCGCAACGCGAATTTCCTCAGGTTGGTGAGTCATACGTTCGCGCGCAAACGGTGGAAGAGACGATTTTTAAACACTGTTTCAGCTGATTTTTCTTCAGCCGAAGAAATTGTTATCTTGCTGTGTAGCGTTACTTCTTAGGAAAGAGTTTGCATCATGTACTGAGGATTAGGAATAAAACCATGTCACGTAACGGTGGAGAGTAATTAATTGAGACATGGCAGATTTAACGTAAAACCACTTTCCAAAACAAGTTCTGACGCGGAAAGTGCAGATATCTCACGTCATCAATCCGATGGAGACAATAAGAGAAGCTCAACTCTTAGAGGTTTAGGGGCTCGAAGGGAAATTCTTCCGAAGGGGTAAACAAATACCTGACCTATCATAAAGGTTGTGTTGTGTTGTTTTACCTCTGAGCGGCATTTTTTGCACACCATGGGCTAAATGGCCAGGTCACATGGACCCCGAAGGCTCAGAGAAGGCTGGGGGAGGGGACCCACTGGAACAGCTGTTGGGAGACAGATGGTAGCCTCCCGTCAAAGCCATCCAGTGTGTTCTTTAACGTGCACAGGGTATGGCTCTCCCGCACACGGGGCCACGGCTTAACGTCCCATCCGACGGACGGCGGCCTTTCCAAGCCCATCGGTGTCCCTTACTGACCGTGGGCAGGGCGGGGAATTTTGCGGAGATAAATCTCCACGCTGACCCAGCTGGGACTCGAACCTGGGAACTACAGATTACGAGCCTGGCACGCTACCGACTGAGCCACCCCCGCCCCTATCATAAAGGGGATGTTTCGATAAGAGAAAACATTGTTTCCATCTCCTGTGATTTCCTGATACGAAAGCAATTGAAATGAGGTAGACAATATGGGTTTAGTCAGATGGGGTGTTTTTAAATCAGATTTTTCCGCCGTTTTCCTTTTATTAATTTTTTTATTTTTACCCAATAGCATTTTTTCATTTCATTTTCTGCGGGACAGTCTTTTAAAACAGTTACTGTGGGATAGTCCTTATTCTAGTGAAGGTCGAATTCGCAAAATATGGGACCTTGTTCAAGGATTGCATCAGCCATTCTGTGAGGGGTTGCCACCGAAAGTTTAGTTTTGTAATTATTTAGAGGATTGCATCAGCCATTCAGTGAGGGGTTGCCACCGAAAGTTTAGTTTTGCAATTATTTTGAGGATTGCATCAGTCATTCTGATCGTTGCCACCCAAAGTTTAGTTAGTTGGACTTGTAAAATTTCAGATGAACGTAGATAGCATGGGAGTTTGTGATCGGGGGAGTTTAATAAAGGGGGTGGAACTTTTCATAAAGGTGAATCAAAAATTAGGAATAATTTCGGCTAAAATCTTGCTAAAGTATGCACTAGATGACGCCAGCTATTGACACCAAGGTAGCGGGTTCAAATCACTGCGACAGGAAGGAATTTTCTTTTAAATACAGGAGATGTACTAAAAATAGTTCAGACGTTGGATGACTCCACAATTAGATTAAATACGCATAGAGAAAACTGATTTACCACGTGATGGGTCAACCAGGGGGGTCTTTAAAGAGGTGAGGGATTAAAAAATATAGGTCAACCAGGGGGTCTTTAGAGAGAGGGTTTAAAATACAGGTGGGGCAACCAGGGGGCAGTTTTGATAAGGGTTTTTTTAATGAAGGGGGATTAAAAAATTGGGACTTTGCAATTATTTAGAGGATTGCATCAGCCATTCTGATCGTTGCCACCCAAAAGGCATATCTCATAAAGGGGGAGGGAACTTTCGATAAGGGTTTTTTATAATGGGGATTAATTAATTTTTAATTATGAATTATGAATTATTAATAAGGTGTGGTGACGTCATATCACGTGATCTGAAGGGGCGTGGCCGGTGACCTCATAGGGGCGTGGCCGGAAGTGGCCCCAAGTGCTGTTCCACTACTCTTCTAGCAATTGGTTTAGCATTGCTTCTGGTGTTCGACAAGGGTGCATTTTGTCTCCTTTTCTCTTTAGTTTGGTTATTGATTATGTTATGCGAAATTCACTTCAAGGGAAAGATTTTTGCCTTCAATGCGCTGGAGATACGAAAATTTCTGATTAAGATTGTGCTGATGATTTAGCCCTTTTGGCAAATGATGTTAATGAGATGAACTCTTTCATTCGAGCTGTTGATGAGACTGATAGTAGAGTAGGTTTGGTTACAAACAGAGATAAAACTAAAATGATTAAAATTGGTAGACATTCTGTGGTTCAGTTAATCTGAATGGCAGCACTCTTCAGAAGGTATTTCAGTTATCCTATCTTGGGAAGCTATGTAACAAAAATTGCTGGTAAGAAAAAGTAAAGTGGTAAGTTGAAGCTGGGTAAATTATCCTATCTTGGGAGCTATGTAACAAATACTGGTGATGTGCGGCATGAGATTAACAGACGAATAGGCATTGCTGCTGGAACTTTTAATAATCTGTGGAGAATGTCGAGAAATAGACATATACACCTAAAGATTAAAATTAGACTGTATAATAATTTGGTTCTCTCTAGGGTTAGTTATGGTAGTGAAACTTGGATGTTTTGCAAACAAGATAACAGGAAACTAGATGCTTTTGATTCTAGATGTTTATGCAGTATCTTGGGCATTAGGTGGTTCATCTTTATAAGTAATGTTGAGGTTAGGCAAAGGAGTTGGCAACCTCCTTTAAGCAG
This sequence comes from Ryuthela nishihirai, assembly GCA_038380435.1. Taxonomy (NCBI): domain Eukaryota; kingdom Metazoa; phylum Arthropoda; class Arachnida; order Araneae; family Heptathelidae; genus Ryuthela; species Ryuthela nishihirai. The sequence goes on along the minus strand of JAWZYU010000029.1, from coordinate 61,284,051 downwards.
CATATTGTGCAGAGAGAGACTCCATTGGTTTGCTCATGTTACCTGTAGAGATAATCACAGATTAGCGGTCTAAAGGCGTCAAAAAGAGGGGAAGACCTAGGATGCGGTGGGTAGACAGTGTCAAACAGGACCTTGTTAGAATTGGTGTGCAGTGGCCGGATAACGATCTCAATCAATCCTGTCTAAATATCGATTTTCAAAAATATTCCTTTAGTATTTAAAGAGTTATGGAAGTTTGAACGTTTAACAACAGCAATGTTATACAAAATTCACACAAAAATACTGATATCACCACATACTCCCGCCGTTTTACCATTCGTCCGCCATCTTGGTTTTCGCCTTTTGAATCCTAACGTCACATGCCACCCTGGTTGGCCCACCCAACGCGAAGTAAACAACTCTAAAGGTGTCAGAATTTTCCATTCGAAATTAAACTTACCTAATTGTGGCGCCATCTAGTGTTTAGCGCCCGTACTATATATTTAGAGCAGTATAAAAATAAAATAAATACCCCCTCAAGCAGCTGCTTGCCACAGAGGTCTGACTTTGGGTTGGGTTGTTTTACCTCTGAGCGGCACTTTTTTGCACACCATGGGCTAAATGGCCAGGTCACATGAACCCCGAAGGCTCAGAGAAGGTTGGGGGAGGGGACCCACTGGAACAGCTGTTAGGAAACAGATGGTAGCCTCCCGTCAAGGCCATCCAGCGTGTTCTTTAACGTGCACAGGGTATGGCTCTCCCGCACACGGAGCCACGGCTTAACGTCCCATCCGACGGACGGCGCCTTTCCAAGCCCATCGGTGTCCCCTACTGACCGTGGCGTGGGCAGAGCGGGGAATTTTGCGGAGATAAATCTCAACGCTGACTCAACTGGGACTCGAACCTGGGAACTACAGATTACGAGCCTGGCGCGCTACCGACTGAGCCATCCCCGCCCCTCAGAGGTCTGACAGGAGCCTGTCAGTTTATATGCCACAGTAGGAAATCTGAGAGGATGGCAGGACCTCAGCAGAAAAACGACACACACACATCCATGCCTAATCCGGGGCTCGAACCCAGGTCCCTTAGACCAGTAGCCAAGCGTGCTAACCACTCGGCCACTGAACCCAGGTCCCTTAGACCAGTAGCCAAGCTTGCTAACCACTCGGCCACTGAACCCAGGTCCCTTAGACCAGTAGCCAAGCGTGCTAACCACTCGGCCACGGGTACTGTTATTCAAAAAAAAATGTTTTCCGACGACACGGCTCGTTCCAAGGCCGTTCACGTTAAGCAACGCCTTACGCCATGGGTAGTTTCTTACTTAAAATGCTTAGATGTGTCTCAAGTGGAGATAAGTTCTCTTCATAAAAAAAGTCTAGGAAGTCTATATTTCCTCTTTATTAACTCACGAGTTTTATATTGCATGTATTTATTTTTTACTAACGTACGATATTTTTATTTTTATAACCTACGATATTTTTATTTCTTTATAACCTACGAATTTCTGATTACTTTATAACCTACGAATTTTTTATTTCTTTATAACTCGCGAACCTACTAATTTTTTATTTCTTTATAAGTTAACTCGCGAATTTTCCTCATAAATTATCTTACTTATTTTTTTCTATTCCTTATTAATTAAAACTTATCCAAAGTAACGCCCTCCTTTATTAATATGCTCCACTCTTAATTAAAACGCTTATCAAAAGTCGACCCATCATTAAAAACCCTTATTAATATACGTCCCATTTATTAAACACTTATCAAAGGTTCTGCCTCCCTTTCCCTTTGGCGGACATCTATGATGGCCAACTTATAATTTCCTTATTCATTAAAACCCCCCTGTATCAAAAGTTCCGTCTATCTTTCATCAATCGTTTATCAAAAGTTCAACTTCCCTTGGGTGTTGCACATTCTAACCATGTCACAGAAAATGGCACAATTCTGGAATGTATGATGCAATGACCATGTCCAGACTTGTAAACCCCAGAATAATTCCATCCTTCTCAGAATGGTTGATGCAATCCTCAAAATAGGGGCGGGGGTGGCTCAGTCAGTAGCGCGTCAGGCTCGTAATCTGTAGTTCCCAGGTTCGAGTCCCAGCTGGGTCAGCGTTGAGATTTATCTCCGCAAAATTCCTCGCCCTGCCCACGGTCAGTAGGGGACACCAATGGGCTTGGAAAGACCGCCGTCCGTCGGAGGGGATGTTAAGCCGTGGCCCCGTGTGTGGGAGAGCCATACCCTGTGGACGTTAAAGAACACGCTGGATGGTCTTGACGGGAGGCTACCATCTGTCTCCCAACAGCTGTTCCAGTGGGTGCCCTCCCCATACCTTCTCTGAGCCTTCGGGGTCCATGTGACCTGGCCATTTAGCCCATAGTGTGCAAAAAAAGTGCCGCTCAGAGGTAAAACAACCCAACCCAAAAATCCTCAAAATAGTTGCAAACTCCAGCTAAACTTTCGGTGGCATCCTCTCTCAGAATCGGTGATGCAATCCTCAAAATAATTGCAAAGTCCAACTAAACTTTCGGTGGCAACGTTCAGGGCATTCCCTTCATCCCTTTGGCGGGTATCTCCGATGTCCAACCTATAAACTCCTTATTCATTAAAAAGTCTTCTCAATCCCCCTTTATTAAAAAAAACCCTCATTAAATAAAACTCTAAGTAAAAGTTCCGCCCCCTCACCCCCTGCAGCCATCTTGAATGGTCACCCCTTCTCGAGATTTCCAATGATGGTCATCTCGGATCACGTCACCCACCAAGCTGTCGACGCCACCTTTCTTTCCGTATCAGACGTGATGTTTTACAATATGTTTTGTAAAAATCACTTACACCCTTGGCCGTTATTTTCGAGCCCATTTCGAAATTTTTATAAGTCCAGAGACGTTACCCGTTGACAGTATTGTGACCAAACACCCATTGTCAACCCCCCCCCCCCCCTACTTCAACTCCCTTTATTACACACCATCACAGGAGATAGGATATGGAAACAGTGTTTTGGAAACAATTTTCCATCCTCTTATCGGAACATCTTTCTTCCCTTTATGATAGGTCATTTATTTTGTAAAAAACAATGTACCCCATGGAAGAAGAAGAACCATTTTGAAATTTCTCTTGGCGCCCCTCAACCTCCAAGTGTTGCACCTCTCTTATTAAAACTAGTCTCCATAGGGTTGAAGGATGATGCCGTCAGATATTTGCATTCATACATATTCTGCACCACACTTTCAGCGTCAGGAGTTGTTTTGGAACAATGAAGTGGTTTTACGTTAAATCTTTATTTCTGCCGCGCCCCAATTTATTACTCTACGTATTTTCATGTTATACTAAACCAATTCAAAAAACACACGAATCACAGATAAAAATTCCCTCTTCCTTAGAAATTTCAATCACCTCCCAATTTATTAACTTATTTTCCTTTACTAAGTCACTTCAAAGACATCGTGATTGCAAAAGAATAACTTTTTTAATTTCCGTATATCCGTTAAGCGACTGGGTCACAAGTTCAAAACTTTTTTTATTCCTAATACTTATTACCGCTGTATCCTCAGTACATGATTCACTTATGCAAAATATTACTCTTTTCTAGGAAGTAATGTTACCCAGTAACAGTCGATAACAAATATTATTTCTTCCTCGGAAGAAAAATTAGCTCATTATTTGGAAGTAAGATATCATTTCTTAAAAAATCTGCATTTATAAACGTTCTCGCAGTTTTTAAAAATAGTCTTTTCCTCCTTTTACTGGTGAACGTGTGGTTACAAGACCAATGACTCATCACGTTGATGAAATTTTATTTTGCGTTGCGACCCCTCATTAGTACACGTGTGTTCGTTAAGCTTTACAAAGTCAGTTGTCTTTCATCGGATAAAAAATAATTCCGTAAAAAGTTTTTGTACGCGGTTGAGTTTTATAGAAAGCAACCAATGGTAAAAGTAGAAAAGAATTCATACGTTGTGGGTACCCTTGCGTTGCGTAAAACATCTATCTTTAATTCAGCACCCAAACACAACTAAAGTGTATGTTAATGGAGGTCTGATGAAATTTCTTCCTATTTTCGCGAATGGCTGGATCAGCGAAGGATTGCCGCACCCACACAAGTACCAAACTATTTTAAGACAGATTTCAGTCTTTAGGTGTATATGCTTGTGTTTCCCCAGTGACCTAAGATCCTTAAAAGTCCCAGCAGCAATCCATATTCTACTGTATATCTGATGCCACTCATCATTGCTATCTGTTACGCACCGTCCAAAACAATCAAGTAAAAAGGTATTAATATAGTATCTCCATGCCCAATTGTCATCACTTAACGTTCTCTCGGCTTGCCACCAAACCTGAACTATTACCATTCTCATCAGCAGCCCCCTCCCTCAGATGGGACGTCAAGTCCTGGCTTCCTATGCAGGAGAGCCATATCCTATACACGTAAGTCATGGCTTCCTGTGCAGGAGAGCCATACCCTATACACGTAAGTCCTGGCTTCCTGTGCAGGAGAGCCATACCCTATACCATGACGTAAGTCATGGCTTCTTGTGCAGGAGAGCCATACCCTATACACGTAAGTCATGTCTTCCTGTGCAGGAGAGCCATACCCTATACGCGTAAGTCATGGCTCCTGTGCAGGAGAGCCATACCCTATATACGTAAGTCACGGCTTCCTGTGCATACCCTATACACGTAAGTCATGTCTTCCTGTGCAGGAGAGCCATACCCTATACACGTAAGTCATGGCTTCCTGTGCAGGAGAGCCATACCCTATACCATGACGTAAGTCATGGCTTCTTGTGCAGGAGAGCCATACCCTATACACGTAAGTCATGTCTTCCTGTGCAGGAGAGCCATACCCTATACGCGTAAGTCATGGCTCCTGTGCAGGAGAGCCATACCCTATATACGTAAGTCACGGCTTCCTGTGCATACCCTATACACGTAAGTCATGTCTTCCTGTGCAGGAGAGCCATACCCTATACACGTAAGTCATGGCTTCCTGTGCAGGAGAGCCATACCCTATACACGTTAAAGAACACGCTGCATTGCCATGACGAGAGGTTACCATATGTCTCCTAATAAGTGTTCAGTGGGTCTCCTTCGCTCAACCTTCTCTGAGCCTTTGGGGTCCTTGTAACCTGGTCATTTAGCCCATTGTGTGGAAAAAAGTGGCGCTCAGAGGTAAAGCAACCCAACTCATCAACAGCCGTAATGAAAGAGTTCACCCCATCAGCATCATTTGTTGAAAGGACCAAATTATCATCGTAGTGTAAAGGCACAAATTTACAATCCCTAGACCAGCGATTCCCAGATCGTAGTACACGTACCTTCTGCCAGTGGTACACGAGTTTAGCGAAATCATTCATTTGCACACGGATTTTCACAACAATGTCGCATGATAAATGCAAGAAAATAAATAATTTTTGAATACTACCTATTTTGTTCATGTACAGAAAACTCTTGATAATCAAGATACAGATAATCCGGATTGACGGACGGACGAACGTCATTACTCAAAGCGCTCAACAACTCTGTTTCGTTTGGAGTGTTCAGTGTTGTTGTTGACTCTGTGACAGACAAGGGATATTTTGCTTATAACGTATGATTTGTGTCCTGTTATTTAATTAAGTTGAAGTATTTGATTTAATTATGAGTCCTAAGCAGGAAAAAAGTGCTATAAACATGCTACTTAACAACCGTTAAAATGGGGCGGGGGTGGCTCAGTTGGTAGTGCGCCAGGCTCGTAATCTGTAGTTCCCAGGTTCGAGTCCCAACTGGGTCAGCGTTGAGATTTATCTCCGCAAAATTTCCCCGCCCTGCCCACGGTCAGTAGGGGACACCGATGGGCTTGGAAATGCCGTCGCCCGTCGGATGGGACGTTAAGCCGTGGTTCCGTGTGCGGGAGAGCCATACCCTGTGCACGTTAAAGAACATGCTGGATGGCCTTGACGGGAGGCTACCATCTGTCTCCCAGCAGCTGTTACAGTGGGTCCCTTCCCCCAACCTTCTCTGAGCCTTCGGGGTCCTTGTGGCCTGGCCATTTAGCCCATGGTGTGCAAAAAAGTGCCGCTCAGAGGTAAAACAATCCAATCCAATCTGACTATCGTTAACAAGTTAAAAATGATAGAACAACTTTAGAAAGGAGATTCTGAAATAAAAGTTGCTTAAGAATTTGGTATAGATCTCAGATTTGAGTGCTATTATTTCTGAACGGCCTTTGAATACTTTTAAGTCATCTGTTGATGAATGAATGTGGTGCCTTTTTTATCTTTAAATAAAGACTCACAAATACAAAATCTGTTTTATTTTATTTTTTTTAGATAAAAGCTCGAATCTTATTTTAGATATAAACTCCATGGATTTCCATTGCAGTATAATAGTTTGGTTCTTTCTAGGGTTAGTTATGGTAGTGAAACTTGGACGCTGTGTAAACAAGATAACAGGAAACTAGATGCTTTTGATTCTAGATGCTTACGCAGTATCTTGGGTATTAGGTGATTTAACTTTGTAACTAATGATGAGGTTAGGGAAAGAAGTCTGCAACCTCCTTTAAGCAGCATATTGTGCAGAGAGAGACTCCTCTGGTTTGGCCATGTTGCCCGTATGGATAATTATAGATTGGCGAATAGGGTTATGAACAGTGTTCCTAGAGGCCTCAGAAGGAGGGGGAGACCTAGGATGCGGTGGGCAGACAATGTCAAACAGGACCTTGTTAGAATTGGTGTGCAGTGGCCGGATGCAGCAGATGTAGCTCAGGACAGATATGCTTGGAGAATTAAACTGCGTGGTCTGGTTGGACCTCCGTAGCCCATGGCTGCTTGATGATGATGATGATGATGATGACATCCCCTCCTCCACCCGTGTCTGAAGTCTTTAAAATAATTTCTGAAATATACCTTTAAGATTCACAGGTTTAATAATTTTGTTTCGCTTCCAATACCCTTACTAGGATTCTCAAGGAAACTGGCCGAGTGGGGGAACGTAGCCTGATACTGTGTCTCCTAACAGATGTCAAGTGCATAGCCTTTTCCCTAGCCTTCTCTGAGCCCTGGAGTCTTTGTGGCCAGAACATTTAATCCGTTGTGTTGGAAAAAAATGGCGCTTTTTAAACAAGTAAACAACGTAAATAGTAAATAGGTAAGGGAAGTTTTAAAGAAGCAAAACAACCGAGCCCAACTAAAAGGTTCTGCTTAATTTTCATTAGTTTGAAAAGTGCAACAAGAAGAGGTTTATTTAAACTTCAGGCAAATTTCTATATCAAAATCATTTTGAAATTTATAATCCATAGTAGTATATTTCAAACGTAGTACTAGGATGATTCATAAATCTGTGCTTTCTATCGTCTACCTGAGAAATGTTTGTTAGAATGCAAATACCGAACTTTACTCAGCGAAATATAAACTATCATTCTCATTAGTTTATAGCCATCTGTCAGCAAGTTGTTTGATTCCTTTTCGGTAGCACTTGATCCTTAGTGGTGAAGAACTCCAGATATCCGTTGTCGACTTCCTGAAATGTTTGGAACCCTCTACCACGAAGAAAAAGAGCCATGGAAAGTGCAAGGCCGAACTATACGCAGGGTGAGGAGGAGCTCAAATGTCAAGTTCTCGAAGTTTTTCTTTGGTCGGAAGTGAGGTGGGCGGTTTTACGCTGTCTTGTTGGAGGAACAGCTGTTGCCTGTTTATGAATTCTGGGTAGTATTAAAGCATCAGAGGGTGCATGTGCTCTAGTTGTGCTGAGTAAAAGGTCGGCATTGATGGAACGTCCAACGGGAGTCAGTTCGAAGTGCAGTAGACCTTTAAAATTCCATCAAACACGCAATATTGTTTGTTTTAACTCGTCCGCTCTTTGGGAGGAAATGTCTGTTGGCTTGGGTCAATCCAATGCTTTTGGGTGTTCGGATTGTTGAAAAAGATCCATTTTTCATCGTACGTAACAATTCGTTTAATGAAACGGTGATTGCATGGATTAACGAAGAGTTTCCTGCAGACTTCGATAAGATGGTTTGCTTGTTCAGTGTCAGTTCATTTGGAACACTTCGACAATTGCTGGCTACCTTACAGATGCGTTGTAAATGCCGCACTATAGTTGCTTATGAGCAACCAAGTATTTTCGAGGCTCGTATCACCACCTTTGAACTTCTTGAACCAAGCTTGAGCAGCGCAAATGGAAACTACCCCATCACCTTCCACTTCGGATATTTCTGGGTCCTCTTCAGAAGCTTTTTGATCTTTGTTTTCAGTAATGACGTAAAATTGCACGAATTTCAATACTTAATTCATTCATTGTGCAACGTTTCTAAAGATGGGAAAACTCAGATACGTATAACAGTTAGGGACTGACGCAGTGGATTTTTCCTTAGAATATTAAGAGAATACTTTCAGAATATAATACTTTCAGAATACTTAGAATATTTTCAGAATATGCAAATAAGCCAGCTTTGGTTCGGAATCGAATTTGCAAAGGCGGACATGGACTCGGCCATAATTTAAATTTCTAGTTTACCTTGTAAGTGTAAAAAAGGAATACGGAGAAAAAAAGTAAAACGGTTTCTTTTGATTTTAACTTTAAACATTTTATCAGCCTTTGATAATAATTGAAATTTTATACCATTTAACTTTTGATTTTTTTAAGCGTTTTCTCTTGAATGATAGACTTTTTACGTTTATAATGATACTCAATATATAATGATGACTCAATTTATAATGATAGTCAATTTCACTCTAACATTTTCCGTTTCTACGAATTACTTCTAGTATTTTTCTATACAAATGTTATTAAGATTTTCATTTCGTCATCAAATACTGATTTAAAGTTTGCGATAATTTAAAATAAATAGATTTTAAAAAATGACTAACTGCAGACATCTCTATTTATATATTTCACGATGTCCCCTCAGATCTCCTACTGTGGCATATAAACTGAAGGCTCCTGTCAGACCTCTGTGGCAAGCAGCTGCTTGAGGGAGTATTTATTTTATTTATAAAATAAGGAATTTGTTTTTTTTCCCAAATTGGATCGGACACCTTGATAATCAGTAATTTTCGAAATGTTTCGGACGCGGAGTGGAAAATTGGAACCCGAATGTTAGGATTCGCATTTTTTACCCCGAATATTTTAACAATTTTAGTTTCAACTGTTAGAGGTAGTGCTGTAAACCCCCCTTTTGTATTAGGACGGTCCAACACTTTTTGACCGTGATTAGTCTTCTCTGCCAAGTCTAAGGCAGCCCCTTACCACAAGGTTCAAAGTAACTGACATTCAACACATGGAAAACGGAGATAATTCGTATTTAGCAATTAAACACAACATTTATTATCAAATTATTGTTTTTGACATTTTGCTCATACAATTCCTCCCATCTTTGGAGTAGTTTCCAAATATGCAGCCCTTTTAATCAAGGGTAACCTTTATAGTGGTGAAGACTAAAATGTTCATCAAAGTCCATAATAAAAACGTGAGCCACTAGCTCTAAAAGTCCTTACAGTCCATGGTAACTATTTGGGGCCCCGTGGCGGCGGCTGGTAGAAACGCATACATGTGGAATAAAACGCAGATTTAATTGTGAAAATGACCTCTACCTTCTTTCATGCTGCCGTTGCTGAACTATCGTCTTTAAGCCGTTTGGCCGGTGATTAAGGCATTGTAGAATTGTACACTATCTGCAGAAGTGGGCGGGGGTGGCTCAGTCGGTAGCGCGCCAGGCTCGTAATCTGTAGTTCCCAGGTTCGAGTCCCAGCTGGGGCAGCGTTGAGATTTATCTCCGCAAAAATCCCCGCCCTGCCCACGGTCAGTAGGGGACAACGATGGGCTTGGAAAGGCCGCCGTCCGTCGGATGGGACGTTAAGCCTTGGCCCCGTGTGCGGGAGAGCTATACCCTGTGCACGTTAAAGAACACGCTGGATGGCCTTGACGGGAGGCTACCATCTGTCTCCCAACAGCTGTTCCAGTGGGTCCCCTCCCCCAACCTTCTCTGAGCCTTCGGGGTCCATGTGGCCTGGCCATTTAGCCCATGGTGTGCAAAAAAGTGCCGCTCAGAGGTAAAACAACCCAACCCAATCTGAGAACCAAAACTGACCCAACCCAATCTGAATGCAGAAGTTGATTATTGCCTCTCAGAGTTCAGACAAGACGAAAGAGGAACGCACGTCCTCGCCGCTGAGAGTTCCGACCAGAAGAAGGAAGAAACGCACGACCTTTTCCAAACAGTTCTTGTGGCCGAGTGGTTAGCACGCTTGGCTACTGATCTAAGGGACCTGGGTTCGAGCCCCGGATTAGATATGGATGTGTGTGTGTGTGTGTGTGTCGTTTTTCTGCTGAGGTCCTGCCGTCCTCTCAGATCTCCTACTGTGGCATATAAACTGACAGGCTCCTGTCAGACCTCTGTGGTTAGCAGCTGCTTGAGGGGGTATTTATTTTATTTTTATTTCATCATCCAACTCGGCTTATTGCCGCGACCTCTGGCGGAGGTCAGCGCGTAAGCTGATGCGGTCGTCATTCATTGGTCAAGGGGGCCGAAGGAGGATACACCTTCCCCGTGGCCTTTGATGCTGACCGCGACTCTCAAGTCGCGAAGTTTCCATGCCCGAAGCGAAAACTCGTCCTCTGCTGGAACCGGCGTCAGGGAATTTCGCAGAACTGGATGGCAAAACAAGAGTCTTTGTTCCCATCATGCACATCGAATTTTCACGAACATTTCGGCCCACAGCCGTGACCACAGGTTAAATCTCTGTGGGCACGACAGTAACTAAATTTCGAAGAATTGGAAAACCTGAAACGATGACTGTTAACAAACAGCTCGTGCAAAAATAATTGAATCGTGGATGGCAGAGAGTGATGGCCAAGGGATATGCATTGACAGAATAGAGGTATAGACTTGTGTCCCCCTCCCCTTTGCGAGAATGGTTGTGAAACGCATCTTTTTGCTTTAAAAGATAAATGGAAAGTTCTGTATGGGTTGAATACCTAAATGTAATAATAAATACCCCCTTAAGCAGCTACTTGCCACAGAGGTCTGACAGGAGCCTGTCAGTTTATATGCCATAGTAGAAGGTCTGAGAGGATGGCAAGCCCTCAGCAGAAAAACGACACATACATCCATGCCTTACCCGGGACTCGAATCCAGGTCCCTTAGATCAGTAGCCAAGCTCGCTAATGTTACTATTTGAATTTTCTGGATCATCCGCTAGTTTGAATTCCCACCTTTAGAGGATGAGTTAGTAAATAAGGCGTACGAGCTTACTTCTGAGCTGCACTTTTTTGCACACAATGGTCTAAATGGCCAGGTTACATGGACCCGAGAGCTCAGAGAAGGTTGGGGGAGAGACGCACTAGACAAGAGACAGATAGTAGCCTCCCATCAAGGCCATACAGCATATTGATTGGAGATATGACAGGAGGCTACCCTCTGTCTCTTGTCTAGTGGGTTTCTCCACAACCTTCTCTGAGCTCTCGGGTCCTTATGACCTGGCAATTTAGACCATTGTGTGCAAAACCAGACCATTGTGTGCAATAAAGTGCAGCTCAGACATAAACCAACCCAGGACCGACTTTAACGTGCACAGGATATGGCTCTCCCGTACACGGGAACACGGCTTAATGTCCCATCCGATGGACGGCAGCCTTTTCAAGTCCATCGGTTTCCCCTACTCAACGAGGGCAGCGTGGGGAGTTTTGCGGCCGAATTCGGCAGAGTTGTTTATTTATTCTTCTATTAGTTGACCTATTCATCCTAAAACACCCTCTTTCAGTTTAATAAGGCCAAAAGCATAAACACGCCATACTTAGGGCGAATCGTTTATCAGGAAGACATTTTGTTTCATGACAGTGGCCTTGACTTGGTAGTGGTTTCTATATCACTGACTAAAAAACTCAGCTGGACTTTTGCCAAGTAGCATTTCTGATAACGAGTGAGAGAAGCTGAAGCTTCATTAGTCTTCGGCATTAGGGAGTGTCAGAGTTCCAACCGAACATACGCATTTTTCAATCGGAATTATTTCCGTTTTTATTAATTTAATTAAAGAACAGAATTGTTTCTGATACGATGAGTATAACCAGTTTCATCAATTGGCTGTTTGAAGGTGTTGGCTGGCCATTCCTTCTACTGATTGGATTAATATCTCTGCTATTCTATGTGTATATTAACAACAGCAATCTTCCACCAGGACCCACAGGATTGCCTTACATCGGTTATTACCCATTCTTTGGGAAAGAAGTTCACAAGAAACTGAGACAGCTTGCATTGAAGTATGGAGATGTGTTCAGCTTTACAGTTACGGGTCAACTTTATATTCATCTCAATACAATCAAGATGATCAAGGAAGCTCACGTGACTCAAACAGACGTCTTCTCTCGCAAGCCGAATAAATTTAATCTATTCAAAACCATTGATGATGGGGCGGGTAAGTTGTTTACCTCGCTGATTTTGTGCTAATTATACTAATGCATGTTCATTCCACGCAATTATGTTATAATGCAATTTGCTCTGGAGGGCTTTGGGTTGCGTTGTTTTACCTCTGAGCGGCACTTTATTTGCACATTGCTAAATGACCAGGTCACATGGACCCCGAAGGCTCAGAGAAGGTTGGGGAAGGGGACCCACTGGAACAGCTGTTGGGAGACAGATGGTAGCCTCTCGTCAAGGCGATCCAGCGTGTTCTTTAACGTGCACAGGGTATGGCTCTCCTTGGACCACGGGTTACCATCCCATCCCACGTACGGCGGCCTTTCCACGCCATTGGTGTCCCTTACTGACCGTGCACAGTGTGTGGCTCTCCTTGGACCACGGGTTACCATCCCATCCCACGGACGGCGGACTTTCCACGCCATTGGTGTCCCTTACTGACCGTGGACAGGGCGGGGAAATTTGATGAGATAAAGCTCTGGAGGGCAGGTTTTTGAAACATTAGTGCAGTGCATGCTGCTTTGCTATTAGTGGAAGAATCTATCTACTGTGAAACAATAAGCTTTTTATAGGAAAATAGGACTATATAAATTTAAATCTCATTCAGAGCTATCTAAATCTCTATATTTAACAATATTTGTTGGTTATTTAGAGAGCTATAGAAACTCAAATACTTAACAGAAGCAAAGTCAGGCCTAAGAAACTTGTGCAAAACTGATAATTATTGAAAGAACTATTTGCACAAACTTCTAAAACATACAGTTATTTTATTAAATGGTTTGAATAAAAATACCTATTTTTTTAAGGTTTTAATTAATTTCTGAAGTGAATTCTTATGATTGACATCTCTGTTATTCAAAATTCAAACTTCTATTAGTACTGAACGGATATTGTTCAAAATCGAAATTTAGACCGTTTAATTGACATCTTAAATATCTTCAGTCATATGTTTTCATAAAAATTTATTTAACCATTTATGGAGCCTCGAATTTGATTCTCCATTAACATGAGGATTTTTCCATTCTTCTGTTCAATGCCTCTATTTACTTAATGCAATTGATAAGTAGCTTTAAAGATATAGCTTTTAAAAGGGAAGATGTCACAAAAAGGTTCTGCTCCATTTCCAGTTCATTTGAAAAGTGCACCAAATGCAGAATAATTACAACAATTAATATACAATATATATTATAAAATTAATTGAAAAATATTCAAATCAATTTCTTCTTATAAAATTCTTTTAATATCCACACATATTTTTGTTTTAATTAGTAGCTAATAATTTTTTTATTAAGCAGCTTAACTTACCGTTTACTTTTTATTTTTATAAGTTTTCAGCTATAGGAATACTGTCCTACTTACGAAATGCAGATTTAATAGTAAAACTTACTTTTTTTCCGATGAAACTTATTTGTTGCAGGTATTTTCAGTAGCAATGGTCCAGAATGGAAAGAGGTTCGTCGTTTCGTGCTTCAAAGTCTCAAGGAATTAGGACTCGGTAGGAATACTTTAGAGGTCCACGTCCATGAAGCAGCCAAGTTAATTCTAGAAGGGCTCAGAAAAGCCAATGGCAAACCATACGACATTATGCCTCTCCTAACCCGTGGCGTCACATCGATCCTCACCCAGCTCTTGTTTGGGGGAAACTTCGAACACTATGAAGAAGAAATAGTAAAACTACGGACCAGCATAAATCGACTTATGGTAGAAATCTTGGGTGCAAGACAATTACTGATAGGTCCAGCTTTCAGGTAATGTTGTTTTGTCTAAATGGTAGTATCTATAACAGTAAAAGATGCGTGTCTGTGGCAGCCAAATCACATCGGAAATTGTGGTATCGCTTAAGAATGTTACAGAGGATTCTTGGTTGTCGTCCCAATTGTATTGTGGAATTTCAAGACTAAATCCCAAAAGTGGGGTTTGGTGATTGATCAGTAAATATATTCACGTGCTATTCCTGCGGGAAATGGGAACGATTGTGAAATCCGCTGTTATCATTGCCAGGATGGATTTATTTGTTTTTCTCTAAATTGCTACCGAACTGTTGCCTTGATCATCTTGATATTTGGAGCATTGATTCTTCATATCGAAATAAACATCGTATGCAAAGATGAAATACATCCGCTGATTAGAACAAAAATCACAGCGGATTAGCTTTAAAGGATCACAAAAAATAAAATTCGTTTAACTCTAAATGCTAAACCAGCTGAATATACCAAGTAAACCAGCAGAAATACTTGAGAATGGTTTTCTCTATTGGACAGTTCACTCTTTTCTGGTAATTTAAATCGCTTAGTCTATGGGGCTATCTTATCAAACACGCGACTTAGCAATGGATCGAAAATTTCGTTTCGAATTCTACGGTTATTGTCCTGTTGCACCATCAATTTACAGTTATTTTTTTATGTGAAATGTTCAGAAATGAAATAATAAATCGTTCTTGTTATTAGCATTTGCAGGAAAATTCTAGGCGAGACGGTGCCTCAAAATAATCTGTAATATTGATAACGCAACAGAGCAATGGATACGAAACTCAAAACGCATATGCAGTTCGAACACGAAATATTCGACCTGTTGAATTGTTATACCTCTGAGCGGCACTTTTTTGCACACAATGGCTAAATGGACAGGTCACAAGGACCCCGAAAGCTCAGAGAAGGGACCACTGGAACAGCTTTTGGAAGATAGATGGTAGCTTCCCGTCAAGAGTCATCCAGTATGCTCTTCAAGGTACATAGAGTATGGCTCTCCTTCACATGGGGCCACGGGTTAACGTCCCATCCAAAGGATGGTGTCATTTCCAACCCTATCGGTATCCCCTACTGACCTTGGTCAGGGTGGGGAGTTTTGCGGAGAAAAGTCTCAACTGTGACCCAGCTGGGAGTCGAGCCTGGGAACTGTAGATTACATGCCTGGCGCGCTACCGATTGAGCCACCCCCACCCCAACTATTGCTATGCCGTGTAAAGATAGCCCCATACTATAAGGGGATGAAATAATTAGAAAATAACAAAATATGCGTTGGAGAAAACTGTTTTCAAATATCTATACCAGTTTAGAATTTAGAATTAAACGAAAAATATTTTGAGGCTGGTAATCATCTAAAAGGAATACAATATTATGAATTTTGTGTTCTTTCAGATGATTACTGCTATTATTTCTTTTCTAATTAACGGATCTATTTTTCCTTCGAACAAAATGCGCACTTTTAAATCAAGAATCAGTGTGCCAAACATCAAGTTGATCAACTTAACTGCTTCGGAGTTATTGCTCAATAAAAGCACGCAAACTCATACCATAAATGGCTATTGTGGCACAAAGGGAGCGTGTCTGCCTCAGGAAACATGCCATACACCTTTGAGAGGACATCTCCATTCAATTGTTATCTCCATGATTACAACACCAACATACCTACGTGCTGAAATTAGAATACGTGCGTCCCTACTGGCAAATTTAGGTAGTTAACCAAACTCAGCAACGTTAATATCGGTATATTAAGTCTGAAATATGTCGAATATTTGCCTCTTTTAAACGAAAGTTTATGCTGGCTCAGTCGGTAGTGCCCCAAACTCGTAATATGCAGTTCCCAGGTTTGCCACCTGTGTCAGCATTCAGATTTATGCCCGCTAAAACCCCACGCTGCTCTCGGTCAGAAAGGGGGATACCTATGGGCTAGGAAAGGCAGCCGTACGTCGGATGGGACTTTAAGCAGCGGCCCTGTCTGAGACAGAGAGCCAGCCACATTCTGTGCAATTTAAAGAACACACTGGATGACTTTTACGGGAAGTTGCCATCTATTTCCTAATAGCTGTCCAGCGGATCCCCTTCCTACATCCTTCTCGGAGCCCTTATTGCCCTGGCCATTTACCCATAGTGTGCTAATAAGTACCGCTCCGAAATAAAACAACCCAACCCCTGAGTGTTGCATGACACTTCTCTTTCTGTTAAAATATTCACTTTTTATACGGGAATCAGCATTACAAGTGAATGTTATGGGTTGCAGTTAGTTATAAGATAATTTTAATAATCATTCTCTGATTAATAATCAGAGTAAATTTTTTATATCTTTGAATGTGTTTATTTTTGTGAGTTTTCTTAGTTTCGAAAGTTTTTGTTTTCATATAAAAATTGAATATAGATGAATGAATTGCTGCAAGAAGGAAGAGACTGATGTTGTTGATAACAATTGTTGCGGATATATACGATGAGGCATGGCCCTACAGAAGAAGCCAAGGAGTCCATATTCCTTTCTTTAATTTTTTTAAAAAACTACCACAACTGACGGATAAATATTATTTCCGAACAGGATTCACTCCCTTAATGCTCTTTCCATTTTGATCAATTCAATTCAGTCACTTGCTTCCCTCTTTATTGCATCTGAATAAACATAGTCATTCGGACCTCTATTGCTTCCTCCACAATTCAGTTACCAAGCCCACTTTATTTTTTTCTAACCTAGTCACTTGGCTTTCCCATATCTTTATTTTTTATGATTTAACCTAGTCACTTGGCCCCACTTTTCATTGCTTTCGAGTCAACCTACTCATTTGGACCTCTATTGTTTCCCCCTCAGTCCTCACTCCCTCACTCTAGCTTTTTATGACAAACCCAATCAGTTTGCTCTACTACATCGTCATATTTTCCGACTCAACCCAGTCACATGACACTCTTTTCAATGTTTTCGACTTTTCTTCATCTTGGCAATCAATCAATCAACTCTCAATAAAATAAAATATTCCTCTCTTTTTACCAAATGTTACACCTGTGTATTTTTATCGGTTTCGCAGTAATTTCTTCAGATAATATTAAAACATGTCACTGAAGACGAAATCTTTGTACCTTTTATAGCGAGACTCAACACTTGTCAATCACACTGTTGATCAAAGTTACTTCCTTTACCTGATAAATTCAGTCGTGGGTGATTTATCTATTGTTCTGCAAATGCCTAAGTTGAATTTTGACCCTCACGCATGGTACCATGTGAAATAAATTAACAACTGCGAGTGACAAGAAAAGTATCATCTCAAGGATTTCTCCAGGTCAGTGGAAAAGATAAAACAGGAGCACGAACAAAAATGTATAGTGGGTAGAGGCGTAGAATGTGTTGGCATCGGGGCAGTTGCCAAGGGCGCCGGATTCACAGTGCGGTGCGGGGAGGGGGTTACAAGAGCCGTTCCACGATATCTGATAAAAATAAATACACAGATATAACATTTGGTAAAAAGAGCGATAAAAATAAATACACAGATATAACATTTGGTAAAAAGAGCGATAAAAATAAATACACAGATATAACATTTGGTAAAAAGAGCGATAAAAATAAATACATAGATGTAACATTTGGTAAAAAGAGCGATAAAAATAAATTCACAGATGTAACATTTGGTAAAAAGAGCGGAATATTTTATCGACAGTTGATTGATTGCCAGAATGAAGAAAAAATAAAGGAGGAAGGTGGTGGTGGGGGGGGTGAGTGATTGTATTGAATCGATAACATTGGAAAGAGGATCATGTGACTGGGTTGAGTCGTAAAACAAAATCGAATGATTAGCCGCCCGCAGTTCATTGATTTAATACGTGTTGTTCATACGGTCGTATCGTCAAGACAGCGTATTATAAATTTTCTTATTTGGTACAAATTTTTTTTTTCCGTTTTATCGGCGAACAATTAGCCGCGCATGCCATAAAAGAGTTTTGGGACGCATTTCCCACTGTTCATATTGCTTTTGCAAATCATGGCGTTACAAAAAAATTTTTTTTTAGATAGGTATCTTTTTTTACGAATGGGAGTTCAAATTTTGTACATTGCATTTTATTATGTTTATAAACTCGGGAACTGTTGCAATTCTTAAATATGTTTGTTTCTTAATGTTTTGACAATTTCCAAGAATCAGGGTAAGCGGAAGTATAGTAATGATGAATCGAGTTGTTATGCTGTAGGCACGTGCGCGTCAAAGCCTCTGACACAGAGCAATGCTTTTACATATGGGATGGGTTGTTTTACTTCTGAGCGGCACTTTTTTGCACACAATGGGCTAAATGGCCAGGTCGCATGGACCCCAAAGGCTCAAGAAGGTTAGGGAGGGGGACCCACTGGAACAGCTGTTGGGAGACAGATGGTAGACTGCCGTCAAGCCATCCAGCGTGTTCTTTAACGTGCACAGGGTAAGGATCTCCCGTACACGGGACCACGCCTTAACGTCTCATCCGACGGACAGCGGCCTTTCACAAGCCCATCGGTGTCCCTTACTAACCGTGGGCAGGGCGGGGAATTTTGCAGAGATAAATCTCAACGCTGACCCAGCTGGGACTCAGAACTTGGGAACATTGCACAGAGCATGCATTAAAACGCAGGTTCTGACTCGCGTTTCGTTTACAGGTTTGCCAGGTTTGGCATTCTACAAATTTGCTTACGTACAAGTAAACAGTTTTAATTTCATTAAAGGAGCAAGAAAACTTTGTTTATAAATCTGGCAACCCTGTTTGTTCATTTAATTCATTTCATTTCCAATATTTGTTGAGAGTGAACTTGTCAACACATAGTATAATAGGCAATCACAAGTGTGTTCTGTGTATGTGTAACTGTAAACAAGTGGACCTGCCTGAGACTGAAAAGCACATAATAAATGAGTGAGAATTTAATGATTTCTTGTTTAGTATTTAATTATAACATTTTTGAGCCCTCCCCGTCGGCCTTCCAAACACCAAGAGCATAGCTAGGCCGTTACATTTACTCATTGTGTGGCCGAGTGGTTAGCGCGCTTGGCTACTGATCTACGGGACCTGGGTTCGAGCCCCGGGTAAGGCATGGAGTTCGTGTTGTTTTTCTGCTGAGGTCCTGCCATCCTCTCAGACCTTCTACTCTGGCATATAAACTGACAGGCTACTGTCAGACCTCTGTGGCAAGCAGCTGCTTGAGGGGGTATTTATTTATTTTTTTTATTTATGCTAAACTGCAGCTAACAGGCGAAACAATCAAGCCATCTCCCTTCCTCCCAGCCATTATTTCTCCGTTTATTGAATATGCAAATTCCAGTACAGAGAAAAATCTAAGAGAAATGTAATATTTATGTTCCAGTTTGCAATCGATCAATTAAATTGATTTTCTTTTTACATTTAGACACATTATGTATCCTATGATGACAGCATCGAAAATCCTCGGAGAAATTAGAGCTGATGTTTCATCAGTCACAAACAAAATATTGGATGATCACCAGAAAACGTTTGACAAGGATAATCTGAGAGACTTCATTGATATGTATCTGGATGAAAGAAGGAAGCTTGAAGAGAAAGGAAGTGAGAAGGCAAGTTATTTTACAGGTAATTTATCTTCCGTCTTTATGGATCGAAAATATATATAAAAATTTTTAATAACAACTTAATAAATAGTATAACTATTTTTTTATTATTTATCTTATATTCTAAAAAGAGAAGAGCGCGTTCTGCAAAAAGAGTTGCTCAGTGAGGCGAATCCCGTCCGATAGACCATTTCTGAAAAACGGTTGCTTTGGATTGTTTTACCTCTGAGCAGCACTTTTTTGCACACAATGTTCAGGTCACAAGGACCCCGAAGGCTCAGAGAAGGTTGGGGGAAGGGACCCAATTGGAACAGCTTTTGGGAGACTAATGGTAGCCTATCATCAAGACCATCCAGCGTGTTCTTTAACGTGTATAAGATATGGCTCTCCCACAAATGGGAGGGGCGGGAGTGACTCAGTCGGTAGCGCACCAGGCTCGTAATCTGTAGTTCCCAGGTTCGAGTCCCAGCTGGGTCAGCGTTGAGATTTATCTCCGCAAAATTCTCCGCCCTGCCCACGGTCAGTAGGGGACACCGATGGGCTTGGAAAGGCCGCCGTCCGTCGGATGGGACGTTAAGCCGTGGCCCCGTGTGCGGAAAAGCCATACCCTGTGCACGTTAAAGAACAGACTGGATGGCCTTGACGGGAGAATACCATCTGTCTCCCAACAGCTGTTCCAGTGGGTCCCCTCCCCCAACCTTCTCTGAGCCTTCGAGGTCCATGTGACCTGGCCATTTAACCCATGGTGTGCAAAAAAGTGCCGCTCAGAGGTAAAACAACCCAACCCAACTCGGGTTGAAGACGAATATCCGATAAAGCATACAGGTATTGGACAAAACAGAACAATCCTGATGACCCAAGAGCCGTTGAATCTAGTGACAAGAAGAAAAGGCCTTAGAGTTCTCCCCAGTAACAGTTTAAGAGAATCAAGACGATTGCCATTCTATAGAAATACGAGAAGAAATTGAAAGGCAAACTCTCCATGCAACAAATAAACAAGGTAGTTCTCAACCAATTCAAGGAGATGCGATTACAAAAAACAATACCCATGACAGAACTATGAGGATTTAGGCTTTTCAAATGAAACAAAACTGGACTGTCATAAAATGCTGACATTGAAAAGCATCACAGTCATGGTTTTTTCAGTTCAAAAAGAGAAACAACATTGTCTCAAGATCCATTACACAAAAAGTGGGTGGAAATTACTCTACAGAGCAACAAAATCTCCAAGAGATCGCCGATCAGTTCGTAATGGAAACAAAGTATTTTATCACGGAGCGTATAATCTTTCGCCATGAGAAATTTTTAATGCAAATCAAAGCAGATTTGAGAAGGAGATGTATTCTCGGACACTAGCCGAATGAGGTATTAGGTGTGTAATGGGTCAAACAAGGTCAACCTCAGCAACAACACATTCTTATATAGTGATGCCAACTGTGTCGATGAATGGCAAACTCTTGGAACCGTTATAAGTTGGTTTCCATAAATTAAGGAAAATCCTTATGTTAAGTCAATGGGAAACTAAAGTCAAAGCTCTATAACTTCTAAAATAAATTTTTTTGTTTTGAAAAATGTGATTGCAGATAAAGATCTCAATCAAATAAATCAATATCTCGATTTTCAATAATATTCGTTCAGTATTTAATGAGTTATGGAAGTTTGAATATTTAACAATAGCAATGCGTCTTAAGAAACTTATACAAAACTGAAGAAGAGTGAAAGAATTCTTTATGCAAAGTTCTAAAATAAAAACTTATTTTATTAAACACTTTAATACAATACTTATTACTAAGCTTTAATTAATTTCTGAAATCAATTTTTTTCGCTGCGAATTTTTTCGCTAAACATTAAAACTTCCATAATTCATTAAGTACTGAACGAATATTGTTGAAAGTCGAGATATTGATTTATTTGATTCAGATCTTTATCTGCGATCATATTTTTCAAAACGAAAAGAATTTATTTTAGAAGTCATAGAGCATCGACTTAATATAGGAAGTACCTTAATTTATGGAAACCGATGTATTTGCCGGTTGCTGAAGCAACTCGAAAATCCCTGCAATCGGGGCTTCTGAGCCCCGATTGCAGGGAATTTTGGGCATATTATTTTTACATTAAATAATATGCCAGGAAATCAGCGAAAATGACGAAAGCAGATCTGAAAATATTCTATAAGAAAGTATTCTGGTCTGCAGTTGAAAAGTAAGAGATCTTACTTCTCGTTGATTCGTGGTCTACAAATAAAGACTTTCAAATGATAAAGTTCACGGTTCCTTCTTACGTCAGCTTCCTTTCCAAATTGATTCCTTTTAAAGGGACCAGATTCATTCAACTTTTGAATGTTGGCATATTTTGCTCTTATAAAAATTTCATGAAGTTTGTTACTGATTCCGTTATTCCAACCAACTTCAATCTTTGGCATTGTCAGAATTTCATCCGTCTACAGTTTTTCACTCGTTTCTAGTTCAACACCCCCCCCCCCCCCCACCCCCACAAGATGCCGAAATCTCATGAAATATGCCTTTTATTAGTCTGGATATTTGTACCAGGAACCAATATCTTACACAACATTTATTGATTACTCCTTTGGCAATATCATTGGCAAGTGCAGCGAATAAGACCAAACCAGTTTCTTTAGATGTGCACATTGCACACAAACATATTGCCTGGGTCATTCTTTGATTAGAAAATTGCGCATTGTTTTAAAAATTAATTTCTTTCATCATTCGGAACACTCTTACATCATTTCATTCCTTAAAAACGTGTTGTTTCAATTTTCTCATAGACCTCTCTGGTACATTGCACTTTTGCCATACACCCCTATGTAACACTGCACTTGAAATTAGCACTTTTCCATTTTCAGACTTGGTCTACCGAACGGGCTTCGAACAGAACTGCTGAGAGAAAGTTGGGGCAAAGGAACCCACTAAACAGCTATTTGAAGACAGATGGAAGCCTCTTGTCCACCCAGCGTGTGTTTCAAAATGTACAGAGCATGGTTCTCCTGAACACTGGACCACTGCTTAAAGTCCCCATCTACGGACATCGACATTTCCAAACTCAGTGGTGTCCCCTTTCCCATTGGTCTCTGGATGAGGGGAGATAAATATCAACGCAGAACAGCTGGCATTCGAACCTAAGAACTACAGATTACTAGCCTGGGCTCTACCCACTCAACCATCTCTCTCCCCTCTTGTAAGACATATTAGAAGGAGAAAAACCCGACGGCCAATTAGATGTTCTTGGATGTGACACTGTTCCAAAGAGACTGGTGTACAAGTGCATCACCTCAAACATTCGCGCAGTTATAAAAGATTTTGACATGAAATATACAAGTTTGATAATAATATTTAACAACTATTTCTGTTTTTCTCTTACTTTAGATGATCGACTAAAAGGTACACTCTTTCAATTCTTCATCGATGGTACAGAGACCGTAGCCTACGCAATCTATTACTTTCTGAGGATTGTAATTGATCACCCAGAAGTCCAGCAAAAGATTCAGAAAGAGTTAGATGAAGTGGTAGGGAAAGAAAGACTCCCGAGTCTTGAAGACAGAAAAGAACTCCCTTACACTGAGGCTACTATTCGCGAATTTAACCGAGTAACTGTTTTATTTCCATATGTAGTAAGCATGGAAAATTCAAGTAAGTGCTTTCTGATTTAGAGTCTCAATACAAAATGCAGTAAATTTAAATTATCTGGTACTGGTGGGAATTGTGATGTATCGTTACAGAAAGTAACTTTTATGTACATTAATAATGGTAAAAATAAAGACCATGAATGTAGCTTGTAAGTACTCATCAAATGAAGCATCTGAAGATCATAACAGTATTGTATGTTGAGAATACTAGAAAAGCAATTTTGTATACCTAACTTAAATTATAGCAGTTTGGGGCACAACTAAACATTTCCGTACTTATTCCAGAATTGCACTATTTATTGGACATATTTACACAAGACAATAGGCAATGAAATTTACAGTGGTAAGTTAGCAAAGTCGGTGGTGCCTAGAATGTGCCTTCACACTAGAGGGTGATTTGTAATGAGGGCTTTGGAAATATGCCATTACAGGTTTGCCGTTGAATAAATACCGTAAAATCTCTATGGTAATTCAATATAGATGTTTATGGATAGGTCTTAATTATTTATTTCAAGTGTACAGATATCTAACATTTCTTTTACCCTTTTTAGATTCTATGTCCCTATACTGAAACACCAAACTAAAACAGTTTGGTTAATCTAAAATTGCTAAATAATAGTTTTCCGAATATTGTTTCTCTTAAATGAGAACATCTAATAAATTTACAATTAATAAAGGGATTTCACAAATGTTATTTGACTAACAGTATTTATTCTTTTCTCAAACCCATTGTTTTCAACTTACATGTTTCCTTCGAGATACATTATGGATGAGTCCTTGTAAAACCAAGTATAATTGGGGAAGGCTTTCCCCATTTAACCTTATGTTATATAATGAATGATGTGTTCCTAACTCAAAAGTTTCGATATAATCTTTGCATTAAGATGACTTCGGGATCAATTTTTCGATCACTCGCTTGATTAAGGGAAAAAGTTTTTCTGTCGCTTCATGAAACATACGAAATCAGGCGCAGACTGGTAAGGGAATCGGAGCGCTGTAGCTTCCCTGAACCTCAGTGTCGGGGATCCCTGGCACCTCGTAAGAATAGAACCTGATCAAAGGGATCTGGGTTCTTTCTGCTGAAATCTAGCCTTCTTCACAGACCTTCTACTATGGCGTATTAAACTGATAGGCTCCTGTCAGATCTTTGTGGGAAGAGCTGCTTGAGAAAATATTCTTTTTAATAATAATCATTATTTTACAGGAATTCCGCAGAATTTGACAAAGCTTATTTTAAGCTTCACGTACGAGTACCCAAAAGAATAAACATTGAAATCTTGAAAAAGAAATTATTTTTTTTTTACCTCATCGCGGGCTCCTTCTGCTAGAGCTTCGTCCCTGAAAACAAAGTGCAAGTCCTCCTCTGTATAAAAATGCACTTCACAAAATTACTCATTTTATTATTATATTATTAATTATATACATTTTATGACAACATTCAAAAGCTAATTCTATTTGGAACGAAAAATATTAGGAATAGTAGCAGGAACTGAAACTTCTTAGGTAACATCATTATAAACGCAAAGAACCATTCATTTATTAAAGGTAGATGATAATACATGAAAAGTAATAGAAAGCTAACTGGTGCTTATTTTTAATTACTAAAGATTGATTAAATGGTTGTATTATAACAAATGTTTTCAATAGTTTTTTCATCTCCCACCAAAAAAATTACCAGAAATATTTAAAATGTGAATTATTCTGAGCCCTAGCCTAAGCCCGAAATCGCCTGTGCTGTTTTGAAACTAACAAAGCCCAAGATAGATCGCACCTCTACTTTATATAGTTATAGTGGAGATAGTAGCTGAAATATTTTATGGAAAAACTACCTTTTTGTTTTTTATTCCGCTCATATGATTATCAGGTGGTCATGGGTTCGGATCCCACCCTGCTAAACATAATGTTTTCTACACATGGGTATGAGAAAAATAGAGAAACAACGAAAGATACTGGTGTAAATATTTGGTGAACCCAATGAACGCTGTGGACAAGCACGGACCGAGAAAATAAATAAGGGAGTGGTGGGAGTTGTCCAGGTGAAAAAGGGGGAGGGCGAAGATTCAGCCGAAATAAGCCTGCATGCTTTCTGGTATAAGTTTTGCTAAAACGTTTTAGTTTTTAGCAGGTTTCTTGGAAAATTCGGATACAATATATAAATTCAACATTTTTTTCTCCTACGTTCCGGGGGGCGGGGGTGGCTCAGTCGGTAGCGCGCCAGGCTCGTAATCTGTAGTTCCCAGGTTCGAGTCCCAGCTGGGTCAGCTTTGAGATTTATCTCCGCAAAATTCCCCGCCCTGCCCACGGTCAGTAGGGGACACCAATGGGCTTGGAAAGGCCGCCGTCCGTCGGATGAGACGTTAAGCCGTGTCCCCGTGTACGGGAGAGACATACCCTGTGCACGTTAAAGAACACGCTGGATGGCCTTGACGGGGGGCTACCATCTGTCTCCCAGCAGCTGTTCCAGTGGGTCCCCTCCCCCAACCTTCTCTGAGCCTTCGGGGTCCATGTGACCTGGCCATTTAGCCCTTGGTGTGCAAAAAAGTGTCGCTCAGAGGTAAAACAACCCAACCCAACCTACGTTCCGGATACTAGCATTCTCTAGGGGGAAGGCCCCTTTGGACCTCCTCCCAAAATCAGGTCCTGGCTGTGGATATATAATGAATAATTTATACATCCATGCTATATATAAAAAAACCCACTTCAAGCAGATGTTTGATACAGAGGTTTGACAGGAGCCTGCAACTTTACTGTATACGCCACAGTAGAAGGTCTGCGAGGATGTCGAGATCTGAGCAGAAAGACAACACATTCTTTCCTTGCCCGGAGATATGAACTCAGAATATAAGATGACAATTGACAATTGAAATACAGTATGAAACGTAAAGTGTTACGAGTGTTTGAATGGCTTGGCATCTGGATTTCTTGGGGTGAGATTGTAGATAATCTGGCGAGGGGCAAGTCAGTTAACCGCGAGGAATAACAAGTCCCGACCATGAAACTGATTCGAGGTGAAAGCGAGTGAATAACAGATATTCTAGAATCCTGTCCTTAATATTTCCGTGGCATATTATCAAATGAGTGCATTTCCAGCGATACCTGTACAATGCTGCCCATCTTTCTTCGTAATCAAAATCTATTATAATTTGTTAAATTCTAGTATTAGTAGAAACAACAGACATTGCATAAATAATGTTTGCAATGACAAGATTGAAAGCTTACTTTGAATTCAAGATTTTCATTTCTATCACTAATTTTTAGAAGTTTTCTCCTTATTTTTTTAAATCACGGTCGTTTTGATGATTCGACAGGGGAAACTACATTGAACGGATACAGAATCCCCAAAGGATCTGTCACTGTGATGAACACGTGGTCTGCTCATCAGGATCCTTCGATTTATCCTA
Source organism: Ryuthela nishihirai (assembly GCA_038380435.1). Taxonomy (NCBI): domain Eukaryota; kingdom Metazoa; phylum Arthropoda; class Arachnida; order Araneae; family Heptathelidae; genus Ryuthela; species Ryuthela nishihirai. Next base: position 61,257,343 of record JAWZYU010000029.1, on the reverse strand, counting down.
ATCCAGAAAAATTTGATCCTGGACGTTTCCTGGGACCTGATGGGAAAAGAACTAAAACTGAATTGCCGATACTTTTTGGAGTTGGTAAGTTAGTCGTCAATATAAGTTTTAATGCATAATATTTGTTTTGCATTTAAGAAAGCAATAATCATGATTATTCGTAAAAATATAAATTCCTTTCGTAATATTTGTTTTGCATTTAAGAAAGAAATAGTCTTTATTATTCGTAAAAATATAAATTCCTTTCATAATATTTGTTTCGCACTTAAGAAACCAATAGTCACTATTATATGTAAAAATATAAATTCCTTTCGTTCAAGTAAGCATGAAGAATTTGAAATCAAATTGTTTCTCTCTCTTTTCGGGGAGTGAATTGGCTAAATACCACCCCAGGCTCGTCATCTGCATTTCCCAGATTCGAATCCGAACTCTCCCTGCATTGAGATTTATTTTAATTAACTCCCCACTCTGCTTTCGATTAGCTTGGAAATACTCCTGTCGGCAGGATGTGGCGTTAAACTAAGCTCTCGTGGATAAGAGTGGCATATCCTGTGCATATTAAAGAATACGCTGGAGGTCCTTGCGGGGAGGTTTTCATCTATGTCCCAACAGCTGTCTAGTGGTTCCCTTTCTCCAACCTTCTCTGAGCCCTTGGAATCCTTGTGACATGGCCATTGTGTTTTTAACAAATTTAAAACCTCGATAGTAAATACACAGATTACCTGTAGATATAGAATTCAACAATTATTCATCTTCAGAAAATCTGTGTATTTACTATGGATGGATTTCTCATAATGACGCTTAAGCGTGAGTGACCTCTTCATTAATATCTAAATCATTGGCGACAATTGGAAATAAATTGCCTCTCCTGGAGTATAGATGGCGCAAGGTCCGCAACATTTCAGTAAAAGATTAATAGATCTTATCCTGGAAGCGAATTATCGTCTGATTCGTGGTTTAACGGTAGAACGCCCTGGCATGTATTGTGGGTTCGACTCCCATCGCGTCAACAATAATTTATTTCAGATGAATTACTGTTAAATCCCGAGTCTCAAACATGCACTTTATCAGAGTGAAATCTGTTATGAATTTTAATATATTTTATTCATTTCTTAATCACAGTGCTTTTAAGTTTGCCTTTCGTTACTAAGTGATTTTCCAGAATGAAAAACGTTTTAAATGCATCAATACAAATTTTTTTAAACGTTTTAAATGCATCACTTCCAACAAGGACCAAGGTCCTTGTTGAAACTGATGCATTTTTTTTCAAGAAACTTTTGATTTAACGTCACAAAATATTTGAACTTTTTATCACCTTTTCCGAAGAAAAATAGGCCAATCCTTTTCCAGCTGATATTCCTTTCGTTAGAAAAAAACTGTTAGTATTATTATTTTGTGTCGTGCTGAATGACTATAGAAAGTTCTTTCCAGCGAGATTATCACATCTCCTATTGATGTTTGCTGTTTTAGAGTGAAAAGATTTCATTTATCCTCCTTTCTGTAATGATTAAAAATTTGACGTTTCTTAGGACTTACACTAAACTTGCACTACTGTCATTTCGTAATTAATCGTGAACAAAGCAATTCCTAATGAAAAAGAGCGATTTAAAAAGTGCTTATAGGGTATATAGTACATATATACTGTATATCAGAATAGAAATCTATCAGCTCTGCTTCATTTCTAGATCGTCACTCTGACCACCGTTTGACCTTGAACGAGACATCGAAATCTGAAATTTCTTAATATTTCTCAGATCTACCTGCAGGTGGAGCTCTAGGCACTAATTTTAGCCCGTGACCAAATTTAACGCTTCCAAGGTCTACGATCTATGACCTGAATTATCCCCAGGAACAAATTTTTAGCTCAATAGTTCTAATAAATATGAATTTGACCTTTGACCTCAACGGGCCTTCAGATCTGAAATTTCGTAACGTTTCTGAGATTTACAACTCGAAACACCCCTAGACACCAATTTACATGTTTCTAGCAATTGAAAATCAAGGTTTAACCTCTGTGTGACCTCTAAATGACTTTGAAGGATACATCAGAGGTCATATTTCGGATTTTTTTTTTCGAGATCTACGGACCGGATTACCCAATGGTGTAAATTTTCAGCACTCTACCTTTCTTCGTCGTAGTTAGAATTAGTGTGACTCACAAATGCCAGTGTATTAGGTACTCCTATCTAGTAGTGCGTTGCGCCTTCTTTGGCTTTGTATATCTGAATTCATCGGGGCATAGAACTTGTAAGATGCTGGATGCGTTATGCAGGAATGTTGTACCATGCAGAAATGATTGTGTCACAGAGTTCCTGCAAATTGGACAGCGGCAAAGTATCGCTACAGACGGCCCATACCACCTCATTTCAAAGAGGCAGGATAGGGTTTAGATCTAGGGATTTTGCAGGCCAATGAAGCAATTAAAACGTGTTTGTATGCTCCTGGAACCATTCAGCGATTAAAGGTGCCTTGCATGCAGGTTCATTATCATGCTGAATGTGTCGATCTGCCGAGTAAGGATTAACTGTAGCTGTTCAACTGAAAGAATGAACTTGGTGAGCAAGGATGTTCAAATACGCTGTGGCGTTAAGATGTGCTTCGATGGGTATCAGGGGGCCTATCTTTGCCAGGAAAACGTTCCCCACACCATAATACAGTCTGCGTGTACTATTGACAAAAGAGAAGATGGCTTCATGGCCTCACATTACTTGTGCCAAATTCTGTTCCTTCCATCAACATGATGTAAAAGGAACCTTGATTCGTCCTACCAGGCTAACTTTTTCCTATCCTCAGAGGTCCTGTGCCCACTGGTGACACACTTTGGTGTTTTTTTTTTGCAACATATAGGACAGAGAAGAATCCTAGAAGCTACTCCTAGCTTAACACAGGCCTTCTCATACAAGGACATGCCCTAAAGACCGAAGTCACTGCTGACCACTGCCTTAGTTAGAGCTAACACAACACACAAAGTTAGCCTTGCTGGAACAGTCGCTAGCTGCCTAACCACTATGCCAGACAAGACAAGGTTCTAGTTGAAACGTGTATTTTTTTCAAGAAACTTTTGATTTAAGAGGTTGAACATTCGCTGACAACATCTGTTACCGACGTGGTAGATGGCTGTCGTAGTCCATTCGCAACAAGGTCCGATATGAGTGTGTTCAGAGATGACTTTCCGCACATCGATGTTTATTTCTCTGTGATTTCCCTGGTTGTGGTTCGTCTGTTCGCTTGCACGATTCTTGCCAGTGTCCTTTAACCCCTCTGATTCACAGACTGTGTCGTCCTTGGGATCGCCGATCATTGGTAGTTTTTTTGCTTTTTTCAGCATTCTCGTTAAACCCTTGAAACGGTCGTGCACCAAGAGCCCACGAGGACAGCCGTTTGGGAGATGCTAGAATCGGCTCACCTAGCACCAACTGTCACGCCACGTTCGAAGTCGTTCAGGTTCCTTGTTTTGCCCATTCTGATGCTCAATCCAATCTCTTTCGGTGTCAACATTATCTCTCGGTTTTTGAAGACTTAACAAAAATTATTGAAAAAAAAAAAAACGGGAGGGGGGGATACTGTAAATTCTCGGTTATCTGATACTAAAGCATCCGGAATTCTCACACAACCGGCATAAATTTCGATTTAAACATTTGGACTTGGTACAGCAATTTCAATGGGCGTGGTAATTCTCCCGGATGCCTCCGGCGGTGTCGCCTGTCTTTCATAACATTGTTGTGTTTGCGCTGTGACGCAATTAAAAATTACATTTTAGATATTTACATTGGTATTAATGACATTATACTTTATTTCTATTATCATTGTTTTTAACTGCAATTTTAGTTCAACTAACGCTTGAATACCAAATTGTACATACTCTATTTGGGTTCTAAAAAATACTTCGCATGCAGTCGGAAAATCATATTCCCCATAAATTCTGGATAACACGGAGTTTATTATTTATATATATGTTTAAGATTTTTTTTCATCCATTCAGGGGTTTGGGGATGGCTCAGTTGGTAGCGCGCCAGGCTCGTTATCTGTAATTCCCAGGTTGGCCAGCGTTGAGATTTATCTCCGTAAAACGCCCTGCCACACGGTTAACAAGAGACACCGATGGGCTTGGAAAGGCCCCCGTCCGTCGGATGGGACGTTAAGCCTTGGCTCAATGTGCGAGAGAGCCATACCCTCTGCACGTTAAAGAACACGCTGGATGGCCTTGACTGGTGGCTAACATATTTCTCCCAACAGCTGTTCCAGTGGGTTCCCTCCCAGAACCTGTGCATGTTTCATAAAAAAAAAAAACGCTTTCCCTGTGTTTAAACAAGCCATTTTATGTGCCCCTGTGAGTCATATGTGTGTCCCCTGCGAGCCATTTGTGTGCCCCGACCATATAAATTATCTATAATAGAAAGTCACCAATCACTTCCTTCCTTCGTAACCTTACTTAGAAAATGGCGAAAGCTCAACTGCTTTAGTTTAGCTGGTAAGGCAATAGGGGCGTAGCCAGGAAGTTCCAAATTCCGAGAGAAGGTTAATGAGTTTTTTTTTTTTATCATGCTTGCTTTCTTCTGATTGTTAGTAGCCTAGGTACCGTCACATTTCTGTAAAACGTAACGTTTAGAGCTTAAATATCGTTTACGTTATTGCGAAGGGGGCGGGGGTCCCTCAGTCGGTAGTGCGCCAGGCTCGTAATCTGTCCCAGCTGGGTCAGCGTTGAGATTTTTTCCGCAAAATTCCCCGCCCTGCCCACGATCAGTAAGGGACACCGATGGGCTTGAAATAAACCGCTGTCCGTCGGATGTGGCGTTAAGCCGTGGGCCCATGTGTGGGAGAGCCATACCAAGGAGTGTCTAAGGGAGAAGAGAGCTAGCTTCATAGACGAAATATAATAAACTTTTCGATTGCAGCGCCCTCTAAACATGGCAAATTCGTGCATTGCAGTGAAGCCACCTAGTCAGGGAGAGGAGCCAGTTCCTTGCGTTATTTTTCCATTGCCCAGCAAGGTTTTCAATGGCTTACACCACGTGACTAATTTTACATACACTTTGACTTTGTTCAAAGGGTTATTTCTTAAATTTTATCATCATAATTTCTTTTCACAAGGATTAGTTAAAATTGTTTTCTTTAATAAAATCCCATTTTGTAAAACAGGTAGTAACTATGCTCAACAAAAAAATTTTTATATTTTGAACATTCTACAATATTTAATATATTAAAATAAATTGAAATTTATGGGTCAATGCGAGACAATATGTTTTGTTTAATTATATTTTATAGAATTTTAGATATTTTCAATAAAAGTCATATCGACGTTCTTACTTGTATAAACTGTCAATAGACGGCAGCAGGCACTTCTCGTATCAACCATAAAAAAAATTATTATTAGAACAAACTGCAGACACCTATATACATCGATATGCTCCAGGGAACACAAAACTGCAACATACATTGACTTACATGTTCGCAAGATAATTAAATGTATTAATTTATATATTAATTTTAGAAATTCTGCAAAATGACTCAAAATAAACATACAACTGCTTTTCAAAGTATCGTAAAATATACTGCTGAACGGGATAAAATACTCATTGAATAACTTTAGGGTCAGCTATCATTATGCCAAACAGTCATGAGTGTTAGACAGGTTGAAACACTGATTAAATTGCAATAAATATACCAAGAATAAGACAAACCATAGCTGCAGTGGACTAAAAAAAGATTGCACTGCGCATGCGCAGATCGCCCCCTTACAGTTGTTTTTGTGCATGTACATCAATTTGCCACGTTTAGCTTCGGTAAAATTCCACAGAACGGCGCCACTTATGCTTGTGCGAAGCTAGCCTTCTTCTCCTCAGACCTTCTTTGGCCATACTCTGTGCACGTTAAAGAACACACTGGATGGACTTGACGGGAGGCTAGCATCTGTCTCCCAACAGCTGTTCCAGTGGGTCCCCTCCCCCCAACCTTCTTTGAGCTTTCGGGGTCCTTGTGACCTGGCCATTCAGCCATTGTGTGCAAAAAAAGTGCCGCTCAGAGGTAAAACAACCGAACCCAACATTATTCATAAATTTCCAGTTGTCTCTATACAATGCGCTACCACCATATTGCAGAATTTCATGTCATGTCATTGAAAATCTGACTTCGAAGTCTGTATCTTATGAAATATGTATTTAATGAAGAAATGTGAATCAAGTTAAAGATTATAATCAAATCTATTTAAATCTTGATTTTCAGCAAACTTCGTTTGGTATTTGATGAATGACGGAAGCTGGAATATTTAACAATAATTTTTTTATAAAAACCATTCATAATTTAATAATAATAATTATTACAAAAATTTCTAAAATTTATATCTACTTTCCAAAATGGTTTGAAATGACTCAATTAATTTCTAAGGTAAATTATTATAATTTCATTATTGTTGCGAACTATTTCAGCTTTCAAAACTCTTTAAACAGTAAACAAATGTTGTTGAAAGTCAAGATTTAAATAAGTTTTATTATGATCTTTAATATTATGACCTTCAATTTATTTTCAGTAACATTTCCCTATTTAATGGATACGGTACTGGACATAAAAATGGAAACATGTCCATGCTATCTCAATAGAAAATCACTTTCAGAGATTAATAATTTTTTTCAATATGATTTTAATGAAAAATCTAAAGATAAATTAAAGATCTCAATTAAATCCACTGAAGTCTAAATTTTTAAGCAGTATTTGTTCAGTATTTAAAGAGTTATGAAAGCTGGAATATTTAATAGGTTTCAAAAATTGATCCTAAAATTCAATTAAAACAATAAAACAGACACTCTACTAGAGCCAATTGTAATCTCTCTTAACCAGTTTTAATTAAATTATGGAGTCAATTTTTCGTAACGTGTTAAATATTCCAACTTTCTAACTCTTTAAATACTGAACAAATATTGCTTAAAGTCGAGATTTAGGCAGATTTGATTGAGCTCTTTATCTGTGGACATAATTTTTATTAAAAGTCGTGTTGAAGATGTTATTGAGCTCTGGATCTGATTTTTCTATTGAGATAACACGGAACTGTTTCGATTTTTGTGTCCAGGACCCTGTATGTGTTAGAAACTTTGAAGTAGGATTCTCAGCGGCATAAAATGCAAATATGGTAATATGTTGATAGGGGAATATATAATATTAGAAAATATAAAAATATAACTATAAAAAGTACATTTTTCAAGTTTCCTCTAATTTTTTTTTTATTTTACAGGAAAGAGATCTTGCGTTGGAGAATCAATGGTCAACATGCAAATGTTCCTCTTTGCCTCTGCTCTTTTGCAGAATTTCACCATTCGTCCACCAGAGAACCAAGTACTGAAGGAAAGCTCATTCGATGAAATACTACAATACGAAATGTGTGCTATTCCTAGAACCAGTCCTTAGATTAGGCTTGCGAAAGCTTTTTATAAACACACATTTAAGATTGTTATCCTACCAGTGAGAAAATTGTAAAATATATAAAATATTTTCATCTTGCTCCACTAAAGTGAATTGCGTTTTCATAAAACAAAAGACGAAAATTTGAAAATCGTCTTAAAACTAGATGCAGCGTCATTGAAGCCGAATGTTCAGCAACTCGTTTATGGGATCCATCAAACAGCTTCAACAAACCAACTTCAGTTTTACATTCAAATAAACTTTGCATTAATAGTTAAATTTCCTTATTATTTTGTATCTATATACTACATGACACGCAAAATGTGATAATATACATATATTAAATATACAAAAATATATATATATATATTGTTCGTTTTATTGCAACTTTATAACTATTGCTTTTCACTAACTGATAATAGTTTATATAACCCATGTTAACCCAGGCTCTATATAAATATAACCCATGTTAACCCAGGCTCTCCCCTTAGCGGAGCATGTGTAAAAATTTTATGAATAGATTGAATACTCACTCTGATTTGCATAACATAAAAATAACATTTAATTCCCAATTTCATTTTGGGAAAACTTGCCATAATTTTTATATATTACAAGCACAAAGGCACTGTGAGAAAAACGTAATTCAAATTATCCCTTAATCTGGTATGTGCCTGTAACCTTGCACTAGAGGAAAAGAGTGATACCTCGTACCTCGTAAGCAGGAGTGTCTTCTCGAAGGGGGTCGGGATGGCTCAGTCGGTAGCGTGCCAGACTCGTAATCTTCAGTTGCCAGGTTCGAGTCCCAGCTTGGTCAACGTTGAGATTTATCTCCCCAAAGCTCCCCGCCCTCCCCACGGTCAGTAGGGGACACCGATGGGTTTAGAATGTCCGTAGGATGGGATGGACACGGGTCCGTATCCGTGGCCCCGTGTGCGGCAGAGTCATATCCTGTGCACGTTAAAGAACACTCTGAATGGCCTTGACGGGAGGCTACCAACTGTTTCCCAACAGCTGTTCCAGTGGGTCTCCTCCACAAACTTTCTCTGAGCCTTAGGGGACCTTATGACCTGGCCATTTAGCCCATGGTGTGCAAAAAAGCGCCGCTCATAGGTAAAACAACCCAACCTGTCGAAGTTATTTCACAGTTAGTTCACTGTAGTTAGAGTGTCTTGGGGTTCCTTCTGCTAGAGAGGGGAATTTTTTTTTAATGTCTGTTGCAATAATATCTCTCCGTGAATTTATAAAAAAATTTGGAATTTTACAAACACATTGTCCGAAATATCTTTCCGTGTCATATTGTCGTTGACTTCGCACCATATTGTCTACTAATAACGAAACTAATTAACGAACTAAATTAAAATAATAATAATAACGAACAAATATTACATGAACCTAAATTTAACGAATGATAATAATAAAACGTTTGGATTGGAACTACTTTGAAAGAACTTTTCGTTCATGCTCTCTTTACTTGCAATGCAATACAGCCAGAAACGCTTGGATCTTTGATCGCTTAGATTTGAAAGAAACGCTTAGATTTGAAAAAATCCCCTTTTATGCTAGGATAATGTGGCGGCACATATTGAGAGCATCTTTACAACTTAGTGTGATCGGATAAAATGATTTCCGGTGATATACAACGAAAATGATTCATAACATTGTAATTGGTTAGGAATATATTGTTTAAGGATTTTATTGTTTTAAATTTCGTGATATTGATCATATTGTTTTGTATCGGGATCAATTTTTATTTCGTTAAAATGAAACGTTTTTACACAGAGATACAAAATAAATTTGACGTGGTCAGAAAAAAAATTCGTTTTACTGGATATTTCGTTATTCTGGCATTGGTTATGCTGACATTTCACTGTACACTAGACATGCTGAGCCGAGTATGAACAAAAGTTGAATATCGTGGCACCCATTTTGAACTCTGTTGAACAGAAAATGAAAGTTTGAAAAATAAAAGTAGTTTTAAAATCCATTTTGTTATATGCAGAGACTTGGATTATTACCATGGAGAGTGACTTCATGATATCGTTATAAATTTGAAATGGATGAGTACTGAGCGTGGGTAGAAGTAAGTATTTTATTTACAATACAAATTACAAAACAATTCGATTTATTAAAAAGCATGGATGAAATTATTCATAAACAAATTAAATATTACCGTACATAAAGTAATGATCTTTTCCTACAGAACAGTTTCAAACTAGCTCTCTCTACTCAACTGATCAAGTTTACCTCTTTATTTTTATAGCTAATGTCCTTCATAACTTTAGAGGTAAAATGACTAAATGATTCTTTGTTTACCTTCGACAATTTTGTCCTCCTTTTAGTCCTCTTCACAGCTTTTTTGTTAGCTTTGCTCTCCCCTTTGCTTTTGTTATTTCAGACACACTAGTGCTGAACCTCTTTTCACAAATACACAGGGGCGGGGGTGGCTCAGTCGGTAGCGCGCCAGGCTCGTAATCTGTAGTTCCCAGGTTCGAGTCCCAGCTGGGTCAGCGTTGAGATTTATCTCCGCAAAAATTCCCCGCCCTGCCCACGGTCAGTAGGGGACACCGATGGGCTTGGAAAGGCCGCTGGCCGTCGGATGGGACGTTAAGCCGTGGCCCCGTGTGCGAGAGAGCCATACCCTGTGCACGTTAAAGAACACGCTGGATGGCCTTGACGGGAGGCTACCATCTGTCTCCCAACAGCTGTTCCAGTGGGTCCCCTCACCCAACTTTCTCTGAGCCTTCGGGGTCCTTGTGGCCTGGCCATTTAGCCCATGGTGTGCAAAAAAGTGCTGCTCAGAGGTAAAACAATCCAATCCAATCGTAACACTATAATGCATAAAGACATGAATAGAGAAGCTTTTGATCGGCTGGCGGTAACTCAGCGGTCAGGAGCAAAGCGTCCTAACTGGTTCAAGACAACTTTTCATCTCAACTAGGCTTACTTAATTATTCATTTCAAGAGTACAAATATCTAGCATTTCGATACACTCAACGCATTTCAGTTAACCGTAATTCAAAGGTCTTGCTTGGTTATCGAGAAGAATTTAAATTCCTCACATTCCAGTAAATCTTAATGAAAGCAGAAATTATTTTGATAATATTTATAATAACGAAATTAAAAATTTAGGTTGCAATACAAATATTTTGGTTCTATCACTTCTGTTGCAACCTCAACTTGGAACTCTCTACCGAGAGATATCACGTCCATAACTTCAAAAGCAAAATTGAAACCTACAATTGTGTGTCTGAGTGTGTCTGAAATGTCTACTAGTGTGTCTGAAATAATCATTACAATTCTATCATCATCATCATCCTAAAGCACCCATTGCTACGGAGGTCCAACCAGACTGCGCAATTCAGTTCTCCAAGCATATAGGTGCTGAGCTATATCTGCTGCATCTGGCCACTGCATACCAATTCCAACAAGGTCTTGTTTGACATTGTCTGCCCACCACATTCTAGGTGTCCCCCTCTTTCTGAGCCTTTTAGCACACTCTTCACAACTCTATTAGATAATCTATAATTATCCATACGGGCAACAATGCCAAACCAACGGAGTCTCTCTCTGCATAATATGCTGCTTAAAGGAGGTTGCCGACACCTTTGTCTATTACAAAGTTACATTACAAGTATTACATTAGTACATTTTACAAGAATTACATTAGTTACAAATTTTTACAAGTATTACATTACAAGTATTACATTAGTTACAAAGTTGAACCACCTAATGCTCAACATACTGCGTAAGCATCTAGAATCAAAACATCTAGTTCCCTGAATATTTGTTTACAAAACGTCCAAGTTTCACTGTCATAAATAACCTTAATAAGAACCAAACTATTATACAGTCTAAATTAAGTCTTTAGGTGTATATGCCTATTTTTTACACACTCTCCATAGATTCTTAAAAGTCCTGGCAGCAATCCCTATTCGTCTGTTAATGTCATGTCGCACATCACCAGTATCTGTTACATAGCTCCCAAGATAATTGAACTGTGACACATGCTCAAGACTTCAACCATTCAGATTACTGAATCACATCCTGCCTGACCAATTTTCATCACTTTAGCTTTCTTTCTGTTTATAATCAAACTCACTCTACCACCAGTCTCACCAACAGCCGTAATGTGATGCAACAGCCCTGATGTTGATGAGATGAACGAATTCATCTCATCAACATCATTAGCCAACAGAGCCAAATCATCTGCATAATCAAAATCAGTCATTTTGAAATCTCCAGCTCATTTAAGGCCAAAATCTTTCCCTTGCAGTGAATTTTGCATAACATAATCAATAACCAAACTAAAGAGAAAAGGAGACAAAATGCATCCTTATCGAACATCAGAAGCAATGCTAAACCAATTGCTACAAGCCTTACCAACTTTCACACACGATTCAATGTTATTATAGAGAGCTTTCATTATGTTAACTAACTTGTCTGGTTTGCCATACGATCTCATAATCAACCACAAATTATGACGATCAATATTGTCGAAAGCTTTTTTGAAATCAGCAAAGATAGCAACCAAAGATTTCTGAAACTCTGAACATTTCTCAAGAATCTGCTTGAGTGAAAATATCTGATGCATACATCCCCTACCACTTCTGAATCCACATTACTCATCACGCAACTGTCAACCAAATTATTAATTCTATTAAGCAAAATCATAGAAAGAACTTACATGGACAGAAAGTAGGCTAATACCCCTATAGTTTTCAAAACAACTGCGATTATCTTTTTTTAAAAAATAGGGATAATAATAGCTCTGGTAAAATTCTTAGGAACCATGCTTTTATCATAAAGGTATTCCAAATTTCAGTCATCCATGTGGTAAATGAAACACTCCCAGCTATAAGCATTTCGGTAGTAATTTAATCTGTCCCTGGGAATTTATGTAGTTTAAGTTTCAGAAATAGACATAAAAACTGCAGACTCTGTTATAGGGTCAACATTAAAGTCAACAATGCATCTATCATCATTACAAACAATGGGATTAGAACGAATCACATTGTTTAGAACATCACTGAAATGCTCAGCCCACCTAGCCATGACAGAATCCTCACCTATAACCTTACCTTGCTTATCCTTCAATCCCTGTATACCTGTTCGTTTTCTACCACACTAAACATTAACTATTTATTTTATATAGCTCTCTGCTGTTGTGCTGTCTAACTGCTTTCTCAACTAAGTCATCAAGCCAAAGATTCTTATCAGTTTCTAAGTGATCCTTTACATGTTTATTAAGCTCTCTGTAATGCTTTCTATTAAGACTAGTAGGGTATTGATTAAGGACATTAATACAGTTCTTTCTTTCTGAAATAAGCTCAAATGTAAGATGAAATTTCAGCTCCCCTATATGGCGGTATTCCTTACAGAACTAGCCCATTTACTATTAATTAATATAAAATCAATCATATTCTTATACAACTCATCTGATGAAATCCAATGTATTTATGTATGTCACGATGTTTGTAACAAGATGCTAGTTATTCTCAAACCTTTACGTTTACTTACCTGTATGAGACGTAGCTCATTGCCATTGCAGCTGCCAATGCCAAAAGGACCTATCATACCTTCCCAATGGTCAGAGTCAGTACCAACTTTAGCATTGAAGTCGCTTAGAATAAGGGTAATATCTCCTTTCTTGAGAGAATTCACAATATCCTGAAGTTGTCCGTAAAATTTACCTTTCTCATCGTCATCTTCAGTGCGCGCATAACAACGGATAACACTCAAGTCTTTAATATTTGTCTGAAATTAGCTGTAAGAAACCTTTCATTAATGCACTCATATCCCAGAAGAGCATCATTAACATGTCTGCTGAGAAGCAAACATACGTCTTGGAGATATTAAAAAGAGAAATTTAAGATTATTTCTAAGTATCTGACCATTATCAGTCTATCTGGTCTCTTGCAATTCGAGAATATCTAAATTGGTACCCCGTCAAAATAGCCCAAGACTAAATAGCCCCGAAAAAAAAGCCCCGACAAAATAGCCTATTCTAAAATAGCCCAAGACTAAATAGCCCCGACAAAATAGCCTATTCTAAAATAGCCCAAGACTAAATAGCCCCCGAAGAAATAGCTTAGCCTATTTAAAATCCAAAGTAAAAATCCAACTTGCGCGTCGGAAAACGCGCGTAATATGTCTTCCTATACTTTGGTAAAATGAAGGTAACTTTGCAACAAGTTGTGTTGAGTGCATCTATAATTAGAAATATTATAGTAACAAATGAGTCACGTGACAGGCACATGGCTCACCGGTAGACGGAGCCATGTGATTTAGTTTTAGTATTAAAACCAATGCTTCTAGTTTAGCTTCTAGTTTTAGTTTTTTGTTCGCACGTGGCGCACGTGTGTCTTGCGGGAGTCGTTGCAAGAGATCTCTAACGGAAATAAGTAATTTATTTTAATATCTATTTTACCGGATGCGTTTATTTATTGATATAATATAGAACTATTTAATAGATATTAACTGATAATCCGTTATTATTTGTGTTTTGCAAGAAAAATGGAGAAAATCTCGTCGCAAAAAGGAAAAGATCTGCTGCTGAAAGATGGTCATCGATATCGCAAGGCTAGGGAAAACCGGGATGAAAGTACATCGTGGAGGTGTGTAGTTCCGACTTGTAAAGGGCGTCTAAGAACATTGGGTGCTGACTTCCGAGTCGTGACGGAACACAACCATGCCCCAAATCCAGCTAAAAATCAGGCATTGAAATGCGTTTCTGAAATGAAACATAGAGCACAGAGTGCTGTGGAGAAGCCTAGGCAAATATATCAAGCCTGCACAAGTGGAATATCTTTGGAAGCATCGATTCAGCTTCCAAATTATATTGCCTCCCAGAGAACAATAGAACGTATACGAAAAAAAACGAATCTTCCATATCCAAATCCTGCAAGTGTTGCCAATATTGCAATTCCAGTTCATCTTCAAAGTACCACAAGAAACGAAAATTTTATTCTGTGGGATTCTGGAGAAAACGATCCTGATCGAATTCTAATGTTCGGCACTGAGGAAAATTTGAGAATATTGGAACAGAATCATCATTGGTTTGTTGATGGCACGTTTAAAGTATCACCTGAACTGTTTTTTCGATTATTCACGATACACGGGCTAATAGAAAAGTGTTGTATTCCACTGATATATGTATTGTTAAGAAATAAAAGTGAAGCAATATATGTTCGCGTATTTCAGAAACTATTACAGTTGAAGGAAACTTTAAATCCAACAAGTGTGTTAAGTGATTACGAGAAAGCGGTTCAAAACGCCGTGCAACAAGTTTTTAATAACACAGAAGTTGTTGGCTGTTTGTTTCATTTGGGACAGTGCTTATGGCGAAAAGTGCAAGAACTGAATTTAGCGGAACTTTAGGTAAATAATGAAAATGTGCGTGCTTATATAAAAATGTTGTTTGCGTTGAGTTTTGTACCGGTACATGATGTTATAGGAGTATTTGAAGAATTAATTGAAAAATGCCCAAACGAACTAGACCCCCATTATCGATTACTGGGAAGATACATATATAGGACGAATAAGACGCAATCGCCGAGCACAACCACGATTTGCAATACACATATGGAATGATCATGAGCGCGTTGTCAATGGTCTTCCGAGGACAAATAATTCGGTAGAAGGGTGGCATAGGGCATTCCAGCAAACTGTAGATTGCCATCATCCATCCGTCTACAAACTCATCGACCATTTCCGAAAAGAGCAGGATATGGTAGAAATCCGCTTAACCCGTCTTGCTGCAGGTATTCGCAACCTTGATGCTAGCAAAACTAAATATGTGCAACTGAATCGACGCCTGGAAGCATTAGTGGAAAATTATGCAACTATGGAACATATGGACTTTCTTCGTGGCATTTCACATAACCTTGAAATGTAATTTTTGTAAAGAATGTGGCAAGGAACACAAACCTTAAAGACTTGTAAAGAATTACCAAACCATATTTAGAATTTTTATTTATATGTCTGTATACAATTTTTAAAATGCGAAATTTAGAATTTAAATAGGCTAAGCTATTTCTCCGGGGCTATTTTGTCGGGGCTATTTAGTCTTGGGCTATTTTAGAACAGGCTATTTTGTCGGGGCTGTTTTGTCGGGGCTATTTTGTCTTGAGCTATTTTGACGGGTCACGATCTAAATTATAACTTTGGAATTATGTGTGAGCACATCAAAAGAATAAGCTCTATAGAGTTCTGACATTCCAACTACCTATGGAGAGGAAATGGTTAGTGGGATGGTTAAAGAAACTATGTTTATTGAGAGAGGGAATGCCGAAAATATCAAACAGCCACCTAATCACAGTCATGGGGTAAAGACCCGTTTATCCACCACTAAAGGCTGAAGCCATCTACACAAGAAGACTTCCTCTAATGTTAAATTTGACGATGCCTATAGAAGCAAGATTTCAGGTGCATGCGATGACCTCTGCTCAGGATTATCTACCAGCTGATAAACATATCCTGTGAATCTATTCACTTGGGGCTGTCAACCCACAAATAAACAGAAAACACAGCGGAAGATTTTCCCTCCATAGAAGCCTACCAGTACAGCAAATTCATGATCCATATTGAAGCTCAGAACCTTATTCCAGTCCATTAGGTTCACATAGTCAGCACCAGAACCAGCCACTCCTCAGCAGGGTAGAAAAAAAAAAGAAAAGTAACCATAGTTGTTCAGATCAATAGGTTTTACTAATCTAGTAGCTCTCCTCTTCCGTTCCCTTCCATAGAGAGTATATCTTTTGATAGGTATTAACGGCCGGCACCACGATAAGGCGAGGTCACACATTAGATGCTTGGCCTGGCCGGTTCTGTGCATCATCATAAGGGATTGGTGCATAGCTCTCCTTCCAGTGACTACCTAGCTACCATTTACAGAAAAATGTTCTACTAGTAAGAGTGAGTCGGCAACCCTCTTACTCGTAGGATATTGAAAAACTTAACCAACACTACCTCTCCACCCAATTTCCTGGGGGCGGGGGTGGCCCAATCGGTAGCGCGTCAGGCTCGTAATCTGCAGTTCCCAGTTTAGAATCACACCTGTGCAAGGGTTGAGATTTATCTTCGCAAAACTCCTCGCTCTACCCACGATTAGTAGGGGATATCGATGGGTTTGAAAAGGCCGCCGTTAATTGGTTGGGAGACCGTTCATGTGCAGGAGAGCCATACGCTATGCACGTTAAAGAACACTCGATTGCCTTGACGGGAGACAACCATCTGTCTCTCAACAGCTGTCCAATGGATCCCCTCCCCCAACCTTCTCTGAGGCTTCAGGAGTCCTTGTGATCTGGCTATTTAGCCCATCGTGTATTGTTTTTGTTTTTTAATCTTTCTTAATTTACTAAATAATCAAGCCACTTTGAACATCTTAACTATGCTGAAAATTTTCTGTATATTAGCTTTACCGTAGCCCGCAGCACAGAATAAATTATTATTATTATCATTAGCAATTTGTACACAATGATAATCATCCTAATTTTCATGCTTCAACATAAGAAACTGCATTGAATGGATACAGAATTCCCAAAGGATCTGTTACGGTGATGAACTCGTGGTCTGCTCTTCAGGATTCTTTGATTTATCCTAATGTGGAAAAATCTGATCCTGGACGTTTTCTGGGGCCAGATGGAAAAAACTGAATTACCAATATTATTTGGAGTTGGTAAGTTAATCTCAAAATAAATTTCTTTTAAACTTCGCTGTTTCAATTAATAATTATTTTATGAAACAGAGGTGCCCAAAACGTATCTCACGGGCCAGCTCGCGCAACAATTTAATGTTACAAGCGAAAATTATTTAATTTTTTCAGTGTTTTAGTTCTACAAGTCGAACAGAGATGGCGCTCAAATAATCTTTACTCGCGAATATCAGAAACTATTGATCACAGATACCATTAGTTCCTGATATTGCAACAGTAGAGGAAATCTATTCATATTGGCTGGAATCTCATTGATTCGCTGTGACACGGAAGCTGCCGAGTATGGGTTCGAGAGGCATATTTGTGAGCTGTATGAAAAATCAGGAGAAGCCTCATAGAATTTCTAGATTGACTCCGTCGTTTTCCTTTTAATGTATACATATAATAATGTCATAAACGCGGGCCCACGACCATCTCATAGCATCTCAGGTGCTCTGACAAAATCCTCACCTTCTATAACCTTACCTTGTTTATCCCTCAATCCCTGTATATCGGAAGAAATGTTGGGCTTTTTTCCGGAATTCCCTTAGGCATTGATTTTTCCAGAAAGGGTTCTTTCGCACGCTTCGTGCGGTGGAAAGAAGATCTCCTATGCCATGCGCTTCTCGAAAGGAACCCTTTCTGGAAAAATCAATGCCTAAGGGAATTCCGGGAAAAAGCCAACATTTCTTCTGACGTGCCGTATCAGTGCCATATCGTGCCATATTTTGTTCTGATATATTTATAATAATATATTCTATCGTGCCATATTTTGTTCTTACTCATGCCAAATAGGCATATCTTTATGACGGAGATTGTTAGGGGTAAAATTATTACCCGGTACATCGAATATGTTTATACGATCTACGATCTACGGAACTTTCATGCAAAGTTTGATCAAAGAAAGTAGAGGGAGAGGAAGTTAAGCTTTCATAGAGATTAATGTAAAATCGAGTATCGTGCATTTGGCGTAGAGGTGAAACGAACATTACAGGGGACGAACGCTTTTGTAATTACATGTTACTGTCAACTTCCATTCTCTTCGCTTTTCCTATGTAATAATTTCCCATTGATATCCTTGCAGAGTATATTAATATCAATTATGTTCCCTGTTTCTATGCAACCAAGAAAGCTTCTAATTGTAATAATTTATTCTATAAATTAACCTCAGGCTAATTTCAAACCTTCTCTATCCGTTCAATTTATAATTGTTGGTTCAACGAAAAATAATTCCAATGGAGAAAAAAAACCTTTATTAAAATCATGATATTATTTTTTTCAAATGCAAAGTGCAGTTACTTTTTCTCCTTTTTTAAAATATAAATTTTTTGATGCATAATTCCTCTGCCCCTTATTGTTTCCTTCCCAGCCTTGAACAAATGCACGATACGAATCGAAACACCACTTGAGGTCGCCACCTACGCTTTGTCAAAGCTGAACTTCTTTTCCTTATACGTTCTTTGGTTTGGTGCCTCTAGCTACTCTAATAAGCGAGTGCATAAGCAGACAGACAAACACACTGTTTTCTTTATATATCAGATTTTTGGCATCTAAACAATGCTTGCGAGATAAATTGAAACCCTCGGATATTATGACTGTATATTAAACGAAAGCAAAATTATATCAGTAACTTTAAACTAAAATTGGAGCGGTAGCTGCAGATTTTGCAAAATTATTTTAAAGTGCATTTAAATATTCATGTAAGGTATACATTAGAAAGGCCAAAAGGTCTTTTTAAAAAGAACATGCTATCTTTTATAGTTCATAACTTTATTACTTTTTTTATTGATTCAATGTTCTCTTCTTTTAACTACTAGCAAACATTTTTCTTTCTAAAATAATACAAAAATAAGTTAATATTATGGTAAAGATTAAAATATGCAAAAAATAGTAAACAAAAATTAATAATTAAACAAAGATTTGAATGATATCCCAATTGTCAACTCAAATGACATTTATTCCTGATTGCTTACAGCGATTCACCTGTGATTGATTTATATTGAATATGAATTTCTCGAAGAAGATGATCTCAATTATGAGAAATAAGAGACCAAGCGTAGTTTACTCGGTCCTCAGCCGACGGATGCAACGGCGCGATGGTTTTCTCTGAATCTTTCTGTTAGCCTTTGGTAGTCGGTGAGAACGCCCAGCCCCCCCACCCCCACCCCCAGCCGACCTACAGGACCACCATTAGATGTAGATTGTAGATCTGTGTGTAAAATTTAAAATAAATGAAAAAAACCTAGCAGAATTTTACTTTTCCCCCATATATATATATAACCTTATTTAACTTCCTGTAATCCCATAACCTGTCTCGGAATCCAATTTGAGAATATCTGCACTAATAGAATAACACTCACCCAAACTAAATTCAGGTGAGGCGTGATTTCAGCACGCCATTTAAATTTTCGAAAACTCGGAATTGAAAATGATAAAATTATTTACACGGCAGTTCAATGATTTGAAAAAGCCGTGTTAACTGAAACTTAGTAAAAAGACTGAAGCAGCTTGTCAAGGTTCATACCCATATTCCCCTTTGTACTATAGGCCTGAGATAACTTTTCTTTTTCTGACTTTACCTTTTCTTTTTCTGACTTTACCTTTTCTTTTTCCTCTCCTTCGGTGCGATGGAAAGATCTCCTAGGCCATGCGTTTCTCGAAAACAACCCTTTCTGGAAAAATCGATGCCTAAGAGAATTCCAGGAAAAGCCCAACATTTCTTTTGACGTGCCATATCAGAAAATTCTCAACCCGTCGAAAGATCCAATAGAACTGAAAGAAGCTTTATGAGTTCCCTCTGGCTTCCGCCACTAGTGCGAAGGAGCCCTATCCGTGCTTTAGCGCAACCTCATTTCTCGTCCTAATTTCTCGCTGCTGACATCGGGAGCCCACGGGCCGCATCACCACCAGGCCAAAGGGAAAGGAAGGCGAGAACTCTTAACCTTAACCTAATCCAATAGAAAGAGCAATAAGATGATCTCTATCGTTATCTGTTGTTAAGCTCCTGCCACAAAGACACTCAAAGTGAAAATGGCCAACCACTGTCCGACGTTCTGGGACTCCACAGCGTTGACGAGAGAAGGACCTGAGCTTCTTCACCCAGTAACAACGTCAGAATGCAAGGTAATGCAGTGTGTGACTTTGTGTAGTGTCCAAGTCACACACTGCATTACCTTCCTTTTTTACTTTACTATATATGAATATTATTATTTCTTTTACCTGTCTGGTTGTTATTGTTAAGTTCACCAAAGTTGCACTGGCAGTTGGAAGGAAGACGAGGCCCACTGCCTCCATACCAACGGAGTTGATCTCAGCGTTATGCTATTTGGCTATACGTAAATATCATGCAGCCTTTTTGCCCCCCTCCCCTTATTTTCAATTGCCCCCGAAATCTGCCCTTTCCACGACATCGCTATAGTAGGATATGACAAATGTACAGATGGTAAACGACTTACAATTTATTTTTCAGCTGCAACCACGAAAGAATAATCGTGAAGTAAAACACTAACAGCAAGCAATGAGATTGCAGTTACACACTAATCAGCAATGTGAATTTGGAAAATTATCTGAGCCACCAGCCCAGATAACGTTGTTTTCAACAAATCAAAATTACTGTGGTTAAAAGAATAGAAAACGTTTCTTCTATATACATTCTTCGAATGCACATCTAATATATATAGATTATTGTGAAGGATTGACAGATTATTGTGAAGGATTGACGGGTGACTGATGGCAGGCGACCCCTTTCCCTCAAAACAAATGCATTTGACTACGCTAAAATGTAATATTAAAATTTTATTTCGAGGCTATTCAAAAATTTTAGGTTCAGCTCCTAATTCACATGAAAAAAAATTTCAATTTTTTTGTCATAAGTAAGCATGATGAAACACGGTTCCTAAAAGAAATATGTGAAATCGAAAATATGAGAATTATGCTTTAAAAAAATCTCCAAAGTGAAAATTAAGCAAAGTTAGAGTCACGACTCTAATGTTATTTATTTTAAAAAATTCAAATTTCAATGCAAATGTGCAATTACAATGAATAGAACTACAGGCATCTCTGAAGTTAACGCGATTTCAAATATATGTTGATGTAAACAAACGCAAAATGGGTAACACATCACCATCGTAGTTATTCCCGATAAATGTATAGCCTAAACTGTAAAATAATTAAATTATTTTCCTTGCATTTAAAAAATAGATTGTTAAATGTCTAAAAATGAATGGTATTAAAGTTATTTCTATTAAATATATTTTAATTAAGAATTTAAAATTTTAAAACTAAAGAAATAACAAAAGCAACCGAAGGTACACAAAAATCTTGAGCTAATTAGTAATTAAAATGGCATCGAAATAGGGGTAGATCAGTAGGTAGGGCTCCAATCTTATAATCCGCAGTTCCCAAGTTGAAGTCCCATTTGTGCAAAAATTTAAATTTATTTCTGCTAAACTTTCATCCTCCATTGGTCAGAATTAGGACACCGATAGGCTTGGAAAAGCAGCCGTCCGTCGGATGGGACATTTAGCCGTTCCCTATGTGCAGGAAATCCATACCTTGTGCACCTCACGTCAAGGCCTACATGGCTTTGACGTTACGCTACCGTCTGTCTCCTAACAGCTGTTCAGTGGGTCCCCTCCCCCAACCTTCTCTGAGCCCTTATGACCTGTCCCATTTAGTTCAGTGCCTCCCAGAGGTGAAACTACCCAACCAAGCAATTAGAATAAGATACCGAAGATATTTGAAGGATAATCGAAAGTAATCCGAGAAGAATTTGAGAAATCTGTTTCTCCAGTACGATTGGCAGATATGTACTGACTTTAAACCGGACAGTCCGGTTTTCCCACTTAAGGAAAGGCGTCCTCTATTCTCCTAACTCGGTGGTTTAATTATCCGGCTTTCCAAATTAGTAGGAAAACAAGCAAATTTCAGTATCTTTATTGATTTTCCAATTTTTTTCGTTAAATATCATACATTGATGGATCATTGAATTATAAGCAACATACTACATGTTATGTCAATAGGGATGCTAACTTTGAAGCTCTATAACTTTTAAAAATAACTGATTTTCTGGCAAACTGCGAGTAAAGATAATGATCTCAATCAATCCTGTCTAAATATCGATTTTCAACAGTATTCGTTCAGTATTTAAAGAATTATGAAAGTTTCAACGTTTAACAACAACAATGCTAGAAAAAAATTCTTTTGTCTAGCATTGCTGATTAAAATTTAAACAAATGATATTATTTTCAATCGTTTGAGAAATAACTACATATTTTAAGAGTGTAAGTAAATAATTCTTTTAATGTTCATTTAAAAATTTTTTGATAAATTTCTTAAATCACATTGTTTCTGTTAAATGTTAAACCTCCTATCCTTAAATTTTTAAATACTGAAATACTATTGTTGAAAATCGAGATTTAAATAGATCTGAATGAGATTTTTAAATTTTCTTCGGCTATATTTCCTATAAACGGCTTATTTTAGAAATAATGGATCTTTAAAGTTAAGTCCCCATTAACATAATATGGGATGCGATGGACATAATTCTATAATCACGCAACATATATTAATAAAATATTTAAAAAAATATGTGATTCCGAGACTTTTTATCTTTTGGATTTTAAAATGTTCAAGCAAGAAGAATCACAGTGAAATATATTATTAGTGAAAAATAAAGAGAAATAAGAAAATTTCATGCAGAAAAGGGAATTTTAACAAAATGTTCGGCTAAGAAATCTCATTTATGTTATAAAGTTACTAGCAGAACCCGGTTTCGCTCGGGTCACGATATAATGATTTAGAGTAGAGCAGGCGTATTCGTAACGGGTGCCCAGATCCTTGTTGACGTCTGAGGTGACGTCACCGGTGGTGGAAGTTTTCTTCTTCCGGTAATTCCGCAAATACTGGATCAAATCAGTCGCAACGACAATAGAGGCGGGTGTGGTTCAGTAAATAGTGCGCCAGGCTCGTAATCTGCAGTTCCCAAGTGCGAGTCCCAACTGGGCCAACGTTGAGATTTATCCTCTCAAAACCCCCACTCTACCATCAATCAGTTAGGGACAGCGATGGGTTTGGGAAAGGTTGGCATCTGTCAGATGGGACGATAAGCCGTGGCCGGTATGTGGGAGAACCATCCCCTGTTTACGTTAAAGAACATACTGGATGGTCTAGGCGGAAGGCTACAATTTGTCTCCTAATCGTTGTCCAGTGGATCTCCTCAAGCTGCTCTGAGCCTTAGGGTTCCTTGTGATCTGACCATTTAGTCCTTGGTATGCAAAAAAAGTGCAGCTCAGAGGTTAATCAACCAACCGAATACGAATTTAGTGTAGTAGTCTCCCACTTAGCTAATACAGGGTTTGATGATTAGGTTTCCAGAGGCGATGGGTCGAGTTTCCACCTGCCGCAACTCTCTAAAGTTTCCGACGGCGCTGCCATCATTTACTTTGGAATGGGGAACCAAAAGTTATAAATGGAGTAGTATGTTAATGGGTTTGGCTGCCAACTTTTGTAAGAGGGCTTAAATTTTCTTGGATCTAAACCTTAAGAGTGCACAAAGTTAAGTGAGATGAAACTACAGACGACGTTTGGTGGTCCTAGCTCTGACCATCTAGGAGGAGATGCCGAACAAAGACGCACATATAGACAGACAACTTTTTATTTCATATATATATACACACTGAGATACCAGTTTATTAGAACACTTCCTCTCATCACATAAATGGTTCATTCCAACATGTGAAACGTCAAGTGGCGGCGGTATGCGGTATAAATCAGGCAGACCAGATTTACAAGCATCAGAGTTCGATTGAGTGCCACAATGGGCAAAACGAGCGCCCTGAGTGACTTTGAACGTGGCATGATAATTGGTTCTAGCATCTCTCAAACGGCAGTCCTTCTGGGCTTTTCATGCACAACTATTTCAAGGGTTTACCCAGAATGGTGTAAAAAGCAAAACACTACCAGTGATTGGGGATCCTGTGGACGAAAACAGTTTGTGGATCAGATGGGTCAAAGGTGACTGACGAAATCGTGCAAGTGAATAGAATGGGCACAACCAAGTGAATCACACCAGAAGCAAACATTGGTGTGTAGAAGGTCGTCTCGGAGCCACCACATATCAGATATTGTCGCGAAAGGGCTACAATAGCCGACCACCATGTCGAGTACCGATGTTCTCAGCGAAGAACACGAAAGCCTGCCTTTAAGCCAGACAATCCGGCTCAGTCACCAGTGAGTGCAGGAACATCGACACTGGGAAGAAGGTAACCTGGTTGGACGAATTTAAGTTCCTTTTGCATCATGCTGATGGAAGGAGCAGAATTTGGCGGAAGCAATACGAAGCCATGGAGCCATCTTGTCTGATGTCAACGTACATGCCGGTACTTGCGGTGTGATGGTATGGGTAATGTTTTCCTGGTACACATTAGGTCCCTTGATACCGATCGAAGGACATCTGAACAACACAGTGTTCATTCTTTCATGACCAAGTTCATTCTTTCATGGCTACTACAATTTATCCTCATTGGGATGGACACGTTGAGCATGATTATTCCCCTACTCACAGGACACTTACCGTCATCGAAGGGTTCCAGGAACATGCAGACGAGTTTTGGTTTCTTCATTGGCCTGCAAAGTTCCCAGATCTAAACCCTATTGAGCATCTTTGGGATGAGGTGGCAATGGCTGTTCGCTGCGAGACTGTGCGACCGCCCAATTCCCAGCATCTGCGCGACACGATCATTTCCGCATAGTACAACATTCCTGCACAAAGCATCCAGCATCTTGTAAGTTCCTTGCCTCGACGAATTCGGGCTGTTCTGAAGGCCAAAGGAGGTGCAACTCGCTACTAGATTGGTGCACCTAATAAATTGGCATCTCAGTGCAGATCTAGAAGGAAACAAAATGGAGTTATGCAACTATATTTGGGATATTCGGAGGACCTTTTTTTTCCGGGTATGTAGCTTTTTTTCCAAACTGATACACCACATGCCAGTCCCGGATATTGGAGGGGGAGAAGAAAAAAAAAACCATGTCCACTCCCCTAATTGAGAATGCTGGTAAGTGTAATGGGAAGGGGGGAGCAAACAATTAGTGAACTTGATGTATATTTCCTGCATTTCACAAATTTTTTTGAAAACTCTAAAACAGAGTGAAAAATCTTACACCGCAATGTAATTCCAGTGTCTTGTCCCACTCTCCTTTACTCTTCTCTACTCGATCGACTCACTCCCCTCCCTTCCTCCTCCACCTCCATTTTTTTTCTCCAGATCCTCTTACATACCGATTTCTTTCTTCCAAAAAATAGGCTTGGAAATAACACGACTAATAAAACAAGTAATCAACCTACTGAATCTGACTCATTTATTTTAATTTTCTTGACCAACTTTTTTTTATGCATAACGCGATTTTTCCTATTCACAGTACTCAATTAAAATGTGTAGTTTAGTGTTTCTTCTTATCAAGACATTTTCTTCATTTCCTTTATTTTTTTTAATCAAGACGTTTTCTTTAAATTATCTTTTTTTGTTTCTTTTCCCTTATTCATTATTCCTCAGAAATGTATGTTTTAAGTAGTTTTTCCTGCTCTTTAAAAATTGTAATTTTTCTATTGATTCTTCGCTATATTTGCCGCACCTGTTCTGGAACAATGTAGAAATGTCCTGATTAAAATCACCTAATTTATAACATTCTATTTCATTTTATGTCGTCCAAATTGCTGTAAGCATTACTACATCAGGTTGTAGTCTACGCCATTGATTCCCGTCCTTTCCGCCGCCAAGACTTCTAGGAAGGCTCACTCTTTCTCTGCACCCCCTAAGAAAGAGTGAGAGATCTCTCTCTCTCACTCTTTCTCTGCATCACATATCAGACATTGTCGCCCTTTCGCGACAATGTCTGATATGTGGTGGCTCCGAGATGACCTTCTGCACACCAATGTTTACTTCTGGTGTGATTCACTTGGTTTAGGGGTGCAGAGACTTGGTTCTGGTGTGATTCACTTGGTTTTGGTGATCGCTACTAGAACCGGTTTCAACCGGTTCTAGTAGCGAGATGACCCTAAGAAGTCTTCCCATTTTCATCATTACTTCATTTTGTTTAACTAAAGTATAGATCCTTGCAAGAGAGAGGTGTCCTTAAAATTCTTAAGAATCGGTTATATCTCAATTCTTTATATGCTCATCATTTATTGGCTATTTTGTAATTTGTATCTGAACATTGGAATGGAGAAATTCCATTTGCCAGAAATTTATGTTATCAACAACTAATCATAGTTTGTGATCAGCACATATAGCAAGTGTTGCCATATTGAATTGACATAATTCCTGCCAAAAACAACAAAATTAACTCGCTTGCTCAGGGCCTGATCTAGGGTAGAGGTAGCAAGGAGTGTGCTTTAGAATGCTATTAACGGTAATGGAAGCAAAAATTATTAAACTTGTGCATATTTTACTCATTTTTCAAGAAATGTTTTAGTCCTTTAAATCGGAGGGGATAATGTTATACAGCAAAGAAAAAAAAATAAATACTCTATTTAAAATATTAACTCCACCTGTAGACCATAAATTAGCAATAACTGATCTGTATAAATTTAACGAAATTTAAAAAAAAAAGATAAAAAAAAAAGAGATTTGAAGAGAAATGCTCTTAAAACCCCTGTTTAATGAGATCCAAAATTGAAAATGAGTATTTCTCAATTAGCTCATTTGGCTGCTTCTCGGAACAGCACACATTTCGTATTGCAACATTTGATCAAAAGAAGCATCTTGTAGCACTTTGTTCGCTGTAGAGCAGATGGTGAAATTCTGCAAAATTGCCGATACGATGAGGAACATCTCCATGTTTACCAGGGATTCTCCAACGCAAGATCTTTTGCCTGTGGGAGAAAAAAAACTTAGATAAGGGAAGAAAATCATATGAGAAACTCTTGTAACACCTACGCTTTGCATAACTATTTCGCCAGTTTGTGTGACAAAATTTCAGAATTAGATAAAAGAGTCACGGATTAATAGGTCTATTCCAATTGATTAATTTTTTTTGCAGATGCCAAACAGTGCACTAGCAGTGTTCAATAAAACTTCTTAATAATATATATCGTAAAATATATTTTCATTGCAAATTTCGTTACTTACTATACAAGTGGTAAGTTGTGTTTTAACTTGGCATATTATGAATGCTGGGAGCATACTAACTCATAATTCTAATATAAATTATTCGATATAAGAAAGAATCTCAAGTAATAATTTTGTATACTGTGTTTGGACACTCTCATGTTGGAAATGGAACGCCACATTCGAGATTCCATAAAAAGCAAAGTATTTAATCCCTTTTCGACTGCTTAAGTATCATGATGATAATATCCATTCATAAGCCGTAACATTATGACCACCTGCCAAATAGCATGTTGAGCCGTCTTTCGACGCGACTCGACTCTCCTAGAGCAGTTAGGGGCAGATGGCTCCACGATGCTGTTGGGTTGGATAGTTTTGCTTCTGAATAGCAGTTTTGTGCGCACAATGGACTAAATGGAAGTTCCGAGGACCCAAGGGCTCAGGGAAGGTTGGAGAAAGAGACTCACTGGACAGCTGTTAGGAGACAAAAATCTCCTAGCAATACCGTTTAGTGTGTTTGTTAACATGCACAGCGAATAGCTCTTCTGCTAGCAGAGAAACTCTCCCTTTTCTCATTTTCCACTGTTCCCATTCTCACCGAGGTCAGATCAGAGGTTAAAAAAAATAAAATAAATACCCCCTCAAGCAGCTGCTTGCCACAGAGGTCTGACAGGAGCCTGTCAGTTTATATGCCACAGTAGGAGATCTGAGAGGATGGCAGAACCTCAGCAGAAAAACGACACACACATCCATGCCTAATACCGGGGCTCGAATCCTTAGCGGAGATAAATCTCAACTCTGTCACAGTTGGGACTCGAGCCTGGGAACTGTAGATTACAAGTGTCAGGCTAGAGGCCTTTTTAAATATTTTTTGTTCATGCTTTGTATGTTATTTTGGATTTCACCAAAATGGGCATATGCTACGTGGGAGGCCCTCTGTCCCAGCATCTGGAAAGTTAATTGAAGTAGCAGTGTCCGGGTAATGGCTAGCGTCCACTGACAAGTGACTCCTAACCCGGAGGCTAGCGGACTTCCCAGATGGTCGAGGCGGAGAGAGAAAGAGAAAGGGTTGGCAACAACGAGGAGGAGAAGAGAGCCAGTCGAAGAACGAACGCGTGAAGACGTAAAATTGTAAAGCTGGTAAATGCCGACTGGAAATAACGACATTGGGCTCTGTGAATGCAGCTGAACAGGCATAGTAAGCTGTTGTTGTAATGCTATGTAATTGAGCATATGTCCTTGTCTATCAAGCATGCTTGGAATGTTCAATAAATAATTGTTATTTTTAAGTAAAGGCTGAAGTTGAACCAATTTATTGGGGAGGAGCCTCAGTATTGAGTCCCTGCAATTGTGATAAAATCTTTGATTTTTGTTCTGAAAGACTCTTTCACCCGTCGCGTATTGCGATCGAACCGGAGGGACATTCCTAAGTGATCCCAATAGACAGACAACCGAAGAAACAACATCACAACAAGCCTGGCGCACTGTCGATCGAGCCAAACCCTGCCGCCACGACAGAGTTAACAACTGTAATATCTCCTTCTAACAAATGTACCCCAGTCATCTTAGGAAACTCGATGTGCCCTTAAAACTTCTATGTTTAGCTTTTATGTTGCATAGAGAATTGCGCATCATTTTCATCCTCAAACAGTCTTGTGGTTAAATAAAACAGCCGTTGTTATCTGATTTGTTAAGCAAGTCAAGTTTCGACTACTCAGTTATACACCCATTCATTCTTCTACATATCAAAAAGGAATTTGTGTAAAAAAGGAAAATATATTTGAGGGTGTGCTAACAATAATCTTTCTTTCATAGGTATTCAAAACTCAGCAAACTGTTTTTATATTGATGACAACTTACCGACTCCAAACAGTATTGGGGTGGGGGCTCAGTCGGTAGCGCGCCAGACTCGTAATTTGTAGTGTGCAAAAAAGTGCCGCTCAGAGGTAAAACAATCCAATCCAAACAGTATTGGCAATTCAGTTTTTGTTCTTCTTCCATTAGATCCTAGAACGCGTACAGGATCAAACTTTTCCAGGTTAGGATAAATGGAAGAGTCTTGGTGAGCAGACCAAATGTTCATCACAGTAATAGATCCTTCAGGGATTCTGTATCCATTGAGAGTAGTCTCTCCTATGGTAGAATAAGTTCGGTCAATAACGATTTGTAAATAGCTTAAGAGAGCTTAAGCATCGAAATGAGAAAACATTCTTTTGGTGGGATTCAAGTTTAACAGCGGATACCAGGCTTTTTGGGTCGAACGTCATCTTATTAATTATTCTTCTCTTTTATCCTTATTAATATTATTCCTTATTAATTTTTCTCTCTTTTTCAAAAATATTATTTTTTCATATTTCCTTCATAAGTATTATTTTCTGAAACTCCCTTTAAAAATATTTACAACGGTTTCTTCATAAGTAATACACTCTAAAGCTCACTTCATAAATATTATTTTCTAACTCTATTTCCAAGTATTTTTAACATTCGCTCCATAAAAATTTATTTTCTTATTTTCCTTTTATAAGTATTATATTTTAACGCTCCCTTCAAAAATCTTTTTTTACATTTTTACTTTATAAGTAATACATTCTAACGCACACTTCACAAATATGATTTTCAAACTATTCATAAGTATTTTTTCTAAATCTCCCTTCATAAGTGGGGCGGGGGTGGCTCAGTAGGTAGCGCGCCAGATTCGTAATCTGTAGTACCCAGGTTCGAGTCCCAGCTGGGTCAGCGTTGAGATTTATCTCCGCAAAACTCCGCGCCCTGCCCACGGTCAATAGGGGACACTGATGGGCTTGGAAAGGCCGCCGTCCGTTGGATGGGACGTTAAGCCGTGGCCCCGTGTGCGGGAGAGCCATACCCTATGCACGTTAAAAGAACACGCTGGATGGCCTTGACGGGAGGCTACCATCTGTCTCCCAACAGCTATTCCAGTGGGTCCCCTCCCCCAACCTTCTCTGAGCCTTTGGGGTCCTTGTGACCTGGCCATTTTGCCCATGGTGGCAAAAAAGTGCCGCTCAGAGGTAAAACAACCCAACCCTTCATAAGTATTATTTTCTAAAGCTCCATTTATCTCTTAATTTCTATCACACTCCATATGTGTTATTTTTTAATGCTCCCTTCATAAGTTCTATTTCCTAACAGTCCCTTTAAAATTATTATTCTAACGCTCCTTTCGTAAGTGTTACTTTTTAACTCTCACTCCATAAGCACTATTTCACAAAGCTCCTTTCATAAACGTTATTTTATAACGCCCCCTTCAGAAATAATATTTGCAACGCTCTCTTCATTAGTATTAGTTCTATCGATCCCTTCAAAAATATTATTTTCAATTCTATTCATAGGTATTATTTTCTAACGCTCCTTTCATAAATATTTTTTATGTTCCATTCATAAAAATTATTTCCAACGCTCCATTCAAAAATATTATTTACAACGATTCCTTCATAAGTAATACATTCTAGCGATCCCTTCACAAATATTGTTTTCTAACTATTCATAAATATTACTTTCTAACTCTCTCTTCATAAGTATTATTTTCTAGCGCTCCCTTCATAAGTACTATTTCCTAACAGTCCCTTTATAATTATTATTTTCTAAAACTCCTTTGATTATTATTATTTACTACTCCATAAGAACTGTTTTCCATAAGTATAAGTTATTATTATTTCATTCCATAAGTATTATTTTCTAACTCTCACTCCATAGGTATTATTTTCCAATGCTTCCTTCATAAGTGTTATTTTCTAACGATCTTTTAAAAAGTATTTTTCTCTAATGCTCCTTTAAAAAGTATTATTTTCTAACATTCTCTTCGTAAGCATTATATTCTAACGCTGCATTGAAAAGTATTATTTTTTAACCAAGACCGTCCTAAACTTTACTTTTTAACTTCATGGAAATAAAATGAGTTTTCTTGAATAAAGCCAGTAGAAGTAAAGTTTACTGTATGCCAATTTACGATGATTTTGATTCATGATATGCATAATTCTATTTTAGCCCATATTGCGACCGACACTAAAAATAGATTTAAAAAACAACCGTCAAATTTTATGCCATGTAGAATATCATTTTAACCTTTCTTGTACGGTGGAATATTTTTGAAATTGGGAAATACTATTGAAGTCATTTTTCTCAGATAAACCTTTCCCCTGCCAAGCCCTCCCAAAATTAAAACTTGGATATGTGTCTGGATCAGAGTACTTGGCATTTCATCAGGAAATTCTGTGTTCATATCCAACCCGGCGCAAGACCATTTTCCCTCTAAAACTGATTTCGATGTGAAGAGCGAAGTCATATCTTTTAAATTTGTTATATAACACTGTAATAGTTTATACTTACGCGTATTTTGCATACTTGGAACAAATAGGAACACAACTGTTGTTCGAGTGAATTCCAGGAGAGTGGCTTCAATGTATGGAAGTTTCGCTTTATCTTCAAGAGCTGGAAGTCTTTCTCTCCCTATTACTTCATCTAACTCTTTCTGAATCCTCTCCTGGACTTCCGGATGATCAATCATGGTTCTAAAAAATTGGTAGATGACGTAGGCAATTGTTTCGGTTCCATCCAAGAAAAACTGAAACAATGTTGGGTTGTTTTACCTCTGAGCGGCACTTTTTTGCACACCATGGGCTAAATGGCCAGGTCACATGGACCCCGAAGGCTCAGAGAAGATTGGGGGAGGGGACCCACTGGAACAGCTGTTGAGAGACAGATGGTAGTCCCCCGTCAAGGCCATCCAGCGTGTTCTTTAACGTGCACAGGGTAGGTCTCTCCCGCACACGGGGCCACGGCTTAACGTCCCATCCGATGGACGGCGGCCTGTCCAAGCCCATCGGTGTCCCCAACTGACCGTGGGCAGGGCGGGGAATTTTGCGGAGATAAATCTCAACGCTGACCCATCTTGGACTCGAACCTGGGAACTACAGATTACGAGCCTGGCGCGCCATCCCCGCCCCACTGAAACAATGTACCTTTCAGTCTATGCACTAAAGAAATAAAAAGGAAGTCGGTAAAAAATAATCTTTTTGGTTTTGGGATATGTTTCTTAATAAAATTATTACAAACATTTTATTTAAGAATTATACATTTTATTCTCATTGCCCTTAGACGAGGAATCCACAACTTCTTTTTTAACGCTGCTCGCATTATAACCACAGAATTTGTAAGACGGCTACTTAGAAATTCCACGGTCATACGGATTAGAAGAGGATTACATTATTTAAAAAAAAACACTTTTTTATATATCAGTTTATTATTACAGAAATATTTATTTTGTGTGGATATTGTGATTATTTATAAAAATAAATAAATAAATACCCCTCAAGCAGCTGCTTGCCACAGAGGTCTGACAGGAGCCTGTCAGTTTATATGCTACAGTAGAAGGTCTGTGAGGATGTCAGGACCTCAGCAGAAAAACGACACAAACAGCCATGCCTTACCCGGGGCTCGAACCCAGGTCCCGTAGATCAGTAGCCAAGCGCGCTATATGATATAAAAATATTGCTTGAAAAAATGAAAAAATACCAAAACACCCTACATAAGCACAATTAAAAAGAAACTTTCATCAAAAAATATTAATGAAAGGCTTGATATTTTTTATCAGTTTGGTAAAATTGACTTCAAAGCCAGTAGCGTAACCCTTAGTGTCAGATGATTAGCCAGGATTTTTTTCAGAGTGGTGCAGAACCTAGGATTTTTACGGTGGTGCTGAAAATAATTTTATTGATTAACTTCAATAAAAATCTTTGGAACACCACATATAGTATCGTGAGAAAGATGGTGATGACGACAAAAAAGCCCTCCCTCACTCGGTGGGGTGTGTGCTTTCTTCTTTATATGCATTCATTGGAAGCAGTTTAGGTGGAAATAACTTGTTCACTTGTTTTAATCACAAAAAGTATTTTGCCTTCTTAAAAACAGCACTATCTCAGCTTGTCGCACATAAAAAAACAAATTTCTTTGCTTGGTGATTATAATCTTATTCCATGTTTATTCTTTCCGAATTTCAGATTAAAAAATAAAAGATGGGCAACTCCACATTTTATATACCCTGATTAATAGCGACTGCTTCAGTTGACAAGACGTTTTCCCAAACCTTTGAACTCTACTGTTTTGGGTTGGGTTGTTTTACCTCTGAGCGGCACTTTTTTGCACACCATGGGCTAAATGGCCAGGTCATATGGACCCCGATGGCTCAGAGAAGGTTGGGGGAGGGGACCCACTGGAACAGCTGTTGGGAGACAGATGGTAGGCTCCCGTCAAGGTCATCCAGCGTGTTCTTTAACGTGCACAGGGTATGGCTCTCCCGCACACGGAGCCACGGCTTAACGTCCCATCCGACGGACGACGGCCGTTTCAAGCCCATCGGTGTCCCCTACTGACCGTGGGCAGGGCGGGGAATTTTGCGGAGATAAATCTCAACGCTGACCCAGCTGGGACTCGAACCTACAGATGGTAGCCATCCGTCAAGGTGTCATGGGGGGATTTATAGAGTTATGTACATATATAATGTGGTTCCACTCCAGATCTTGCCGTTTGTACCTGTGGTCGTATCCTTTTTTCTTATTACCAAATTGAGGCAGACTCTAGGATAACTACTTGCTTCGTTAGGCACATATTGATAGTCGTAAAGCATTAAGATGAATCATAATGACAGATAACGGAATTTATTAAACAGAACATTTTTAAACGAGTCACATTTAAGTATTACAACTTCTGACAATATCAGGCAAGCGTCTCTAGCGCGGCCTCTTTCTATTTGAAGGGACTTGGAGCGGCGGCCTAAGCCAACTTAAGAGTTAATCGCTCGATCCAATACTCAAAGGGAGAATAGATCTAAATGATCTGTTGATCTCATCTGGGGGCGACGGTGATAGGTAACGCAACCTTACAGAAGCACAGTTGGGGAAAAGCTTTACCAAACCAGAAAGTAAGAACCTACCTCATTCTATGTAGACGAATCACAGAAGGCACCGCTATTGTCCAGTCGCTGCTCGGCCACTTTATTTCGCCGGGAACGACTCACCACCTCTTTCTCTTTCCTCTCAGAGACAAGAATTTTCGACTAAAGAAGGCTTGATAAATCGTGTCCTCTCAGTTTTATATTCTCCGCCGGCTCCCCGGTGGAGGTCACCCGAAACTGTGCGCGGGTGCTTCTCATTGGTTGGTAACATTATACTTCTCATTAGTAGCAATCACAGATTACTACTAATGCATTATTACTAAGATCACAGTTTGAGTTTTTCAAATGAGTTTAAGAAAACATTTGAGTCTAATGTATTTCATTGCGTATTATTTGACAAAAGAAATATTTCGCTTAATGAATAAGTTTATTTCTGGATATTATGCACACTCTGTAAGTGTTCGATCCTTCTACTTCTTTCATTGGCATCAAGAAAAAATGTTGCAGGATCGAAGAAATGGCAGTGAAAATGGCCATTGAGAAGAAGGCTGCTGCGATGCAACACCTTTTGCCTAAAACATGGAAGAAAAAAAGGAACCATTGAAAACATCATATTAACTGAAGTTGCACTTAACATTTCGTTAGTGTTTTTATTCATCAAACAAGCTACTACATAATATTTTGAAATTAAAAAAATCATTGAATTATTAGTAGGTTATTCAAATAAACGTCTTGTGGGTAGTTGAGTTCTGGTGGACGAATTTCTGTATTTTGAAAAAAGGAACAATGAAATAAGAAAAAGTTTGATATAATAACATGTGTGTAAATATCAGGACCATTAAATATGTTTCAAAGCGGCACAAAATTTATGATTATCATCCCTAAACAATCTAGAGAAGGAAATGTTTTAAATGAATTGCGTATTCTGGAAAACATGGGGCGGGGGAGGGGGTTCAGTCGGTAGCGCGCCAAGCTCGTAATCTGAAGTTCACAGGTTCGAATCTCAGCTCAGATTCGTCTGGATCCATTGATTGCACTAAAGATGTTACATTAGGTGCCAAAAACATGGCTTTTATCTTGTCAGAAATGAGTTCGTTTGGGTGTGTTGGGGCATTGTCGAGAATGAGTAGGGCCTTTACAGGCATTTAAGTCTTGTCAAGTGGTTTTCTACTTTTGGAACAAATTCTGTAAAGAACCACTCTTTAAACAAATACCAGTCTATCCAAAAAGGCTTTTAAGTTTTGTAGTAAACTGGCAGAGCTGATAAATTTAAATGCTTGAATGCTCGGGGTTCTGATGATTTCCCAATTACAAAAAGAGGAAGTTTGTGCGTACCTGCAGCATTTGTACACACAGCCACAGGGATTCTTTCTTTGTTTGTTTTAAAATCCTGATGTTGAGGTTTCTTGAGCTGTCACAAAGGTTTTCCTTCGAAGAAGTTTAAAATTTAACCCAGTCTCATCAATATTGTAAATTTGTTCTGCGCATAGGCTTTTTCAATAAGCACTAAAATTTTCCTGAAAATTCCTTTGCTGCTAAAGGATCAGCTGACAATTTCTCGACACAAACATCAATGTAATGAACATCATGCCGTTTTTTCCAGTGGGAAAGCCATTCCTCGCTCTGCTGAAGAATCTCGATTTTAGAATGAAGGATTAATGTTTTTCCTTCAAGATTGGCCCACTGATTGGCGTTCCTTTTCGACGCTCTTGCATGAACCATAACCAAAGTGCATCATGGACAATTTAATTTTTCTGATATTTAAGAATGCACCTAGAAGAAAAAGTTTTCCACACTCGACTTGAGTGCAAAAATCTTCTAAAGTTTTTCTATTCCTTCTCCAGTCATTTAGCGTCTTAAATTGTCAGCTGATCCTTTTACTAACACCTAGTTCATCACCAATATGCTTTGTCAATACGTTCTAACGCTTTTAATTTCATCTCCATCGTAACTACATTACGCTTACGTTTGCACCCACTCGTTTTGTTACACACAATAATTAATAGATCACAACACACACTCCTGAATACGCACAGTACACTGCACAATGTAATAGTCACAAAGAGGAATTGAAGCAAATATGTACTATACTATAAACAAAACACGTGACTTACTTCCGCTTCTTGGAATTGAAGCAAAGAAACAAAACAAGCGGCGACTTGCTTCCGCTTCTTGGAACGACCGGTTAAAGTTGAGGCCGGTTTAGTCGAGACCGGATAAGAGATAGTCTACTGTATATGCATCAGATGAAGTAAAAGAAAGTGACAATATTAGAGTATTGTTGAACAATAAATACATTAATACACGAAATAGTTGAAATTTATTCTCTGAGATATAATCGTTCTCTGATAACAAAATTTTGAACAAATGCGTTTTACATATAAGGAAAATGTTTATCCATGTATATTGATTGTTTAAAATTGAACTAATATTGTCACTTCCTTTATTTCACCTGATGCATATAAATATTAAGTGATCGTTTATCAAAAATTTATGTTGTTTAATTTTGAAAGCAGTCAGTGAAATAGTGAATAATTTTTCGTAACTTTTTGCTTAATTTTAAAAGAGTTCAGATTTTTTTCAGTTAATTATTTGAACAAAACAGTAAAATGTCTTTTCTTTATTAGATATTTTAATTATAAAATTTAATTGATGATGAAGTGAAAACAAGTACCACTGCAAATCTTGGCATATTTATATCTAGTTTAAAATTTTCGTTCAATTCAATTATTGGTTGTAAGAAATTGATAACGTTCTGGTTCTGCGGCTCATAGTGTAAGGCCGCTAAAAATTAATAGCATACGATTATATAAATAACTAGGTGTCATTCAAAATAAATTTCGCAAGACTGAATTAAATCGGAATTTTAAATCTGCCTTCTTACGCTACCCATTGTAACGCTTTGCAGGTACCTTTCACTTTCTGTAGAGGAATTACGGTAGCAGTAGTTAATTTTTATCATTAGAGAAAATCACTCTCTCCTCTTAACACATGAAAACAATTTCTAAATGGAAAAATAAGTTTACCATTTTAGCATTATCTTACCTCCTCTACGCAACAGGATAAAACAGAATCACTTACCTAGCTTTTCCTTAGGATTTCATATTTCATGACGATAATATATATAGGCAAATAAAAAGGCGACTTTTCCTAACAAGTTGTCCAATGAGGTGTTTTTAGTAACTCTTGTTATCCACGGGGTCCCTATGACCTGGATATTTATTCCCTTACAGTGAAGAAATAAAGATTCAGATGAAAAAGCAGAACAGTTAAACGACCTAACTTCTCTAATAATTGCAACTTGAAAACCATAAACTTAGGAAGCTTAAATACTCTTAATCCCTGTGAGATAGGGGCGGGGGTTGTCAGGCTCGTAATCTGTAGTTCACAGGTTCGAGTCCCAGATGGGTCAGCGTTGAGATTTATCTCCACAATATTCCCCGCCCTGCCCACGGTCAGTAGGGGACACCGATGGGCTTGGAAAGGCCGCCGTCCGTCGGATGGGACGTTAAGCCGTGGCTCCGTGTGAGGGAGAGCCATACCCTGTGCACGTTAAAGAACACGCTGGATGGCCTTGACGAGAGGCTACCATCTGTCTCCCAACAGCTATTCCAGTGGGTCCCCTCCCCCAACCTTCTCTGAGCCTTCGGGGTCCATGTGACCTGGCCATTTAGCCCATTGTGTGCAAAAAAGTGCCGCTCAGAGGTAAAACAACCCAACCCTGTGAGATACATACATATGACGCCTTTTTATACCTAATATAGTTTATCACAATGCCGCCTTTTTATACCTACTATAGTTTATCACAATGCCGTCTTTTTATACCTACTATAGCCGTCCCGTGGCCGAGTGGTTATCGCGCTTGACTACTGATCTACGGGACCTGGGTTCGAGCCCCAGGTTAAGGCATGGCTGTATGTGTCGTTTTTCTGCTGAGGTCCTGCCATCCTCTCAGACCTTCTACTTTGGAATATAAACTGACAGGCTCCTGTCAGACCTCTGT
Source organism: Ryuthela nishihirai (assembly GCA_038380435.1). Lineage (NCBI taxonomy): Eukaryota > Metazoa > Arthropoda > Arachnida > Araneae > Heptathelidae > Ryuthela > Ryuthela nishihirai. The sequence continues at coordinate 61,219,238 of JAWZYU010000029.1, read as the reverse complement.
GGCAAGCAGCTGCTTGAGGGGGGTATTTATTTTATTTATTTTTATAGTTTATCACAATGCCACCAACAGAACATTCCAAGCCTACGAAACATTCCGAGGACCGTCAGCCTCAATTGTACTGAATAGATTTTTCCATCCACGTAGAACCATATCAAAATCTCAACTCTGTTCAGCATTATGAGAGCGGAGACTTGAGAACCATTTCCTGCAAATTCTAGGTGACCGGTGCTTTTTGTCGTCGGCTACATTCGTATGACATCGGAAATCGTGTCTAGAGTCTCAACTGTTGCCACTGCAAAGTAACTTCCTGCCAAGTGGCAATGACTCTCCCTAGGTACTACGCAAAGTTGCTCCTCCTCCTGCAAGGAATATGCAGCGACGCTCCTTCTGCTGATGGATCTGTAGAGCGGCAATCAGGACGACGGTCTCACAGTATTTTCAATGAATGAAAAGAACCCACTGGTACGAGGTGGAAAATCAAAAATTTTAAGCTTCATCGATATATTGGCTCTTCCCAATCTTCAGATTCTGACCAATAGAAAAATGTCATGATACCCTTTGTGTCTATATCTCCGCAAAACACCCTGCCCTGCCCACGGTCAGTAGGGGACCGATGGGCTTGGAAAGGCCGCCGTCCGTCGGATGGAACGTTAAGCCGCGGCTCCATGTGCGGGAGAGCGACACCCTGTGCACGTTAAAGAACACGCTGGATGGCCTTGACGATAGGCTATCATCTGTCTCCCAACAGCTGTTTCAGCGGGTCCCCTCCCCCAACCTTCTCTGAGCCCTCTGGGTCATTTGACCTGGCCATTTAGCCCATGGTGTGCAAAAAAGTGCCGCTAAGAGGTAAAACAACCCAACAACCTTTGTGTCTAAAAATACCTATGATCTGGAGAGAAGATTTCTGGAAGCGTCTGCTTGGGACCGTAGTTAAGCGAGTTAGTCTGTTCGGAGAGAGTCAAGGATGCCACAGTTAGGATAGTCGAATTTATAAGCCCCCAATATTTCGTTTCTAAGTCAGCGTTCTACCAATTGTCTGATGTATAATTATTGATTTTAAAATCTGCAAGAAAATGTTTGTTGGCCTGCCAGATTCCGTGTGATTATTGTGTCTAAACTAATCAACTAAGAAACGTTTTTACACTGAGAGCAGGGAAAATATGTAAATCAATCTTGATTTCTTTATCGTTCAAAAGCTAGAAAGCCTAAGTCGCATCCTGCAACATATAATACTTTGAAGTATGCAGTTCTTTTCATCCCTTATTGTGGATCATGCTGGCATACAGACCAGCCAACGTAATTTAAAATCAATATCGTTTTTAGGATTCTGCAACATGTTACCGTTGTTAACTAGAGAAAAAAAATAACACAACGCGATGTACCGGATCCGATGTGTAGAAGATGAAATCGAGATCAAAGGTCACATTTCGATCATCTGGTATTAGAGAGCAAAAATTTGATGCCAAGAAGTATTTCCGGTCTTAGAGCTTAGAGATGTTAACAAATTTCAGAATAGGTGTCACTTTCATGGTCAAATGGGATTTGGAGTGAATTACAATCAATATCCATTCTTTTTCCAGTTATTAGTCCTGTCCATTACTTCCATAGCTATTCTATCAGGTATTATCTAATTGACCTTGGGCAGTCTCCTCCCATCTTCCTCCCTTCCCGTGAAGTGCCATTTATCTTTTTGTAAGGATTGTCATCTTCTGTACTGACGGGACTCAACATTGTAATTGAGTGTTATTATACCAATAATTGGTTATAAGTCATAAAGAAAAGCAATTTTTTGTCATTAGAAAACGGAAAACACGATTACTGATCGCAGAAAAAAAAGGTAGCATTTTTGTTTTGTATAATAATAAATAAATAAAATAAATACCCCCTCAAGCAGCTGCTTGCCACAGAGGTCTGACAGGAGCCTGTCAGTTTATTTGCCACAGTAGGAGATCTGAGTGGATGGCAGGACCTCAGCAGAAAAACGACACACACATCCATACCATTTCCAATTCGCAGTTTGATGCAATTATTGAAAATTCTGGAACAAATAACCACCATCCAGTTTAAAACCTACTTATTTATATCTCATTTATATTTTCAAGTTTCATTTTTTTAAAACTTTCTCTTCAAAATATATATATATGTTACCGCTAAAGCTCGAAAGCCGTTAATGTGCACATTACCTAGTTAATCTGCAGATTAACTGATTTGCTCCGTTAACGTGCGGAATCAAGAGTTTTCCGCATTTTACCTAGGTAATGTGCACATTAACGGCTTCCGTATCGTTAAAGTTCAAAAGTTTGTTTCTCTCATAGTGGTGAATCTCTTGAATATGAATCTTCGTGTCACGTGATTCACTCGTCCTCATTATAAAAAACGCCCCGGATGAGCGGATGCCAAGTGAGAACGAATCGGTAAAGTGATTCATTCTTAATAACGAATTACTAAAATGATTCGTTCTCACTTGGCCTGCTCATTTTGGGGGCGTTTTTTATAATTCGGACGACTGATTCATGTTGACAGAGGGATGACCCTGGTTTCAACTCTACTCTCGGACACTAGATAAATAACATTATGTTAATTTAAGCGTTCAGAAACGTTCCTGTTGTTCCAGCAAAGATCTTATTTTCACTTCAACGAGTGCCTAGTAGGTAATGTGCAGATTATCCAGGTAATTTGCAGATTACCTAGGTAATTTGAGAAATGAAACAATTTTCCGCACGTTAACGTATCACCCTAGTTAATCTGCACAATACCTAGATAATCTGTAGAATAACTGATTTCTGCACTTTAGCGGTAACATATATATTTTTTCATTTTCTTAATATCTAATGGTCTGTTTCAAAATGAAGCAAACCATCTGATCAGGGCATACATAAGGGAATAGCAAAGAATTTTTCAATAACAGTTCTTGCATTGTTTTACGTAATAAAATTGTGTTTCCTTTATGTTCACTTTAGTGCAGATTATGCATTTTGGAAATATCTCATTCTAATTCGCAATCAATGACAAAGAGTGTGTATCTCATACGGTTAAACAAACTTAATTGTGTGGTAATAAATAACATTTTCTACAAAACAGGGACATATATAAATGCATTTGAGTTTCTCCTGATGATTGCATAGGAATATGATCGATTATATATTAATTAACAGCAAATGGGCTAGTTCTGTTAAAAATACCAAGTCTTACAGGTGAGCTAAATTGGTTGTGACTATTACCTTTTCAAAAGCACAGAAGTGTCTTGCAATTAAAACTTAAGAAATGTTGTGCTACGGTTAAAAGTAGGGGTGTTCGTTCGGCTCATTCATTAGACCTTCTTTGTCAATGATTCACAAATATTGTCATATACTTGAAATGAATAAAAAATTGGGAGTTAACCTATAAGCCGACTACAAAATTTATATGATGTGCTCCTACACAGGGCCGGATTTAGTGAGGGTGGGCATTCTCCCCCTTTCGAAATATTTGGCAAAGGAAATAGAAGAAAAAATTATTAAATTATTTTTATTTCAAGCATTCTTAAAGAAAAATTTGAAAGATCTATTAAATGGAGGGTGCAATGTTATACTGTTATACATTGGAAATCCAGTCTCTTGTACACTCGCTCAAAAATGTATCCGAACGCTATGGTTGATTACAGAATTCAGAAAAAATATCTGGCAACTATTTTTTTAGAAATTAGTGATCGCAACCTTCGTGTCACGTGACACGAAGATTGCCAGATCGCTAATTTCGAAAAAAATCGTTGCCAGATATTTTTTTCTGAATTCTGTAATCAACCATGGTGTTCGGATACTTTTTTGAGCGACTGTACCCTTTTTACTTTTTTTTTACATGATTGTCTTTCCTGCCCCACCCCATTTCCATTTTTTTCTAGATCATGGCCTGCTCCTGCATATATTCTCCTGTACCACGTATCCTCTTGCAGAAAATAGTATTCACTCAACCGTTGATTATTTATAAATTAACATTCACATTAGCACAATAGTGGGATTGTTTAGTCTTTACTTTTTATAGTGGAATTCATTTTCTAAAGATCCCAAAGATAATAGAAATTACAAATCTCCCATTAACCAACTTATTAGGAGAAGTCCCCTCTTTAGGTAACTATGCGTTCACTATGTATGGAATTGTCCATAAAGTACGTAATGCCTCAAGAAGGTTGGGGGTTTCATTATGTCATGTGGCATTGTACAGCGGCAGCGAAGACTATTAGGGGAGATATTATGTAATGCTAAAATGATGTATTTATTTCTGAATTTAGTAATTGTTTTTCTGGGTCGTGATGGGAAAATCATTAGTTTTTAATGTTATTATTTATAATTAACTATTGCTACGATAATTGCTGTACAAAACTAAAAGTGTTAAAGAAAAGGCCAAACATTACATTGTTTAACGTAAATGGGGTGAGTTTCAATTTTGCTAAGAGAGTCAAGAAATTTATCGACGATCCCAAGAATTTAAAAAGTTCCATGCTATTAATTTTTAAGAGGTTTACATTGTAAACCACTTAACTAAAATGATAGAAGCGTAAATGCATTGACTGTATATCGTAGATCGTAGATCGTTACATCATAAAATGCAGTACCAGGTACAATACTACCCATACCCTTCTTCATCTGGAAATGTGCCTAATTGGCATCAGTTTGAAAAAACAAACAAAAGTATACCACACAATGGTGGGCCCCAAAGGGCAAAATAACATAAAAGAAAGAGTAGTAATGGCAGCAGGCACTTCTCGTATCAACCATAAAAAAATTTACTATTAGAACAAACTGCAGACACCTACATACATCGATATGCTCCAGGGAACACAAACTGCAACATACATTAACTTACATGTTCGCAAGATGATTAAATGTATTAATTTATATATTAGTTTTGGAAATTCTGCAAAATGACTCAAAATAAACATCCAGGTATCGTAAAATATACTGCTGAACGGGATAAAATACTCATTGAATAACTTTAGGGTCAGCTATCACTATGCTAAACAGTCATGGGTGTTAGACAGGTTGAAACACTGATTAAATCGCAATAAATATACCAAGAGTAAGACAAACCATAGCTGCAGTGGACTTAAAACGATTGCACTGCGCATGCGCAGATTGCCCCTTACAGTTGTTTTTGTGCATGTACATCAATTTGCCACGTTTAGCTTCGGTAAAATTTCGCAGAACGGCGCCACTTACGCTTGTGCGAAGCTAGCCTTATTCTTCTTAGGCCTTCTTTGCATTAAGTATATAGTAAAGAAAGGTTTATTACTATATTAATATTACCATGATTTAAAGTGGTAGTTTTTACTTCAATTAGTTACTTTTCGTACTTTAAAAATTCTTAAAAATTAAGTTTTACTCTTTTATTCGAATAATTTACTTACAAAATCTAACGTTTTTAAAGTTAAATAAAAAATTACTAAACATTCCTCTTGTTTAGGGGTTCTCAACGTGGGAACGCGGTAAAATTTTTGGGGTACGTCGTGAGAGCTCAAAAGTCGGTAGATCTAGTAACAAAGTAAAAATAGCCATTGTTATACTATAATTATAATTTTATCTATCTATACAAGGGGTACGCCAGTTACATACACATTTCTATGGGGTGCGTGAAGCATAAAAGGTTGAGAACCACTGCTCTAGTTCATTTACTGACTGCTTTCAGATTTAGGTAAGGATATTATTACTTCATAAACAATCATTTAATCTGTATGTATCAGGTGAAGCAAATTAAACTGACGATATAAAAACACTCTTTTATAAAAAAAACTAAGTGGATGCAAATGATATTTGAAATTTGGACTTTTTCGATAAATGTAAAAACCTAATTCATTATTTGCTCAGCATATACGAAATTATCCTTTATGTGATTTCCTCGAATTCAAGCTTAAACCTATTGCAACTTGAAATATGGTGATTGCAGCTTGCAAGCATAACTCAGGAATCTTAATTCTAGATAGATACTATACGTAATGCACAAATGATAAATTTCAGAAATGTTGACTTACTGTCATGGTTAAGATATTTAACAGTCTTATTAGCTCAAAAAGTGCGTAATCCGACACTACTTTGTTTATAACCAACATAAAATTTTGCATTAATCATTAAAGAAAATATAGTCTTTTAAAAATATTTTATTTTAATTTTAATTCTTGGATAAAACATTTAGAAAAAGTTAGAAATATATTTTGCTACTATTGATTTTATATAGTATATAAGAAGTATTATATTATTATATACCATTTCAGGATGGACCGTATAATTTTACGGAGTGTTGACCACGGAAGTTGCAGTTGCCGGGATACCTGTCTCGCACCAACTACGGGTAATTACGATTGCGACTAAATTTCTGCAACGATAAGTGGGATGTCTTCCGCATTGCTTTCTGCAACGATAAGTGGGATGTCTTCCGCATTGCTTTCTGCAACGATAAGTGGAATGTCTTCCGCATTGCTTTCTGCAACGATAAGTGGGATGTCTTCCGCATTGCTTTCTGCAACGATAAGTGGAATGTCTTCCGCATTGCTTTCTGCAACGATAAGTGGGATGTCTTCCGCATTGCTTTCTGCAACGATAAGTGGGATGTCTTCCGCATTGCTTTCTGCAACGATAAGTGGGATGTCTTCCGCATTGCTTTCTGCAACGATAAGTGGGATGTCTTCCGCATTGCTTTCTGCAACGATAAGTGGGATGTCTTCCGCATTGCTTTCTGCAACGATAAGTGGGATGTCTTCCGCATTGCTTTCTGCAACGATAAGTGGGATGTATTTCTCATTGCTTTCTGCAACAGATCCATTTCATTTCCTCACCCTTTCTCCCCCCCCCCCCACACACAGTTTTTTTCTCCACTGCCTATTCCACACCCTTTGTTATTATTTCCAACAAAAGATCCATATGGACATATTATAAGATCCAGGAGCCAAAAAGATCCTTGTGACAAAAAAGATCCAGAAAGGACAAAGAAAGATTTTTTTTTGTTTTTTCTACTCTCCTTTGATGTACTCTAGGTCACATTGAGTATAAATTTTTCATTATTAAAAATAAATAAAATGTATATTAACATTACCTAAATAAATTCCACTATAAACCAACTATGAATAATAATCCCCCTTATACAATGCCATCACCTGAAGTATACAACCCATTATCAGCATACAATATTAGTTCATCTGAGACTTTTATCACCCACATGGCCAACTTACTACAAATATTAAAAATTTTACCCAGCTTTATCCACTATTTCCCACACACAATCACGCCGGACAACGGCCAATCACTCAACTCACTTTCCCCCAACTTTCCACGCATTTTTAGCCCTCTTCCCTTTTAATAAACTGTGACTATGGCATAAATAACAACTAAGCCTAACCAATATTCAAGGACCTTATATGATGCTTCCCAGCACATACCTACCTTCTACCATGCTTTTCTACCTGAACATATCTCCTTCCTTCTACACCAGGCTTTTCTTCAATCTTCCCAATTTTTTCTGTGAACCTTCCATCCCTTCCCTCCCCTTTAATTTCCTAAGCACCCCCCCCCCCTTATTATTATTGGAAGGAGCATGATTTTTGTTATGAAATAAATTATTTACCACTACCCCTCTCAAAGGAATTATCCCCAAACCTTCCCTTTTACGCCTATTCCACCCTCCTACCCCTTCCTCTTCCCCTGACAACCCCCATGCTCGCCCCCCTGGGAGGGAAGATTGGGGAAATCGATTTTTCCAGCACTTTTCAGCCTCTTACCCCTCCCCCTTTACCTCTCTGCCACAAACCTCTTGCTAATTTCCTTCTTCACTGACTTCTCCAACCAACTACTACCGAGCATTGTTCAGAATTGCAACATCTCCTTCAATTCATCTCTCAGGGCGGGCTGCGGCGTTCATGCCCTTTCGCAACTTGTAGGTTCGCTTGCATCACTGTTGCATCACTTTCCATATTGCTTCCACTGAACTGAATTCGCGTTTGGGCCAGATGATAGGAGACCCACTCGGCCCCTTACAAAGCGGTCCAGTTTGGAGGGACCGCTTTGTAAGGATGTTTAACAGGCGGCCGCAAGAAGTAAAAGCTAGTGACAGATGCGGTGGCACCTGTCGCTGACTACGAGGAGACATATAATTTAAAATTATACACAATCACATAATAAACAGAAAAGAATAAATTATCAGTAACAAATACCACATGGCTCGCACTATTTGTACCATGTGTGATCTAATACAGACAAAAAAAGACACAAAAATTAAACTAAAAATGTCCAGTCCTTCCATCTCTTCCAGAAATAGACGTTCTTCTTCTCCTTTAGATCGAGGAAATAGAGTTTTTTGATAATTTTTTTCAATCACTGTACACATGGTGTGGGCGCTCCAACCTTTATCATGATGATGTCGATAATTTCTGGCTTTCCATCACTTTTACCCTAGCTATAATTAAATTATACATATAATGATGCCGTTTAGGAATGTTTACATGAAACAAGACACTGTGCAGTGTGAGGCATTGGATTTTCATCCACTGACCAATGTCCTTCCAACCGTAGCAAAAGGACAGTTGGGTCAGCGTTCAGATTTATCTCCGCAAAATTCTCCGCCCTGCCCACGGTCAGTAACAAACCACACAGTGTCTTTACAAACGGCAGTAACACTAAAACGAGAAATGTTTTCCCATTCCTCTTGCCAGTTAAGATTTGGATTCTTACTGACAACAGGGGCATTCCAAGGTGGCAGAATAAGACTGTATAAATCAGAGACAGGCATGTCATAAACCGGAGTGTCATTACTGGGCCTATCAAAGGATTTATATAGTTCTGCCAACTCCGCATTGCGACGGGACATTTTCGCTGCTTTCGGGTCTCTATATTCACGATACATTCCAAACTGGTGGCACAATTTTCATTCCATATATTGACTGAAATCTGCTCCTGGATGGTCGGTTCTCTTGATATTATAAATTGCCTCTCGCAGGGAAACTGCTTTTTGCCGCGATCCTGGGTGCCTCAGATTAAGACCACGTTCGTTGGAAAGGCGGGAAATCACGAATCTAGCGATCCATTCTTTCGAGCCACGCCAAATGAAATCAAAAAAATATTTTCGTACAATCTGAAAGAAATTTGAAAGATGGTCTGAAAACTACACCTGAATAGGTTAATTTTCAAATCAAAAGAATTTGCCAATTTGGTTCGGTTATAAAAAGACAGCTCGATGTCACTACAGCTGTCACAAATAATCTGAGCACTTTTCAGCGCTGAGTTCTAAGTTTTCTTGTGGCAACCTTATCTGTCAAAATACACACCAAGTATTTTGACAGTTTCGGTGGGTTCGGTTTGGTTCATTTGCCCCATGTCAGCGCTCTTGTCTTATTAAGATTAAGCTTTGCTCCAGTTGCTTTCGTATACTTTAGAATATTTTAAAGAACCTATCTAAAGAATATTCATTCTCGAAAAAGAAATTTATGTCGTCTGCTTAGGAGACGTATTTAAGTTGCTGACTGTTTTTTCCTGGGATGGGGATCCCCTGAAAAGATTTGTCAGCCTGAATTTTTCTCAATAATGTTTCAATTGTCAACACAAAAATCACCGTCGACAAAGAGCACCCCTGTCGTAATCCTTTGGAGACAGAGAAGTAGTCAGAGATGCTCCCATTCACGCTGACAATGTCAGCATTACATTCAATCTCAGTATACATACTTTTCATAATGTTTATAAAACTATTGCCAAAGTTATAGGCCTTTAACATAAGCCATAGTCAATTGCATCACGAATAATGCTTAAATTTTGGGAAATTTTACGCTCCCCCGCCTTCACTGAGTAAGTTTGCATTGGCCCAACGTTGCCCGAAAAAATACTTCTGACTCTGATTGTGACAACCTTAGCGAGTATCTTATAATTGCTATTTAATGCCAATAATGAATATAATCGCTATTTAATGTCAATAATGATTTATAATCGCTATATGATTAATATAATATAGTGATTAATATAAATATATTATATGACAATATATTCGCTATATGATTAATATAATATAATGATTAATATAAATATATGATAATATAATCGCTATATGATTAATATAATGATTTATAATCGCTATTTAATGCCAATAATGGTGGTTCTCCAATCATTTACAATTGCCATCGGGGTTTTTCTCTCCAAAAAGTGAGATTTTAGCTCTTCTCATATTAGTGGTAAGTTTACCATCAACAACGAGGCTATTGAAAAGTATGGCAAATACATGATTGACGATGTCTGCGTCCATTTTGTAGAATTCGATGGACAAGCCATCTTTGCCTGGGGCGCTGCCTTTTGTAAGATGTTTTATTGCTTGAAGCTCTTCTTCAGATGAAATGGGCATGTCCAGTTCATGTTGCTAGTCCATGGTGAGAGTTGTGTTGTCAAGTAGTCATTCGGCCATATCATCTTCTTGCAATTGATGGGAGTTAAACAGCTTTTCGAAAAAGTTAACAAACTCTTTTTTTTCATCAAATTAGTGTCCAAAATATGGTTCCCCCTTTCCCGATGGAGAGAGGTAATGGAGGTAACATCTCTCAAATTTGGAGCCGCAAATTTGTAGACTGTGCTGAAATGTCCTGGACCGCCACAAACAAGGATATAGGATCCAAGCTACCTCTGCTCCCATGACTGCCTTCCCACCTCGACAAGGTGGGAAGGCAGTCAGGGGAGCCTTACGAACAGTGACTCTCATCAGATTGGTGCCAGCTCGCTCGATGGAGACATTTTTGCCTTCAACGATAAAAGAGTCTTTGGAAATGAATGATGCGTGCCATTTGCTCCATTGGGCTGAGCGTGAGGTACAGTCGCTCAAAAAAATATTCGAACACTATGGTTAATTATAGAATTCAGAAAAAATATATGGCAACGATTTTTTTGAAATTAGTGACAGTACACGAAGGTTGCCAGATCACTAATTTCTAAAAAAATCGTTGCCAGATTTTTTTCTGAATTCTGTAATCAACCATAGTGTTCGGATATTTTTTTGAGCGACTGTACAGGTTGTTGACGTCCAGGATATTGAGGCCTGGAAGCACCCTTCCCCCAGAAACTTCCTAATTTGCAGCATCATGTTGAAATGATGACTGCACGATGATCCAATCATCGTGCAGTTAATCGCAAATGGGATGTAGTTCGGTATCGTAGGCATGACTTATCACACTGAGGAGGAATCGTGAGGTATTCAACAAAGAACTTTCGCAGCCAGAATCCTGATGCATTCAACGAAGGAGGCAGCTAACCGACTTAGCAAAGGAGACAAAGAATTTCTACGTGGAATCTGCACGAACTCAATGATCAGGGCCGATGGCTCGGATCTCACGAGCTGATGGATCGCGGACCATCGCTTTGAGAATACGGTTTTGAAAGGTTTACATAAAAAATGATTTCTGGAGGTAAACAGTCAGGAATAGGGCTAGAGCTTTCCTTATTATACTCATTTCCCTTCGATGGTGAACATTATTTTTTATGCAATATTGTGTTGATAGAATTCCGGGAGTTTAGTGCATGTTACGGTCGGTAGAAGGCGCTCGTTACTGTCTGTATTTGATGATGTTTTATTGGAAAAAAGAAATATCAATATCCATGTGAGGTATTCATGAATCATTGATTTACACGAATCATTCATTTAATTCCAAGAAGTCCGTGTTTTTATGCTATGTTGTTGTATTTAGTTAATATATGTTGCTATGTTTTGCGTAAAAGATAATTTATCTGCTGATATGATTAATAAAAATATGTTTTTTTACCATATGCATCATTTTACTGCATTAGCACTCTTGGTCCATTGGTAAGATATATTTGCATTATAGAAGGATATTTACTCAATATATATACTCAATAGTAGAGAATATAGTCAATACATTCTCTACTATGTGAATAGTAGAGAATCTACCATTAGTTATATAAAGGAGAATAATACATTAAAATTCGGTTCGTTTAATCCCTAGTAATTTCTCTACTTGTTCGAAGATCCAGAATGTAGGATTATTTAATTAGTCCTTCAGAATAATCCCAATAATAGATATCGTGTGTTTCAAAGAATGTGTGTTTTTGAGGGACAGCTGGCAGAGATCATTATGTTTTGCTGAGGCACGTCTCGCTGATCACTAGAGTTGCGAACTATTAATTTTTTTTTTACTATCCATAGTCGTCGATTTTTCGGAAAACAACTACACACTACTTTGCACTTTGCACTATCTGTAGTTGTTTTATAGTGTTGCCAACTCATAAAAATAAACGTTTTTGTGAAGTTTAACTGATTTTAAAAATATTATAAAAAAATGATTTTCGGTTGAATAAGTACTAATAAAAAAACTCTTCGTGTTTGCCATCATTTATATTAATTTAAATTTCCACCTTTTGATGTCGAAAATTTCAGAAAGCGGAACAAATTTAAATAAATATAAAGTTTCATCGAGAAACTTATTATTCAAGTGTTAAAGTGTGGTAGTTAAAAAGTTTACATTGACAGTTGCCACTTGTTGTTTCCCTAATTGGGAAACTGTAATAAATATTCTAAATGGTACTACAATAAGTACCATTTAGACCTGACCTTGGACAGGCTGTCTACACCAAGCAGCCAACAAACTCATAAGTGTTTCGAGCTCAATAATTATCAAATTAACTCTACTTGAATTTGAGCCCAAATTCAGTAGAGTTAATTTGATAATTATTGAGCTGCAAATTGGACGGCAGCACAGTCTCCCTGCAAACAGCCTAAGTTAACACCTCATCCCAAAGATGCTGGATTGGGTTTAGATCTGGGGATTGTGCAAGCCAATGAAGCAAAAAAAAAAGTCGTTGGCATGTTCCTGGAACCATTTAGTGATAATATGTGCCTTGTGAGCAGGTGCATTTTCATGCTCAACATGTCCAACATAATCAGGATAATGCATTGATTTATATATTCGTAAGATGATTAAATGTATTAAATTGAATTTTATTTTTAAAACTTCTGGAAAATTGCTCAAAATAAACATACAATTGCTTTTCCAGTTTTCGTAAAATGCACTTCTGAACTGGATAAAATTCTCATTGAATAACTTTACGCAAAGCTTCCACTGTAGGCAAATAGCCATGAACTTTAGACAGGTTGAAACACTAATTAAATCACAATAAATATTTGAAGAGTAAGACAAACTATAGTTGCGGCGTGCTAAAACGATTGCACTTCGCATGCACAGATCTCGCCTTTCAGTGGTTTTTGTGTCTCCACACCAATTTGCCACATTCGGCTTCGGCAAAAATCCGCAGAGCGGCGCCACTTACGCTTGTGCGGAGCTGGGCTTCTTCTCCTTAGAACTTCGTTGATCCTGGTCTCCTATGACAAATGAGACAGATCCTCAGAAGGCCCGCCATGGTTGATCTGAAAACTAAGAAGAAAAATTAATCAAATCAACATGAAACTACCACTACAGAAATAAACGCCTGAGAACAGGCATCAGCTTCAACCTAAACTCCTGCCAAAGAAGGTCAAAGAGAAGAATGCCGGATTCGCATAAGCATAAGTGGAGCAGCTGTGTGGAATTTGGTCGAAGCTAAACGTGGCAAATGGTGTGCAGCCACGATAAAAAAAACTGCTAAAGTGTGTTCTGCGCAGTGCAATCATTTTAGCCCGCTGCAACTATGATTCGTTTTACTCTTCAAATACCTAATGTGATTTAATTAGTGTTTCAACCTGTCAAAAGACGAAGTAAATTTATATATATTTATATATCTAAATATCATATATATATCATATATCGTATATATATCATATATATACATCGTATATCGTATATATATCATATATATACATCGTATATATATATCATATATACGATATATGATATATATATGACTAAAGAAACTAAAAAAACTAAAAAACTAAAGAAACTAAAGTTTCTCTGATGAGCTACAGCTCATCAGAGAAACTTTAGTCAGTCGTTGAGGTGAATGTACAATTTCCCTGCAACCCTTTGAGGTGAATGTACAATTTCCCTGCAATGCTGAAGCCCATCACTTCACCGTATTTCTCACTTAAAAAAGCCAAGTGTTGGTGTGAATACGATGTAAGAAACGGATAATATCCCACTAGAGGTAAACCCCAGGGTCGTGGAGAAAGCCGACTCCACTGTTCAATAAAGAAGCAGAAAAGTAGACCTAGAATAGTGATCACTAGCATAGTGAGCAAATCCATTATGTAGAAAATATTCGATGTCTTTTGGGAAGGAATAAAACTATAAGCATTGAAGGAATCTAGCCAAGTATATGTGCAGTATATGAGTGTGATTATTTTAATAGACAAGGTTATAAAAAGTCATTGATGAATAATAGGCATTCATTGAACACCATGAAAGAATTGGCTTGTATTTAATGGTGCTTTCAGTAGAATCTTTCTAACTAACAATACATTTCAACAGCAAATGATTTGTAGTTGTTTCAGAGGCTATATCGTTTGTCTCAGATTCTGTTCTATTGTCTGCTTCATGAAAAGAACTGTTCACTATTTATTTGTCTTGAAAAGCGTACGTGACTTTTAACTCTATTTCGTAAGAAATATTCAGTTTGGAAAGATGATTTCTCAGCTCCTCTGCACTTTAAGCGTTATATTATTCGAATTAAAAAGGAAATGCCTTGGAACAAAAAAGCTTAAAAGCCGAACATTGTAGAAAATCTTTAGCGAATTTTTCAAACTAAAGCTATAACATGTTGTACTGTCATGCTCCTCTAATTTATTTATTATTGTATTTTTGTTGCATATATATCAGTGTTAAGTGTATATTTTCGTAAATGCCGATATGAGAATATGATTCACGAGTTGTCATGAGGGTATGAGCTAGCTGGCTCCAACTGCTCACAGAAGCAAAAGCACTTTTAAGACTATGCCGTCACTAGCCCAAGGAGTGTCTAATGGAGAAAAGAGTAAGCTTCCATAGGCGTAATGTAAACTTTTCAATTGCAGCGCCCTCTAAACATGGCAAATTCGTGCATTGCAATGAAGCCACCTAGCCAGGGAAAGAAACGAGTTCCCTACATTATTTTTCCACTGCCGAACAAGGTTTTTAATTGCTTACACCACGTGACTAATTTTACATACACTTTGGCTCTGAAAAATGTTCTCCTTCAGGAGGCACAATCATAATTTTCTTTTCGTTTAGAGTGAAAATAACAAAGATTAATCAAAATTATTTTCTTTAATGAAATCCCATTTTGTAAAACAGGAAGTAGCTATAATGAAGAAGAACATTTTAATATTTTGAACACCCTACGGTATTTAATATATTATAATAAATTGATTTATTATAAATATTTTCAATAAAAATAAAATCGAGTTTCTTACTTGTATAAATCGTCAATAGATGGCAGCAGGCACTTTTTGGTATCAACCGTAAAAAAAGAATTGCACTATTAGAGCGAAGTGCAGAAACCTATGTACATCGATATGCTCCAGGGAACACAAACCTGCAACATACATTGACTTATATATTCGTATGATGATTAAATGTATTAATTTACATAATAAATTAAAAAATTCTGCCAAATTGCTCAAAATAAACCTACACCGGCTTTTACACTTATCGTAAAATGCACTTCTGAAGGGGATAAAATACTCATTGAATAACTTTAGGGTCAGCTATCACTGTGCACAAATAATCATGGGTGTTAGACAGGTTGAAACACTAATTAAATCACATTAAATATATCAAGAGTAAAACAAACCATAGCTGCAACGAGCTAAAATTATTGCACTTCGCAGATCGCCCCTTACAGTTGTTTTCGTGCCTGCACACAAATATGCCACGTTCAGCTTAGGCAAAATTCCGCAGAGCGGCGCCACTTACGCTTGTGTGAAGCTCGCTTCTTCTCAGACCTTCTTTGACTAGCCGACGCTCTAGGCGGATGACGGAGTGAAGAGCGAAAACAATGAAAGTAGACTGAGCGGTGATGGACAAACGGGATTGGGTTGTTTTACCTCTGAGCGGCACTTTTTTTGGTGTTCAATGAATGCCTATTATTCATCAATGACCTTTTATAACCATGTCTATTAAAATAATCCACTCACCTACTGTATATATACTTGGCTAGATTCCTTCAATGATTCTAGTTTTATTCCTTCCCAAAAGACATCGAACATTTCTTCATAATGGATTTGCTCACTATGCTAGTGATCACTATTCTAGGTCTGCTTCTCTGAACGGCACACCATGGGCTAAATGGCCAGGTTTGGGTTGGGTTGTTTTACCTCTGAGCGGCACTTTTTTGCACACCATGGGCTAAATGGCCAGGTCACATGGACCCCGAAGGCTCAGAGAAGGTTGGGGGGAGGGGACCCACTGGAACAGCTGTTGGGAGACAGATGGTAGCCTCCCGTCAAGGCCATCCAGCGTGTTCTTTAACGTGCACAGGGTATGGCTCTCCCGCACACGGGGCCACGGCTTAACGTCCCATCCGACGGATGGCGGTCTTTCCAAGCCCAGTGGTGTCCCCTACTGACCGTGGACAGGGCGGGGAGTTTTGCGGAGATAAATCTCAACGCTGACCCATCTGGGACTCGAACCTGCGAACTGCAGATTACGAGCCTGGCGCGCTACCGACTGAGCCACCCCCCGCCCCAGGATAAACAAGAAGGACGTTTGTTAAGTGCAACGAAAATGGGTTTTAAAAATCAGATCTTTTTTAACATGTGCATCGCTCAGTACATGCTTGGTGTTTCCCACAAACTATGGTCTCAAACATACCTCCTATGACTTTCATGACTAATTTGCCAAACCTTTTTCCTTACTTTCAGTGGTGCGAGAATGAGACTTTTGATTGTTTTTGAATGTCGATGAGTGTCGTTTAGAAGGAGAAAAAAATTATTTTTTCTTCCCTACGATACTTAATAAAAATTTATTTGGGCCTTCAGTGGTAAGGGTGGGTGGGGGCCAAATCTTACCACTCCCGACGCCAAGAAAAGCTCCTACAAATGACATACTGAAGCGGAATATACAAAAAGGTATAGGAAGCTCTCAGTTTTATCTTACAAACATCGTCAAGGGACGCAGCTCTTTTCTCAAAAAACTCTTAAGGAGAGGGTACGGTTCTGTCTGAACCAGGTAGTTTAGGTAGGATTAAATATCCTCTTGCCGAATGTTGAGGTCGGTAAAGAGATTTCTGTAATTTCCACTTCATCATATGAATGGTTGCAGTAGAAAAGCAGCATTCGGAATAAATAAAGCTAAGTGGAGGAAGTCTACCAGCGCATCTTAAATCCACTTCGTATTGATCCATAGCGCAGTTAAGGCCCAAGGAATCGAGCACATTCTCATATGTAAATATATGTATGAATGTAAATAAACTGTGTCGTCTGTCTACTACTTTTGTGCATTTTTTTCTTTCATCTGTCTTCACGACGTTTAGCACAGTAGTCTGAAGTACGCCTGGGGCGGGGGTGGCTCAGTCGGTAGCGCGGCAGGCTCGGAATCTGTAGTTCCCAGGTTCGAGTCCCAGCTGTGTCAGCGTTGAGATTTATCTCCGCAAAATTCCCCGCCCTGCCCACGGTCAGTAGGGGACACCGATGGTTGAGATTTATCTCCGCAAAATTCCCCGCCCTGCCCACGGTCAGTAGGGGACACCGATGGTTGAGATTTATCTCCGCAAAATTCCCCGCCCTGCCCACGGTCAGTAGGGGACACCGATGGTTGAGATTTATCTCCGCAAAATTCCCAGCCCTGCCCACGGTCAGTAGGGGACACCGATGGTTGAGATTTATCTCCGCAAAATTCCCCGCCCTGCCCACGGTCAGTAGGGGACACCGATGGTTGAGATTTATCTCCGCAAAATTCCCAGCCCTGCCCACGGTAAGTGAGAGACACCGATGGGCTTGGAAAGGCCGCCGTCCGTCGGATGGGACGTTAATCCCTGGCCCTGTGTGCGGGAGAGCCATACCCTGTGCACGTTAAAGAACACGCTGGATGGCCTTGACGGGAGGCTTCCATCTGTCTCCCAACAGCTGTTCCAGTGGAGTCCCCTCCAACAACCTTCTCTGAGCCTTCAGGGTCCATGTGACCTGGCCATTTAGCCCATGGTGTGCAAAAAAGTGCCGCTCAGAGGTAAAACAACCCAAAACAACCCACCTGAGGTACGCCTCAGTAGGTGAAAAAACCCGAGAACCTGTGATTTCATCTAGGGTAATGTGGCCGAGTGGTTAGCGCGCTTGGCTATTGATCTACGGGACCTGGTTTCGAGCCTCGGGTAAGGCAAGGATGTTCGTGTTGTTTTTCTGCTGAGGTCTTGCCATCATCTCAGACTACTCTGGCATATAAACTGACAAGCTCCTGTCAGACCTCTGTGGCAAGCAGCTGCTTGAGGGGATATTTATTTTTAATGTGAACATTAAGTGGACTGAATGATCGTCCTCTGCTAGGCGCATCGGCAGATTTCACTTCTCTCACCGCAGCCACCACGACATGTATCAAGAATTAAGAATGGTTCGTTGGCATTTCACCTGTTTCTATTTGTTATTTTTGGGGAGGGGGGCGAGGGGTAGATTTGCAGTCATAAATCATCACCAGGCCCGGATATAAAATAAAATGTAAGAGATTGGGGATGAGGGTCAAGTGCTGCAATCAAACCATAAAAAAAGTAAAAGTCGAGAGACTGGATTTCCACTGGGTGTAATATTTTTCTTGTCTGTTTTAGAAGTATTTATAATATTTATTGAAAAATGTGTGAAATACAGACAAGTGAAATTTGTTTTTTGCCCCAATTGCCCTTGTTAGAATTTTAAAGGTGTCGGGTGTTTTGGCCACCTTGCCATCACCTAAATCTGGCCTATTGCAGGAGAAAATTGAGTCAATTTTAGAATCGCATTTTATCAAATCACTGCTCTCCCTCCCTTCCTCGAGCCGGATCTACGAGGGGAGGAGCAGAATGGTCGTCACCCCCCCCCCCCCCCCCGCTTTGATAATGCTAGAAACTGAAACGAAGGCAAAAAATGTAATATATTACATGTATTTTCAATGCATTTTTACAGACCACTAAATCAGAGAGATTTTTAAACTGAAACGGCTTTCCTATTCGATCTTGTCCCCCTGCTTTTATTCAAATCACTTGACCCCCCTCCCCATTATTTTTTTTTTCTACATGCCTACATACATCTCCAAGCAGCTATAGAACTAGCCATATCTAACCACAATGTGTAATTTATGTAGTTCACCATGTATATTTATCTTGAGTAGCGGCTACTGCATTTGTGGTTACAATGCTAAGTAATATTACTGCCCAGAAACCCAATTCAAATAAGTTCTTCTTTGAAACTGTTCAAGCATTTCGTTATAGGTCAGCGCTTTTTTTTTTTGAGTCTTTAAGTTGACACTGCTCATAACCCTATTTGCTAATTTTTGGCTGACTTTGTTTTCCAATTTTCTGAAAGCAACTCATCCTTTCTATTCTCGAAAAGGGAAAACACGCATAACGCACCATGAGTTTACGAACAGTTGTTTCAACACACAGTAAACTGCTATGAAACAACTTTGTAGTATACCTCACAGAGTGTGAAACACGTCAGAAGAAAGTAACGACGATTCCGCATAATGAGAGAGATCAAAACGAACCATGAAGGATCAACCTGATTACGGAATGGTATATATACCTACACATTCAGGGTTGACTTGTTTTACCTCTTAGTGGTCCGTCCGTCGGATGGGACGTTAAGCCGTGGCCCCGTGTGCGGGAGAGCCATACCCTGTGCACGTTAAAGAACACGCTGGATGGCCTAGACGGGAGGCTACCATCTGTCTCCCAACAGCTGTTCCAGTGGGTCCCCTCCCCCAACCTTCTCTGAGCCTTCGGGGTCCTTGTGACCTGGTCATTTAGCCCATAGTGTGCAAAAAGTGCCGCTCAGAGGTAAAACAACCCAACAACCCAACCTCTTAGTGGTATCTTTTTGCTCAATATTGGCTAAATTACCAGGTCACAGGGACACCAATGGCTCAGAGAAGGTTGGGGAAGGGGATTCACTGGACAACTGCTAGGAGTTGGATGAAGCGGGTTTTACCTCTGAGAGGGTTCTCCGCAAAAATTCCCCGCCCTGCCCACGGTCAGTAGGGGACACCGATGGGCTTGGAAAGGCCGCCGTCCGTCGGATGGGACGTTAAGCCGTGGCCCCGTGTGTGGGAGAGCCATACCCTGTGCACGTTAAAGAACACGCTGGATGGCCTTGACGGGAGGCTACCATCTGTCTCCCAACAGCTGTTCCAGTGGGTCCCCTCCCCCAACGTTCTCTGAGCCTTCGGGGTCCATGTGACCTGGCCATTTAGCCCATGGTGTGCAAAAAAGTGCCGCTCAGAGGTAAAACAACCCAACCCAACCTCTGAGAGGGTTAAATGGCCAAGACATAAGGACCTCAGCGGGTTCATAATAGGTTGGAGGAAGGGGATCCACTGGACAGCTGTTAGGAGAGGTGATAGCCTCCCAACAAAAACATCTGGTGTGTTCTTTAAAGTGCGTAGGACCACGCTTAACGTCCCATACAACGGATGGCGACCCTTCCAAGGTCCATATGTGTCCCCTTTCTGAACGAGAGCAGGGTGGGTGTTAGTGCAGATAAATCTCAAAGCTGGCACAATTGGGACTCGAACCTGGGAACTGAAGATTAAGAGTCTGTTGCGCTTCACATTGAGCCATCTCCCACCTCAGGTAGACCAAAAGCATACTGTTGAGAAGCCTAATAGAGGAAAGGTAGTAAAAATAGATAAAAATCACTAAACTACAACATGTTTGTAGCAATATAATTTTTTCGTGTCTTTACGATCAGTCATAGAGATGAACATGTTATATAACTACTTTTCATATAGATATTGTTTGTCTTCTCTCTATGGCTTTCTTCGTGGATGAAGATTCGTTATTTACTTTGACAATAACTCATCAATTATTCCTGGACTCTCATAAAATTTTTTACACTTAACCTTGCATCGTCTTCTCCAACCCACCCATTGTCTCCGATGTCCTCGCGTCTCTTCTAAAAGCTCTTCCATTATTTGTTTTTATAAATTATTACCGGTTTTTCTTTTAATATGTCCTTAATAAGTGAGTATCCTGTCGTCAACGATTTCTTTGAGATAGTGATTTATTGGTGGTTTTTTTTTTCCAGTGTAAATTGTTTGTTTCACTGGTTGTCTTAGAAGCTGATGTCAAAACATTTCAAAGCATTCCTGTTTTTATTTTCACTTGAGCTCTTACCAATCCATGATTTATATCCGTGAAAAACAAGGTAAATTAATGTTACATATATATTATATGAAATGCTACTAAAAATAAATATCCCCTCAAGCAGCTGCTTGCCATAGAGGTCTGACAGGAGCCAGCCAGTTTATGCGTCATACTAGAAGGTCTATGAGGATGGCGGAACCTCAGCAGAAAAACAACGCATACATCCATGCTTCACCCGAGTTGTTGGGTTGGGTGTTTTACCTCTGAGCGGCACTTTTTTGCACACCATGGGTTAAATGGCCAAGTCACATGGACGCCGAAGGCTCAGAGAAGGTTGGGGGAGGGGACCCACTGGAACAGCTGTTGGGAGACAGATGGTAGCCTCCCGTCAAGTCCATCCAGCGTGTTCTTTAACGTGCACAGGGTATGGCTCTCCCAAACACGGGGCCACGGCTTAACGTCCCATCCGACGGACGGCGGCCTTTCCAAGCCCATCGGTGTCCCCTACTGACCGTGGGCAGGGCGGGGAATTTTGCGGAGATAAATCTCAACGCTGACCCAGCTGGGACTCGAACCTGGGAATTACAGTTTGCAAGCCTGGCGCGCTACCGACTGAGCCACCCCCGCCCCTACTTTACCCGAGGCTCGAACCCAGTTCCCTTTGACCAGTAGCCAAGCGTGTTAACCACTCGGCCACGGGATGTTACAATGTATAAAATATTTAAAAAATTACCCTTCAAACAGCTGCTTGCCAATTAGGTTTGACAGGAAACTCAGTTGAATACGACTTAGGGAAAACCGTCTTAGAGAATACCATCATACAAACTTTATAGATGGTTCGGACCCAGTATAAATGGGGGATGTGTTCAATAGCCACTGATCACGGGGCATTTCTCGTATCTGATGAACCGCTCGGTTTTGTCATATAGTTCGTGCCTGTGTCTGTCGGTCAAAGAATATTTTCTTCCGCATTTGCTACGATTGGCAGATTTTCTTTAGTAGGGTTGGGTTGTTTTACCTCTAAGCGGCACTTTTTTGCCCACCATGGGCTAAATGACCAGACCACATGGACTCCGAAGGCTCAGAGAAGTTGGGGGAGGGGACCCACTGGAACAGCTATTGTGAGACAGATGGTAGCCTCCAGTCAAGGCGATCCAGCGTGTTCTTTAACGTGTAAAGGGAATGAATCTACCGTACACGGGACCACGGCTTAACGTCCCATCCGACAGATGGTGGCCTTTCCAAGCCCATCGGTGTCACCTACTGACCGTGGGCAGGGCGGGAGATTTTCTCTAGACTCTTACCATTCTCCATACACTTGGGATATTGTGCCCCGTGATTTTCCGTTCAGTTCCATTGCCTTCATCATGGATATTTCTGCCCATCCATTACGACGGCATCTCCGCAAAATTCCCCGCCGTGCCCACGGTCAGTAGGGGACACCGATGGGCTTGGAAAGGCCGCCGTCCGTCGGATGGGACGTTAAGCCGTGGCCCCGTGTGCGGGAGAGCCATACCCTGCGCACGTTAAAGAACACGCTGGATGGCCCTGACGGGGGGCTACCATCTGTCTCCCAACAGCTGTTCCAGTGGGTCCCCTCCCCCAACCTTCTCTGAGCCTTCGGGGTCCATGTGACCTGGCCATTTAGCCCATGGTGTGCAAAAAAGTGCCGCTCAGAGGTAAAACAACCCAACCCATTACGACGGCGAGTCCCCTTTTGAAGTCAGTCAAATCAGCCAATTTATCTAATTCACACTTTGATTTCCATCATGCTTTTGCAGATTTTATTAAACTACATAATGACCTACAATACTAACGTCCGTAATAAATTTTGCATACGTTGGCATTTTTCATGGTACTTCGCACACGCTGCAGTGTTCACAGTAATTGATATAAAATGCTTGACAAAAATTAAGGTAACACTTAAAATGGTATAAAGTTTTTATTATACAATTTAATTAAAAGAAAATTTGCCCGAGAATGAATGTACTTTAGTATATCGGAAAAAAATGTAGAAAACGAGAATCTTCAGACCAGAAATGAAGGGTCTAATCAAACAAATACCATTCTTCCACAAGAGCTAACTTTACATCGCAGAGTGACCGAGGAGGTGTCTGGCTCTTTGCAATGCGTCTCGCTAAAGCATCCTATATATGCTCAATGGAATTTAGATGGGACGACTTTGCTGGTGAAGTCATTTAGTGCATATCTCCCATTTCAAAGCACTCCTGTACCAGGTTAACTCTATGCAGACGGGCATTGCCATCAATACAGGAAATCAGCACAATTTGCATCCCTAAAAAGTTGCACTTAGGGGATCAAGGATAGCTTATCTGTACCTATGAGCAGTTATGGAGCCTTCATCTAACACATGAAGTATGGTCATTGAGAATTATACCAGCACACTATCTCACCATAAATATCCATTTCTATAAAAATGGAGGAATGGTAACGCATTCCTCGTTTTGTAGATTAAACAATTGGAAACAATAATAAATTCTGGCTTTAGGCTAAATCGAGACTTATCAGAAAAGAAACTATTAGCCCATTCTTCAGGGCTGCAAGTGACATGTTAGCGGCACTAATTAAGATGAGTTTTTGGGTTGTTAGGGGTTAGCGAGACACAAACCACTGTCCTCCTGGTATAGAGCGCACTCGAATTAAACTTTCAAGACACTGTTCTGCTGGAAATCCTTCCTCCTGTCGCCACGAAACCTCAAGAAACAGTTGATGTGAAGTCATGGTACTGTTCCGTCTTGCAATTAGAGTAAGATAACTGTCAGTTAAGTTTGAAGTAGCGCTCAGGTGACCTCAGTCAGCTCTTCTGGTAAAGGTTCCTGTCTCCTGGAACAGTTTTCAAAATGTCGATATCACCTTTATCGACACATTGAACGATCTTGGTACCTTCGCCTGCCATTGTCCTGCTTCAAATCTTCAAACAAACCACTCCCCACAAGGAATCATCTAAAACAATGTGTCTCAACCACTGATATGGGTATCTTTAGAGGTTCGCAAAAGACGTCTGGGGTGTAAATGAACTCAACTCAAATATCTGAATTTTTGTTTTAAGAATTTTTATTATTTTTGTACTATTTACATCCAAAATACAATTAGTTACAATAAAGTGTTGAAACGAATGTCTCGCAAAGGTAAAAAAAATGTGCATTTGAAAATTTAAGTATTTGATATGCAGTACTGTGCAAATTAGTTGGGACAATAGGAAAATGCAGTAACAAAGACACAACTAAAATATTTATTTGTTTCATAGTGTGGTTAATAGTGAATGTGACCCCTCTTAGCCTTTAATTACTTCTTCCACCCTCTCAACCACTGATGCCACTAGCTTTCCACACATCTCCTTCACTTCAGGGTCGTGGTACCACACTTTCATGACACTTTCTATCATTTTGATTTGCGTCGTGCAATCCATCTCAGATATGAGTGTTTTAATAATGGCTCACAAATTTTCAATGAGGTTTAGATCGGGTGAATTTCCTGACCACTCCAATACCTTCAAATGTTGCTGGGTAAAGAAGCTCTTAGCAAGCTTAGACTTGTGGCATGGATCCAGATCCTGTTGAAATACCCCATCGCCTTTAGGAAACAGCTTCTGCAGTGTTGGGATCATTTTCGCCTCCAGAACGCCTATGTACTTTTTGCTGTCCATCATTCCTTCAATGGGGTGAAGCGTCTGTGGCCTGGAAGCTGTGAAACATCCTCCAAAACATGATCCTTGGTGGTTACGAACAAGTTTAGACTTGCAACAGTTTAGACTCTGGAGCGGAAGGGACTTAGCGTTCCTTCGCTTGTCCCAACTAATTCGCACAGTACTGTACTTCAGATTTTTTTTATTGAAAAGGGGTACTTATGGAAAAAGATTGAGTAACAGCGATATAAACGATGATGGCGTCTCATCTTCGTTTCCAATTTTTCGAGTTTTTTTTTAATGTCATTAGTTTAGTTGAAAGAATTATACAATGGTAGATCAATTTCCATTGGATATTTGAAATGCGCAAGTAATGTTGCCTATAAGGGCATATTTTTACCTTCGGAGATGTTGTTAAATTTAAAATATCGATTAAAAACGCTATGTTATCTTAATTTCGCCAAACCAGTGTATTTCTCCAATCAGAAGGTTAAAACTTGATTCCTTTTCAAAAATAGTATTATAAAATGTGCATTTGAAAACATTAGTAATATAAAACGTGCAAACTCAAGATAATATGCATAGTGAACTACATTCTGGTTTTTATGCGGTTCCTGGTTTCTTTTTGGTAAACAATCGTATACTTCTGATCAGAAGGGGCGGGGGTGGCTCAGTCGGTAGCGCGCCAGGCTCGTAATCTGTAGTTCCCAGGTTCGAGTCCCAGCTGGGTCAGCGTGAGATTTATCTCCGCAAAATTCTCCGCCCTTCCCACGGTCAGTAGGGGACACCGATGGGCTTGGAAAGGCCACCGTCCGTCGGATGGGACATTAAGCCGTGGCCACGTGTGCGGGAGAGACCTACCCTGTGCACGTTAAAGAACACGCTGGATGGCCTTGACGGGAGGATACCATCTGTCTTCCAACAGCTGTTCCAGTGAGTCCCCTCCCCCAACCTTCTCTGAGCCTTCGTGGTCCATGTGACCTGGCCATTTAGCCCATGGTGTGCAAAAAAGTGCCGCTCAGAGGTAAAACAACCCAACTTCTGATCGGATGTAACGTCACTTCAACTTTGAAGCAACACACAAAGCTGTATTTTATTTGAATCTGTATTCTAAACGATATTTCTTTTCCACCTCGTTTAACGTTTGTAGAAGTATGAATAGGACTTGCTTGAGTTCCCATCTCTGCCTCTTTAATGTGGGAGTTTCGTTGACTAAATAATAATTAGCCTAACACGGAAATGATAATAGATGCGCAGCAAAAAATATAGAGCAAACGCTGGGAAGAGGAATGCAAACGAAACCTTCGTTTTCGTTCATGACCTTCACCACTGGCGCCATGATCTGAGCATGCGCTCTTGGAAGTGGCAACACAGTATTGTCGAATGTTGTAGAGGGGAAAACTGATGACACACTTGGATGTGTAGAGGTACACTGGGAAATTATTGATCGGGTTAGGTTTGCTCTTATACGCGACGGAGTTTTGTGATTCTGCAAGTCTCGTTTTCGATCTATAATGCTTTCAACTACTTCATCGTAAAATTTTATAGATTAATAAATATGCAAGGTAATATGTCCATTGGACTAATTATAACCTTCAGTGAAAAAGAGAAACATTCAGTGTGAATAGATACTTTCAAACTTGTGTTTTAACAGTCCCTGTAAACGAATACAGCTATCCCAGGTCAACTCTCCTGAAAGAAGCGGTCGCACAGTGTGGGTCGACAATGGTGATGGACAGCCTCATCGTTTGGTTTTCGGAAGAATTTGGTTGGAAAAGTTTCCTGGTGGTTATTATCGTGAGCGTTTCCTTATCAGTGTACCTGCACAAAAGCAATCTTCCACCTGGACCCATAGGATTGCCTTATGTAGGTTATTACCCATTCTTCAAGAAAGATATCCACAAGCATCTGAGGCAGCTGGCGGAGAAGTACGGAGAAGTGTTCAGTTTTACAGTCATGGGACAACTTTACATTCATCTGAACACTCTCAGTGCGATCAAAGAAGCCCATATAACGAAAGCTGATATTTTTTGCATGAGGTCTGAAACATTCTCTTTATTCAGATACATTGACAATGGCAGAGGTGAGTACGTTTTCTTTCATTTGCATGCCAGTAATTCGTATTTGAGATTTTAAGTGAGTTGAGTTGTTTTGCCTCTGAGCGCCACACTTTTTGGCATACAATGGTCTAATTGGCCAGGCCACAATGACCCCGAAGGTTCAGGGAACAGCTGTTAGGAGGCAGATGGTAGCCTCCCGTAAAGACCATTCAATGTTCTTTAACGTGCATAGGACATGACTCTCTCGCACACGGAGCCATGGCTTAACGACCCATCTGACGAACGGCGACCTTTACAAGCCCATCAGTGTCCCCTACCGTAACCTTCGAGACTCAAGGCCTTTGAAGTCTAGATTGACGTCACATCCAATTTTAAGTGAGTTGAGTTGTTTTGCCTCTGAGCGCCACACTTTTTGGCATACAATGGTCTAATTGGCCAGGCCACAATGACCCCGAAGGCTCAGGGAACAGCTGTTAGGAGGCAGATGGTAGCCTCCCGTAAAGACCATTCAATGTTCTTTAACGTGCATAGGACATGACTCTCTCGCACACGGAGCCATGGCTTAACGACCCATCTGACGAACGGCGACCTTTACAAGCCCATCAGTGTCCCCTACCGTAACCTTCGAGACTCAAGTCCTTTGAAGTCTAAATTGACGTCACATCCGATGGATCTACAGTGCTTCCTGCGCAGGTAGTACTACCGTCGCAAATCGAGCAACTTTTTTATACGGTCGGTGGGCATTTTTGTTTGATACTGTGCTCAAAAACTGATTGACATAGTATGATTATATTGTATATATGTACATTAATGTAATATTTCTATGGCAAACTTTAAAATAAGGAAGACGTTGAAAATAAAATAGATCTTGATTTGTAATTGTGCTAAATTGATGACTGAAAATGCAGAGTTGTTGTTTGGGTTGTTTTATCTCTGAGAGGCACTTTTTTGCACACCATGGGCTAAATGGCCAGGTCACATGGACCCCGAAGGCTCAGAGAAGGTTGAGGGAGGGGACCCACTGGAACAGCTGTTGGGAGACAGATGGTAGCCTCCCGTCAAGGCCATCCAGCGTGTTCTTTAACGTGCACAGGGTATGGCTCTCCCGCACAGGGGCCACGGCTTAACGTCCCATCCGACGGACGGCGGCCTTTTCAAGCCCATCGGTGTCCCCTACTGACCGAGGGAAGGGCGGGGAATTTTGCGGAGATAAATCTCAACGCTGACCAGCTGGGACTCGAACCTGGGAACTACAGATTACGAGCCTGGCGCGCTACCGACTGAGCCCCCCCCGCCCCCAAAATGCAGAGTAATCGTCGTTTAACGTTCTCTGAACATGCATAATCATATATAAATTACCAGGAGCGTCATAATCGGTTCTACATATAATTACGACACAATATGTTTAAAAATAAGGTAAAATGCGAATAATTACTCGGTTATATATTAACAAAAATAAAATCATTTCCTTCACATATTTTTCCTGATAAATGCTGTCAATAATTGATCGTTTTTTATACCATTGATAATATATTCATGACATAAATTGTTATGGAAAACTAGTGTGTTATATTAAAAGGAAAAAAAAAACACGCAAAAATTCTTCAGAACAATTTTATTGACAAATGTGAACTACAAATTAATGATATACTGTAATAGCTTTAACTGTAACAATTGCAGTTATGATTTAATTGAAATACTTTTTCTTAGTAATTAGACTGAATTTATAGGACATGGATGGAATAAAAAAAAATAAAATAAATAAGTACCCCCTCAAGCAGCTGCTTGACATATTCAAAAACTAGCAGGAAAAGCGCATCTAAACTTTACAAACTACAATTTACTGCAAGCACAATACACATTTTGGTTTATAAAGCTACCTGTAAATCTATGACTTAAGATTTGATAATATATCGTTCAACTAACCTCCCAAATGTAAAGAAAATAGTCTCTAATCAATCTTCGATTGTTAAAAATATAATTCTATGCAGCCTGGTAAAGAAAGATTAAATCATTTAGGTATACATCTTTCCAGATATAAGCCAGTGGTGTAAGACCACTAAACTAACAGACTCTGCCTTTTTTCACTAATAGAACTTATTAGTTTAGTGGTCTTAGAACACTGTGGCCTGTACCTGGAGAGATATGGTTCAAATCCCACATGCCAACAAAACTATTAATTTCAAAGCCAACAGCGGAGTCCAACTCTGTGGATACTATTATTGAGAGTAGACAACTTTTTTTTTGGCACTAACACATTTTTTCTTACTTCCCAACTTCTCTAACAAACAATCATTTTTTAAAAAATATATTTGTTGAACACCAAATAATCATTTCTAGAGTTTTTCCAATACAGTGGCCAAATTCACAACTTGTATGATAATCAAGTAATTCTGCATCACATAGAAGACTGGTTGTGATTAAAGTAACATTTCTTTGATTTGCCATTTCCATAAATTCTTGTTTAAAATCAGTACACAATCTTTTCATAGTAATGTAATTTAGTAATACAACATTAATTACTATCTCATTTGAGCAAAAAAAGAATGCCTCTATCAAATTTTTGTAAATACTTAAATTTTACATCCAATTCTACTTTTTTATCACTTAATAGTAAATGTTTACAATGATCACATTTCAAATTTTTCAAAACTGAAAATACACAATAACCTGCTACATGTGCAATTACAAGAAGAGAGTTATCACAATCAGACAAATCTGAAGGAAGCACTGTAATGTAAAATTTTAAGCTAATAGACATAAAATTCATTTCCTTAATCATCTTTAAAATCCAAATCGGTTATTTTAATTTTATCACTTGACTTAGTGGGAAGTTTCAACAGTAACTGCACTCTTAATTTTGTTTCACATTCAAATAATTGACATAGTTATATTATATTGTCTTCCAGCTAACTGCCTGTAGAGGCTGAAACGACTCATTAAATTATCAGTTTGAACAGTTTGATATACCAGGTAAAATATATTTTTGAGTTCAGAGGTACAATATGAAGCAATTTCAAGCAATGAATATGTACTAAGTCTTAACGCAGAATGGGTTTCTTTCGTTAGTATACCAGTTGTGCAACTCATCTGTTCCTATTTATCTAGCCAACAATAAAGTAAAATAAATACCTCCTCAAGCAGCTGCTTGCCACAGAGGTCTGACAGGAGCTCGTTAGTTTATATGCCATAGTAGAAGGTCTGAGAGGATGGCAGGACCTCAGCAGAAAAATGATGCTTACATTTTTTCAAGAATTCAGAAATGAGACATTTCCATCTGACTCTGAACACGTGAATGGCATTTGGTGTTTGTTATTCAAGCGTTCACCTTTAAAAGGTGATTTTACATTTACAATATGCCACCATGTTAAAATAATCTTAATGAAATCTGATGTATCATGGTAATGTAACAATTTGTGCTTTTTTCCTATTTCTAAAAGTCCATTAACTACAAAGTCATTAAAAATATTTAAGACTAATTTAACATTTTGTCTCTCAAGGTTACTTGGGTTCAAGGCTCTATACGAGAGATTAAATCCATATTTTAACAATGAGTTTGCTTCAATTTTATGCAGTTCTTTAAGGGTTGATAAGGATGCAATTTTGAACGATGAAATACTATATCCATTATTTACAAAATGTGGATAGTACATACATTTTTCAAAATGTTTTTGATTTAGCCAGTTATTTCTGATACACTTCAACAAATGAACTGGGTCAGTAAGAAAAAAATAAAGGTGTTGATTTATCTGATGGATGAGGACATACAATCTGAACTTTAGGGGGAGAAAGACATAATGACATACTCTTACGATTGATAGAATTATTGTGAGCTGCCACACATATAATAAAAAAAACAATTTCTTCCAAACCAATGATAATTTTTTTAAATAATACTGTAAAGAATATCGGCATTTATTGCTTTGGCTGGTAATATATGAACTACATCTTTAGAGTTGGAAAGCAAACTAGTTATAAATAATAGTGCCAATGGGCACTGGTTGCCATGTTTTGTGTGTCAAATGACAGACCAACAAGGTTATCACATTTGAAATCGAAATACTGTTTGAGATGAATTTCATCAAGCATTAAAATCATTTTTTTTTTATCTGTATCACTCAAAAAAGAATATTTTTGCCTGACATATGATAAAAAATTTGAATCTACTTTATAGCAGGATTGACATTAAACCGAAGACAAATGCGTCGAATTGTATTAGGATGTGGTAATCTAATGTTTCCACTCTCTCTAACAAAATTATATTCATGAGGAGCCATGCTAAAAAAAGTGATGCAAAAATCATCATATCTGATGAATACCTTGAACCACACTTATTTAACCCAAATAGTATCAACTGTTCCTCAATGAATTTTAAATGATTGTTATTACTTTCATCAGATGTGCAAAGTACTTTCAAAATATTACACATTATTATGTCTAATATTGCTTTCAGGAGTTTTAACCCTTATTAAACAATTTAAATGATCATTTAAAACATCAATATGACTGATGTTTTAGAAGAAAAGTATATTTTCCAACTTTGGATTGCTCATTATCTTTTTCATATGCTCTCACCATAAGCTCAGAATTAACAACATAAAATTTTACTATAGGAACTGGAGTTTTGATGGAAGGCTACCAGGAATTAGTCTGGGGACTTTCAATTGCACAGTAACCGTCTTACCAGTTTTCTCATCGAATGAACTTGAACATCTTTGAAAATCACTCTCTTTGAAGTGTAATTCACAAACCTAGAGAGAAAGATGAACACCATTAAGTGTGTTGTGCTTTATATGTTAGTGTTTTTTTGTCTGATTGTTACTGATCAATTAAGCTTAATTTACAACACTGTTGTGTTATTCCAGTTATATATGCTTTATAAAAATAGTAAGAAAGTAAAAAATTATTCTAAATGGTCAAAAGTCCAAATATGTCAACAAATCAAGTTTCTCTGTGTTTCGAGAGATGCAAACTTGAATTATATTGTTCAAGTGAGTAGAATAATTGCAAAAGATATTGCACGCATTAAAATATATCTTGAATTACAAATATAAGGCAATGATGAATTTGTACTATGCATTAGTTCATTCCTACAGTATTTAATCATATCTGTTTAATGAAACACCAATACTAGAAATTTTCTACTTTTTGCAGAAACCCAATTTGAGACATATTTTACATTTGACTTATAATGATCCAGTAAAACATTTCATGGGCAATAATAATTTGCCTTTTTCAACTCTATGATTTTTGTATATAAACAATTCTATGCTATGTATATTTGTAGGTGAAATGATCAATCACTATATAATTTATGTTACACAGGCATTCATTATTTATTCATAATGCACAAATTTTACCTGATGACTATGTCATTCAAACATTAAGTAATGAATGGTATATAACCTGTTCTCTTGCAAATGATTAAAACTAACACATTATAAAACTCTGAGGAAAATGTGAAAATCAGATTTACACAAACCTGAGACACTTTCAAATAAAAGTTAAGAGATATGGGTTTCTAGATGCATAGTTTATTCCTGATATTTCCCTAGGCCATCCAAACTATTAATGAGTGACTAATGCTCTGTACTCTATTTATATGTATATATGTGTTGCTTTGTGATCACTATTTCTGAAACCTTATTTCACATAACTATATAAAAATCTCATATTCAATACCCTCCCTCAGCAAAAACAACCACGATGCAAATAGAAAAGGATAAAAAAACAACTAATTGTGACTAAACGTATAGCAATTAAGTTATATGAATGTATGGCACAATATACTCTTCACAATTATCATTCAAACCATTTTATATACTCTTGCCAAATATTGCAATTTTGCTGCGATTTCAGCAATCTCAAAATTTTATCACAAATATACTCACAAATATACTATAAAAAGGCGAAAAAAATTGGCATACCTTGCTAAATTTTGTTACTGTGAAATTTTCTCTTCTTATTGCTAGAAGCCATTTTCTGCACAACTCTTCATCCTGGGAAAAACTGTAAACGCGCACATTTCTCGAACTTTCTTAGTTTCCTCTACAGCCAAAACATAACAAAGCTGAGGCATTTCTTCAAAAACTATGATTCACAAGTAAAAACTTAATCACAGAAAAATAAAGCGCCACTTTGAAAATAACGGAACATTAAAAAATCCCGCCAACAAACATACAAGTAGCTACGGGGTGTCAAGATGCTAGATCCACGAATGCTGACGTCAGAACATATGACGTCATCAGTGAAATGGCCTTGAGTCTCGACGGTTATGCTCTAGCTCTGTATTGGGCAAGTGCATAAGGAGACATATATTCAAACTATGATTCTACTTTATATATTAGATTTTCGCATTGCAAACAAATGCGTACTTGATAATATGGAGCCAAAGCACATCTGCTACCGTACTGATTAAACGAAAGCATAATCTTATCACTAACTTTAAACTAAAAAACGAACGGTAACTATAAATTTTCACAATTTATTTTAAAGTGCATTTAGATATAGGTGTAAGATGTACATTAAAAAAGGCCAGAAGGTATTTTGAAACGAAAAAAAGGTTTTCTTTTATATTCTATATAGAACTATATTTTATAAAGAACATGTAATCTTTCATAGTTCGTATCCTTATTGTTTTTTTATGGATGAAAAGTTCTCTTCTTTTAACTACTAGCAAACATTTTCCTTCCTAAAACAATACAAAATTATGATATTAATAATAATATGAAATTAATTAAATTTAATTCTTGATCCTTACCCGAAACTGAATTTTCGGATTCCCTAAAACAACCCCCCCCCCCCCGAAACTAAATCCTGGATAAGAAGTTGCCTGACGTAATTAACTACCTTCCATCGTTGTTAAAATCTCAGACCCATTGTAATGAAATACAATAATAATGTTTAAAAGATTACAATATAAATGGAATTTTAATTTATTGGATTCTTCTTGGAATGGCACAGAGGTCATATTTCAAGACTTCTTCAGGTGAAACCTTTTCCAGCTCCTTCTCTTTAGAATGCATAATCGTGTAATTCTGCAAAATGCTTGTGACAAACAGGGACAGTTCCATGTTGACCAACGATTCAGCAGCACACGATCGTTTTCCTACGAAAAAAAGGGGGGGAAATGCGTGTACAATGCAAAACCTTTCAAAGTAACAGTTTTTTATATTAGCACAGGGTGCAATGACTAATGGAACTGTCTGGAAAAGTTCCGGACAGTTCTTAATGGCGTTTAGGAATTTTTCCTTGTTTTTTTTTTTAACTTTGTTTGTGTGTAACATGCTGTAAATCCATAAATAGGTTTTATAAACAAATAAACAAAATTAATCACCCTTCAATAAGCTGCTTGTCACAGAAATATGACAGAAATCTCTGACTTTAATCTTATATGGCTTGAAAGTTTGTACAGAAAATAAACAAACTTTCAAGCAGCTGCTTGCCACACCTAATTGTGGCGCCATCTAGTGCTTATCACTCGTGCTATATTTTTAGGGCACGTACCATATTAAAAAAAAATCCGTTCCCCACGAGTGGATCATGATCGCGGGTGGTGTACATTGGCCAGCGGCTTTAGCCGTTACGCCAAACTTTCAAGTTCTTAAAGATATTTTTTAAGAATTAACCTACCATTTTTTTTAGAAATTTTTTTATTCCTAAAAAACCACATTAACTTGGGAATAAATTACAAATGAATTTTTTATTCCTTGTAAACCACATTTAACTTGGGAAATAATTTTTTATTCCTTGTAAATCACATTTAACTTGCAAATTAATGTTTTTATTCCTTGTAAATCACATTTAACTTGGAAATTAATTTTTATTCTTTGTAAATCAGAAGCATTTTAACATACGGATAAGTGTATTATTCTTTGTAATTTGTGAATATATTTTTTTTATAAACGACATTTGTTTTTATTAATCTACGAATATGTTATTTTTCATAAGAGAATTTTTTTATTTCTTGTGACTCAATCTGGTGGTACAGCCGATTTGGTGGGTGTCATGCCTACCTGTCAAATATTGTTTACATCTGTCAAAAGTTCCCCGATTTTGTCGTTTGTCCGCCATTTTGAATCCTGACGTCACCACGAACTCCCCAATTTTGCCGTTCGTCCGCCATTTTGAATTGGCCATCTTGGTTTCAAACCGCATCAGAAATTACTCAAATCTCGAGTCCACTATCATATAAAATTAAGTTTGCCTGGCGCCATCTAGTTCTTATCACACATACTATATATTTAGATCACGTACTTAGCGCGCTTGTCTACTGATCTACAGGATCTGGGTTCGAGCCCCGGGTAAGGCATGGATGTATGTGTCGTTTTTCTGCTGAGGTCTTGCCATCCTATCAGACCTTCTACTCTGGCATATAAACTGACAGGTTCCTGTC
The DNA here is from genome assembly GCA_038380435.1 of Ryuthela nishihirai. Classification (NCBI taxonomy): domain Eukaryota; kingdom Metazoa; phylum Arthropoda; class Arachnida; order Araneae; family Heptathelidae; genus Ryuthela; species Ryuthela nishihirai. The sequence continues at coordinate 61,183,958 of JAWZYU010000029.1, read as the reverse complement.
AGACCTCTGTGGCAAGCAACTGATTGAGAGTGTATTTTTTTTTACCATATTTAAAAAAAATTTCCGTTTCCCATACGTGGGTGTGAACAGAAGTCCTACACGATGACCAGAGCCTTTAGCCAATACTTCTACGGTAATTAAGTGCTTGAAGTGCTTAAAGGTGGCTCAAGTGGGAATAGCCGATCATTATTTTTTTTATGCAAATTATCGTACGATTTTTTTCATTTTTATAAATAAATTTTTTATTTATAAAAAACCACCTTTGACTTGGGAATAAATTACAAATGATATTATAAATATAGTAAGGAAAGTAAAAGTTATTGTAAATGGTCAAAAGTCCAAATATGTCAACAAATCAAGTTTCTCTGTGTTTCGAGAGATGCAAACTTGAATTATATTGTTCAAGTGAGTAGAATAATTGCAAAAGATATTGCACGCATTAAAATATATCTTGAATTACAAATATAAGGCAATGATGAATTTGTATTATGCATTAGTTCATTCCTACAGTATTTAATCATATCTGTTTAATGAAACACCAATACTAGAAATTTTCTACTTTTTGCAGAAACCTAATTTGAGACATATTTTACATTTGACTTATAATGATCCAGTAAAACATTTCATGGGCAATAATAATTTGCCTTTTTCAACTCTATGATTTTTGTATATAAACAATTCTATGCTATGTATATTTGTAGGTGAAATGATCAATCACTATATAATTTATATTACACAAGCATTCATTATTTATTCATAATGCACAAATTTTACCTGATGATTATGGCATTCAAACATTAAGTAATGAATGGTATATAACCTGTTCTCTTGCAAATGATTAAAACTAACACATTATAAAACTCTGAGGAAAATGTGAAAATCAGATTTACACAAACCTGAGACACTTTTAAATAAAAGTTAAGAGATATGGGTTTCTAGATGCATAGTTTATTCCTGATATTTCCCAAGATCATCCAAACTATTAATGAGTGACTAATGCTCTGTACTCTATTTATATATATGTGTTGTTTTGTGATCACCATTTCTTAAACCTTATTTCACATAACTATATAAAAATCTCATATTCAATACCCTCCCTCAGCAAAAACAACCACGATGCAAATAGAAAAGGATAAATAAACAACTAATTGTGACTAAACGTATAGCAGTTAAGTTATTTGAATGTATGGCACAATATACTCTTCACAATTGTCATTCAAACCATTTTATATACTCTTGCCAAATATTGCAATTTTGCTACGATTTCAGCAATCTCAAAATTTTATCACAAATATAGTTGCTATTATAAAAAGGCGAAAAAAAAATGGAGATACCTTGCGAAATTTTATTACTGTGAAGATTTCTCTTCTTATTGCTAGAAGCCATTTTCTGTACAACTCTTCATCCTGGGAAAAACTTTAAACACGCACATTTCTTGAACTTTCATAGTTTCCTCTACAGCCAGGAACATAACAAGGATGAGGCATTTCTTCAAAAACTATGATTCACAAGTAAAAACTTAATCACAGAAAAATAAAGCGCCACTTCGAAAATAACAGAACATTAAAAAATCCCGCCAACAAACATACAAGTAGCTACGGGGTGTCAAGATGCTAGATCCACGAATGCTGACGTCAGAACATATGACGTCATCAGTGAAATGGCCTTGAGTCTCGACGGTCACGCCCCTACTGACCATGAGCAGGGCGGGGAGTTTTGCGGAGAAAAATCTCAACGTTGACCCAGCTGGGACTTGAACTGGGTAACTGCAGATTACGAGGCTGGCGCGCTACCGACAGACTACCCCAAAATTTTAAGTGCTCATATAGTAAAAGTTTATAAGGATAGAAGAAATTTAGGAGATGACAGGGTTGTTTTGCATCTGAGAGGCAGTTCTGTGTTCACGATGGGCTTCGCGACCAATTCATAAAGACCCCAAAGTATCGGAGAATATTAGGAAAGGGAATCCACTGCACGAGGACGATTAAGTTTGCTCTGATCTTCAGCTACTTGTACAAATGCAGTACCTTCGCTTCAGTTGTTCGACTTTGTTCCTCACAGCATGGATTATTTCCAATGGCCGTTTTTTTTTTTGAGGCGGAATATTTGCGAATAAACTAACGACCATACCTGCAGTAGCTAATCGGGGAATTATGACCTATTTTTCAACATATGATTCTAAGTTATCTTTAAAAATCAAGACCTGTAAATGGTAGCTAGGCGTAAACTGGAATGAGAGCTGTGCACCAATCCCTAGTGATGATGCACAGAACCGGCCAGGTCTAGCACTTAATGTCCGACCCCGCCTTCTCGTGGTGCAGGCCGTTAGTACCTTTCAAAAGAGATATTCACTTTTGGAAGGGAACGGAAGGGGAGGGCTGCCAGTTCAGTATGGCCTACTGATCTGGTCACCTATGGCCACTTTTTTCTTTTTTTTATACCCTGCTGAGGAGTGGTCAACTTCACAGGGTCCTGGTGCTGACCATTTATACCTACTAGACTGGACTTGTTTATGGATTTGAGCTAGATTATTGATCCTGGACTTGCTGCACTGGTGGGCCTCTGTTGAGGGAGAGTCTGCCGCTGTGTTTTCTGTTTGCTTCTGGGTTGCCAGCTCTAAGTGAACAGAGGCATGGGATACCTTCTATCAGCTGATGGATAATCCTAATCAGAGACCATCGCAGGTACCTGAACCTTACTTAGCTAGTTGGGCATCGTCAAGCCTAAACTGGAGTAATGTGATTCAGGAAGGCCATGTGGCTCTTGAAAAATTCCACTTGAAAAGGTGGTGCCTGAAGTTCCTACCAGCATCGGTGACTTCAGCCTTTAGCAGAGCAAGAACAGGTCTTTGCCCAATGCCTGCGATCAGGGGGCTGTTTGATATTGTTGGCCCCACCAATCTCAATAAACCAAATTTCTTTAAAAATCCTTCTAATCATTTTCTCTCTGCAGGAACGTGGAACGTGAGGACATTACATAGAGATTATTCTCTTGATGTCCTCAGCAGGAATTCCAGCGCTATAACCTAGATATTCTAGGATTGCAAGAGATCAGATGGACAGGTAAAGGTGAGATACTTAAAAATAACTTTAAATTTCTCTTTACAGGAAGGGAGGATGGAAAGCATCACCAAGGTGTGGGTCTGCTGCTCAGCAGACATGCTAGTGATGCTCTTCTAGGATATGAGTGCATTAATGAAAGGTTTCTTACAGCAAAATTTCAGACAAGCGTTAAAGACTTGAATGTTATCTGCTGTTATGCTCCCACTGAGGATGCCGATGAGGATGAGGAGGATAGGTTTTATGAACAACTGCAGGATATTTTGAATTCTGTCAAGAAAGGAGATATTACCCTTGTTCTTGGTAACTTCAATGCCAAAGTTGGTACTGACTCTGACCTTTGGGGAGGAGTAATAGGCCCTTTTAGTATTGGTAGCTGCAACGGCAATGGGCAACGTCTCCTACAGGTAAGTAAACTCAATGGGTTCAGAATAACTAACACTCATTACAAACACCGCGATATACATAAGTACACATGGGTTTCACCCGATGGGCTGCATAAGAATATGATTGATTATATATTAATTAACAGCAAATGGGCTAGTTCTGTTAGAAATACCAGGGCATATAGGGGAGCTGAAATCGGATCTGACCATTACCTTGTTAAAAGTGTCTTGCAACATAAACTTAAAAAGTGTTGTGCTAGGGTTAAAAAATTTACCTTTAATACTGAAGCTCTGAAAGACACAGTTATAGCTAAAGCTTACCATGATAGGTTACTTAGTCATTATGACAGTCATGGTTTGCTTAATACTGAAGTTGAGGAAGAATGGGGCCATTTTAAACAGGCTTTTCTGGAAACTAACAGTACTCTTTTAGGAAAAAACGAGTAGAGGAGACAGAATTATTTAAGTGATAAGGCACTTGAGCTTATTTCAGAAAGAAGGAACTGCAGGAATGTCCTTAATCAGTACCCTACTAGTCCTAATAGAAAGGATTACAGAGAGCTTAATAAACGTGTAAAGGATCAGTTAGCTACCGATAAGAATCTTTGTCTTGATGGTTTGGCTGACAAAGCTGAGGAAGCAGTTAGGCAGCACAACAGCAGAGAGCTGTACCAGATAGTTAATGTTTTATGTGGTAGAAAACGGACAGACATACAAGGATTGCAGGATAAACATGATAAGGTTATAGAAGGTGAGGATTCTGTCATGGCTAGGTGGGCTGAGCATTTCAGTGATGTTCTAAACAATGTGGTTAGTTCTACTCCCATTGTTTCTAATGATGATAGATGCATTGGCAGCTTTAATGTTGGCCCTATAACACAATCTGAAGCTATTTTGGCTATCTCTAAACTTAAACTTCATAAATCCCCAGGGGTAGATGAAATTACTACGGAAATGCTTAGAGCTGGGAATGTTTCGGTTACCACTTGGATGACTGAAATTTTGAATATCTTTTATGATAAAGGCATGGTTCCTAAGGATTTTACCAGAGCTATTCTTATCCCTATTTTCAAAAAGGTGATCGCAGTTCTTGTGATAACTATAGGGGTATCAGCCTACTCTCTGTTCCAGGTAAAGTTCTTTCCATGATTGTGCTTAATAGAATTAAGAATCTGGTTGACAGGCAATTGCGTGATGAGCAATGTGGATTCAGAAGTGGTGGCGGATGTGTGGATCAGATATTTTCACATAGGCAGATTCTTGAGAAATGTTTAGAGTTTCAGAAACCTTTGGTTACTAGCTTTGTTGATTTAAAAAAGGTTTTCGACTCTGTTGATCGTCAAAATTTGTGGTGGATTGTGAAATCATATGGTATACCAGACAAGTTAGTTACCATAATGAAAGATCTCTATAATAACACTGAGTCGTGTGTGAGAGTTGGTAAGTCTTGTAGCAATTGGTTTAGCATTACTTCTGGTGTTCGACAAGGGTGCATTTTGTCTCCTTTTCTCTTTGGTTGTGGATTATGTTATGCGAAATTCACTTCAAGAGAAAGATTTTGGCCTTAAATATGGATAATATTATAATGGGCTGGAGATACTATTAAATATTATAATGGGCTGGAGATACTATTAAATATTATAATGGGCTGGAGATACGAACATTTCTGACTTAGATTATGCTGATGATTTAGCCTTTTTGGCAAATGATGTTGATGAGACTGGTAGTAGAGTAGGTTTGGTTATAAACAGAGAGAAAACTAAAGTAATGAAAATTGGTCAGGCAGGTTGTGATTCAGTTAATCTGAATGGTTGCAGTCTTGAGCAGGTGTCACAGTTTAATTATCTTGGGAGCTATGTAACTGATACTGGTGATGTGCGGCATGAGATTAACGGACGAATAGGGATTGCTGCCGGGCTCTTAAGAATCTATGGAGATTGTGGAGAAATAGGCGTATACTCCTTCCTAAAGACTAAAATTAGACTGTATAATAGTTTGGTTCTTTCTAGGGTTAGTTATGGTAGTGAAACTTGGACGCTGTGTAAACGAGATAACAGGAAACTAGATGCTTTTGATTCTAGATGCTTACGCAGTATCTTGGGTATTAGGTGGTTTAACTTTGTAACTAATGATGAGGTTAGGCAAAGGAGTCTGCAACCTCTTTTAAGCAGCATATTGTGCAGAGAGAGACTCCGCTGGTTTGGCCATGTTGCCCGTATGGATAATTATAGATTGGCGAATAGGGTTATGAACAGTGTGCCTAGAGGCCTCAGAAGGAGGGGGAGACCTAGGATGCGGTGGGCAGACAATGTCAAACAGGACCTTGTTAGAATTGGTGTGCAGTGGCCGGATGCAGTAGATGTAGCTCAGGACAGATATGCTTGGAGAATTAAACTGCGCGGTCTGGTTGACCTTCGTAGCCCGTGGCTGCTTGATGATGATGATGATGATGATGATGATGATGGTGATGATGATGATGATGATGATGATGATGATGATGATGATGATGATGATGATGATGATGATGATGATGATGATGATGATGATGATGAAAAATCAATTTCCCTAAACGTATCATTAATTGATAAAAGCAGACATAGAGGAAGGAACAGCAGAGTCCAAGTTCGCTCCAGGCAGAAAAATAGATAGCGCTGGTCCTGCTAACCATGGTGGAGCCGGCTGGGCTGTTTTACTTCTGAGCGGCACTTCTTTTGGACAAATCAGTTAAATGACTACGTCACAATGACGCCAAGAGCTCAGAGAAAATTGGTGAAAGGAGACCCACTGGACAACTATTAGTAGATAGATGGTAGGCTCCTGTCAATTGCATCCAGCGTGTTCTTTAACGTGCACATGGTATGGCTGTCCCCTCACTTGGAGCCACGGCTTAACGTCCCATCCGACAGACGGTGGCCTTTCCAAGCCCATCTTTCTAAGCCCATCAAGTCCCTTACTGACCGAGGACAAGGTGCGGGTTTAGCGGAGATAAATCTCGACGCCGGCCCGGATGAGACTCGAACCTGAGAACTGTAGATTTCCAGCCTGGTGTGCTACCGACTTAGCCAACCCCTGCTCCAGGTAATAATGACGACTGCCCCACTTAGTGACACTATTCGGTACTAACATATAGTAATGGCACCGCCCCAAGTTTGTTAGTTTTACAGGGAACAAACTGGGAATCTTATTTTCTGACTTATCGTAATTCTCTTAATTTTCATGTTATTCCTTTTCTTTTCGTGTGACAAACAAAATAGTTAAATATGTTTGAAGTTGTGAATCTACCTTGCAATTACCCTTTATATTTTTAATAAAAGTTAACTGCGGATTTTGACGTATTAAATATCTTTACTGAAAGTTAAAGACTTCTCCGTATTAAATACTTTTTTATGAAAAGGTCACTGGAGACTTTCGTATCATAGATTTTTTTTTTCTTAGAATTAGTCTCAAACTTTGCCATATTATAGAAATTTTTAAATCTCAGTTTTTTTCTGTAATATATATCTTTACGGTTCATGTTATTCCAGGTCTTGTCTTCTGTAACGGACAAGAATGGAAGGATGTCCGTAGCTTTGTGATCCAGGCCCTGAAGCAATACGGACTTGGTAAACGCAGTCTGGAGAATCACATCCACGACTCTGTAAGGACAACATTGGATGTGTTAAAAAACACTGCTAGCAAGCCTTGCGATGTTCTGAGAGACCTGAGCCGAGGAATCACTTCTGTCATAACTCAGCTGTTATTTGGTGGAAATTTGGATCAATATGAAGAAGAGGTACAAAATTTACATGACAGTTTGATGCGTATGTTTGGAGAATTTGGAACTCATCAATTCTTGGTTGGACCTGTATATCAGTAAGTAATTTATATTACACGCAGATGAGTTATCAGGTTGGGTTGCTTTACCTCTGAGTGGCACTTCTTCGCACATAACAAGGGTAAATGGCCAGGTCACAAGGACCCGAAGGCTCAGGGAAAGTTGGGGGAGGGGACCCGTTGGAACAGCTGTTGGGAGACAGATGGAAGTCTCTCATCAGGCCATCTAGCGTGTTCTTTAACGTGCACAGGGTATGGCTCTCAGATGGGCCACAGCTTAATATCCTATGTGACGGAGAGCGGTCTTTCCAAGCTCATCGGTGTTCCCTACTGATGCTGGGCGTTTTGAAGATATAAATCTCATCTCTGGCCAGGCTGCGTAGTTATCAGGTAATGACAATGAATATTATTATTTCATCTCATCAAAATTAAGTAATAATTTAGTTAAAAAGATATATTTAAAAAAATAATTGATAGTTGTAGACATTTTTCAAAAATGTGCCTTTAACCATTCAAAGTAGACTAACAACTCTAAGCGTCGTTGGCTATTTACTAATCGATGTAGAAAGCTCACGAGAATAAACCAAAGTAGTTGTATAAAGACAACAGAAACAGACGTACAAAAAATCAGATAATCTGACATTAAAATTTAAATTAATCTGCTTTTTAAATAATCTGTGTTTAGATAATAAAAATAATAATACAAATCAAGCTCGGATCTAAAAAAAATTGAGGGGTTGGTTTGGGTTGTTTTACCTCTGAGCTGCACTTTTTTGCACACCATGGGCTAAATGGTCAGGTCACATAGACCCCGAAGGTTCAGACAAGGTTGGGGGAGGGAACCAACTGGAACAGCTGTTGCGAGATAGATGGTAACCTCCCGTCATGGCCATCCAGAGTGTTCTTTAACCTGCACAGGGTATGGCTCTCTGCACACGGGACCACAGCTTAACGTCTCCTCCGACGGAGAGCGGTCTTTCCAAGCCCATTGGTGTCCCCTATTGACCATGGGCAGGGCGGGGAATTGTGTGGAAAAATTTAGTGGGTGCAAGAAACACAATCGAGCCGAAAAAACAAAAAGGACAAGAGATTGGATTTTAATGCAATATAACATTCTCTTCACCATTTAATAGGTTTTAAAAAATTTGTTGAAAAATGCATGAAACATAAATAAGTTTCATAACATCATCATCATCATCATCATCCTCAAGCAGTCATGGGCTACGGAGGTCCAACCAGACCGTGCAGTTTAATTCTCCAAGCATATCTGTCCTGAGTTACATCTGCTGCATCCGGCCACTGCACACCAATTTTAACAAGGTCCTATTTGACATTGTCTGCCCACTGCATCCTAGGTCTCCCCTTCCTTCTGAGACCTGTAGGCACACTGTTCATAACCCTATTCGCCAATCTATAATTATCCATATGGGCAACATGGCCAAACCAGCGGAGTCTCTCTCTGCACAATATGCTGCTTAAAGGAGTTGCAGACTCCTTTGCCTAACCTCATCATTACTTACCAAAATGGAACAACCTAATGCCCAAGATACTGTGTAAGCATCTAGAATCAAAAGCATATAGATTCCTGTTATCTTGTTTACAAAGTGTCCAAGTTTCACTACCATAACTAACACAAGAAAGAACCAAACTATTATACAGTCTAATTTAGTCTTTAGGTGTATACGCATATTTCTCCACGCATTTCATGTCGCACATCACCAGTATCTGTTACATAGCTCCCAAGGTAATTAAACTGTGACACCTGATCAAGATTGCAACCATTCAGATGAACTGAATCACAACCTGCCTGACCAATTTTCATCACTTTAGTTTTCTCTCTGTTTACAACGAAACCTATTCTACTACCAGTCTCATCAACAGCTCGAAGAAAGAGTTCATCTCATCAACATCATTTGCCAAAAGAGATAAATCATCAGCATAATCTAAATCAGAAATTTTCGCATCTCTAGTCTTTTAAGGCCAAAATCTTTCCCTTGAAGTGAATTTCGCATAACATAATCAATAACCAAGCTAAAGAGAAAAGGTGACAAAATGCACCCTTGTCGAACACCAGAAGTAATCCTAAACCAATTGCTACAAGTCTTACCAACTCTCACACACGACTAAGTGTTATTATAGAGAGCTTTCATTATGTTAACTGACTTGTCAGGTATACCATATGATCTCACAATCAACCACAAATTATGATGTTTCCTTTATTCCCATAGCGTGTGTCACTGGAATGGGAGGTTTATGGTTTACTTTATGAAAAGGACAGCTTTTAAGCTGAATTTTGACGAATCTATAAATAGACGCCATTCCTTAGGCGTGAGTTGTTTAAATTTCTTCCATCAGCCCCTGAAATATCTGTGCAGAAACACAAACCATCTTGCATCTCGTAAAAAGCATATAAAGCCAAATTTCTCTTTCTGAACAGAGAAACTCTGGTACCCTTGGCCAGAAGATTCCACTCTTGAAGTTTTGAACCTAAAACCTCAGCTTACTGTTTGGAAAGTCTTAGGTCAAACTGACATCCAAAATACAAGTTATAGGCTTTATTCACAATCTTTGTCAAAGAACGACCCTGGGATTTTAAAATATAATTTCCACACACATAACAAAACTTATCTGGCACATTAACACATCCGCGACGCTGCCTTTGTGCCATTTAAACGCCAAAATTCACTCTTCGACGTACAGCACGTGTTCCTCCTAGAATGAAAGCAACGAGAATGGCGGTCTTAGGTTAGGTTACTGTTACATGTTTTCTCCCACTTGGCAATCAGTGTTGCCAGCCACGAAAAGTAAAATATCTAGTATCCTTCTAGTTGCCTGTAAGTGTTGATATAGGAAGATCTTAATAGGAGTCAAAATGACCAATTACATAAAAACGTGACGTGTTAGCCATTTTTCAAGGCCAGATCAGAAATCAGCACCTGAAAAATAGTTAAAGGGAACTACAATAGTTCATGTTATAAAAACTTTGTAAACCAGTGTAATTTTTTGCCTCTTTTACAATTATTAGCATTCTGAAATGGGTGGGGGACATGGCCCCTTTGCTCCTCCTCCCCATCTAGATCGGGGGCGGGGGTGGCTCAGTCGGTAGCGCGCCAGGCTCGTAATCTGTAGTTCCCAGGTTCGAGTCCCAGCTGAGTCAGCGTTGAGATTTATCTCCGCAAAATTCCCCGCCCTGCCCACGGTCAGTAGAGGACACCGATGGGCTTCGAAAGGCCGCCGTCCGTCAGATGGGACGTTAAGCCGTTGACTCGTGTGCGGGAGAGCCATACCCTGCGCGTTAAAGAACACATTGGATGGCCTTGACGGGAGGCTACCATCTGTTTCCTAACAGCTGTTCCAGTGGGTCCTCTCCCCCAACCTTCTCTCAGCCTTCGGAGTCCTTGTGACCTGGCCATTTAGCCCATGGTGTGCAAAAAAGTGCCGCTCAGAGCTAAAACAACTCAACCCAACCCCATCTAGATCTGGCCTTGGCTCTTAGTATTGAAAACTTAAAATAGAGTCATAATCGCATCCGAACGAGTTAAATCAGATTAAACTCTACATACATTTCAATGGGTGGCATATTTGAAAAGGGTTCGTATATACAGTATTCGGGGTAAAATCTAAGAATAAAAAAGTAACAGAATTTGCTGTTTAATGCAGCGAGAAACATGCAGTTTGAGGCGTAAGATAGATAAGTCATCAAGTTTTAGTGAATTTCAATAAATTCCACATGAGCGACCTTAATGACAAGGCCGATTTTTAAACGGAACTCCATTTCTCGCCAGGCATTTTCAAGCATCTGAAGAGTGATTGTTGCACAAGCAGCGGTGATCCTTTGGAGATGAGAACAATTAAGAATTAATCCACCAAATCCATTACTGGAGTTTGGTGGAGATTGTTCTTTAATGTATCCCCAAAGAAAGAAATAAAGAGGGGTTAAATCGGGGAATCTATGAAACCTCCCAGTCCGATTCAAATATTCAGGGAACCGAATTCCATTTTGGAAAAACAACTGCTGCAGTACAATATACCACACTTCTGCCAAAAACACTTGGTTGGTTGAAACAGCGAACTGTGTTCCTTTTCTATTCGCAGATTTTATCCTTGACACCCTGGATTATTTCTTCTTCATATATTTGCAGACAGTCGACAGATTTAGAAAAAAATGAGGGGACTGTTAAGTGACGCAATCGACCTGGAGAAAATTAGTAGGGGGAGGGTCAAGAGACTGGTTTCATTTCAGTATAATATTTTACCCTCCGTTCTGAAGGCCTTTAAATGTTTTCTTTGAAAAATACGTGAAATATGCACAAGCTATTTCATTCTTTGCCTCCATTTCCCTTACTAGCATTGTCAATGGGCCCCATTGAGCCTGACCTCCTTGTCCTGCAGCCGGGGTGGCCAGTCGGTAGCACACCAGGCTCGTAGTCTGTAGTTCCCAGGTTCCCAGCTGGGCCAGCGTTGAGATTTATCTTCGCAAAATTCCCCGCCCTGCGCACGATCAGTAGGGGACACTGATGGGATTGGTAAAGACCGCCGTCCGTCGGATGAGACGTCAAGCCGTGGCCCCGAATTCGAGAGAGCCATACCCTGTGCACGTTAAAGAACACGCTGGATGGCCTGGACAGGAGGCTACCATCTATCTCCCAACGATGTTCCAGTGGGTCCCCTCCCCCAACCTTCTCTGAGCCTTCGGGGTCCTTGTGACCTGGTCATTTAGCCCATTGTGTGCAAAAAAAGTGTTACTCAGAGATAAAATTTTACAAAGTGGTCCAGTTCACGACGAAGAGAATGTTATTTAGAGGTAAAACAACCCAACCCTCATTGTCCTCTTCTTAAAGTTGATCATTTAAGTCAGCAAAGTTTTGAATATTTTTCCAAGCGTCACTTCGAGTTGCTTCTAGTGAATTCTCATCGAGAATGCTGAATCAGTTTAACGCTTTCCGACTTTTTTACCATAATAAATAATGATAATAAATATCCCCTCAAGCAGCTGCTTGCCACAGAGGTCTGACAGGAGCCTGTCAGTGTATATGTCATAGTAGAAGGTCTGAGAGGATGACAGGACCTCAGCAGAAAACGACACATCCATCCATCCATCCATGCCTTACCCGGGGCTCGAACCCAGATCCCTTAAATCAGTAGCCAAGCGCGCTAACCACTCGGCCATGAGACGGCTAAAAAAAAATTGGAAACGCCAATTGTAAAACTATTTTTTCGCTCACATAAAATTGCTAAATATCATTTTTTGAAAATTATTTCCAGCATATAAACATGTTATAAATTTGAAAGCAGAAAAAGAGAACTATTTATTTTCTTAATTTATATTTTTATATCTATAATCCTTTAATAAAGCGTATAAAAATTTATTTTTTTTTCATTATTAGGTCTCACGTTAATATGCCATAGAGAAGATCTGTAATGTAGGCGAGACCTCAGCAGAAAGACAACAAATATTCATAACTGAACAAGGGCTTGAACCCAAGTCTCTTTGAGAAGTAGTCAAGCACGCTAACCACTTGGCTACCGAGGTATGCTTAGATTGTTCTACAAAATTTATGTCTTGGTCATTAATAAGAAAATTTTCTCAGAATCGAATCTTTGCTCCAGTTGGCTTAAAACGCTCGCCAAAAAAACAACTCATGTCTGAGATCTTTTTCCGATATCTAGCAGTTTTCTCTCTATATATATATTGTTACAACTGAACAGTGCCCAAGAAAAATTAATATTTCTGTCTACTTATTAGTAGGGAAATAACGTTTATAGATTGGTAATGCTATTTTGTATTAATGTTAAAAGTGATGTATCATTAATTGAATAGCGTAAGTTATCTTTTCTGCAACAGTTTTATATTATTATTCTAAGTGGCATGTAAGTAGAGTACGACTGAAAAATAAATAAATACCCCCTCAAGCAGCTGCTTGCCACAGAGGTCTGACAGGAACCTGTCAGTTTATATTTCAGAGTAGAAGGTCTGAGAGGATGGCAAGACCTCAACAGAAAAACGACACATACATCCATGCCTTACCCGAGGCTCGAATCCAGGTCCCTTAGATCAGTAGCCAAGCATGGTAACCACTCGACCACGGGACGGCAAAAATATTTCCCACACCGGGAATCGCACCCGGGCCTCCTGAGTGAAAACCAGTTATCCTAACCACTAGACCACATGGGAAGAGTACGAATACTTGTGATATATTTATTCACAGATTCATCAGATTCAAAATTTTGGGTTAAACATCCCTCCAAAAAAAAACCGAGAAAAAAATTGCATTTCATAACAGTCTGTTGCTTTTATTCTAATAACAGAAGCGATTAATTAGATGCTGTAATCAGGTCCGAGTTTCTTAAAGAAATCGAGGGCGGGGGGGGGGGGGGGTAAGAAACATAATCGAGTCACAAAAATCTCAAAGGAGGAGGTACCAAGAGGCTCGATTTCTAAATGCAGCATAACATTTCCCTCCGTTTTATAGGTCTTTAAAACATTTCTTGAAAAATGCATGATATATAAATAAGTTTAATAATGTTTTGCCTCTATTATCCTTACTAACATTCTGAAAGGAGAGGAGGGGAGGATGGCCCCCTTTGCCCCTCCCCCTCCCCCTCCCCTAGAGCGGTTTTAGCTACAATTAATAGAAATCTTCATATATCGTTACGAATTTATAAAGAAAAGCATCTGTTTTCTAGACCAATTTAGTAAATCTATGTATAATCCAGGGGCGGGGGTGGCTCAGTCGGTAGCGCGCCAGGCTCGTAATCTGTACTTCCCAGGTTCGAGTCCCAGCTGGGTCAGCGTTGAGATTTATCTTCGCAAAATTCCCCGCCCTGCCCACGGTCAGTAGGGGACACCGATGGGCTTGGAAAGGCCGCCGTCCGTTGGATGGGACGTTAAGCCGTGGCCCCGTGTGCGGGAGAGCCATACCCTGTGCACGTTAAAGAACACGCTGGATGGCCTTGACGGGAGGCTACCATCTGTCTCCCAACAGCTGTTCCAGTGGGTCCCCAACCTTCTCTGAGCCTTCGGGGTCCATGTAACCTGGCCATTTAGCCCATGGTGTGCAAAAAAGTGCCGCTCAGAGGTGATCCAATCCATTGTCTAATCCAAAAGCATATAATCAGGGCCGGATCTAGGGGTGGGCAAAGTGGCCATGACCTTCTCCCTTCAGATAGTTAGGGTAACAGAGGCAAAAAATAATTAAACTTATTTATGTTTCACACATTTTTCAAGAAATGTTTTAAAGACTAAAGCAGAGGGTAAAAATACTGTGCATTATAAAACCACTCTCCCCCCCCCCCACACACACACACTTTTACATTTTTCTGACTCGATTGTATTTTTTGTACTCCACCCAACCCCCTCTTGATTTTTCTGCTAGATCCTGGCATGCATATATTTCCATTCGAAGTGGATGATGATTGTGCTTCCAATCATCCACACAATTGGCAAAATGTAGAAATAGTAAAAATCCAAATTTATTTTACACACTAAGTTCAACAAAATGTCAATCATAATGATGAACAGATGAACGAAAATTTGGCTAATTTTTATTTTAAACCGATTTCAACTCGAATAAAAAACATTGCCCCAGAATTACCCTGGATGGATTTTTTGAACACGAAAAACCATATCCTATACAGTCGCATATTTAAGGAGGAGATTAAGCGGGGGATTAACCTCCCCCTCTCTCCAATGGTATAAGTTTCAAAAATTATTTTGCATTTTTATGCTTTTGAAGCATTTAGTAATATTACAAGAAAGCCTGTTGTCCTATGAGCATATTGAGAATTGATGAAAAATGTTTAACTGTTTTTATTTTCTTATTAACTACTTTTTAATATTGACATATTTACTACCTATTGTTTAATCTTTTGAAAAAAAAATCGATTTCCCTCCCCCCAAAAAATTATGCTACTGATCACAAAAGGTACAAACTGGAGATGGGTTCGGGAGTGACATATCAGAGACCACCAGATAACTTAGGTATCGGAAGTGATCTGGCTCAGTCATAATTTAAATTTTTCGCATAATTGTGAAAAAGTAACAAATAATTCTCTATAACTATAATTTCAACCTTTTAATCTGTCTTTAGTTGTCCTGGCCGTCCCATGGCCGAATGGTTAGCACGCTTGGCTACTCATCTAAGGGACCTGGGTTCGAACCCCAGGTAAGGCATGGATGTGTGTGTTGTTTTTCTGCTGAGGTCCGGCCATCCTCACAGACCTTCTACTATGGCATATAAACTGACAGGCTCCTGTCAGACTTCTGTGGCAAGCAGCTGCTTGAGGGGTATTTTTTTTTATTTATTTATTTAGTTGTTAAAAATAAGCACCATTCATTCTTTAATACTTTCAGGTATTCTCCCTCTTTCATTAATGAATGGGTTTTACCCTTTATTGATGATGTTACTCAGAAATTTTCAGTTGCTACGAATTCTAGAATTTTTTGTTACAAATAACAATAAGAGTTTATTTTAAATTATTTTAAAATTGGTAATATCCTTTAAATCAGAGGCATTAAAAATGTTTTAATGGCATGCATCTCTATATATAGTTTACGATATGTTTGAGAATTATTTTTACTAAACAATTTTTTATTTTTAGAAACTATTTTTGACCCATGGGGAAGGATATCTAAATATTTTTTGATTCTACTATAATACCGTTTGCATTTTTTTCTGACTAAGCTTGTTATTCATTCAGGACATGCTTATAATTCTTCATTGTTTTACTTATAAATCATTCATAAAATGATTAAAATCCTTTTTATATGCCAAAATTCTTACATTGTAGTTTATTACTCTTCTACCATGTGTTAGTAATTATTCCATTAAAATATTTTAATTCTTGTCCCTTAAAAAACATTATATTTAATGCTTGTACACATCAATATTCTAATGATCAAGATATCAATTTTCTCTTACCCTTTAGACATGTGGTACTGCCTCTGTTGCCAGGCTATAAGACTCTGAAAGCGCTCAAAACAGAAATCAACTCAGTAATGGGAAAGATCGTAGACGACCACATAGAGACTTTTGATAAGGATAATCTCAGGGATTTTATTGATGTATACCTCAACGAAAGAAGGATGCTGCAAGAGCAAGGAAACCAGAAAGCCAATTACTTCCCAGGTAATTAAGGTTATTTTAATGTGAAAAGTTTTTACTAATTTAAGAAAGAGAAAGGGATTCTTGTAATGTTCCTTTAACCCTTTCAGGACCATAAGGTTTCTAAGAGTAAATATTAGTATGTAACTGTTTATTTTAGTTTGTTTAGACGTAAAATAAATAAAAAAACATAAGAAAAATACATAACAATGTGTAGTTTTTTTGGAATTTTATGGGAAATATTTTTCCCAATGGACTATAAAGGTAACACAAATTATAGTTAGGCTTATTACGCAATGTCTTTTATTTATTGGTTTATATAACAAAATGTTAACTAAAATAATACAAAATAATGAAATAAAATTACTATACAAAATGATGTGCTAATTATGATATTCTGCGAAGCAATTTCTTTTGGCTGTGAAGCAAAGATGGACATTGCACATAGTACATACATTATGCGTCCTGACAGTTCTGTTTTTGTTTTCTAAACGTTCCCGTTTACGTAATTGCATTCGGCATACGTTCTATTTTGACATTCTATATAAAAAATGCAGATAAGGTTATAATTAAATACGACAATCACCAATTTTAAAATGGGAAAAATGTTTCCCTTAGTCGTGAAAGGGTTAAGAACTGTCAGTAGGACACACCGATGGGCTAGTAAAGGCTGTAGTCTGTCGGTTGGGACATAACCATACCCTGCCTTCTATTATGATGAGATAGCCATACCCGTGTACATTAAAGAACACGCTGGATGCCCTAGACGAGAGGCTATCGTGTGTCTTCTATCCTTCAACCTTCTCTGAGACTTCGGGGCACCTGGTCATGTGGCCATTTAGACTATTGTGTTGTTGTTTGGGTTGTTTTACCTCTGAGCCGCACTTTTTTCTAGATGGCCAGGTCACATGGACCCCGAAGGCTCAGAGAAGGTTGGGGGAGGGGACCCACTGGAACAGCTGTTGGGAGACAGATGGTAGCCTCCCGTCAAGGCCATCCAGCATGTTCTTTAACGTGCACAGGGTATGTCTCTCCCGCACACGAGACCACGGCTTAACGTCCCATCCGACGGACGGCGGCCTTTCCAAGCCCATCGGTGTCCCCTACTGACCGTGGGCAGGGCGGGGAATTTTGCGGAGATAAATCTCAACGCTGACCCAGCTGGGACTCGAACCTGGGAACTACAGATTTTGGGTTGGGTTGGGTTGTTTTACCTCTGAGCGGCACTTTTTTGCACACCATGGGCTAAATGGTCAGGTCACATGGACCCCGAAGGCTCAGAGAAGGTTGGGGGAGGGGACCCACTTTAACAGCTGTTGGGAGACAGATGGTAGCCTCCCGTCAAGGCCATCCAGCGTGTTCTTTAACGTGCACAGGGTATGGCTCTCCCGCACACGGGGCCACGGCTTAACATCCCATCCGACGGACGGCGGCCTTTCCAAGCCCATCGGTGTCCCCTACTGACCGTGGGCAGGGCGGGAAATTTTGCGGAGATAAATCTCAACGCTGACCCAGCTGGGACTCGAACCTGGGAACTACAGATTACGAGCCTGGCGCGCTACCGACTGAGCCACCCCCGCCCCGGGGGAACTACAGATTACGAGCCTGGCGCGCTACCGACTGAGCCACCCCCACCCCAGACTATTGTGTGCAAAAAAAAAAAAGCAGCGCCCAGAGGGAAAACAACTCAACGTTGCTTTATTTGGATTAGACCCGTTTTATATCTATAAACAAAATGCATTCACAATTTAGAAACTTTTTAAAGGAACATTTATGCAAAACATAGACTGAAGAAATGAGCGATCAATTGATTCTCTCTATAAGGATCGTTCAAATGTAAAGTGAATAGGTCGGAAATGAAGCGTAAATCATTCATTGATCTGTTAAAATTTGCCACGCGTATAAGACATTTTTCCCATTGGACAGTCGGTAGCACACGAGGCTTATAATCTGCAGTTCCCAGGTTCGAATACCACCTCGGCCAGCCTTTCGATCTATTTCAGCAAAACTCCTCGTCTTGGCCACGATCAAATTTCTCCGTGATTTCAACAATATTTTATTGACTAATCCCAAAAAATTCTAGGAAATGCTTATGAGCTATATCATGGATTTTCAAACTTTCCCAACCTCAACCTTATTTACCATTGATAGAATTTCTCCCATCCCCCTTAACACTGATGTAATTCTTCATGGCCTCCTTTTACTATTTAAGAAATGAGTCACTCCAACCCCTTGCCATTGATGGAATTTGTTACCCCCCTCCCCTTTATCATCGATTGAATTTTTCCAATACATTCCTTTACCATTGACGAAAGTAGCTTGAATTGAGATAAAAATATTCTCACAACAGAATGCTTCAGACAACAGTATAGGGTAACACCATCCTATACTCTTGTTTTGGTAAACTATGGTGCCTGGAGCGGTCGATTGAAGAAATGAGGGAGAGAGCTCTGTATGTGCAATCTACTTTGAGCAACTTACTGTGCAAAGAAAGATTGCATTGGTTTGACCATGTTACCTGTTTGCATAGTTGTAGATTGAGGAATAATATTATGAACAGCTTGTCTAAAGTCATCAGGAAAAGGGGAAAACCTGGGATGCGATGGTCAAACAAGATCTTGCAAGAATTGGCTTACAGTTCCCAAATGCAACAACTATCACTCAGAACAGACATGTTTGGAGAATAAATTGGAGATAAAAAAAGTCTGATAGTATCTCCATAGCCGCTGGCTGCATCAAGATCTGTATTTATATGTATTTCCAGATTAAGCCAAATGACTTGACAGTTTTCTAATGACAATCAAAAGAGAAATGAGGTTTAAGGTACAGGAGCATTCATTACGAAGAGTTGTATGAAGGTATGACACTGATCGCTGAAAGGGTGACGAGTTGATTTCTAAAATACATGAAAAGTCATTGCATGAAATATTTAAAGAGACAAAACTGCTGAGCACTGTCAGAGTCTCCTGCCTTTGAGAATGATAGAAAGGGCAATAGGGACAAAATATTACTAAAATTATATTTATTTCAAGCATTTTTTAGGAAATTTTTAAAGACATCTAAAACCGAGCGGGGAAATGCTATACGGGAATTCAAATTAAAAATCTCCCCTTTTATTTTTTTCAGGGTCTATTGAGGTTCTTGCCTGCCCTTCCCCCACTCGTTATTTTTTCCTAGATCCTGGCCTATGCACTGTAACAGTGATTGCATCCCAATCAAGTAGTTAAAATATAAATAGTTGCATCGAAATTACTCTTGTAATACAAAACAGATTCATTAATGCTGGTTAGATTCTAGAAGCCTGAAAAATGAATGTCTTCATATTTCAGACTTCTCAAATGAATGTCTTCACAGAGGGGAGGGAATTCCCCTTTTCATCCAGATCCGGCTCTGACAGGTTGAATAGCACATAAAAGACCCGGATTTGAAGAGGGTGGGGCAAAAATACTGAGAGGCGATGTACCCCCTCCAAACATACATACACACAAACACATCGCTTTAAAATGCTAGTAGCCGGAATGAAAAGAAAAAAAACTAATAAATATTTTTCAAAAAAAAAAAATAACAACATATACAGGGTGTTTCAAAACTCTCTGTATAAATTTCAATGAGAGATACGGAACACCAAGATAAACCTTTTTTATCTATTAATGTATGTCCGCTGACGTAACCCTTTGGTGCTAGAGGGCGCTGTTTGGCAGGGATGCAATTGACTAGAGGGGGGAAGTGGGAACGGACTTGTGGTTGCCTTCGGCATTCGTAAATCAGACACATTACATGTAACATGCAGTGTTTCACGACTGCTGAGATGGCTGACATGCATCTGGTGTATGGGGCTGCCAATGGAAATGAACGAGCTGCTGTGAGGTTGTATTGACAGCGCTTCTCAAACAGAAACAGACGTGTGCCAAACCACCAAACATTTGTGCGTTTGCACTGGAAACTACGAGAAACTGGAACATTCCATGCAAACATGCATGACACTGGTCAGGAAAGAACCATGCACACTCCTGACATGGAAGAAGAGATCCTATGATGGATTGAGGACAATCCAGGCACAAGCACACGGCTATTGCGCGTAATCTCTGTGTGAACTACATCTTCGTGTGGAGAGTGTTGCACGAGCAGCAGTTACATCCGTTTCATCATCAGGAGTCCAGACATTGTAACCTCGGGATTACCCTCTTCGTGTGGAATTCGTGCACTGGTTTTGCAGCAAACTACGGTTCAGCATGATTTTCCAGTTCATGTGCTCTTTTCAGATGAGGCGTCTTTCACACGTGAGGGTTTGTTTAATGTGCGCAATTCTCACGTTTGAGCCGACGAAAATCCACATGCCACAATGGCGCATGGTCATCAACAACGGTTCGCCGTCAATGTTTGGGCGGGTATCGTCCATGACATTTTGATTGGGCCATACGTGCTGCCTCCCGACTCAACGTGCAGATTTATCGGGTATTTCTTGAAGAAACGTTGCCGGGATTGTTGGAAGATTTTACCGTGTCTATTCGCAGACGAATGTGGTTTTAATACGACGAGGCACCATTATCTGAACGCCATTTTTGGAGGCCGATGGATAGGCCGAGGTGGACCCGTCGCCTGGCCACCAAGATCGCCTGATTTAACATGTATCGATTTCTTCCTCTGGGGAAGAACCTTGTGTACGAGACTCCCATTGACTCAGATGAAGACCTGTTCGCAAGAATCGCTGTCGCCGCTGCAACTGTTTGCGAAATTCTAAAAATCTTTCAACATGTACAGCAATCAATGCTTCGAAGCTGTCATGCATTCAATGCTGTTACCGGTCGCAACTTTGAGCACCTTCTTTAACTAAACATGCTGTTCACATTTGTTTCCATTCATTTATGTCCAGCTGTAATGATATTTCTGTCAACGCCCTCTAGTACCGAAGGGTTACGTCAGCGGACATAGATTCATGGATGAAAAAGGAGTCTTGGTGTGTTCCGAATCTCCCATTGAAATTTGTACAGAGAGTTTTGACAAACCCTGTTTAAATACCACTCACATGGAGAATCTTGTACTGTTGTTGGAGAGAATCTCTTTTACTGGAACAATCACTTGCCGCCTACCTTCCACTTTATTTTTTAGATCCGAACTTAGTAAACAAGTATTGGCTCAATGCAAGTGAAAAATTTCCTGTTCAAATAAACAAACGAGAGTCCATTTTGAAGACATTAAAAATTGTCTACCTATAAATAATCAATACACATTGGTGAAAATTTTTTATTTAAATTTTAAAACGAATTTTATAGGCTCGACTGACTTAATAATATTTTAAAATCTAGGAAATTTAAATTTAAAAAACTGACTATTTATACATCTTGTAATATCTTTCAAAATCTTTCAAAACAATAACGAAACAATAAATCTTTTTTACTTACTTCACTTTTTAGTGGATCGGCTGAAAAGTACCCTGATCCACCTGTTTATTGATGGAACTGAAACAGCCGCCGCTGCCATCTATCATTTACTGAGAGCCATGATCGACCATCCAGAAATTCAGGAAAGAATTCAAAAAGAGTTGGATGAAGTAGTTGGAAAAGAGAGACTTCCTTCTTTGGAAGATAAAGGAAACCTTCCCTACACTGAAGCCACTCTGCTCGAGTACCTGAGGACCTCTGTTATTTTCCCATATTCTCAGAGTTTGGAAAATGTCCGTAAGTATACTTTTTTTACCTACAGCACGATACTGATTACTAAGCTTAAACAACTATTACTAAGTATAAGATCCCGTTGACATGTAAACAGAGAAAAAAACTGTCTTAATTCAAGTGAGAGCGAAACCCATGACCTCCTGATGACATTTCAAATGATCTGATATTAAGTCGTTTATATACCGAAGAGCCAAAATATTATGAGCACCTGCTAATATGATGCTGGTCATATTAGGTAGGTGGCGATCATATTAGGCTCCACATGCCGCCAAAACAGCTATTATCCAGTGAGGCATTGGACGCTACAAGATTTCTAAAGGTGTCTTGTAGTATCTAGTATCAACACTTTACCAGCAGATCCTTTAACTCTTGTAAGTTACGTGGTTGAGCCACTGCAGATCGGATGTGCTGTTCCAAAACAAACCACAGATGCTCGATTGCATTGATATCTGGGGAATTTGGAGGCCAGGGCAATTCCTGGAAGTGTTCCTCATTTTCCGTGAAACCATTCTCGAACAATTCAAGCAGTGTGGCATGACGCATTATCCTGCTGAAAGAAGGCTAGGTATTTTCTTTGCACAGTACATTTTTGCTGAAAGAAGGCACATTCTAGAGGAATCATTTTTGCTGAAAGAAGGCTCATCTAATGGGGTATACCATTGCCATGAAAGGATGTACCTGGTCTGCAATGACGTTTAGGTAGGTGGTAGACAACATAGTTTTTTGCACATGAATGACTGGACCTAGGGTTTCCCAGCAGAACATTGCCCATAGCATTACAATTCCTCCACAATTTGTTTTCATCCCACGGTGAATACTGCTGGCAACATTTCCCCAGGTAAACGACTCACGTACTCGGTCATCCACTTGGTGTAACACGAAATGAGATTCATTGGACCAGACGACCTTCTTCCAATCATGCAAGGTCCAGTTCTGATGCTCCCGTGCCCATTGTAGGCGCTTTCAACAGTGAACATGGTTAGCATGGGCACTCAGATTCAATGCTAACCATGTTCACCATGGGTTAGTGTGGGCACTCAGAGCAGGCTGTGACTACGCAGCCCCATTTTCAGCAGGATTCAATATACCGTGTGTTGTGACACATTACTCCTATCACCAGCATTCAAATTACGAGCGAGTTGCACCATAGTATCCCTTCTGTTGGCTCGTATCATACGGGGTTAGCCTTTGCTCACCTGTAGCATCGATGAGCCATTTTTGGCACACACTGACGTTTCGTGACACACACACTTGCTGACGTTTTGTGGTTTTCCCTCTTCGGACCACTTTTTGAAGGTACTAATCATGACTGACTGTGAGCACCCCATGAGCCTTGATATCTTCTGACTGTCACAGATATCTTCTGACCATTACAATTTGGCTTTTGTCAAACTCACTTATGTCCACTGCCTTTCCCAGCTAAAGAACAAAAATAACACTGAACAGAGCTCAGGTGTTATTTAAACCGTTTCATGGCCTTCATAGGCGCCGTCGTTTACCTGCAGTGCTTCGATTTGCATAAAGATGCGCTAGTCATAAAGTTTTTACTCTTCGGTGTATAGCTAACTGTACATAATATTGAATTCACAGCAACAGCAATATGATAGATGTTCGAGCACCGTTTTCTCCTTCACGCTAAATTATTAATAAGCAACCAACACGATGGTTTTAGGTTGGGATGTGTTACCTCTGAGCGGCAGTTTTTTGCACCCAATGGGCTAAATGGCCAGGTCACAGGGACCCTGAAGACTCAGAGAAGGTTGGGGGAAGGGACCTACACGATCAGCTGTTGGGGGACAGATGGTAGCCTCCCATCAAGGCCACCCAGTGTGTTGTGTAATGTGCACAGGGTATGGATCTCCCACACACGCGGCCACAGCTTTACGTCCTACCTGACAGACGGCGGCCTTTCCAAGCCCATCGGTGTCCCCTACTGACTTTGTGCAGGGCTCGAGTTTTGCGGAGATATATCTCAATACTGACGCAGTTAGGACTCGAACCTGGGAACTTCAGATTACGAGCTTGGCGTGCTACCGACTGAGCCACCACATCCCATACGATGGTTTTATTAGTAGATGTTACGCGAAAGTCTGTAAATGGTAGCTAGGTAGTCACTGGAAGGAGAGCTATGCACCAATCCCCTGTGATGATGCATAGAACCAGCCGGGCCTAGCACCTAATTTCGGACCCGCCTTCTCGTTGATGCAGACTGTTGTACCTTTCAAAACAGATACTCTCTTGTGGAAGTGAACAGAAGAAGAGGGCTGCCAGATTAGTGTGGCCTACTGATCTCGACAACTATGGCTACTTTTCTTTTTTTTTCTATCCTGCTGAGGAGTGGTCAACCACACAGAGTTCGGGTGCTGACCATATAAACCCACTGGACTGGGCAGAAACATATGGCTCTGAGCTTGATTATGGATCCTGAATTTGCTGAACTGGTGGACTTCTGTGAAGAGATAATCTTCCGCTGTGTTTTCTGTTTGTTTGTGGGTTGACAGCCCCAAGTGAATAGATTCACAGGATATGTTTATCAGCTGGTGGATAATCCTGAGCAGAGGTAATCGCAGGCACCTGAACTCTTGCTTCTACGGGCATCGTCAAATTTTGCATTGGAGGAAGTCTTCCAGTGTAGATGGCTTCAGACTTTGGTGGTGGGGGAAAGGGTCTTTGCCCCACGTCTGCGATTAGGGGGCTGTTTGAAATTGTCGGCATTCCCTCTCTCAATAAACATAGTTACTTTAAACATCCCATTAACCATTTTCTCTCCATAGGTAGTTGGAATGTGAGGACTCTGCACAGAGATTATTCCCTTGATGTCCTCACACAAGAATTCCACCATTATAATTTAGATATTCTCCGCTCGCAAGAGACCAGATGGACAGATAAAGGTCAGATTCTTAAAAATAACCTTGAATTTCTCTTTATTGTCGTCCCTCCCTGACAACATCACCAAGGCGTGGGTTCTAGGATACGAGTGCATTAATGAAAGAATTCTTACAGCAAAATTTCAGACATGATTGAATGTTATCTGCTGTTATGCTCCCACTGAGGATGCCGATGAGGATCAGAAGGATAGGTTTTATGAACAACTTCAGAATATTTTGAATTCTGTCAAGAAAGAAGATATTACCCTTGTTCTAGGTGACTTCAATGCCAAAGTTGGTACTGACTCTGACATTTGGGGAGGAGTAATAGACCCTTTTGGTATTGGCAGCTGCAATGGCAATGGGCAAAGTCTCCTGCAAATAAGTAAACTCAATGGATTCAGAATAACTAACATTTGTTACAAACACCGCAACATACATAAGTACACATGGGTTTCACCCGATGGGCTGCATAAGAATATGATTGATTATATATTAATTAACAGCAAATGGGCTAGTTCTGTTAGGAATACCAGGGCATATAGGGGAGCTGAAATTGAATCTGACCATTACCTTGTTAAAAGTGTCTTGCAACTTAAAATTAAAAAGTGTTGTGGTAGGGTTAATAATTTTACTTTTAATACTGAAGCTCTGAAAGACCCAGTTATAACCAAAGCTTACCATGATAGGTTACTTATTCATTATGACACTCATGGTATGCTTATACTGAAGTTGAGGAAGAATGGGATCATTTTAAACAGGCTTTTTTGGACACTAACAGTACTATTTTACGAAAAAAGGAGCAGAAGAGACGGAATTATCTGAGTGATAAGGCACTTCAGCTTATTTCGGAAAGAAAGAACTGCAGGAATGTCCTTAATCAATACCCTACTAGTCCTAATAGAAAGCATTACAGAGAACGTAATAAACACATAAAAGATCAGTTAGCTGCTGATAAGAATCTTTGGCTTGATGGCTTGGCTGACAAAGCCGAGGAAGCAATTAGGCAGCACAACAGCAGAGAGATGTACCAGAGAGTTAATGTTTTATGTGGTAGAAAACGGACAGGCATACAAGGATTGATAGATAAACAAGGTAAGGTGAGGATTCTGTCATGGCTAGGTGGGCTGAGCATTTCAGTGATGTTCTAAATAATGTGGTTAGTTTTACTCCCATTGTTTGCAATGATGGCAGATGCATTGGTGGCTTTAATGTTGGCCCTATAACACAATCTGAAGTTATTTTGGCTATTTCTAAACTTAAACTTCATAAATCCCCAGGGGTAGATGAAATTACTATGGAATTGCTTAGAGCTGAGAATGTTTCGGTTACCACTTGCATGACTGAAATTCTGAATATCTTTTATGATAAAGGCATGGTTCCTAAGGATTTTACCGGAGCTATTGTTATCCCTATTTTCAGAAAAGGGGATCGCAGTTCTTGTGATAACTATAGGGGTATTAGCCTACTTTCTGTTCCAGATAAAGTTCTTTGCATGATTGTGCTTAATAGAATTAAGAATCTGGTTAACAGTCAATTGCGTGATGATCAATGTAGATTCAGAAGTGGTAGGGGATGTGTGGATCAGACAATTTCACTTAGGCAGATTCTTGAGAAACGTTTAGAGTTTCAAAAACCTTTGGTTGCTAGCTTTGTTGATTTGAAAAAGGCTTTCGACTCTGTTGATCGTCATAATTTGTGGTTGATTGTGAGATCATATGGTATACCAGACAAGTTAGTTAATATAATGAAAGTTCTCTATAATAACACTGAGTCATATGTGAGGGTTGGTAAAGGCTTGTAGCAATTGGTTTAGCATTACTTCTGGTGTTCGACAAGGGTGCATTTTGTCTCCTTTTCTCGTTAGCTTGGTTATTGATTATGTTATGCGAAATTCACTTCAAGGGAAAGATTTTGGCATTAAATGGGCTGGAGATACGACAATTTCTGATTTAGATTATGCTGATGATTTAGCCCTTTTGGCAAATGATGTTGATGAGATGATCTCTTTCATTCGAGCTGTTGATGAGACTGGTAGTAGAGTAGGTTTGGTTATAAACAGAGAGAAAAGTAAAGTGATGAAAATTGGTCAGGCAGGCTGTGATTCAGTTAATCTGAATGGTTGCAGTCTTGAGCAGGTGTCACAGTTTAATTATCTTGGGAGCTATGTAACAGATAATGGTGATGTGCGGCATGAGATTAACAGACGAATAGGGATTGCTGCCGGACTTTTAAGAATCTATGGAGAGTGTGGAGAAATAGGCGTATACACCTAAAGACTAAAATTAGACTGTATAATAATTTGGTTCTTTCTTGGGTTAGTTATGGTAGTGAAACTTGGACGCTGTGTAAACAAGATAACAGGAAACTAGATGCTTTTGATTCCAGATGCTTACGCAGTATCTTGGGCATTAGGTGGTTCAACTTTGTAACTAATGATGAGGTTAGGCAAAAGGAGTTTGCAACCTCCTTTAAGCAGCATATTGTGCAGAGAGTGACTACGTTGGTTTGGCCATGTTGCCCGTATGAATAATTATAGACTGGCGAATAGGGTTAAGAACAGTGTGCCTAAAGGCCTCAGAAAGAAGGGGAGACCTAGGATGTGGTGGGCAGACAATGCCAAACTGTACCTTGTTAGAATTGGTATACAGTGGCCAGATGCAGTAGATGTAGCTCAGGACAGATTTGCTTGGAGAACTAAATTGCACGGTCTGGTTGGACCTCCGTAGCTCATGGCTGCTTAAGGATGATGATGATGATGTTACCCGAAATGATATTAGTAGCTGTTATCTAAAATGTTAATCATAACATCCCATGATTAAATCTTAATCATTAAACTTTCGGTGATCATTTAAACTACACACACTACTGTAGAATTATTATACAAAAT
This sequence comes from Ryuthela nishihirai, assembly GCA_038380435.1. NCBI lineage: Eukaryota > Metazoa > Arthropoda > Arachnida > Araneae > Heptathelidae > Ryuthela > Ryuthela nishihirai. The sequence goes on along the minus strand of JAWZYU010000029.1, from coordinate 61,156,164 downwards.
GTAAGCTTAATTAATATGTACATAAGACTTTAGACATCTCTTATTGTGAATATTTGCGATGACTCCTTCACACCACACTAACGCTATTAAAATAACTTCAGAATTCCTTACTGCGTCCTAATATTTTCACTACCAATTGAGCAAGTAATATGCACATTACTGTAAACTAAAAAGATTAACTCCCATTTTTTTTACAAAACAATAAAATATTACTATCCCAAAGGCAGTGGATTAACCTCTTCGATATTATGCAGCATTAACTGTTCAATTTAAAATATTCATTTAGTGATGTAGCTGTAACCAGGATATGATTCCTATGTATCGATAGTCTTGCGTATCAGCTTCACAGCTGCCCAGACTTCATTTTAGTTTGCAAATGGTTGTAAGCGGTGTGGCAAATGATTGACACTAGTATGGTAAATGATGGAGAATTCAGGGCACATTTGAAACTTGCCCTGTAATTTCCCCTTCTAATATTTCAGACGATGCAAGACAGTTTTTAGTGTGTTTTACTCAATGCTTATTGAAGAAAAAAAAACGGGCAAGATGCCTTAGGAAACAAATATTCATGTACATTATTATTTTCATTATTCATTTTATTTCTGAATTTGTTATTTTAGCAAATACTGCAGAAATTTTGGTGGGGACTGGTCCCTCTGCCCATTAATGACGAGGCTTTTAAATATAAAAAAAAAATTGAATGGAAACACAAAGTCGTAAAGAGAGCTCTATCCACACCAAAAACACCAGCAAACAATATAAATAAAGGCAATCGTGCGCCAAACGCTCATGAATGGACATCACTGATTGTCAGAAACCCGCTGAGTCTACTTTGCAGCGTTCTGATTGGCAGAAATCGGTCACCGCGTGACTTCGCAAGCAATTCGTAATGTGAATCAATGGTAGCCTATAAAAGGCAATTCGTTAAGCGAAAATGCGTTACTCTGTAACTAGCTACAATAGTAATTTTCTTCCATTCCTCAAATTTAGAGCCTGATATAGGGGTGGGGGCGAAGAGGGAAGTCATGTCCAAGGGGTTTGAAGTTTCTAGTAAAGGCAACGGAGTCAAAAATTATTAACTTGTGCATATGTCACGCATTTTTCAAGAATTAAATTATTAAAGACCTCTAAAACGGAGTGGAAAAGTTATATCGTAATGAAAATCCAGTCTCTTGGCCCCTTTTATATTTTTCCTGCATACATTCACCCCCCCCCCCCCAACCCCGTTAATTTCCTTTTAGATCGAGTTATAACAATCAATTTATAACGTTTCCATTATTTCGTTTTTACTAATTTCAAAGGTTGCATAAGTTGGGAAAAATATTAATATCTCTTTAAAACTTCACTAATCGTTAGAGCTATGCCCCCCTCCCCCTATCCACCTATTTTCTTTGGGTTCAGATCCTGGGACCCCTAATCTCTTGCTTAATTCTGCCCAGAAAACAACTCACAGTACCATTCTGAAGCAAAAAAGCAAATGTGCGAATTTCTTTTCTTGGTGCACTGATCAGCATACTAAAGCTTTGAATTTAGCTCAGAATTAGATCTTGAAACGTTGACTTGCATATTGTAATATTTTCCTTTATGTACTGGATAAAATGCATCTTTTGTACTTATAACTGTATTCCTCCTACCATTTTGAATAGGAGAAACTACACTAGGAGGCTACAGGATTCCTTCTGGTTCCATAACTGTGATAAACATGTGGTCAGCCCATCAAGATCCTTTAATTTATAAGAATCCAGAAAAATTTGACCCAGACCGGTTCCTAGACTCAGATGGAAGAAGAATTAAAACCCAAATGCCAATCAGTTTTGGAGTTGGTAAGTTGGACAGGATATTGAACTATTCACATATTTATTACCTATAACAAGTAATTAGCAACAATTGTACTCTTCATGTATTTACCTTGCAGAATACATTTCACATATAGTCATAACAACATATTGGCATATCTGCCTGACCCATATAGAACCAATGACCATTTAGTACACATGATGCACTGATATACTTACCATTATCTAAGAGACTCCAGTCTAGGGTTTGTACTTTTCCTCAATGTAATATGGAAAACAAGTCACCCCCTGGATGCGTAAAGATATATTTTGAATTGAAAATTTACTTTTTTATTGGAAAGTGTAAAAATAACACATTATATTCAGTTAAAGCAAAAATCTTTATTAAAATTCATTCAGATCGCAATAATATTTGCCAAATATTAATATAATAACAATAAAAATAGTTTCATTTATTAATAAATTTAATTTTATCTTAAAAATGGAAGTAAGTCACAATGATCTGATTCGTTCCAAGAACATCGCAAGTTAACATTTTGATCTTAAAAACAAGGTTTATTGAATTTAAACACTAATTCTTGACAAAAAAGATTTAAACTTGGTAAAATATTAATATTAGGAAAAACGTAGTAAAGTAATCAATAAATAAAATTTAATCTTCAGTTACTAGGATGGTAGAAATGAACGAAGCTAACATAGAAGACGTATTCGGTTTATCCTAGTTTTTTCATACATTCACATGTCCACTGATCAAATACAATAGACCAGATAGACTACACATTAGCTTAGAGGCTAGTAGCTTTTTATCCACTTTACACCGATTGAAATATTCTTAGCAAAACAATTAGAAATTGTTCAAAATAAATAATAAATAATTTATAATAAAAAAAAACTTTAATAACTTTAATTTTAAGAAAAAAAAACAAATTTTATTTGGTAAATACTGATGATATTGCAGATGTTTTTAATGTAATTTCTTAGTTTTTTTTTCCATTACCAAAGATTTTTGTTTATAGTAGAATTTTGTTTTTGTAATCTGTAAGAGTTGTTTTGTAACTCATAGATTACACAGAGATACTTGTTAAGTGTATGTTTTTATCAGTAGTGTATTTTTATTTTATATTTTATTTTTAATCGTTTATTTTATTTTAATTATTTCCTTTTTCAGTTTCCATACAAATTTGATGGCAATTTTGGTGTTTAAGATTTCTGTAAATAAGCATGAAAATAAAATTATTATTATTATTATTTCGGCTTTAAATAACTCTATAGATGATCTATTTGGTTTACTCCATTTTAATGTTATACGTGAAATTTCTGGTAAGGTTCGAGTCCCACTTGGCCACTGTTCAGATTCATCTCCACAAAACCTTTGCTCTGGCCTCAGTCAGAAAGGGTGCTGTTCATCGGATGAGAAGTAGGGTCCACATTCCATTGTAGAAGAATCATATCCTGTGCACGTCAAAGAGCATGACGGATGGACCTGACAGCAAACTTTCATCTGTCTCTTAACAGCTATCCAATGGGTCCCTTCAACCAACTTCTCTGAGCACTCGGGGTCTTTGTGATGTGACCATTAAGCCCATTGGGTGCAAAGTGCTGCTCAGAAATTAAACAGCAGACCAACTTACTTGAACAGTGAACATGTGCACATTTCACACAGGCACAGAGACATATTACACATAGTAAACACGTGAAGAGGAAATTCTCCACTGCCGCAAGGTGCTGTGTGCAGAGATGACGCTATTTTGGTTTCGTATTGAACCACTGGAATGATGGTCAAAAACGACCAGTTGATCCTCTTCATCTCTTACTCTGTGCTGACAGGTTAGCGTTGACACATGTTGCTCACGTGAAAGATTCCTCCTTGCATAGTTAACCGAAATTGGTTGGGCGAGTCTTCATTTGAATTCTAGGGAGTGTGGGGGCTACCATTTAAAGAGTGGCATTGTGTTGCGATGCCAAATTTCAATATCAGCAAGGTTTCATCGCCATTTAAATTCGAGCTAGGTGTATTGTCAGATGATCAGCAGCGTGCTCGTTTGGACAGATATGCCCTATCCCGAAATAGCAGTTTCTGATAAGGAGTTCTTGTGGGTAGAGTGTCCATACATTCTGTTTTTCATAGGATTATTCAGTGTCTGGAAACAAATTTTTGAGACGTTAAATGTCTGGTTTTTTGTGTTGGGTTGGTTAGTTTGCTTTATACAGGGTGTTTCAAAAAGGACGCAACCCTAAATATAAAAGTGTAGAACCTAGGCCCATGTACATTTTATGCCATAATATTAGACAGTTGGCATTACTGTACTCAAGGTTAACAGCCTTTAGCAGCTGAAATAATCTTTCACGCGCTAGTCTCACTCAAGCATTCATTCCTTTGTGCTGTGCCAGATATGTCGTTTTCCAAACACGAACGTGTATTTATTATTGAGACTTATTGTGCGTACAAATCTTACAAATGTGTGAGAGTGGAGTTTGAGTTGAAGTTTCCTCAGTCTGCAGTTCCCAACAAGTCGACAGTATCTCGTTTGATTGATAAATTTCGTGATACTGGGTCTGTACAGGATCGAAATAACCCAGGCCGGCCATCACTGTTAACTGCCGAAGTTCTTGATGATGTGTCTCAGCGTTTAACCCTTTCAGGACCATAAGGTTTCTAAGAGTAAATATTACTATGTAACTGTTTATTTTAGTTTGTTTAGACGTAAAATAAATAAAAATCATAAGAAAAATACATAACAATGTGTAGTTTTTTTGGAATTTTATGGGAAATATTTTTCTCAATGGACTATAAAGGTAACACAAATTATAGTTAGGCTTATTATGCAATGTCCTTTATTTATTGGTTTATTATAACAAAATGTTAACTAAAATAATACAAAATTATGAAATGAAATTACTATACAAAATGATGTGCTAATTATGATATTCTGCGAAGCAATTTCTTTTGATTATGGAGCAAAGATGAACATTGCACAGATGCAACATTATTGCAAAGATGGACATGGACTAAACGTTCCCGTTTACGTAATTGCGTTCGGCATACGTTCTATTTTGACATTCTGTATAAAAAATGCAGATAAGGTTATAATTAAATACGACAATCACCAATTTTAAAATGCGAAAAATGTTTCCCTTAGTCTTTTAAGCATTAACTCGCTCACCCAGAAAATCTCTTAGAAAGTTATCTTCACAGGTTGGAATTCACCATCTACTGTTTTCAGGGCTACAAATAAGTTAAAATTTCATACCTTACCGCTTTGGTGTCGTTCATGAACTGAAAGAACCAGACCATGAAAAAACGTTTACGGTACTGTCGTTGGTTTCGTTCTTTTGTTGATGAAAATGGAATTGAGGTGTTGGATCGTGTTATTTCAGTGACGAGGCTTGGTTTCACTTGGATGGGTATGTGAACAGTCAAAACAGTCGAATATGGAACAATGGAAATCCTCACACTTTCCATGACCGACCATTACACGCACGGAAAATTGATGTTTGGTTTTCAATTTCCCGTTGTCGTGTTATAGTGCGTTTATTTTTTTGACTGAAATATAACTGGTGAAGTTTATCGTGACCAGTTTATTGCACTGTTGGATGTGAATGAACGAGAGTGCTGGTTTCAACAAGATGGCGCGACCCCCCATACTGCAAATGATGCAATGGTCATGTTGCAGGAAATTTTTGGTGATCATATGATTTCAAAACATTTGCGGCCCCCAAGATCCCCAGATCTTATTCCTCCAGATTTTTTTTTTTTGGGGGGGGGGGGATATCTCAAATGTGTAGTGTTTCAAAACAATCCTCATACACTTGAAGACTTGAAGGCTAACATTGAAAGAGAGATTTTAAACATAAGAAAACAAACATTACGAAAGGTGGCTGCAAATGTCATGAAACGGGTACGAACCTGCATCCAGGTTGCAGGAAATCACTTCCTACATCTGTTGTAAAGGTCGATATATGTCTAATTTGCATTTTTTGAAATTTGTGTCTTTTGTCAAGTTTAAATAGAAAAATACAACAGAGGGTTGTGTCCATTTTGAAATACCATGTATATAATTTTCTTAAACATTAGAAATATCTCTGAGATACATCCGTGACGTAGTTATTTGAAATTTTGCATAATGGTGTTTACTGGACGAACAATGTCATATTATAAAAACATTTTTTTATAATTCCGGTGGTAGCTGATTGTCCAATTACATATTTATATCTATTTTCCATTTGTGTTTCCGACGTCATTTTTTGTGTTTGTCAGGTGTGTTTTAAAACGCCTGCTCCACTCTATAATTTAAACCCTTTGGCCAATCACAACGATTTATGTATCAAATGAACTCTTACGTCTCCTCCCATGCATTGGTGTCGTTCATAAACTGAAAGAACCAGACCATGGAAAAGGTTAACGGTACTGTCGTTGGTTTCGTTCTTTTGTTGATGAAAATGGAATTTGGTTTCAACAAGATGGCTTGACCGCCCATACTGCAAATGACACAATGGTCAAGTTGCAGGAATTTTTTGGTGATCATTTGATTTCAAAAAATTTGTGGCCCCCAAGATCCCCAGATCTTACTCCTCCAGATTTTTTCCTTTGGGGATATTTCAAATGTGTAGTGTTTCAAAACAATCTTCATACACTTGAAGACTTGAAGGCTAACATTGAAAGAGATATTTTAAACATAAGAAAACAAACATTACGAAAGGTGGCTGCAAATGTCATGAAACGGGTACGAACCTTGCATCCAGGTTGCAGGAAATCACTTTCAACATCTTTTCTAATGGTAGATATATGTCTAATTTGCATCTTTTGAAATTTTCTGTCTTTTGTCAAGTTTAAATAGAAAAGTATAATAGAGGGTTGCGTCCTTTTTGAAACACACTGTAACTTTGAGCGGCACTATTTTGCACACAATGGGATAAAAGTGAGAAGGATACCAACGGCACAGAAAAAGAGAAAGTTGGGGTGAGGGGACACACTGGATAGCAGTTAGTAGACAGATGGGGGGAAAAAACTCCATCCCGAGAACTGCGGATTACGAGATTGGCGTTCTACCAACTGGGTCAATCTCTTCCCATGGTTTTTTTTGACGTTATACAGTTAGCTCTCAATTCACCTGAATTTAACTAACCCATTTTAGGAATAACGCTGTCATTATATTTACCCCTTTTCAAAATTTATTTGAAATAACACGGTTTACACTGAGAGCCAAACAATCGGCCAACACTCGCAGCATAGTTGAGTGTTGTCGGCGAGGTGCACGTGAGGGCTCCAAATTTACTAAAGGAGTATTGAATCTTTTGCATTTCTTTAATTTTTTTATGATTTTTTTCCCATAAAATATCTTGACAAACATGTAGACAATGATATTTGAAATATAGAGTGATCGGTTTACTCTGATAAAATAGATAAAATCAAAACAGTGAAAAACCTCTAAAAATCACTATTTCTCTAAAGAAGTGAGACGTGTCTAAGACGTTTTCAAATATTTCATATTTTTCCACACGTTGTGGATGGTCTTTTGCAGGATATAGAGCTGAAAAACATCCCAGAGTTTTCTAATTTTTATATATTTTCTCACACAAAACCACAACAAACTTAGTTTAAACATATTCTCCCAAAACTTTTCCCATAGATTAACATAGAATTCCCTATACCTTAACATTGGCCCAGACCTCTCATTCGGTATTTCCTCTCTCAATAAACATCGTTTCTTTAAACATCCCACCAACCATTTTCTCTCCATAGGTAGTTGGAATGTGAGGACTCTGCACAGAGCTTTTTCTCTTAATGTCCTCACACAAGAATTCCACCATTATAATTTAGATATTCTCGGCTTGCAAGAGACCAGATGGACAGATAAAGGTCAGATTCTTTAAAAAAATCTTAAATTTCTCTTTTCAGGGAGGGACGACGATAAGCATCACCAAAGCGTGGGTCTGCTTCTCACCAGACACGCTAGTAATGCTCTTCTAGGATATGGTTGCAGTCTTGAGCAGGTGTCACAGTTTAATTATCTTGGGAGCTATGTAACTGAAAATGGTGATGTGCGGCATGAGATTAACAGACGAACATGGATTGCTGCCGGGACTTTTAAGAATCTATGGAGAGTGTGGAGAAATAGGCATATACACCTAAAGACTAAAATTAGACTGTATTATAGTTTGGTTCTTTCTAGGTTTAGTTATGGTAGTGAAACCTGGACGCTTTGTAAACATGATAACAGGAAACTAGATGCTTTTGTTTCTAGATGCTTATGCAGTATCTTGGACATTAGGTGGTTCAACTTTGTAACTAATGATGAGGTTAGGCAAAAGGAGTTTGTAACCTCCTTTAAGCAGCATATTGTGCAGAGAGAGACTCCGTTGGTTTGGCCATGTTGCCCGTATGAATAATTATAAATTGGCGAATAGGGTTATGAACAGTGTGCCTAAAGGCCTCAGAAAGAAGGGGAGACCTAGGATGCGGTGGGCAGACAATGTCAAACAGGACCTTTTTAGAATTGGTGTGCAGTGGCCAGATGCAGTAGATGTAGTTCAGGACAGACTTGCTTGGAGAACTAAATTGCAAGGTCTGGTTGGACCTCCGTAGCCCATGGCTACTTGAGGATGATGATGATGATGATGATGATGATGAAGTGGTTACTAATCCGTGGTTCCCGGACTTCTAGATAGGGACTGTCGATTCATTTCTTTCAGGAACCATCGATTCGTGGACCCCATATTTTCGCGGCCACAAAGGTTCCGCAAAGGTAGTATAAGGGGTCTGTGAGCGATTTTTAATATTTGGGAAAGCTCTAATGGGTATAGTACATTTGCCGTGATTATTAACTGTGCTAAATTTTATTGTTCTTTATTTTGTTGCAATTGTGTCAATTTCATATCACAACACTGAATTTGGGTTGGGTTGTTTTACTTCTGAACGACACTTTTTTGCACACCATGGGTTAAATGGCCAGGTCACATGGACCCCGAAGGCTCAGAGAAGGTTGGGAAGGGGACCCACGGGAACAGCTGTTCAGAGACAGATGGTAGCCTCCCGTCAAGGCCATCCAACGTGTTCTTTAACGTGCACAGGGTACGGTTCTACCGCACACGGGACCATGGCTTAACGTCCCATTCGAGAGACGGCGGCCTTTCCAAGCCCATCAGTGTCCTCTATTGACCGTAGGCAGGGCAGCGAATTTTATGGAGATAAATCTCAACACTGACGCATCTGGGATTCGAACCTGGGAACTACAGATTACGAGCCTGGCGCGCTACCGACTAGGCCACCCCCGCCCCTACACACAACATTGAATATCTAATCCTGATCACAAGATGTAATTGGCTGTTGATGTCAAGAATTTCTGTAACATCGAATTTCTCTTCTCAAATATTTAGATTCAAATTTCAAAATAGCCAATATATGAACACTAAATAAAGAACTAGAGAAATAATCCATTCTTGGAATTTTTAGGGAATCTTCGGTGGAAGAATCTACATTTTAATTACACTGCTCAAATTGGGAATCGCAACACCAAGAAGGAATATAAGTAGAGATACGAAAATCGCAGGAGTCAATTGGCCACCTAAGATATGCAAATGATGAAAGTTCCTCAGCGAATCGACAAGTGACACCCAGGAGAGCGGTGGATAAATACTGGACTCCCACGAGCTCGTGTAATAGCACAATCGACAGCGAAGATAAATGTTCAAAACATGCCTTGGTGACACTTGCGGGACCCTTAGCTGCAATCGATAATTTCTGAGAGAAAGCGTATCGTCGATATGCGTGAGCGTGGATTGAGCCTTCGAGCAATCACTGCATTCAAGGGGTGCAATATGAGCACAGTGCAATGGTGCATCTCATGCAACATCATGGAGCATCAAATGATATGAAGGATAGATATGGGACCAGCACACCACACCACAGGAGATGAAAATCGCATGCTCCATAGAAGGGCCAAATACGACCCATTTACCACAGCAACTGTGATGCAGAGTGATTTTAAGACTTCTACGAGTACCGTGGTTTCCACACAAACCATTAGACAACATTTGCATTATACAGGAATGAGGACGAGATATCCAGTCCGCACTGGTAGCGCGCCAGGCTCGTATCTGTAGTTCCCAGGTTCGAGTCCCAGCTGGATCAGTGTTGACATTTATCTCCGAAAATTTCCCCGCCCTGCCCACAATCAGTAGGGGGCACCGATGGGCTTGGAAAGGCCGCCGTCCGTCGGATGGGACGTTAAGCCATGGCTCCATGTACGGAGAGTCATACCATGTGCTCGTTAAAGAATACGCTGGATGGCCTTGACGGGAGGCTATCATCTGTCTCCCAACAGTTGTTCCAGTGGGTCCCCTCCCCCAACCTTCTCTGAGCCTTCGGGGTCCTTGTGACCTGGCCATTTAGCCCATGGTGTGCAAAAAAATGCCGCTCAAAAGTAAAACAACCCAACCCAGTTCGCACTGCTGTTGCAGCGGACCGGTTACATTGTCTCCAGTGGTGTCCAGTGAGGCAACATTGAATTATTGAATGGAGGAGAGTGTTGTTCACAGACGAGTCCCAAATCTCTTTTGTCATGCCATACGATCTTTGTCCACATGGCAGCAGCGGTGTCAATGACATGAGGAAGCCTATTCGAATAGCCGCATTGTACTACAGCTCCCCACCATGGTACAATGGTATGAGGTGGCTGGAACTTCTGCTCCATATTTCTGATGCGCTAACGCTGAAACATTACATCAACGACATTGTTAATCCTGCGGCACGACCCTCCCTTACCATCATACTTGGACTGATTCTGCAGCAGGACAAGGCACCCCACATATTGCACGTGCAACGTTTTCCCATGGCCGCCATACTCTACGAACTTGTCTCCCATTGAGCAGCGTGGGACTTTATGGGTCGCCAGCTACTTCCGGTAACGAACCTGGTACAGTTGCGTGCCCAATTGGAACGCCATATCTCAAGACACCATTAATTATCTTATTGATAAAATTCCGAGACGTCTACAGGCTTCTACAACTGCCTGAGTTGGGCCTACTATGTACTGATGAATTTGCAATAAACGTATGTACTTTTGGTCTTACGTTCCGTTTTTTGATCATTTGCATATCTACCCTCAGAGCTTCCATCCTGTCAGTTTCGGTTGTAAACATCACTTCCTCCAAGCTGTTGCTATTTCCACTTTGAGCAGTGATTGGATTACCTCTGAGCGGCACTTTTTTGCACACCATGGGCTAAATGGCCAGGTCACAAGGACCCCGAAAGCTCAGAGAAGGTTGGGGAAGGGGACCCACTGGAACAGCTGTTGGGAGACAGATGGTAGTCTCCCTTCAAGGCTATTCAGCGTATTCTTTAACGTGCACAGGGTATGGCTCTCTCCCGCACACGGGGTCACGGCTTAACATCCCATCCGACGGACGGCGGACTTTCCAAGCCCATAGGTGTCCCTACTGACCGTGGGCAGGGCGGGGAATTTTGCGGAGATAAATCTCAACGCTGACCCAGCTGGGACTCGAACCTGGGAACTGCAGATTACGAGCCTGGCGCGCTACCGATTGAGCCACCCCCGCCCCACTTTGAGCAGTGTAAAAAGTATCTGGTAATTAATAATGGAACGAGGGTCTGTGAAAGACTTTGACTTAGACTTGGTACAATGGAAAGACTTAGACTTCATAAGGGGCCCACAGAAAAATGAGACTTCATAGTGTTTCGTGGAGCCTAAAAGGGACCATTGATTTGAAGTAAATACCATAAAATGACTAATTGCAAACTGAATATAATTTCTAGCTATTTAGAGATAATAACAGATCACAGAATAAATATGATTTTCGAAAGTGTTTTGCTAGTCTTGTAATTTGTGTTAAATAAAGTTAGCAATTATCTTTAGTATAGTCTCAGAAATTTTTTGTTGTTCTTGCAGGAAAGAGATCTTGCCTTGGAGAATCCTTGGCCAACATGGAGTTGTTTCTGTTCCTTGCAGGTATTTTGCAGAATTTCACACTTCTTCCACCAGAGGGTAGTACACAGAAAGCTGCTTCATTCGAAGAAGTGTTACAGTTCGAAATGCGAGCGATACCAAGAAGCACCAACTAATTTTTTGAAATCAACGCTATGAATGAATTGGGTCCAAAACCATTTAATAAGTGTCTTGTGTATATTAAGAATGGTTTAGAGCCAAAAATATACCTCAGCAACATAATTTAAAGTATTACACAATTCATTATTTTCGCTAACTGTATTGTCATTTATCATTTTTCAGTGGAAATATATTTAAAAGCATTAAAGGAATAATGAATAAGGTTTTGCTTGTGTAGTTCATTACATTTTTTGTTCAGAATTTCGCACGTTTTTTTCAGTATTATGACTTTAGTTCCCATATTCGGTTTACTACTTGTAATTTTATGTATTGTGCAGGAACAGACCACTTATAAGTGGTCTTTCCACATGAAACAAGTTTTAACTTTTCTTGTTTCACATGGAAAGACCACTCATAACGTTATCTATGGAGAAAGAAAAGCTATCTATAACTTCACCTATTGCACAGAAAAATACCATTTACAACTTTACCTATTTGAGACGGACAGCCCACTTATAACTTTGTCTATTGCAAAGGAGGTTGGCTTGTTTACCTCTAAGTAGCACTTTTTTACACGGATGGGGTATATCCTGAAGGCTCAGAATAGGTTGAGCGGACGGCATCTACTGGACTGCTATGAGGAGACAGATGATAACCTCCCGTCAAGACCATCCAGCGTGTTCTTTAATGTGCACAGGACTCTTCTGAATGCGGGGCCATGGCTTTACATCCCATCTGATGGACGGCAGCCTTTCCATCGGTCCCTGACTGATCAAGGGCAGGGCGGGGGATTTGGCTGAGATAAAATTCAATTCTGGCCTTTCAAAGGAGGGACTTAAACCAGGGAACTGTGGATTATGAGTCTGGCGCACCACTGACTGATCCCCCTACACCTAAAAACCGGTGGAAACCACTTAAAATTTTGCCTATTTCATTGGGACAGACCACTCATAACTTTACCTATTGCAAGAACTTATAATATATTATATAACTTTCCTATTGCCAAGTGATAGACCACTTATAACTTTACCTATTGCCAAGTGACAGACCACTTACTATACGTATACACAGGTACAGCAAATATTTTAGTTGTTGCACAAGGACAAACCATTTAATACTTGTTGCACAGGGACATACCACGTGTCACTTTACCTGTTGCACAAGGACTTACCACTTATAATTTTACCTATCGCCAAGTGACAGACCACTTATAACTTTACCTATTACAAAGTGACAGATCACTTCCTATACGTATTAAGCAGGTACAGCCCATATCTTGTTGCACAAGGACAAACCACTTATTACTTGTTGCACAGGGACAGACCAAGTATCACTTTACGTGTTGCACAAGGACATACCACTTATAACTTTAGCTATTACACAGGAATAAACCACTTATAACTTTAGCTATTACAGAGGAATAAACCACTTATAACTTTAGCTATTACACAGGAATAAACCACTTATAAGTTTAGCTATTACACAGGAATAAACCACTTATAAGTTTAGCTATTACACAGGAATAAACCACTTATAACTTTACCTGTCATACAGGAACAGACCACATAATTTCACCTGTTGCCCAGGGACCAACCACGTGTTGCTTTACCTGTTGCATAAGGACGGATCACTTATTAATTTAGAAATTACGTAGGGACAGACCACTTATAATTTTACCTATTGCTTAGGGACAAACGACATAACTTTCCCAATTACACAGGAACAGTCCACCTATAACTTTACCTCTTATACAGGGAAAGACCGCTTATAACTTTGCGCATTGCGCAGGGAGAGACTACTTTTAACTCTACCTATATGACATGAAAAATCTATTTAAAACTTTATCCATTACACGGGAACATACCATTTATAACTTTACCTATTTCACATGAAAAATCTATTTAAAACTTTATCCATTACACAGGAACATACCATTTATAACTTTACCTATTGCGCAGGGGTTGACTCTAGGTAGCTTCAGGAATGTAAACTCGATGTTTCAGGTTTGAATTCCTCATGTTTCTGCACTGAGAAATTTTTTCTCTTAATTCTCATTATGCCCTCGGTGAGAAAGGGGACACTGATGGTCTCGAAGAGCCACCGTCTATTGGAAAGGATATAATGCAATGGTCCTAGGTGAAGGAGATACCTTGATCTTGACATGATGCTTCTATCTATGTCCAGTGGATACCCAGTCAACCTTCTCTGAGTCTTCGGGGTTCTTATGATCTGTCATTTAATCTACTGTATGCAGAAAAGTGCCGCTCAGAGCTAAAACAAACCAACAAAGCCTGTTACGCTATTGACGTCAGTCAACATACGCCCCCACTGTTTATATTTAACCTTGAGGGCCTTGACAGACGGCAGCGTCCCGTCAAGGCCCTCCAGCGTGTTCTTTAACGCGCACAGGGTGTGACTCCCGCACACGGAACCACGGCTTAATGTCCCATTCGACGGACGGCGGCGTTTCCAGGCCTCGATCACGCTGTGACCTCTAATAACCGAGGCAAGGCGCACAGTTTTGCGGAGATAAATCTTACCGTTTTCCCAGGTGGGACTCGAACCTGGGAACTTCAGATTACGAGTCTCGCGCGTTATCTACTGAGCTTCTCCCTCTCATATTGTCATCAGTCGGGCGCACCAGGCTAGAAATGTGAGGTTTCAAGGATCGAATCCAAACTGTCAACATTGAGATTAATAACTGGAAAATTACCCTATCCTCGGTAATAGTTGGTGATGCAAAAGCTTCTGTTACTCGGATGGAATGTTATGCAGTGGTCTGTGTGCGTGTTGGAGAAAACGTTGGATGGCCTAGAACGTAGGCTTCCATCTGTCTCCTAACAGCTGTTCAGTGTGTCCTTTTCCCCCAATGTTTTCCCCCATTGGCGAACCTTGTGAACTGGTCATTTAGCCCATTGGGCGCAAAAAGCTCCTCTCTGAGGTAAAGTAATGCAATTCAGCGAATAATGTAACGGATACGAAACGATTTAACGGCATGTTAATCGCTATATAGGTTTTATGAAATGTCAGAGAGATTTTTTCCTCTAGTTCTCGTGGTCGGGTGGATTCAGGTTCAATAAATATTGAAACGATTCGGGAACTGGATCAATAATTTAGATCTCGCGCTCTAAAATTTGAGCCGAACTTATCTCTAGGAAGAATTATAGATGAGTTTGAGTCGATGTTGTCACTGGCTCTGCATATTTCCATTTTGTTTATAATTGTGTGACATGGTCGAACGCTTCATACGTGAGACCCCCTGCTCTTCTCAGCTGATAGACCACCGATTCTTGGAGATGGAGAGAGGGATGCGAGTCTCCATCCCAACTGCAACAGTTTGCACGTGCAGTTCCGTTGACAAGTGGGGGAGCTGGCAATTTTATGAAGGTCCGATAGTGCGGATAGGAGTCAGCTTCTCTAGTTTCTGGGATGTAACACTCGTAGCGAAGGTCGTTAGTGTCAGCGTGAGCTACTGAGTCACATCGAGCATCATTCCGACAAGGGTTAGTGATGAACCATCCTTGTGATGTTTCACCCGACGGATGAAAAGAGCGGCAAAAAGAGTCCCTCTGTGAACATCTTGAGGAGGGGACGTTGGTGACGAGGCTGAAGAGAGAAAGCCGGTGAAACGAAAACTGCGTTCTAGCTGGGACCATGAGATTAGACCAGCTAGTATTGTTTGGAACAGTTTGGAACTGCTAAGAGAGTATTCTGTCCCTGAGAGTGAATTATATTAATGAAGTAAATGTACATAGTATATAGAAATAAAAGGTGTAAATAGGAATGCTGCGTGTCTGAGTTATTCAGAACCATCAAAAATTGTCACGTGTCTCACCCAGGCAGATGACCACTTGCGCTAATGGGGGCGGGGGTGGCTCAGTCGGTAGCACGCCAAGCTCGTAATCTGTAGTTCCCAGGTTCGAGTCCCAGCTAGGTCAGTGTTGAGATTTATCTGCGCAAAATTCCCCGCCCTGCCCACGGTCAGCAGGGGACACTGATGTGCTTGGAAAGGCCGCCGTCCGTTGGATGGAAGGTTAAGCCGTGGTCCCGTGTGCAGGAGAGAGCCATACCCTGTGCACGTTAAGGAACATGCTGGATGGCCTTGACGAGAGGCTACCATCTGTCTCCCAAAAGCTGTTTGCAGTGGGTCCCCACCTCCAGCCTTCTCTGAGTCTTCGGGGTCCATGTGACCTGGCCATTTAGCCCATGGTGTGCAAAAAAGTGCAGCTCAGAAGTAAAACAACCCAACCCAACTCAACCCAACTGGGTCAGCGTTGAGATTTATCTCCGCAAAATTCCCCGCCCTGCCTACGGTCAGTAGAGGACACCGATGGGCTTGGAAAGGCCGCCGTCCGTCGGATGGGAGGTTAAGTCGTGGTCCCGTGTGCAGGAGAGAGCCATACCCTGTGCACGTTAAGAAACATGCTGGATGGCCTTGACGGGAGGCTACCATCTGTCTCCCAAAAGCTGTTTCCAGTGGGTCCCCTCCTCCAGCCTTCTCTGAGTCTTCGGGGTCCATGTGACCTGGCCATTTAGCCCATGGTGTGCAAAAAAGTGCCGCTCAGAGGTAAAACAACCCAACCCAACTCAACCCAACTGGGTCAGCGTTGAGATTTATCTCCACAAAATTCCCCGCCCTGCCTACGGTCAGTAGAGGACACCGATGGGCTTGGAAAGGCAGCCGTCCGTTGGATGGGACGTTAAGCCGTGGCACCATGTGCAGGATAGCCATACCCTCTGCACGTTAAAGAGCACGTTGGATGGCCTTGACGGAGGCTACCATCTATCTTCCAACAGCTGTTCCAGTGGGTCTCCTCCCCCAACCTTCTCTGAGCCTTCGGGGTCCATGTGACCTGGCCATTTAGCCCATGGTGTACAAAAAAGTGCCTTGAGAGGTAAAACAATCCAACCGAACTTGCGCTAATGAATACTTTGCCATTGTAAAAATACTAAAATTAAACAAAGCAAAGAATTAAATTCTTATGTTTGTGATTTCATTCATTTTTTCATCATTCAGTAACTATTTTTAAAAAGTACCATTCAATTTCTTATTACAGTTTCAGATATTCTCTCTCTTTAATGAGTCGACCTTGGTATTTATAATGAGTTGACCTTGGTATTTATAATGTGTTTACCCAAGAAATTTCGCTTTTTTCCAATTGTTTCCAGTGTTTTTAGTTCCAATTACACGGAAATATAAATTTTGCTTTCAAATAATTATAATTGCTTGAAATATGCAGTGGCGTAAAAGAAGAAGAATTACAATTCTTCATTTAATTATTAATTAATGTTAATATTTCAGAAAGCTCTAATGGAAACGGCACATTTATCGTGTTTGCATACTAGAGTTAGGTTTCATTGTTTTTCGCTGGAATTATGTCAATTTTGTATGGCAATAACGACTATCACAACCTGTGATTGGCTGTTGATGACATAATAATTTATGGAGCATAGAATTTCTACCCTAAAATCAAATTGTATAATTGTCAGCAAATGAACAGCAGATAAAGAACTAGAGATATAACCAATTCTTAGAACCTATAGTGAGTCCTCGTTGCAAAAGATGGTAAGCCCCCTGGAAAGGCATCGATGCTTGTATTGTATGTCTTCTGAGTTTTTGCCTTCCTCGTAGATCTCGCTTACAGGCTCCTGTTAGACCTCTATGGCAAACAGCTATTTGAGGCTATTAGAGGATTTAGTATTTAGATCCCATTTACATAGTTAGAATTCTCCGCCCTGCCCACGGTCAGTAGGGGACACCGATGGGCTTGGAAAGGCTGCCGTCCGTCGGATGGGACGTTAAGCCGTGGCCCCGTGTGCGGAAGAGTCATACCCTGTGCACGTTAAAGAACACGCTGGATGGCCTTGACGGGAGGCTACCGTCTGTCTCCCAACAGCTGTTCCGTGGGTCCCCTTCACCAACCTTCTCTGAGCCTTCGGGGTCCTTGTGACCTGGCCATTTAGCCCATGGTGTGCAAAAAAGTGCCGCTCAGAGGTAAAACAACCCAATCGAACATAGTTAGAAGGTGCCAGTGTTAGGGAGAGGGATGCAAGGGATCCACATTCCCACTTTGAGAATGCATTTTTCAGGAAATGTTTAAAAACCACTAAAACGAGGAGTAAAAAATACCTACCGCAATGAAAATGTTTGTATGTTGTATGAAAGAGCAGGACAAGCCTAATATATATCCTAGGTTATCTCCATCCTTTGTGCATTCAAAAAAAAAAAATCCAATCTCAGCCCCCTCTCACTTCAATGTTTTCTAGCTTAGCTGTGCTTGCTTCACCCTCCCCCTCCCCCCCCCACCTTAATTTTCAACCACACTCTATTCGGTTCTGGTGCTAAATATGGAAAAATAAATCGTATATCTGAAAACGAGCATTCCCTATTTATCAGAGAGATCTATTTATTCTTGTAATTTTACAGTAATTCAAAATAAGCTTTTTCTGGAGGAACTAACGTTATACAACAGGCGTGTCCAACCTTTTGACTTCCCTGGGCCACATTGAGTGAAGATGAATTGTTTTGGGCCGCACATAAAATATATAATATAGTTAATGCATATGAAAAATAAAACTTCATTTATTTTCTTATTTTTTTTTATTATAAAATTGAAAAAAAAGGGTAACATAAAACTAGTGGGATATCAAAAACTCGCTGAAAATCACATAATCATGTTGAAAACTTATGTCGTAAACACGTAAACTTTACGATTTTGTGGGCCGCATTACTTGCTGTCCAGGGCCGCGGGTTGGACACGCCTGTTATACAACTTGGAAAAATTGATTTTATGACTATTGAGCTCTTCAAAGTGCTGCCATCTACTCACTCGTTTAGAAACGTCTTATCTTTGGGATTTTATAAAAATATCTTTTTGCAAACAATAATTCATTCCAAGGTCAGAGTGCATGTAGCCTATACATATGCACTCTTATAGCAGACGGAAAAGCGGTGTTCACAAGAGTGTGACTGGAACTGCAACATACCGTGTTAGAGTGAGGGCGTAAACGCTGTACATGTATTTTTGAACGGCCATGTTTCTCATCACGGTGTGGCAGTTGCTCTCAAATAGCGTCGGATGGTCAATTCTTCTCATCATTTTGATCTTCAGTATCGTATTCTACATCTCTTTCATTTCAGCTAACCTTCCTCCTGGACCGATTGGACTACCTTTAGTTGGTTTCTATCCTTTTATCAGAAACGACTCCCATGTGCAGTTCGCAGAATTCGCAAAGAAGTACGGAGACGTTTTTTCTTTCAGGATTATGGGTCAACTCTATATCAACTTGTGCACTTACGAAGCAGTGAAGGAAGCTCATGTTACAAAAGCAGATTGTTTTGAAAATAGGCCCGAGACTTTCAGTATTTTCTCCTACATTTTTGGTGACGGTAAGTATTTTTATGTGAATACTAAATACTTATCTTTTTTAATGTGATATTTTTAGTAGTAGTAGTTGCCTTTATTTCATATATATTATTTATGATGCAGTATAATTTATTAGTGTGTTATCCGCAAAAAAAAGTTATAGCGTCTTTCCAGAGATGGTTTTGCGGTAATTGTATCAGGGCAAATCTTGGTGCATTGAAAGTTGGATTGGGTTGTTTTACCTCCGAGCGGCACTTTTTTGCACACATGGGCTAAATGGCAAGGTCACAAGGACCCCTAAGTCTCACAGAAGGTTGGGGGAGGGGACCCATTGGAACAGCTGTGGGAGTCAGATGGTAGCCTCCCGTCAATGCCATCCAGCGTGTTCTTTAACGTGCACAGTGATGTCTCTCCCGCACACGGGGCCACGACTTAACGTCCCATCCGACGGACGGCGGCCTTTCCAAGCCCACCGGTGTCGCCCTACTGACCGTGGGCAGGGCGGGGAATTTTGCGGAGATAAATCTCAACGCTGACCCAGCTGGGACTCGAACCTGGGAACTGCAGATTACGAGCCTGGCGCGCTACCGACTGAGCCACCCCCGCCTCTTTTGTATGGGGATTTCTACGATAAAAATGTATAAGTTATGGTCTCTAAGTGCTACTGTATCATTCATATTAATTTCTGATTTTTTATCTGCCCAATATTAATTTTTATAGCATTTGCTTCCTTAAACTTTAAGTTTATAGGTGCATTTCAAAAACTCACGTGTGTATTCAAGGATTACTAATGATAAGGAATGAAATTTCGCAAAATCAAAATAAGAGAACTTTAGAAGAGTGAGGGTTGATTTAATACTTCCTATAAAAGACGGCCAATATACCAAATTTTTGACAGCACTAAATATCTTACTATATAAACAATTTTAGATTTCTGATTCTAATATTATTACTGGTGGAATCTCGTGCTAATTTATATACTAATATTTATGTATAAACATATTTCATTTAGGAAGAAATTTTTATATTGATTATCAAATGTAATAATGCTAATTAATACAAATAAATTTTTCCTAAATAAAATACATTTATAGATAAACATTAGTATATCGATTAGCATATAATCCACCAGTCATAATATTAAAATTAAAAATATAAAAGTTTATGAGTAGTAGACTTTATTCGCCGTCCCATGGCCGAGTGGTTAGCAAGCTTGGCTACTGATCTAAGGGACCTGGGTTCGAGCCCCGGGTAGGCATGGATGTGTGTGTTGTTTTTCTGCTAAGGTCCTTCCATCCTCACAGACCTTCTACTATGGCATATAAACTGATAGGCTTCCTGTCAGACCTCTGTGGCAAGCAGCTGCTTGAGGGGGTATTTATTTATTTATTTATTTAGGACTTGATACTGATAGAGATCAAATGTTTCACTCACTGGAAGAAGTTGGAATTAAGGAATTTACACTCAAAGATCTACTCGGACACCAGAATTTGATAAAAAGAAAATATACTTTTAAATTCATTTTACAATTTTTAAAGGATTCTAAATTGATTGACAGAATTTGATTTAGTGCCCAAATTGTGGCGTGATGTTTCTACATTAGGAGATTAAACGCTCTTAAAAACTTAATGACGTTAATCAAAAACTTTCAATTTATACTGAACTACCTCCTTCCTTCAGAAAACTCTGGAATGTTTATGTAATGTATATTTTGCCGCCAATCTAAGATTACTGGCAATTTTATGGTTTTGCTTTTGAAAAATCAGTTTTCCAGACTCAATTGGGAGAACTCTCCGACATAGTGCACGGACCTTTCTTAAAAGAATTTCCGGACGAGAGGGGCGAAAGACCCCGAATGATTTCCGGTATAATAGTTTATGTTGAAAAAGAAGAAGAAGAAGGACTACTTAAGTTTTTCATAAATTTGGTCCTCTGACTTTCTGTTATAGGAGGCGTTCTTTGATTTAGCTCTTAGAACACAAGCTCATAATTTGACTTTCTCACATTCAAGTCCCAACTGCGCAAGCGTCGATGTTTATTTTCGCTAAACCTCACCTTGCTCTCGGTGAGAAAGGGGATACCGATGGGCTTGGAAGGATCCGACTAGACAGTGTCCTGTGTGCAGTGACATAACTATGAGCCAGAGGAATAGTGGCCAAACGTATGACTCCCTACCTCCACTTTTTTTGTGGTTGATTCAGAGGTCTAAAACCTTTTATGTGATTAAATGCATAATATTCGGCTTGAAAGAAAAAAAATCTATGGATGAAGTAGATTAGTTTACTCAAATATACATGCAAAATCAGTATTGCCAAATATTAAATCAAATTTACTGATGGTTAATTGGTTCATCTCTGAGCGGCACTTTTTTGCACACAATGGGCTAAATGGCCAGGTCACAAGGACCCCGAAGGCTCAGAGAAGGTTGTGGGAGAAGACCCACTGGAACAGCTGTTCGGAGAAAGATGATAGTCTCCCGTCAAGGCCATCCAGCGTGTTATTTATCGTGCACAGGGTATGGCTCCCCGCTCACGGGGCCATGGCTTAACATCCCATACGACAGACTTTGGCCTTTCCAAGCCCATTGGTGTCCCCTACTGACCGCTGGAAGGGCGGGAAGTTTTGCGGAGATAAATCTCAACGCTGACTCAGTTGGGACTCGAACCTGGGAACTGTAGATTACGAGCCTGGCACGCTACTGACTGATCCAAATTTACTGATGTAATGAGAAAGAAAAAATAATTAAAAAAATAATTCACTTCAAAAATCTTTTTCCTTCGTTCCACTTTCGCAAAATGATCAATGATTTCATTTGATTTCACTCTATTTTTTGGGTTCAAAAAGATAGAAATTATCACAAACATGAAGCTATCTATCTTTTCGATTTTAATGTAGTAAGTTGGATTTTAAGTGGATTTCCAGAAGCTCTAAGTCCGTGACGTTTTGCCATCACTGCCACCCTATTGGTACGCCACTACGTCTAAGCGTGCTTAAGATTGCCCTTTGAATGGTCTTGACTGGAGGAGGATTGGGTGGTTTCGACTCTGAGCAGCACTTATTTGCACACAACGGGCTAAATGGCCAGGTCAAAACGACCCCGAGGGTTCAGAGAAGGTTGGGGGAAGGCGACACAGTGGACAGCTATTTAGGAGAAACGTGGAAGCCTCCGTCGAGGACATCCAGTGTGTTCTTTAACGTGAATAGGGTATGGCTCTCCTGCACACGGGGCCACTGCTTAAAGTCCCATCCGATGAGTAGTGAGTTTCCACCGTGGTAACCCCACGCACAGTGCTTTCCCACTATGACGTCACAGGCCACGACCCCTTACGTAACCGACCACGCCCCCACGTAACTTAATTAATTGCGTAAATTATTAATTATTAATTAATTAATAATTAATTAATTAATAATTAATATTACATAAAGACACTCTGGTTGACCTGTATTTTTTAAACCCCCTTTATTAAAAACCCGTGGCGCTATCTAGTGTATATCATGAGTACAATACTTTAGAAAAGCCCTCTTTTTTTAGCTGTAATTTTTCACATTTTTGACCCCCCCTCATTATAAAAACCCTTATCAAAAGTTCCGCCCCTTTATTCAAAACCCTATCAAAACTACCCCCCTGGTTGACGCGTATTTTTTAATCCCCCCTCTTTAAAGACCCCATGCTTGACCCACCTGTATTTTTTAATCCCCGTATTCAAAAATCCCTCCCCTTTATTAAAAACCCTATCAAAACTGCCACAACTCGTTAATTAATCCGTTATCTGCCCCTCATTAAAAAAAACCCTTATCAAAAGTTCCAACCCCCTTTATTAAAAACCCTATAAAACTGCCCCCTGATTGACCCACCTGTATTTTTAATCCCCCTCTTTAAAGACCCCATGGTTGACCCACCAGTATTTTTTAATCCCCCCTGATCAAAAGTTCTACCCCCTTTATTAAAAATCCTATCAAAAGTTCCACCCCCTCTCTTAAACTCCCCCCTCACTGATCACAAACTCCGGAATAACTACCTTGGTTTCTACCCTCATCTGAAATTTACCAAGTCCAACTGAACTTTCGGTGGCAACGTTCAGATCATCCCCTCTCAGAATGGCTGATGCAATCCTCAAAAATAATTGCAAAGTCCCAATTTTTGACTCCCCCTCATTAAAAAAAACCTTATCGAAAGTTCTGCCCCCTTCTCTTAAACTACCCCCTCACTGATCACAAACTCCCGAATAATTACCTTGGTTTCTACCCTCATCTGAAATTTACCAAGTCCAACTGAACATTCGGTGGCAACGTTCAGATCATCCCCTCTCAGAAAGGCTGATGCAATCCTCAAAAATAATTACAAAGTCCCAATTTTTGGGGGCAGGGGTGGCTCAGTCGGTATCGCGCCAGGCTCATAATCTGTAGTTCCCAGGTTCGAATCCCAGCTGGGTCAGCGTTGAGATTTATCTCCGCAAAAATTCCCCGCCCTGCCCACGGTCACTAAGGGACACCGATGGGCTTGGAAAGGCCGCTCTCCGTCGGATGGAACGTTAAGCCATGGCCCCATGTGCCAGAGAGCCATACCCTGTGCACGTTAAAAAACACGCTGGATGGCCTTGACGGGAGGCTACCATCTGTCTCCCAACAGCTGTTCCAGTGGGTCCCCTCCCCCAACCTTCTCTGAGCCTTCGGGGTCCATGTGACCTGGCCATTTAGCCCATGGTATGCAAAAAAGTGTCGCTCAGAGGTAAAACAACCCAAACAACAACCCAATTTTTGACTCCCCCTCATTAAAAAAACCCTTATCAAAAGTTCTGCCCCCCTCTCTTAAACTCCCCCGTCACTGATCACAAACTCCCGAATAACTACCTTGGTTTCTACCCTCATCTGAAATTTACCAAGTCCAACTGAACTTTCGGTGGCAACGTTCAGATCATCCCCTCTCAGAATGGCTGATGTAATCCTCAAAGATAATTACAAAGTCCCAATTTTTGACTCCCCCTCATTAAAAAAACCCTTATCAAAAGTTCTGCCCCCTTCTCTTAAACTACCCCCTCACTGATCACAAACTCCCGAATAATTACCTTGGTTTCTACCCTCATCTGAAATTTACCAAGTCCAACTGAACTCTCGGTGGCAACGTTCAGATCATCCCCTCTCAGAATGGCTGATGCAATCCTCAAAAATAATTACAGTCCCAATTTTTGACTCCCCCTCATTAAAAAAACCCTTATCAAAAATCCCTCCCCTTTATTAAAAACCCTATCAAAACTGCCACACCCTCGTTAATTAATCCATTATCAAAAGTTCCGCCCCCTTTATTAAAAAACTCCTGTCGCGAATTTTTATTTTTTCGTAAATTAAATCCACTCACACTCTTGTGCAAAACTCACACCCTTGCTGCAAAATATTACTCTTTCCTAGGAATAAACGTTACTCAGTAACAATCGTTAATATTATTTCTTCCTCCGAAGAAAAATCAGCTAATTATTTGGAAGTAAGATATAATTTTTAAAAAAACACCTGTTCGTTACGCTTTACAAGGTCAGTTGTTTTCATCAGAAAAAAAATAATTCTGTAAAGAGTTTTTGTAAGCGGTAAAATGTTATAGAAAGCAAGCAATGCTAAAAGTAGAAAACAATTCATATGTTGCAGGTACCCTTCCGTTTCTGCTTAAATAAAATAAAACTAAATACCCACTCAAGCAGCTGCTTGCCACAGAGGTCTGACAGGAGCCTGTCAGTTTATATGCCATAGTAGAAGTTCTGAGAGGATGGCAGGAACTCAGCAGAAAAAACGACACAGACATCCATGCCTTACCAGGGGCTCGAACCCAGGTCCCTTAGATCAGCAGTACGGTGCGTAAAACATCTAACTTTAGTTCTACATCCAAGTCCAACATATAAGTATGTTAATGGTGTAGGGGATATTAGTTTTAACAAATACTATAAAATACCCTCATACACTAAGCTACTATAAAAATAATACACTTAATAAGTCTCACTCGATCGATATACTGATAGCAACTCTCAACTTACCAGAGCTAATCCACCGAAATTTTATTTGCAACTGGACTGAGAGTGAAAATTTAGCAAATACTTCAGCGATTATATCAGTATATCTATGGTACAAGCTACATGAAAAAGCTTCGTCGATTCGGCAAAATAAAAATCCTCCTAACTAAAAATTTTCAGGACTAATTTAAAAGTACAAACCTCAGCAATAAGATTTGGATACTTATTACTGTTCAGTGACACCGGTGAAAACGAATTTTTACCCTGTGCAGAAAAGCAACACTGATATAACTTTCATGCGAAAGACATGTACTTGGTTAACGATAACGATCGCGACTGATGAATTTTTTTCCCTTTAATGCGAATGGTTAGATCAGCATTCGATATAAGTGATAGACAAAAAAAATTAATGTCTTTACAAACTAAGAGACACTCGGTGTGAAACATCCCAAGTCCAGAAATGCCCTTTTCAAAATATAGGGAAATCCTCTCCACACACTCTCCCACTTCTTAAAATTTAACACGACCAAGGGCGCTTAATTCGAAGAAATGGCAGGGAGATGAGTGTGCACATGAACAACCAGCCCAACCGGTGATAACTCAAAGGTCATGGGGCACTTATGCACTGACCTATGGAACAGCCTTTTGATGTGAAAACAGATATGCTACTGTTTATCTCAATCCTTTACTCATGGGAAGAGCTGCCTGCTACGTGATTTTTATCATCCTCAAGAATCTTTTGAACCCTATTGACAAAGTGAAATAATTATTCGTTTCATGTCGAAATGCCGCACTTTATCGGATAGGTCAATGGAAGCTCCCGTCTTATCTTCTAGGAAATCTTCTCGGCTTAAGGACACAGCAGTTTACTGCGTGCAAAAACTCCAAGCGGTCAGCTAATTTTAAAATGTCCTCTTATACTGTTCATCACAATTAAAGAAAATATGTAGCGGTTACGGGGAGAATATGGTTTCAACACAAAAGGAAATAAAGTACATTAGAAAGGGATAATCACTGTTAGAAGGAGCACAGACAGAAAATTGTTAATGTCGTAAGAAATGTGTGACGTATAATTCAGTGTAAAAAATGGAAAAACAAAAAAGTGTCATTTAATACGAGTTTCGCAAAATAATAGAATGTGTGAAAATTTCAATCACAGTGTGATATGATGTAGAAGTAATGCTAAATCTTTAGCACTATAACCCACGAATTTTCAAATGACATTCAGGGGGGCTGGTGCATCATTTCCATCACTTAAGTTTCAATTTCTTTTATTTTTTTTCAAACAATAACCACGATATTGTACAGTTTTTGCGGGACAGTTCCGGTGGTGACTTCGATGCAAAAATGGCGCATAGGGGCGATCTTTCTCACAGTAGATATGACCATGCACTTTGGTAAAAACACAAACCTGGTCAATGAACGATGATCAGGACAATATGTAACTAAGATTTGAACTAAAAAGTCATGACATGGTTAAAATTAGGTGTTTCACTACACGAGGAAATCTAACACGTGCATTTCATGTCTAAGTAAGAATCGGATTAGTTATTTTTCCTGCATGAGAATATATATTTGTATACTAGTGTGGAATTCTTAGTACAAGTATGCAAGTACACTATGTTTGTGTAAGTGCGAAAATGGTTGTTTTTCCCGCATCTGTGTGGAATTCTTAGAACAAGTGGCACTATGTTTTATAAGTGTGAAAGTGGTTGTTTTTTCCGGCAAGGACCCGTTTTTTGATAATGTTATGTATTCCCATATGTGTTTCACTTGTTTGGAATTTTAAAATCTGAAATAACACTACCTGTAGAAAGTAGCATTACTCTAGTAAATTCCATTAGTATGTACAAAATGCTTTTCGATTTTGAAGGAGAGGACTCCCAGAATCAATCGACTACACAATACTTTGCATTCACGTAACTTCAACCGTTTTCCGGACCTAACACATAAAGCGCCAAGTTTCTTCAACGGTTACTTCACATTTCAAACACTCATCAAGACAATCAATCGCTACATTACAAAAGTAAGAAAGATTGAAAAAGAAAAGAGAAGCGATAGGAAAGCGAAAGAAAAGCACCCTACCCGCATTCTCACATTAAAAGAAAAAATATCAAAAACGTAAGGTAAAAGTAAGCATTCATCGGTTCGCCTCAAAACAGCTAAGATACACAATCCGTTTCAGCCCGACAGAGGGCGCCCTGTGTCAGTTTGAAAAGCAGCAAGAGAAACGTCGATCATTCAGTTCGAATGCATGTTTCTTTACGTTGGAAACTTTTTCCCTGTTTATTACAAGTATGTGCAAGGGCGAAGTACAGTAGTAACAATAGTTTAACCACAAGTATTTATTTTTTAAGTATTAGGGTGTTAATGTCACAATTTCTTACAACAACGTTCATTTCTAGTGAAATGCAAGTCAGCAACGTTATTTTTCCTGCAAACATTCACTTTTTGTGCAAGCATGTGAATATTACATGTAACTTTTCAGTTGTATGTGAATCAAATATTCACTTTTCTGAACAAGTGCAAAATCGCCCCAATGGAGTGAACTACAGTGAAATCGATTACTCACACATGACACGTATCAATATTATGCTCCTGCTCCCTTTGAAGAATACTGGAAAATTAACCTTAGGACATTTAACTTGCGCCATCTAGTGGTAAAAAGTAACCCTGTAAAAATACGTCGTTACCATATACTTCTTTGCCATGATGTATTCATGTACTAGGGATTAGAAAAATCACTGTCTAAAGAATGTAATAAACCATTCCAAATCATTTGATCAGACCTTCAATAGAAATTGTCTTTTGAAAGTTTGTCTGTTTATAAATTAATACAATAGCATGAACAGTCATTCTTTCACAATAAGCAATTATAGTATGTTGACTGCATTCACTTTAAGTCTGATTCGAGTAAATGGAAGACAATCTGAATAGCTGTTATTACTTTCAAGCAGAATAAAAATCCTGCTTAATTTTACATAGTCATAAACCTATGAATATGTAAAGATTATGTATGTACCAGAATGTGAGAGTTTCTCTGATCTTATGCAAAGTAGGGATATATGCATGTTTATATCTGTGGTTAAGAGATGCATGGTATTATACATGTTCAATGGATGTCTTTCTAAGTGTATGTCTTTATGCATACATGAATGCGATTGACTAAGTTTTTGTCTCTCTTCATATATATCTATTTTGTCACATACTTCCATATACATGTTTTGTCTCTGTACATGTGTTAATTGTATGTTTGTGGGTGCGTGCGCGCGTATGTTTGTGTGTACGTGTATATGTTTTCATGTTTGCTTCTGCGAATCGAATGTGTCCATGTTTGTTTCTGCGAATAGGATGTGTGTGTGTGTGTTCATTTCGTTTTTAAGAATCGTGTGTTCACACACAAGAATAAACATATATCTATCTGTCAGTTGCTCGTTACAAAAGAAGCTAACACTTTACATCCTACAAACCTCAAGAGATTGGCATTATAGCTCTATTAACAATTTCCAAAATATACTTTTTATCTCATCGAAACAGAAAAGTCACTAAGCAGATACTTATGAAAAGTTTACTAAAGAGAAAGATGTAAGCTTTCCAAGATCATTGATGTACCCTTTCTCGCCGAGCCCTTTCTTACCTCTGAGCGGCACTTTTTATACACACCATGGGCTAAATGGTCAAGTCACATGGATCCCGAAGGCTTAGAGAAGTTTGGGAGAGGAGACCCACAGGAACAGCTGTTGGGACACAGATGGTAAGCCTCCCGTCAAGGCCGTCCATTTGTCTTTAACGTGCACATGGTATGGCTCTCCCGTATACGGACCACGGGTTAACCTCCCATCAGACGGACGGCAGCCTTTCCAAGCCCATCGGTGTCCCCTACTGACCGTGGGCAGGGCGGGAATTTTGCGGAGAAAAATCTCAACGCTGACCCAGCTGGGACTCGAACTTGGGAACTGCAGATTACGAGCCTGGTGCGCTACCGACTGAGCCACCGCCACCCCGCCGAGGGCAGGATAAAGGGTTATGGATGGATGGATAAGTGGATGGAGGAATGGATGAAATAAGGGTTATGGATGGATGGATAAGAGGATGGAAGAATGGATGAAATAAGGGTTATGGATGGATGGATAAGTGGATGGAGGAATGGATGAAATAAGGGTTATGGATGGATGGATAAGAGGATGGAGGAATGGATGAAATAAGGGTTATGGATGGATGGATAAGTGGATGGAGGAATGGATGAAATAAGGGTTATGGATGGATGGATAAGAGGATGGAGGAATGGATGAAATAAGGGTTATGGATGGATGGATAAGTGGATGGAGGAATGGATGAAATAAGGGTTATGGATGGATGGATAAGTGGATGGAGGAATGGATGAAATAAGTGTTATGGATGGATGGATAAGTGGATGGAGGAATGGATCAAATATGGGTTATTGATGGATGGATAAGTGGATGGTGGAATGGATCAAATATGGGTTATTGATGAATGGATAAGTGGATGGTGGAATGGATCAAATATGGGTTATTGATGAATGGATAAGTGGATGGTGGAATGGATCAAATATGGGTTATTGATGGATGGATAAGTGGATGGTGGAATGGATCAAATATGGGTTATTGATGAATGGATAAGTGGATGGTGGAATGGATCAAATATGGGTTATTGATGGATGGATAAGTGGATGGTGGAATGGATCAAATATGGGTTATTGATGGATGGATAAGTGGATGGTGGAATGGATCAAATATGGGTTATTGATGAATGGATAAGTGGATGGAGGAATGGATCAAATAAGGCTGTATTCACCAAACGATAAAAGGAAAAAAATGTAACAGACGTGTAAACCCATAACAGGAGAAAGTAGCCGAAACAATAAATAAAACAAGAAACTTAAAAAACAGTGATAGAAAACCCTCGGACATTCCCAACTTTCTCTGAGCCTTTGGGGTCCTTGTGCTTGGACATTAGTCTATTGTACGCCAAAAAAAATATGCCGTTCACAGGTAAAACAACCCAAGCCAATGTGAAGTTTATGATGTGTCAAATTTGTTATAATTAGATTACTTAACTAACAATGATATATTTGAATTAATTTAGTTACAAAAAGAAATAATTATTGTATATGAATTTATTGTTCTGTTTCACTGAGTGAATGTTTAATTTTAAATGTTTTTACGTCTTACATTTCGCAGGTGTTGCTTTCTTAAACGGACCTGCATGGAAAGAACAAAGGAAATTTTCCCTTTTTACGTTAAAAGAATTTGGTTTTGGTAAATTGTCTCTCGAATCCCACATCCACGATGCCATCCAACAAACGCTGGAGGCTCTGAAACTTTCGGATGAAAAGCCTTACGACATTCTGCCGATACTGAACGAGAACTGTACTTCGGTTGTCACACAGTTATTTTTCAGTGGGAAAGCTGGTGGCATTCTTGATGAAGAGATAAAAGAATTAAACAGGAATTTTGAGAAAATGATGAACGAAATCCGTGGACCAAATCAACTTTTATCTGGATGGCTATTCAAGTAAGAGACCTCTGGTTAGAAACTTATAAAGGATGTGCTGGAGCCACAGTACTGCTTTCTGGAAAAAAAAAGTATGATTTTCGGGTTCTTTGGCGTGGTTCATTGAGATGTACGAATCTCGTGCTAACACTGCAGCTGTTTTCTCGGTGACACTGCAAATCGTTGTTTTTGTGGGTTGTTTTACCTCTGAGCGGCACTTTTTTTGCACACCATGGGCTAAATGGCCAGGTCACATGGACCCCGAAGACTCAGAGAAGGTTGAGGGAAGGGACCCACAGGAACAGCTGTTGGGAGACAGATGGTAGCCTCCCGTCAAGGCCATCCAGCGTGTTCTTTAACGTGCACAGGGTATGGCTCTCCGCACACGGGGCCACGCCTTAACGTCCCATCCGACGGACGACGGCCTTTTCAAGCCCATCGGTGCCCCTACTCACTGTGGGCAAGGCTGAGAGTTCTGCGGAGATAACTCTCAACGCTGACCCAGCTGGGACTCGAACCTGGGAACTACAGATTACGAGCCTGGCGGGCTACCGACTGAGCCACCCCCGCCCCCAATGCAAATCGAATGGATCGTAATCGGTGGACTAACGCATTTTTTTTCCAATTGGCTATCTAAGTAAAAGGCCGATGATTGCAAATTTATAGAGAATATACTAGAAGCAGAATACTGAGTCACAAAAACTAAACATGGATGACTGCTTCAGTGGAATTTCCACTCTATTCAAAATCTTTCCGGACAATTGTTGTGTTACTAGAATCTCGTTCAGAACTCTCTCTTTGGAAATAGGATTTTTCACAGAAAATTATCGTTACAGACAAAATGAAGATCTTACTGAAAACTTTTTAATTCTGGATTTTCAACAATATCTGTGTGATATTTAAAGAATTTTGCAGACTAAAACATTTGAAAGCTGCATCACTGATCAAAACAATTTACTTCAAAAGAATCTGGGAACCTGGGAACTGCATATTACGAGCCTGACGCGCTACCGACTGAGCCACCCCCGCCCCTTTAATGTGGTTATCCCCTCTATACAATATAAAATAGAAAAAGAGAAATATAATCAAATACCATTTTTGGATATAGTAATAAATAAATGTCCGGAATACTTAAAATATAGTGTATATGTTACCGGCAATGTATGAAAAGCCGGCATTCTATAGAATACCCGGCGTTTTTAGGCAATGTATGAAATATGAGAATTATTACATACTTTCCCTAGGCATTGTATAGAATACCTAGTCATTATATAGAATGACAAATACTATTTCGGCAAAGTATGAAAAAAGGCTTTTATTGAAAAGATGCATGTGAAAATGTAAGAAGTACAAAATGTAAGATACGAGATTTTTCTACAAAAACAGAAAAATACCATTGCTGAACTACCACCAGAAATATTAACATCATAACCTGTAATGAATCTGTCGTCCGCATTATAAAAAACGCCCCAAATGAGGTAAAGCCAAGTGAGAACGAATCAGTAAAGTGTTGAATATTCGAAGTTTGCAATTCGAGTTAGGATACTCGTATTTCACTTTACTACTTGTCAAATCTATTTCAGTGGAGTTCCGAGATGCTTGTGATATGTCGTTTTTTGATGACTTTTTTTAATCTGTTTTTTTTACCTTAACTCTCTTTCTATGGAAGCTAGGGTTCTCAAACTTTGGGATCCCTATTGAGGCAACCCTCTTTTACACTCTTACAACGCTAGGGGGCGCTTTTCCGAATGGAACGGTGTCTTTTTGGAGTCCAAAGTGACCAACTACAACGCTCTTTTTTACAGAAACTAGGGACTGGCGGATCTGGCAATCAGGGTGAGCCTATAGGGACCCAGGGGAACATTTACTGGTCAATTCGAATTGGACTGAGTGCTCTGGCTCTCTGTTTGAGGCGAGCGTCGAGAGTCACGTGACTCGCATTTGCGACATTAAACATCATTGCCGGGAGTATTTTATACTTTGCCGATTTGCCTTTTGGCATTCTATAGAATGCCTAGGAAATGTGTGAAATATGAATCGTTTCATACATTGCCGGCTAGTTTTAGGCATTATATACAATGCCTAGGCATTGTATAGAATGCCGGATTTCAAACTTTGCCGGTGACATATATATTAAACCAACAGCGAGCCCGGCATTGATTCGGCTCAACCACAAAATCGGGAAAAAGCAGCTATAGCATCTATAATCAGGAGTAATGTAAGATACTGATGAAATCATCATCATCATCCTCAAGCAGCCATGGGCTACGGAGGTCCAACCAGACCATGCAATTTAGTTCTCCAAGCAAGTCTGTCCTGAGCTACATCTACCGCATCTGGCCACTGCACACCAATTCTAATAAGGTCCTGTTTGACCTTGTCTGCCCACTGCATCCTAGGTCTCCCCCTCTTTCTGAGGCCTTTAGGCACATTGTTTATAACCCTATTCTCCAATCTATAATTATTCATACGGTCAACATGGCCAAACCAAAGGAGTCTCTCTCTGCACAATATGCTGCTTAAAGGAGGTTGCAGGCTCCTTTGCCTAACCACATTATTACTTACCAAAATGGAACAACCTAATGCCCAAGATACTGCGTAAGCATCTAGAATCAAAAGCATCTAGTTTCCTGTTATCTTGTTTACACAGCGTCCAAGTTTCACTACCATAACTAACCCTAGAAAGAACCAAACTATAATACAGTTTAATTTTAGTCTTTAGGTGTATACGCCTATTTCTCCATAATCTCCATAGCTTCTTAAAAGTCCCGGCAGCAATCCATATTCGTCTGTTAATCTCATGCCGCACATCACCACTATCTGTTACATAGCTCCCAAGGTAATTAAACTGTGACACCTGCTCAAGACTGCAACCATTCAGATGAACTGAATCACAGCCTGCCTGACCAATTTTCATCACTTTAGTTTTCTCTCTGTTTATAACCAAACCTACTATACTACCAGTCTCATCAACAGCTCGAATGAAAGAGTTCATCTCATCAACATCATTTGCCAAAAGTGTTAAATCATCAGCATAATCTAAATCAGAAATTTTCCTGTCTCCAGACCATTTAAGGCCAAAATCTTTCCCTTGAAGTGAATTTCGCATAACATAATCAATAACCTAACTAAAGAGAAAAGGAGACAAAATGTACCCTTGTTGAACACCAGAAGTAATGCTAAACCAATTGCTACCAACTCTCACACATAACTCAGTACTATTATAGAGAGCTTTCATTATGTTAACTTCTCCGCCCTGCCCACGGTCAGTAGGGGACACCAGTGGGCTTGGAAAGGCCGCCGTCCGTCGGATGGGACGTTAAGACGTGCCCCCGTGTGCAGGAGAGCCATACCCTGTTAAGGAACACGCTGGATGGCCTTAACGGGAGGCTACCATCTGTCTCCCAACAGCTGTTCCAGTGGGTCCCCTCCCCCAACCTTCTCTGAGCCTTCGGGGTCCATGCAACCTGGCCATTTAGCCCATGGTGTGCAAAAAAGTGCCGCTCAGAGGTAAAACAACCCAACTCAAATTTTTACAATTGGACGTTTGACCATTACGTTAACTACCTTGTCAAGATATACCATATGATCTCACAATCAACCACAAATTATGACGATCAATAGAGTCGAAAGTCTTTTTGAAATCAACAAAGCTAGCAACCGAAGGTTTCTGAAACTCTAAACATTTCTCAAGAATCTGCCTCAGTGAAATTATCCTAAGTGAAATTATCACACATCCCCTACCACTTTTGAATCTACATTGATCATCACGCAATTGACTGTCAACCAGATTCTTAATTCTATTAAGCACAATAATGGAAAGAACTTTACCTGGAACAGAGAGTAGGCTGATACCCCTATAGTTATCAGAAGAACTGCGATCACCTTTTTTGAAAATAGGGATAACAATAGCTCTGGTAAAATCCTTAGGAACCATGCCTTTATCATAAAAGACATTCAGAATTTCAGTCATCCAAGTGTTAACCGAAACATTCCCAGCTCTAAGCATTTCCGTAGTAATTTCATCAACCCCTGGGGATTTATGAAGTTTAAGTTTAGAAATAGCCAAACTAACTTCAGATTGTGTTATAGGGCCAACATTAAAGCCAACAATGCATCTATCATCATTGCAAACAATGGGAGTAGAACTAACCACATTGTTTAGAACATCACTGAAATGCTCAGCCCACCTAGCCATGACAGAATCCTCACCTTCTATAACCTTGCCTTGTTTATCCTTCAATCCCTGTATACCTGTTCGTTTTCTACCACACAAAACATTAACTATCTGGTACAGCTCTCTGTTGTTGTGCTGCCTAACTGCTTCCTCAGCTTTGTCAGCCAAGCCATCAAACCAAAGATTCTTATCAGTAGCTAACTGATCCTTTACACATTTATTAAGCTCTCTGTAATCCTTTCTATTAGGACTAGTAGGGTACTGATTAAATATATTCCTGCAGATAAGCATAATGAACGGATATATGAAATGGCAGAAGCAGCAGAATACCCCAAGAAATAAATAAAAGGTATTGAAAGAAAAGTAAAAGTACAGGAATTACCAGCGCAAAAATGTAAGCGAAAATATACGAAACCGACACCAAATATACCATGGCTTAATAAAGAATTAAATGAGATTTTAAAACCTCTGGATATGACCAATGACATCTAAGAAGTCAATATTAAATTTAGTAAAGAAAGATAGGGATGAAATAGAACCGTAAGGAGGACTATAAAAAATCCCAATAGAAGAAGGGGGCCGGGGTGGCTCAGTCGGTAGCGCGCCAGGCTCGTAATCTGTAGTTCCCAGGTTCGAGTCCCAGCTGGGTCAGCGTTGAGATTTATCTCCGCAAAATTCCCCGCCCTGCCCACGGTCAGTAGGGGACATCGATGGGCTTGGAAAGGCCGCCGTCCCTCGGATAGGACGTTAAGCCGTGGCCCCGTGTGCTGGAGAGCCATACCCTGTGCACGTTAAAAAACATGCTGGATGGCCTTGACGAGAGGCTACCATCTGTCTCCCAACAGCTGTTCCAGTTGGTACCTCCCCCAACCTTCACTGAGCCTTTGGGATCCTTGTGACCTGGCCAGTTAGCTATTGGTGTGCAAAAGAGTGCCGCTCAGAGGTAAAACAACCCAACCCAATAGAAAAAAAAATCAAGCAACTGGCATGGGTGAGTATATTGGTAAGACGCACACATTTTAGTACACGAGTAAAAGAGCATAAACGGGATATTGCATTTGGAAAAGAGAATATAGCGTTGGCGAAAGCAAGTAAAAAGAATCCCAATTTGGTGGCAAATTTTGATAACGCTAAATACTCGACCCAAAACCAATTTCAATTGGATATGGCTGAGCAACTGTATATCTACCAAAATGGAAAAAACTGTATTAACTAGAAATCTACATACCACCATTGGCATGGAGATTATTACTAGATCTACTAAATGGCAAGGATGACGAGGGCAACGAACGTGAGGAGCATGCGCAGAAAGATAAACAAAAACACAGTACAGTGAATTGTAGGAACATAGTAGCGACACGGCGTCTGAAGAAGCCATTGGGAATAGATGGTGAAACATGTTACGGGAGAGCACGTACAGATGCACAATGTTGTATTTTAAATGTAAGATTTGTTAAGTGTAAACTAATTGTAAGGTAATGTTAAAATGTTGAAAATAAAACTAGGCTCATTCCAGGCGAAAGAGTGAGATGACGTCGCTTGAAGAAAAACAAATAGTTGAGCAGAGGCTCTGAAATTATTAAATGCCAGTGCAGAGAGACTTCCACACCAAATAGGGATAGGAAGGTAATGAAAAAAGTGACAAGCTTTGACATGATAAGGAACATGTGCTAATGGGTTGGGTTGGGTTGTTTTATCTCTGAGCGGCACTTTTTTGCACACAATGGGCTAAATGGCCAGGTCACATGGACCCCGAAGGCTCAGAGAAGGTTGGGGGAGGGGACCCACTGGAACAGCTGTTGGGAGACAGATGGTAGCCTCCCGTCAAGGCCATCCAGCGTGTTCTTTAACGTGCACAGGGTATGGCTCTCCCGCACACGGGGCCACGGCTTAACGTCCCATCCGATGGACGGCGGCCTTTCCAAGCCCATCGGTGTCCCCTACTGACCGTGGGCAGGGCGGGGAATTTTGCGGAGATAAATCTCAACGCTGACCCAGCTGGGACTCGAACCTGGGAACTACAGATTACGAGCCTGGCGCGCTACCGACTGAGCCACCCCCGCCCCCATGTGCTAATGTCCAAGCCAGGAGTGAAGCTTTACAAGTTTATAATTTTAATGTGATATGTATACGAGGTTGAATAAAAGAAATTTTTAATTTGTGCTCCTTAACAAAGAAATGTGTAGTGATTGTCTTAAACAATATAAATATTATTGATACAGCGTAATAATGGGACTAAAAACTAAAATATGATGGGATTTCGGAATCACTCTCTCCAAATACATGAAAGGTATCACATAAAAGGTAAGGATTTAGTGGATCTAGTAATAAAAAGTGTTGTTCGTTTGCATTCTACCCCCACTTAAACAGTTTCAAGGGCGACCACCAGACAATAAAGCACACTGTCAGATTTCGCAAGAGATGTTACAGAATATCTTAGTGCAACATTTTATGACAGATGATTGGAAGGGGTGGTCCCATTCTATGGCAACCAAGAGACACTGATTTGTCACCCTTTGATTTTTATTGTGGAGTTTTCTGAAGCATCATATTTACATAGAAAAAAAATTCGACACCTGAATCATTGAGAAGCAACTGAGCGAGTAACGAGAGACATGCTGCAGCGTGTATGGCAAGAAGTGGAATACCGATTTAACAAATGCAGGGTCCTGATAATGTTCAAAATTATTTGAGATACGCTTTCAATTAAAATGTTTCTCTCTTCAATGTGCATATTATTTTCTTACATATTTGTTTTCTAATCCTCACCGTTATTTTTCGAACACTCTGTACATACAGTCCCGGATTTTAAAAAAAAATACATAGGGGGGGGGGGCGAAAAACTCAATCGAGCCGAAAATTTGTAAAAAATAAAGGATGGAGGGAGCACCACCCCCATCCCATCTTGATTTCTAATGAAGTATTCTTGAAAAGAGCATGAAATATAAATAAGTAATAATTGTTGCCTCTTTTCCTCTTACTCGCATTTGCCCTCACCCTAGATCCGGCCTCGTGTATATATATTTATTTCCTTTAATTAGTTTATAGAAAAGCTCTTAGAATGAAAGAATTTTTGTACAAGTAAATAAATAAAAGTAAGTTTAAGAAATGATACATTATGCAAAAAGTGTAATAAACACTGAAAGAAAATCGCAATTCCTGCATTATTTTGTTTTAATTTTCAACAAAATAAGCGTAAGATATTTAGTACCGATTGTCTTCTCAGTTATTTTAAATAGTGGATAAATAAAAATAATTTGAATAGCTCATTTATCCGTACT
Source organism: Ryuthela nishihirai (assembly GCA_038380435.1). Taxonomy (NCBI): domain Eukaryota; kingdom Metazoa; phylum Arthropoda; class Arachnida; order Araneae; family Heptathelidae; genus Ryuthela; species Ryuthela nishihirai. The sequence goes on along the minus strand of JAWZYU010000029.1, from coordinate 61,117,969 downwards.
GTGATTATTGTCTCCAAAAATATTCTCTTTTCGTGTTTTTCGCAGATTTCTTGATAACTGATATATGTCATAATTTGAAAATATGCTGCTGAAAAAATCTAAACGTCGCTTCGTGTACCAATTAAATATCTTCATTTTTATCCCCAGGTATCTCATTTTCCCCTTTATGTCCGAATATAAACCGATTACTGAGGGAAAAGCAGGAGTTGATTCCGTACTGCAGGAAATCGTTGAAGAACATCAGAAAACGTTTGACAAAGACAACCTACGAGATTTTGTCGATTTTTACCTCGAACAAAAGAGAAAATTAGAGGAAAAAGGTGACAGAAAAGCCGATTTCTACACTGGTAAGTCGATTAGGCCTTTTTTGATTAATACATACTAATAAATCGCCACAAAATTTGGGCTAGGTCATAACAGAGATGCATGTCCCTTGCGGAATATACTTAGAGTTGGGTTGTTTCATTTCTGAGTGGCACTTTCGTTGCAGACAATGGACTAAATGACCAGGTCACAAGGATCCCAAGGGTTCAGAGAAGGTTGGAGGAAAGGGACCCATTGGACAATTTTAGGGGATAGATGGTAGCCTCGTCAAAGCAATCTAGCGTGTTCTTTAACGTGCACAGGGAATGGCTGCCATGCACATGGGGACACGGCTTAACTTCCCATCTGATGGGCAGCGGCCTTTCCCAGCCCATAGGTGTCCCATTTCTGACCGATATTAGGGAGTCGGGGGGGGGGATTAAATGGAGATAAATCTCAACTGTTGCATTCCTGTGTCCGAGTCCCGCGTGAATGAAAAGTTTGAATTGATAAACGTTTAGGCCTGTTAAGACCTCCTTTCTTGAAAGGGGGCTCAACAGAAGTAAAGAAGTCTTCATAATATTGTACTATTAAAATTGATGAATTTAATGTAACTATAACAATAATTTCAGTCGTCCAAGTCATCAAAACATGTAATATAGACAATTATAATTATCTCATTAGACTTATGTGTAACTAAATTAAAACTGATAATAATGGATATATAATAAGTCTGTACTAATATGAGCACTGATGTAATGGAATGGGACCTTCATGAGGGGCATGCATAATTTTAATGTGACAAGTTGTTTATAACTGCTGACGAAATCCTTGCACTAACTGGTTTGGTTATCTTCTTTGTAACTTTGCTTTTTCCCATTGCAATTCATTGAACCTGTTCCTATCATTTTCGTTTTCAGTCGGAACTTTGAAGTCCTCGTTACTCCAGATGTTCGGAGATGGAGGGATGTCCATCGCCAGTTTCATCCATTCCTTACTGAGAGACTTGATGGACCAGCCAGAAGTCCAGAGGAGAATTCAAAAGGAATTAGATGACGTAATAGGAAAAGAGCGACTTCCGTCGTGGACAGACAGAAGCAAGCTTCCATACACTGAAGCTGCAATTCTTGAATACTTCAGAAATTCTTTGGGTTTCCCATATTTTATAAGCCATCAATGCACACGTATGTAATTTTTTGTATCGTTTAGTAAAATAACTTAATAGTTGATACTTTATTCATCCTTTTCCCAACACTATATTCGGATAAAGTTTATTAATAACCCTTTAAGTCGGAAACTAATTATTTTTCAAAAAATCACTACAAATGAACTTGCAACATGATTTGCTCACTATCATTGTTTTCCTTTAAATTTTCACTTTTTTTGTTCAGAATTAAACTCACTTACAAACTTTCGTATTCTTCATAATCTACCTGTTTAAAACCTTTGGTATTCCTAAATAATTACTAAATAATATATTCACAAATAGATTACTAAATAATCTATTCATTTAATCCTTTTGGAATTCCTAATAATATACCTTCCTAAAACCTTTTGTATTCCTAATAATCTGTCTGAGTAAAGCCTTTGGTATTCTTAATAATCTACCTCCTTAAAAACTTCGATATTCTTCGCATCAATCTGATTAAAACATTCGTCTTCCCAATAATCTGCCATTTAAAACTTTGATAGTCCTAAAAATTCACCTTTTTAAAAACTTATTATTTCAGAGTCTCCCTGCTTAAATTCTTGACATTTTAAAACCTTTCGATTTTTTCAATAATCAGCATGCTACTCAATCATTGCCACGGTGCCTGATAAGTTCTGCATTATGATGGTTTACTTATATCGATATAGCTCACCATTTCTTGCCAGTAAGTACACTCTGTTACTTCCGCTGACATCGCAATGAAATATCTGGATATTTTTGTATAATTTAATTTTTCCAAATATATTATCCTTTAAAACATTTTTTTCTTTTAATATGCAGGTGAGACTACAATACAAGGATATAGAATTCCCAAATCAGCCATTACCGTGGTAAACAGCTGGTTAGCGCATCATGATCCGAAGGTTCATGACGATCCCGAAAAATTCGATCCATGTCGTTACCTTGGTCCTGATGATCAACGAAATAAAACTGAACTACCCATTACTTTTGGAATAGGTAAAGTACATCCTTTTTCCAACTCATTGTTCTCCCTAACGGTTTCTTTTAAAAGCGAAAGGAATTTTCTAGGGAACTTTTTTTTCGCTTACCTATTAAAACTGATATTTCTTTGTAATGTTTCTAACTTCTGTGGCAAGCAGCTGATTGAGGGGGTATTATTTATTTTTTATACAAACTTTCAGGCCATAAAAGATTAAAGTAAGAGATTCCTGTCATATTTCTGTGACAAGCAGCTTCTTGAAGGGCGATTTATTTTGTTTATTTGTTTTTAAAATATGTTTATGAATTTACAACATGTTACACACAAACAAAGTTACGTTGTTCCCAAGGAAAAATTCCGAAACGCCATTAAGATTTCCAGACAGCTCCATTAGTCATTGGTCCCTGTTGTTACTCTCAAAGGTTTTGCATTATACACGTATTTTTTCCCTTTTTTCGTAGGTAAACGATCGTGTGCTGGTGAATCGTTGGTGAACATGGAACTGTTCCTGTTTGTCACAAGCATTTTGCAGAATTACACGATTATGCATTCTAAAGACAAGGAGCTGAAAAAGGTTTCACCTGAAGAAGTCTTGAAATATGAACTCTGTGCCATTCCAAGAAGAATCGAATAAATTAAAATTCCATTTATATTGTAATCTTTTAAACATTATTATTGTATTTCATTACAATGGGTCTGAGATTTTAACAACGATGGAAAGCAGTTAATTACGTCAGGCAAGGACTTATCCAGGATTTAGTTTCGGGGGGGGGGGGGGTTGTTTTAGGGAATCCGAAAATTCAGTTTCGGGTAAGGATCAAGGATTAAATTTAATTAATTTCGTATTATTATTATTAATTTCATATTTTTGTATCATTTTAGGAAGAAAAATGTTGCTAGTAGTTAAAAGAAGAGAACATTTCATCCGTAAAAAAGTAATAAGGATACGAACTATGAAAGATAACATGTTCTTTATAGAATATAGTTCTATATAGAATATAAAAGATAACATTTTTTTGTTTTGTTTCAAAATACCTTCTGGCCTTCTTTAATGTGCGTGCATCTTACACGTATATCTAAATGCACTTTACAATAAATTTTGATAATCTATAGTTACCGCTCATTTTTTAGTTTAAAGTTAATAATATAATTATGCTTTCGTTTAATAAAATAGATCTTTTGTCTTTCGGGTCTCAATTATCAAGTACGCATTGTTTGCAATGCGAAAAATGTAATACATAAAGTAGAATGATAGTTTGAATGTGTCTCCTTATGCACTTCCCCAATAGCAGAGCTAGACACCAAACTTTGCATGAAAGTTTCCTTCACCTAGAGAGAAGAATATATAGCTTATCTGTATACCAGCTTGGGTCAAACAATATGGAGTGGACGGGTTTAAATTTCTGAAAATCCCATAGACTTAACATTAACGGTTGAAAATTGCTCAAAATAACTATTGCCACCAATAGATTTGAAAGACGGAATTCATCAATTAATTTCTGCATTCTCGTGATAAATCCATTGTTCAGTTTGTTGGGTAAAGAGCAGGAGCGTTTCTGTGGAAATTGAAATTTTTAATTAAAGAAGAGAGGAACGTGATATTCCTCTTTGAAATGAAAGCTTCGAAAAGAATTCACATCCGAAGTTACAATCATTAACCTAATTTGAAAAATATGTAAAAGTTAATAAATGCACATATCACATGTTAATTAATAAATGTTTTAAATATACGTTAAGTAAAAAATAATGCTTTTAATAACAATAATTTTTTGTAGTACCTACATATTTTTTGTGCAACTCAGATCATATTTAATTTTTCATTTTTGGTAAAGTTACACATGTCTGGCAAACTGTATCCGAGGAACTTTGGTGGGTGCGAAGTGATTTGAAAAGGTTCGATTATCTGAGCGAGGCAATGCCGTACTTTGGTGTAGAAACTTCTAACGTGGGAAGGATCATATGATATCTCGAAATATGTACACTTATTTTCACACCTAAAAGAGAGGGCGTAATTTTAACCTGAGGGGGAGGGTTACCTCTGAGCGGCACTTTTTTTTTACCCACAATGGAATAAATGGCCAGGTCATTAGGACCCCGAAGGCTTAGAGAAGGTTGGGGAGGGACCCACTTGAAGAGCTGTTTGAAGACAGATGGTAGCCTCCCATTCAAGGCAACCCAACGTATTATTTAACGTGCACAGGGTCTTTTGGCTCTCTCGCATACGAAGCCACGGCTTAACGTCCCATCTGACGGATGGCGTACTTTTCAAGCTCATCTGTGTTCCCTACTGATCATGGGCAGAGCGGGAAATTTTGGGGAGATAAATTTCAGCGCTGACCTAATTGGGAGTCAAACCAGGGAACTACAGATTACGTGCCTGGGGCGCTACCGACTGAGCCAGCATATTATGGATCTCCCGCATACGGGGCTATGGCTTAACGTCCCATCCGACGGACGGCAGTTTTTCCAAGCCCATCGGTGTTCCCCTATTGATCGCGGGCAAGGCGGAGAATTTTGCAGAGATAAATCTCAACGCTGACCTAGCTGGGAGTCAAATCTGGGAACTACAGATTACTAGCCTGCCGCACTACCGACTGAGCCACCCCCTTTTTCATGGGAAAAAGAAAGGCATAAACAGTGTTAATGATAATAAGCAACATATTCTGTAATTCATAACTCTGTGGCAATAATTCTGTTGGCACCCGAATAATACCAACGAAAACAAAATAGTGTCGATCCATTGCTACAGGCTAAATTAAGTTTAATCGTTCCAGTGGGTTGGGTTGGGTTGTTTTACCTCTGAGCGGCACTTTTTTGCACACCATGGGCTAAATGGCCAGGTCACATGGACCCCGAAGGCTCAGAGAAGGTTGGGGGAGGGGACCCACTGGAACAGCTGTTGGGAGACAGATGTTAGCCTCCCGTCAAGGTCATCCAGTGTGTTCTTTAATGTGCACAGGGTATGGCTCTCCCGCACAAGGGGCCACGGCTTAACGTCCCATCCGACGGACGGCGGCCTTTCCAAGCCCATCGGTGTCCCCTACTGACCGTGGACAGGGCGGGGAATTTTGCGGAGATAAATCTCAACGCTGACCCAGCTGGGACTCGAACCTGGGAACTACAGATTACGAGCCTGGCGCGCTACCGACTGAGCCACCCCCGCCCCCGTTCCAGTGGGAGGGTGGCAGCTAATCAAACTCTGACGTAGAGCGGCGAAGAAGGTTAATCTGGAAGTGGCACTATGTAAATGGTTATTTTACGTCTGAGCGACATTTTTCTTTTTTTGCACACAGTGGGCTAAATCGCAAAGTCACAAGGACCCTGAGAGCTCAGAAAAGGTTTGAAGGAGGAAACCCCGTAGGAAACTCTTAGGTGACAGATGGCAACTTACCGTCATAATCATCCAGTGTGTTCTCTAATGTGCACAGGGTATGGCTCTCCCACACTAGGGGCCACTGCTTAACGTCCCATGGACGGTGGACTTTCCAAACCCATCGATGCCCCTAGTGACCGAGGACAGGACGAGGAGTTTTGCGAAGACAAATCTCAAAGTTAACACATCTGGGAGTAAAACTTGGGAACTATAGATTACGACCGTGGGGTGCTGCTTTTTCATCCCCCCCGTCCCTGCACCTTGTTGTGATTGCTTAGTGAATGCAGCCCAGCGATAAGCGGAGCAATGTCTGCCGAAAAGCATTTAAGAGAATTTTAAGTAAGAAAAAATAATTTCTTTTGTCTTTACATTTGTTAGAAACTAATATTGTTCAATTTTTCTTTTTCTCGGTTGTGAGCAAGCCCTGGTAGAGTTTCTAATTTTATGCGAACTGTACAGGACCACTGAAAGTTCGCAAACTGTATGCCAGTTGCCCATGACCATCGTGGAATGGGAAGATTAGTCTAACTGTAACAATACTCTACAATGGTTGCGAAAATAAGTTATCTGTACAAGACTCCTGTACGAAAACTGTGTGCTAACTGCATACATCTTCGGTGGTAGCTTCACCTTTTTAACAGGTGTTTGCATTTATGTATAATTTTCAGAATTAAAAGTGTCATTTCGTTTTTCGACTGTTATTTTTACTCACAATGTTTATATAAATAGTCTTCCGATTCACACACAATAGATCCAGTCGGATGGGACATTCCAGTTTTCCCTCAATTTATGGAAAACCGTGTAGTTTAAAAATTACCTGTACCTTGCCTTTGGGGTCCCACAGGGTTCCCTTCTTGGCCCTGTTCTGTTCTCTATTTACATGCATGATTTCCCCTTGCATGACCGTTTGTTTTATGGTATGTACGCGGACGACATAGCTATACTTTCCACATCTCTGAGGCCTTCGATAAGCTATAGACAGGCTGCAGAAAGGTCTACACCTGGCTGAAAAATGGTACGATAAATGGAAGATCAAAATAAATGCTGACAAAAGTTCAACGCTACTATTTTCTTTGAAGAAAGTTTCTTGTGATCGCAGTTTATGTATATTTAATAACCCTATTCCTTGGCAAAAAACCACAAAGTATTTAGGGCTGATTTTGCATCATAAATTGAAGGGGAACGACCATATTAAATACATCATTCATAAAGCTAACATCATCCGATGCCAACTTGGTCCGTTGTTGGGTCGAAATTCGATCCTTTCTATTGATCACAAATTACTTCTGTACTTTTCGGTGCTACGTCCAGTATTGACTTATGCTGCCCCTGTCTGGGCGAATACGACAAAGACGAATATCCGTTGTTTACAACGATATCAGAACAAATTGCTAAGACAGGTTACAAATGCTCCCTGGTTCGTCACAAACAGAAGAATTCATCACGATCTTGGAGTTGAACACATTCATACCTTTATTAAGAACACCTCGAAGGTCTTCTTTGATGGTGTTGACTCAAACCCTCATGATTTGAATTCTTCTCTATTGCATTATTTGTTCGATCCTCAGAGCAGGATCAAAAGAGCACGACCCCTGATCTTCGATATGGATACCTTTTTGGTTTAGTTCTTGCTTTTTGCTCCTGCTCTTACGTGTTCTTTTCATAGCCCTTCGTGGTTTCACCATAGCTTGGTGAACTAACTTTTGTACTGTCTTTGACTCATGGCCTTATTGGCGATCATCAGATGAAAATGGTTATGGGGTCATTTGATCCTGGCACATTGAATGTCATGTTTCAGCTATCAGCTATCACCTTGCCTTTTCTGTAACCCCCTTGCATGAAATTATTATTTTTATGGGGCCGTTGTGGGTTCCTACTTTCCTTCAGGGAGTACACGTCTGCTGTCCAATCGTAAAAATTTGAGTTGGGTTGTTTTACCTCTGAGCGGTACTTTTTTGCAGACAATGGGCTAAATGGCCAGGTCACATGGACCCCGAAGGCTCAGAGAATGTTGGGGTGAGGGGACCCACTGGAACAGCAGTTGGGAGACAGATGTTAGCCTCCCGTCAAGGCCACCCAGCGTGTTCTTTAACGTGCACAAGGTATGGCTCTCCCGCACACGGGGCCACGCCATCACGTCTCATTCCAAGGACGGCGGCATTTCCAAGCCCATCCGTGTCCTCTACTGACCGTGGGTAGGGAGGGGAATTTTGTGGAGATAAATCTCAACACTCACCCAGCTGGTATTCGAACCTTGGAACTATATATTACGAGTCTGGGGCGCTACCCACTGAGCCACCCGCCCCTTAGGAGCGCGGACACGTTCATTTATTTGCAGGGCATCGATAAGACCATTTCAAGTGCTCAACAAGTTTGGTAACTACTTGAAAAAATAATACCGTTACATGGAAACATATCCTATATATTTGTCTCTGGTGACCTACTTTCTGACTTACCATCATACTGTATATTTCACTAACAATGATGTCAATTGCGCTGTGACAAGGCAGTGCGAGGGAAAAATTTGACAGCAGTGCAAATCCCATTTAGAATTAATTTTTATTTACTGCACAGTCATTTTTTATTACTATGTACAAAAACTGATCATCCAATAAGGGGTAAGTAACACCCTCATGAGCGACATTGGTTAGTTGTTTTACTTCTGAGGGGCGCTTTTTGCACACATTGCGCTAAATGGATAGGTATCAAGGGTTGGGTTGTTTTACCTCTGAGCGGCACTTTTTGCACACAATGGGCAAAATACCAGGTCTCAAGAACCCGAAGGCTCAGAGAAGGTTGAGGGAGTGGACCCACTAGACACCTGTTAGGAACAGATGGTAACCTCCCGTCAAAGCCATCCATCGTGTTTTTTAACGTACACAGGGTCCACTGAAAACTGAATTCTCTCACACAGACCACGACTTAACGTGCCATCTAAAGGACGGTATCCTTTCAAAGCGCATCGTTGACCCCTACTGACCGAGGGTAGGGTTTTGCGGAGATAAATCTCAACGCTGTCCCAGGAGTGTCAAACGGAGAAGAGAACTAGTTTCCATAGACGTAACGTAAACTTTTCGATTGCTGCGCGCTCTAAACATGGCAAATTCGTGCATTGCAAGTCACCTAGCCATGGAGAAAAGCGAGTTACCTGGGTTAGTTTTCCGTTACTAAGCAAAGATGATTTTATTTTATAAAATTAAATTTTGTAAAACAGGTAGTAGCTTTGCTAAAGAACAAAATTTTGATATTTTGAACAACCTACAGCATTTAGTATATTATAATAAATTGAGATTTATGCGTCAATGTGCGATAACATGATCAATATAATTATATTTTATACAATTGCTGATATTTTCAATAAATAACATATCGAGTTTTTTACTTGTACAAAAAAGTTCAACAGATGGCAGCAGGCACTTCCCATATCAACTACAAAAAAAGAATTACACTGTTAGAGCAAAGTGCAGAAGCCAATGTACATCGACACCTATATACATCGATATGCTCCAGAGAACACAAAACTGCAATATACATTCACTTATATTCGCAAGATGATTAAATGTATTAATATACATATTAATTTTAAAAATTCCGCAAAATTACTCAAAATAAACATACAACGGCTTTTCCAGGTATCGTAAAATGTGCTCCTGAACGGGATAAAACACTCATTGAATAACTTTAGTGTCAGCTACCACTGTGCCAAACAGCCATGGCTGTTAGACATTTGGAAACACTGGTTAAATCGCAACAAATACTAATAGTAAGACAAACCATAGCTGCAGTGGGCTAAATTGATTGCACTGCGCATGCGCAGATCGCCCCTTACAGTTCTTTTGTTATGGTTGTACGAGAAGTGCCTGCTGCCATCTGTTGACAGTTTATACAAGTAAGAGACTCGGTATGAAAATTTATTGAAAAAAATGTATAATTGTATAGTAAACATTTATAGAACACTTGATATCGTGGGGATGGGGGTGGCTCAGTTGGTAGCGCGCCAGGCTCGTAATTTGTAGTTCCCAGGTTCTAGTCCCAGCTGGATCAGCGTTGAGATTTATCTCCGCAAAATTAATTTACCTGCCCACAGTCAGTAGGGGACACCGATGGGCTTGGAAAGGTCGCCGTCCGTCGGATGGTACGGGGTCCACGTGACTTGGCCATTTTAGCCTATGATGTGCAAAAAAGTGCCACTCAGCATGACGATAACAATGCCATTCAGAAGCGATCAGAGGTGCCGTTCAGAGACGATAACTACTTAGCGATAACAATGCCAGTCACAAAAATTGACACTCAGAAGTAAAACAACCCAACCTTGATATCGTGCATTGACTAATAAATCTCAATTTATTATATTTTATTAAATATTGCAGAAATGTTCAAAATATTAAAATTTTCTTATTAAACAGCTACTCATCATCGTTAAGAAAAATGATTTTTTTTGTACTCCTTGTTATTTTCTCTTTAAACGAAAAGAAGCAAGGGGACGCTGTTCCAACACGGACGCTATAACAGTTTTTATTCCATCGGCAGTAGAGAAAATTCTAACGCTCCGAAGTTTCTGCTCTACGAAGCGCTCTGTTACTTCAGTTAGCGCAGATAGTGATTCAGCTCCGAAACAGGTTGCAAAGCGATCGAAAAGTGTTACCGGCAAGGACATTCCAATGGACAGCAACAGCTGTGAAAGCATTGAAGACCTTCTTTGGGGAGATATATAAAAAGAAAGGACGGTGAATTGTAGAAAGATGGGTGGATACTCACTCACTCGCTCACTCACTCACTTGTGGAAAGATAGGTGGATACTCTCTCACTTGTAGAAAGATAGGTGGATACTAACTCACTCACTCACTTGTATAAAGATAGGTGGATACTCACTCACTCACTCACTTGTAGAAAGATGGGTGGATACTAACTCACTCACTCACTTGTATAAAGATAGGTGGATACTCTCTCACTTGTAGAAAGATAGGTGGATACTAACTCACTCACTCACTTGTATAAAGATAGGTGGATACTCACTCACTCACTCACTTGTAGAAAGATGGGTGGATACTCACTCACTTGTAGAAAGATAGGTGGATACTCACTCACTTGTAGAAAGATAGGTGGATACTCACTCACTCACTTGTAGAAAGATAGGTGGATACTCACTCACCTGTAGAAAGATAGGTGGATACTCACTCACTTACCTGTAGAAAGATAGGTGAATACTCACTCACTTGTAGAAAGATAGTTGCGGCCACGGCGTCTAAAGAAGCCATCGGGGATAGAAGGTGAAACATGTTACGGGAGAGCACGTAAATATGCACAATGTTTTATTTTAATATATTTTAAGTGTAAGATTAGTTACGTGTAAACTAATTGTAAGGTAATGTTAAAATGTTGAAAGAAACTAGGTTTATTCCAGGTGAAAGAGTGAGATGACGTCGCTTAAAGAAAAACAGATAGTTGAGCAGAGGCTCTGAAATTATTAAATGCCAGTGCAGAGAGACTTCCACACCATATAGGGATAGGAAGGAAATGAAAAAAGTGACAAGCGTTGGCATGATAAGGAACATGTGTTAAAATCCAAGCCAGGAGTCAAGCTTTACAAACTTTAGAATTTTGATGTGATATGTATACGAGGGTGAACATAAAAAAAATTAATTTGTGCTCCTTAACAAAGAAATGTGTAGTGATTGTCTTAAACAATATAAATAAGACTGATACAGCCTAATAATGGGACTGAAAACTAAATAATGATGGGAATTCCGAATCACTGTCTCCAAATACACAAAAGGTATCACACTAAATGTTGTTCGTTTGCATTCTCCCACTTAAACAGTTTCAAGGGCGACCACCAGACAATAAATCGCACTGTCACATTTCGCAAGAGATGTTACAGAATTCTTAGTGCTACATTTTCTGACAGATGATTAGAAGGGGTGATCCCATTCTATGGCAACCAAGAGACACTGAGTTGTCACCCTTTAATTTTTCTTGTGGAGTTTTGTGAAGCATTATATTTACATAGACAAAATTCGAGACCTGAATCATTTGAAAGCCAGAATATGAGAAGCAACTGAGCGAGTAACGAGAGATATGCTGCAGCGTGTATGGCAAGAAGTGGAATACAGATTTAACAAATGCAGGGCCCTGATAATGTTCAAAACTATTTGAGATACGCTTTCAATTAAAATATTTCTCTCTTCAATGTGCATATTATTTTCTTACATATTGGTTTTCCAATCCTCACCGTTATTTTTCGAACACTCTGTATATACAGTCCCGGATTTATAAAAAAATATATATAGGGGAGGAGGGGTGAAAAACACAATCGAGCCGAAAAAAGCTAAAAATAAAGGGTGAGGGGGAAGACATTTGACTTCTAGTGTAGTACAACATTTACCTCTCATTTTACGTTTTTTTTAAAAAATTCTTGAAGAACGCATGAAATGTAATTAAGTTTAGAAATTGTTGCTTTTTTACTCTTACTCGCATTCTGAAGGGGGGGGGACATGTTCCCATTGCCCTCCCCCTAGATCCGACCCTGTATATATATATATATTTTTATTTCCTTTAATTAGTTTATAGAAAAGCTCTTAGAATGAAAGATTGTGATCTTTTAAAACTTCTCCAGGTAAATAAATAAAAGTAAGTTTAAGAAATGATACATTATGCAAAAAGTGTAATAAACACTGAAAGAAAATCGCAATTCCTGAATTATTTTGTTTTAATTTTCAACAAAATAAGCGTAAGATATTTAGTACCGATTGTCTTCTCAGTTATTTTATATAGTGCATAAATAAAAATAATTTGAATAGCTCATTTATCCTTACTGTGATTATTGTCTCCAAAAATATTCTCTTTTCGTGTTTTTCGCAGATTTCTTGATAATTGATATACGTCATAATTTAAAAATATGCTGCTGTAAAATATTAACGACGCTTCGTGTACCAATTAAATATCTTCATTTTTATCCGCAGGTATCTCATTTTCCCCTTCATGTCCTTATATAAACCGATTACTGAGGCTAAAGCAGGAGTTGATTCCGTACTGCAGGAAATCTTTGAAGAACATCAGAAAACGTTTGACAAAGACAACCTCCGAGATTTTGTCGATTTTTACCTCGAACAAAAGAGAAAATTAGAGGAAAAAGGTGACAGAAAAGCCGATTTCTACACTGGTAAGTCGATTAGGCCTTTTTTGATTAATACATACTAATAAATCGCCACAAAATTTGGGCTAGGTCATAGCAGCGATGCATGTCTCTTGGAGCAGATATTTAGGGTTGGGTTGTTTCATTTCTGAGTGGCACTTTCGTTGCAGACAATGGACTAAATGACCAGGTAAGTCCTGGTGTGTAATTATAAATAACGATAATAGTATCTAAATACTAAGTTTTTTACGTATTATCGTTATTTATAATTACAGACGCCAGAGAATTTGATAGAAATATTTCTAGAAACTTTATATCGATATCTACCAATGCAGGGATAATAAATGATTTGACAGATACCACTTCCAAGGCAAAATTCTTATTCGGCACAGAATATTCCCAATAACAGTTAATCGCAAATGTCTCAAAATTCCGCCCACCTATCTAGACCACAAAAAACAAAGCATCGTTTTTTCAAATTTTTTTCCTTATAGAGAATTTAGTCCATTTTTTGAAATTAAAGCTGATCGGAAGCACAATTACAGAAAGCTTGACTGGACGCTTCACATAAGAGAAAGTATTAACAAAGCTCTGCACAATAAATTGATGTTCCTCTTTGCAAGGCACTCAACGCTTCCATTGGCAAACAAGTTGCTTACGTACAAGATGATTATTCGGCCTTTTCTCTAATATGCACTGATTCCATCGGGGAGTTTTCCGAAAAGTTAGTAATATTGTTTATATGCAGCTGATTTTTTTTGTATTTGTGTTTATGTGGAGAGAAGAAAAAATTGTAATGCAAAAAATTCCGATGTGAAAGGGGATTAACACATTTTTATGTACTTTTGGAAACAAAATTCCTACGAAGTTCATACTGAAAATGAAAAATAAAATAAAAATCGAAGCATTTGAACCGTAAATCGTTCAAAAAAATATCCGAACACTATGGTTGATTACAGAATTCAGAAACAAATATCTGGCGACGATTTTTTTAGAAATTAATGATCTTTAATTTTTAACTCTCCATTAGGAGTCCAACTCACGACATTACTTTTATCTAAGATACTCATGATATGTGAAGAACTTTTTCTAAAGTTTTTAGGAACAGTATCCGTTACTATATTTTTTCAGTTATTACCATTTCTAATAAAAATTAAGTTTTTGATAGTTATAAAAGTAAAATGGTTATTTTTAAAATGTAATTCCCTTTTTGTACCGATTCTTAGTCCTATATAACATGGTTTTGTATACTATATAAATGGTTTTTATAAGTCTGGTTAAACAAAGACCCCAAGGGTTCAGAGAAGGTTGGAGGAAAGGGACCCATTGGACAACTTTAGGGGATAGATGGTAGCCTCGTCAAAGCAATCTACCGTGTTCTTTAACGTACACATGGAATGGCTGCCACGCACGTGAAGCCAATGCTTAACTTCCCATCAGATGGACAGCGGCCTTTCCCATCCCATAGGTGTCTCCTTTTTGACCGATGTCAAGGGAGTCGTGGGGGGGGGGGATATATGGAGATAAATCTCAATGGTTGCATTCCTGTTCGAGGCCGCCTGGATGAAAAGTTTGAATTGAGGAACTTTTAGGCCTGTTGAGACCCCCTTTCGGGAAAGGGGGCCTGAACAGCACTTAAGAAGTCTTCATAATATTGTCCTTTTAAAATTAATAAATTTAATGTAACTATAACAATCATTTCAGTCGTCAAAGTGGTAAAAAAATGAAATATAGACAATTAGAATTATTTCATTGGACTTATATGCAACTAAATTAAAACTGATAAAAATGGACATATAATAAGTCTCTAAAATATGAACATTGATGTAACCTTCATGAGGGACATGCATAATTTTAATATCAAAAGTTGTTTACAACTGCTGACGAAAGCCTTGCACTAACTATTAATATGATGTAGGTGTAAATTTGACGTCGACGTCTTTGTTTAGCTTTTTCCCATTGCAATTCATTGAACCTGTGTCTATCGTTTTCATTTTCAGTTGGAACTTTGAAGTCCTCGTTACTCCAGAGGTTCGGAGATAGAGGGATGTCCATCGCCAGTTTTATCCATTCCTTACTGAGAGACTTGATCGACCAACCGGAAGTCCTGAAGAGAATTCAAAAGGAGTTAGATGACATAGTAGGAGGATAAGAGCGACTTCCGTCTTGGACAGACAGAAGCAAGCTTCCATGCACTGAAGCTGCAATTGTTGAATACGTCAGAAATTCTCTAGGTTTTCCGTATTTTATAAGCCATTAATGTACACGTATGTAATTTTTTGTATCATTAATCTAAACTAACTTAATAGTTGGTACTTTATTGATCCTTTTCCCAACACTATATACTGATAAACTTTATTAATAACCCTTTAAGTCAGAAACTAATTATTTTTCAAAAATCACTACAAATGAACTTGCAACATGATTTGCTCACTATCATTGTTTTCCTTTAAATTTTCACGTCTTTTGTTCAGAATTAAACTCACTTACAAACATTCGTATTCTTCCTAATCTACCTGTTTAAAACCTTTGGTATTCCTAAATAATTACTAAATAATATATTCACGAATAGATGACTAAATAATCTATTCATTTAAAACCTTTTGGAATTCCTAATAATCTACCTTCCTAAAACCTTTTGTATTCCTAATAATCTGTCTGAGTAAAGCCTTTGGTATTCTTCATAATCTACCTGTTTAAAACCTTTGGTATTCCTAAATAATTACTAAATAATATATTCACGAATAGATGACTAAATAATCTATTCATTTAAAACCTTTTGGAATTCCTAATAATCTACCTTCCTAAAACCTTTTGTATTCCTAATAATCTGTCTGAGTAAAGCCTTTGGTATTCTTCATAATCTACCTGTTTAAAACCTTTGGTATTCCTAAATAATTACTAAATAATATATTCACGAATAGATAACTAAATAATCTATTCATTTAAAACCTTTTGGCATTCCTAATAATCTACCTTCCTAAAACCTTTTGTATTCCTAATAATCTGTCTGAGTAAAGCCTTTGGTATTCTTCATAATCTACCTGTTTCAAACCTTTGGTATTCTTCATAATCTACCTGTTTCAAACCTTTGGTATTCCTAAATAATTACTAAATAATATATTCACGAATAGATAAGTAAATAATCTATTCATTTAAAACCTTTTGGAATTCCTAATAATCTACCTTCCTAAAACCTTTTGATTCCTAATAATCTGTCTGAGTAAAGCCTTTGGTATTCTTCATAATCTACCTGTTCAAAACCTTTGGTATTCCTAAATAATTACTAAATAATAAATTCACGAATAGATAACTAAATAATCTATTCATTTAAAACCTTTTGGAATTCGTAATAATCTACCTTCCTAAAACCTTTTGTATTCCTAATAATCTGTCTGAGTAAAAAGCCTTTGGTATTCTTCATAATCTACCTGCTTATAATCTTCGATATTCTTCACATCAATATGATTAAAACATTTGTCTTGCCAATAATCTGTCATTTAAAACTTTGATAGTCCTAAAAATTCACCTGCTTGAAATCTTAATATTTTAGTCTCCCTGCTTAAAATCTTGATATTTTAGTCTCCCTGCTTAAAATCTTGATATTTTAAAACCTTCCGGTTTTTCCAATAATCAGCATGCTACTCTATCATTACCACGGTGCTTGACAACTTCTGAAATTTTGATGGTTTACCTGTTTCGATTTAACTCACCACTCCTTGCCACTAAGTGTACTCCGTTTTTTCCTCTGACATCGCAATCAAGTATACGGATATTTTGTATAATTTAATTTTCGAAATATATTATCCTTTAAAACATTTTTTTTTTATATTCAGATGAGACTACAATACAAGGATACAGAATTCCCAAAGGAGCCATTACCATGGTAAACAGCTGGATAGCGCATCATAATCCGAAGGTTCATGACGATCCCGATAAATTCGATCCATGTCATTACCTTGGTCCTGATGGTCAACGAAATACAACTGAATTAACCATTACTTTTGGAATAGGTAAAGTACATCCTTTTTCGAACTCATTGTTCTCCCTAACGGTTTCTTTTAAAAGCGAAGGGAATTCTCTAAGGAACTTTTTTTTTCCGCTTACCTATTAAAACTGATATTTTTTGTAATGTTTGTAACCTCTGTGGCAAGCAGCTGCTTGAGGGGGTATTATTTATTTTTTATACAAACTTTCAGGCCATAAAAGATTCAAGTGAGAGATTCCCGTCATATTTCTGTGACAAGCAGCTTCTTGAAGGGTGATTTATTTTGTTTATTTGTTTTTAAAATATGTTTATGGATTTACAACATGTTACACACAAACAAAGTTACGTTATTCCCAAGGAAAAATTCCGAAACGCCATTAAGGTTTCCAGACAGCTCCATTAGTCACTGGACCCTGTGCTAATATATAAAAAACTGTTACTTTCAAAGGCTTTGCATTATACACGTATTTTTCCCCTTTTTTCGTAGGAAAACGATCGTGTGCTGGTGAATCGTTGGTCAACATGGAACTGTTCCTGTTTGTCACAAGCATTTTGCAGAATTACACGATTATGCATTCTAAAGACAAGGAGCTGAAAAAGGTTTCACCTGAAGAAGTGTTGAAATATGAACTCTGTGCCATTCCAAGAAGAATGGAATAAATTAAAATTCCATTTATATTGTAATCTTTTAAACATTATTATTGTATTTCATTACAATGGGTCTGAGATTTTAACAACGATGGAAAGTAGTTAATTACGTCAGGCAAGGACTTATCCTGGATTTAGTTTCGGGGGGTGGGGGGGTTGTTTTAGGGAATCCGAGAATTCAGTTTTGGATAAGGTTCAAGAATTTAATTAATTTCGTATTATTATTAATTTCATATTTTTGTATTATTTTAGGAAGAAAAATGTTTGCTAGTAGTTAAAAGAAGAGAACATTTCATCCATAAAAAAGTAATAAGGATACGAACTATGAAAGATAACATGTTCTTTATAGAATATAGTTCTATATAGAATATGAAAGTAAACCTTTTTTTTTTTGTTTCAAAATACCTTCTGGCCTTTTTTAATGTACATCTTACACGTATATCTAAATGCACTTTAAAATGAATTTTGAAAATTTATAGTTACCGCTCATTTTTTAGTTTAAAGCTAGTGATATAATTAAGCTTTCGTTTAATCAGTTGAATAACACAAACGTTCCGGTTCTCGTATTATCAACTACGCATTGTTTGCAATGCGAAAAATCTAATATATAAAGTAGAATCACCAAAGTTTCCTTAACCCAGAGGAAGAATATAGCTTATCTGTATACCAGATTGTGTCAAACAAAATTGAGTGGGCGGGTTTTTAAATTTCTGAAAATCCCATAGACTTAACATTAGCGGTTGAAAATTGCCCAAAATAACTATTGCCACCAATAGGTTTGAAAGAAGGAATTCATCAATTAATTTCTGCATTCTCGTGATAAAGCCATTGTTCAGTTTGTTGAGTAAAGAGCAGGAGCGTTTCTGTGGAAATTGAAATTTTTAATTAAAGAAGACAGGAACGTGATATCCCTCTCTGAAATAAAAGCTTCGAAAAGAATTCACATCAGAAGTTACAATCATTAACCTAATTTGAAAAATATGTAAAAGTTAATAAATGCACATTTCACAACCCATGTTAAATAATAAATGTTTTAAATACTACGTTGAGTAAAAAATAATGCTTTTAATAACAATAATTTTTTGTAGTACCTACACATTTTTTGCGCAACTCAGATCATATTTAATTTTTCTTTTTTGATAAAGTTACACACATCTGGCAAACTGTATCCGAGGAACTTTGGTGGGTACGAAGTGATTTGAAAAGGTTCGATTATCTGAGCGAGGCAATGCCGTACTTTGGTGTAGAAACTTCTAACGTGGGAAGGATCATATGATACCTCGAAATATGTACACTTATTTTCACACCTAAAAGAGACGGCGGGTTGTTTTACCTCTGAGCGGCACTTTTTTGCACACCATGGACTAAATGGCCAGGTCACATGGACCCCGAAGGCTCAGAGAAGGTTGGGGGAGGGAGCCCACTGGAACAGCTGTTGGGAGACAGATGGTAGCCTCCCGTGAAGGCCATCCAGCGTGTTCTTTAACGTGCACAGGGTATGGCTTTCCCGAACAAGTGGCCACGGTTTAACGTCCCATCCGATGGACAGCGGCTTTTCCAAGCCCATCGGTGTCCCCTACTGACCGTGGGCAGGGCGGGGAATTTTGAGGAGATAAATCTCAAAGCTGACCCAGCTGGGACTCGAACCTAAGAACTATAGATTACGAGCCTGGCACGCTACCGACTGAGCCACCCCACCCCTACACATAGGGAAGATTATTAGTTTGAACTTTAATTATTTTGTGAATGAGAAAGCAAAAAATACATAATGAGAGTTTTACGAATCTATGGAAAAACGTGCATCTGAAGAGTTATTTTAAAGAAACTTACAATCGGGCTTTCATTCTAAATGCTTGTTGCTTGCCGTGCTAAAACGATTCACTGAAATTCCCCCTCGTATACCTCCCAGAAACCTACATTGTAGTTTATCAACTATATTTGTCATCTTCAGGTATGAAGGCGGGAGCTGTGTAAACATGACAGGAATCAATTTCATAGTATATGACACATAGTTTTAGCACTTCTCCGAGGAGGCGCTCATAATACGTGTCATCCCAATTTTCAAGCTCCCTAATAATGTTCCATTATATTTCATAACCTAAGGGACAGCCATCTTATTATACAAGGAATGATCAAAAATAAGAAGATTAATTGTGTTCCCAATAATATGGAAAAAGCATTCCCCCTTTGAATTTCATAGATTCTTATCAATTTTTAATGGAACAATAATGCTGCTTTTCATCATCTGATAACAGTAGGAGATATTTGCCTGCGCTTTAAATCTGAATGGCGTGATGTAGAGTGGGAACACCTCTTTCTCGTATCCAAAAACATTGACTGAAATGTTGTTCATTTTTACGAATTTAGATATATATTTTTTTTTAAATGTATATAGTTGTTAAGGCGTTCAATTTATTACAGGCTCATTCACAGTTAATACAGGATTTATATTTGTGGAAAGTAGTCCCAGTGGTAATGGAAAAAGAGTTAATTCCTAGTTCATTGGTAGCAAAATATTCCGTGCTTTTCCTACACATTTTTTGTGCAACTCAGATCATATTTAATTTTTCTTTTTTGGTAAAGTTACACATGTCTGGCAAACTGTATCCGAGGAACTTTGGTCGGTGCGAAATGATTTGAAAAGGTTCGATTATCTGAGCGAGGCAATGCCGTATTTTGGTGTAGAAACTTCTAACGTGGGGAGGATCATATGATACCTCGAAATATGTACACTTATTTTCACACCTAAAAGAGCCGGCGTAATTTTTTACCTCAGGGGGAGGGTTACCTCTGAGCGGCACTTTTTTTTACCCACAATGGGATAAATGGCCAGGTCACTAGAACCCCGAAGGCTTAGAGAAGGTTGGGGAGGAACCCACTTGAAGAGCTGTTTGGAGACAGATGGTAGCCTCCCCTTCAAGGCCACCCAACGTATTATTTAACGTGCACAGGGTCTTTTGGCTCTCCCGCATACGAAGCCACGGCTTAACGTCCCATCTGACGGATGGCGTCCTTTACAAGCTCATCTGTGTTCCCTACTGATCATGGGCAGAGCGGGAAATTTTGCGGAGATAAATTTCAGCGCTGACCTAGCTGGGAGTCAAACCAGGGAACTACAGATTACGTGCCTGGGGCGCTACCGACTGAGCCAGAATATTATGGCTCTCCCGCATACGGGGCTATGGCTTAACGTCCCATCCGACAGATGGCGGTTTTTCCAAGCCCATCGGTGTTCCCCTATTGATCATGTGCAAGGCGGGGAATTTTGCAGAGATAAATCTCAAAGCTGACCTAGCTGGGAGTCCAACCTGGGAACTACAGATTACTAGCCTGCCGCACTACCGACTGAGCCACCCCCTTTTTCATGGGAAAAAGAAAGGCATAAACAGTGTTAATGACAATAAGCTACATATTCTGTAATTCATAACTCTGTGACTCTGTGGCAATAATTCTGTGGCACCCAATAATACCAACGAAAACAAAATAGTGTTGATCCATTGGTAAAGGCTAAATTAAGTTTAATCGTTCCAGTGGGAGGGTGGCAGCTAATCAAACTCTGACGCAGAGCGGCGAAGAAGGTTAATCTGGAAGTGGCACTATGTAAATGGTTATTTTACGTCTGAGCGACATTTTTCTTTTTTTGCACACAGTGGGCTAAATCGCAAAGTCACAAGGACCCTGAGAGCTCAGAAAATGTTTGAAGGAGGAAACCCCGTAGGAAACTCTTAGGTGACAGATGGCAACTTACCGTCATAATCATCCAGTGTGTTCTCTAATGTGCACAGGGTATGGCTCTCCCACACTAGGGGCCACTGCTTAACGTCCCATCCGATGGACGGTGGACTTTCCAAACCCATCGGTGCCCCTAGTGACCGAGGACAGGACGAGGAGTTTTGCGAAGACAAATCTCAAAGTTAACACATCTGGGAGTAAAACTTGGGAACTATAGATTACGACCGTGGGGTGCTGCTTTTTCATTCCCCCCCCGTCCCTGCACCTTGTTGTGATTGCTTAGTGAATGCAGCCCAGAGATAAGCGAAGCAATGTCTGCCGAAAAGCATTTAAGAGAATTTTAAGTAAGAAAAAATAATTTCTTTTGTCTTTAACATTTGTTAGAAACTAATATTGTTCAATTTTTCTTTTTCTCGGTTGTGAGCAAGCCCTGGTAGGGTTTCTAATTTTATGTGAACTGTACAGGACCACTGAAAGTTCGCAAACTGTATGCCAGTTGCCCATGACCATCGTGGAATGGGAAAGTTGGGTTGTTTTACCTCTGAGCGGCACTTTTTTGCACACCATGGGCTAAATGGCCAGGTCACATGGACCCCGAAGGCTCAGAGAAGGTTGGGGGAGGGGACCCACTGGAACAGCTGTTGGGAGACAGATGGTAGCCTCCCGTCAAGGCCATCCAGCGTGTTCTTTAAAGTGCACAGGGTATGGCTCTCCCGTACACGGTGACACGGCTTAACGTCCCATGCGACGGACGGCGGCCTTTCCAAGCCCATCGGTGTCCCCTACTGACCGTGAGCAGGGCGGGGAATTTTTGCGGAGATAAATCTCAACGCTGACCCAGCTGGGACTCGAACCTGGGAACTACAGATTACGAGCCTGGCACGCTACCAACTGAGCCACCCCCGCCCCATGGAATGGGAAAATGTCTAACTGTAACAATACTCTACAATGGTTGCGAAAATAAGTTATCTGTACAAGACTCCTGTAAGGAAACTGTGTGCTAACTGCATACATCTTCGGTGGTAGCTTCACCTTTTTACCATGTGTTTGCATTTATGTATAATTTTCAGAATTAAAAGTGTTATTTCGTTTTTCGACTGTTATTTTTACTCACAATGTTATATACATAGTCTTCCGATTCACACACAGTAGATCTAGTCGGATGGGACATTCCAGTTTTCCCTCAATATATGGAAACTCGTGTAGTTTAAAAATTACCTGTACCTTGCCTGTAACCCCCTTGCATGAAATTATTATTTTTATGGGGCCGTTGTGGGTTCCTACTTTCCTTCAGGGAGTACACGTCTGCTGTCCAATCGTAAAGATTTGAGTTGGGTTGTTTTACCTCTGAGCAGCACTTTTTTGCACACTTTGGGTTTGTGTGCAAAAAGGTTGTTTTCGTTTTGTTTTCGGGTACCTTTAGTTGTATAGCCTATGAAGAGCCGGACTTTGACCATCTGAGGCTCTCATGTAACGCAATGTATGGACAATCCTCTTCCTTAGTGAAATGAATAAAACAAAAATACGTTGGGTTGGGTTGTTTTACCTCTGAACGGCACTTTTTTGCACACCATGGGTTAAATGGCCAGGTCTCATGGACCCCGAAGGCTCAGAGATGGTTGGGGGAGGGGACCCACTGGAATAGCTGGTGGGAGACAGATGGTAGGCTCCCGTCAAGGCCATCCAGCGTGTTCTTTAACGTGCACAAGGTATTGCTCTCCCGCACACGGGGCCACGGCTTAACGTCTCATTCCAAGGACGGCGGCATTTCCAAGCCCATCGGTGTCCCCTACTGACCGTGGGTAGGGCGGGGAATTTTGTGGAGATAAATCTCAACACTCACCCAGCTGGTATTGAAACCTGGGAACTACAGATTACGAGTCTGGGGCGCTACCCACTGAGCCACCCGCGACCCTTAGGAGCGCGGACACGTTCATTTATCTGCAGGGCATCGATAAGCCCATTTCAAGTGCTCAACAAGTTTGGTAATTGCTTGAAAAAATAATACCGTTATATGGAAACATTTCCTATATGTTTGTCTCTGGTGACCTACTTTCTGACTTACCATCATACTGTATATTTCACTAACAATGATGTCAATTGCGCTGTGACAAGGCAGTGCGAGGGAAAAATTTGACAGTAGTGCAAATCCCATTTAGAATTCATTTTTATTTACTGCAGAGTCATTTTTTATTACTATGTACAAAAACTGATCATCCAATAAGGGGTAAGTAATACCCTCATGAGCGACGTTGGTTAGTTGTTTTACTTCTGAGGGGCACTTTTTGGCACACATTGCGCTAAAAGGACAGGTATCAAGGGTTGGGTTGTTTTACCTCTGAGCGGCACTTTTTGCACACAATGGGCTAAATGACCAGGTCTCAAGAACCCGAAGGCTCAGAGAAAGTTAAGGGAGTGGATCCACTAGACACCTGTTAGGAACCGATGGTAACCTCCCTTCAAAACCATCCATCCTGTTTTTTAACGTACACAGGGTCCACTGAAAAGTGAATTCTCCCACACAGACCACGACTTAACGTGCCATCTAAAGGACGGTAGTCTTTCAAAGCATATCGGTGACCCCTACTGACCGAGGGTAGGGTTTTGCGGAGATAAATCTCAACGCCGGCCAAGGAGGGACGCGAGCCTGGGAACTGCAGACTAAGAACCTGGCGCGCTACCGACTGAAATATGAGTATTCAAATTAAGATCTGTGATGAAATATTTTGCATAGCCACTAGTCTCGTTTTAAATTGTTAGCTTCTTCTGTAGTAAGCAAGTGTCCGTAAGACAATATGTTTATTCTTGCATGTGAACAAACACACACATACGATAACATATACACATAAAGATGAAACACATACAGACACTTTAACACACACACACAGAGAAAGAAACAAACATGAAGATGTACACACATACAGAGAAAGACTATGTGCATACAGACATCTTAACACATACGCACACGCACGAAAACATATACATATAAAGAAACATATTAACATACATGAACATACACACACTCACATACGCACACATACACGATTCACTGAAACACACACACACACCTAGAGAGAAACAAACATGAAGACACAGTTACATCTTGACATATATGCACACACCTACAGGTACACACATTTCGTAGTAACATACATATTTACACATAGACACACACACACACACAGAGAAACAAACATACAGACAGATATACGTACAAGACAGTGTGCTTTACTGTAATGCAGTACCCTGTGAACTAAAGAATCTTTCTCAAACCCAAACAGTATAACTTTCATGTAGGTTCTGATATCAAAGATAATGTGTTTTCCTGCAGTGCAGCACCCCCATGGGCTAAAAATCTTTCTCAAACCCAATCATAGCGTGTATTTTCACAGATGTGTTCCATGGGTAGTGATCGTTATCTCTATAGATTTAAATGTGAAGCATAGAGTGCGTATCTCTTTGTATGAAATCGCTTATAATGAGATAATATTTCCTTTAAAAGTTAGAAGTTATTAGTATGAACTAAAAAAGTGGTGATGTATACACTATCTGATCGTTAAAATCAAACTTTAGCAAGTTAATATACCGTTCTCTAGCTAGCGAGCCCGAAATTAGTGTGTCTTTGCTTTAAAAATAAATACGCCTTTACGCAGCTAATTGTCGTAACAGTTACAGGATTTTTTCATACGACCCAGTAGAAGGGGGTGAGAGGATGTCGGGATCTTGGTAGGAAAACAACACAAACGTTCATGTCTTACTATGGATCTCAAACCTTGGCTTCGTTAGATCAGAAGTAACTAACCTGCTGTCTATGAGATAGATTAGAAATATTCTCATGCAGGAAAAATAACTAAACAAACATGAAATCCCGTGTTACATTGTAGTAAAACACCCTATCTTTGTCGAAAAACTTGTGTTTGCAGCGAAAAATAGCCACCTTTACCCACACTTATGCGCTTATTCAAACGTACCGAGGGGACCAGGAACTCTGAAAAGAGATAGCGCCTTGGGATAACCGACGAGAGAGCTTACGTTACGTTTTATCGGTGGTTGAAGTCAGAGAATGCAAAGTTAGGTCTAGCGGATCGATTCTGGGACCCAACTTTTCATGGAAATACTGAAAATATTGTTGTTTTCTTATATTGTTGTTTTCTTATAAACACTGAGTTTTCAGATTTTAAATTTCCAAACCTCTGTGGTTCTTTGCTGATGTTTACTATGTATGATGCAAAGTATTTTGTGATATTCGTCCATCCGTATCCCTCTTCCCGACGTTGGTTACGCATGACCCTGATATCAATTAATCAATATACTAAAATAATCCAGTGGGTATTTTGTGAAGATATTTTCATTCAAAATTTTAATATAGACATCCTGTCTGAAGTCTTCACTTTTGCCGTATGGGTTTTGGTCCTCAACGTGTTCAAATTTGACAAAGCCCTTTCTCCCAGCAAAAAGGAAAACAGAAGGCACTTAAATGTATTTTTTATTTTAATATTATGGCTGAGAAGCATACGTATACCATGTATAATAAACTTAAAAATAAATGGAGATAGCTCAAGAAATTAGGAACAGCTGAAAAAATTCAGTTAATCATTGATTCGTGATCAATACAAACTTAAATATACACAAAAACCTTTTGTGTATATTTCAGTGCACTTTAAAATAAATTTGCAAAATCTATAGCTACCGCTCCTATTTTAGTTTAAAGTTATTGTTAAAATAAAGCTTTCGTTTTAACTGTACTTGATTTTTGTACAAAGTTCAAATATCAAGTGAGCATGGCTTACGATGCGAAAATTCTAATATATAAAGAAGTAAAATTGTTTGTGTGTCTCGTCTTCTTATGGCACTTTTCCAGCAGAAAAGATAGAAGCACCAAACTTTTCATCAAAGTTTCCTTCACCCAGAGATAGGTTATTTGTAAACCAGTTTGGGTCAAACAAATCGGAGTGGGCGGGTTTAATTTCTCAAAATCCCATAGACTTAACGGTACTTACGTATTAACGCCACCGCAGCAGAAGTTGCGGTTATGCGCCTATAAAGAGCAATCTTGTTGTTCGCACGCGCACGCAGTTATCTTTTGGATTCCTTGTTGCCTTGTTGTTTGCTGATTTTTGACGCCATTTTTTAGTGCTACGAAAATGCGTATTTGGGATTTGCCAAACACAGAACAAGATGCAATTTTATTTTTTCAGGAGCGAAATATTTTACCAAAAAACGAAAATGTACCAATTCCCATGACATGAAACTTTATTTTGGTAAACGTAAGTTTTGGAAATGTAATTTAAGACAGTGTGATCAGCAAGTGGGACTTAGAAAATACAACTGGTTTGAGGGAAGCAGAATTCCATTTTGTTCAGCTTTGAGATTCATATACTGCTGGTGCGAGGAGTTGACGTCGATTAAATTTTGTGAAAAGCAACTTGATTTATCGGATAAAACTGTTATAGATTGGAACAATTACATGAGTGAATTATGTGTCTTGGATATGGAGAATAAACCAAAGAAGAAGGTAGGTGGACCACATTGCATTGTGGAAATTGATGAAAGTTTGTTTACTAAACGTAAAAATAATTGTGGTCGAGTATTACCCGAACAGTGGGTGTTTGGTGGTATATGTAGAGAAACAAAAGATGCGTTTGTTGTCACTGTTCCTAATAGAACTGGACAATAGAATCTACCCTTCTTGATAAAATTATTGAAAACATTGCAGATGGTAGCACAATTTATTCTGACAGTTGGAAAGGTTACCAAACAAATAGAATAGAAATAGAAGGATTCCTACATGCTAAAGTTAATCATAAATACAATTTTATTGATCCTGATACAGGAGTTCATACACAAACAGTTGAGAGAATGTGGGGCAATGCTAAATGGAGGAACAAGAGACATAGGAGGACAGCGAGACATCATTTGGAATCTTATTTATCAGAGTTCATATGGCGACAGCATCAGGTGAAAGAAAATAGAGACTGTTTTGAATCTATGTTAAACTCTATATCGGCCCATTTTCCACCGAAAACCGATTGACTACTTTGTTTTTAAATAAAGTGTTTTGAATTTTGAAAGTGTTTTGATTTTAAATAAAGTGTTTTATTTTATGATTTGTCGCAAAAATTTTAGGTGTAGATTGGCGGCACTTAAAACCCGCCAAATCTGTAGCTGCGGTGGCGTTAATACGTAAGTACCGACTTAACATTAACGGTTGAAAATTACTCAAAATAACTATTGCCACCAATAGATTTGAAAGAAGGAATTCATCAACTAATTTCTGCATTCTCGTGATTAAGCCATTGCTCAGTTTGTTGGGTAAAGAGCAGGAGCGTTTCTGTGGAAATTGAAATTTTTAATTAAAGAAGAGAGGAACGTGATATTCCTCTTTGAAATGAAAGCTTCGAAAAGAATTCACTTCGGAAGTTACAATCATTAACCTAATTTGAAAAATGTGTAAAAGTTAATAAACGCACATTTCACAACACACGTTAATTAATAAATGTTTTAACTATTACGCTAAGTAACAAATAATGCTTTTAATAACAATAATTTTTTGTGCAACTCAGATCATATTTAATATTCTTTTTCTGTAAAATTATATATGCCTGGCAAATTGTATCCGAGGAACTCTATTGGGTGTTCAAACTCTCCGAGAAAAAGGAAAACAAAAGGCTCTTAAATGAATTATTTTAATGTTATGGCTGATAATTATTCATATACCACGTATAATAAACTTAACAAGAAATGGTAATAGCTCAAAAAATTCAGGAGCAAGAGAAAGAATTCAGTTAATCATTGATTCGTGATCAATGCAAACTGTTATTGATACGAGGCATAGTAGGCGGGTGCTTCTTTTCATAAACATTTTCACCATTCCTGTGGAATGCAACGATATCATCAAGTAACTTTTGCGTCATCTCTAACTCGATAATTTGTTTACTGAATGTTTCTTGGAACGGCGCACAATTCATATTTTAATGTCTGTTCTGCAGAAACCTTCTCCAGTTGTCTGTCTTTGGGATACTCGATCGTATATTTCTGCAATATGGATGTCACAAAGAGAAAGATTTCCATGCTGGATAGAGATTCACCAGGACATGATCGTTTACCTGTAAAACGAGAAAATGAAAAATAAATATCGATCATCTCTAAATATCTCCGGTTCTGAAGATTGGGTTCTGTTGTTTTACCTTTGAGCGATATTTCGTTTGTACACTAGGGGCTAAATAGCTCGATCACAAGGACCCCAAGGACTCAGAGAAGGTCAGGGAGGGGGATACACTCTATAGTTATTGTACTATTTGTTGCCAGATGTTCAACAACCACGGCAATCCCCGGTTCCGTTTCACGACACTACCAAGTTAACGGAAAGCCGTGACTATCTAGAGTCGGGGACAAGAATACACCATATAGATGCATCTCATCCCCAACCTCACAAGGCAGCAGTCCTATAGAAGGAAAGCTAACCACCGGTAAAAACATCAAATTTAATCTGTTCCCCGGTTAGCCATGAACAAGGATATGTAGATCCAAGTTCGCTCGGCATCCGGGGTGGAGATTCTTAGTGGGGCCCAGACTTTGAAAAGGGCTCGTGCCTACTAGGGGACCAAATCCGTTCAGCCGTGCCCTTGAACTACTCCACGGAGCGCCTGATGTTGAGGTCTTGGCACCGTCCAACCGGGCCACTAAACCGGTCAGCGATGTCTTCGACCTCAGTTGGTCTTGGCTCTGTCCAACCGGGGACCCAATCCGGTCAGCAAAGTCTTCGACCGGTTGCTGGGCCTGAAGCCCCCCCCCCCCCCCATCACGATAAGGTGGTCCCCTTTAGGATACAGATGGCAACCTCTTGTCAAGGCCATCCAGCGTGTTCTTTAACGTACACATTGGAGGTGGGGACTCAGTCGGTGGTGCACCAGGCTCATAATCTGCAGTGCCAAGGTTCGAGTCCCAGCTGGGAGAGCGATGAGATTTATCTCCGCAAAACTCTCCGTCCTGACAACGATCAGTAGGGGACGCCGATGGGCTTGGAAAGGTCGCTGTCCATCGTATGGTGGGTTAAGTCTTAGTTCCATGTGTGGGGAATAGCAATACCCTGTGCACGTTAAAGAACATGCTGGATGGCATTGACCGGAGGTTACCATCTGCCTCCCACCAGTTGTCCAGTGGATCCCCTTCCCCAACCTTGTCTGAGCCGTCGGTATCCTTGTACTTGGCCATTTATCCCATTGTGTGCAAAAATGTGCAGCTCATAGGTAAAACAACCTGCCCAGGGGCACACGTCTTAATGACCCATCTGACGGACGGTGGCATTTCCAAGCCTCTCGGTCCGCTTTCTGAGCGAAAGCAGGGTCGGTGTTTAGTGGAGAAAACCTCAACCCCAGCACAGTTGGGATTCTAATCTGGGAAGTGCAGATTACGAGTCTAGCGCATTACCAACTGAATCAATTTCAGTTTCCTGTCTCTGGAGAATACGCAGGGAAATTAATATGCAGTTTTAAACAGTCCAACATTTATAACTTCTTTATTTGGCACACGAAAGGAAAAGGATAATGAGAATATAGCAAGTTTGTTTTTCTTCAGTTTGCACAGGAAGTGCTGCTTTAGGAAAATCAAAAATTTCAGATTATGCAGCTGCAGAGAAAGTACGTTGGGTTGTTTTACCTCTGAGGGCACTTTCTTGCACACAGTATGCTAAATTTCCAAGTCATAAAGACCCCGAAGAATTCAGGGGAGATTGAGAAAGAACATCCACTGGATAGATGTTAGAACACAGATGAAAGGCTCCTGTTAAGGCCATCCAGCGTGTTATTTACTATGTACAGAGTGTGGTTCTCTTGCCCACGGGTCCTGGCGTAAGGTCTCACCTGATGGACAGCGGTCTTTCGAAGCAAAATCGTTATAAACAGGCCCTCATCTACAAGAAATAAATTTCTCCGTTCTCATTAAAGGAAAGCAGGAAAAAAAAAACAGTTTAAACATAGTTGGGACTCGAATCTGGGAAATTGCAGTTATGAGCCTGGCTCACCACTGAATGAGCTAGCTGGGAATGTGGGAAAGGAAATAGTGAATTTTGTAATTTAGGAAGAAAAGGAAGATTTTTTCAATGTTGGAAAGAAAAGAATAAATTTGGAATGTTCGAAATTAAAGGGAAATTTTTCGCTTATTACTCACATTGTACTGTATATATATATATTAATATAAATCTATATAAAAAAAAATAGAAAAAGAAATCTTTGTCGTATCTTTTATATCCATTGAAAGTGATTTATTTCAAGAAACAAAGTTTCATCATTTTACTGATGATTTTGCGAAAACAAAGACAGGAAAAATAACTTTAAAAAATAAAAATATGTGTTCTTTTTTAGTGAACTGATTTGTTCATTATAAGAATAATCATTATAAACAGACTTGGATCTATAAAAGAAATAATGGGATTGAGGGCAAGTGGTCTCCAATTCAGGGGGGGGGGATATAGAAACGAGCTTATATATATATAAATATTATAAGCGAGCCGGAGAGAATTCCGGTATAAATTTTTACCTCAGTTTTAGCGGACGAGGATGGCTCAGTTGATAGCTCGCCAGCACGTAACTTGCAGTTCCCAGGTTCGAGTCCCAGATAGTCCAGCGTCGACCAATGACCTTGGAAAGGTTGCCATCCGTCGAATGGGACATTGCGCCTTGTGCTGTAAAGCCACATCTTGTGCAAGTTAAAGAACACGTCGGATGACCTTGACGGGAGGTTATCATCTGTCTCCTAACAGCTCTCGTGTGGGTCCCCTTCCCCCAACCTTCTCTAAACCTTCGGGGTCCATGTGACCTGGCCATTTAGCCCATCGTTTGCAAAAGGTGGTGCTCGTAGATAAAATAACCCAATATCAATTTTACAGATTTTAACATAATTCTTGAAAAATACGGGGGAGGGGGAATATATATATATATTTATTTAATATTTTTTCGTCTCCATTATGATTACTTGCATTTAATGAAAATGGGAGGAGCTCAGCATCTTTGGCCCCCTTTATATTTCTCACTTTGTTACCCATAACTTTTTTTTCATTTTTTTTTGCATAACTTTACGTTTAAGTTTTTTATCTATTAAACAACATGCATTCTTAATTGTAAAAGTCAATATTTTGACTATGAAAAGGCGCATTTCTGAGTTATTTCCTTTGGTGACCCCGAATCCGGTACTGCACAACTGTAGAGTTGATTATTTTTAATGAACAGATGCAATGCAAAGTGCATATCAGCTGAGCAAAACTATTGCCACTCTTACCTACTCCAAAAGCAATGGGTGGTTCCACCTTGTTCCTTTTGCCATCAGGACCGAGGAAACGACCGGGATCAAATTTCTGCGGGTTGGAATAAATCGTTGGATCATGCTGAGCTGACCAGCTGTTCACTACAGTAATGGTTCCTTTAGGAATTCGGTATCCTTGAATTGTAGTCTCCCCTGGAAAGAAATATGGATGCTAAATATACATTTTACAAAGCATGTGATCACTATTAGTTGTTTAGGTCAATGGATACCAATGGGTGTAGAGAAAATATTGTCTTGATCAGAACGGGATCCGAACCCACATATTCGTGCAATATATGCTTTATTAACAAAAATCTATGAACACTGCTATCTCAAATTAATACAGTGAAAGCCCGAATCTAGAAAAAAGCAAAAGGATGAAGTCGAACACCACTCAGGTATAAAGGTTTTTTTCTCAGTTTTAGCGCCCCTATTTCACCTTGATTGCGATACCTGATCTGAAAATTCATCTTATTTCTCCCTGAAATAGCTATATCACTAATTTTTTAGGCTCTAGCACTGGAACATTGAGATTTGACCTTTGACCTCGAAGACCCCATTACATCAAAAATTTCACATAATGCATGATATCTACCACTCAAAATACCGCCTGGCACCATTTTTAACCTTCTTACACCGATAGATATATATTTGACCTTTGACCTCAAAGGACCCATCAAATCCAAAATTTCGCTACATTTCTGAGATCTACGACACAAAATACCCTCAGGAAGCAATTTTTAGCTCTGTAGCACCGGTAGATCTAAATATGACCTCTAACCTCGAAGGACCTTCTGAATATGAAATTTCGTAATGTTTCCGACATCTACAACCCGAAATACTTCGACATCAATTTTCACGTTTCTAGCCCTTGTCGATCAAAATTTGGCCTTGAAGGGACATATCGGGGTTAAATTTCGTTTTTTTTTATGAGACTTACCACCTGGATCACCCTAGGTTTCCATTTTCAGACCTCTACCATTTCTACATCATAGTTAGAATTAATGTGATCCACTGTCAATCAGTCAGACGTCAATCGCTCACTATCGTCTGTATATATTGCATACATATATACAAAATCCTCTTGCAGCCATGGGCCAAGGAGGTCCAACCAGACTGTGTAATTTTCCTCTCCAGACATGTGTGTTATGAGCTACCGATGCTGCATTTGACCACTCTGGGCCAATTGACATTGTCTGCGCATTTCTTCCTAGGTCTTTTCCTTTTTCTGAAACCCTTAGGTTTACTGTTCATAATCCTGTTCGCCAATCTGCAGCTATGCATACAGGCAACATGGCCAAACCAACGCAGTCTCTCTCTGCACAATATGCTGATTAAAGGAGGTTGATGACTCCTTCTTCTAACCTCATCATTACTTACATCGTAAAAAGTCAAACCACCTAATGTCCAAGATATTGTGTAACATCTATAATCAAAGGCATCAAAATTCTTCTTATGGTGATAACAAAGGGCAGTTTCGCTACCAAACTACACTGGCGGAAATTGAAAAAAGAACACCCAAAAGAAATTCCTTTAGGAATGTCATATTATAATATGTTTACAGTTAAGAGCATCAGAAATCGTGATCCAAGATTGAATTTCTTAATCCCTCTAGTCAAGAGAATGACGAAAGTAGTTATTCGTCTTGAATTTCTTCATCCCCTAGTCATAGATGGGTTGGGTTGTTTTACCTCTGAGCGGCACTTTTTTGCACACCATGGGCTAAATGGCCAGGTCACATGGACCCCGAAGGCTCAGAGAATGTTGGGGGAGGGGACTCACTGGAACAGCTGTTGGGAAACAGATGGTAGCCTGCCGTCAAGGCCATCCAGCGTGTTCTTTAACGTGCACAGGGTATGTCTCTCCCATACACGGGGCCACGGCTTAACGTCCCATCCGGCGGATGGCGGCCTTTCCAAGCCCATCGGTTTCCCCTACTGACCGTGGGCAGGGCGGGGAATTTTGCGGAGATAAATCTCAACGCTGACCCAGATGGGACTCGAACCTGGGAACTACAGATTACGAGCCTGGCGCGCTACCGACTGAGCCACCCCCGCCCCCTAGTCATAGATGACGAAATAAGTTATTCGTCTTTTGTCTTGTTGTTCAGTGCTCTTTGAAGAAGCTACCATGCCTGGATGACGCAGGCGCGCATATTTGTTAAGTTAGCGGAGTTTTAAGAAGGTCGTATAGTGGGTCTTCGGGAAGTGGGTTGCTCTTTTCGTCAAATTGCACATCGCGTTGGACGAGAAGTATCTGCAATTGTACGATGGTCAATGGTCAATGGTCAGAAGAGCATTTGTATACCCGCAGACGTGGTTCCGAGGAACACAGATTTACAGAGTATCAGGAGGGCGGTGGTGGCAGAGCGGACAGCACAAATTCGATCCTCCGTCGTACCAAGCGTGCCTACAAGAACGATTCGCAATTACCTTTTGGAAGCAGGACTACGGGCATGCGTACCACTGGCGGGGTTACCACTGTCACCTCGTCACTGTCGAGCATGTTTGCAGTGGTGTCAAGAACACGTTCATTGGAAGGAAGAATGGCAGTCTGTGGTCTTCAGTGATGAAAGCTGATTCAGTTTAAGAGCATCTGATGATCGTTTACGTGTCCGAAAGCAACAGGATGAGCGGCTTCTTCCATCGTGCCATACCAGGGCCCACGCCGGGCATCATGGTGAGGGAGCCATTAGCTATCACTTTCGTACGTGTATGGTGTTTGTACAGGGTACACTGAATATCAATACGTTTGTCAGCGACATCGTACAGCCGGTTGTCCTGCCATATTTGAGTGTAATCCCAAATGTGATATTCCAGCAGGATAACGCCTGCCCACACTCCGCCCAGGCAACTCAGCATACTCTTCAGGCAGTTTGCCAACTCCCTTGGTCAGCACGCTCTCCGGACTTGTCTCCAATCGAGCATGTCTGCGACTGGATCGGACAATGACTCTTCCGTGGACTGCGGCAGGCAACGACCATCGCTGAATTACGCTTCCAATTTGAAAGCGCATGGAATGGTATCCCCCAGTGTGATATCCAGCATTTGCAGGACCGATTGCATTACAGATTGGAAATTTCTATTGCTGCTCGAGGAAGTTTAACAACTTATTAAAATGTGCCTTCTTTAAAACGTAATACTCATTAAAAGGTAAAATATGCATTGAATCTCTTCACGTGTGATCACTGTCCTTTCTCAACAAGTTGTTCCTACTAAATAATTCTCATAGATTATCTCATGCCGTACATCACCAGTATCTGTTACATAGCTCCCAAAATAATTAAACTGAGACATTTGCTCAATAGTACAGCCATTTAAAGCAACTGAAGCACTATCTGCCTGACCAATTTTCATCACTTTAATTATTTCTCTATTCATCACCAAATCTACTCAACTACCAATCACATCAACAGTTCGAACGAAAGAGTCCATCTCATCAACATCATTTGATAAAAGGGCTAAATTATCAGCATAATCTAAATCAGAAATTTTCAGATCTCCAGACCATTTAAAGCCAAAATCTTTGCTTTGCAAAGAATTTAGCTTAACATAATTAATAACCAAACAAAATAGAAAAGGAGACAAGATGCATCCTTGTCTAACTCCACTAGCAATGCTAAACCAATCGCTAAAAGACGTACCAACTCTCACACAGGACTCAGTGTTATTATAGAGAGCATTCATTACACTAACTAACTTATCAGGTATTTCATATGATCTAACAATCAACCACAAATTATGACGATCAACAGAGTCAAAAGCCTTTTGAAATCTATAAAGCTAGCAACCACAAGTTTCTGAAACTCTAAACATTTCTCAAGAATCTTCCTAAGTGAAAATATTTGATCAATAGGTGACCTGACCTACCACTTCCGAATCCACATTGTTAACACGCAGTTGTCTATCAACAAAATTCTTAATTCTATTAAGTATAATCATGCAAAGAACTTTACCTGGAACAGAAAGTAAACTAATTCCCCTATAATTATCATAAGAACTGCGATCACTTTTTTAAAAAAAATGGGGCAATGATAGCTCTAGTAAAATCCTTAGGAACAACACCTTTATCATAAAATGTATTCAAAATTTCAGTCAGCCATGTGACAACAGAGATGTTCCCAGCTCTAAGCATTTCAGTGGTGATTTCATCCACCCCCCGGGGATTCATGCAGTTTTAATTTAGAGATAGCCAAAGTGACTTCGGAATGTGATATGGGGCCATCATTAAAGCCTGTAATGCATCTATCCTTATTACAAACAATTTGGAGTAGAAATAATCATATTATTTAGAACATTTCCGAAATGCTCAGCCCACCTAGCCATCACAGTATCCTCACCTTCAACAACCACCTTGCCATGTTTATCCCTTAATCCCTGTGTATCTGTCTGTTTCTCCCCACATAAAACATTAACAATCTGGTACAACCCTCTGCTGTTGTGCTGTCTAACTGCTTCCACAGCTTTGTCAGCCAATCTATCAAAGCAAAGATTCTTATCAGCTTTAGCTGATGCTTTACACGTTTATTAAGCTCGTTGTAATGCCTTCTGTTAGGATTAGTAGAGTGTTGATTCATATCAATCCTGCACTTTCTTCTTTCAGAAATAATTTCTATAGCCTTATCACTCGAATAATTTTGTTTCCTCTGTTCCCTTTTACCCAAAAGAGTACTGTTGGTTTCAAGAAAAGTTTGTTTAAACTGATTCCATTCTTTCTCAACTTCAGCAGTAAGCAAACCACGATTGTCATAATGACTAAGAAGCCTATCATCGTATGTTTGGTTATATCTGGATCTTTCAGGCATTCAAGATCATACCTAAATCTTTTTAACCTTAGCACAACATTTCTTAAGCTTCAGCTGCAAAACACTTTTGACCAGATAATGGTCATAAGTGTTTTGCAGCTGAAGCATATGTATAAGCATATGTGATCAGGTAATCGTAACTGAACTAGCCCATTTGCTGTTAATTAAAATGTAATCTATCATATTCCTGTGAAATCCATCAGGTGAAACCCATGTGTATTTATAAATGTCCCGGTATTTGCAGTATGTGTTAGTTATTCGGAAACCATTAAGTTCACTTACCTGTAGGAGACGTTCCCCATTACCATTGGAACAACCAATGCCAAAGGGACCTAAAATTCCTACCCAAAGATTAGAGTCAGTACTAACTTTAGCAATGAAGTCACCTAGCACAAGAGAAATATTTCCTTTCTTCGTTGAATTCGAAATATCCTGAAGCTGGCTGTAAATTGTATCCTTCTCGTTCTCATCAGAGTCCTTTGTGGGGGCATAACAATAGATGACTTTCAAGTCCTTAATTTTTGCTTTAAATTTTGCTGTAAGAAATCTTTAATTATTGCAGTCATATCCTAGAAGAGCATCACTAGCGTGTCTGCTGAGAATCAAATCTTCACCTTGGAGATGCTTTCCATCCTCCCTGCCTGCAAAGATAAATTTAAAGTATTTTTAAGTATCTCACCTTTACCTGTCTATAAAGTCTCTTGCGAGCCTAGAATATCTGGGTTATAACGCTGGAATTCGTGCGTGAGGACATCAAGAGAATATCTATATAACATCCTCACGTTCCACGTACCTGAAGAGAGAAAATTATTAGAGGATTTTTAAGGAACTATGTTTATTGAGAGAGGTGGGGCCAACAATATCAAATAGCCCTCTGATCGCAGGTACGGGGCAAACACCTGTTTCTCCTCTGCTAAAGGCTGAAGCCACCGATGCTGGTAGGAACTTCAGGCACCACGTTTTCAAATGAACCTTTTTAAGAGCCATAGACCTGCCTGAAACACATTACTCCAGTTTAGGATTGATGATTACCAACTAGCTAAGTGAGGGTTCAGGTATCTGCGATGGTCTCTAATCAGGATTATCCACCATCTGATATAAGGTATCCCGTGACTCTGTTTACTTAGGGCTGGCAACCGAGAACAGAAAACACAGCGGCAGATTCTCCCTCAAGAGCCACCAGTGCAGCAAGTCTAAGATCCATAATCAAGCTCAAATTCGTAAACCAGTTCAGTCTAGTGGGTATAAATGGTCAGCACCAGGAACCTGTGAAATTGACCATTCTTCTGTAGGATTGGAAAAATGAAAAAAGTGGCCATAGATGAACAGATCAGTTGGCCACACTGAGCTGGCAGCCCCCCTCTTCCGTTCCCTTTCAAAAGAGAATATCTCTTTTGAATGGTACTAACGGCCTACACCCGAGAAGTCGGGGTCAGACATTAGGTGCTAGACCTGGACGGTTCTGTCCATCATCATTAGGGAATGGTACACAGATCTCCTTCCAGTTTATGCCTAGCTACCATTTACAAACCTGTATATATTAGATGTTTAATATTTTCCCATCCGTTTTGGTTCCTAGCATTCTGAAATAACAGGGGGCGATATGGTTCCTTTGGCTCCCTCACCTCCTAACTTCTTGGTTAGATACAGTGGCTCTGATACAGTGGTTTCCAAAGTGTGGGATCCCTTGGGACGACCCTACTAGTTGGCTAAGGGAGTATGGGATTTTTTTCTAGGAAACTCTTATGGTAAAAATGAATGAATTATACATTTTTTAAAAATATCAAGGTAACTTATTTCGTTTTGTGTATTGCTTTTACACAACATCACAAAGTTTTTAGTTCAACGTCACAAACAGCATCTGTTTGTTCTTGACTGTTAGCAAAGTGCATTTTAAGTTGCTTTGCCTGTTGCCATTTTTAACAACTGACATTCCTTGTCAATGCACATACATTAGAGAAGGGGGGGAGTTGAAATCTTTGCCTAACGGAAGAGGCGTCATTAAGGAAAGTTGGGAAATCACTGCATTGATTCAACTTTGATGATCGTAACTTCTAAAATAAACTAACATAAAGTGTGGTTGGTCATTATTAAAGTGTATCTGCTTGATCCTATAAAACAGAAATTTGAAATTACAGTAAGCGAAAGGGGTAAATGAAAGGCATTAAAAAACTCTTTCAATACCCGTGACTGACTCTAGATGTAGCCAAATTGATGACGCAGATCACGTTTAACTCTCGATCAGGTGATATACAGATTGCAAGTTAAGGGATCAAAGTACTCATATCTATTTCTTTTCAGAATATATTGGACTCCCAATGTAACAGTATATTCCGAATGAAAATATAAGTATATCAAATGTTCGCAAAATGTCTTACAAATTACGATTAGCAAAACATTTTATTAGAATATTATTTTATTAGATATGATTAGTAAATGAATAGATTAAATTTCGCTAGTAAACCTATTCTTCAAATATTGACACAAATCAAAACTATTGGGATTGTTTGGTCATCGCTCATTCGATCCGAATTAAATATATAACTGGACGAAAAATATCCAGTGTTTTTTTTATACGACATAAAAGAATATTATGTCCGAACAGCCGTGGAGAGCACTGCCCTCCAAAGTACAATTTTCCCCATTAAATTTGAGGCTACTACCCTTTACAGCAGTGTCTCGCAAACTTTTTTACTCTGTGGCACACTGAATCTAATTTTTTTTCCGCGGCACACCTAAAAAGGAATAAAAGCAAACTCTATGTAATCGTCATTAGATTTGCGCTCTGTTGAAGTCATCAGCCTGGTTTTACTTGAAGATTTGTTCTTGTTCTTTAATTCATAACTCGGTGTTTGTTTTAAATATTTGTCCATTCTATGGCTTGAAATAATCAAAAATTAATACCAAAATTTGGAAAAAGCTTGATAAATACTTACAAGATCCCAGTTGATAAAATCTGAAAGATTTTTATTAAAGCACGTCGATAACACAAGTCGTCAAAATGAAATCTTTGGAATATCTAGTGTTAATTTGAAAATCTCTCGCAGCACACTTGGAATCTCTCGCGGCACACAGTTTGCGAGACACTGCTTTACAGGATCGTATTTTATTTATCAAATTTTGTAGCTGCTTTATTATTTCTTTCAAAACTTTTTAGTTGGGAGTGGCAATTTCAGCAACTACCTTTGCTCTTACTGTCCTCATTAATGAGCTTGGCGAAGTCTTCTTCAGCCAGCTTCTCGGTGTGCACCTTGAGTGGTGAAGTGCACTACAAATGTCACAGATCATTTATCATTCTTCTCTGAACTGGGGGACAAAAGGTAGGTTATAATCCAATCAGGTCACTAGGAATATAAAATCGAAGCTCTGTAATTTCTAAAATTGCCTTTAATGGGAAAAAAAAGGGCATGAAGGCATTCAGAGCCGCGCCTAGGAAAGTGGCCGCCGCGTGCAAAAATAATTCGCATCCCCACTTATACTTATGAGTCATTATAGGCTTGGGCGCCAGTAGGAGGAATTGAGGTATATCCTCATCCATGGAAAAATTCATCGAAAAATTATTTATGTTTGATAATATCAGGTGTACCAAACATATATTTTTTCTCTTTAAAGAAATGTTAATTTAAGGGGAGGGGGGGGGGGGACATTGAGGCATTTCCTTTTGTTCTCGAAATATTTTATTTCTTTTAATTTTTTATTACAAAAACACATTTTTTAAGTGCATTTTAAATAATAAGTTCAATTTTCTCGTTTTGTTTTCGGGTATCTAGTTATATAGGTTATGAAGAGCCGGACTTTGACCATCTGAGGCTCTCATGTAACGCAATGTATGGACAATCCTCTTCCTTAGTGAAATGAACAAAACAAAAATACATCTTATTTTTACGACAAACCGTTTCACTACTATCCGGAATTTTTTAACAATGAGAGATAATGAGAGCATTAAAAAAACCATCACGAAGCTCAAAATGGTTTCTATCATTTATGTTGAGGCACAATGCTTGGAGGAAAACTTTTCCAAATATGTAGTTAGAGCAGGCGTGTCCAACCCGCGGGCCGCATGCGACCGTGGACAGCTAGTAATGCGAACCACAAAATCGTAAAGTTTACGTGTTTACGACATAAGCTTTCAACTTGATTATGTGATTTTCTGCCAGTTTTTGATATCCCACTAGTTTTATGTTGCCCTTTTTTAATTTTATAATAAAAATCATAAGAAAATAAATTATTCATATACATCAACTATATTTTATATTTTATGTGCGGCCCAAAACAATTCATCTTCATTCAAAGTGGCCCAGGGAAATCAAATCTTCACTCAATGTGGCCCAGGGAAGTCAAAAGGTTGGACACGCCTGAGTTAGAGTCAACGTTTATATTGACTAAGAGGTTTTTTATTTTTCAATTTTTGTTCCTTAATTTCTCAGGAATAAAACATTACACTATATCCTTTTTTTTAGAAAATTCGGTACTATTTAATTTGGGTAAACTTCTTATGGATGAAAATATCATTTAGAATTTGTCAAAAATATGTAAAAAAATATCATTTTCACATCTTATTTTCAGTAAAACAGTTAAATTTCAAATACGAAAACTTATTTCCTTAATCTCCCTTTGACCTACTTTAACGAGGGTAAGTATTATTTAGAGCAGTGGTTCTCGACCTTTTATGCTTCACGTACCCCTGGAAATGTGTATGCAACTGGCATACCCTTTATATAGATAGATAAAACTACAGTTATAGTATAACAATGTCAACTTAGCGACTTTGTTACTAGATCTGACACCTTTGAGCTCTCACGACGTACTGCAAAACTTTTTGCCGCGTACCCTACGTTGAGAACCCCTGGTTTAGATCATACCCGTCCAAACCAAACTTAGTGAAGAGCCACTAAGACAAAAAAAAACCTATATTCATAAAGAGCCGCAGGAAATATACATTTATAATGAGTAATGTAATGAAGTGGAAAAAAATATAATCTTAAGGAATCAAGAAATTATCTTGATTAAAAAACAGAAATATGCATTTTTAATGAGTACCATAAAAAGAGTTTAGCTTGCACCTAAAAATATTCCTCAGAAAAGTGGAAAATAAAAGAGCCAAATTCAGTATATTGATTATTCGTTTTATGAGCTGCGGATTGGATGGGGCTGGTTTAAATGTTTATGCTCTTTTAGAGAAACAAAATTTTAAAGTAATAAAAAAACCTGAAAGATCACTTTTTTTTACCCCACTTTTGTTATAAATGATCAAATAAAAAAAAATCACTGTTAAACTACACATTTTGAGCAAATATTTATCTTCTTCCTGATGGTGCAATGACTAGCACCCTTTACTATTGATCGAAGGGACCCAGGCAATCTGTCTAGTTTTCGAATATAAAAATTAAAAAAATAAACGTGTAATGCTTTGGTGGGAAATGTAGAAAAAATGTTTTTAAATTCCAATTTCAGCAAAATCGGTTAAATTAATAAAAGTAAACTAATTTTTCTGTGCTCTGCTGTACTTGTTGCAAATATAGTTTTACGTCTTAGCTTGCTTTAGATTTAAGAATTTAAGGCATCCAAGAAATTCTGATTTTACATTCTGTTTTAATGCAGAAAAACACATTTCGGAATTAACCATGTGAAAAAACCTCATTTCCGAGTAAACCACGTGAAGCAAACATATCTGATGAAATAGAACGAAGAAATCATGTGAATTCAAATCTGTTTACGAAATTTTGAATTATTATGCGCATACTTAGATTTTTTTATGCAATTCAAAATTCTAAAACAGGCTGAAGCGCAAATAATTATACTTACTTTATCTAGAGTACAGTATAAAATTTTACCGAATTTTTTTAAAATTTTTACATTAATTCATCTTACTGAGATTGGAGTATGGAATTAGCTGTTTTCAGATTATTTTTTTTCCAACTTCGGGACGATGTTTTACGCAGAAAGAATTTAATCACAATATTTAAATAAAACAGGATCAAACTCAGTGGATGAACCAAGTTCGTAAAAAAAACTGATGCTTCGAGTTTGTTCCTGTCTGGCATATTATAGGGTAAAAATCAGAATAGACATACAGCAAGAAACTTTTAGGGGAGGAGAGGATAAAGTAAATGGCAAGTGAGAAATATAAGGATAAAGTAAATGGCAAGTGAGAAATATAAGGATAAAGTAAATGGCAAGTGAGAAATATAAGGATAAAGTAAATGGCAAGTGAGAAATATAAGGATAAAGTAAATGGCAAGTGAGAAATATAAGGATAAAGTAAATGGCAAGTGAGAAATATAAGGATAAAGTAGATGGCAAGTGAGAAATATAAGGATAAAGTAAATGGCAAGTGAGAAATATAAGGATAATTTTTTTTTGATTCCAGTATAATTTAAAATCTCATGCAATAAAATAACAAAGGGGAAAATAAGTCCATTACACACAAAAAGTCAGTAAATTTTAATCTTAGTTTTTAGCCATCCTACAATTTCGAAGGTAGGAGACTTGCCCCCATCCTCTACTGGCCCCGAGTTAGAAAAGCGAACTCGCTAAGAGGAGTATCGATCTGGTGTATTTCAAGATATATGACCAATGGACTTTTTTTTGCCCATTGCGGATTACTTTTGGCCATGTGAATGCAAGAAAAATTCTTCATAAAAAAGCATTAATATTTCTAAACGTTGATTTACGTAAGACTGCTACGAGAAAAAAATCAAGACAGTATAAAATGGTATCGCGTTTATGGAGAAACTCTTCGAAATCTCAGTAAATGGCCCAATGTAGAGAAAATCGTCTCTAGTAGATGTGATTTTTCAAAGGACATCCAATAATAAGGATCAAAAATATTTTATATGATACCTACGTTGATCATTTTCTCTGGGGGAAATATGACACTTATTGAAAGGCATATTTCCTGCCAATTTCTTTCGTTCAAAACTATTTGTTCGTCAATTTTTGTCATGAAACTTTACATTTTATCCTATATGTAGCAAAATCATCTTTAAAAAGTGGTAAACATCCTAAAAATCTTAAAATTAAAACAAATAATATGCATTCATTAATTTTATTTAAAATGCAAAAAATATTCAAAGTTTAAAAAACAAATATATCAGG
The DNA here is from genome assembly GCA_038380435.1 of Ryuthela nishihirai. Lineage (NCBI taxonomy): Eukaryota > Metazoa > Arthropoda > Arachnida > Araneae > Heptathelidae > Ryuthela > Ryuthela nishihirai. The sequence goes on along the minus strand of JAWZYU010000029.1, from coordinate 61,074,439 downwards.
AATATAACTTTTAATTTGTCAGAAGTTCACACCATTTCAAGAATTATTTAATAATTTAGGAAAATTGAAAAATTCTAAATTATAAATAATATAATTTATAATTCCACAATTTATATACATGAATTAATAAAAATTAGAGGAAAGAATGATTTTTTTTTTATTTCGTATCAAAAGTATAGGACTTTTAAAGGAGAAAATAAAAAATACAGGAAAAATATATAAATAAATTAAAAATTAAAAAAAAAATACTTATCTTTATATATTGGCCCTAAAAAATGGAGAATAAACCTAAAGCATAATATCGATGCTGCAATTAGTTAGTGAGTACGCATTCACTTCAAAGGAAGATAAGGCGCTGATTTACCTACACAACAAAAAGATAAGGCGAATTTACCTACACAACTTCAAAGGAAGATAAGGCGCTGATTCCCTTGAAGTGAATTCGAATTCAGTGACTGATTGCGTTGGTCAGTGACTGATTGCGTGCTGTCAGTGTTGGGTTGGGTTGTTTTACCTGTGAGCGGCACTTTTTTGCACACCATGGGCTAAATGGCCAGGTCACATGGACCCCGAAGGCTCAGAGAAGGTTGGGGGAGGGGACCCACTGGAACAGCTGTTGGGAGACAGATGGTAGCCTCCCATCAAGGCCATCCAGCGTGTTCTTTAACGTGCACAGGGTATGGCTCTCCCGCACACGGGGCCACGGCTTAACGTCCCATCCGACGGACGGCGGCCTTTCCAAGCCCATCGGTGTCCCCTACTGACCGTGGGCAGGGCGGGGAATTTTGCGGAGATAAACAGTGACTGATTGCATCATCGGTATGCTTTATTTATATAGCAAGATGGATATTTTTCAAATTTTTTAATTTATTTATATTTTTTTTCTTTTTTATTAAAACACCTATTTTCAAAATCTTTTATTAATACATGATTCAGAAATATCGACCACATTTTTTCTCCCTTTTGGAGTCGTGTTTGATGTAGCCCTTGATACTGGAGACATTACAAGCTTTAATTTGAAATATGACTCGTTGACATCTGAAAACAGGAAAATCCGCCCCCCCCCCCTCCTATTTTTATTGAGGGGAAAAATACTAAAGAGTTTACGAACGTCATTTTATGAGTTTTCATTCGACACCTAACTCGTAACTGTAGGCCCTCGCGTTCGGTTTTTTAGGGGGGGGGAATAAAGTATGGGGGTTATCTTTTAATAGCTTATGACACCCCCCCCGCGTCAGAAACTTTCATTTGTCACATAAATCAATAAATTTCTCCATCGCGTTCGAAAGATATGGTGGAAAGACTGTTTTGACAAATCCACAAACCGACAAACTGGCAAATGTCAAGCGAAAAGCAATTGAAAGATAGGACAAAAACGTGTTTCTCATTTTTTATGAATATATAGGACAACGCCATAAAATATAGGATTGTCCTTTAATAACCTAGAAATTTTAAAATTTTTATATTTAATTCATCTTACTGAGATTAGAGTCACCCTAACGATTATTATCATTATTATTAATAATTATCATCATGTCTCCCCATCCGCGAACTCTGAAATCACGAAATTTTTTTCTGTTTGAGGCTCGGAGGCAAATTCTGGGTTGAAGGAGAATTTAAAAGGTGTATACGTCTCTGTGGCAAGCAACTGCTTGAGGGGGTATTTATTTTTATTTATTTATACGTGTTTTGAAGGTTAAAAAATAAAACAAATATTAATGAACCAAAAAACTTACAAGAAACTTTTATAAGCCGGAAAATGATACATTTAATACAAAAAAAAATGCAAATTTTTTACGTTGCGAAATTTTTACACAAAAGATGCATTTTAGATTTAAAGGATTTTTTTTGTTGACCATTCGGCAGCTCCAAAGTTTGGCCTCCCTCTGAGCGTGGCCCTGAAGGCATCGATGAAATGTATCTAAATCGTGGTTTTCAAAAATATTCGTTCATTAATAAAATAATCATGGAAGCTTTAATATTTAACAAAGGTAGTGTTGCAGTCAAAATTTTTGCTCAACTGTTAATTAAGGCAGAAAAAAATAGCTATTAAATTAAACCGTTTATTAAAATAAGACTATGTATGAAGTTCTAAAAATCATTCTCTCCATTTTGGTCAACTTTGATGAACATTGTTTAGGGCAACTGGAATAGCTACGTACGGTGTTCAATTCTGAAAATTCCATAAACTTTTAATACTGAGCCAATACAGTTTAAAAAAAATTAAGATTTAGAATAGATATCATTAAGATCTTCAACGCTTTTGATAGATGTTTCAATAAAGTTTATTTTTAAAGGAGCTTCAAAGGTTCGAATTTAACTTTTCACATTCACTTTAATATGGGTTGTAAAAATGAACTTTTGTTCACCAGTGGATTTCAAAATATGCCCGTCGTATTCATATCAGATGCTCCACAGATGATTTACAATTAGTTCATTATCAGTTAAATGTTTAAATAAAAATCAAAAATAAATTTCTGATTTGCGAATTTAAAAATCATTAAAATAAATCACGAACAGGACCGGATTTAGAAAAATAATGGGAGACAAGCAACTGAATTTCCAAACGAAAGTACCCCCTCGAGCAGCTGCTTGCCACAGAGGTCTGAGAGGAGCCTGTCAGTTTATACGCCATAACAGAAGGTATCCTCAGGTCTTTATAAGTTTTCTTAAAAAAAGGATCACATTTAATAATTTTTAATTCTTACTAGCATTCTTAAAGGAGGTCATTTCCCTCTTCCCCGCTCCCTTGAACCGGCACTGATCGCGAGTACACGAATGTGGGGGAAGTTACTGTACAGTCGCTCAAAAAAGTATCCGAACACTACAATTGATTACAGAATTGAGAAAAAATATCTGGCAACGATTTTTTTAGAAATTAGTGATCTGGCAACCTTCGTGTCACGTGACACGAAGGTTGCCAGATCAATAATTTCTAAAAAATCGTTGCCAGATATTTTTTCTGAATTTTGCAATCAACCGTAGTGTTCGGATACTTTTTTTGAGCGACTGTACAGGTTGTTGACTTCTAAGATATTGAGGCCTGGAAGCACCCTTCCCCCAGAAACTTCCGAATTTCCAGCATCATGTTGAAATGATGACTGCACGATGATCGGATCATCGTGCAGTTAATCGCAAATGGGATGTAGTTCGATATCGTAGTCATGACTTATCACACTGAGGAGGAATCGTGAGGTATTCGACAAAGAACTTTCGCAGCCAGAATCCTGATGCATTCAACGAAGAAGGCAGTTAACCGACTTAGCAAAGGAGACAAAGAATTTCTACGTGGAATCTGCACGAACTCAATGATCAGGGCCGATGGCTCGGATCTCACGAGCCGATGACTCGCGGACCATTGCTTTGAGAATACGGTTTGGAAAGGTTTACATAAAAAATGATTTCTGGAGGTAAACAGTCAGAAATAGAGCTAGAGCTTTCTTTATTACACACATTTCCCTTCGATGGTGAACATTATTTTTTATGCAATATTGTGTTGATAGAATTCCGAGGGTTTAGTGCATGTTACGGTCGGTAGATGGCGCACGTTACTCTCTGTATTTGATGATGTTTTGTTGTAAAAAAGAAATATCAATATCCATGTGAGGTATTCATGAATCATTGATTTACACGAATCATTCATTTAATTTCAAGAAGTCCGTGTTTTTATGCTATGTTGTTGTATTTAGTTAATATATGTTGGTATGTTTTGCGTAAAACATAATTTATATGACGATATGATTAATAAAAATATGTTTTTTTTACCATATGCATCATTTTACTGCATTAGCACTATTGGTCCATTGGTAAGATATATTTGCATTATAGGAGGATATTTACTCAATATATATACTCAATAGTAGAGAATATAGTCAATACATTCTCTACTATGTCAATAGTAGAGAATCTACCATTAGTTATATAAAGAAGAATAATACATTAATATTCGGTTCGTTTAATATATAACGCTTCAGTTCCTGTCTGTTAAGTTCGAGAATGTAGGATTATTCAATTAGTCCTTCAGAATAAATCCACTAAGAGATCAGTTCGTGTGTTTCAAAAAAATGTGTGTTTTTGAGGGACAGCTGGCAGAGATAATTATGTTTTGCTGAGGCACATCTCGCTGATCACTAGAGTTGCGAACTATTATTTTTTTACTATCGATAGTCATCGATTCTTCGGAAAACAATCGATACATCGATTGCACTATCTGTAGTTGTTTTATAGTGTTGCCAACTCATAAAAATAAACTTTTTTGTGAAGTTTAACTGATTTTAAAAATATTATAAAAAAATGATTTTCGGTTGAATAAGTACTAATAAAAAAACTCTTCGTGTTTGCCGTCATTTATATTAATTGAAATTTCCGCCTTTTGATATCGAAAATTTCAGAAAGCGGGACAAATTTAAATAAATATAAAGTTTCATCGACAAACTTTATTATTCAAGTGTTAAAGTGTGGTAGTTAAAAAGTCTACATTGACAGTTACCACTTGCTGTTTCCCAAATTGGGAAACTGTAGTAAATATTCTAAATGGTTATTATCCACGAAACAGATGCCTGCCAATAAATTTAAGTACTTAGCAAGAAAAGTGGCACTTGTACCTTATTCTTCTTTGAAATCACTTACACATGCTGTTGAAAGCATGAAACATGTATTTTCTGGTCATTATAGCTCGAAGCTGTAACACTCTGCCTGTAAGTACAATCGCTCAAAAAAATATCCGAACACTATGGTTGATTACAGAATTCAGAAAAAATATCTGGCAACAATTTTTTTTTAGAAATTAGTGATCTGGCAACTTTCGTGTCACGTGACACGAAAGTTGCCAGATCACTAATTTCTAAAAAAAAATCTGGCAACCTTCGTGTAACGTGACACGAAGGTTGCCAGATCACCAATTTCTAAAAAAATCATTGCCAGCTATTTTTCCTGAATTCTGTAATCAACCATAGTGTTCGGATACTTTTTTGAGCGACTGTACAGGAGAGTCATACCTTGGGCACGAAAAAGGAAACTCTGGATGATGGCCTTGACGGAAAGCTTCAATCTGTCTCTTAACAGTTGTCCAGTGGATCCCTTTTCCCAAATCTCTGAGCTCTTGCGGGGGGTGGGGGGGTGACTTGCTCATTGTATGTAAAATAGTGCCACTCAGAGGTGAAATTTTTTAACCCAGTCACTCACACCACAATCTCATTACATTAACTAAAACCACAGCGCAACCTGACTATTACGTAGCTTTATCACGTTGCATTCATAAAAAAAAAGCCATATGACTTACCTGTATAATAATTGGCTCTTTCGTCTCCTTTTTCTTGCAGTTTCCTCTTTTCTTCCAGGTAAAAATCGACGAAATTTCGGAGGCTATTTTTGTCAAATGTATTTTTATGTTTGTCAATAATTTCCTGGAGGACGGAATCAGTTACAGTTTTTGCTTTAGTGAGCACTTTATGTCCGGACATAAAGGGAAAGATCAAATACCTGGAGATAAAAATAAAAGGCTGAAATTGATACAAAAAGAAAGGAAATGTGTTTAGACCATAGTATACACTATGTCCTAATACTTCCGTGTTACGTGAATGGAAAGCCACTTTCAAAGCTCCTTAACATTGAAAATAAACCTTTTACGCAAAAGCTGTTATTGGCGATAAATTGTAGATGTCACTCAAATCTCTCTAAATGTATTTTCCGCTTAATAATTCGTTTAATATTTAAAGAATGAATGGAAGCTGAAACATTTATCTTCAACTTTTGACACTTGTGAAAAAATACTTCAATAGATAAAACACAACTCTTGTAACAATTTGTTCACTAACATAAATTAAATATCTGAAGTTTGTATGACGATTTTTTAAGATTTCATCAATTTGGAAGCAATGTGACAGTGTCGTCTGCTGTTAAATGGTCCCTCTTCAATGACTCTTTAAATATTGATCGAAGATTGTTGAAAATTGACACTGCCACATTGCTTCCAAATTTGGAAGTTTTGAAAGTGACTTTCCATTCAAATAACATGGAAGTGTCCGGACACTTTTTTCAACATACTGTATTTTTTTAGCATTGTTACATGATGCGGTCTTGAAGAATGTTAACTAATGAAACCTGGCGAGCTACCGACCTCCCCCAGAGTATTGGAATTTGAAGACAGTTTAAACCTATTTAGAGACTGTCGACAACAGATCGTCGTCCAAAGAGCGACAAAACAGCGCTAGGAGCAGAAGGTTACCTTGGAGGGCTGTTTCTACCCACTGACGAGCTTGATACTTTGCTAGCGAGAGCTGCATTCTTTAACGAGGTTGCCATCTTGTTTTTAGGCGCCATGATCTTAACAATAAATGCAAGGAGAGAAGTTGGGTTGTTTTACCTCTGAGCGGCACTTGTTTGCACACCATGGGCTAAATGACCAGGTCACATGGACCCCGAAGGCTCAGAGAAGGTTGAGGAGAGGAGACCCACTGGAATAGCTGTTGGGAGACAGATGGTAGCCTCCCGTCAAGGCCATCCAGCGTGTTCTTTAACGTGCACAGGGTATGGCTCTCCCGTACATGGGACCTCGGCTTAACGTCCCATCCGACGGACGGCGGTCTTTCCAAGCCCATCGGTGTCCCCTACTGACCGTGGGCAGGGCGGGGAATTTTGAGGAGATAAATCTCAAAGCTGACCCAGCTGGGACTCGAACCTGAGAACTACAGATTACGAGCCTGGCACGCTACCGACTGAGCCACCCCACCCCTACACATAGGGAAGATGTATTAGTGTTTGAACTTTAATTATTTTGTGAATGAGAAAGCAAAAAATACATAATGAGAGTTTTACGAATCTATGGAAAAACGTGCATCTGAAGAGTTAGTTTAAAGAAACTTACAATCGGGCTTTCATTCTAAATGCTTGTTGCTTGCCGTGCTAAAACGATTCACTGAAATTCCCCCTCGTATACCTCCCAGAAACCTACATTGTAGTTTATCAACTATATTTGTCATCTTCAGGTATGAAGGCAGGAGCTGTGTAAACATGACAGGAATCAATTTCATAGTATATGACACATAGTTTTAGCACTTCTCCGAGGAGGCGCTCATAATACGTGTCATCCCAATTTTCAAGCTCCCTAATAATGTTCCAGTTATATTTCATAACCTAAGGGACAGCCATCTTACTATACAAGGAATGATCAAAAATAAGAAGATTAATTGTGTTCCCAATAATATGGAAAACAGTATTCCCCTTTGAATTTCATAGATTCTTATCATTTTTTAATGGAACAATAATGCTGCTTTTCATCATCTGATAACAGTAGGAGATATTTGCCTGCGCTTTAAATCTGAATGGCGTGATGTAGAGTGGGAACACCTCTTTCTCGTATCCAAAAACATTGACTGAAATGTTGTTCATTTTTACGAATTTAGATATATTTTTCTTTTAAATGTATATAGTTGTTAAGGCGTTCAATTTATTACAGGCTCATTCACAGTTAATACAGGATTTATATTTGTGGAAAGTAGTCCCAGTGGTAAAAAGAGTTAATTCCTAGTTCATTGGTAGCAAAATATCCCGTGCTTTTCCTACACATTTTTTGTGCAACTCAGATCATATTTAATTTTTCTTTTTTGGTAAAGTTACACATGTCTGGCAAACTGTATCCGAGGAACTTTGGTGGGTGCGAAGTGATTTGAAAAGGTCCGATTATCTGAGCGAGGCAATGCCGTATTTTGGTGTAGAAACTTCTAACGTGGGAAGGATCTTATGATACCTCGAAATATGTACACTTATTTTCACACCTAAAAGAGCCGGCGTAATTTTTTACCTGAGGGGGAGGGTTACCTCTGAGCGGCACTTTTTTTTACCCACAATGGGATAAATGGCCAGGTCACTAGAACCCCGAAGGCTTAGAGAAGGTTGGGGAGGAACCCACTTGAAGAGCTGTTTGGAGACAGATGGTAGCCTCCCCTTCAAGGCCACCCAACGTATTATTTAACGTGCACAGGGTCTTTTGGCTCTCCCGCATACGACGCCACGGCTTAACGTCCCATCTGACGGATGGCGTCCTTTTCAAGCTCATCTGTGTTCCCTACTGATCATGGGCAGAGCGGGAAATTTTGCGGAGATAATTTCAGCGCTGACCTAGCTGGGAGTCAAACCAGGGAACTACAGATTACGGGCCTGGGGCGCTACCGACTGAGCCAGAATATTATGGCTCTCCCGCATACGGGGCTATGGCTTAACGTCCCATCCGACAGATGGCGGTTTTTCCAAGCCCATCGGTGTTCCCCTATTGATCATGTGCAAGGCGGGGAATTTTGCAGAGATAAATCTCAAAGCTGACCTAGCTGGGAGTCCAACCTGGGAACTACAGATTACTAGCCTGCCGCACTACCGACTGAGCCACCCCCTTTTTCATGGGAAAAAGAAAGGCATAAACAGTGTTAATGACAATAAGCTACATATTCTGTAATTCATAACTCTGTGACTCTGTGGCAATAATTCTGTGGCACCCAATAATACCAACGAAAACAAAATAGTGTCGATCCATTGGTAAAGGCTAAATTAAGTTTAATCGTTCCAGTGGGAGGGTGGCAGCTAATCAAACTCTGACGTAGAGCGGCGAAGAAGGTTAATCTGGAAGTGGCACTATGTAAATGGTTATTTTACGTCTGAGCGACATTTTTCTTTTTTTGCACACAGTGGGCTAAATCGCAAAGTCACAAGGACTCTGAGAGCTCAGAAAAGGTTTGAAGGAGGAAACCCCGTAGGAAACTCTTAGGTGACAGATGGCAACTTACCGTCATAATCATCCAGTGTGTTCTCTAATGTGCACAGGGTATGGCTCTCCCACACTAGGGGCCACTGCTTAACGTCCCATCCGATGGACGGTGGACTTTCCAAACCCATCGGTGCCCCTAGTGACCGAGGACAGGACGAGGAGTTTTGCGAAGACAAATCTCAAAGTTAACACATCTGGGAGTAAAATCTGGGAACTATAGATTACGACCGTGGGGTGCTGCTTTTTCATTCCCCCCCCCGTCCCTGCACCTTGTTGTGATTGCTTAGTGAATGCAGCCCAGAGATAAGCGAAGCAATGTCTGCCGAAAAGCATTTAAGAGAATTTTAAGTAAGAAAAAATAATTTCTTTTGTCTTTAACATTTGTTAGAAACTAATATTGTTCAATTTTTCTTTTTCTCGGTTGTGAGCAAGCCCTGGTAGGGTTTCTAATTTTATGTGAACTGTACAGGACCACTAAAAGTTCGCAAACTGTATGCCAGTTGCCCATGACCATCGTGGAATGGGAAAGTTGGGTTGTTTTACCTCTGAGCGGCACTTTTTTGCACACCATGGGCTAAATGGCCAGGTCACATGGACCCCGAAGGCTCAGAGAAGGTTGGGGGAGGGGACCCACTGGAACAGCTGTTGGGAGACAGATGGTAGCCTCCCGTCAAGGCCATCCAGCGTGTTCTTTAAAGTGCACAGGGTATGGCTCTCCCGTACACGGTGACACGGCTTAACGTCCCATGCGACGGACGGCGGCCTTTCCAAGCCCATCGGTGTCCCCTACTGACCGTGGGCAGGGCGGGGAATTTTTGCGGAGATAAATCTCAACGCTGACCCAGCTGGGACTCGAACCTGGGAACTACAGATTACGAGCCTGGCACGCTACCAACTGAGCCACCCCCGCCCCATGGAATGGGAAAATGTCTAACTGTAACAATACTCTACAATGGTTGCGAAAATAAGTTATCTGTACAAAACTCCTGTAAGGAAACTGTGTGCTAACTGCATACATCTTCGGTGGTAGCTTCACCTTTTTACCATGTGTTTGCATTTATGTATAATTTTCAGAATTAAAAGTGTTATTTCGTTTTTCGACTGTTATTTTTACTCACAATGTTATATACATAGTCTTCCGATTCACACACAGTAGATCTAGTCTGATGGGACATTCCAGTTTTCCCTCAATATATGGAAACTCGTGTAGTTTAAAAATTACCTGTACCTTGCCTGTAACCCCCTTGCATGAAATTATTATTTTTATGGGGCCGTTGTGGGTTCCTACTTTCCTTCAGGGAGTACACGTCTGCTGTCCAATCGTAAAGATTTGAGTTGGGTTGTTTTACCTCTGAGCGGCACTTTTTTGCACACTTTGGGTTTGTGTGCAAAAAGGTTGTTTTCGTTTTGTTTTCGGGTACCTTTAGTTGTATAGCCTATGAAGAGCCGGACTTTGACCATCTGAGGCTCTCATGTAACGCAATGTATGGACAATCCTCTTCCTTAGTGAAATGAATAAAACAAAAATACGTTGGGTTGGGTTGTTTTACCACTGAACGGCACTTTTTTGCACACCATGGGTTAAATGGCCAGGTCTCATGGACCCCGAAGGCTCAGAGATGGTTGGGGGAGGGGATCCACTGGAATAGCTGGTGGGAGACAGATGGTAGGCTCACGTCAAGGCCATCCAGCGTGTTCTTTAACGTGCACAAGGTATTGCTCTCCCGCACACGGGGCCACGGCTTAACGTCTCATTCCAAGGACGGCGGCATTTCCAAGCCCATCGGTGTCCCCTACTGACCGTGGGTAGGGCGGGGAATTTTGTGGAGATCACTCACCCAGCTGGTATTGAAACCTGGGAACTACAGATTACGAGTTTGGGGCGCTACCCACTGAGCCACCCGCGACCCTTAGGAGCGCGGACACGTTCATTTATCTGCAGGGCATCGATAAGCCCATTTCAAGTGCTCAACAAGTTTGGTAATTGCTTGAAAAAATAATACCGTTATATGGAAACATTTCCTATATGTTTGTCTCTGGTGACCTACTTTCTGACTTACCATCATACTGTATATTTCACTAACAATGATGTCAATTGCGCTGTGACAAGGCAGTGCGAGGGAAAAATTTGACAGCAGTGCAAATCCCATTTAGAATTCATTTTTATTAACTGCACAGTCATTTTTTATTACTATGTACAAAAACTGATCATCCAATAAGGGGTAAGTAATACCCTCATGAGCGACGTTGGTTAGTTGTTTTACTTCTGAGGGGCACTTTTTGGCACACATTGCGCTAAAAGGACAGGTATCAAGGGTTGGGTTGTTTTACCTCTGAGCGGCACTTTTTGCACACAATGGGCTAAATGACCAGGTCTCAAGAACCCGAAGGCTCAGAGAAAGTTAAGGGAGTGGACCCACTAGACACCTGTTAGGAACAGATGGTAACCTCCCTTCAAAACCATCCATCGTGTTTTTTAACGTACACAGGGTCCACTGAAAAGTGAATTCTCCCACACAGACCACGACTTAACGTGCCATCTAAAGGACGGTAGTCTTTCAAAGCACATCGGTGACCCCTACTGACCGAGGGTAGGGTTTTGCGGAGATAAATCTCAACACCGGCCCAGGAGGGACGCGAGCCTGGGAACTGCAGACTAAGAACCTGGCGCGCTACCGACTGAAATATGAGTATTCAAATTAAGATCTGTGATGAAATATTTTGCATAGCCACTAGTCTCGTTTTAAATTGTTAGCTTCTTCTGTAGTAAGCAAGTGTCCGTAAGACAATATGTTTATTCTTGCATGTGAACAAACACACACACATACGATAACATATACACATAAAGATGAAACACATACAGACACTTTAACACACACACACAGAGAAAGAAACAAACATGAAGATGTACACACATACAGAGAAAGACTATGTGCATACAGACATCTTAACACATACGCACACGCACGAAAACATATACATATAAAGAAACATATTAACATACATGAACATACACACACTCACATACGCACACATACACGATTCGCTGAAACACACACCTAGAGAGAAACAAACATGAAGACACAGTTACATCTTGACATATATGCACACACCTACAGGTACACACATTTCGTAGTAACATACATATTTACACATAGACACACACACACACAGAGAAACAAACATACAGACAGATATACGTACAAGACAGTGTGCTTTACTGTAATGCAGTACCCTGTGAACTAAAGAATCTTTCTCAAACCCAAACAGTATAACTTTCATGTAGGTTCTGATATCAAAGATAATGTGTTTTCCTGCAGAGCAGCATCCCCATGGGCTAAAAATCTTTCTCAAACCCAATCATAGCGTGTATTTTCACAGATGTGTTCCATGGGTAGTGATCGTTATCTCTATAGATTTAAATGTGAAGCATAGAGTGCGTATCTCTTTGTATGAAATCGCTTATAATGAGATAATATTTCCTTTAAAAGTTAGAAGTTATTAGTATGAACTAAAAAAGTGGTGATGTATACACTATCTGATCGTTAAAATCAAACTTTAGCAAGTTAATATACCGTTCTCTAGCTAGCGACTCCGAAATTAGTGTGTCTTTGCTTTAAAAATAAATACGCCTTTACGCAGCTAATTGTCGTAACAGTTACAGGATTTTTTCATACGACCCAGTAGAAGGGGGTGAGAGGATGTCGGGATCTTGGTAGGAACAACACAAACGTTCATGTCTTACTATGTATCTCAAACCTTGGCTTCGTTAGATCAGAAGTAACTAACCTGCTGTCTATGAGATAGATTAGAAATATTCTCATGCAGGAAAAATAACTAAACAAACATGAAATCCCGTGTTACATTGTAGTGAAACACCCTATCTTTGTCGAAAAACTTGTGTTTGCAGCGAAAAATAGCCACCTTTACCCACACTTATGCGCTTATTCAAACGTACCGAGGGGACCAGGAACTCTGAAAAGAGATAGCGCCTTGGGATAACCGACGAGAGAGCTTACGTTACGTTTTATCGGTGGTTGCAATCAGAGAATGCAAAGTTAGGTCTAGCGGATCGATTCTGGGACCCAACTTTTCATGGAAATAGTGAAAATATTGTTGTTTTCTTATATTGTTGTTTTCTTATAAACACTGAGTTTTCAGACTTTAAATTTCCAAACTTCTCTGGTTCTTTGCTGATGATTTCTATATGCAAGGTATTTTGTGATATTCGTCCATCCGTATCCCTCTTCCCGACGTTGGTTAGGCATGATCCTGATATCAATTAATCAATGTACTAAAATAATCCAGTGGGTATTTTGTGAAGATATTTTCATTCAAAATTTTAATATAGACATCCTGTCTGAAGTCTTCGCTTTTGCCGTATGGGTTTTGGTCCTCAACGTGTTCAAATTTGACAAAGCCCTTTCTCCCAGAAAAAAGGAAAACAGAAGGCATTTAAATGTATTTTTTATTTTAATATTATGGCTGAGAAGCATACGTATACCACGTATAATAAACTTAAAAATAAATGGAGATAGCTCAAGAAATCAGGAACAGCTGAAAGAATTCAGTTAATCATTGATTCGTGATCAATACAAACTTAAATATACACAAAAACCTTTTGAGTATATTTCAGTGCACTTTAAAATAAATTTGCAAAATCTATAGCTACCGCTCCTATTTTAGTTCAAAGTTAATGTTAAAATAAAGCTTTCGTTTTAATAGTACTTGTTTTTTGTAGAAAGTTCAAATATCAAGTGAGCATTGTTTACGATGCGAAAATTCTAATAAGAAAGAAGTAAAATTGTTTGTGTGTCTTGTCTTATGCACTTTTCCAACAGAAAAGATAGAAGCACCAAACTTTTCATCAAAGTTTCCTTCACCCAGAGATAGGTTATTTGTAAACCAGCTTAGGTCAAACAAATCGGAGTGGGCGGTTTTAATTTCTCAAAATCCCATAGTCTTAACATTAACGGTTGAAAATTACTCAAAATAACTATTGCCACCAGTAGATTTGAAAGAAGGAATTCATGAATTAATTTCTGCATTCTCGTGATAAAGCCATTGCTCAGTTTGTTGGGTAAAGAGCAGGAGCGTTTCTGTGGAAATTGAAATTTTTAATTAAACAAGAGAGGAACGTGATATTCCTCTTTGAAATGAAAGCTTCGAAAAGAATTCACATCGGAAGTTACAATCATTAACCTAATTTGAAAAATGTGTAAAAGTTAATAAACGCACATTTCACAACACACGTTAATTAATAAATGCTTTAAATATTACGTTAAGTATCAAATAATGCTTTTAATAACAATAATTTTTTGTGCAACTCAGATCATATTTAATATTCTTTTTCTGTAAAATTATATATGCCTGGCAAATTGTATCCGAGGAACTCTATTGGGTGTTCAGACTCTCCGAGAAAAAGGAAAACAAAAGGCTCTTAAATGAATTATTTTAATGTTATGGCTGATAATTATTCATATACCACGTATAATAAACTTAACAAGAAATGGTAGTAGCTAAAAAAAATCAGGAGCAAGAGAAAGAATTCAGTTAATCATTGATTCGTGATCAATACAAACTGTTATTTATACGAGACTTAGTAGGCGGCTGCTTCTTTTCATAAACATTTTCACCATTCCTGTGGAATGCAACGATATCATCAAGTAACTTTTGCGTCATCTCTAACTCGATAATTTGTTTACTGAATGTTTCTTGGAACGGCGCACAATTCATATTTTAATGTCTGTTCTGCAGAAACCTTCTCCAGTTGTCTGTCTTTGGGATACTCGATCGTATATTTCTGCAATATGGATGTCACAAAGAGAAAGATTTCCATGCTGGATAGAGATTCACCAGGACATGATCGTTTACCTGTAAAACGAGAAAATGAAAAATAAATATCGATCATCTCTAAATATCTCCGGTTCTGAAGATTGGGTTCTGTTGTTTTACCTTTGAGCGATATTTCGTTTGTACACTAGGGGCTAAATAGCTCGATCACAAGGACCCCAAGGACTCAGAGAAGGTCAGGGAGGGGGATACACTCTATAGTTATTGTACTATTTGTTGCCAGATGTTCAACAACCACGGCAATCCCCGGTTCCGTTTCACGACACTACCAAGTTAACGGAAAGCCGTGACTATCTAGAGTCGGGGACAAGAATACACCATATAGATGCATCTCATCCCCAACCTCACAAGGCAGCAGTCCTATAGAAGGAAAGCTAACCACCGGTAAAAACCTCAAATTTAATCTGTTCCCCGGTTAGCCATGAACAAGGATATGTAGATCCAAGTTCGCTCGGCATCCGGGGTGGAGATTCTTAGTGGGGCCCAGACTTTGAAAAGGGCTCGTGCCTACTAGGGGACCAAATCCGTTCAGCCGTGCCCTTGAACTACTCCACGGAGCGCCTGATGTTGAGGTCTTGACACCGTCCAACCGGGCCACTAAACCGGTCAGCGATGTCTTCGACCTCAGTTGGTCTTGGCTCTGTCCAACCGGGGACCCAATCCGGTCAGCAAAGTCTTCGACCGGTTGCTGGGCCTGAAGCCCCCCCCCCCATCACGATAAGGTGGTCCCCTTTAGGATACAGATGGCAACCTCTTGTCAAGGCCATCCAGCGTGTTCTTTAACGTACACATTGGAGGTGGGGACTCAGTCGGTGGTGCACCAGGCTCATAATCTGCAGTGCCAAGGTTCGAGTCCCAGCTGGGAGAGCGATGAGATTTATCTCCGCAAAACTCTCCGTCCTGACAACGATCAGTAGGGGACGCCGATGGGCTTGGAAAGGTCGCTGTCCATCGTATGGTGGGTTAAGTCTTAGTTCCATGTGTGGGGAATAGCAATACCCTGTGCACGTTAAAGAACATGCTGGATGGCATTGACCGGAGGTTACCATCTGCCTCCCACCAGTTGTCCAGTGGATCCCCTTCCCCAACCTTGTCTGAGCCGTCGGTATCCTTGTACTTGGCCATTTATCCCATTGTGTGCAAAAATGTGCAGCTCATAGGTAAAACAACCTGCCCAGGGGCACACGTCTTAATGACCCATCTGACGGACGGTGGCATTTCCAAGCCTCTCGGTCCGCTTTCTGAGCGAAAGCAGGGTCGGTGTTTAGTGGAGAAAACCTCAACCCCAGCACAGTTGGGATTCTAATCTGGGAAGTGCAGATTACGAGTCTAGCGCATTACCAACTGAATCAATTTCAGTTTCCTGTCTCTGGAGAATACGCAGGGAAATTAATATGCAGTTTTAAACAGTCCAACATTTATAACTTCTTTATTTGGCACACGAAAGGAAAAGGATAATGAGAATATAGCAAGTTTGTTTTTCTTCAGTTTGCACAGGAAGTGCTGCTTTAGGAAAATCAAAAATTTCAGATTATGCAGCTGCAGAGAAAGTACGTTGGGTTGTTTTACCTCTGAGGGCACTTTCTTGCACACAGTGGGCTAAATTTCCAAGTCATAAAGACCCCGAAGAGTTCAGGGGAGATTGAGAAAGAACATCCACTGGATAGATGTTAGAACACAGATGAAAGGCTCCTGTTAAGGCCATCCAGCGTGTTATTTACTATGTACAGAGTGTGGTTCTCTTGCCCACGGGTCCTGGCGTAAGGTCTCACCTGATGGACAGCGGTCTTTCGAAGCCAAATCGTTATAAACAGGCCCTCATCTACAAGAAATAAATTTCTCCGTTCTCATTAAAGAAAGCAGAAAAAAAAAACAGTTTAAGCCTATTTGGGACTCGAATCTGGGAAATTGCAGTTATGAGCCTGGCTCACCACTGAATGAGCTAGCTGGGAATGTGGGAAAGGAAATAGTGAATTTTGTAATTTAGGAAGAAAAGGAAGATTTTTTCAATGTTGGAAAGAAAAGAATAAATTTGGAATGTTCGAAATTAAAGGGAAATTTTTCGCTTATTACTCACATTGTACTGTATATATATATATTAATATAAATCTATATAAAAAAAAATAGAAAAAGAAATCTTTGTCGTATCTTTTATATCCATTGAAAGTGATTTATTTCAAGAAACAAAGTTTCATCATTTTACTGATGATTTTGCGAAAACAAAGACAGGAAAAATAACTTTAAAAAATTAAAATATGTGTTCTTTTTTAGTGAACTGATTTGTTCATTATAAGAATAATCATTATAAACAGACTTGGAACTATAAAAGAAATAATGGGATTGAGGGCAAGTGGTCTCCAATTCAAGGGGGGGGGGGATATTTTATAGAAACGAGCCGGAGAGAATTCCGGTATAAATTTTTACCTCAGTTTTAGCGGACGAGGATGGCTCAGTTGATAGCTCGCCAGCACGTAACTTGCAGTTCCCAGGTTCGAGTCCCAGATAGTCCAGCGTCGACCAATGACCTTGGAAAGGTTGCCATCCGTCGAATGGGACATTGCGCCTTGTGCTGTAAAGCCACATCTTGTGCAAGTTAAAGAACACGTCGGATGACCTTGACGGGAGGTTATCATCTGTCTCCTAACAGCTCTGGTGTGGGTCCCCTTCCCCCAACCTTCTCTAAACCTTCGGGGTCCATGTGACCTGGCCATTTAGCCCATCGTTTGCAAAAGGTGGTGCTCGTAGATAAAATAACCCAATATCAATTTTACAGATTTTAACATAATTCTTGAAAAATACGGGGGAGGGGGAATATATATATATATATTTATTTAATATTTTTTCGTCTCCATTATGATTACTTGCATTTAATGAAAATGGGAGGAGCTCAGCATCTTTGGCCCCCTTTATATTTCTCACTTTGTTACCCATAACTTTTTTTTCATTTTTTTTTGCTTAACTTTACGTTTAAGTTTTTTATCTATTAAACAACATGCATTCTTAATTGTAAAAGTCAATATTTTGACTATGAAAAGGCGCATTTCTGAGTTATTTCCTTTGGTGACCCCGAATCCGGTACTGCACAACTGTAGAGTTGATTATTTTTAATGAACAGATGCAATGCAAAGTGCATATCAGCTGAGCAAAACTATTGCCACTCTTACCTACTCCAAAAGCAATGGGTGGTTCCACCTTGTTCCTTTTGCCATCAGGACCGAGGAAACGACCGGGATCAAATTTCTGCGGGTTGGAATAAATCGTTGGATCATGCTGAGCTGACCAGCTGTTCACTACAGTAATGGTTCCTTTAGGAATTCGGTATCCTTGAATTGTAGTCTCCCCTGGAAAGAAATATGGATGCTAAATATACATTTTACAAAGCATGTGATCACTATTAGTTGTTTAGGTCAATGGATACCAATGGGTGTAGAGAAAATATTGTCTTGATCAGAACGGGATCCGAACCCACATATTCGTGCAATATATGCTTTATTAACAAAAATCTATGAACACTGCTATCTCAAATTAATACAGTGAAAACCCGAATCTAGAAAAAAGCAAAAGGATGAAGTCGAACACCACTCAGGTATAAAGGTTTTTTTCTCAGTTTTAGCGCCCCTATTTCACCTTGATTGCGATACCTGATCTGAAAATTCATCTTATTTCTCCCTGAAATAGCTATATCACTAATTTTTTAGGCTCTAGCACTGGAACATTGAGATTTGACCTTTGACCTCGAAGACCCCATTACATCAAAAATTTCACATAATGCATGATATCTACCACTCAAAATACCGCCTGGCACCATTTTTAACCTTCTTACACCGATAGATATATATTTGACCTTTGACCTCAAAGGACCCATCAAATCCAAAATTTCGCTACATTTCTGAGATCTACGACACAAAATACCCTCAGGAAGCAATTTTTAGCTCTGTAGCACTGGTAGATCTAAATATGACCTCTAACCTCGAAGGACCTTCTGAATATGAAATTTCGTAATGTTTCCGACATCTACAACCCGAAATACTTCGACATCAATTTTCACGTTTCTAGCCCTTGTCGATCAAAATTTGGCCTTGAAGGGACATATCGGGGTTAAATTTCGTTTTTTTTTATGAGACTTACCACCTGGATCACCCTAGGTTTCCATTTTCAGACCTCTACCATTTCTACATCATAGTTAGAATTAATGTGATCCACTGTCAATCAGTCAGACGTCAATCGCTCACTATCGTCTGTATATATTGCATACATATATACAAAATCCTCATGCAGCCATGGGCCAAGGAGGTCCAACCAGACTGTGTAATTTTCCTCTCCAGACATGTGTGTTATGAGCTACCGATGCTGCATTTGACCACTCTGGGCCAATTGACATTGTCTGCGCATTTCTTCCTAGGTCTTTTCCTTTTTCTGAAACCCTTAGGTTTACTGTTCATAATCCTGTTCGCCAATCTGCAGCTATGCATACAGGCAACATGGCCAAACCAACGCAGTCTCTCTCTGCACAATATGCTGATTAAAGGAGGTTGATGACTCCTTCTTCTAACCTCATCATTACTTACATCGTAAAAAGTCAAACCACCTAATGTCCAAGATATTGTGTAACATCTATAATCAAAGGCATCAAAATTCTTCTTATGGTGATAACAAAGGGCAGTTTCGCTACCAAATTACACTGGCGGAAATTGAAAAAAGAACACCCAAAAGAAATTCCTTTAGGAATGTCATATTATAATATGTTTACAGTTAAGAGCATCAGAAATCGTGATCCAAGATTGAATTTCTTAATCCCTCTAGTCAAGAGAATGACGAAAGTAGTTATTCGTCTTGAATTTCTTCATCCCCTAGTCATAGATGGGTTGGGTTGTTTTACCTCTGAGCGGCACTTTTTTGCACACCATGGGCTAAATGGCCAGGTCACATGGACCCCGAAGGCTCAGAGAATGTTGGGGGAGGGGACTCACTGGAACAGCTGTTGGGAGACAGATGGTAGCCTCCCGTCAAGGCCATCCAGCGTGTTCTTTAACGTGCACAGGGTATGTCTCTCCCATACACGGGGCCACGGCTTAACGTCCCATCCGGCGGACGGCGGCCTTTCCAAGCCCATCGGTTTCCCCTACTGACCGTGGGCAGGGCGGGGAATTTTGCGGAGATAAATCTCAACGCTGACCCAGATGGGACTCGAACCTGGGAACTACAGATTACGAGCCTGGCGCGCTACCGACTGAGCCACCCCCGCCCCCTAGTCATAGATGACGAAATAAGTTATTCGTCTTTTGTCTTGTTGTTCAGTGCTCTTTGAAGAAGCTACCATGCCTGGATGACGCAGGCGCGCATATTTGTTAAGTTAGCGGAGTTTTAAGAAGGTCGTATAGTGGGTCTTCGGGAAGTGGGTTGCTCTTTTCGTCAAATTGCACATCGCGTTGGACGAGAAGTATCTGCAATTGTACGATGGTCAATGGTCAATGGTCAGAAGAGCATTTGCATACCCGCAGACGTGGTTCCGAGGAACACAGATTTACAGAGTATCAGGAGGGCGGTGGTGGCAGAGCGGACAGCACAAATTCGATCCTCCGTCGTACCAAGCGTGCCTACAAGAATGATACGCAATCATCTTTTGGAAGCAGGACTACGGGCATGCGTGCCACTGGCGGGGTTACCACTGTCACCTCGTCACTGTCGAGCATGTTTGCAGTGATGTCAAGAACGCGTTCATTGGAAGGAAGAATGACAGTCTATGGTCTTCAGTGATGAAAGCTGATTCTGTTTAAGAGCATCTGATGATCGTTTACGTGTCCGAAAGCAACAGGATGAGCGGCTTCTTCCATCGTGCCATACCAGGGCCCACGCCGGGCATCATGGTGAGGGAGCCATTAGCTATCACTTTCGTACGTGTATGGTGTTTGTACAGGGTACACTGAATATCAATACGTTTGTCAGCGACATCGTACAGCCGGTTGTCCTGCCATATTTGAGTGTAATCCCAAATGTGATATTCCAGCAGGATAACGCCTGCCCACACTCCGCCCAGGCAACTCAGCATACTCTTCAGGCAGTTTGCCAACTCCCTTGGTCAGCACGCTCTCCGGACTTGTCTCCAATCGAGCATGTCTGGGACTGGATCGGACAATGACTCTTCCGTGGACTGCGGCAGGCAACGACCATCGCTGAATTACGCTTCCAATTTGAAAGCGCATGGAATGGTATCCCCCAGTGTGATATCCAGCATTTGCAGGACCGATTGCATTACAGATTGGAAGTTTCTATTGCTGCTCGAGGAAGTTTAACAACTTATTAAAATGTGCCTTCTTTAAAACGTAATACTCATTAAAAGGTAAAATATGCATTGAATCTCTTCACGTGTGATCACTGTCCTTTCTCAACAAGTTGTTCCTACTAAATAATTCTCATAGATTACGCTGCAGTTGTTAATGGTATTCTTTTCTCAATTTCCGCCAGTGTATATACAACCTAATTTTAGTCTTTAGGTGTACATGCCTATTTTCCATACTCTCCGTAGATTCTTGAAAGTTCCAGCGGCAATCACTATTCTTCTATTTATCTCATGCCGTACATCACCAGTATCTGTTACATAGCTCCCAAAATAATTAAACTGAGACATTTGCTCAATAGTACAGCCATTTAAAGCAACTGAAGCACTATCTGCCTGACCAATTTTCATCACTTTAATTATTTCTCTATTCATCACCAAATCTACTCAACTACCAATCACATCAACAGTTCGAACGAAAGAGTCCATCTCATCAATATCATTTGATAAAAGGGCTAAATTATCAGCATAATCTAAATGAGAAATTTTCAGATCTCCAGACCATTTAAAGCCAAAATCTTTGCTTTGCAAAGAATTTAGATTAACATAATTAATAACCAAACAAAACAGAAAAGGAGACAAAATGTATCCTTGTCTAACTCCACTAGCAATGCTAAACCAATCGCTAAAAGACGTACCAACTCTCACACAGGACTCAGTGTTATTATAGAGAGCTTTCATTACACTAACTAACTTATCAGGTATTTCATATGATCTAACAATCAACCACAAATTATGACGATCAACAGGGTCAAAAGCCTTTTGAAATCTATAAAGCTAGCAACCACAAGTTTCTGAAACTCTAAACATTTCTCAAGAATCTTCCTAAGTGAAAATATTTGATCAATAGGTGACCTGACCTACCACTTCCGAATCCACATTGTTAACACGCAGTTGTCTATCAACCAAATTCTTAATTCTATTAAGTATAATCATGCAAAGAACTTTACCTGGAACAGAAAGTAAACTAATTCCCCTATAATTATCATAAGAACTGCGATCACTTTTTAAAAAAAAATGGGGCAATGATAGCTCTAGTAAAATCCTTAGGAACAACACCTTTTTCATAAAATGTATTCAAAATTTCAGTCAGCCATGTGACAACAGAGATGTTCCCAGCTCTAAGCATTTCAGTGGTGATTTCATCCACCCCCCGGGGATTCATGCAGTTTTAATTTAGAGATAGCCAAAGTGACTTCGGAATGTGATATGGGGCCATCATTAAAGCCTGTAATGCATCTATCCTTATTACAAACAATTTGGAGTAGAAATAATCATATTATTTAGAACATTTCCGAAATGCTCAGTCCACCTAGCCATCACAGTATCCTCACCTTCAACAACCACCTTTCCTTGTTTATCCCTTAATCCCTGTGTATCTGTCTGTTTCTCCCCACATAAAACATTAACAATCTGGTACAACCCTCTGCTGTTGTGCTGTCTAACTGCTTCCACAGCTTTGTCAGCCAATCTATCAAAGCAAAGATTCTTATCAGCTTCAGCTGATGCTTTACACGTTAATTAAGCTCGTTGTAATGCCTTCTGTTAGGATTAGTAGAGTGTTGATTCATATCAATCCTGCACTTTCTTCTTTCAGAAATAATTTCTATAGCCTTATCACTCAAATAATTTTGTTTCCTCTGTTCCCTTTTACCCAAAAGAGTACTGTTGGTTTCAAGAAAAGTTTGTTTAAACTGATTCCATTCTTTCTCAACTTCAGCAGTAAGCAAACCACGATTGTCATAATGACTAAGAAGCCTATCATGGTATGTTTGGTTATATCTGGATCTTTCAGGCATTCAAGATCATACCTAAATTCTTTTCACCTTTGCACATTTCTTAAGCTTCAGCTGCAAAACACTTTTGACCAGATAATGGTCATAAGTGTTTTGCAGCTGAAGCATATGTATAAGCTTACATGATCAGCTATTCCTAACTGAACTAGCCCATTTACTGTTAATTAAAATGTAATCTATCATATTCCTGTGCAATCCATCAGGTGAAACCCATATATATTTATAAATGTCCCGGTGTTTGTAGTATATGCTAGTTATTCGTAAACCATTAAGTTTACTTACCTGTAGGTGACGTTCTCCACTGCCATTGGAACTAGCAATGCCAAAGGGATCTAAAACTCCTGCCCAAAGGTCATAGTCAGTACCAACTTTAGCATTGAAGTCACCTAGCACAAGAGAAATATCGCCTTTCTTCGCAAAATTCAAAATATTCTGAAGCTGGCTGTAAAACGTATCCTTCTCGTTCTCGTCAGAGTCCTCTGTGGGGGCATAACAATAGATGACATTCAAGTCTTTAATTTTTGCTTTAAATTTTGCTGTAAGAAATCTTTAATTATTGCAGTCATATCCTAGAAGAGCATCACTAGCGTGTCTGCTGAGAATCAAATCTTCACTTTGGAGATGCTTTCCATCCTCCCTGCCTGCCAAGATAAATTTAAAGTTATTTTTAAGTATCTCACCTTTACCTGTCTATAAAGTCTCTTGCGAGCCTAGAATATCTGGGTTATAACGCTGGAATTCGTGCGTAATCAAGAGAATATCTATATAATAGAATTCGTGCGTAATCAAGAGAATATCTATATAAGATCCTCACGTTCCACGTACCTGAAGAGAAAAAATTATTAGAGGATTTTTAAGGAACTAGGTTTATTGAGAGAGGTGGGGCCAACAATATCAAATAGCCCCCTGATCGCAGGTACGAGGCAAAAACCTGTTTCTCCTCTGCTAAAGGCTGAAGCCACCGATGCTGGTAGGAACTTCAGGCACCACCTTTTCAAATGACCCTTTTCAAGAGCCATAGATCTGCCTGAAACACATTACTCCAGTTTAGGATTGATGATGACCAACTAGCTAAGTGAGGGTTCAGGCACCTGCGATGGGCTCTAATCAGGATTATCCACCATCTGATATAAGGTATCCCGTGCCTCTGTTTACTTAGGGCTGGCAACCGAGAACAGAAAACACAGCGGCAGATTCTCCCTCAAGAGCCACCAGTGCAGCAAGTCTAAGATCCATAATCAAGCTCAAATTCGTAAACCAGTTCAGTCTAGTGGGTATAAATGGTCAGCACCAGGAACCTGTGAAATTGTCCACTCTTCTGTAGGATTGGAAAAATGAAAAAGTGGCCATAGATGACCAGATCAGTTGGCCACACTGAGCTGGCAGCCCCCCCCCCCCCCCCCCTCTTCCGTTCCCTTTCAAAAGAGAATATCTCTTTTGAATGGTACTAACGGCCTACACCCGAGAAGTCGGGGTCAGACATTAGGTGCTAGACCTGGACGGTTCTGTCCATCATCATTGGGGAATGGTACACAGCTCTCCTTCCAGTTTATGCCTAGCTACCTTTTACAAACCTGTATATATTAATGTTTAATATTTTCCCCTCCGTTTCGGTTACTAGCATTCTGAAATAAGGGGAGGGGGCGATATGGTTCCTTTGGCTCCCTCACCTCCTAACTTCTTGGTCCTCCTTCGGCTCTGATACAGTGGTTTCCAAAGTGTGGGATCCCTTGGGACGACCATACTAGTTGGCTAAGGGAGTATGGGATTTTTTTTCTAGGAAACTCTTATGGTAAAAATTAATGAATTATACATTTTTTTAAAATATCAAGGTCACTTATTTAGTTTTGTGTATTGCTTTTACACAGCAACACAAAGTTTTTAGTTCAACGTCACAAAACAGCATCTGTTTGTTCTTGATTGTTAGCAAAGTGCATTTTAAGTTGCTTTGCCTGTTGCCATTTTTAACAACTGACATTCCTTGTCAATGCACATACATTAGAAAGGGGGGGGTGAGTTGAAATCTTTGCCTAACTGAAGGGGCGTCTTTAAGGAAAGTTTGGAAATCACTGCATTGATTCAACTTTGATGATCGTAACTTCTAAAATAAACTAACATAAAGTGTGGTTGGTCATTATTAAAGTGTATCTGCTTGATCCTATAAAACAGAAATTTGCAATGACAGTAAGCGAAAGGGGTAAATGAAAGGCATTAAAAAACTCTTTCAAAACCCGTGACTGACTCTAGATGTAGCCAAATTGATGACGCAGATCACGTTTAACTCTCGATCAGGTGATATACAGATTGCAAGTTAAGGGATCAAAGTACTTATATCTATTTCTTTTCAGAATATATTGGACTCCCAATGTAACAGTATATTCCGAATGAAAATATAAGTATGTCAAATGTTCGCAAAATGTCTTACAAATTACGATTAGCAAAACATTTTATTAGAATATTATTTTATTAGATATGATTAGTAAATGAATAGATTAAATTTCGCTAGTAAACCTATTCTTCAAATATTGACACAAATCAAAACTATTGGGATTGTTTGGTCATCGCTCATTCGATCCGAATTAAATATATAACTGGACGAAAAATATCCACTGTTTTTTTTTTATACGACATAAAAGAATATTATGTCCGAACAGCCGTGGAGAGCACTGCCCTCCAAAGTACAATTTTCCCCGTTAAATTTGAGGCTACTACCCTTTACAGCAGTGTCTCGCAAACATTTTTACTCTGTGTCACACTGAATCTAATTTTTTTTCCGCGGCACACCTAAAAAAGAATAAAAAGCAAACTCTATGTAATCGTCATTAGATTTGCGCTCTGTTGAAGTCATCAGCCTGGTTTTACTTGAAGATTTGTTCTCGTTCTTTAATTCATAACTCGGTGTTTGTTTTAAATATTTGTCCATTCTATGGCTTGAAATAATCAAAAATTAATACCAAAATTTGGAAAAAGCTTGATAAATACTTACAAGATCCCAGTTGATAAAATCTGAAAGATTTTTATTAAAGCACGTCGATAACACAAGTCAAGTCAAAATGAAATCTTTGGAATATCTAGTGTCAATTTGAAAATCTCTCGCGGCACACTTGGAATCTCTCGCGGCACACAGTTTGCGAGACACTGCTTTACAGGATCGTATTTTATTTATCAAATTTCGTAGCTGCTTTATTATTTCTTTCAAAACTTTTTAGTTGGGAGTGGCAATTTCAGCAACTACCTTTGCTCTTACTGTTCTCATTAATGAGCTTGGCGAAGTCTTCTTCAGCCAGCTTCTCGGTGTGCACCTCGAGTGGTGAAGTGCACTACAAATGTCACAGATCATTTATCGTACTTCTCTGAACTGGGGGACAAAAGGTAGGTTATAATCCAATCAGGTCACTAGGAATATAAAATCGAAGCTCTGTAATTTCTAAAATTGCCTTTAATGGGAAAAAAAAGGGCATGAAGGCATTCAGAGCCGCGCCTAGGAAAGTGACCGCCGCCTGCAAAAATAATTCGCATCCCCACTTATACTTATGAGTCATTATAGGCTTGGGCGCCAGTAGGAGGAATTGAGGTATATCCTCATCCATGGAAAAATTCATCGAAAAATTATTTATGTTAGATAATATCAGGTGTACCAAACATATATTTTTTCTCTTTGAAGAAATGTTAATTTAAGGGGAGGGGGGAGGGACATTGAGGCATTTCCTTTTGTTCTCGAAATATTTTATTTCTTTTAATTTTTTATTACAAAAACACATTTTTTACGTGCATTTTAAATAATAAGTTCAATTTTCTCGTTTTGTTTTCGGGTATCTAGTTATATAGGTTATGAAGAGCCGGACTTTGACCATCTGAGGCTCTCATGTAACGCAATGTATGGACAATCCTCTTCCTTAGTGAAATGAACAAAACAAAAATACATCTTATTTTTACGACAAACCGTTTCACTGCTATCCGGAATATTTTAACAATGAGAGATAATGAGAGCATTAAAAAAACCATCACGAAGCTCAAAATGGTTTCTATCATTTATGTTGAGGCACAATGCTTGGAGGAAAACTTTTCCAAATATGTAGTTAGAGCAGGCGTGTCCAACCCGCGAGCCGCATGCGACCGTGGACAGCTAGTAATGCGAACCACAAAATCGTAAAGTTTACGTGTTTACGACATAAGCTTTCAACTTGATTATGTGATTTTCTGCCAGTTTTTGATATCCCACTAGTTTTATGTTGCCCTTTTTTAATTTTATAATAAAAATCCTAAGAAAATAAATTATTCATATACATCAACTATATTATATATTTTATGTGCGGCCCAAAACAATTCATCTTCATTCAAAGTGGCCCAGGGAAATCAAATCTTCACTCAATGTGGCCCAGGGAAGTCAAAAGGTTGGACACGCCTGAGTTAGAGTCAACGTTTACATTGACTAAGAGGTTTTTTATTTTTCAATTTTTGTTCCTTAATTTCTCAGGAATAAAACATTACACTATATCCTTTTTTTTTAGAAAATTCGGTACTATTTAATTTGGGTAAACTTCTTATGGATGAAAATATCATTTAGAATTTGTCAAAAATGTATAAAAAAATATCATTTTCACACCTTATTTTCAGTAAAACAGTTAAATTTCAAATACGAAAACTTATTTCCTTAATCTCCCTTTGACCTACTTTAACGAGGGTAAGTATTATTTAGAGCAGTGGTTCTCGACCTTTTATGCTTCACGTACCCCTGGAAATGTGTATGCAACTGGCATACCCTTTATATAGATAGATAAAACTACAGTTATAGTATAACAATGTCAACTTAGCGACTTTGTTACTAGATCTGACACCTTTGAGCTCTCACGACGTACTGCAAAACTTTTTGCCGCGTACCCTACGTTGAGAACCCCTGGTTCAGATCATACCCGTCCAAACCAAACTTAGTGAAGAGCCACTAAGACAAAAAAAACCTATATTCATAAAGAGCCGCAGGAAATATACATTTATAATGAGTAATGTAATGAAGTGGAAAAAAATATAATCTTAAGGAATCAAGAAATTATCTTGATTAAAAAACAGAAATATGCATTTTTAATGAGTACCATAAAAAGAGTTTAGCTTGCACCTAAAAATATTCCTCAGAAAAGTGGAAAATAAAAGAGCCAAATTCAGTATATTGATTATTTGTTTTATTAGCTGCGGATTAGATGGGCCTGGTTTAAATTTTTATGCTCTTTTAGAGAAACAAAATTTTAAAGTAATAAAAAAAGCTGAAAGATCACTTTTTTTTACCCCACTTTTGTTATAAATGATCAAATAAAAAAAAATTCACTGTTAAACTACACATTTGGAGCAAATATTTATTTTCTTCCTGATGGTCCAATGACTAGCACCCTTTACTATTGATCGAAGGGACCCAGGCAATCTGTCTAGTTTTCGAATATAAAAATTAAAAAAATAAACGTGTAATGCTTTGGTGGGAAATGTAGAAAAAATGTTTTTAAATTCCAATTTCAGCAAAATCGGTTAAATTAATAAAAGTAAACTAATTTTTCTGTGCTCTGCTGTACTTGTTGCAAATATAGTTTTACGTCTTAGCTTGCTTCAGATTTAAGAATTTAAGGCATCCAAGAAATTCTGATTTTACATTCTGTTTTAATGCAGAAAAACACATTTCCGAATTAACCATGTGAGAAAACCTCATTTCCGAATTAACCATGTGAAGCAAACATATCTGATGAAATAGAACGAAGAAATCATGTGAATTCAAATCTGTTTAGGAAATTTTGAATTATTATGCGCATACTTAGATTTTTTTATGCAATTCAAAATTCTAAAACAGGCTGAAGCGCAAATAATTGTACTTACTTTATCTAGAGTACAGTATAAAATTTTACCGAAATTTTTTAAAATTTTTACATTAATTCATCTTACTGAGATTGGAGTATGGAATTAGCTGTTTTCAGATTATTTTTTTTCCAACTTCGGGACGATGTTTTACGCAGTAAGAATTTAATCACAATATTTAAATAAAACAGGATCAAACTCAGTGGATAAACCAAGTTCGTAAAAAAAACTGATGCTTCGAGTTTGTTCCCTGTCTGGCATATTATAGGGTAAAAATCAGAATAGACATACAGCAAGAAACTTTTAGGGGAGGAGAGGATAAAGTAAATCACAAGTGAGAAATATAAGGATAATTTTTTTTTAATTCCAGTATAATTTAAAATCGCATGCAATAAAATAACAAATATGAAAATAAGTCCATTACACACAAAAAGTCAGTAAATTTTAATCTTAGTTTTTAGCCATCCTACAATTTCGAAGGTAGGAGACTTGCCCCCATCCTCTACTGGCCCCGAGTTAGAAAAGCGAACTCGCTAAGAGGAGTATCGATCTGGTGTATTTCAAGATATATGACCAATGGACTTTTTTTTGCCCATTGCGGATTACTTTTGGCCATGTGAATGCAAGAAAAATTCTTCATAAAAAAGCATTAATATTTCTAAACGTTGATTTACGTAAGACTGCTACGAGAAAAAAATCAAGACAGTATAAAATGGTATCGCGTTTATGGAGAAACTCTTTGAAATCTCAGTAAATGGCCCAATGTAGAGAAAATCGTCTCTAGTAGATGTGATTTTTCAAAGGACATCCAATAATAAGGATCAAAAATATTTTATATGATACCTAAGTTGATCATTTTCTCGGGGGGAAATATGACACTTATTGAAAGGCATATTTTCTGCCAATTTCTTTCGTTCAAAACTATTTGTTCGTCAATTTTTGTCATGAAACTCTACATTTTATCCTATATGTAGCAAAATCATCTTTAAAAAGTGGTAAACATCCTAAAAATCTCCAAATTAAAACAAATAATATGCATTCATTAATTTTATTTAAAATGCAAAAAATATTCAAAGTATAAAAAACAAATATTATCAGGAAAATAACTTTTAATTTGTCAGAAGTTCACACCATTTCAAGAATTATTTAATAATTTAGTAAAATTGAAAAATTCTAAATTGTAAATAATATAATTTATAATTCCACAATTTATATACATGAATTAATAAAAATTAGAGGAAAGATTGATTTTTTTTTTATTTCGTATCAAAAGTATAGGACTTTTAAAGAAGAAAATAAAAAATACAGGAAAAATATATAAATAAATTAAAAATTAAAAAAAAATACTTATCTTGATATATTGGTACTAAAAAATGGAGAATAAACCTAAAGCATAATATCGATGCTGCAATTAGTTAGTGAGTACGCATTCGCTTCAAAGGAAGATAAGGCGCTGATTACCTACACAACAAAAAGATAAGGCGAATTTACCTACACAACTTCAAAGGAAGATAAGGCGCTGATTTACCTACACAACAAAAAGATAAGGCGAATTTACCTACACAACTTCAAAGGAAGATAAGGCGCTGATTTACCTACACAACAAAAAGATAAGGCGAATTTACCTACACAACTTCAAAGGAAGATAAGGCGCTGATTTACCTACACAACAAAAAGATAAGGCGAATTTACCTACACAACTTCAAAGGAAGATAAGGCGCTGATTTACCTACACAACAAAAAGATAAGGCGCTGATTTACCTACACAACAAAAAGATAAGGCGAATTTACCTACACAACTTCAAAGGAAGATAAGGCGCTGATTTACCTACACAACTTCAAAGGAAGATAAGGCGCTGATTTACCTACACAACAAAAAGATAAGGCGAATTTACCTACACAACTTCAAAGGAAGATAAGGCGCTGATTTACCTACAAAACAAAAAGATAAGGCGAATTTACCTACACAACTTCAAAGGAAGATAAGGCGCTGATTTACCTACACAACAAAAAGATAAGGCGAATTTACCTACACAACTTCAAAGGAAGATAAGGCGCTGATTTACCTACACAACAAAAAGATAAGGCGAATTTACCTACACAACTTCAAAGGAAGATAAGGCGCTGATTTACCTACACAACAAAAAGATAAGGCGAATTTACCTACACAACTTCAAAGGAAGATAAGGCGCTGATTTACCTACACAACAAAAAGATAAGGCGAATTTACCTACACAACTTCAAAGGAAGATAAGGCGCTGATTCCCTTGAAGTGAATTCGAATTCAGTGACTGATTGCGTTGGTCAGTGACTGATTGTGTGCTGTCAGTGTTGGGTTGGGTTGTTTTACCTCTGAGCGGCACTTTTTTGCACACCATGGGCTAAATTACCAGGTCACATGGACCCCGAAGGCTCAGAGAAGGTTGGGGGAGGGGACCCACTGGAACAGCTGTTGGGAGACAGATGGTAGCCTCCCATCAAGGCCATCCAGCGTGTTCTTTAACGTGCACAGGGTATGGCTCTCCCGCACACGGGGCCACGGCTTAACGTCCCATCCGACGGACGGCGGCCTTTCCAAGCCCATCGGTGTCCCCTACTGACCGTGGGCAGTGCGGGGAATTTTGCGGAGATAAACAGTGACTGATTGCATCATCGGTATGCTTTATGTTTATTTTCTACTTTTCAGAGCCCATATAGCAAGATGGGTATTTTTCAAAATTTTTAATTTATTTATATTTTTTTCTTTTTTATTAAAACACCTATTTTCAAAATCTTTTATTAATACATGATTCAGAAATATCGACCACATTTTTCCTCCCTTTTGGAGTCGTGTTTGATGTAGCCCATGATACTGGAGACATCACAAGCTTTAATTTGAAATATGACTCGTTGACATCTGAAAACAGGAAAATCCGCCCCCCCCCTCCTATTTTTATTGAGGGGAAAAATACTAAAGAGTTTACGAACGTCATTTTATGAGTTTTCATTCGACATCTAACTCGTAACTGTAGGCCCTCGCGTTCGGGTTTTTAGGGGGGAATAAAGCATGGGGGGTTATCTTTTAATAGCTTATGACACCCCCCCCCCCCCGCGTCAGAAACTTTCATTTGTCACATAAATCAATAAATTTCTCCATCGCGTTCGAAAGATATGGTGGAAAGACTGTTTTGACAAATCCACAAACCGACAAACTGGCAAATGTCAAGCGAAAAGCAATTGGAAGATAGGACAAAAACGTGTTTCTCAATTTTTATGAATATATAGGACAACGCCATAAAATATAGAATTGTCCTTTAATAACCTAGAAATTTTAAAATTTTTATATTTAATTCATCTTACTGAGATTAGAGTCACCCTAACGATTATAATCATTATTATTAATAATTATCATCATGTCTCCCCATCGCGAACTCTGAAATCCCCATCGAGCCTGAAACAGAAATTTTTTTCTGTTTCAGGCTCGGAGGCAAATTCTGGGTTGAAGGAGAATTTAAAAGGTGTATACGTCTCTGTGGCAAGCAACTGCTTGAGGGGGTATTTATTTTTATTTATTTATACGTGTTTTGAAGGTTAAAAAATAAAACAAATGTTAATGAACCAAAAAACTTACAAGAAACTTTTATAAGCCGGAAAATGATACATTTAATACAAAAAAAAATGCAAATTTTTTACGTTGCGAAATTTTTACACAAAAGATGCATTTTAGATTTAAATGATTTTTTTTTTGTTGACCATTCGGAAGGGCCAAAGTTTGGCCTCCCTCTGAGTGTGTCCCTGAAGGCATCGATGAAATGTATCTAAATCGTGGTTTTCAAAAATATTCGTTCATTAATAAAAATAATCATGGAAGCTTTAATATTTAACAAAGGTAGTTTAAATTTTTTTTGATCCATTCTGATTTCAAAAAAGGAATTAGTTTTATTCATTTGAATATCAGAAGTTTACGAGCGAATTTTGATGTGTTTTTGGCATTGATAGAAAGTAGTAATTGTAAACCGGATGTAATAATCCTTTCTGAGATTTGGATACCTGACAATGAAACATCTTTATATCATATTGAGGGATACAAAGGATTTTTTAACTGTAGACATTTTAACAGATCTGGTGGAATTGTGGTTTACATTAAGCAGCATTGGTGTGCTTCCCAGTTAGATTTCGAAATGAACTCGGCCGAAGTTATTGCATTAAAAATTCAATTGAATTCGACAATGTCGGTAGTCTTATTGGCGATTTATCGTTATATTGGAGGTGGAGAAATAAATTTCATTGAAGAATTGTTTCAACATGTCGATAAACTTCCAGATCGTAATATTATTCTTACCGGAGATATAAACTTGGATATTTCAAAATCTACAGAACAAATAAATAGTTATTTAGATCTTATGACTCTATACAACTTGTCAAATTATATTACGGGGATTACGAGATCGCAATCACAAACTTGTATAGATCATTTATTCATAAGGAAAATAAGTTCTTTTTCTTGTTGCGCCTATATTGTAACTACGGACATCACAGATCATTATATGATTTATTTCACCTTTTCTTCATCAACAATTGTCTCGGTCAAAGCTAAGGAGTCAATACAGTTAATTACTTACACAGACAAAGTGAAATTACAACAAGGCTTCAAGGACTATAGTTGGAATCATATACAAAATTATTATGACATAAATGAAGCTTTTGACCATTTCTTTGAGGACTTTAAAAAATTAGTTAAAAAGGCTACAGTAAAGAGAAATGTGAATAAAAAATTAAAAAATTTAAAACCGTGGATAACCACAGAACTTGTTAAGTCAATACGGTACCGAAATCATTTACATAAATTATGGAAAAAAAATAAAATTGATGCTAACTATTATAAAAGTTACAGAAACTCCTTAAATAGCATAATATCAAAAGCTAAAATTTCATATTTTCAAGAAAAACTAGCATATGCTGGAAATAATACAAAGAAATGGGATATTATAAACGAAGTAATTAATACAAATAGTAAGAAAAAAAATCAAAATCGTCTATTTGAAATGAGCTTAAATAATAAAATGGTATATTTTACAGATAGTTCCACTGAAATAGTTAATGCTTTTAATGATTATTTTGTAAATATAGCTACTGAATATGAAACTGGTAATTCGGAATCAGATTTGGTAGTGCCTGAAGATCTTAAGTTAAAAGACAGAGTAATCATTTCCCAGGGCAATTCAATGGGTCTGATAGCAGTTTCGTTGGAAGAATTAGACAGCATAGTAAAAAATTTGAAAAGGACTTATTCAATTGGCTGGGATGACATAAACGTGGATAATTTTAAAGCAATATATCCATCGATACGAACAATATTGTGCTACTTGTTTAATATGTCTTTATCTTCTGGTATTTTCCCAAATGCCTTAAAATGTTCAATAATAATTCCTATTTACAAAAAAGGAAGCAAAATTTTTATAAAAAATTATCGACCTATTGCTTTACTTCCGATAATGTCAAAAATATTGGAAAAGTTATTTTCTGTCAGGTTGAACAATTTTTTATTAAAGTTTAATATAATAACAAAAAACCAATATGGATTTCAGCAGAAAAAAAGTACAGAAGATGCTATTTTACATTTAATAAATTCACTAACGTGGTCTCTGGATAAAGATTTTAAAACACTCGCAATTTTTTTGGACTTATCAAAGGCTTTTGATTTGGTAAATCATGAAATATTGCTGGCTAAACTTTATAAAATTGGAATCAGAGGTACCAGTTTTACATGGCTAAAATCCTACTTGGAAAATCGTTCACAAATCGTTAGGATAAATGATATATATAGTTCTATGAAAAATATTAATACAGGTGTACCACAAGGTTCTGTACTGGGACCTCTGCTATTTATATTATATGTAAACGATATATTTGACAAAAATTTTGAGGCAGAAATTATTTTTTATGCTGATGATATTGTTTTGTTATACAAAAGTAACACCAACGAGCAATTATACCAAATGGCAAACAGAGATATTCATCGTTTCTATCAATGGCTAATGTTGAATAAATTAAGTTTAAATAAAGCTAAAACATGCTATATAAAATTCCAGTTGAAGGCATCAACTGATGGTAGCAGTGACTCTGGAGTGGTTTCTCATCACAAGGACTGTTACAACATCCTAAATTGCAGTTGCGAACGTCTTACGAAGGCTGACCAAATTAAATACCTAGGAGTGATTATTGATAAAAGACTTTCATGGAAGTATCACACTGATTATACTGTGGACAAAATAAAACCATTCATAGCAAAATTTTATACACTAAGATTCTTACTCGATAAAACAAGTTTAAAAATGTTGTATTCTGCTTGTGTATATAGTCAGCTACATTGTGCAATAAAAGCCTGGGGAGGAGCTGCAAAAACAAACTTAAACAGGCTGTTGATTCTGCAAAAATTTATAGTTAGAATTATTGACCATAAAGGTCGCTTCTCTGAATCTCGTCCTATATTTAAGAAGTTGGGGTTACTGACTCTGTCTCAAATTTACATTTTAAAAATTATTGAATATGTCCATTTCAATTTACATCTATTTCAGGTTCGACAGACATATATACCACTTAGAGACTCATCATTTAAATTTCAAATACCACGCATATCAAAGCAAGCTACTAACCGTAATATAAACTATATTGGGCCTAAATTATACAACAGTATTCCAGATACAATGAAGAAAATTACTTCTAAATATTTATTTAATAAATCTCTTTCTGAATGGATACTAAACAATGAATGATAGCTGTATGTAAAACCAATTTTTTGACTTCTACATCATTGATTGTTTCAATTATCAATTGTTGCCTTGTTAATTTTTTGTATTTATATTTTTGTCATAATTATACACCAGCGCTCAAGTATTCAGTTGCTTTAGCTGGGTATATTTCATAAATTTTTGTATTGATACATATCTATGTTGAATAAAAATTGAATTGAATTGAATTGAATAGTGTTGCAGTCAAAATTTTTGCTCAACTGTTAATTAAGGCAGAAAAAAATAGCTATTAAATTAAACCGTTTATTAAAATAAGACTATGTATGAAGTTCTAAAAATCATTCTCTCCATTTTGGTCAACTTTGATGAACATTGTTTAGGGCAACTGGAATAGCTACGTACGGTGTTCAATTCTGAAAATTCCATAAACTTTTAATACTGAGCCAATACAGTTTAAAAAAAATTAAGATTTAGAATAGATATCATTAAGATCTTCAACGCTTTTGATAGATGTTTCAATAAAGTTTATTTTTAAAGGAGCTTCAAAGGTTCGAATTTAACTTTTCACATTCACTTTAATATGGGTTGTAAAAATGAACTTTTGTTCACCAGTGGATTTCAAAATATGCCCGTCGTATTCATATCAGATGCTCCACAGATGATTTACAATTAGTTCATTATCAGTTAAATGTTTAAATAAAAATCAAAAATAAATTTCTAATTTGCGAATTTAAAAATCATTAAAATAAATCACGAACAGGACCGGATTTAGAAAAATAATGGGGGACAAGAAACTGAATTTCCAAACAAAAGTACCCCCTCGAGCAGCTGCTTGCCACAGAGGTCTGACAGGAGCCTGTCAGTTTATACGCATAACAGAAGGTATCCTCAGGTCTTTATAAGTTTTCTTAAAAAAAGATCAAATTTAATAATTTTTAATTCTTACTAGCATTCTTAAAGGAGGTCATTTCCCTCTTCCCCGCTCCCTTGATCCGGCACTGATCGCGAGTACACGAATGTGGGGGAAGTTACTGCACAGTCGCTCAAAAAAGTATCCGAACACTACAATTGATTACAGAATTGAGCAAAAATATCTGGCAAAGATTTTTTTAGAAATTAGTGATCTGGCAACCTTCGTGTCACGTGACACGAAGGTTGCCAGATCACTAATTTCTAAAAAATCGTTGCCAGATATTTTTTCTGAATTTTGTAATCAACCGTAGTGTTCGGATACTTTTTTGAGCGACTGTACAGGTTGTTGACGTCCAGGATATTGAGGCCTGGAAGCACCCTTCCCCCAGAAACTTCCGAATTTCCAGCATCATGTTGAAATGATGACTGCACGATGATTGGATCATCGTGCAGTTAATCGCAAATGGGATATAGTTCGGTATCGTAGTCATGACTTATCACACTGAGGAGGAATCGTGAGGTATTCAACAAAGAACTTTCGCAGCCAGAATCCTGATGCATTCAACAAAGAAGGCAGCTAACCGACTTAGCAAAGGTGACAAAGAATTTCTACGTGGAATCTGCACGAACTCAATAATCAGGGCCGATGGCTCAGATCTCACAAACCGATGGCTCGCGGACCATCGCTTTGAGAATACGGTTTTGAAAGGTTTACATAAAAAATTATTTCTGGAGGTAAACAGTCAGGAATAGGGCTAGAGCTTTCCTTACTACACTCTTTCCCTTCGATGGTGAACATTAATTTTTATGCAATATTGTGTTGATAGAATTCCGAGGGTTTAGTGCATGTTACGGTCGGTAGATGGCGCACGTTACTGTCTGTATTTGGTGATGTTTCGTTGGAAAAAAGAAACATCAATATCCAAGTGAGGTATTCATGAATCATTGATTTACACGAATCATTCATTTAATTCCAAGAAGTCCGTGTTTTTATGCCATGTTGTTGTATTTAGTTAATATATGTTGCTATGTTTTGCGTAAAACATAATTTATATGACGATATGATTAATAAAAATATGGTTTTTTACCATATGCGTTATTTTACTGCATTAGCACTCTTGGTCCATTGGTAAGATATATTTGCATTATAGAAAGATATTTACTCAATATATATACTCAATAGTAGAGAATATAGTCAATACATTCTCTACTATGTCAATAGTAGAGAATCTACCATTCGTTATATAAAGGAGAATAATACATTAAAATTCGGTTCGTTTAATAATCGCAAAAAAAAGTTATTCTTATGAGTTCTAGAATGTAGGATTATTTAATTAGTCCTTCAGAATAATCCCAATAAGAGATATCGTGTGTTTCAAAGAATGTGTGTTTTTGAGGGACAGCTGGCAGAGATCATTATGTTTTGCTGAGGCACGTCTCGCTGATCACTAGAGTTGCGAACTATTTTTTTACTATCGATAGTCATCGATTTTTCGGAAAACAATCGATACATCGATTGCACTATCTGTAGTTGTTTTATAGTGTTGCCAACTTGTAAAAATAAACTTTTTTGTGAAGTTTAACGTATTTTAAAAAAATTATAAAAAATGATTTTCGGTTAAATAAGTACTAAAAAAAAAACTTCGCATTTGCCAACATTTATATTAATTTAAATTTCCACCTTTTGATGTCGAAAATTTTACAAAGCGGAACAAATTTAAATAAATATAAAGTTTCATCGAGAAACTTATTATTCAAGTGTTAAAGTGTGGTAGTTAAAAAGTTTACATTGACAGTTGCCACTTGCTGTTTCCCTAATTGGGAAACTGTAGTAAATATTCTAAATGGTTATTATCCACGAAACAGATGCCTGCCAATAACTTTAAGTACTTAGCAAGAAAAGCGGCATTTGTACCTTTTTCTTCTTTGAAATCACTTACACATGCTGTTGAAAGCATGAAACATGTATTTTCTGGTCATTATAGCTGGAAGCTGTAATACTCTGCCTGTAAGTACAATCCCTCAAAAAAATATCCGAACACTATGGTTCATTACAGAATTCAGAAAAAATATCTGGCAACAATTTTTTTTAGAAATTAGTGATCTGCCAACTTTCGTGTCACGTGACACGAA
Source organism: Ryuthela nishihirai (assembly GCA_038380435.1). Taxonomy (NCBI): domain Eukaryota; kingdom Metazoa; phylum Arthropoda; class Arachnida; order Araneae; family Heptathelidae; genus Ryuthela; species Ryuthela nishihirai. The sequence goes on along the minus strand of JAWZYU010000029.1, from coordinate 61,036,084 downwards.
GGTTGCCAGATCACTAATTTCTAAAAAAATCGTTGCCAGATATTTTTTCTCAATTCTGTAATCAACCATAGTGTTCGGATACTTTTTTGAGCGACTGTAGGTGGTCATATTATTTTGATACTAGATCGTGTGGGCTCACTCACGGAAATATTGAGCGTGTGCAGTTTCCGTTCACAGCAAACTGGAGCGTGTGCAGTAACTGCACACGCTCCAGTTTGCTGTGAACGGTAACTGGAGCGTGTACAGTTGCTGTACACGCTCCAGATATTTTTCCTGAATTCTGTAATCACGTGACACGAAGGTTGCCAGATCACTAATTTCTAAAAAAATCGTTGCCGGATATTTTTTCTCAATTCTGTAATCAACCATAGCGTTCGAATACTTTTTTGAGCGACTGTTCATCATTTATACATGAAAATTCCCTAAATGCTCGCTTTTCAATGGAATATAATTGAGAATGAAGAGCACAATTACATATTATATTTAGCACTGATTAAAATGTTTCCTATTTTAAAGATTAGAAAACATCTTACGTGAACACTGAAGGCTAATTGAAAACGGGAAAATCAAAGTTTTTCTGAAATACTCCATAATGGTTGCTTCAACATATGGTAGCTTGGTCCTGTCTGTCCATGAAGGGAGCCTTTCTTTCCCTACTACCTCATCTAATTCTTTTTGAATCCTCCTCTGGACATCCGGTTGGTCCATCAAGTCTCTCAAAAAGGAATAGAGGATCATGCCAATGCTCAGTCCTCCATCTCCGAACATCTGAAGCAGTGAAGACTTCAAAGAGTCGTCTGGAATGAAAGGAAGAAAAAATGTTCTCATTTAATAAACGCCACTGGTGAAACTGAGTTATATTGGATTTTTAAGAACTCATTAAATCTAGTTTTTTGCAACGTTTATAGCAGCTCTGTATTTGATTTTTGTACCTTTCGTGTTAACGCTCCATGACCCTTGTAAGAGACCTGTGAGCGTTCTACCTCCTCCCAATTTTCATTCGATTAACAGTCATTTACACATTCCTGAAGAGATAATGTGGTATTTGAGGATTCCATTGCGATAAGTTTTGTGAAAAGTCCTGAAATGAGTGGTGACAGAGACTTCCAACAGCTATAGCTATGGCGCGGGTTGGCTCAGTCGGTAGCGCGCCAGGCCCGTAATCTGTAGTTCTCAGGTTCGAGCCCCAGCTGGGTCAGCGTTGAGATTTATCTCCGCAAAATTCCCCGCCCTGCCCACGATCAGTAGGGGACAGCGATGAGCTTGGAATGTTCCGTCGGATGGGACGTTAAGTAGTGGTCCCGTGTGCGGGAGAGCCAAACCCTGTGCACGTTAAAGAACACGCTGGACGGCCTTGATGGGAGGCTACCATCTGTCTCCCAACAGCTGTTCCAGTGGGTCCCCTCCCCCATCCTTCTCTGAGCCTTCGGGGCCCATGTGATCTAGCCATTTAGCCCGTGGTTTGCAAAAAAGCGCCTCTCGGAGGTAAAACAACCCAAACAACGGCTATAGCTATGTATTGATTCTGATTGAGACATTGGTAACTGAATCGATTTTAGGTGGATGTGGTCCTTATATGAGAAACATCGATATCTTAGGAGTATCTTCTAGATCAGGGGTTCTCAACCTTTTTCACGTTGCAGTATACCTAGAACCAGGTCAGAATTCACACCTCATGCGCTCCTAGGCACACGAAGTGGTAGTTAGCCCTTATGATTGGTATTTTTTTATGTAACCAAAACAAGAAGGAGATAATATAATCCAAATTGATGTAAGAATTTTAATAATAATGCGGTTTTGCTATGAAACGCTGTAAAAATTAATATAGTAGATTAATATTATACAAAGCATATAATTTAAAATAGTCAATATGAAATAACATTTAGAAATCAAATTATTCATATTAATATTTCAGCCTTTTTCTTCCTAACTAACTTTTTTTGCTCTGGGAATGACGGAATTACATTAAATTAGCAAAAGTGTTGGGACGTTTGTTGCTATGCGAATGGAAAACCATATTCGAACTTTCGAACTTTGAAATAATTTCTCCTAGTTAAAATGCATTTATGTCAAGGATATTTGCAAAAAGTTGATCATTCCTTTTAAGAATTGAAGAAGACACAATTTTACTCTTACTTAAACAAAATTTAAGAATTAAATGCTGATGACCTTATTACATTGGGGTATCTGAGCAAGTGTCTAATGTGCCTTATGGGAATAAGTATTCACTTTGGCGTGGCACACGAAGTACAGTCGCTCAAAAAAGTATCCGAACACTATGGGTCGATTACAGAAGTCAGAAAAAATATCTGGCAACGATTATTTTAGAAATTAGTGATCTAGCAACCTTCGTGACACGCAACGAACACGCATATGACTTATGACCTTCGAACACGCATATGACTTCGCAACCTTCGTGACACGAAGGTTGCCAGATCACTAATTTCTAAAATAATCGTTTGCCAGATATTTTTTCTGACTTCTGTAATCGACCATAGTGTTCGGATATTTATTTGAGCCACTGTACGAGTTTCATTTCATAGCGGCACACTTACTATTACAGATGTGGACAATTTATTAGACTCAATATGTAAAATTAAAAGTAATACATTTTAATAATTAAATATCAATAAATAAATAAATAATAAAAATAAATTGATATGTAAACAAAACTAGCGATGATAAATTTTTAAACTTATAATTTTTTTGATGTTATGGATTTGAAATAATTATGAACTAAGTTCACATTCGTTAGGCAGTTGCCCCGTGTACAGTCGTTCAAAAAAGTATCCGAACACTATGGTTGATTGCAGAATTCAGAAAAAATATCTGGCAAAGATTTTTTTTCAGAAATTAGTGATCTGGCAACCTTCGTGTGACGTGACACAAAGGTTGCCAGATCAACAATTTCTAAAAAAATCATTGCCAGATATTTTTCCTGAATTCTGTAATCAACCATAGTGTTCGGATACTTTTTTGAGCGACTGTACAGGAGAGTCATACCTTGGGCACGAAAAAGGAAACTGTGGATGATGGCCTTGACGGAAAGCTTCAATCTGTCTCTTAACAGTTGTCCAGTGGATCCCTTTTCCCAACCCTCTCTGAGCTCTTGCGGGGGGTGGGGGGTGACTTGCTCATTGTATGTAAAATAGTGCCACTCAGAGGTGAAATTTTTTAACCCAGTCACTCACTCCACAATCTCATTACATTAAAACCACAGCGCAACCTGACTATTACGTAGCTTTATCACGTTGCATTCATAAAAAAAAAGCCATATGACTTACCTGTATAATAATTGGCTCTTTCGTCTCCTTTTTCTTGCAGTTTCCTCTTTTCTTCCAGGTAAAAATCGACGAAATTTCGGAGGCTATTTTTGTCAAATGTATTTTTATGTTTGTCAATAATTTCCTGGAGGACGGAATCAGTTACAGTTTTTGCTTTAGTGAGCACTTTATGTCCGGACATAAAGGGAAAGATCAAATACCTGGAGATAAAAATAAAAGGCTGAAATTCATACAAAAAGAAAGGAAATGTGTTTAGACCATAGTATACACTATGTCCTGATACTTTTGTGTTACGTGAATGGAAAGCCACTTTCAAAGTTCCGTAACATTGAAAATAAACCTTTTACGCAAAAGCTTTATTGGCGATAAATTGTAGATGTCACTCAAATCTCTCTAAATGTATTTTCCGCTTAATAATTCGTTTAATATTTAAAGAATGAATGGAAGCTGAAGCATTTATCTTCAACTTTTGACCCTTGTGAAAAAATACTTCAATAGATAAAACACAACTCTTGTAACAATTTGTTCACTAACATAAATTAAATATCTGAAGTTTGTATGACGATTTTTTAAGATTTCATCAATTTGGAGGCAATGTGACAGTGTCGTCTGCTGTTAAATGGTCCCACTTCAATGACTCTTTAAATATTGATCGAAGATTGTTGAAAATTGACACTGCCACATTGCTTCCAAATTTGGAAGTTTTGAAAGTGACTTTCCATTCAAATAACATGGAAGTGTCCGGACACTTTTTTCAACATACTGTATTTTTTTAGCATTGTTACATGATGCGGTCTTGAAGAATGTTAACTAATGAAACCTGGCGAGCTACCGACTGAGCCTACCCCAGAGTATTGGAATCTGAAGACAGTTTAAACCTATTTAGAGACTGTCGCCAACAGATCGTCGTCCAAAAAGCCACAAAGCAGCGCTAGCAGCAGGGGGTGACCTTGGAGGGCTGTTTCTACCCACTGACGAGCTTGATACTTTGCTAGCGAGAGCTGCATTCTTTAACAAGGTTGCCATCTTGTTTTTAGGCGCCATGATCTTAACAATAAATGCAAGGAGAGAAGTTGGGTTGTTTTACCTCTGAGCGGCACTTTTTTGCACACCATGGGCTAAATGACCAGGTCACATGGACCCCGAAGGCTCAGAGAAGGTTGAGGAGAGGAGACCCACTGGAACAGCTGTTGGGAGACAGATGGTAGCCTCCCGTCAAGGCCATCCAGCGTGTTCTTTAACGTGCACAGGGTATGGCTCTCCCGTACACGGGACCACGGCTTAACGTCCCATCCGACGGACGGCGGCCTTTCCAAGCCCATCGGTGTCCCCTACTGACCATATGCAGGGCGGGGAATTTTGCGCAGATAAATCTCAACGCTGACCCAGCTGGGACTCGAACCTGGGAACTAACAGATTACGAGCCTGGCGCGCTACCGACTGTGCCACCCCCGCCCCAAAGGAGAGAAGATTAAAGTACAATACATGAAGTGTTTTAAAGAGAGGCACCAAACTTATAAGGAGGGAAGGAACACAGCTTTTCAAGACACTAAGAGCTGCCAAACGCCTACAAAACACAAACCTCTAAGGAGTACATAGGTGGTCATATTATTTTGATACTAGATCGTGTGGGCTCACTCACGGAAATATTGAGCGTGTGCAGTTACCGTTCACAGCAAACTGGAGCGTGTGCAGTAACTGCACACGCTCCAGTTTGCTGTGAACGGTAACTGGAGCGTGTACAGTTGCTGTACACGCTAAAGATATATTTTTCCTGAATTCTGTAATCACGTGACACGAAGGTTGCCAGATCACTAATTTCTAAAAAAATCGTTGCCAGATATTTTTTCTCAATTCTGTAATCAACCGTAATGTTCGGATACTTTTTTGAGCGACTGTACAAACGAACCAGATATTACATTACCGCTTTGCGGTTACGTTTTTGTTATTGTGTTCCTTACACTATAGTAAGAGGTAATTTTTTGCGGATGTAGCTAAGCATGTTTGCCTGATTATAGGGTAACCGATTATAGGGATTAACTGATTATAGGGAACCGGGTTCGAGTCCAGAATAACGGAAGCTTTTCTTTCTAGTTTATCATTCTGCTGAGGTCTCGCCTTCCTTACAGATCTTCTCTATGGCGTATTACGCAAAGAACGTATAAGGAAAAGAAGGTCAGCTTTGACAAAGCGTAAGTGGCGACCTCAAGTGGTGTTTTGATTCGTATCGTGCATTTGTTTAAGCTGGGAAGCAAACAATAAGGGGCAAAGGAATTATGCATCAAAAAATTTATATTTTAAAAAAGGAAAAAAAGTAACTGCACTTTGTATTTGAAAGAAATAATATCATGATTTTAATAAAGGTTTATTTTCTCCATTGGAATTATTTTTCGTTGAACTAACAATTATAAATTGAACGGATAGAGAAGATTTGAAATTAGCCTGAAGTTAATTTATAGAATAAATTATTACAATTAGAAGCTTTCTTGGTTGCATGGAAACAGGAAACAGAATTGATATTAATATACTCTGCAAGGATATCAATGGGAATTTATTACAAAAGAAAAGCGAAGAGAATGGAAGTTGACAGTAACATGTAATTACAAAAGCGTTCGTCCCCTGTAATGTTCGTTTCACCTTTACGCCAAATGCACGATACTCGACTTTACATTAATCTCTATGGAAGCTTAACTTCTTCTCCCTCTACATTCTTTGGTATTACACTGACAGACTCCCGTCAGACTTCTGTAACAGGCAGTTGTTCGAGGAGTAAAACACTTTAACGAAAGGATTTCCTCTGTCTCCTAACAGCTGTCCAGCGGATTCTCTTCCCTATACTTCTCTGAGCCTTTGGAACCTTTGTGGCCTGGCCATTTATTCCATAGTTTTCAAAAAATATGCCGCTCAGAGGCAAAATAATCCATCCAACCTAAGAGAATAATCACTGAACAATGCGATTTTTTTCTTCTAGTTGCCCTTTCTTCGTCCTTAGAGGGTATCAATAGTTCGTGTAATTAAAATTCACGTGGAAATGCGCATGACTTTACATCAAAGATGGTGTAGCTTTTCACCATAAAATTGTGGTAACTTAGTTGGCACCATCAGGATCTAGGGGGAAAAGGGGCCATTCCCCCCTTCAGAATGCTAGTAAAGGCAATAGAGGCAAAAACTATTAAAATTATTTATATTACATTTCCTACATTTTTGAAGAACCTTTTTCAAGACATGTAAAACGGAGGAGGGATGTTATACTGCATTGGAAATCCTGTCCCTTGATCCCCTACTTTTTTGTACATTTTCCTTGCTCGATTATGTTTCTTGTCTTCCACCCTCGACTATTTTCTAGATCCGGGCCTGGATGAATATCACTATTGTGAGCTTTATTCGTTCTATCAAATCGGTTGCCGACTTATGGCAGAGATCATATTTCTATCCAGAGCTTTAACACGGGGGCATCTGAAAACCGGAACGTATATTGCTTGCAATGCGGCTATAAAAGCTTGATTCTCATCAGCGTAAATAGCTTAAATCGCATGGTAAAGCTTCACAACACAACCATCACAACCTCTCTTAAGCGGGGCGGGGCGGGGGTGGCTCAGTCGGTAGCGCGCCAGGCTCGTAATCTGCAGTTCCCAGGTTCGAGTCCCAGCTGGGTCAGCGTTGAGATTTATCTCCGCAAAATTCCCCGCCCTGTCCACGGTCAGTAAGGGACACCGATGGGCTTGGAAAGGCCGCCGTCCGTCGGATGGGACATTTAACCGTAGCCCCGTGTGCAAGAGAGCCATGCACTGTGCACGTTAAGGGAGATGGACGTTAAGCCGTAGCCCCGTGTGCAGGAGAGCCATGCACTGTGCACCATGCACTGTGCACTGTGCACGTTAAAACTGGATGGCCTTGACGGGAGACAACCATCTGTCTCCCAACAGCTGTTCCAGTGGGTCCCCTCCCCCAACCTTCTCTGAGTCGGGTTGGGTTGTTTTACCTCTGAGCGGCACTTTTTTGCACACCATGGACTAAATGGCCAGGTCACATGGACCCGAAGGCTCAGAGAAGGTTGGGGGAGGAGACCCACTGGAATAGCTGTTTGGAGACAGATGGTAGCCTCCCGTCAAGGCCATCCAGCGTGTTCTTTAATGTGCACAGAGTATGGCTCTCCCGCACACGGGGCCACGGCTTAACGTCCCATCCGACGGACGGCGGCCTTTTCAAGCCCATCGGTGTCCCCTACTGACCGTGGGCAGGGCGGGGAATTTTGCGGAGATAAATCTCAACGCTGACCCAGCTGGGACTCGAACCTGGGAACTACAGATCACGAGCCTGGCGCGCTACCGACTGAGCAACCCCCGCCCCCCTTCTCTGAGCCTTCGGGGTCTTTGTGACCTGGCCATTTAGCCTATGATGTGCAAAAAAGTGCCGCTCAGAGGTAAAACAACCCAACCCTTTCTTAAGCAAGTGTGAATTGCCCACCCTTCACTCAAATGGTAAGGGGCGGGGGTGGCTTAGTCGGTAGCGCGCCAGGCTCGTAATCTGTAGTTCCCAGGTTCGAGTCCCAGCTGGGTCAGCGTTGAGATTTATCTCCGCAAAATTCCCCGCCCTGTCCACAGTCAGTAGGGGACACCGATGGGCTTGGAAAGGCCGCCGTCCGTCGGATGGGACGTTAAGCCGTGGCCCCGTGTGCGGGAGAGCCATACCCTCTGCACCTTAAAGAACACGCTGGATGGCCTTGACGGGAGGCTACCATCTGTCTCCCAACAGTTGTTCCAGTGGGTCCCCTCCCCCAATCCTTCTCTGAGCCTTCGGGGTCCTTGTGACCTGGCCATTTAGCCCATGGTGTGCAAAAAAGTGCCGCTCAGAGGTAAAACAACCCAACTCAAATGGTAGAGTAACCATTGAGCGCAACTGACGAGTAACCAAGAGATCCCGAGTTCGAGGCCAGGAAGCGGATGGGTAGTATTTTTTCACATTTGTCTAATTACTACAAATGAATATCACTGTAGTGAACTTTATTCCTTCCGTATAATAATCTAAATTTAAAACCACATGCCCACCTCAAGCAGCTGTGTGCCACAGAGGTCTAACAGGGGACTGTTAGTTTATTCGCCATAGTAGAAGTCCTGTGAGGAAGGCGGGACCTCAGTGGAAAAACAGAACACAACATCCATGCCTTATCCGGGGCTACAACCTAGTTTCCTTCGATCAGTAGCCAAGCCATAGCCTCGTAGAAGGAATTGTATCCTCTTGGTAGTATTGGCCAGGCACGCTAACCACACCGGATGCTGACACATGTCGAAAGTTTATATTGTTTAGAATAAATATTGTCCTCATCTGAAAATAGAGAGATTTGGTTATATATACGGTGTGGTTAGCGTGCCTGGCCAATACTACCAAGAGGATACAATTCCTTCTACGAGGCTACTTCATCGTCAGTGAAATTTTCACTTTCTGGGAAAAGTAAAGCTTATCCAAAGGAGTTTCTGATTCTCAACAATTTTAAATTCTCGAGAATCGGGAATGTGATATTTGAATTCTCAAGAATTCTCTAGAATAGGGGTTCTCAACGTGGGGCACGCAGTAAAAGTTTTTGGGGTACGCCGTGAGAGCTCAAAAGTAGTTAGATCTAGTAAGAAAGTAAAAATAACCATTGTTATACTATAACTATAGATTTATCTATCTATACAAGGGGTACGCCAGTTACATACACATTTCCAGGGGGTATGTGAAGCATAAAAGGTTGAGAACCACTGATATATATGTTTTATTTTATTCCCATTGTTATACTATAACTATAGATTTATCTATCTATACAAGGGGTACGCCAGTTACATACACATTTCCAGGGGGTACGTGAAGCATAAAAGGTTGAGAACCACTGATATATATATGTTTTATTTTATTCCCATTGTTATACTATAACTATAGTTTTATCTATCTATACAAGGGGTACGCCAGTTACATACACATTTCCAGGGGGTACGTGAAGCATAAAAGGTTGAGAACCACTGATATATATGTTTTATTTTATTCCCATTGTTATACTATAACTATAGTTTTATCTATCTATACAAGGGGTACGCCAGTTACATACACATTTCCAGGGGGTACGTGAAGCATAAAAGGTTGAGAACCACTGATATATATATGTTTTATTTTATTCCCATTGTTATACTATAACTATAGTTTTATCTATCTATACAAGGGGTACGCCAGTTACATACACATTTCCAGGGGGTACGTGAAGCATAAAAGGTTGAGAACCACTGATATATATATGTTTTATTTTATTCCCATTGTTATACTATAACTATAGTTTTATCTATCTATACAAGGGGTACGCCAGTTACATACACATTTCCAGGGGGTACGTGAAGCATAAAAGGTTGAGAACCACTGATATATATGTTTTATTTTATTCCCATTGTTATATTATAACTATAGATTTATCTATCTATACAAGGGGTACGCAAGTTACATACACAATTTCAGGAGGTACGTGAAGCATAAAAGGTTGAGAACCACTGATATATATGTTTTATTTTATTCCCATTGTTATACTATAACTATAGTTTTATCTATCTATACAAGGGGTACGCCAGTTACATACACATTTCCAGGGGGTACGTGAAGCATAAAAGGTTGAGAACCACTGATATATATATGTTTTATTTTATTCCCATTGTTATACTATAACTATAGTTTTATCTATCTATACAAGGGGTACGCCAGTTACATACACATTTCCAGGGGGTAAGTGAAGCATAAAAGGTTGAGAACCACTGATATATATGTTTTATTTTATTCCCATTGTTATACTATAACTATAGTTTTATCTATCTATACAAGGGGTACGCCAGTTACATACACATTTCCAGGGGGTACGTGAAGCATAAAAGGTTGAGAACCACTGATATATATGTTTTATTTTATTCCCATTGTTATACTATAACTATAGTTTTATCTATCTATACAAGGGGTACGCCAGTTACATACACATTTCCAGGGGGTACGTGAAGCATAAAAGGTTGAGAACCACTGATATATATATGTTTTATTTTATTCCCATTGTTATACTATAACTATAGATTTATCTATCTATACAAGGGGTACGCCAGTTACATACACATTTCCAGGGGGTAAGTGAAGCATAAAAGGTTGAGAACCACTGATATATATGTTTTATTTTATTCCCATTGTTATACTATAACTATAGTTTTATCTATCTATACAAGGGGTACGCCAGTTACATACACATATCCAGGGGGTACGTGAAGCATAAAAGGTTGAGAACCACTGATATATATGTTTTATTTTATTCCCATTGTTATACTATAACTATAGTTTTATCTATCTATACAAGGGGTACGCCAGTTACATACACATTTCCAGGGGGTACGTGAAGCATAAAAGGTTGAGAACCACTGATATATATATGTTTTATTTTATTCCCATTGTTATACTATAACTATAGATTTATCTATCTATACAAGGGGTACGCCAGTTACATACACATTTCCAGGGGGTAAGTGAAGCATAAAAGGTTGAGAACCACTGATATATATGTTTCATTTTATTCCCATTGTTATACTATAACTATAGTTTTATCTATCTATACAAGGGGTACGCCAGTTACATACACATATCCAGGGGGTACGTGAAGCATAAAAGGTTGAGAACCACTGATATATATGTTTTATTTTATTCCCATTGTTATACTATAACTATAGTTGTATCTATCTATACAAGGGGTACGCCAGTTACATACACATTTCCAGGGGGTACGTGAAGCATAAAAGGTTGAGAACCACTGATATATATATGTTTTATTTTATTCCCATTGTTATACTATAACTATAGATTTATCTATCTATACAAGGGGTACGCCAGTTACATACACATATCCAGGGGGTACGTGAAGCATAAAAGGTTGAGAACCACTGATATATATGTTTTATTTTATTCCCATTGTTATACTATAACTATAGGTTTATCTATCTATACAAGGGGTACGCCAGTTACATACACATTTCCAGGGGGTATGTGAAGCATAAAAGGTTGAGAACCACTGATATATATGTTTTATTTTATTCCCATTGTTATACTATAACTATAGATTTATCTATCTATACAAGGGGTACGCCAGTTACATACACATTTCCAGGGGGTACGTGAAGCATAAAAGGTTGAGAACCACTGATATATATATGTTTTATTTTATTCCCATTGTTATACTATAACTATAGTTTTATCTATCTATACAAGGGGTACGCCAGTTACATACACATATCCAGGGGGTACGTGAAGCATAAAAGGTTGAGAACCACTGATATATATGTTTTATTTTATTCCCATTGTTATACTATAACTATAGTTTTATCTGTCTATACAAGGGGTACGCCAGTTACATACACATTTCCAGGGGGTACGTGAAGCATAAAAGGTTGAGAACCACTGATATGTATGTTTTATTTTATTCCCATTGTTATACTATAACTATAGATTTATCTATCTATACAAGGGGTACGCCAGTTACATACACATATCCAGGGGGTACGTGAAGCATAAAAGGTTGAGAACCACTGATATATATGTTTTATTTTATTCCCATTGTTATACTATAACTATAGTTTTATCTGTCTATAAAAGGGGTACGCCAGTTACATACACATTTCCAGGGGGTACGTGAAGCATAAAAGGTTGAGAACCACTGATATATATGTTTTATTTCATTCCCATTGTTATACTATAACTATAGGTTTATCTATCTATACAAGGGGTACGCCAGTTACATACACATTTCCAGGGGGTACGTGAAGCATAAAAGGTTGAGAACCACTGATATATATGTTTTATTTTATTCCCATTGTTATACTATAACTATAGATTTATCTATCTATACAAGGGGTACGCCAGTTACATACACATTTCCAGGGGGTATGTGAAGCATAAAAGGTTGAGAACCACTGATATATATGTTTTATTTTATTCCCATTGTTATACTATAACTATAGATTTATCTATCTATACAAGGGGTACGCCAGTTACATACACATTTCCAGGGGGTACGTGAAGCATAAAAGGTTGAGAACCACTGATATATATATGTTTTATTTTATTCCCATTGTTATACTATAACTATAGTTTTATCTATCTATACAAGGGGTACGCCAGTTACATACACATTTCCAGGGGGTACGTGAAGCATAAAAGTTTGAGAACCACTGATATATATGTTTTATTTTATTCCCATTGTTATACTATAACTATAGTTTTATCTGTCTATACAAGGGGTACGCCAGTTACATACACAATTCCAGGAGGTACGTGAAGCATAAAAGGTTGAGAACCACTGATATATATGTTTTATTTTATTCCCATTGTTATACTATAACTATAGTTTTATCTATCTATACAAGGGGTACGCCAGTTACATACACATTTCCAGGGGGTACGTGAAGCATAAAAGGTTGAGAACCACTGATATATATATGTTTTATTTTATTCCCATTGTTATACTATAACTATAGATTTATCTATCTATACAAGGGGTACGCCAGTTACATACACATTTCCAGGGGGTATGTGAAGCATAAAAGGTTGAGAACCACTGATATATATGTTTTATTTTATTCCCATTGTTATACTATAATTATAGTTTTATCTATCTATACAAGGGGTACGCCAGTTACATACACATATCCAGGGGGTATGTGAAGCATAAAAGGTTGAGAACCACTGATATATATGTTTTATTTTATTCCCATTGTTATACTATAACTATAGATTTATCTATCTATACAAGGGGTACGCCAGTTACATACACATTTCCAGGGGGTACGTGAAGCATAAAAGGTTGAGAACCACTGATATATATATGTTTTATTTTATTCCCATTGTTATACTATAACTATAGTTTTATCTATCTATACAAGGGGTACGCCAGTTACATACACATATCCAGGGGGTACGTGAAGCATAAAAGGTTGAGAACCACTGATATATATGTTTTATTTTATTCCCATTGTTATACTATAACTATAGTTTTATCTGTCTATACAAGGGGTACGCCAGTTACATACACATTTCCAGGGGGTACGTGAAGCATAAAAGGTTGAGAACCACTGATATGTATGTTTTATTTTATTCCCATTGTTATACTATAACTATAGATTTATCTATCTATACAAGGGGTACGCCAGTTACATACACATATCCAGGGGGTACGTGAAGCATAAAAGGTTGAGAACCACTGATATATATGTTTTATTTTATTCCCATTGTTATACTATAACTATAGTTTTATCTGTCTATAAAAGGGGTACGCCAGTTACATACACATTTCCAGGGGGTACGTGAAGCATAAAAGGTTGAGAACCACTGATATATATGTTTTATTTCATTCCCATTGTTATACTATAACTATAGGTTTATCTATCTATACAAGGGGTACGCCAGTTACATACACATTTCCAGGGGGTATGTGAAGCATAAAAGGTTGAGAACCACTGATATATATGTTTTATTTTATTCCCATTGTTATACTATAACTATAGATTTATCTATCTATACAAGGGGTACGCCAGTTACATACACATTTCCAGGGGGTATGTGAAGCATAAAAGGTTGAGAACCACTGATATATATGTTTTATTTTATTCCCATTGTTATACTATAACTATAGATTTATCTATCTATACAAGGGGTACGCCAGTTACATACACATTTCCAGGGGGTACGTGAAGCATAAAAGGTTGAGAACCACTGATATATATATGTTTTATTTTATTCCCATTGTTATACTATAACTATAGTTTTATCTATCTATACAAGGGGTACGCCAGTTACATACACATTTCCAGGGGGTACGTGAAGCATAAAAGTTTGAGAACCACTGATATATATGTTTTATTTTATTCCCATTGTTATACTATAACTATAGTTTTATCTGTCTATACAAGGGGTACGCCAGTTACATACACAATTCCAGGAGGTACGTGAAGCATAAAAGGTTGAGAACCACTGATATATATGTTTTATTTTATTCCCATTGTTATACTATAACTATAGTTTTATCTATCTATACAAGGGGTACGCCAGTTACATACACATTTCCAGGGGGTACGTGAAGCATAAAAGGTTGAGAACCACTGATATATATGTTTTATTTTATTCCCATTGTTATACTATAACTATAGTTTTATCTATCTATACAAGGGGTACGCCAGTTACATACACATTTCCAGGGGGTACGTGAAGCATAAAAGGTTGAGAACCACTGATATATATATGTTTTATTTTATTCCCATTGTTATACTATAACTATAGTTTTATCTATCTATACAAGGGGTACGCCAGTTACATACACATTTCCAGGGGGTACGTGAAGCATAAAAGTTTGAGAACCACTGATATATATGTTTTATTTTATTCCCATTGTTATACTATAACTATAGTTTTATCTGTCTATAAAAGGGGTACGCCAGTTACATACACATTTCCAGGGGGTACGTGAAGCATAAAAGGTTGAGAACCACTGATATATATGTTTTATTTCATTCCCATTGTTATACTATAACTATAGGTTTATCTATCTATACAAGGGGTACGCCAGTTACATACACATTTCCAGGGGGTATGTGAAGCATAAAAGGTTGAGAACCACTGATATATATGTTTTATTTTATTCCCATTGTTATACTATAACTATAGATTTATCTATCTATACAAGGGGTACGCCAGTTACATACACATTTCCAGGGGGTATGTGAAGCATAAAAGGTTGAGAACCACTGATATATATGTTTTATTTTATTCCCATTGTTATACTATAACTATAGATTTATCTATCTATACAAGGGGTACGCCAGTTACATACACATTTCCAGGGGGTACGTGAAGCATAAAAGGTTGAGAACCACTGATATATATATGTTTTATTTTATTCCCATTGTTATACTATAACTATAGTTTTATCTATCTATACAAGGGGTACGCCAGTTACATACACATTTCCAGGGGGTACGTGAAGCATAAAAGTTTGAGAACCACTGATATATATGTTTTATTTTATTCCCATTGTTATACTACAACTATAGTTTTATCTATCTATACAAGGGGTACGCCAGTTACATACACATTTCCAGGGGGTAAGTGAAGCATAAAAGGTTGAGAACCACTGATATATATGTTTTATTTTATTCCCATTGTTATACTATAACTATAGTTTTATCTATCTATACAAGGGGTACGCCAGTTACATACACATATCCAGGGGGTACGTGAAGCATAAAAGGTTGAGAACCACTGATATATATGTTTTATTTTATTCCCATTGTTATACTATAACTATAGTTTTATCTATCTATACAAGGGGTACGCCAGTTACATACACATTTCCAGGGGGTACGTGAAGCATAAAAGGTTGAGAACCACTGATATATATATGTTTTATTTTATTCCCATTGTTATACTATAACTATAGATTTATCTATCTATACAAGGGGTACGCCAGTTACATACACATATCCAGGGGGTACGTGAAGCATAAAAGGTTGAGAACCACTGATATATATGTTTTATTTTATTCCCATTGTTATACTACAACTATAGTTTTATCTATCTATACAAGGGGTACGCCAGTTACATACACATTTCCAGGGGGTAAGTGAAGCATAAAAGGTTGAGAACCACTGATATATATGTTTTATTTTATTCCCATTGTTATACTATAACTATAGGTTTATCTGTCTATACAAGGGGTACGCCAGTTACATACACATTTCCAGGGGGTATGTGAAGCATAAAAGGTTGAGAACCACTGATATATATGTTTTATTTTATTCCCATTGTTATACTATAACTATAGATTTATCTATCTATACAAGGGGTACGCCAGTTACATACACATTTCCAGGGGGTACGTGAAGCATAAAAGGTTGAGAACCACTGATATATATATATGTTTTATTTTATTCCCATTGTTATACTATAACTATAGTTTTATCTATCTATACAAGGGGTACGCCAGTTACATACACATATCCAGGGGGTACGTGAAGCATAAAAGGTTGAGAACCACTGATATATATGTTTTATTTTATTCCCATTGTTATACTATAACTATAGTTTTATCTGTCTATACAAGGGGTACGCCAGTTACATACACATTTCCAGGGGGTACGTGAAGCATAAAAGGTTGAGAACCACTGATATGTATGTTTTATTTTATTCCCATTGTTATACTATAACTATAGATTTATCTATCTATACAAGGGGTACGCCAGTCACATACACATATCCAGGGGGTACGTGAAGCATAAAAGGTTGAGAACCACTGATATATATGTTTTATTTTATTCCCATTGTTATACTATAACTATAGTTTTATCTGTCTATAAAAGGGGTACGCCAGTTACATACACATTTCCAGGGGGTACGTGAAGCATAAAAGGTTGAGAACCACTGATATATATGTTTTATTTTATTCCCATTGTTATACTATAACTATAGGTTTATCTATCTATACAAGGGGTACGCCAGTTACATACACATTTCCAGGGGGTATGTGAAGCATAAAAGGTTGAGAACCACTGATATATATGTTTTATTTTGTTCCCATTGTTATACTATAACTATAGATTTATCTATCTATACAAGGGGTACGCCAGTTACATACACATTTCCAGGGGGTACGTGAAGCATAAAAGGTTGAGAACCACTGATATATATGTTATATTTTATTCCCATTGTTATACTATAACTATAGTTTTATCTATCTATACAAGGGGTACGCCAGTTACATACACATTTGCAAGGGGGTACGTGAAGCATAAAATGTTGAGAACCACTGATATATATGTTTTATTTTATTCCCATTGTTATACTATAACTATAGTTTTATCTATCTATACAAGGGGTACGCCAATTACATACACATTTCCAGGGGGTACGTGAAGCATAAAAGGTTGAGAACCACTGATATATATGTTTTATTTTATTCCCATTTTTATACTATAACTATAGATTTATCTATCTATACAAGGGGTACGCCAGTTACATACACATTTCCAGGGGGTATGTGAAGCATAAAAGGTTGAGAACCACTGATATATATGTTTTATTTTATTCCCATTGTTATACTATAACTATAGTTTTATCTATCTATAAAAGGGGTACGCCAGTTGCATACACATTTCCAGGGGGTACGTGAAGCATAAAAGGTTGAGAACCACTGATATATATGTTTATTTTATTCCCATTGTTATACTATAACTATAGTTTTATCTATCTATACAAGGGGTACGCTAGTTACATACACATTTCCAGGGGGTACGTGAAGCATAAAAGGTTGAGAACCACTGATATATATGTTTTATTTTATTCCCATTGTTATACTATAACTATAGATTTATCTATCTATACAAGGGGTACGCCAGTTACATACACATATCCAGGGGGTATGTGAAGCATAAAAGGTTGAGAACCACTGATATATATGTTTTATTTTATTCCCATTGTTATACTGTAACTATAGTTTTATCTATCTATACAAGGGGTACGCCAGTTACATACACATTTCCAGGGGGTACGTGAAGCATAAAAGTTTGAGAACCACTGATATATATGTTTTATTTTATTCCCATTGTTATACTATAACTATAGTTTTATCTGTCTATACAAGGGGTACGCCAGTTACATACACATTTCCAGGGGGTACGTGAAGCATAAAAGGTTGAGAACCACTGATATGTATGTTTTATTTTATTCCCATTGTTATACTATAACTATAGGTTTATCTATCTATACAAGGGGTACGCCAGTTACATACACATATCCAGGGGGTACGTGAAGCATAAAAGGTTGAGAACCACTGATATATATGTTTTATTTTATTCCCATTGTTATACTATAACTATAGTTTTATCTGTCTATAAAAGGGGTACGCCAGTTACATACACATTTCCAGGGGGTACGTGAAGCATAAAAGGTTGAGAACCACTGATATATATGTTTTATTTTATTCCCATTGTTATACTATAACTATAGGTTTATCTATCTATACAAGGGGTACGCCAGTTACATACACATTTCCAGGGGGTATGTGAAGCATAAAAGGTTGAGAACCACTGATATATATGTTTTATTTTATTCCCATTGTTATACTATAACTATAGATTTATCTATCTATACAAGGGGTACGCCAGTTACATACACATTTCCAGGGGGTATGTGAAGCATAAAAGGTTGAGAACCACTGATATATATGTTTTATTTTATTCCCATTGTTATAATATAACTATAGTTTTATCTGTCTATACAAGGGGTACGCCAGTTACATACACATTTCCAGGGGGTACGTGAAGCATAAAAGGTTGAGAACCACTGATATATATTTATATTTTATTCCCATTGTTATACTATAACTATAGTTTTATCTATCTATACAAGGGGTACGCCAGTTACATACACATTTGCAAGGGGGTACGTGAAGCATAAAAGGTTGAGAACCACTGATATATATGTTTTATTTTATTCCCATTGTTATACTATAACTATAGTTTTATCTATCTATACAAGGGGTACGCCAGTTACATACACATTTCCAGGGGGTACGTGAAGCATAAAAGGTTGAGAACCACTGATATATATGTTTTATTTTATTCCCATTGTTATACTATAACTATAGATTTATCTATCTATACAAGGGGTACGCCAGTTACATACACATATCCAGGGGGTATGTGAAGCATAAAAGGTTGAGAACCACTGATATATATGTTTTATTTTATTCCCATTTTTATACTATAACTATAGATTTATCTATCTATACAAGGGGTACGCCAGTTACATACACATTTCCAGGGGTTATGTGAAGCATAAAAGGTTGAGAACCACTGATATATATGTTTTATTTTATTCCCATTGTTATACTATAACTATAGTTTTATCTATCTATACAAGGGGTACGCCAGTTACATACACATTTCCAGGGGGTACGTGAAGCATAAAAGGTTGAGAACCACTGATATATACGTTTTATTTTATTCCCATTGTTATACTATAACTATAGTTTTATCTATCTATACAAGGGGTACGCCAGTTACATACACATTTCCAGGGGGTACGTGAAGCATAAAAGGTTGAGAACCACTGATATATATGTTTTATTTTATTCCCATTGTTATACTATAACTATAGATTTATCTATCTATACAAGGGGTACGCCAATTACATACACATATCCAGGGGGTATGTGAAGCATAAAAGGTTGAGAACCACTGATATATATGTTTTATTTTATTCCCATTGTTATACTGTAACTATAGTTTTATCTATCTATACAAGGGGTACGCTAGTTACATACACATTTCCAGGGGGTACGTGAAGCATAAAAGTTTGAGAACCACTGATATATATGTTTTACTTTATTCCCATTGTTATACTATAACTATAGTTTTATCTATCTATACAAGGGGTACGCCAGTTACATACACATTTCCAGGGGGTACGTGAAGCATAAAAGGTTGAGAACCACTGATATATATGTTTTATTTTATTCCCATTGTTATACTATAACTATAGATTTATCTATCTATACAAGGGGTACGCCAGTTACATACACATTTCCAGGAGGTACGTGAAGCATAAAAGGTTGAGAACCACTGATATATATGTTTTATTCCCATTGTTATACTATAACTATAGATTTATCTATCTATACAAGGGGTACGCCAGTTACATACACATTTCCAGGGGGTATGTGAAGCATAAAAGGTTGAGAACCACTGATATATATGTTTTATTTTATTCCCATTGTTATACTATAACTATAGTTTTATCTATCTATACAAGGGGTACGCCAGTTACATACACATTTCCAAGGGGTACGTGAAGCATAAAAGGTTGAGAACCACTGATATATATGTTTTATTTTATTCCCATTGTTATACTATAACTATAGATTTATCTATCTGTACAAGGGGTACGCCAGTTACATACACATTTCCAGGGGGTATGTGAAGCATAAAAGGTTGAGAACCACTGATATATATGTTTTATTTTATTCCCATTGTTATACTATAACTATAGTTTTATCTATCTATACAACGGGTACGCCAGTTACATACACATTTCCAGGAGGTACGTGAAGCATAAAAGGTTGAGAACCACTGATATATATGTTTTATTTTTTTCCCATTGTTATACTATAACTATAGTTTTATCTATCTATACAACGGGTACGCCAGTTACATACACATTTCCAGGGGGTACGTGAAGCATAAAAGGTTGAGAACCACTGATATATATGTTTTATTTTATTCCCATTGTTATACTATAACTATAGTTTTATCTATCTATACAAGGGGTACGCAGTTACATACACATTTCCAGGGGGTACGTGAAGCATAAAAGGTTGAGAACCACTGCTCTAGAATAATAATTGTTTTATCTTAAAATTTTTTCAAATCTTTTATTAAAATAACTAAAATTTTGATTACTAAACAAAACTAAATAAAAATAAAAATTGTAATTATGAAACGAAAAGCAAATAATTTCCTTAATAAACAAAACCAAATCTCCCTATTTTAGAGTAAACCTTGTAGATCAAATACACTAGCTAACTGTAGAGGGAAAAGTGCCATTAGCCGGTTGATATCCGAACCCACGACCTCCTGATAACAGGGCAGGTGCTCTGATGTTATTAGAAGGTCGTATGATATCGGATAACTTGGTTGGATTGTTTCACCTCTGCGCGGCACTTTTTTGCACAAAATAGGCTAAATGGCCAGGTCACAAGGACCCCAAAGGCTAAGAGAATGTTGGGAGCGGGGACGCACTGGAACAGCTGTTGGGAGACAGATGGTTGCCTCTCGTCAAGGCCAACCGGTGGGCTCTTTAACGTGCACAAGGTATGACGGATCACACTGATACCATATCACAAGTATAAATTTGTATGAAAATTAATTTGAACTTACTAGTAAAAACATCAGAAAAAAAATAAATAAAAAATTTATAGATTTATATTCCCACGTTTGCCGACGTTATAATTCACTGAACTTCTATTGGTGTTTATTTAGCCCATTGTGTACAAAAAAAGTGCCGCTCAGAGTTAAAACAACGGAACCTAGAATAATAACCTTGGGCACTAGGCCACTGATATATGCACAACAGTAATTCACAATGAATTTCATGAGAATGAATTGAAATCAAACACTATGGATCTTACTTGAATAGTGTTCCAGATAGAAGCTGTTTTGCTCCAATTTTCAGTACCTCATCAACAATTTTGTGGTAATTATCGTTTAAGTTTCTTATCTCTTGATCGTGAATGCCACCAGCTTTCCCACTGAAAAACAATTGAGTGATGACAGACGTGCAGCTTACGTCCAACACAGATAAAATATCGTAAGGTTTTCCATCGGATTTTTTTAGCGCATCCAGCGTTTGTTGGACAGCATCGTGGATATGAGTTTGGAGAGCCATTTTTCCCATACCAAACTCTTTTAGTGTAAAGAGAGAAAATTTCCTCAGTTCCTTCCAGGCTTGTCCATTTAGGAATCCAACACCTGCGGAACACAGAAAAGAGAAAAAGAGAGGTAGAGTAAAATATGCACTCAATAAAACTTTAGTAGGTTAAATGATGAAACTTTAATCTCAGCTTTACAGTGGTGTTATCCTATCGGTTCTACGATTACGATTGTTAAACGATTTATTAATCAAACGATTTATTAAAAAATATTACTGATCATTTAACCCAGTACAAAGAAGGGTTAGGTTGTTTTACCTCTGAGCGGCACTTTTTTGCACACCATGGGCTAAATAGCCAGGTCACATGGACCCCGAAGGCTCAGAGTAGGTTGGGGGAGGGGACCCACTGGAACAGCTGTTGGGAGACATATGGTAGCCTCCCATCAAGGCCATCCAGCGTGGTCTTTAACGTGCACAGGGTATGGCTCTCCCATACACGGGGCCACTGCTTAACGTCCCATCCGACGGAAGCGGGCTTTCCAAGCCCATCGGTATCCCTACTGACCGTGGACAGGCGGGAATTTTGCGGAGATAATTCTCAACGCCGACCCAGCTGGGACTCGAACCTGGGAACTACAGATTATGAGCCTGGCGCGCTACCAAATAAGCTACCCCTGCCCCCTTTCCACATTGAAATATGCCTTTGCTCCGTCTTATAGTAAAGGCTGGTTGGGTTTTCCTCAATTTCCTCCCCCTCCCCTCTATGACCCAATTCATAAGCATATTACTTTGAAAATCGTTTTAATGCATTGCAAAAAATATTTGAAATTTTGTATCTTATAGGATACATTGGAACTGAGGAGGTTTAACTTTTTGAGTGACAATAAAGTGCGCAAAGCAGCTGTCTCGTGTGTGGGAGAGCCATACCCTTTGCACGTTAAAGAACACTCTGGATGGTCTTGTAGGGAGGCTCTCATCTGTCTCTTAACAGTTGTCCACTCCTTTAATCTTCAGTGTTTCGTTGGAGCTCTTATGACATGGCCGTTTAGGCATTGTGTGCAAAATAAAGTGCCTCTCAAAGATAAAACAACCCAACCTAGTTGAGGTACATGTCATTTGTACATGCCTTCATAATTCGAAGGGGACGGGGGTGGTCCGACTGGTAGCGCGCCAGGCTCCAAATCTGTAGTTCCCAGGTTCGAGTCCCAGCTGGGTCAGCGTTGAGATTTATCTCCGCAAAAATCCCCACCCTGCCCACGGTCAGTAGGGGACACCGATGGGCTTGGAAAGGCCGCCGTCCGTCGGATGGGACGTTAAGCCGTGGCCCGTGTGTGGGAGAGCCATACCCTGTGCACGTTAAAGAACACGCTGGATGGCCTTGACGGGAGGCTACCATCTGTCTTCCAACGGCTGTTCCAGTGGGTCCCCTCCCCCAACCTTCTCTGAGCCTTCGGGGTCCATGTGACCTGGCCATTTAGCCCATGGTGTGCAAAAAAGTGCCGCTCAGAGGTAAAACAACCCAACCATAATTCGAAATAGTTTTAACTGTTGTCTATTTATTCATGATATCGCTTGATTTTAAAAGAAATTACGTTTAAAATTCAAAGGATTGTGTTGATTGTTCCTGGTAATTTACGCAAATTTTCTTAGAGTCGATTTATGCGATTCTAAAAATCTGCGGTTAAGGTGCTTATAGGGCTTACACGAAATGTTAATACTTGACTGGCTTGGTTGAATTGTTTTATCTCTGAACGGCACTTTTTAGCAATGATGTAAATGACCAGTGCACAAGTACTCCGAGGTCTCAGAGAAGGGGACCCACTGGACAGCTGTTAGGAGACAGATGGTAACCTCCCGTCAAGGTTATACAGAGAGTTCTTTAACGTGCACAGGATATGGCTCTCTCCAGCACACAGGGCCACGCTTAACGTCAAATCTGATGGGCAGGGCGGGGAGATCTTCGCCTGGATGTTGCGATAAAAGTCACCATTTAAAAGAGAACTTAAGCCTAATATTAATAACACGGACGAAGATGTGCAAAATCGCGCAAAAATGCAATTCTTTCAAATAGGACTGCGATTTGTACAAAAGAGATTTACAGCAACTATTAAAAACGTATAATATGCTTACCACCTCCAAAAATGTAAGCAAAGATGCTGAACGCTTTCGGCCTGCTTTCAAAACAATCTGACTTCGTGACATGAGCTTCCTTGATCATTTTAATGGTATTCAAATGGATGTATCGTTGACCCATGACACTGAAAGAGAAAATATCTCCGTACTTCTTGGCGAGTTGAGAGAACTGCACATGAGAGTTATTCTCGATAAATGGGTAGAAACCAATAAAAGGCAGACCCATAGGACCCGGAGGGAGGTTAGAATTCACGTAGATGTAAGAAACGATGCCTAAAATAATAATCAGAAAAAGGCTTGACCATCCAACATTGCTTGATATCCATTGACACATATTAATGATAAACATGATTCACTGTGCAAATTGGTGCTTGTTTTCGTAATAAAATACAAAATTAACTGTTCTCAGGGAAATATATCTTCCAATGCATTACTTTTAGTCCACAAGCAATAATGTAACTCGGTACAATGTGCCTCTGTGAGCGCAGAGCCCTCACACTGTAAAAGCGTTCAAGTATGCTACACTTTAACCTTCTATTGCGTCATCAGTTGCAATCAATTGAATATGCCCTTGAGTTGTCACTCAAAGTCACTTCAGTCGTAGTTAGCACTTCCTTACTGTTGGAGAGAGATTAGATTGTGGCTGGGGAGGAGAGTAAATAAACGTTTTTTTTTTGTTTGGTTTACTGATATCACAGAAAATATTCTCTTAAAGAAGAGTGTGTTTTTTGAACTAAAAAAAATTTAATAAGAGTTCCACGTTGTCCTTGAATTTTTCATGTAGTGCACTTCGCTACTGATCAAACGAAGCTGGGTTCGAGCCCCTGATCAGGAATGGGCTTTTGTTTTGTTTTTTCTGCTGATAAGTGTTATCAGCAGTTAGCAGTTCGGAATCTTGTCAATGGATGCTGTTGATCAATGAAATTGACAGCGTTCAACAGATTAAAAAGCTGGTCAATGGAGGCTGCTGATTAATAAATCGATAGCACTCATTGGTAGCAGTTCGGAATCTTGTCAATGGATGCTGTTGATTAATGAAATTGACAGCATTCAACAAGTTAAAAAGCTGGTCAATGGAGGCTGCTGATTAATAAATCGATAGCACTCATTGGTAGCAGTTCAGAAGCTTGTCAATGGATGCTGCTGATCAATGAAATGGAGACATTCAACAAGTAAAAAAGCTGGTCAACGAAGGTTGCTGATTACTTAAATCGATAGAATTCGTTGGTATCAGTTCAGAAGCTTGTCAGTGAATGCTGCTGATTAATGAGAGAACATTCATTGGTAGAAGTTCAGAAGCTGATTAATTAAATCGAGAGAACTGTTGATAGAAGTTCAGAAGCTGGTCAATGGATGCTGCTCATTAATTAAATCCAGAGCACTCGTTGGTACCAGTTCAGAAACTTGGCAATGGATGCTGCTGATTACTGATATGGAAAGAACTCAGTGTTAGGAGCTCAGAAGCTGGTCAGCGGGTTATGCTGCTCAGCTTAATCGAGAGCACTCATTGTTAGCAATTTAAAAGCTTGTGAGTCAAATTAAATTTTAGGGTGCCACGTTGCTCCCCACCAGAACTGAAATTGGGTTATTTTACCCCTAACGACACTTGCACACAATATGTTAAATGGCCAGGTCACAAGGATTCCAAAAAACTCGTAGAATGTTTGGGAGGGACATTCATTCGCTGCACAGCTGTTAAGAGACAGATGGAAGCTTTTCGTCAAAGCCATCGAGGGTGTTTTTTAATATGCACACTTATGGCTCTCCTGTCAACGGAGTCACAGCTTAACATTCCGTTTAACGGACGGTGGCCTTTACAAGCCCCTCGGTGTTTTCATTCTCACTGACAGCAAAACTGTTTACGGAAGAAAATTATCAAAGCAGCCACATTTGGATTTCGTACTTGGAAACGCAGATTATGAATCTGGCCCTCTTCCGACTGGCCAGTCGATCAAAATTTCGTCGGTATTCTGACCGACTGGCCAGTCAGTCAAAATACGCATTTGGTATTTTGAACGTACCAGTCCTGACGTACAGTCGCTCAAAAAAGTATCCGAACACTATGGTTGATTACAAAATTCAGAAAAAATATCTAGCAACGATTTTTTAGAAATTATTGATCTGGCAACCTTCGTGTCACGTGACACGAAGGTTGCCAGATCACTAATTTCTAAAAAAATCGTTGCCAGATATTTTTTCTCAATTCTGTAATCAGTTGTAGTGTTCGGATACTTTTTTGAGCGACTGTACCAGGCTCGTAATCTGATATTTCCAGTTTCGAGTCAACTCTGCCTAAGTTGAACTTTATCTCAATTAAACCTCCTCGGTCTCGTTGAGGTTAAGCCATGATTCCTTATTCAGAGGAGCAGGGGTGGCTAAATTGTTATTAAAAAACATGCTGGGTGGCTTTGACGTGTATTTGTAATGCCTCTTAGCAGTTTCCCAGTGAGTCCCTTTTCTCTGATCCTTTAAGGTCCTTGTGACATGGCTATTTAGCCCATTGTGTACAAGAAAAACGCCGCTCATAGATAAAAAAAAAACTCCTACATAGATGCTTCATACCGTGAGGACGTTAAAGAACACGATGAATGGTCTTAAGCAGAGAATTGCATCAGTTTTCAAATAACAATTCAAAAGATTTATTTTCCATTTCTCATGAAGATTCTTGCTATGAGAATCTGACTTAAAACTGTACGAGAGTCAAGAAGATTTAACCTAAAACTGTACGAGAGTCAGGAAGATCTGACCTAAAACTGTACGAGAGTCAAGAAGATCTAACCTAAAACTGTACGAGAGTCAGGAAGATCTAACCTAAAACTGTACGAGAGTCAGGAAGATCTAACCTAAAACTGTACGAGAGTCAAGAAGATCTGACTTAAAACTGTACGAGAGTCAAGAAGATCTAACCTAAAACTGTTCGAGAGTCAAGAAGATCTGACTTAAAACTGTACGAGAGTCAAGAAGATCTAACTTAAAATTGTACGAGAGTCAGGAAGATCTAACCTAAAACTGTACGAGAGTCAGAAAGATCTAACCTAAAACTGTACGAGAGTCACGAAGATCTAACCTAAAACTGTACGAGAGTCAAGAAGATTTAACCTAATTCTGCCGTGTCAATCGCTATTAAAAGCGATTGACACGGCATTGATCATATAGATTACTGATATAGATATTGATCGTATTGATCATATATTGACCCGGCATATTGATCATAAAGAAGAAAAACATAACGAATGAGCCGTGCCTTGGAACTCTTGATAAGCCTAAAATGCTCAGTAACCTTCGAAGAGGCAATCTGCTTTTTTCTCAGCTATCAGCACAAGATTAAAACTAACTTCCTGAGTGACGTGTATGGGCGCGAGAAAAAAATCTAAAGGAAACAAACATGTTGAGATTAAACAACACATTATTTGGTCACTAGGATAATTTGCTACATTTTACCTCATATAAGAGGCAATCAATAGTTAATATATAGATTACCTGTCTACATGGAATTGAAGAAATTAATTGTCAGAAAAAAATACGTTTCACCGTATTAAGATACTAGAGGTCATCTGTGAAAATACACAGATCACCTGCAGACATAGAAGTCATTTGACAAAACTGATTTTCTTCTTCTAAATGATTTCTTGAATTCTGTGTCTGCAGGTAATCTGTATATTTCACAGATTACGATAATCTTATCTATGGATATACAGCATATATATATATCTTCACTATGGATTCATTCTTGCTTTAATAACGTTTTTGCGTGTTTGACCCAAATTTAACACTACTTCTGACCAATATTGCAAGACTGCCATTCCCAACCATAAATGAAGTGATTTATAGTCATAGTTTTCAGTCGTCGAGACGAGCTATTGATAGCTTAATGGTCAGAATAATCGGCATATAAGTAGGCAATGTGGGTGCTAATCCCACTCACGATGAAGCTGTTTTTTTTTTCTAACAAAATCACTGTAAAGATGCACCTTTTTTCTTTAAATAAAGAATAAAATAATCAGCCTGCATCCAAAATTTATAATCCAATGTTAGGAAGGAAATTTCCAATATATCTAAATAAGTAATGGGTCTCCCACATACTAATAAATCCCCTTACTGCCGTTTAAACGCTGTAAATTACGAATTTTTTCATAATAAAAGATGCTTTTAATGCTCCACCCCAAACAAAAAATATCCAATATTGTCCAATCAGGAATTCTCGTATGTTATAAGATCGGTCGACCTCTACCAATCGAACGATTTCGAAATTTGGCATTAAAGATGTGGCACCACCATATGATACTAACTCCAAACCGGTATAAGAAAAACTTTTTGCGAGTTTTCAAACATTTTGGACACGCTAATTATTTAAACTTCAATATAAAGGGAAGATTCAAGTGCCCCAAAGATTGTTTACAGTTTTTTAAAATTACGCTTAGATAGTTCTCATTTTAATTTGAATTTCATTTGTTTTATTATTGAGGATGAAAGCCTTTTTCATTTGGTATGATGACATTTATTACGTATATATCTGTTAGTTTCTGCAGGATAAAGTTCGTTAGTTCCTTTGACGAAAAAAATTTAAAACTCTTTTGGCTAAAATTACTTGCATTGTGAAAAATATGCCTCATTAAAAGCTAATAATATTTAACACTTCAAAATATGAGTAATCCTTGATTATGACAGTGTATATAATTTTCTTGCGTCTTTGTGATCAGTTCACAGTTCTAACATTAGAGTTTATGCACAAATGGAGCTTCAAACATTACTATGCTATCTTATGTGATCAAGTGTAGTGAAATATTCCATCATACTTCAAAGTCTAACTTTTTTTTTTTAAAACATAGCCACTCATATTAAAATATGAAAGTATCGCACATTATCGCTCATTAATTATGTTTTATGAAAAGTGATTCGGGGAACGAGCAGTAGCATCATTTACAGTCGCTTTCATTTTCTTTTCATTTTTTTAATGTACCCTTAATGGTCTGATTAATGCTGTAATGCTCCTATGGTCGAGGGGAGAGGGTGACTCAGTCGGTAGCACGCCAGGCCTGTAATCCACAGTCCCGAGGTTCGAGTCCCATTTGGGTCAGTATCGAGATTTATCTCCTCAAATCTCCCGCCCTGTTAGTAGGGGACACCGATGGTCTTGGAAAGGCTGCCGCTTGTCGAATGAGACATTAATCCGTGGCCACGTGTGCGGGAGAGCCATACTCTGTGCACGTTGGATGACATTGACGGGAGGCTTCTAACAACTGTTCCAATGAGTCTCCTCCCCCAACCTTCTCTGAGCCTTCGGGGTCCTTGTGACCTGGCCATTTAGCCCATTATGCGAGAAAAGTGCCACTCAGTGTTACAACAACCAACCCAGGTTCCAGTCCCCACTGTGCTAGCAGTGAGATTTATCTCCATTAACTTCCACCCTACCCTCGGCGAGAAAGGGGCTGGGTTGTTTTACCTCTAAGTGGCATTTTGTGCACACAATGAGCAAAATGGCCAGGTCACAAGGACCTCGAAGGCTCAGAGGAAGTTGAGGGGGGGGGGGGACTCACTGGAACAGCTGTTGGCAGACAGATGTTAGCGTCCCGTCAGGGCCATCCATCATGTTTCTTAACGTTTACAGGGGGTGGCTCCTCCCCAACAGAGAGCCACTGTTTAACATCGCATCCGACGGACAGCGGCCTTTCCAAGCCCATCGATGTCCCCTACTGACCGTCGCTTAAACTCCCATCCGATGGACTTTCCAAGTCCATCGGTGTCCCCTATTGACCGTGGGTAGAGATGGGAGTTGTGCGGAGATAAATCTCAAAGCCGTCGTCCACATATGCGTGAGAAGCCAGGACGTCCCAATAGAGTTCTAGCATTCATCTATGAAATAATGGAATGAATATAATTATTAACTCAAACGCAAAACTTTTATTGACAAATATGTGCAACCCTGTTAAATAATTCGGAAAATAAGTTAATGATTTTTTAGAAGCGAATGAGAAGCCAGGATAAGTCCAATAAGTTGGGTTTTTTACGTCTGAGCAGCACGTTTTTCTAACTATAGGCTTAATGGCCAGGTCACAAGGACCCGAGGGCTCAGAGAAGGTTGGAACCCACTGGACAGCGTGTTGGGCCATTCAGCGTGTTCTTTAACGCTTACAGGGGATGATTCTTCTCGCACTCAGGGCCACTGCTTAACGTCCCATCCTACGGACTTTCCAAGCCCATTTTGGAATGCTCTATTGACCGTGGGCAGAGCGGGGAGTTGTGCGGAGATAAATCTCAACGCTGGCCGAGATGGGACTCGAACCTGGTAACTGCAGATTACGAGCTTGGAGCGCTATCCCCCTGAACCACCTCGCCCCTGAGAAAGAGGACACCGATGAACTTGGAAAAACCGCAGCTTGTCGAACTGGACTTTCAGCTTTGGTCCAGTGAGCAGGAGAGCCATACCCAGTGCTCGATAAAGAACATTCTGAATAGGTTTGATGGGAAATTCCATAAAACTGTCATCATTTCTTCAAATTGTCTTCTAACAGTTGTGCAGTGTATCCTTCTCCAATCTTCTCTGAGACTTTGGGATTCTTTTGATCTGCGCATTTAGACCAATGTTTGCAAAACATTGCTGTTCAGAGGTAAACAATTAAACCCAAAACATAATGTTTAATTATTGGAGCAAAATTAATATCAGTTGTACACTCTCAAACTCACTTTATCGAGGAATATGCGAATTCAATGCATCGAGAGAGGAAAAAAATGTTTGACACTTTCCAAATAAGCCTTTTTAGTTACAAATTAGGCATTAGATAACGCGAATATTCAGTTTTGTAATCAAACTCGTAAATAAGATAAATATAAAAATTAAGTTTAGATTTGACGAATTTTGAAAACTTTTGCTCAGTTTTGAGAATCCTTGCAAACGGGTGGGAATGGATTTTGGGAAATAATTGGAAGCTCTAGAATTCGTTGGAAAGAGACTGTAGCTGACATGACGACTTTAATAATAAAATAAATAAATAAATAAATAAATACCCCCTCAAGCAGCTGCTTGCCACAGATGTCTGATAGGAGCCTGTCAGTTTATATGCCATAGTAGAAGGTCTGAGAGGATGGCAGGCCCTCAGCAGAAAAACGACACAAACAGCCATGCCTTACCCGCGGCTCGAACCCAGGTCCCTTAGATCAGTAGCCAAGCGCGCTATCCACTCGTCCATAGCAATACAAAAAAAAAATGTTTAATATTCCAGGAATTCTGACCAAAAGTATTTTAAAAGGAGTGGACATACTTATAGTGGATCTGTGTACTGTCATTAAATATACAGGATAAAGAAAAATTAAAAAAAAACTCTGCAACTGTGGCGAAAGAGTTGTAACAATTCTTCAGGTATAACATATCAAGATTCGCAACTAATAACAAATTCTCCCCCCCAGTTTTCAGCTCTGTTTGTAAATACTTTCTGTCTTGTGAAGATTGATACAGAAAAGCAAAAAAAAAGATGCTGATATCAGAAAATAGTTCGTTTCATTTTTTAACAAAACTTCGGAAAGCTTGGAAAGGCATCATTTGTTTGACGGGAAGAAGCCAACTTCTTTATCTTTCGCTACGCATTACACTTCTTCCACCTATCTTCCTATAACTGGGGCGGGTGTGGCTCAGTCGGTAGTGCGTCAGGCTCGTATTCTGTAGTTCACAGGTTCGAGTCCCAGCTGGGTCAGCGTTGAGATTTATCTGCGCAAAATTCCCCGCCCTGCCCACGGTCAGTAGGGGACACCGATGGACTTGGAAAGGCTGCCGTCCGTCGGATGGGACTTTAAGCCGTGGCCCCGTGTGCGGGAGAGCCATACCCTGTGCACGTTAAAGAACACGCTGGATGGCCTTGACGGGTGGCTAACATCTGTCTCCCAACAGCTATTCCAGTGGGTCCCCTCCCCCAATCTTCTCTGTGCCTTCGGGGTCCATGTGACCTGCCCATTTAGCCCATGGTGTGCAAAAAAGTGCCGCTCAGAGGTAAAACAACCAAACCCAACTCTTCCTATAACTTTCCTTGCTTTTGAAAAGCTGTTACTTTCCCTGATCTTCAAAGACTGCTTTGGGCGTTGGAGGTGGAAGGGTCGTAATCTGCAGTTCCCAGATTCGTGACCAAACTGTGCCAGTGATGAAATTTATCTCCGTGAACCCACACCCTGCCCTCAGTCAGATACTGGATGCCGATGGTATTGGAAAGAGCCGTCGTCCGTCGGATGAGATATCAGCCGTGGCACAGAGTACATGAGAGTCATCCCTGTGCACGTTAAAGAACCCGATGGATGGTTGGTGGAAGGAGGTACACTGGACAGCTTTTAGAGGATAGATGGGAGCCTGTGCACATTAAAGAACCCGATGGATGGCCTAAAGGGAAGTCTTCCCGTCAAGGTCATCCATCGAGTTGTTCAAACTTCTTACTGTCATACGGGATCAAAACTACCTAAACTGCAGATGATAGGCAGTGAAGAGGAAGGAATAGCATTGATTGGATCACCCATTTTTAAAATTTCTCCATCTCCATCCTTTCGAATCATTCCGAATCTTCTCTGAGCCATGGGGTCCTTGTAGTCTGCCATTTAGCCCATTGTGTGCAAAAAAATGCTGCTCAGATGCAAAACAACCCAAGACTCTTTTACCATTTTGCAATAATTTAGTTTATTTAATAATCATTCTTAGAGGAGATAAGATTTAAAAAGTGACAAATATTATGCTCTTTGAAAAGAACAATCGATATTTCCGAGGGGGGATTGGTGTTAAAACTTTTATTTTTTCAGTTGATGACATCATTTCCGTTTCTTTACTGCTATGTATTCAGTGGAACATCCCAACTGAATATAAAACAGTCAAATCAAATCAATTGTAATTTTTAGTTTAGTATTATTTTTTAACTGTAACGATGCGAAATGCATTTAAAGAATTTTTATTTTTAGAAGTAAATACTGGAACAATCACAAAGATTCTCTTCATAAATACGTATATTTATTTCATTAATGATGATAAGCATACCTAACGCAGCTCACTGCACAATGGTTGAAAACCACTGCTGTAATACGCACAACTTAGAAATAGACTCAAAACAGAAAAGTCTAGCAAATCTACATCTGAACGATATCACTTGAGTCTCATTTGAAGATTTTAGATGCTTCTTGGAATGGCGCACAACTCGTATTTAGACTCATCCTCTTGTGCAGTTTTTTTTGGTCTTCCACCATTTGGTCCCTGAATTGTGTAATTTTGCAAGATGCCCGTAGCACAGGAAAAGTTCCATGATAGTCAGAGATTCACCAGCGCATGACCTTTCCCCTATTGAAAAGAAAAAGAGCGTAAGAACACACATGAAAAGTTTAAAATGGTAAGCAAATTGCTTTATAACTCAAAGAGATAGGAATAATATAGCGTTTATACACTACAACTCCCTAAATATTAGAGATTTCCCATACTATGGCAATAGGAATCTAACTTCGAGCTATATGACATGTAAAATATGCACAATGGAAAAATGCGACTGAGATAAATTAAAGATCATAATCTAATCTATTTAAAATTCGATTTTGTACAATATTCGTCCGGTATTTAAAGAGTTATGAAAGCTGAAATATTTAAAAGTATTGGAGTTACACTGGGCAGCTATTAGAAGATGCCAACCTCCCATCAAAGTCAGAGTGGTATTACAAGGGCACAGTGTATATACTGTATGCCTTCTAACCACAAGACCATGGGTTAACGTCCATCAAATAGACGGTAACCTTTCCAAGTCTATCGGTGCTCCTTTCGCATCAAGACATGGTGAGAGTTAGCAAAAGAAATGTCAATGCAGGGAGTGCAAGTCTGCAGGATGTTTCAAAACTCTCTGTACAAATTTCAATGGGAGATAGGGAACACCAAGACAAATCTTTTTCGTCTATGAATGTATGAATGTATAGACGAAAAACGTTTGTCTTGCTGTTCCCTATCTCCCATTGAAATTTGTACAGAGTGTTTTAAAACATCCTGTATATCTGTCGACCATCCGGTGTTTAGAAAATGTTAAGAATCTTGCTCCCACATATGCATAGCAATAGGCTGCAGATATGCAGAGTGTATTCGAAAGGTCTAGTCGGGGTGTGTCCAACCTTTTGACTTCCCTGGGCCACATTGAGTGAATTGTTTTGGGCCGCACATAAAATATATAATATAGTTAATGTATATGAATAATAACACTTCATTTATTTTCTATTATAAAACTTAAAAAAGGGCAACATAAAACTAGTGGGATATCAAAATCTCGCTGAAAATTACATAATCATGTTGAAAGCTTATGTCGTAAACACGTAAACTTTACGAGTTTGTGGGCCGCAATACTAGCTGTCCAGGTTCGCGGGTTGGACACGCCTGGTCTAGTCCAACTTCGGGAACGTGTTCTACTACATTTAGAGATGAAAACATTTCTTATGAACATTGGGCCAGAAATGCTTTCCCTTCTAGTTATAGCGCATTTTGAGAGTGCAAAGCGTGCAAGTAAGGAAGTCTATGAACTTAATTATTTTTTATTCCAATTATTACAACGCACTGTAAGTAATCAATGACAATAATTTTGTAAGAGTACATCAGAGCAAGTGATGGAAATGGTCTCCATGAGCTGCAATACACGCCTCACAACGTCTTCTCATGAGATTGTCAAACACTTTGGAAAAGTTCTTGAGTGTTTTGAATTCTTCGATAATCATCCACGATCCGTTCGCGGATAGCTTGAGTATTAGAAACAATGATAACGTAAACATCAGCCTTAACGTATCCCCATAAAAAAAAAGTCCAGCAGCATATTGTGCAGACAGAGACTGCGTTATTTTGGCCATGTTGCCCGTATGCATAGCTACAGATTGGCGAACAGGGTTGGGTTGGGTTGTTTTACCTCTGAGCGGCACTTTTTTGCACACCATGGGCTAAATGGCCAGGTCACATGGACCCCGAAGGCTCAGGGAAGGTTGGGGGAGGGGACCCACTGGAACAGCTGTTGGGAGACAGATGGTAGCCTCCCGTCAAGGCCATCCAGCATGTTCTTTAACGTGCACAGGGTATGACTCTCCCGCATACGGAGCCATGGCTTAACGTCCCATCCGACGGACGGCGGTCTTTCCAAGCCCATCGGTGTCCCCTACTGACGGTGGGCAGGGGGGGGAATTTTGCGGAGATAAATCTCAACGCTGACCCAGCTGGGACTCGAACCTGGGAACTACAGATTACGAGCCTGGCGACCTGCCGACTGAGCCACCCCCGCCCCCTATTGGCGAACAGGATTATGAAAAATGTACCTAAGGGTTTCAGAAAAAGGGGGAGATGGGCAACCTAGGAAGCGATGGGGAGACAATGTCAAACAGGACCTTGCTAGAATTGGCATAGAGTGGCCAAATGCAGCTGCAATAAATCAGAACACAGGTGTATGGAGAGAAAATTACACAGTCTGGTTGGACCTCCGTGGCCCATGGCTGTATGAGGATTTTGTATATATGTATGTAATATACAGACGATAGTGAGTGATTGACGTCTGACTGATTGACAGTGGATCACATTAATTCTAACTATGATGTAGAAATGGTAGAGCTTTGAAAATGGAAACCTAGGGTGATCCAGGTGGTAGGTCTCATAAAAAAAACGAAATTTAACCCCGATGTAGCCTTAACTGGCATAGTGGTTAGGCAGCTAGCGACTGTTCCAGCAAGGCAATCTTTGTGTGTTGTGTTTCCTCTAACTAAGGCAGTGGTCAACAGTGACTTCGGTCTTAGTAGGGCATGTCCTTGTATGAGAAGGCTTGTAAAAAAGCTAGGAGTAGTTTCTAGGATTCTTCTCAGTTCTATATGTCACAAATGAAAAAAAAATAAAAAAAATATGTTCCTTCAAGGCCAAACTTTGATCTACGAGGGCTAGAAACGTGAAAATTGATGTCTGGAAGTATTTCGGGTTGTAGATGTCGGAAACATTACGAAATTTCAGATTCAGAAGGTCCTTCGAGGTCAGAAATCAAATTTAGATCTACCGGTGTTACAGAGCTAAATATTGGCTCCTGAGGATATTTTGCGTCGTAGACCTCAGAAATGTGGCGAAAATTGGATTTGATGGGTCCTTTGAGGTCAAAGGTCAAATATAAATCTATCGGTGTAAGAGGGTTAAAAATGGTGCCAGGCGGTATTTTCAGTCGTAGATATCAGGCATTATGTCAAATTTTGGATGTAATGGAACCTTCGAGGTCAAAGGTCAAATCTCAATGTACCAGTGCTAGAGCCTAAACATTAGTGATATAGCTATTTCAGGGAGAAATAAGATGAATTTTCAGATCAGGTATCGCAATCGAGGTGAAATAGGGGCGCTAAAACTGAGAAAAAAACCTTTATACCTGAATGGTGTTCGACTTCATCCTTTTCCTTTTTTCTAGATTCGGGCTTTCACTGTATTAACTTGAGATAGCAGTGTTCATAGATTTTTGTTAATAAAGCATATATTGCACGAATATGTGGGTTCGGATCCCGTTCTGATCAAGACAATATTTTCTCTACACCCATTGGTATCCATTGACCTAAACAACTAATAGTGATCACATGCTTTGTAAAATGTATATTTAGCATCCATATTTCTTTCCAGGGGAGACTACAGTTCAAGGATGCCGAATTCCTAAAGGAACCATTACTGTAGTGAACAGCTAGTCAGCTCAGCATGATCCAACGATTTATTCCAACCCGCAGAAATTTGATCCCGGTCGTTTCCTCGGTCCTGATGGCAAAAGGAACAAGGTGGAACCACCCATTGCTTTTGGAGTAGGTAAGAGTGGCAATAGTTTGGCTCAGCTGATACGCACTTTGCATTGCATCTGTTCATTAAAAATAATCAACTCTGCAGTTGTGCAGTACCGGATTTGGGTTCACCAAAGGAAATAACTCAGAAATGCGCCTTTTCATAGTCAAAATATTGACTTTTAAAATTAAGAATGCATGTTGTTTAATAGATAAAAAACATAAACGTAAAGTTATGCAAAAAAAAATGAAAAAAAAGATATGGGTAACAAAGTGAGAAATATAAAGGGGGCCAAAGATGCTGAGCCCCTCCCATTTTCATTAAATGCAAGTAATCATAATGGAGACGAAAAAATATTAAACAAATATATATATATTCCCCTCCCCCCCCCGTATTTTTCAAGAATTATGTTAAAATCAATAAAATTGATATTGGGTTATTTTATCTACGAGCACCACCTTTTGCACACGATGGGCTAAATGGCCAGGTCACATGGACCCCGAAGGTTCAGAGAAGGTTGGGGGAAGGGGACACACACGAGAGCTGTTAGGAGACAGATGATAACCTCCCGTCAAGGTCACCCGACGTGTTCTTTAACTTGCACAATGTATGGCTTTACAGCACAAGGCGCAATATCACATTTGACGGATGGCAACCTTTCCAAGGTCGTTGGTCGACGCTGGACTAACTGAGACTCGAACCTGGGAACTGCAAGTTACGTGCTGGCGAGCTATCAACTGAGCCATCCTCGTCCGCTAAAACTGAGGTAAAAATTTATACCGGAATTCTCTCCGGTTCGTTTCTATAAAATATCCCCCCCCCCCCTTGAACTGGAGACAACTTGCCCTCAAACCCATTATGTCTTTTGCAGATCCAAGGCTGTTTATAATGATTATTCTTATAACAAACAAATCAGTTCACTAAAAAAGAACACATATTTTGGTTTTTTAAAGTTATTTTTCCTGTCTTTGTGTTCGCAAAATCATAAGTAAAATGATGAAACTTTATTTCTCCAAATAAATCACTTTCAATGGATATAAATGATACTAAAAAGATTTCTTTTTCTATTTTTTTTCTGATATAGTTGGATTGGGTTGTTTTACCTCTGAGCGGCACTTTTTTGCACACCATGGGCTAAATGGCCAGGGGACCCACTGTAACAGCTGTTGGGAGACAGATGGTAGTTCCCGTCAAGGCCATCCAGCGTGTTCTTTAACGTGCACAGGGTATGGCTCTCCCACACACGGGGCCACGGCTTAACGTCCCATTCCAAGGACTGCGGCCTTTCCAAGCCCATCGGTGTCCCCTACTGACCGTGGGCAGGGCGGGGACTTTTGCGGAGATAAATCTCAACGCTGACCCAGCTGGGACTCGAACCTGGGAACTACAGATTACGAGCCTGGCGCGCTACCGACTGAGCCCCCCCCCCCTTTTTTTGATATAGATTTATATTAATATATATATACAGTACAATGTGAGTAATAAGCGAAAATTTTCCGTTTCATTTCGAACATTCCAAATTTACTCTTTTCTTTCCAACATTGAAAAAATCTTCCCTTTCTTCCTAAATTGCAAAATTCACTATTTCCTTTCCCACATTCCCAGCTAACTCATTCAGTGGTGAGCCAGGCTCATAACTGCAATTTCCCAGATTCGAGTCCCAACTATGCTTAAAAGTTTTTTTTTTGCTTTCCTTTAACGAGAACGGAGAAATTTATTTCTTGTAGATGAAGGCCTGTTTATAACGATTTGGCTTCGAAAGACCGCTGTCCATCAGGTGAGACCTTACGCCAGGACCCGTGGGCAAGAGAACTACACTCTGTACATATTAACTAACACGCTGGATGGCCTTAACAGGAGCCTTTCATCTGTGTCCTAACATCTATCCAGTGGATGTTCTTTCTCAACCTCCCCTGAACTCTTCGGGGTCCTTATGACTTGGCAATTTAGCTCACTGTGTCCAAAAAAGTGCCCTCAGAGGTAAAACAACCCAACGTATTTTCTCTGCAGCTGTATAACCTCAATTTTTTGATTTTCCTAATGCAGCACTTCCTGTGCAAACTGAAGAAAAATAAACTTGCTATATTAGGAGTGCCAAATAAATTTTCGTGTGCCAAATAAAGAAGTTATAAATGCTGGACTGTTTAAAACTGCATATTAATTTCCCTGCGTATTCTCCAGAGCCAGGAAACTGAAGTTGATTCAGTTGGTAATGCGCTAGACTCGTAATCTGCAGTTCCCTGCTTTGAATCCCAACTGTGCTGGCGTTGAGGTTATCTCCACTAAACACCGACCCTGCTTTCGCTCACAAAGCGGACCGAGAGGCTTGGAAATGCCACCGTCCGTCAGATGGGTCATTAAGACGTGTGCCTCTGGGCAAGTTGTTTTACCTATGAGCTGCACATTTTTGCGCACAATGGGCTAAATGGCCAGGCACAAGGATCCCGACGGCTCAGACAAGGTTGGGGAAGGGGACCCACTGGACAACTGGTGGGAGGCAGATGGTAATCTCCGATCAATGCCATCCAGCATGTTCTTTAACGTGCAGAGGGTATTGCTATTCCCACACACGGAACCATGATTTAACGTCCCATACGATGGACAGCGGCCTTTCCAAGCCCATCGGTGTCCCCTACTGATCGTTGTCAGGACGGAGAGTTTTGCGGAGATAAATCTCAACGCTCTCCCAGCTGGGACTCGAAACTTGGCACTGGAGATTATGAGCCTGGCGCGCTACCGACTCAGCCCCCACCTACAATGTGTACGTTAAAGAACACGCTGGATGGCCTTGACAGGAGGTTGCCATCTGTATCGAAATAACTATAGAGTGTATCCCCCCTCTCTGACCTTCTCTGAGCCACCAGACAACTGGAGAAGGTTGCTGCAGAACAGACATTAAAATATGAATTGTGCGCCTTTCCAAGAAACATTCAGTAAACAAATTATCGAGTTAGAGATGACGCAAAAGTTACTTGATGATAACGTTGCATTCCACAGGAATGGTGAAAATGTTTATGAAAAGAAGCACCACGCCTACTAAGTCTCGTATCAATAACAGTTTCTATTGATCACGAATCAATGATTAACTGAATTCTTTCTCTTGTTCCTGATTTTTTTTAGCTATTACCATTTCTTGTTAAGTTTATTATACGTGGTATATGAATAATTATCAGCCATAACATTAAAATAATTCATTTAAGAGCCTTTTGTTTTCCTTTTTCTCGGAGAGTTTGAACACCCAATAGAGTTCCTCGGATACAATTTGCCTGGCATATATAATTTTACAGAAAAAGAAATTTAAATATGATCTGAGTTGCACAAAAAATTATTGCTATTAAAAGCATTATTTGTTACTTAACGTAATATTTAAAACATTTATTAATTAACGTGTCTTGTGAAATGTGCATTCATTAACGTTTACATATTTTTCAAATTAGGTTAATGATTGTAACTTCCGAAGTGAATTCTTTTCGAAGCTTTCATTTCAAAGAGGGATATCACGTTCCTCTCTTGTTTAATTAAAAATTTCAATTTCCACAGAAACGCTCCTGCTCTTTACCCAACAAACTGAGCAATGGCTTTATCACGAGAATGCAGAAATTAATTGATGAATTCCTTCTTTCAAATCTATTGGTGGCAATAGTTATTTTGAGTAATTTTAAACCGTTAATGTCTATGAGATTTTGAGAAATTAAACCCGCCCACTCCGATTTGTTTGACCCAAGCTGGTTTACAAATAACCTATATTCTTCCTCTGCGTGAAGGAAACTTTGATGAAAAGTTTGGTGCTTGTATCTTTCCTGCTGGGAAAGTGCATAAGACAGACACACAAACAATTTTTCTTCTTTATATATTAGATTTTTCGCATCGTAAACAATGCTTACTTGATATTTAATCCCTTAAACTGTAAATAGGTATTATTAAAACGGAAGCATTATTTTAATATTATCTTTAAACTAAAATTGGAGCGGCAGCTGTATATTTCGCAAATTTATTTTAAAGTGCACTTAAATATACACAAAAGTTGTACAATAAAATAGGCCAGAAAGCCTTTTTAAAAAGAACATGTTATCTCTTATAGTTCTTATCTTTATTACCTTTTTATGGATGAAATGTTCTCTTCTTTCAACTACTAGCAAACATTTTTCTTTCTAAAATAATACAAAAATACGAAATTAATTACATTAAATTAAGCCGTGGCTCCGTATGCAGGAGAGCCAAATGACCCTGTTCACGTTAAATAATACGTTGGGTGGCCTTGAAGGGGAGGCTACCATCTTTCTCCAAACAGCTCTTCAAGTGGGTCCCCTCCCCAACACTCTCTAAGCCTTCGGGGTCCTAGTGACTTGGCCGTTTATCCCATTGTGGGTAAAAAAAAGTGCCGTTCAGAGGTAACCCTCCCCCTCAGGTTAAAAATTACGCCCTCTCTTTTAGGCGTGAAAAGAAATGTACCTATTTCGTGGTATCATATGATCCTTCCCACGTTAGAAGTTTCTACACCAAAATACGGCATTGTCTCACTCAGATAATCGAAACTTTTCAAATCACTTCGCACCCATCAAAGTTCCTCGGATACAGTTTGCCAGACATGTGTAACTTTACCAAAAAAGCAAAATTAAATATGATCTGAGTTGCACATGCTTAGAGAATGCACAAAAAATGTGTAGGTACTACAAAAAATTATTGTTATTAAAAGCATTATTTTTTACTTAACGTAGTATTTAAAACATTTATTAATTAACATGTGAAATGTGCATTTATTAACTTTTGCATATTTTTCAAAGTAGGTTAATGATTGTAACTTCGAATGTGAATTCTTTTCGAAGCTTTCATTTCAAAGAGGAATATCACGTTCCTCTCATCTTTAATTAAAAATTTCAATTTCCACAGAAACGCTCCTGCTCTTTATCCAACAAACTAGACAATGGCTTTATCACGAGAATGCAGAAATTAACTGATGAATTCCTTCTTCAAATCTATTGGTGGCAATAGCTATTTTGAGCAATTTTCAACCGTTAATGTTAAGCCTAAGGGATTTTCAGAAATTTAAACCCTCCCACTCCATTTTGTTTGACCCAAGCTGGTATACAGAAAAGCTATATTCTTCCTCTGGGTGAAGGAAACTTTCATGCAAAGTTTGGTCAAGGAGTGTCTAAGGGAGAAGAGAGCTAACTTCCATAGACGTAATGTAAACTTTTCGATTGCAGCGCTCTCTAAGCATGGCAAATTCGTGCATCGCAGTGAATCCACCTAGCCAGGGAAAGGAGCGAGTTCCCTGCATTATTTTTCCACCGCCGAGCAGTTTTCAATTGCTTATTCCGTGAATCCCCCTTTCGTATGAGGGCGGTCCGACATTAATGTTTGACTCCTTTCCTAATGAAGGCCGTGCTGCGATTGTGCTGATTACTGAAAAGGGGATCTTCTCCGCAATAACCCAGAAACGTTACTTAATCATGAAAAATGGAGAGGAGTCAGGTTTTCCAAGTTACACACAATTTATTTACAATAACGTTACTAAAATATTCTCTAATATCATTTGCTCCCTTCGTCGGGATACAGCTGCTCTTACTCGGTGTTCAGGCGATGTCCGACTTTACAATGAGACGCCAAGAAATTATTTTGGCAAAGTCCATCCGTTGCGTTTGAGCTGCTAGCTCTAAAGTCATATTCCGTAGTCCGTTTCCTAGAGCACAGTGGCGGTAGCAGACAGACAATAATTTCTGTATGGAAAATCCAGATCTATAAATGAGGGTGACCCTACCTGTCTTACGTAGCCGCTGCAGGAGCCTTGGATGCGAAGTCCGGCACTGTCGACTGGGAGCCCATCGCCTAAGTTCGGCCAGACAAAGGAAGTTAGACTGCTCGGCCGATGCGAACGGGGAGGCACTCTTCACGACCAGAGACACGCGGCAATCGTCAACTCACTACGACGAGCGACTTGCTGCAAAAGA
The DNA here is from genome assembly GCA_038380435.1 of Ryuthela nishihirai. Classification (NCBI taxonomy): domain Eukaryota; kingdom Metazoa; phylum Arthropoda; class Arachnida; order Araneae; family Heptathelidae; genus Ryuthela; species Ryuthela nishihirai. The sequence continues at coordinate 60,993,491 of JAWZYU010000029.1, read as the reverse complement.
CATCTTCTCAGAACGAGAGACTCGGAGCAAAAGACACTCTTCTCTCCCACTGTTCAACCTTGCCGCCTTTTCCCACCGCGACCTCTAGCAGTGGTCAACGCGGAAGGCTGACGCAGGTTCTTGCTATTGGACATCGGACGCTTGAGAGGATAATCGCTCCACCTTCTCGGCACCTTTGTTGGCGAGCCGAACTCTAGTCCGGAAATTCCTACACCTGGGGCGATGGTTGTCACTGGTTTTATCTGGTGTAACGGGAAAGTTCGTGGAAGCGGGGTGACCAACCAAGGTCTTTGTTTTCACCTTGGAAAAACATGTCCTAGGACCTCTTAGCCCAAGTCGTGTCCGCAGGATCAATTCCTGTGGGCACGACACTTACACCCGTGACTAATTTTACATACACTTTGACTCTGAAAAATGTTCATGAGGTACATTCATAACTTCTTTTCGTTTAGGGAGAAAACATCAAGAAGTAATCATTTTCTTTAATAAAGTCCAATTTTGTAAAACTGATAGTAGCTATGCTAAAGAAAAAAATTTTAATATTTTGAAGAACCTGCAGCATTTAGTATATTATAATAAATTAAGATTTATGCGTCAATGCACGATAACATGATCTATATAATTATATTTTATAAAATTGTAGGTATTTTCCATAAATAACATATCGAGTTTTTCACTTGTATTTTTGATCAACAGATGGCAGCAGGCACTTCCAGTATCAACCATAATAAGAGAATTCTCTGTTAGAGCAAAGTACAGAACCAATGTACATCGATACGCTCCAGGGAACACAAACCTGCAACTTACATTGACTTATATATATATATTCGCAAGGTGATTAAATGTATTAATTTACATATTAATTTTAAAAATTCTGTAAAATTACTCAAAATAAACATACAATGGCTTTTCCAGGTATCGTAAAATGTACTCCTGAACGGGATAAAACACTCATTGAATAACTTTAGGCTTGTGTAAAGCTAGCCTTCTTCTCCTTAGACCTTCTTTGGTTTCAAGGAGACATACATTCAAACTATCAATCTTCCTTATATATTAGATTTTTCGCATTGTAAACAATGCATACTTGATAATATCCAGTAAGAGTCAATCCAATAATGATTAAACGAAAGCATAATTATATCATTGACTTTAAACTAAAAAATGAGGGGTAACTATAATTTTCAAAATTCATTCTAAAGTGCATTTAGATATACGAGTAAGATGTACATTGAAAAAGGCCAGATGGTATTTTGAAACAGAAAAAAGGTTTTCTTTTATATTCTATATAGAACTATATTCTACAAAGAATATGTTATCTTTCATAGTTCGTATCCTTATTACTTTTTTATGGATGAAATGTTCTCTTCTTTTAACTACTAGCAAACATTTTTCTTTCTAAAATAATACAAAAATACGAAATTATTAATAATACGAAATTAATTACATTAAATTTTCGAACCTTCACGAAACAGAATTCTCAAATTCCCTAAAACTACTCCCCCCCCGACTACTAAATCCTGGATAAGTCCTTGCCTGACGTAATTATCTACCTTCCATCGTTATTAAAATCTCAGACCCATTGTAATGAAATACAATAATAATGTTTAAAAAATTACATATAAATGCAATTTTGATTTATTCGATTCTTCTTGGAATGGCACAGAGTTCATATTTCAACTCTTCTTCAGGTGAAACCTTTTTCAGCTCTTTGTCTTTAGGCTGCATAATAGTGTAATTCTGCAAAATGCTTGTGACAAACAGGAACAGTTCCATGTTGACCAACGATTGACCACCACACGATCGTTTTCCTACGAAAAAAGGGAGAAAAATGCATGTACAGTGCAAAACCTTTCAAAGTAACAGTTTTTTTATATATTAGCACAGGGTCCAATGACTAATGGAACTGTCTGGAAAAGTTCCGGACAGACCTTAATGGCGTTTAGGAATTTTTCCTTGGTTGTTTTTTTAACTTTGTTTGTGTGTAACATGCTGTAAATCCATAAAAAGGTTTTATAAACAAATAAACAAAATAAATCACCCTTCAAGAAGCTGCTTGTTACAGAAATCAGTCACCCTTCAAGAAGTAATCTTCCTGTACCTACACCTCCAGGCAACTGGGAGGATACTAGATGTTTTACTTTTTTGTGGCTGGCAACACTGAATGCCAAGTGGAAGAAAACATGTAATAGTAACCTAACCTCAGACCGCCATTCTTGCTGTTTTCATTGTAGGACGAACACGTGCTCTACGTTGAAGAGCGAATTTTGGCGTTTAAATGGCACAAAGGCAGCGTCGCGGATGTGTTAATGTGCCAGATAAGTTTTGCTATGTGAATGGAAATTATATTTTAAAATCCCAGGGTCGTTCTTTGACAAAGATTGTGAAGAAAGCCTATAACTTGTATTTTGAATGTCATGTTGGAGATCAGGACAAAACATGGACTGCACATGTGTGAGATAAAATCCATGCTTTTTGCAGTTCCAATGGTTTGGCAAGAGCCAACTAGTCACTTACATGATTCTATTTTTATTTACTTAAAGTGTCGGGCTTTTCAAAAAAGAACAAAAGCAAAATACAACATCCAAATGTGCCTTCAGCCATAAGGCCAATTCCTCATGGAGAAGATCTTCCTATACCAACACCTCCAACCAACTGCGAGGAGTTTGTTTATTAGCACATTCATCAGAGGAAGACTTTGAGTCACATGTATATTCTGATCCTACATACACTCCTAAAAAATTAGATGAACCTCATCTGATTCAGCAAAATGAACTAAATGATCTTGTTCGAGACCTAGGACTTTCCAAACAACGAGCTGAGGTTTTAGGTTCAAGACTTCAAGAGTGAAATCTTCTGACCAAGGGTACCGGAGTTTCTCTATTCATAAAGAGAAATTTGGCTTTCTCTGTTTATTACGAGATGCAAGATGGTTTGCGTTTCTGAACAGATACTGCAGGGCTGATGGAAGAAATTTAAACACCTCACGACCCTGAGGATTGGCGTCTATTTATAGATTCGTCAACATTCAGCTTAAAAGGTGTCCTTTTGCATAAAGGAAACCAAAAACATTCCATTCCAGTGACACACGCTGTGGGAATGAAGGAAACTTATGAGAGTAGGGAAAAAATGCTCACTGCTATAAAATATGACCAGTTTAAGTGGACAATATGGGGTGACCTAAAAGTCATATCTATCTTGATCGGGCTTCAAGGAGGCTTTACAAAATTTTGCTGTTTTCTGTGTTTGTGGGACAATAGGGTCAGAAAGGAACACTACAAAACAAAAGACTGGTCCAAAAGAGATGTTTTTATACCTGGGAAGACGTAATGTGAGGTATAAGCCTCTTGTTGACCCCTCTGATGTTCTGATCTCACCACTACCCATCACTCTAGGGCTTATGAAAAACTTTGTATAGGCTATGGACAAAACTTGTAAAGGATATTTGACTTAATGGAAAAATTTCCAAACTAAGTGATGACAAACTCAAAAAAGGGATTTTTGTTGTCCTGAGATCAGGAAGCTACTGAATGATACTGTCTTCGAAGAAAAACTAAATATGAAGGAGCGCGCTGCATGGAAATTCTCCACCTCTGTGGTTCAGGATTCGCATCTCGACTTCTTTCCCAAGAACTTAGGAGCTGTCAGTGGTGAGGAAGGGGAAAGATTTCACCAGGATATCCGAACCATGGAGGACAGATACCAAGGCAGGTGGGATGGGTGAAAGTCTACTGCTGAATTCAGATTTGCTCACAAAAAATATATATCAGTCAGGATCTCGTCGTATCTACATGCATGGGATGACTCTAAAGAATAGATTCCCCCAAACGCATTCGAGAGACTGATTGATCCGACGAAATATAGCATCAGCAAAACAGGAGAGATTGATCAGCTCCAAAAGCTCAGTTGGCTCAACTATCAGAGCACCTGACAGTTGAAAGTCAGGTGCTCTGATTACCCAGTTTTGGGTTTAGGCTCCACACAGATCAAGAGAATTGTACTTCTACACCCATCTTCATTCTTTGCTTAATAATGATTAAATACTTTGTAAATCAGTAGTGAATTGTGGATTCATTTGACAATAAACTACAATTGGCGACTCATCACATAAATTTTTTAACCACGACATATAGGTATGACTTATTTTGATTGCACAAACTGAAAAAAAATACTGTTTTTTTATGCATTGTAAATTTTGTAGGGTACACTCTAAAATTCAATATAAAATTTTGCAACTGGGAAATAATGTAGAAAAGTAGCTTCGCTAAGTTAGCATACTAATAAAGTGAAAACTATACCTTTATAGGTCAAATGATTGAAATAATGTCATCATCATCATCCTTAAGCAGCCATGGGCTACGAAGCTCCAACCAGATATTGCAATTTAGTTCTCCAAGCAGATCTGTCCTAAACTACAGCTTCTACATCTAACCACTGCACACCAATTCTAACAAGGCCCTGTTTTACATTGTCAGCTCACCACATTCTAGGTCTCTCCCTCTTTCTGAGGCTTTTAGCCACACTGTTCATAACCGTATTCACTAATGATAAATATTCATATAGGCAACAGGGCAAAACCATCGGAGCCTCTCTCTGCAAAATATGATTGTCAAAGGAGGTTGCCGACTCCTTTGCCTATCCTCATCATTACTTACAAAGTTGAACCACCTAATGCCCAAGACACTGCGTAGACATCTAGAATAAAAAGCATGAAGTTTCCTGTTATCTTGTTTACAAAGTGTCCAAGTTTCACTACTATACCTACCCTAGAAAGAACCAAACTATTATACAATCTCATTTTAGTGTTAGGTGTATACCCTTATTTCTCCACAACCTCCATAGATTCTTAAAAGTCCCGGCAGCAATCTCTATTCGTCTGTTAATCTCATGTCGCACATCACCATTATCTGTTACATAGCTGCCAAGATAATTAAACTGGACGCCTGCTCAAGATTGCAACCATTCAGATTTACTGAATCACAGCCTGCCTGACCAATTTTCTTCACTTTAGTTTTCTCTCTGTTTATAGCCAAACCTACTCTACCACAAGTATCATCAACAGCTCGAATGAAAAAGTTTTTTTTGTTAAGTGTCCGAAGCTGGAATGCCAGGCCAATCGATCCCTCTGTCCCGGTATTACTCTGAAGGAGAAAACATCCCCATATTTCTTGGCGAGAAATATTCTTGGCTGAGAATATGCATATGAATGGGATTTTTCATGAAAGGTAGGAGTCAATAGAAAGCAACCCCATCGGCCCAGGTGGTAGATCAGAAGAATTTGTATCTATATAAAAAGTGATCTCAGCATTAAAATCAACAAAAGAACTGACCATCCTACATTGTTTGACAATCATTCCCACACACTAATAAAACCCATGGTTTTAAATAAATCCATGTTCTTCAGGAAAAACTAAGTGCACTTATACCGGATTGTGCTTTCTGTGAGATTTGGGTTGGGTTGTTTTACATCTAAGCGGCACTTTTTTGCACACCATGGGCTAAATGGCCAGGTCACATGGACCCGGAAGGCTCAGAGAAGGTTGGGTGAGGGAACGCACTGGAACAGCTGTTGGAAGACAGCTGGTAGTCTCCCGTCAAGGCCATCCAGCGTGTTCTTTAACGTGCACAGGGTATGGCTCTCCCGCACACGGAGCCACGGCTTAACGTCCCATCCGACCTTTCTGTGAGAAATATCTTCCCCGTATCGCCACGTCTCCAGATCTGTGTCTACAGAAATATATGTTCTTCAGAGCTGGGTTAACATAAAGGTTATATCAAATATGATACGATATCGTTGGAACTTTGACATTGGCAAAGGATTGATGCTGTTAGCAAGTCGCAGTACTCTGAATGAGAATAACATAAAGAGTCACTGCTCATGTCTCGGTTTTTTATATATTCTTTGCTGCGAGAGGTTTAGTGAGATAGATTCGAGAAAGACCTATCTGCTTTAATTGCAACAAAAATTGCAGCTGGGGAAGTCGCCGGCCAAAGGCTTTTTGCCACCCACAAGCGAACTTACGTTTTGCTGACCCTGGAGCAAATATACTTTTTTCTGCTTAAAAAGACACTTTTTTCAGTGCTCCCGAATAATTTTTTTTTTATCTTTATTGATTATTCTCGCGAAAGATTATATTTTTTATCTTTATTGATTATTCTCAAGAATGATTATATTTTTTTTTGTTTCATCCTGAACGAACTTACTTTTTTGCAGCTCCACCCACTAGAGAACTAACTTTTTGAATCCGTACTTAGCGAACTTACTTTTTGGCTGCCCTCGGAGCAAATATACTTTTAACTGTTCCCGAGCAAACATTTTGTAGCCCCTTTAAGGAACTTACTTCCCCCCCCCGAGCAAACTTACTTTTCGCCGCCCTTCGAGGGAACGTTGCTATCCAAAGTAAATCTACTTTTCATCAAATACAAGTAAATGTATTTTCCCATCAGTGAAATATTTATTTTCCGCCCCCCACCCCAACATAACATTTTTTGTCATTTCAAGTGAATTTGTTCCTTTTGCTTTCCGATCCATTTTTTTTTTGCTACGCTCTCGAGCTATTTTAGAATTTTTATGGATTTAACTGAATATATTTTCCCCTCTCTGCACTTGAAATAAAATGCCAGGCAAATTTTAAGTAACGATATTTCAAAGTTAATATTCAAGGAAAATCATGTAAAGATATTAGCATTTTGTTCACATCGTACTTTCATATTGAATTAACATTAGACCAAGCCCATATTCAGTCACTAGTGCGACGGTTAGTAATCTGTAGTCCCCAAGTTCCAGTTCCAACTGTGCCAGAGTTGAGATTTATCTGCGCTAATCCCCACCCTGCCATCGGTCAGAAAGGAGACACCGATGGGCTTGGAAATATCGCCGTCCGTCGGATGCGACATAAAGCCAAAGAAGGTTCTGCGGAATTTTACCGAAGCTGAACGTGGCAAATTGACGCGCAGGCACAAAAACAACTGTAAAGGCGATCTGCGCATGCGCAGTGCAATCATTTTAGCCCACTGCAGCTATGGTTTGTCTTAGTTTTGGTATATATATATACTGCGATTTAACCAGTGTTTATAAATGTCTAACACCCATGGTTGTTTAGCACAGTGGTAGCTGACCCTAAAGTTATTCAATGAGTGTTTTATCCCGTTCAGGAGTACATTTTACGATACCTGGAAAAGACGTTGTATGTTTATTTTGAGTAATTTTGCAGAATTTTTAAAATTAATATGTAAATTAATACATTTAATCATCTTGCGAATAATATATTAGTCAATGTATGTTGCAGGTTTGTGATCCCTGGAGCATTTCGATGTACATTGGCTTCTGCACTTTGCTCTAATAGTAATTTTTTTATGGTTGATACGAGAAGTGCCTGCTGCCATCTATTGACAGTATATACAAGTAAGAAAATCGATGTGACTCTAATTTAAAATATCCTAAATTCTATAAAATATAATTAAACAAAACATGTTGTCTCGCATTAATCCATAAATTTCAATTTATTATTATCCCTTAGACCAGGCATGGCCAACTGTTTTTGCCCCCGGGCCGGATTGGAAAAAAAAAATATTTTCACGGGCCGGATTGGAATAAAAAATATTTTCACGGGCCGGACGAAATATTAAAATTGAAAAATGTTAAGCAAAACACTTATTTCTTTAAGTAAACAAAATTTTATTATGAAATTTGTTTATGAATAATTGTAAGTAAATCAATACAACAAATTAACATAATAACTAATGCGACGTGTTGAGGCGGTTTGCATCGCTTATTATTTTTTTAATATCTGGTTCTATACTTGTAGTAGCTATTCTTAACACAGCCTCCAAATGTAATCATTCAATCTTGATCAATGCAAAAATATTTTACTCGCCTGCTGGCAACGTCGCTTGAACATCGAGTGCAGATGAGTATAAAAGTTTTAATTCTTTATAACGGAATCTTTTTAAAAAATATAGAAGTATCGAGAATTCATTCGATTAATTACTAGAAGTTAAATGTTAATATTTAAAAATTGTTCGCGGGCCACATAAATTCATTACGCGGGCCGGATCCGGCCCGCGGGCCGTATGTTGTCCATGCCTGCCTTAGACACTCCTTGCCTGGGATGTCCCTCAGAAACACACGTTCTTTGAAACACACCGATATCTCATATTGGATTTATTCTGAAGGACTAATCAAATAATCCTACATTCTGGAACTTCTGAAAAGAACTGACTGTGCCATGAATTAAACGAACCGAATATTAATGTATTATTCTTCTTTATATAACTAATGGTAATCTCCTATAACTAATTTCTCTACTATTGAGTATATATATTGAGTAAATATCTTTCTATAATGCAAATATATCTTACCAATGGACCAATAGCGTTAATGCAGTAAAATGATGCATATGGTAAAAACCATATTTTTATTAATCGTATCATCATATAAATATGATGATATGATTAATAAAAATATGGTTTAATTCTCCTGTTTATAAAAAAGTAAATTCTCCTGTTTATCCGTGTCTGTGGGGTTTGCCAGGCCATGTGTGTCCTTTAAAAGCTGTACGGGTCATAGTACTATTGGCGTATATGGGCGAATCCACTACTCAAAAGGGGTACCCCGATATTTTTTGTATCAGATAATGTATCTCATGCATTTTCAAGAAATTATTAAGCACAGTGAAACGGAAAGAAAATATTTAGATTGAGAAGGCGATCTAGTCACTTGACCTCTCGTTTATTTTCTTCTGGCTCCAACCGCTCTCTTGCTGCCCCTCCCCCCCAACCCACCCGCTCATTCCCTTTATTTTCTTTAGTTTTGGACTTGTGCTCAATCCAAGGTATTCTTCTATGCATCCTTTGTTAACACTCGCGATCACGATTTCAACCACAACTTTCATCTTCAGTTTCCATACAACTAAACCCGAATGTAGAAAAAAAAATGGGGGCTCTAGTGATTCAGTTGAGCCGGTAAAAGAGGGAAGTGACTGAATTTCCGTTGCTGTATAATATTTTCCCTTCCATTTTCCGGTCTTTAAAAAATTCTTGAAAAATCCGTGTAATATGCAGAAGTTTAATAATTTTCTGTCATCCTTACTAGCATTCTAAAAGTGAAGGACGTGTTTACGAGGATGTCACATCCCCTAAAATAAGCGTCTTATTACGTACTGCTGGTAGAAGGTTCATATCATTACTAGAGGAAATCTTTATCGGCGGCAGGTACTCAGAGCAGAAACCTGGCCCGTGGGTCTCTTTCCCAACTTGTCTTATTTTTCTCAATATGTGTGTTCTCAATATCTCAAACTTGTCTACCTGTTTTGAAATTCAAGACAGTTGTCTTTATATAATTTCAGCCTCATAGCAGATTAGTCCGACGCTTAAAATAGATTTAAAAAAAAAAACTGAAATTTTATTCCATGTAGAATGTTATTTTAACCTTTCCACTTTAATGTAATATTTTAGTAACTGGAAATACTCAAGTCTTATTCTCAGACCCCATTCTCCCCCCAAAAAATAATGTAGGAGACGTGCCTATTGCAGCTACCAATACAAAGGGACTTATAACCCCTTCGCAAAGGTCGGAGTCAATACCAACTTTACCATTGAAGTCATCTAGAACAAGGGTAATATATCCTTCCTTGACAGATTTCAAAATATCCTGAAGTTATCCGTAAAACCTATCCTCTCATTCTCATTGGCATGCAAAGTGGGAGCATAACAGCAGATAGCATTCAAATCTTTAATGTTTGTTTGAAATTTAACTGTAAGAAACCTTTCATTAATGCACTCATGTCCTAGAAGAGCATCATTGGTGTGTCAACTGAGAAGACCTACGGTGATACTTGTTATTGTCCCTCCATGAAAAGAGAAATTTAAGATTAAATTTAAGAATCTGACTTTTATCTGTCCATCTGGTCTCTTGCAAGCCGATAATATCAAGGTTATAATGGTGGAATTCTTGTGTGAGGACATCAAGAGAATAATATCTGTGCAGAGTCATTACAATCGAAGAACCTGTGGAGAGAAATGGTTAATGGGATGTTTAAAGAAGCTATGTTAATTGAGAGAGGGAATGCCGACAATATCAGACAGCCTCCTAATCGCAGGCATAACGCAAAGACCCGTTCCCCCGCTACTAAAGGCTGCAGCCATCTACACTGGAAGACTTCCTCCAATATAGGATTTGACGATACTCGTAAAAGTAAGATTTCGGTACCTGCGATGGCCTCATATCAGGATTATCCAACAGCTGATGAAACGTATTCTGTGAATCTATTCACTTGGGGTTGTCAAACCAAAAACAAACAGAAAACAATGGAAGATTTTCCCTCCACAAAAGTCCACCAGTGCAGCAAAATCAAGCTCAGAGCCTTATTCCAGTCGGATCCGGTGGGTTTATATGATAAGTACCAGAACCCTGTGTGGTTGACCACTCCTGAAAAGGGTAAGAAAAAAAAAGTAGCATAGTTAGCCATAGTAGCCATCCCATGACCGAGTGGTTAGCGCGCTTGGCTACTGATCTAAGGGACCTGGGTTCGAGCCCCGGGTAGGACATTGCTGTTTCTGTCGTTTTTCTGCTGAGGGCCTGCCATCCTCACAGACCTACTATGGCATATTAACTGACAGGCTCCTGTCAGACCTCTGTGGCAAGCAGTTGCTTGAGCGGGTATTTATTTAATTTTTTTATAGTTAGCCATAGCAGTAGGCCATACTAATTTGGCGGTCCTCCCCTTCTGTTCCCTTCCATAAGATATTAGCTCTTTGGAAAAGTACTAATGGCTTGTACCACGAGAATTCGGGGTAAGGCATTAGGAGCAAGGGCTGGCCGGTTCTGTGCATCGTCCCAGGATTGGTACATAGCTGTCCTTCCAGTGAAAACCTACCTGCCATTTACAGATTTCAGAAGTTAAATTAAAGCTTAAAATATGAGTATTATTTCAACCCATTTTATAAAATAAATGTATGTTTTAGAATTCTATGCAAATACACCTATCCCTCGATTTACAGTGTTTCGGTTTTACACGATCCAAAATATGCAACCAGATTCTATTTACACGGTACAGATTGAGAATAAATAGAGGCAAGAATAAATAGATAATAATAAATTCCCAACTTCTATTCCTATATATAACTGTAACAAGTTATATTTATATTATTTCGTAAAATTACATTATTGCCATTGAATTGCAATCTATTTCGCGATATCGTAATGAAATGATGCTGGTTTTGAGTTAACAGCCTCAAGATGCTTTTGATTAAAAGGTTGAAATTATAATAAAAATACTTTCACATATTTTCTTACTTTTTTCACAATTACAAGAACTATTTAAAATTTAATTTATCCTGAACTCGAAACCGAAGTCGTCTGTGCTATTTTGAGCCGAGAGCGCTTAGGCGACTCATAAAATCTGTTAAAACTTATCTAAGAATCTTTCGAGTGACGCTGGTGTTGTGACGACTCATTTGATAAAATATTTTTATTCGATTGTCTGTGATTGAATTCTTTCACTGGATTCGAAAACTGTTATTCGATAACCGCGGTTATTCAAAAACCGGATGTTTGGAAACAGTACTCCGGAGTGTTAATAACGGACGATGATGAAAAATCTTTAGCTAAGCTCACCCCGTTGTGAGGTCATGGGACACGCCCCCTCAGCGACACTCGAACAAAGGTCTAAGGAGAAAGCCAGCTTCTGACAAGCGTAAGTAGTGCCGCACTGCGGGATTTTTCCGAAGCTGGACGTGGTAAATTTGTGTGCAGGCACAAAAACAACTGTAAGGGACGATCAGCGCATGCGCAGTGCAATCAGTTTAGCCCGCTGTATCCATGGTTTGCCTTACTTTTGAAATATTTAATGTGATTTAATTAGTGTTTCAAATTGTCTAACACCCATGGCTATTTGTGTACAGTGGGAGCTAACCCTAAAGTTATTCAATGAGTATTTTATCCCATTCAGGAGTCCATTTTACGATAACTATAGTAGCCATTATATATATTTTTTATTGCTTTTACATAGTTTTCAAAATATGTAAATTAATACATTTAATCATGTTTCGAACATGCAAGTCAATGTAGGTTGCAGTTTTGTTCGCTGGAGCATATCGATGTATATAGGTGTCTGCACTTTGTTCTAATATTATAGTTTTTCATGGTTGATACGAGAAGTGCCTGCTGCCATCTGTTGACAGTTTATACAAGTAAAAAACTCGATATTATTTTTATTAAAAATATCTCAAATTCTATACAATATAATTGTGTAAAACATGTTATCGTGAAGAAACACATAAATCTCAATTTATTATAATATACCAAGCATTGCAGAGTGTTTAAATATTAAAATTTTCTTGTTCAGTACAACTACCATCTGTTTTACAAAAAAACATTTTCTTAAGAAAAATAATTTTAATAATTCGTTGTTGTTTTATCTCGAAACGAAGAGAAAATTATATCACATTTTGGAAATGAACAATTTTCAGTCAAAGTTCACGTAAAATTAGTCACGTGGTGTAAGCAATAAAAAAAGTTGCTCGACAATGAATCTCTTTTGTTGCGATCTTATGCAACCACGGCAATTCCCGGTTCCGCTTGTACAGCACTACCTGGTTATGAAAAGCCATGACCATCTAGAGCCGGGGGCAAGGAATGCGCCCTATAGGCGCACCTCAACCCCAGCCTCACATGGCAGCAGTCCTATAGAAGGAAAGCTGACCACCGGAAGAAACCTTACTTTAATCTATTCCCCGGTTTGCAAATGTGCAAGGATATATAGATCCAAGCTCGATCGGCACCCGGGGTGGAGACTCTTAGTAAGACCCAGACTTTTGTGAGGACTCTAGCTTACTAGGAATCAATCCGTTCTGCCGAGCCCTCGAACAGCTCCACTGAGCTTCTGATAGGTGAGGTCTCCGACGCCGTCACCATCCGACCGGCAATCAAGCCGGCCAGCAGCATCTTCAACCTCGGTTGGCTTCAGCAATGCTCCAGCTGGTGCCCACTGCAGCCGGCAAAGCCTTTGGCATGCTCCAGCTGGGGATCATCCCGATCGGCAAAGCCTCAGCCGGGTTGCTGGGCCCTAGGCCCCCCCACCACGACAAGGTGGTCCCCTATCGGGGGGGACCTTGCTCGACAGTGAGAAAATAGCGCAGGAAACTAGCTCTTCTCCCTGGCTAGGTGGCTTCACTGCAATGCACGAATTTGCGCATTGCAGTGAAATCGAAAAGGCCCGAAGGCGCTGCAACCGAAAAGTTTACATTACGCCTATGGAAGCTTGCTCTCTTCTCCCTTAAACACTCCTTGACTCGAATAAAAATAAAAAAATAAATACCCCCTCAAGCAGCTGCTTGCCACAGAGGTCTGACAGGAGCCTGTCAGTTTATATGCCATAGTAGGAGATCTGAGAGGATGGCAGGACCTCAGCAGAAAAACGACACACACATCCATGCCTAAATCCGAGGCTCGAACCCAGGTCCCTTAGATCAATAGCCAAGCGTGCTAACCACTCGGCCACGGGACGGCTATGACTCGAATGACCTTGGTAAATCATAACCTTGTGGCGGCACTTTATATATACTCTCCTTGGTTTGCGAATCTCCTGATGACATCATATCATTCAGAGTGAGGAAAGTATCAATACCTTGTTTCTTCATGGGGCGGGGGTGGCTTAGTCGGTAGCGCACCAGGCTCGTAATCTGAAGTTCCCAGATTCGAGTCCCAGCTGGGTCAGCGTTGAGATTTATCTCCGCAAAATTCCCCGCCCTTCCCACGGTCAGTAGAGGACACCGATGGCCTTGGAAAGGCCGCCGTCCGTCGGATGGGACGTTAAGTCGTGGTCCCGTGTGCGGGAGAGCCATACCCTGTGCACGTTAAAGAACACGCTGGATGGCCTGGACGGGAGGCTACCAACTGTCTCCCAACAGCTGTTCCAGTGGGTCCCCTCCCCCAACCTTCTCTGAGCCTTCGGGGTCCATGTGACCTGGCCATTTAGCCCATGGTGTGCAAAAAAGTGTCGCTCAGAGGTAAAACAACCCAACCGTTGTTTCTTTAGGCAACACGGCAGTTCGCCATATCAGACACTTTCAGAAACACTGGTCTAAGCGACGCTAATGCTCCTATGGTCTCTCTCCCCCTATAATCACATGTATTCATATTGGAATAAATACCCCATCATAGGCTGTTTCGCTTTTCGTCGCCATATTACAGCCCCTAACCAGATGTATAATGGGGACGCCCTGTGATCGATTTAAGGTATTCCTAAACGTGAGTATTATATAAATTTGGTTCACCCTTCTGTGAAAATATTGGATAACAGATTCAACGCAACTCAGCAACACCAAAGGCAATAGGTAAATCAGTTTTCGTTGTTTTGCTCTCAGGACCAAGGAATCGACCAGGGTTGAATTTCTCAGCGTCTGGATAAATCTTTGGGTCATGATGAGCTGATAAACTGTTCACTATTGTAACTGCATCTTTGGGAATCCTGTAGCCCTGAACTGTAGTCTCCCATGTTTATGGAAAAAATAAAATAAATAAATACCCCCTGAAGCAGCTACTTGCCACAGAGGTCTGCCAGAAGCCTATCAGTTTATATGCCATAGTAGAAAGTCTGTGAGGATGACGGGACCTCAGCAGAAAAACAACACACACACATCCATGCCTTAGCCCAGGGCTCGAACTCAGGTCCCGTAGATCAGTAGCCAAGCGTGCTAACCACTGGGCGTGAGAGAAAAAAAATCGTTGGGATTAAATGCATAACTGTAAACTTTTATATTAGTAAAAGGTGTCTGTGTGTGGCAGCCATAACTCATCGGGAAACCGTGGTAGATGCTTTAAATTTTCACAGAATATTTCTGGTTGTATTTCGGGTTGCAGTGCGAAATTTCAAATCGAAAGTCCAAAGGGGGCTTACTAGAAGCAAAAATATTTACCATGCTTTTTTTATGAGAAACGATAACCTCTGTCAGATTTATTGTTGCCATTTACTGCTCCCTAACTCTGAACATTAGAGTCAAAATAACGTTTAAATCTTCTGCCGTTACCAGATACCACCCTTTCCAAAAGCATTGTTAGGCATTATTATTTTAAGGCTTTCCATTGCAGCTAAGAGCTTGATATTTTAACCCAATACGGAGTCAGGTGGGGAGAACCCTGCTACGAAATTAGGGACCGTTCAGTTAATTCACAGAGTATCGGATTCAGTCGAAATTAAAATAAAAATCTCGATAGTTCCGACGAAACTACGAGCTATGAGAGCGCGTGCTGACCTCATCCGGGCAATTCTTCGTGTTGATTCTCTGTTAAAGTGTCGGGGAGGGAGGAGGGGAGACAGAACTAGAAAAAAAAACTTTAGTGTAGTAAAAAACAAAATATGCTGAATAAAAGGCGACTGGACAGCGCTGGGTGTCGTCTGGTTAGTCTATAACAGTGTCTCGCAAACTGTGTGCCGCGGCACAGTAGTGTGCCACGAGAGATTCCAAGTGTGCCGCGAGAGATTTTCCAATTGACAATAGATATTCCAAAGATTTCATTTTGACTTGACTTGTGTTATCGACGTGCTTTAATAAAAATCTTTCAGATTTTATCAACTGGGATCTTGTAAGTATTTATCAAGCTTTTGAGCCAAGAATAATGCAAATTTGTTCGCATAAGCAAGCTTATACATCCCATTGAAATATGTTCATATCTAAATTTAAAATAAAATGCATTTAACGAAACTTCAATTTTCCTCTTTTTACGTAACCATCAAAAATTCTTTTTTAGGTGTGCCGCGGAAAAAAAATTAGATTCAGTGTGCCGCGGGAAAAAAATTTAGATTCAGTGTGCCGCAGAGTAAAAAAGTTTGCGAGACACTGGTCTATAATAACAAAAAAATTTGCCTGTGGGCGTCATAATTTATTTGAAAATCGTGGTAAACGCTTCAAAATTTCAGACAGTGTTTCTTGTTGCCGTCTGGGTTACTGTATCAAATTTAAAGTCGAAATTGCAAAAAGCAGGGCTTGCTAAAAACAAAAGTATTTATCATATTATTCCAACCGGAAACGGAAGTCGCTGCCAAATCCGTTGTTGTCATTTACTGCTCCCTAACTGTGAGCGTAAGAACAAAGAGTATAGACGAACAAGAAGCGCCCTTTGAATGAATTCGTGAAGCATTTGCGCATGGCCGACGACCATTTGTTTGTTCCCGTCACCAGAGCCTCGCCAACGAGTTTGTATGGAAATTATGAAAGAATATACCTCGGGCTTGGTAAAGGCCGCCTCCTTCGGATGGAATGTAAAGCCATGGTCCGTGTGCTGAAGAGCCATACCCTGTGCACGTTAAACAACACCTTAGATAGCCTTGTTGGAAGGCTACCATCTATCTTCCAACAGCTATCCAGTATGACTCCCCCAACATTCTTCGAGCCCTCGGGGTCTTTGTGACCTCGCCACTTAGCCATGTGCAAAAAAGTGCCGCTCAGAAGTAAACCAACCCAACCCTTTTTCCAACCTTCTCTAAGCCTTTAGGAACCTTGTGACCTGGTCATTTAGCCCATTGGGTGAGAAAAGTGTCGCTCAGAGATTAAACAACCCAACAAAACTCTACTCAAAATTGCAATGAAACTAAAAATTCTTATTTATGGAGAGAAAGCGAAAAGAAAGTTGCTTCTTTGCTTACTTGAAGAGCTGACCTGATAAAAGTAGCTTTGGTCCGTTATAGGTAGTGAACATTTTGTGATAACAATCACCTATCGTTTTTATTTCTTCCGTATAACTATCGCCACTGAAAAACTTTGGATTGGATAGTTTTACCTCTGAGCGGCACTTTTTTGCACACCATGGGCTAAATGGCCAGGCCACAAGGACCCCGAAGGCTCAGAGAAGGTTGGGGGAGGGGACCCACTGGAACAGCTGTTGGGAGACAGATGGTAGCTTCCCGTCAAGGCCATCCAGCGTGTTCTTTAACGTGCACAGGGTATGGCTCTCCCACACACGGGGCCACGGCATAACGTCCCATCCGACGGACGGCGGCCTTTCCAAGCCCATCGGTGTCCCCTACTGACCGTGGGCAGGGCGGGGAATTTTGCGGAGATAAATCTCAACGCTGACCTAGCTGGGACTCGAACCTGGGAACTACAGATTACGAGCCTGGCGCGCTACCGACTGAGCCACCCCCGCCCCGCCCTGTGTTCAAGAGAGCCATTCCCTGTGCATTTTAAAGAATCACCATCTGTCTTCTATAAGCTTGAACCCATTGGACAGCTGTTAAGAGAACGAGGGAGCTTCCCGTCAAGGCATCCAGCGTATTCTTTAATATGCACCGGGTATGGCTGTCTGAAGCACACAGGCCATGGCTTAAAGTCCCCATCCGTCAGACAGCCGCCATTCCAAATCCATAGATGTTCGCTTTCTAACCAATGCAGGATGGGAGGATTCGCAGAGACAAATCTCAACGCTGGCCCAGGTGGAACTGGAACCTGTACGCTACAGATTACGAACCTGAAGCGCTACCTACTTAGCCAACTCATCGTCCCTCTTAAGCATTTTCCAAACAGTTTCGTCTCAGTGCTGAATCTTGGATTTTTTGACAAACGGGCAGCAATCTAAAATAGATCTTTAAGCGCTTTCCAAATTGGTCACGACTGAAAAGAGAATATTAAATATGTTACAAATACACTGGTTTCCACAAATTAAGGAAAAATGAGAAAAATCGCGATAATTAGACAAACAATTGTGCGACCCTCAACAAAACTTGTTCATGTAACCTGTAAAGTAATGCCGAGTGAGCATATCGTATGCAAATTAGTTTAGGTTGAGTCAATTTACGTAATCGGATAGCGGCATAAAAACAGGTGTTTTGGAGTGGATCGTTGTTTTGTGTTGTAAATGTGAGTAAAGAAATTCGAAATAGCTATTTTGTAGGAATGACCTCGAGATATCATTTGCCAAATGAACTGCTGTGGAGAGCTATTGGCCGGCTCGAAGCAGGCCAAAGTCAGTCAGACGTGGCACGATGGCTGAATGTGAGTCCTTCTGTGGTCCATAGACTGTGGAATTAATTTCTTAGCATGGATTCCGCGTCTCGGTGGTTTAGCCGAGGAAAGGCTAGAGTTACGACCTGCGATTAACAGCACGAAGGAGAAGGACGTCTACTCCCTCACAGCTACGATCCTCTCTTGCAGCAGCCACTGGAAACTTGTATCAGCTTCTACTGCGCGTAGAAAACTTCATGAGAGAGGTCTGTACGCCAGAAGGCCAGTAATCTATATACCCCTCAAGTCACGTCACAGGAGAGAGCGGTTGAATTGGGTACGCATGTTAACTGGACAGAAGAGCAATGGTGGTCCGTACTCTTCACATATGAGTCCAGATATTGCTTGCAGAGTGATTCCGGACATTCTTTGATATGGAAAGAACGAGGTACCCGCTGTCATCCCAGTAACATCCATCAAAGAGACAGTTACGGCAGAGGTAGCGTGTGTGTTTGAGGTAGCATTTCCTTAGGTGGATGCACAGACCTGTATGTGTTCACGAGTGGGACCCTCAAGGCGCAAAGGTAGAGAGATGACATCCTGGACCCGTGTATACGTCATTACCCTGGTACAATAAGTGAAACATTCATCTTACAAGACAATAGCGCTCGTCCACATAAAGCGCGACTAGTGGAACAATACCTTCAAGAGGATTATGCGCATGGAGTGGCCAGCTCGATCTCCCGACCAAAATTCGATTGAGCATGTGTGGGATGCTCTTGGGAGACGTGTTGCTGCCCTCAACAAAGGGAGAGCTTATTACTGGTTTAAAGGAACAATAGTCGTTACTCCCTACTGAGCTGATTCACATCATAAACAGCATGGAACATTGCTGTCGTTCGTGCATTGCCATAAGGAGTGACCACACTCCTTATTAAAGAACTTTGCCCATTGCATTCTGACACCTCATTTTTGGGTTGGGTTGTTTTACCCCTGAGCGGCACTTTTTTGCACACCATGGGCTAAATGGCCAGATCACATGGACCCCGAAGGCTCAGAGAAGGTTGGGGGAGGGGACCCACTGGAACAGCTGTTGGGAGACAGATGGTAGCCTCCCGTCAAGGCCATCCAGCATGTTCTTTAACGTGCACAGGGTATGGCTTTCCCACATACGGACCACGGCTTGACGTCCCATCCGACGGACGGCGGCCTTTCCAAGCCCATCGGTATCCCCTACTGACCGTGAGCAGGGCGGGGAATTTTTGCGGAGATAAATCTCAACGCTCACCCAGCTGGGACTCGAACCTGGGAACTACAGATTTCGAGCCTGGCACGCTACCGACTGAGCCACCCCCTCCCCTCCCACAACAATAATAATCTTTATTCATATTCATGTTAGTAATATAAACGTTTAAACAAATGACCATCGATATGTTTTATTTCTATTTGGTACTTTTTAGAGCGCACATTAGAAGATTGGTATTTCTTAAATTATTTAATTTGCTTATCTTTGAAGTGTCGGAATTATGAACAAGGATAGGTGAAATGTATGAGACAAGAAAAACATGCAAGATGATTTCTCATATGGTAAATGCAATATTAAAAATCAATGTAGAGTAGTGGTTAAGAAATCGTATTGAACCGAGTACCAGTCGAGTTATTCCAAAACTAGCCGTTTTTAAATCGTGTTAGTTGAATTCGTGTCATTCGGGGACTGAATGTACAAGCAAAAAGGTGTCAAGTTTCTGCGAAAAACGTTCAGCGTCATTTTTCAAGAAATGTTTTCGAAAACCTCGAAAACGGAGAGAAAATTTTATGTTGCAATGGAAATCCAATCTCTTTCACCCTTTCTCTCTCCCAGGGGCGGGGGTGACTCAGTCGGTAACGCGCCAGGCTCATAATCTGTAGTTCCCAGGTTCGAGTCCCACATGGGTCAGCGTTGAGATTTATCTCCGCAAAATTCCCCGCCCTTCCTACGGTCAGTAGGGGACACCGATGGGCTTGGAAAGGCCGCCGTCCGTCGGATGGGACGTTAAGTCGAGGTCCCGCGTGAGGGAAAGCCATACCATGTGCACGTTAAAGAACACACTGGATGACTTTAACGGGAGCCTACCATCTGTCTCCCACCAGCTGTTCCAGTGGGTCCCTTCCCCCAACCTTCTCTGAGCCTTCGGGGTCCTTGTGACCTGGCCATTTACTCCATGGTGTGCAAAAAAGTGCCGCTCAGAGGTAAAACAACCCAACGTTAAAGAACACACTGAATGGCCTTGACGAGAGGCTACTATCTGTCTCCCAACAGCTGTTCCAGTTGGTCCCCTCCCTCAACTTTCTCGGAGTCTTCGGGGTCCTTGTGACCTGGCCATTTAGCCCATGGTGTGCAAAAAAGTGCCGCTCAGAGATAAAACATCTCAACCCAACCCTTTCTCGCTCCCTGTTTTACTTTTTTCCACCCTGATTGAACTACTTCCTCCACTCCCACACTTGTCTTCTTAACTGGATCCGGGCCAAGTTCTTACCGTTTAGGAGGGACGGGGGTTGTCTCAGTCGGTAGTCGCCAGTCTCATAATCTGCAGTTCCCAGATTCGAGTCTCAACTGTAAGAGCGTCGAAAATTATCTCGCTAATCCCTCCTCGCCTTGCCCTCTGCGAGTAAGGAGACATCAATGGGCTTGGAAAGGCTGCCGTCTGTCGTATGATACATTAAGCTGTGAACCGTGAACAGGAGAGTCATTCGTTGTCCACGTTAAAGATCACGATGCATAGCCTTGACGGGAAACTTCCATCTGTTTCTCCTAACAGTTGTCGAGTGGGTATCCTTCCCTAACTTTCTCTGAGCCCTTGAGGTCTTGTGACCTAACCATTTAGGTCATTGCGTTCACAGAAGCGCTGCTCAGAAGTCAAACAACACATCCTCTCTCCATCTCACACCCCCTAATGTCACAAGCCTACCGATGACTCTGTGCAAAATGTAAATATTCGAAATTGTTTTGAAAAACTGTTGTGTAAATAAACATCAGCTTTCCACAATTTTATCTTCTGTAATTAGTTAAGCAAGTTTTTTTTTTAAATTGTGTCCGATACTTACCTCGCCCAAAAATGTACCTGAGCACATTGAAATCTTCTGATTTATTTTCGAAACATTCTGGTCTTATGATGTGTTCAGATGATCTTATGATGTGTTCCGATTCATTTCTGATCTTATGATGTGTTCCGATTCATTTCTGATCTTATGATGTGTTCCGATTCATTTCTGATCTTATGATGTGTTCCGATTCATTTCTGATCTTATGATGTGTTCCGATTCATTTCTGATCTTATTATGTATATATTCATTTGATGGTGTTCAGATGAATATATAATTGTCTCATAGCATTGAAAGAATAAACATCTTCATACTTTTTGGCTAGCTCCGAAAGATGCACATGAACAGGTTGTTTGATGAAAGGATAGTAACCAATATAAGGTAATCCTGTTGGTCCTGGAGGAAGATTTAAAGAATTAATTGAGATGTAGTAGAAAATGCTAAGAATCAAAATCAGAAGGAGAATAGCCCATTCTATGTTATTTGATAGCACTGCCATATACACTGACGAAAAACATACTTCAATGTTGATTCTCAACTTGAAGAAAAAAAATATGTGCAGGATAATACAGTTTTTGCATAAATATCCGTTACGTTGTAATGAGAAGAAAAAACAACAGAAAAATCAACACCACTAAATATTCTTCAGGGAGTTTTTTTTATGTAATAATTCGCACTCTCACGTACATGAAGTAAAAGACTCTATCGCCAGAACTTTGACCTTGGCAATGCACTAGTGGTGTTGGCCAATCACATTTCTCTGCAGAGACTGACAAAGCTAAAAAAAGGCTACTTCCTTATCCATAGATGGCTTTTAATGGGAGTGGTCTCACTGTGGTGGGGAAAATTGACAATAGCAGTTCTGGATGAAGGACAGGTCCCCCGTGTATTGAAAAAGACAAAATTATCTGGTCTTCAGCAAATTAAATAGAGAAAATTCAACTAGAGAGGAAAGGGTTCAAATCGAGATAATCTACAGTGCATTATCATAAAAATGATGAATTTGAGAGTAAAAATGGCATAGCCTCTGTAGTTAGACTCCAGTGTTATACACTACATATATTATTTAAAACGAGGTATTACACTGTGCATGATAATATTGTGTTCCTAGAGCCCGATTTATTCCTAAGAAATACATAAGTATGTATTATTCCAGATCTGCAATTTACTGCGTATTCAACCAGATGTAAACGCCCATTCTGAGCTAGAGTTCTTACATTTGACCACTACAAACAAATTCTAACAATTTCCTATTTATATTGTATATCCACTGTATCCTGGAATGGGGGTTGGCTCAGTCGGAAGCACACTGGGCTCCTAATCTTAAGTTCACAGGCTCTGGTGCCAGGGTTGAGATTGGTCTCCGCTAACCCCCCCCCCCCCCCCAACACCACCACCACCACCTGCCTTGATCAGTAGGGGACACCGATGAGCTTGGAAAGGTCACCGTCTGTAAGATGGGATGTTAAGCCATACGCTGTGCTCTTTAAAGAATACGCTGGATGGTCTTGATGGGTTGAGTTGTTTTACCTCTGAGCGGCACTTTTTTGTACACCATGGTCTAAATGGCCAGGTCAAATGGACCCCGAAGGCTCAGAGAAGGTTGGGGGAGGGGACCCACTGGAACAGCTATTGGGAGACAGATGGTAGCCTCCCGTCAAGGCCATCCAGCGTGTTCTTTAACGAGCACAGGGTATGGCTCTCCTGCACACGGAGCCACAGCTTAACGTCCCATCCGACGGACGGCGACCTTTCCAAGCCCATAGGTGTCCCCTACTGACGGTGGGCAGGGCGGGGAATTTTGCGGAGATAAATTTCAACGCTGACCCAGCTGGGACTCGAACCTGGGAACTACAGATTACGAGTCTGGCGCGCTACCGACTGGGCCACCCCCGCCCCAAGTCTTGATGGGAGTCTACCATGTGTGTCCTAACAACTATCCAGTGGGTACCATTACTCCAAACGTCTCTGAACATTTAGAATCCTTCTGACCTGACCATTTAGCTCATTGTGCGCAAAAATGTGCATCCTGCAGGTAAAACAATCCAGTCTATCATATGCCAGGTCTCCCACACTTTCAGAGGTCTTTAGACACAATGTAATGCGAATTTGTGCATTATAATCACTTTGAAAATTTGAGTGTGAGTACTGCTAGATGGGCCAGAAGCCGTTCCGGGTCTTGGACTACCTCAGGAGTTGGAAACCCTCATCTTGCCAAAATCGAATCTTGAATAAACTAATAAATAAGCAAATTAATGGTTAATATTCATAATACTTGTTTACCTTAGTAACTTTTTCTACAAATACCACCATTTTTTTTTACATATACCACCTTTTTTTAAAGACACTTTTATGTCCCTTAATATTCGTAATATTGAACTGAGTGAAAAATAATTTCTTCTTGTAGCTAGTTTTACCAGCTTTATAACTTGTAGGGGGGTTCATATTTCTAAATTTTTTAACGGTTTCATAAATTTATTTTATTGTTAGTAATTCCAAAATTTCAATAAGTGCCAAATGATATTCATTCATATATAAAATTATGTTTGGCCTTGGTAGTGAAGGGGCAACTTTTTGCTTGGGTCCTAGCCCTCATCTTAATCTTGTCCAGAGAAAAATTAAGTGTTATTATCTCTGAAACGGAATATCAGGAAAAGAATGACTTTATGCAAGCGAATGATAAACCAGTTATTTCCGTCGACATAGTCGATTATTGTTCAGAAGAAACCTGTTAAGTGTACCGTTATGTTGATTTTAATGCGGGATATTCGGACTACATCATTTTCTACCAGGAAGTCCTGAAGATTCCTAAAACTGTTTAGAAACAGACAGCAGGGCAGCAGGGCAAAAACAAACAGCAGGGCAGGAGTGGCTCAGTCGGTAGCGCCCCAAGCTCGTAATCTATAATACCGAAGTTCGAGTCCTACCTGGGACAGAATTGAGATTTATCACCGCAAAAAATCCACCCTGTCCTCGATAAGTAGAGGATACTAACAGGCTTGGAAAAGCACCGTCCTTCGAATGAGAATAACTTCATGGTACGTGTGCAGAAGAGCCATAACCTCTGCACGTTAAAGAACACGTTGAATTTCCTTGATGGGAGGCTACCATCTGTCTCCCAAAAGTTGTTCCAGTGGGTCCTCTTCCCAACCTTCTCTGAGCCTTCGGAGTCCTTGTGACCTGGTCATTTAGCCCATTGTGTGCAAAAAAGTGCCGCTCAGAGATAACCCTCATGGTAAACATTTCGTCCTCTCTTTTAGGCGAGGAAAGAAATGTACTTATTTCGAGGTATCATATGATCCACTTCACGTTAAAAGTTTGTACACCAAAAAACGGTATTGCCTCGCTCAGATAATCGAACCTTTTCAAATCACTTCGTACCCACCAGAGTTCCTCGGATGCAATTTGCCAGGCATATGTAACTTTACAGAAAAAGAAAAATTAGATATGATCTGAGTTGCACAAAACATTATTCTTATTAAAAACATTATTTTTTACTTAACATAATATTTAAAACATTTATTAATTAACGTGTCTTGTGAAATGTGCATTTATTAACTTTTACATATTTTTCAAATTAGGTTAATGATTGTAACTTCCGATGTGAATTCTTTTCGAAGCTTTTATTTCAGAGAGGAATATCACGTTCCTCTCTTGTTTAATTAAAAATTTCAATTTCCACAGAAACGCTCCTGCTCTTTACTCAACAAACTGAACAGTGGCTTTATCTCGAGAATGCAGAAATTAATTGACGAATTCCTTCTTTCAAATCTATTGGTGGCAATAGTTATTTTGAGCAATTTTCAACCGTTAATGTTAAGTCTAAGGGATTTTCAGAAATTTAAATCTGCCCACTCCAATTTGTTTGACCCAAGCTGGTTTACAGATAACCTATATTCTTCTTCTGGGTGAAGGGAACTTCCTTCTTTATACAGTAGACTCCCTCTTATCCGTCCCTTACGGGAATGGACCTATGGCCGGATGAACGAAGGCCAGTTAATCCGAAAATTGTGTCAGAAAATAAATAAAAACGGCAAATGACAAAAATACTAACTGTACTGTATTTCAATTAATAATTTGTTGTAAAATATTAACAATTTACTCACACTCACTTGAAAAAGTCTGTGATTTCTTTTGTTTCTTTGAACTTAACACTTTTCTACCTGATATTTTTTTATTGATATTTTCGTCATCATTCAGTGTTTCATTTTCCAATTGTTCATCACCTTTTAACCATTTTTCAATGTCATTTTCCTCAAGTGTATCACATTCAGGCAGCAGTTTAAAGTTATTATGCTGCGAAATATTGCCATTATCCGTCATATCTTCGGCAGGCGCAGGTTCATTCGATACTTTCGTGTTGTCGTCTTTGGTACTTTCTACACAGTTTTCAACTTCGGGACAAAGTTTTCTCCATGACTTCACAAACGTTGTACGAGGAATTTCTTCAAAAGCTCTTTCCAACATGTAGATTGCATCCTTGTAATTACATCCTTGTTTTGTTTTCAAAGCATTTAAAAGTCCTATTCCGTCATTTTCGGTTCGCTGTAGAATTTCTGAAAGAAGCTTTCTCCTGTATCGCCTATTTAAACTTACAAGCACGCCTTGATCCATTGGTTGCACTAAAGATGTTGCATTAGGTGGCAAAAACAAGGCTTTTATGTTGTCAGAAATGAGTTCGCTTGCTTTGATGTGTTGGGGCATTGTCGAGAATGAGTAGGACTTTACTTTTTTTACTTTTGGAACAAATTCTGTAAAGAACCACTCTTTCAACAAATACGAGTCTATTCAAGCAGACTTTTGAACTTTGTAGTAAACTGGCAGAGCAGCTAAATTTAAATGCTTGAATGTTCGGGGTTTTGCTGATTTCCCAATTACAAAAAGATAAAGCTTGTGCATACCTGCAGCATTTGTACACACAAAAAAAATACAGTGATTCTTTGTTTGTTTGTTTTAAAATCCTGATGCTGAGGTTTCTTGCGCTGTCACAAAGGTTTTCGTTGGAAGAAGTTTAAAATTTAACCCAGTCTCATCTACATTGTAGATTTGTTCTGCGCATAGGCCTCCTTCTTCAAAAAACACTAAAAGTTTTTGTCAAAATTTTGTTTGTTTGTTTTAAAATCCTGATGCTGAGGTTTCTTGCGCTGTCACAAAGATTTTCGTTGGAAGAAGTTTAAAATTTAACCCAGTCTCATCTACATTGTAGATTTGTTCTGCGCATAGGCCTCCTTCTTCAAAAAACACTAAAAGTTTTTGTCAAAATTTTGTTTGTTTGTTTTAAAATCCTGATACTGAGGTTCCTTGCGCTGTCACAAAGATTTTCGTTGGAAGAAGTTTAAAATTTAACCCAGTCTCATCTACATTGTAGATTTGTTCTGCGCATAGGCCTCCTTCTTCAAAAAACACTAAAAGTTTTTGTCAAAATTTTGTTTGTTTGTTTTAAAATCCTGATGCTGAGGTTTCTTGCGCTGTCACAAAGATTTTCGTTGGAAGAAGTTTAAAATTTAACCCAGTCTCATCTACATTGTAGATTTGTTCTGCGCATAGGCCTCCTTCTTCAAAAAACACTAAAAGTTTTTGTCAAAATTTTGCTTGTTTGTTTTAAAATCCTGATACTGAGGTTCCTTGCGCTGTCACAAAGATTTTCGTTGGAAGAAGTTTAAAATTTAACCCAGTCTCATCTACATTGTAGATTTGTTCTGCGCATAGGCCTCCTTCTTCAAAAAACACTAAAAGTTTTTGTCAAAATTCCTTTGCTGCTAAAGGATCAGCTGACAATTTCTCACCACAAACGGTATTGAACACCATGCCGTTTTCTCCGGCGAGAAAGTCATCCCTCACTTGCTGAAGAATCTCCCCCATTATCGATTTTAGAATGAAGGATTAATGTTTTTTCCTTCAAGATTGGCCCACTGATTGGCATTCCTTTTCGACGCTCTTGCATGAACCATAACCAAAGTGCATCATGGACAATTTAATTTTTCTGATTTTTAAGAGTGCACCGAGAAGAAAGAGATTTTTCACACTCGACTTGAGTGCAAAAATCTTGTAAAGTTCTTCTATTCCTTCTCCAGTCATTTACCGTCTTTTACTAACACCTAGTTCATCACAAATATACTTTACTTGATCACCTTTGTCAATACGTTCTAACGCTTTTAATATCATCTCCATCGTAACGACATTACGCTTACGTTTGCACCCACTCATTTTGTACCACACAATAATTAATAGATCACAACACACACTCCTGTATACGCACAATACACTGTAATATTCACAAAGAGGAATTGAAACAAATAGATACTGTACTATAAACAAAACACGCGGCGATTTGCTTCCGTTTCTTGGAACTGAAGCAAACAAACAAAACAAGCGGCTACTTGCTTCCGTTTCTTGGAACGACTAGTTAAAGCGGAGGCCAGTTGAGCCTACCGGATAAGAGACAGTCTACTGTATATTAAATTTTTCGCATCGTAAACAATGCTTACGTGAGATACAGTGAATATGAAAAATTAGCATTGTGTCGTACTGTAGATCGTAGATCGTTACATCATAAAATGAAGTACCAGGTACAATAGTACCCATAACCTTCTTCATCTGGAAATGTGTCTAATTGGCATTAGTTTGAAAAAACAAACAAAAGTAAACCACACAATGGTGGGCCCCAAAGGACAAAAGAACATAAAACAAAGAGTAGTAATGATGCACAAGAGAACTAAAATGGATAACTTTCTTTAGCGAAAGCCATCATCTTAGGCCTCTTGTATCTGTTAAGGACTTCATGATCGTAGTCCAGAAGGCAGGATATAATCTCGTACGGGTTTCTCTGCACTGACTCGTAGAAACCTCGCGAGACAAACTTAAGATATGTGTAAATATGATCAATGCCCAGATCTTTATGCAATTGTCTATTGGTTACAAACCAGGGGGCATTAACCACACATCGCAGGATTTTATTCTGCAAGACCTGTATCTTGTGAATGTTCGTGGGAGTTGTGTTCGCCCAAATTGGGGGAAGCAAGGATGCATTAACTATATAGTGATGTGATGTGATAAAATGTGATGGGAAGGTTAGAAACCCTTCAACAATGGGCTTCCTGCTATCCCAAACAAAGAATCGGACGTGTAAATCACAATGTAGAAAATAAAAATAATAGTTTTTCTGAATTTTTTAAAAGTTCCTACTTATGCAGAGTAGACTTTCTGTAATCCAATACTCTTGGATCTTAATTTTATTTCTTTTCTGCGCCAAAAGAGATTTCAAAAACAAAATTAACACTTCAAACAAGGTATAAAAAACAACAGTCACAGTTCTTTCTTCACTTCCACCACAAAAATAACCATGAGGTTATCACTTGAGATACTGGCCACTGGAGAAAGTTTGTAAGAAAAACACATTTTTCTTGAACAGTCAATATTTTATATTTGTATATTAAATTCCTCTTCTTGTTATTTTCGAAAAACGAAAACCCAGCAAAGGATGAATTCAGATTCTGTATATTAAAGAACTTTCCTCCAAGAAATTGAGAATCAGGGTCTTAATTTTAAATCTAGTGCCTTTACTGTAGCTTCTGCAGAGAAGAGATTTCATTGACAAATCTTCATCAATAATCTTCTTCATCTTTTCCTTCAGAATTTGTCGTTGAAATTGATAGAGAGGACAATGTAAAAATGCATGAGAAATATTTTCTGGAGTTTTACAGATGGCACAAAGTGGAGAGGGTTTTTTGTTAATTTTGAAGAGCTTTTCATTTAAAGCAGAGTGATCAAGGTTAATCCTGAAAAGAGCTGTTTCTTGTCTTCTGCTCAGATGAGATGTTTGAAGTTGGGGTGGGGGGCTATTAAAGATGCTGCGATAGAATAGGCCAACATTTTTCCGACTATTTTGAAAAAGTTTAATCCATTCAGAGTGAGTTATTCTATTTTCTCTAATGCAGAAATCTTTGTATGTAATGATTTTTAATATGTTTGCGGTTTTCTGTAAACTCTCTCTAGCAGTTTTGTCTGCCTCTTCGTTTCCATGGATACCTATATGGCTAGGAATCCACTGGATCACAATTTGGTTTTTATTTTCTTCAACATGTTTATTGCATTGCCATAATATTTCTGAAATTAATGAACAGTTAGAGGTAGAAAGTGAATCAGCTAGAAGAGCTTGGAGTGAAGACCTGCTGTCTGAAAGAATCAGAATTTTTTCTGAATGAAAAATGAATGCCCATTCAAGTGCCTTGAGGATAGCCCAAAGTTCGCCATTCATAATAGATGTTGAATTAGACAACGAAAATCCTTCTTTAATACTGAGACCAGGAATGCAGAAAGCACAGGATACTATTCCAGTTTCATCATTTCTAGAACCATCAGTAAAGATGTGGCAAAAACCAGCAAATCTCCCACCAATATATTGCATGGTAAGAGCCCATAGTTCTTCAGAAGGGTAGTGATGTTTTGAAATCACGTCAGAGATGTAAGGAAAAATATCTGGCCTAGAGATATTAAAAATGGGAAAATCGGGTATGCTGTCTCCTGCAATATTTCTGTTAATCAAATTTAAAAGGAAAATATTACTTTTGATACTTCTAAAAGTGCTCGATCTTTTGCAGTTCAAAATTTTACCTAAGATTAGATTTTTATTGGTCTTGGTTTTCATTCTTGCTATACTTTTAAAAACAATGGAATTTCTTCTAACGCTGAGTGGAGGTATGGCAGCTTCAGCAAGTGATGGAAGGGTTGGAGATCCAGGAAGTAATCCGAGGCAACATCTAATAGCTTTTTTTTGACAGGTTTCAAGCATTTTGCACAAGGAATCGGAAGCATTAAGGTAAAGCTGGCTACCATACTCGAGAATCGGGCGTATTAAAACTTTGTAGAAAATAAGGAGAGTTTTAGATTTAGCTCCCCACGATGTACCAGTTAGATATCTCAGCATATTCAATCTGCTATTAACTTTTTGACAGACTAGATTAATTTGAGGTTTCCAAATTAAACGATGGTCAAGAAGAACACCAAGAAATTTGTGTTCTTTAACAACTTCAATAGGCTCATTGTTAATTTGTAGTCTTAATGGAAAGTGCTTAGATCGTGGTCTGGAAATAATTAAACACAGTTTTATCTTGTGAAACTGAAAATCCCCATTCATCTAAAAACTTATGGACTTGATTGACTGCTATTTGTAGATTCTTTTGAAGGATGTCAGTATCTCTGCCAGTAACCCAAACAACCAAATCATCAGCAAAAATTGAATATTTAATATTTTTGTTTAAGCACTTAGGTAGGTCCTGAAGCATGATGTTGAAAAGCACAGGGCTGAGAACGCTGCCCTGTGGTAAACCCTCAGAAACAGGGATAAGAGCTGAAAAAACATTTCCTAATTTTACTTGAATTTTTCTATCTTTCAGAAAATTGTTTATATAGTTAAACATATTGCCAGTTATTCCTAATTTTAAAAGCTTAAAAAGGAGTCCAAGATGCCAAACACTGTCAAAACATGTTGGATATCGAAGAAAACCACAGCCACTCTTTGTTCTATGGAAAGAGCATTTTGTGACTCAGCAATTAGTTGAAGTAAATTATCTTGAGATGACATTCCTCTTCGAAAGCCCGTCTGGAAAGGAGATAACAGTCCAGAGGATTCAAGAAACCAATTGAGTCTGTAAAGTATCATCCTTTCAAATACTTTCCCAAGACAAGAAGTCAGTGAAACAGGTCTGTAGCAGCTTAATAAATTACGTGGTTTCTTAGGTTTTACAATAGGAATGATCTGGGCTATTTTCAAAGTATCCGGAATTGTGCCTCTGTTCCAGCATTCATTAAGTAGTTTCAATAAATGTATCAGTCCTTCCTGTGGAAGGGATTTAATAATAGTCTGGTCCAGAACTGCTCTTATTTTTGTGCTCTTATTTTTGATCTCCTCTATTTTTGATTTAATAATAGTCTGGTCCAGAACAGCTCTTATTTTTGTTTTTTTATAGCATTTTCAAGTTCCCATAGGTTGAAAGGAATATTCAAATATTCTGGAGACAAGAGTAAATTATCCAAGACTGTTTCCATAACTTTGGAAATTTTATCTTTGCTGTTTCTGAATGAATCAGAAGTAGGTAACTTATAATAAGAAGAGAAATGATGGACGAAATATTCTGCTAGCCTCTCGGTTGTGCAATTTAGAGCTATAGTAAGTTGGGTCCAGATGGGAGTAGGTTCAGGAGCTGTTCCAAATTTCTTTATTTTCCTCCATATGGCTGACTGAGGAGTCTGGAAGTTAATATCCTTGCAAAAGTTTTGCCACTGTTTTTTCTCAATATTTTTTGTTTCTCTTTTACTTTTAGCACAAACTCTTTGGTATTCTTCAATATCTTTTAAATTTCCAGATCTTTTAGCTTTTCTTTCACTTCTTCTCCTATTTGCAGTGATCTTTTTTACTTCTATAGCATAAGAACAAATTTTAATGGGGGCTTTGAATTCTTTAGTGTTACATTGATAGTTCCTGAAGAGAGAAGAACTAAATTCAATTAGATTAGACTGGTTGTTTGCATTTTGCAGTTCAAATGAGATATTTTTCTTGAATTGGAACCAATTAGTAACTTTCAAACGAGGTTTTGATATTTTAGACCAAAGGTTAGCTGAAATAATGACTGGAAAATGATCGCTCCCAAGAGAATCATGAGGTCCATGCAAAATGTTTGCAAAGGGAGCTGAGACAAGGGAGAGATCAATAGCACTTCCTCTTCCTGGAAGTTTGAAAAAGGTAGGAGAGCCATCATTGAGCACAACCAGGTTAAGATTCATGATCAGATCTTCAACAATGTTTCCTCTTCTGTCTGTAGAGGGGCATCCCCAAGTTCTACTGTGTGCATTCCAGTCTCCACAGATAAGCCATGGTTGGGGGCATTGATGCAAAGGGTTTTTGAAATCTTCCAACGAAACATCATAACCTGGATTATACAGTGAGATAATGCTGAAGGTAAAATCTTTAATTTTCACTTGCACTGCTACAATTTCGAGGAATTAATTGCGACAGGAGATCTCGATTGCAGCTTGGGGCAATTTAGAATGCACATAGATAGCCACCTAACCCCTATTAGATCCATCATTTCTAGGTTTTAGATACGAAACATACTGAGAAACCTTAGGAGCCTTTTCCACATACGTTTCGCTAAAAACTAGACAGCAAAATGTTTATCCCGGAAAAGAGTATTCAACTCAAGAATTTTATTTTTCAGTCCTCTGCAGTTCCACTGAAATAAGAAGTTATTAGGATTGTGAAAAAGATCCATAAGGAATATTTTTTTTCCTTCATTTTACCAATAAAGTTGTTATTCATATTTATTCAGTATCTGCAAAAATTTCTGCTTGATTCTAAACTTATTTATATTATTGCCCTCAGATGAGCTTTTCAGTAAGTTTAGGAGATCTGTTAAGCATTCCAGGACATCATTAATTTTAAGGAGGATGATTTCATCTTCACTTTCTTCAAAAGATTTTTTTTTCCTGGGGATTGGAATTAGATGTGATCCTGGTTTTCCTCAACAGATTTTACAACGGACACTCCATTAGAAGAAAGTTGATTTTTGACAACCTTCCTTGCTTCGTTGTGTAAAATATGTGTTGCAGTATCTTGATCTGTAAGAGTATTGTACTTGTAAAATTCTTTTAGTGATGTAGGAATGATCCTCTTGTTGTATCTTTTTTAATGCCTGTGACCATGGTAGATTATTTTGGATCATCAATTTCTTTGCTCGACAGGTCTGAAGTCTCACTTGACATCCTGCATAAGTGGAAGGGTGATCTCCTCCACAGTTGGGGCAGCAGAACGAAGTGTTTTTGCACTCTTTATGCTTATGATGTCCATTGCATCTTTTGCATCGAGTTCTGCCTCTGCAGTATGCCGCGAAATACCCAAATCTCTGGCAATTATGACAAATTGGAGGCGGCCTTAGATATGCATTCACTTTGTATTCTTTAAATCTAATTATTTTTTATCGGAAATCTTCTGATTGAAGATTAAAATCATTTTCGAGATGGGATTTCCTCTTTCTCCAGTTTCAATCGTTGCTGTTTTGGCAAAATGTCTCATACGTCTAACATTTGTTACTCCTTGATCCTTGAGATAAAAGAGAGCTTCATCTTCAGTAATATCTAGTGGAACTTTATTAATAATACCTTCTGGATGAATAATATTTCTCGGTCGTGTGATGGAAATAGGCAGAGTTTCAATATGAGAACACTTTAGAATGATATTAGCTTTATATTCTGATTTTAGACTTACCAAAAAGTCTCCTTTAGGAAGATATTTTCCTGTAACTCTTCTGCCCAGCTTTTCGTAAAAGAACTGAACTAAACTGGCGATACTGACTCTTCATCGGACTATTTTCCCTGCAATAATTAAATTAACAGAAGTAGTTGAATGACTAGGAAATTTTCCAGAGATTGATTCTACCTCATGTTGTACAATATCTGGGTGAATATTAGTAAATAAATTAGCTTCAGAAGAAGTAAGTAAATTGATAGGTTTAAATGTACTTTGCTTATCAGTCTTGTTCCTTAAAAAATATCCTTGAACCGGTTCAGAAGATAATTCGGAAAAAGGATCATCTTGAGTATCTTCAATGAAAGTGAAGTCATGTACATCCTGAGATTGCATTTCTACATGATCAGAGGTTTTGCTAGAAACAGACTGCTGTAAGGTATAGGATGAAGCAGATTCAGGTGAATGTGTGAGATTAGAAAGAGAAGTAGCACAGGAGTATTTTTTGACTTTCTTGTCCACTTTCTGCTTGCATTTAGGCTCGATAGTAGAGACCTTTTTACCTTTAGCAGACTTTTTCATGATTATAAGGTACAATGACACAAAATGGTTTTTGATAAACTCAAAATAGTTTTCTGCAGTAGCAGCAAAAATGATGATAGAAAGCTTCAAGGGACGTTCAGCCCTATTAATAACATGAAGTTACAAGATGTTAATAGGGAACTCAAATCCCATGAGACAAAATTGAAAGATTCAGAAATCCGGTCAAAATAATACTAAGTGAAGAATTTTAACCTCTCGCGGCGGGAAATTTAAAAAAAACCGTTACTTACCCGAGCAGAAGCCAGCTCGCGACATTAACCCAATCCGTTCGTTCTCTGTCTCGGCTCAACTATATAGGTCATAGGTCATAGGTCATCAATTCATTTGCGAAGTTCCAGGCGAATGTTTGCCCATCACATTCTCCATCGAAAGGTATGCCTAATTGGCTTCAGATATAAATCAAATGGTGAGTAAACCACAAAAGTGGGCCTCGAAAGGCAGAAAAGAACTGATTGCAAAAGCAAGATAAGAGTGACAAGAGAGCTAAAGTGTATAGCTTTCTGAAGAGAAAACCATCATTTTTAGGTCTCTTGAAAGAGTTAAGGTTTTCATGATCATAATCAAACAGTTTTGATATAATTTCGTTTGGATTTTTCAAGACTGCATCATAAACGTTTTTAGAGATAAACTTGATATAACTACAAATATGATCAATACCCAAATCTTTGTGCAATTGCTTGTTGGTAATAAACCATGGAGCATTAACCGTAGATCTTAATATTTTGTTTTGTAAAGTCTGAATCTTTTTAATGTTCGTAGCCGAGGTATTCGCCCATATTGGGGATGAATAAAGTATTATAGGACAGATGACCGTATTGTATAACAGAAGCTTGTGGTCGATCAATAGCACTGAATTTCTTCCTATAAGAGGACCCAATTGGCATCGTACAGCGTTAACTTTGGAAATTATATCCTTCACATGATGATTCCACTTGAGCATTTTATGTAATGTAATTCCGAGATATTTTACGGTACCTTGCCATTTGATATCTTGGCCTAAGAAATGTAGTGGAGTGGGATTTTTAATCCGTTTACTGGTGAATAGAATCGCATTGCTTTTATCTGTATTTATTTTGATCTTCCATCGATGATACCATTTATCTAACTCATCAAGGGATTTTTGCAAACGTCGAATAGCAAATTCCGATCCAAGTGATGGCGAGATAAGGGCAATATCGTCAGCGTATTGCGCAACTTGAACTTGCTCAAATGATGGCAGGTCATAAAGAGATAACGAGAAGAGAGTAGGACCTAGCAGAGAGCCTTGTGGGACTCCTGCAGCCATAACTCTCTTCGTAGATATAGAAGACTTGACACAAACTTGGAAGGTTCGATTTATTAAATAGGATTGCAGGAGAGATGTAAGGCCTGCGGGCACTCCCATTTTGTTAAGCTTGTAAATCAAGCCGTCAATCCAAACGCGGTCAAATGCTTTGGCCACGTCTAGAAAGACGGCTGCCACAGTTTCTTTTTTATTGAGAGCTTCAGAGATTTTTTCCACAACTCTAAGAATGTGGTGCTCAGTCGATCGATGGCGCCGAAAACCAAATTGAGTTTCTGGAAAGACTTCATGTTGAGTAAGAAAATCGTCCAACCGGTTTAATATAATTTTTTCAAAGAGTTTGCCAATGGAAGAAAGCAGACTGATCGGACGGTAGCTTGATGGAAATGCAGGATTTTTCCCAGGTTTCTTGATCAGTCTGACTGATGCAGTTTTCCATACATCAGGGAAAGTATGGGTTCGAAGTAAGAAATTGAAAATGGAGCACAGATGCGTTATCGCTTTCATTGGCAAATTTTTAAGCATCCTATTAGTAATTTGGTCAGGACTAGATGCTTTTTTCACCTTAAGTTTTGAGGTTATTTGTAAAATTTCCTGTGTAGAAGTAAATAATAGTTTGGTTCTTGTCAGTTGAGCGAAATGTAAAAGGGAGTCTTGAATTTCCATACATGTATTCTCATCTGATAGGTCAACATTCTTCTGAAATTGTAGTTCTAAAGCGTCTGCAAAAGAATTAGCTTTGTCATCGTTGCTGAAACAAAGTCCCGTTGCTCCTTGAAGGGGGGGGTATGTAGAATATGGTTTCTTGAGAGTTTTAACCATTGTCCAGATGGATTTGTCACTTGTGCTAAGCGAAGTAATCTTCTTGTTCCAAAGTTGACTACGATAATCTTGTAATCGTTTCTTAACTTCTTTCTTGAGAGAATAATATAACTTTTTATCCAGGATGTTCCTTGTCCTCTGCCAGGAATGTCGAACCCTATTCTTGTCATTGATAAAATATTGTAGATGTGAAGGTAGGACAAAAAAGTTATTATCTGGAATCAATTTTTTGCTGGTTTCTTTTTTGGAGTCAAGTAATAAGTTCGTAAATTTAGCAATTGAGTAATCAATGGTTCGGAGGGAAAGATTATTAAAAGAACCTGATACTTTTTGGTGTACAATGGATTTAAACAGATCCCAATTTGTAAAATATTTTTTATCAGATTCACACGATACTGACCGAAAAAGAGTAGTACAGACTGGAAAATGGTCTGAATTTAAAGACAACTATATAGTAAAGAAAGGTTTAATATTATATTAATATTACAATGATTTAGAGTCGTAGTTTTCACTTCAATTGGTTACTTTTCCGTACTTTAAAAAATTCTTAAAAATGAAGTTTAACTCTTTATTCGAATAATTTACTTACATAATCTAACGTTTTTAAAGTTAAATAAAAAATTACCAAACATTCCTCTTGTTTAGGGGTTCTCAACGTGGGGTACGCGGTAAAATTATTGGGGTACGTCATGAGAGCTCAAAAGTCGCTAGATCTGTAAACAAAGTAAAAATAACCATTGTTATACTATAACTATAATTTTATCTATCTATACAAGGGGTACGCCAGTTACATACACATTTCCATGGGGTACGTGAAGCATAAAAGTTTGAGAACCACTGCTCTAGTTCATTTACTGACTGCTTTCAGGTTTAGGTAAGGATATTATTACTTCATAAACAATCATTTAATCTGTATGTATCAGGTGAAGCAAATTAAACTGACGATATAAAAGCACTCTTTTTATAAAAAACTAAGTGGATGCAAATGATATTTGAAATTTGGACTTTTTCGATAAATGTAAAAACCTAATTCATTATTTGCTCAGTATATACGAAATTATCCTTTATGTGATTTCCTCGAATTCAAGCTTAAACCTATTGCAACTTGAAATATGGTGATTGCAGCTTGCAAGCATAACTCAGGAATCTTAATTCTAGATAGATACTATACGTAATGCACAAATGATAAATTTCAGAAATGTTGACTTACTGTCATGGTTAAGATATTTAACAGTCTTATTAGCTCAAAAAGTGCGTAATCCGACACTACTTTGTTTATAACCAACATAAAATTTTGCATTAATCATTAAAGAAAATATAGTCTTTTAAAAATATTTTATTTTAATTTTAATTCTTGGATAAAACATTTAGAAAAAGTTAGAAATATATTTTGCTACTATTGATTTTATATAGTATATAAGAAGTATTATATTATTATATACCATTTCAGGATGGACCGTATAATTTTACGGAGTGTTGACCACGGAAGTTGCAGTTGCCGGGATACCTGTCTCGCACCAACTACGGGTAATTCCGATTGCGACTAAATTTCTGCAACGATAAGTGGGATGTCTTCCGCATTGCTTTCTGCAACGATAAGTGGGATGTCTTCCGCATTGCTTTCTGCAACGATAAGTGGGATGTCTTCCGCATTGCTTTCTGCAACGATAAGTGGGATGTCTTCCGCATTGCTTTCTGCAACCATAAGTGGGATGTCTTCCGCATTGCTTTCTGCAACGATAAGTGGGATGTCTTCCGCATTGCTTTCTGCAACGATAAGTGGGATGTCTTCCGCATTGCTTTCTGCAACGATAAGTGGGATGTCTTCCGCATTGCTTTCTGCAACGATAAGTGGGATGTCTTCCGCATTGCTTTCTGCAACAGATCCATTTCATTTCCTCACCCTTTCTCCCCCCCCCCCACACACACAGTTTTTTTCTCCACTGCCTATTCCACACCCTTTGTTATTATTTCCAACAAAAGATCCATATGGACATATTATAAGATCCAGGAGCCAAAAAGATCCTTGTGACAAAAAAGATCCAGAAAGGACAAAGAAAGATTTTTTTTTGTTTTTTCTACTCTCCTTTGATGTACTCTAGGTCACATTGAGTATAAATTTTTCATTATTAAAAATAAATAAAATGTATATTAACATTACCTAAATAAATTCCACTATAAACCAACTATGAATAATAATCCCCCTTATACAATGCCATCACCTGAAGTATACAACCCATTATCAGCATACAATATTAGTTCATCTGAGACTTTTATCACCCACATGGCCAACTTACTACAAATATTAAAAATTTTACCCAGCTTTATCCACTATTTCCCACACACAATCACGCCGGACAACGGCCAATCACTCAACTCACTTTCCCCCAACTTTCCACGCATTTTTAGCCCTCTTCCCTTTTAATAAACTGTGACTATGGCATAAATAACAACTAAGCCTAACCAATATTCAAGGACCTTATATGATGCTTCCCAGCACATACCTACCTTCTACCATGCTTTTCTACCTGAACATATCTCCTTCCTTCTACACCAGGCTTTTCTTCAATCTTCCCAATTTTTTCTGTGAACCTTCCATCCCTTCCCTCCCCTTTAATTTCCTAAGCACCCCCCCCCCCCCCTTATTATTATTGGAAGGAGCATGATTTTTGTTATGAAATAAATTATTTACCACTACCCCTCTCAAAGGAATTATCCCCAAACCTTCCCTTTTACGCCTATTCCACCCTCCTACCAATTCCTCTTCCCCTGACAACCCCCATGCTCGCCCCCCTGGGAGGGAAGATTGGGGAAATCGATTTTTCCAGCACTTTTCAGCCTCTTACCCCTCCCCCTTTACCTCTCTGCCACAAACCTCTTGCTAATTTCCTTCTTCACTGACTTCTCCAACCAACTACTACCGAGCATTGTTCAGAATTGCAACATCTCCTTCAATTCATCTCACAGGGCGGGCTGCGGCGTTCATGCCCTTTCGCAACTTGTAGGTTCGCTTGCATCACTGTTGCATCACTTTCCATATTGCTTCCACTGAACTGAATTCGCGTTTGGGCCAGATGATAGGAGACCCACTCGGCCCCTTACAAAGCGGTCCAGTTTGGAGGGACCGCTTTGTAAGGATGTTTAACAGGCGGCCGCAAGAAGTAAAAGCTAGTGACAGATGCGGTGGCACCTGTCGCTGACTACGAGGAGACATATAATTTAAAATTATACACAATCACATAATAAACAGAAAAGAATAAATTATCAGTAACAAATACCACATGGCTCGCACTATTTGTACCATGTGTGATCTAATACAGACAAAAAAAGACACAAAAATTAAACTAAAAATGTCCAGTCCTTCCATCTCTTCCAGAAATAGACGTTCTTCTTCTCCTTTAGATCGAGGAAATAGAGTTTTTTGATAATTTTTTTCAATCACTGTACACATGGTGTGGGCGCTCCAACCTTTATCATGATGATGTCGATAATTTCTGGCTTTCCATCACTTTTACCCTAGCTATAATTAAATTATACATATAATGATGCCGTTTAGGAATGTTTACATGAAACAAGACACTGTGCAGTGTGAGGCATTGGATTTTCATCCACTGACCAATGTCCTTCCAACCGTAGCAAAAGGACAGTTGGGTCAGCGTTCAGATTTATCTCCGCAAAATTCTCCGCCCTGCCCACGGTCAGTAACAAACCACACAGTGTCTTTACAAACGGCAGTAACACTAAAACGAGAAATGTTTTCCCATTCCTCTTGCCAGTTAAGGTTTGGATTCTTACTGACAACAGGGGCATTCCAAGGTGGCAGAATAAGACTGTATAAATCAGAGACAGGCATGTCATAAACCGGAGTGTCATTACTGGGCCTATCAAAGGATTTATATAGTTCTGCCAACTCCGCATTGCGACGGGACATTTTCGCTGCTTTCGGGTCTCTATATACACGATACATTCAAAACTGGTGGCACAATTTTCATTCCATATATTGACTGAAATCTGCTCCTGGATGGTCGGTTCTCTTGATATTATAAATTGCCTCTCGCAGGGAAACTGCTTTTTGCCGCGATCCTGGGTGCCTCAGATTAAGACCACGTTCGTTGCAAAGGCGGGAAATCACGAATCTAGCGATCCATTCTTTCGAGCCACGCCAAATGAAATCAAAAAAATATTTTCGTACAATCTGAAAGAAATTTGTAAGATGGTCTGAAAACTACACCTGAATAGGTTAATTTTCAAATCAAAAGAATTTGCCAATTTGGTTCGGTTATAAAAAGACAGCTCGATGTCACTACAGCTGTCACAAATAATCTGAGCACTTTTCAGCGCTGAGTTCTAAGTTTTCTTGTGGCAACCTTATCTGTCAAAATACACACCAAGTATTTTGACAGTTTCGGTGGGTTCGGTTTGGTTCATTTGCCCCATGTCAGCGCTC
Source organism: Ryuthela nishihirai (assembly GCA_038380435.1). Taxonomy (NCBI): domain Eukaryota; kingdom Metazoa; phylum Arthropoda; class Arachnida; order Araneae; family Heptathelidae; genus Ryuthela; species Ryuthela nishihirai. Next base: position 60,953,078 of record JAWZYU010000029.1, on the reverse strand, counting down.
TTGTCTTATCAAGATTAAGCTTTGCTCCAGTTGCTTTCGTATACTTTAGAATATTTTAAAGAACCTATCTAAAGAATATTCATTCTCGAAAAAGAAATTTATGTCGTCTGCTTAGGAGACGTATTTAAGTTGCTGACTGCTTTTCCTGGGATGGGGATCCCCTGAAAAGATTTCTCAGCCTGAATTTTTCTCAATAATGTTTCAATTGTCAACACAAAAATCACCGTCGACAAAGAGCACCCCTGTCGTAATCCTTTGGAGACAGAGAAGTAGTCAGAGATGCTCCCATTCACGCTGACAATGTCAGCATTACATTCAATCTCAGTATACATACTTTTCATAATGTTTATAAAACTATTGCCAAAGTTATAGGCCTTTAACATAAGCCATAGTCAATTGCATCACGAATAATGCTTAAATTTTGGGAAATTTTACGCTCTCCCCCCCCCACTTCACTGAGTAAGTTTGCATTGGCCCAACGTTGCCCGAAAAAATACTTCTGACTCTGATTGTGACAACCTTAGCGAGTATCTTATAATTGCTATTTAATGCCAATAATGAATATAATCGCTATTTAATGTCAATAATGATTTATAATCGCTATATGATTAATATAATATAGTGATTAATATAAATATATTATATGACAATATATTCGCTATATGATTAATATAATATAATGATTAATATAAATATATGATAATATAATCGCTATATGATTAATATAATGATTTATAATCGCTATTTAATGCCAATAATGGTGGTTCTCCAATCATTTACAATTGCCATCGGGGTTTTTCTCTCCAAAAAGTGAGATTTTAGCTCTTCTCATATTAGTGGTAAGTTTACCATCAACAACGAGGCTATTGAAAAGTATGGCAAATACATGATTGACGATGTCTGCGTCCATTTTGTAGAATTCGATGGACAAGCCATCTTTGCCTGGGGTGCTGCCTTTTGTAAGATGTTTTATTGCTTGAAGCTCTTCTTCAGATGAAATGGGCATGTCCAGTTCATGTTGCTAGTCCATGGTGAGAGTTGTGTTGTCAAGTAGTCATTCGGCCATATCATCTTCTTGCAATTGATGGGAGTTAAACAGCTTTTCGAAAAAGTTAACACTCTTTTTTTTCATCAAATTAGTGTCCAAAATAAGGTTCCCCCTTTCCCGATGGAGAGATGTAATGGAGGTAACATCTCTCAAATTTGGAGCCGCAAATTTGTAGACTGTGCTGAAATGTCCTGGACCGCCACAAATAAGGATATAGGATCCAAGCTGCCTCTGCTCCCATGACTGCCTTCCCACCTCGACAAGGTGGGAAGGCAGTCAGGGGAGCCTTACGAACAGTGACTCTCATCAGATTGGTGCCAGCTCGCTCGATGGAGATATTTTTGCCTTCAACGATAAAAGAGTCTTTGGAAATGAATGATGCGTGCCATTTGCTCCATTGGGCTGAGCGTGAGGTACAGTCGCTCAAAAAAATATTCGAACACTATGGTTAATTATAGAATTCAGAAAAAATATATGGCAACGATTTTTTGGAAATTAGTGACAGTACACGAAGGTTGCCAGATCACTAATTTCTAAAAAAATCGTTGCCAGATTTTTTTCTGAATTCTGTAATCAACCATAGTGTTCGGATATTTTTTTGAGCGACTGTACAGGTTGTTGACGTCCAGGATATTGAGGCCTGGAAGCACCCTTCCCCCAGAAACTTCCTAATTTGCAGCATCATGTTGAAATGATGACTGCACGATGATCCAATCATCGTGCAGTTAATCGCAAATGGGATGTAGTTCGGTATCGTAGTCATGACTTATCACACTGAGGAGGAATCGTGAGGTATTCAACAAAGAACTTTCGCAGCCAGAATCCTGATGCATTCAACGAAGGAGGCAGCTAACCGACTTAGCAAAGGAGACAAAGAATTTCTACGTGGAATCTGCACGAACTCAATGATCAGGGCCGATGGCTCGGATCTCACGAGCTGATGGATCGCGGACCATCGCTTTGAGAATACGGTTTTGAAAGGTTTACATAAAAAATGATTTCTGGAGGTAAACAGTCAGGAATAGGGCTAGAGCTTTCCTTATTATACTCATTTCCCTTCGATGGTGAACATTATTTTTTATGCAATATTGTGTTGATAGAATTCCGGGGTTTAGTGCATGTTACGGTCGGTAGAAGGCGCTCGTTACTGTCTGTATTTGATGATGTTTTATTGGAAAAAAGAAATATCAATATCCATGTGAGGTATTCATGAATCATTGATTTACACGAATCATTCATTTAATTCCAAGAAGTCCGTGTTTTTATGCTATGTTGTTGTATTTAGTTAATATATGTTGCTATGTTTTGCGTAAAAGATAATTTATCTGATGATATGATTAATAAAAATATGTTTTTTTACCATATGCATCATTTTACTGCATTAGCACTCTTGGTCCATTGGTAAGATATATTTGCATTATAGAAGGATATTTACTCAATATATATACTCAATAGTAGAGAATATAGTCAATACATTCTCTACTATGTGAATAGTAGAGAATCTACCATTAGTTATATAAAGGAGAATAATACATTAAAATTCGGTTCGTTTAATCCCCAGTAATTTCTCCACTTGTTCGAAGATCCAGAATGTAGGATTATTTAATTAGTCCTTCAGAATAATCCCAATAATAGATATCGTGTGTTTCAAAGAATGTGTGTTTTTGAGGGACAGCTGGCAGAGATCATTATGTTTTGCTGAGGCACGTCTCGCTGATCACTAGAGTTGCGAACTATTAATTTTTTTTTTACTATCCATAGTCGTCGATTTTTCGGAAAACAACTACACACTACTTTGCACTTTGCACTATCTGTAGTTGTTTTATAGTGTTGCCAACTCATAAAAATAAACGTTTTTGTGAAGTTTAACTGATTTTAAAAATATTATAAAAAAATGATTTTCGGTTGAATAAGTACTAATAAAAAACTCTTCGTGTTTGCCAACATTTATATTAATTTAAATTTCCATCTTTTGATGTCGAAAATTTTAGAAAGCAGAACAAATTTAAATAAATATAAAGTTTCGTCGAGAAACTTATTATTCAAGTGTTAAAGTGTGGTAGTTATAAAGTTTACATTGACAGTTGCCACTTGTTGTTTCCCTAATTGGGAAACTGTAATAAATATTCTAAATGGTACTACAATAAGTACCATTTAGACCTGACCTTGGACAGGCTGTCTACACCAAGCAGCCAACAAACTCACAAGTGTTTCGAGCTCAATAATTATCAAATTAACTCTACTGAATTTGAGCCCAAATTCAGTAGAGTTAATTTGATAATTATTGAGCTGCAAATTGGACGGCAGCACAGTCTCCCTGCAAACAGCCTAAGTTAACACCTCATCCCAAAGATGCTGGATTGGGTTTAGATCTGGGGATTGTGCAGGCCAATGAAGCAAAAAAAAAAGTCGTTGGCATGTTCCTGGAACCATTTAGTGATAATATGTGCCTTGTGAGCAGGTGCATTTTCATGCTCAACATGTCCAACATAATCAGGATAATGCATTGATTTATATATTCGTAAGATGATTAAATGTATTAAATTGAATATTATTTTTAAAACTTCTGGAAAATTGCTCAAAATAAACATACAATTGCTTTTCCAGTTTTCGTAAAATGCACTTCTGAACTGGATAAAATTCTCATTGAATAACTTTACGCAAAGCTACCACTGTAGGCAAATAGCCATGAACTTTAGACAGGTGGAAACACTAATTAAATCACAATAAATATTTGAAGAGTAAGACAAACTATAGTTGCGGCGTGCTAAAACGATTGCACTTCGCATGCACAGATCTCGCCTTTCAGTGGTTTTTGTGTCTCCACACCAATTTGCCACATTCGGCTTCGGCAAAAATCCGCAGAGCGGCGCCACTTACGCTTGTGCGGAGCTGGGCTTCTTCTCCTTAGAACTTCGTTGATCCTGGTCTCCTATGACAAATGAGACCGATCCTCAGAAGGCCCGCCATGGTTGATCTGAAAACTAAGAAGAAAAATTAATCAAATCAACATGAAACTACCACTTCAGAAATAAACGCCTGAGAACAGGCATCAGCTTCAACCTAAACTCCTGCCAAAGAAGGTCAAAGAGAAAAATGCCGGATTCGCATAAGCATAAGTGGCGCAGCTGTGTGGAATTTGGTCGAAGCTAAACGTGGCAAATTGGTGTGCAGTCACGATAAAAAAAACTGCTAAAGTGTGTTCTGCGCAGTGCAATCATTTTAGCCCGCTGCAACTATGATTCGTTTTACTCTTCAAATACCTAATGTGATTTAATTAGTGTTTCAACCTGTCAAAAGACGAAGTAAATTTATATATATTTATATATCTAAATATCATATATATATCATATATCGTATATATATCATATATACGATATCATATATCGTATATATCATATATACGATCATATATATATCATATATACGATATATGATATATATATATGACTAAAGAAACTAAAAAAACTAAAAAACTAAAGAAACTAAAGTTTCTCTGATGAGCTACAGCTCATCAGAGAAACTTTAGTCAGTCGTTGAGGTGAATGTACAATTTCCCTGCAATGCTGAAGCCCATCACTTCACCGTATTTCTCACTTAAAAAAGCCAAGTGTTGGTGTGAATACGATGTAAGAAACGGATAATATCCCACCAGAGGTAAACCCCAGGGTCCTGGAGGAAGCCGACTCCACCGTTCAATAAAGAAGCAGAAAAGTAGACCTAGAATAGTGATCACTAGCATAGTGACCAAATCCATTATGTAGAAAATATTCGATGTCTTTTGGGAAGGAATAAAACTATAAGCATTGAAGGAATCTAGCCAAGTATATGTGCAGTATATGAGTGTGATTATTTTAATAGACAAGGTTATAAAAAGTCATTGATGAATAATAGGCATTCATTGAACACCATGAAAGAATTGGCTTGTATTTAATGGTGCTTTCAGTAGAATCTTTCTAACTAACAATGCATTTCAACAGCAAATGATTTGTTAGTTGTTTCAGAGGCTATATCTTTTGTCTCAGATTCTGTTCTATTGTCTGCTTCATGAAAAGAACTGTTCAATATTTATTTGTCTTGAAAAGCGTACGTGACTTTTAACTCTATTTCGTAAGAAATATTCAGTTTGGAAAGATGATTTCTCAGCTCCTCTGCACTTTAAGCGTTATATTATTCGAATTAAAAAGGAAATGCCTTGGAACAAAAAAGCTTAAAAGCCGAACATTGTAGAAAATCTTTAGCGAATTTTTCAAACTAAAGCTATAACGTGTTGTACTATCATGCTCCTCTAATTTATTTATTATTGTATTTTTGTTGCATATATATCAGTGTTAAGTGTATATTTTCGTAAATGCCGATATGAGAAAATGATTCACGAGTTGTCATGAGGGTATGAGCTAGCTGGCTCCAACTGCTCACAGAAGCAAAAGCACTTTTAAGACTATGCCGTCACTAACCCAAGGAGGTCTAATGGAGAAAAGAGTAACCTTCCATAGGTGTAATGTAAACTTTTCGATTGCAGCGCCCTCTAAACATGGCAAATTCGTGCATTGCAATGAAGCAGAAACGAGTTCCCTGCATTATTTTTCCACTGCCGAACAAGGTTTTTAATTGCTTACACCACGTGACTAATTTTACATACACTTTGGCTCTGAAAAATGTTCTCCTTCAGGAGGCACAATCATAATTTTCTTTTCGTTTAGAGTGAAAATAACAAAGATTAATCAAAATTATTTTCTTTAATGAAATCCCATTTTGTAAAACAGGAAGTAGCTATACTGAAGAAGAACATTTTAATATTTTGAACACCCTACAGTATTTAATATATTATAATAAATTGATTTATTATAAATATTTTCAATAAAAATAAAATCGAGTTTCTTACTTGTATAAATCGTCAATAGATGGCAGCAGGCACTTTTTGGTATCAACCGTAAAAAAAGAATTGCACTATTAGAGCGAAGTGCAGAAGCCAATGTACATCGATATGCTCCAGGGAACACAAACCTGCAACATACATTGACTTATATATTCATATGATGATTAAATGTATTAATTTACATAATAAATTAAAAAATTCTGCCAAATTGCTCAAAATAAACCTACACCGGCTTTTACAGCTATCGTAAAATGCACTTCTGAAGGGGATAAAATACTCATTGAATAACTTTAGGGTCAGCTATCACTGTGCACAAATAATCATGGGTGTTAGACAGGTTGAAACACTAATTAAATCACATTAAATATATCAAGAGTAAAACAAACCATAGCTGCAACGAGCTAAAATTATTGCACTTCGCAGATCGCCCCTTACAGTTGTTTTCGTGCCTGCACACAAATTTGCCACGTTCAGCTTAGGCAAAATTCCGCAGAGCGGCGCCACTTACGCTTGTGTGAAGCTCGCTTCTTCTCCTTAGACCTTCTTTGACTAGCCGACGCTCTAGGCGGATGACGGAGTGAAGAGCGAAAACAATGAAAGTAGACTGAGCGGTGATGGACAAACGGGATTGGGTTGTTTTACCTCTGAGCGGCACTTTTTTTGGTGTTCAATGAATGCCTATTATTCATCAATGACCTTTTATAACCATGTCTATTAAAATAATCCACTCATCTACTGTATATATACTTGGCTAGATTCCTTCAATGATTCTAGTTTTATTCCTTCCCAAAAGACATCGAACATTTCTTCATAATGGATTTGCTCACTATGCTAGTGATCACTATTCTAGGTCTACTTCTCTGAACGGCACACCATGGGCTAAATGGCCAGGTCACATGGACCCGGAAGGCTCAGAGAAGGTTGGGGGAGGGGACCCACTGGAACAGCTGTTGGGAGACAGATGGTAGCCTCCCCTCAAGACCATTCAGTGTGTTCTTTAACCTGCACAGGGTATAGCTCTCCCGCACCCGTGGCCACGGCTTAACGTCCCATCCGACGGATGGCGGTCTTTCCAAGCCCAGTGGTGTCCCCTACTGACCGTGGACAGGGCGGGGAGTTTTGCGGAGATAAATCTCAACGCTGACCCATCTGGGACTCGAACCTGCGAACTGCAGATTACGAGCCTGGCGCGCTACCGACTGAGCCACCCCCCGCCCCAGGATAAACAAGAAGGACGTTTGTTAAGTGCAACGAAAATGGGTTTTAAAAATCAGATCTTTTTTAACATGTGCATCGCTCAGTACATGCTTGGTGTTTCCCACAAACTATGGTCTCAAACATACCTCCTATGACTTTCATGACTAATTTGCCAAACCTTTTTCCTTACTTTCAGTGGTGCGAGAATGAGACTTTTGATTGTTTTTGAATGTCGATGAGTGTCGTTTAGAAGGAGAAAAAAATTATTTTTTCTTCCCTACGATACTTAATAAAAATTTATTTGGGCCTTCAGTGGTAAGGGTGGGTGGGGGCCAAATCTTCCCACTCCCGACGCCAAGAAAAGCTCCTACAAATGACATACTGAAGCGGAATATACAAAAAGGTATAGGAAGCTCTCAGTTTTATCTTACAAACATCGTCAAGGGACGCAGCTCTTTTCTCAAAAAACTCTTAAGGAGAGGGTACGGTTCTGTCTGAACCAGGTAGTTTAGGTAGGATTAAATATCCTCTTGCCGAATGTTGAGGTCGGTAAAGAGATTTCTGTAATTTCCACTTCATCATATGAGTGGTTGCAGTAGAAAAGCAGCATTCGGAATAAATAAAGCTAAGTGGAGGAAGTCTACCAGCGCATCTTAAATCCACTTCGTATTGATCCATAGCGCAGTTAAGGCCCAAGGAATCGAGCACATTCTCATACGTAAATATATGTATGAATGTAAATAAACTGTGTCGTCTGTCTACTACTTTTGTGCATTTTTTTCTTTCATCTGTCTTCACGACGTTTAGCACAGTAGTCTGAAGTACGCCTGGGGCGGGGGTGGCTCAGTCGGTAGCGCGGCAGGCTCGGAATCTGTAGTTCCCAGGTTCGAGTCCCAGCTGGGTCAGCGTTGAGATTTATCTCCGCAAAATTCCCCGCCCTGCCCACGGTCAGTAGGGGACACCGATGGTTGAGATTTATCTCCGCAAAATTCCCCGCCCTGCCCACGGTCAGTAGGGGACACCGATGGTTGAGATTTATCTCCGCAAAATTCCCCGCCCTGCCCACGGTCAGTAGGGGACACCGATGGTTGAGATTTATCTCCGCAAAATTCCCCGCCCTGCCCACAGTCAGTAGGGGACACCGATGGTTGAGATTTATCTCCGCAAAATTCCCAGTCCTGCCCACGGTCAGTAGGAGACACCGATGGGCTTGGAAAGGCCGCCGTCCGTCGGATGTGACGTTAACCCCTGGCCCTGTGTGCGGGAGAGCCATACCCTGTGCACGTTAAAGAACACGCTGGATGGCCTTGACGGGAGGCTTCCATCTGTCTCCCAACAGCTGTTCCAGTGGAGTCCCCTCCAACAACCTTCTCTGAGCCTTCAGGGTCCATGTGACCTGGCCATTTAGCCCATGGTGTGCAAAAAAGTGCCGCTCAGAGGTAAAACAACCCAAAACAACCCACCTGAGGTACGCCTCAGTAGGTGAAAAAACCCGAGAACCTGTGATTTCATCTAGGGTAATGTGGCCGAGTGGTTAGCGCGCTTGGCTATTGATCTACGGGACCTGGTTTCGAGCCTCGGGTAAGGCAAGGATGTTCGTGTTGTTTTTCTGCTGAGGTCTTGCCATCATCTCAGACCTTCTACTCTGGCATATAAACTGACAAGCTCCTGTCAGACCTCTGTGGCAAGCAGCTGCTTGAGGGGATATTTATTTTTAATGTGAACATTAAGTGGACTGAATGATCGTCCTCTGCTAGGCGCATCGGCAGATTTCACTTCTCTAACCGCAGCCACCACGACATGTATCAAGAATTAAGAATGGTTCGTTGGCATTTCACCTGTTTCTATTTGTTATTTTTGGGGAGGGGGGCGAGGGGTAGATTTGCAGTCATAAATCATCACCAGGCCCGGATATAAAATAAAACGTAAGAGATTGGGGATTAGGGTCAAGTGCTGCAATCAAACCATAAAAAAAGTAAAAGTCGAGAGACTGGATTTCCACTGGGTGTAATATTTTTCTTGTCTGTTTTAGAAGTATTTATAATATTTATTGAAAAATGTGTGAAATACAGACAAGTGAAATTTGTTTTTTGCCCCAATTGCCCTTGTTAGAATTTTAAAGGTGTCGGGTGTTTTGGCCACCTTGCCATCACCTAAATCTGGCCTATTGCAGGAGAAAATTGAGTCAATTTTAGAATCGCATTTTATCAAATCACTGCTATCCCTCCCCTCCTCCAGCCGGATCTACGAGAGGAGGAGCAGAATGGTCATCACCCCCCCCCCCCCCGCTTTGATAATGCTAGAAACTGAAACGAAGGCAAAAAAAGTAATATATTACATGTATTTTCAATGCATTTTTACAGACCACTAAATCAGAGAGATTTTTAAACTGAAACGGCTTTCCTATTCGATCTTGTCCCCCTACTTTTATTCAAATCACTTGACCCCCCTCCCCATTATTTTTTTTTCTACATGCCTACATACATCTCCAAGCAGCTATAGAACTAGCCATATCTAACCACAATGTGTAATTTATGTAGTTCACCATGTATATTTATCTTGAGTAGCGGCTACTGCATTTGTGGTTACAATGCTAAGTAATATTACTGCCCAGAAACCCAATTCAAATAAGCTCTTCTTTGAAACTGTTCAAGCATTTCGTTATAGGTCAGCGCTTTTTTTTTTTTGAGTTTTTAAGTTGACACTGCTCATAACCCTATTTGCTAATTTTTGGCTGACTTTGTTTTCCAATTTTATGAAAGCAACTCATCCTTTCTATTCTCGAAAAGGGAAAACACGCATAACGCACCATGAGTTTACGAACAGTTGTTTCAACACACAGCAAAAACAACTGGACAGTGTTGAGTACGGAATATTTCGCAGCATAGTTTTAAAAATCAGTAAACTATTTTAGTTGTTCAGATTTCGAGTAAACTGCTATGAAACAACTTTGTAGTATACCTCACAGAGTGTGAAACACGTCAGAAGAAAGTAACGACGATTCCGCATAATGAGAGAGATCAAAACGAACCATGAAGGATCAACCTGATTACGGAATGGTATATATACCTACACATTCAGGGTTGACTTGTTTTACCTCTTAGTGGTCCGTCCGTCGGATGGGACGTTAAGCCGTGGCCCCGTGTGCGGGAGAGCCATACCCTGTGCACGTTAAAGAACACGCTGGATGGCCTAGACGGGAGGCTACCATCTGTCTCCCAACAGCTGTTCCAGTGGGCCCCCTCCCCCAACCTTCTCTGAGCCTTCGGGGTCCTTGTGACCTGGTCATTTAGCCCATAGTGTGCAAAAAGTGCCGCTCAGAGGTAAAACAACCCAACAACCCAACCTCTTAGTGGTATCTTTTTGCTCAATATTGGCTAAATTACCAGGTCACAGGGACACCAATGGCTCAGAGAAGGTTGGGGAAGGGGATTCACTGGACAACTGCTAGGAGTTGGATGAAGCGGGTTTTACCTCTGAGAGGGTTCTCCGCAAAAATTCCCCGCCCTGCCCACGGTCAGTAGGGGACACCGATGGGCTTGGAAAGGCCGCCGTCCGTCGGATTGGACGTTAAGCCGTGGCCCCGTGTGTGGGAGAGCCATACCCTGTGCACGTTAAAGAACACGCTGGATGGCCTTGACGGGAGGCTACCATCTGTCTCCCAACAGCTGTTCCAGTGGGTCCCCTCCCCCAACGTTCTCTGAGCCTTCGGGGTCCATGTGACCTGGCCATTTAGCCCATGGTGTGCAAAAAAGTGCCGCTCAGAGGTAAAACAACCCAACCCAACCCAACCTCTGAGAGGGTTAAATGGCCAAGACATAAGGACCTCAGCGGGTTCATAATAGGTTGGAGGAAGGGGATCCACTGGACAGCTGTTAGGAGAGGTGATAGCCTCCCAACAAAAACATCTGGTGTGTTCTTTAAAGTGCGTAGGACCACGCTTAACGTCCCATACAACGGATGGCGACCCTTCCAAGGTCCATATGTGTCCCCTTTCTGAACGAGAGCAGGGTGGGTGTTAGTGCAGATAAATCTCAAAGCTGGCACAATTGGGACTCGAACCTGGGAACTGAAGATTAAGAGTCTGTTGCGCTTCACATTGAGCCATCTCCCACCTCAGGTAGACCAAAAGCATACTGTTGAGAAGCCTAATAGAGGAAAGGTAGTAAAAATAGATAAAAATCACTAAACTACAACATGTTTGTAGCAATATAATTTTTTCGTGTCTTTACGATCAGTCATAGAGATGAACATGTTATATAACTACTTTTCATATAGATATTGTTTGTCTTCTCTCTATGGCTTTCTTCGTGGATGAAGATTCGTTATTTACTTTGACAATAACTCATCAATTATTCCTGGACTCTCATAAAATTTTTTACACTTAACCTTGCATCGTCTTCTCCAATCCACCCATTGTCTCCGATGTCCTCGCGTCTCTTCTAAAAGCTCTTCCATTATTTGTTTTTATAAATTATTACCGGTTTTTCTTTTAATATGTCCTCAATAAGTGAGTATCCTGTCGTCAACGATTTCTTTGAGATAGTGATTTATTGGTGGTTTTTTTTTTCCAGTGTAAATTGTTTGTTTCACTGGTTGTCTTAGAAGCTGATGTCAAAACATTTCAAAGCATTCCTGTTTTTATTTTCACTTGAGCTCTTACCAATCCATGATTTATATCCGTGAAAAACAAGGTAAATTAATGTTACATGTATATTATATGAAATGCTACTAAAAATAAATATCCCCTCAAGCAGCTGCTTGCCATAGAGGTCTGACAGGAGCCAGCCAGTTTATGCGTCATACTAGAAGGTCTATGAGGATGGCGGAACCTCAGCAGAAAAACAACGCATACATCCATGCTTTACCCGAGGCTCGAACCCAGTTCCCTTTGACCAGTAGCCAAGCGTGTTAACCACTCGGCCACGGGATGTTACAATGTATAAAATATTTAAAAAATTACCCTTCAAACAGCTGCTTGTCAATTAGGTTTGACAGGAAACTCAGTTGAATACGACTTAGGGAAAACCGTCTTAGAGAATACCATCATACAAACTTTATAGATGGTTCGAACCCAGTATAAATGGGGGATGTGTTCAATAACCACTGATCACGGGGCATTTCTCGTATCTGATGAACGGCTCGGTTTTGTCATATAGTTCGTGCCTGTGTCTGTCAGTCAAAGAATATTTTCTTCCGCATTTGCTACGATTGGCAGAGTTTCTTTAGTAGGGTTGGGTTGTTTTACCTCTAAGCGGCACTTTTTTGCCCACCATGGGCTAAATGACCAGACCACATGGACTCCGAAGGCTCAGAGAAGTTGGGGGAGGGGACCCACTGGAACAGCTATTGTGAGACAGATGGTAGCCTCCAGTCAAGGCGATCCAGCGTGTTCTTTAACGTGTAAAGGGTATGAATCTACCGTACACGGGACCACGGCTTAACGTCCCATCCGACAGATGGTGGCCTTTCCAAGCCCATCGGTGTCACCTACTGACCGTGGGCAGGGCGGGAGATTTTCTCTAGACTCTTACCATTCTCCATACACTTGGGATATTGTGCCCCGTGATTTTCCGTTCAGTTCCATTGCCTTCATCATGGATATTTCTGCCCATCCATTACGACGGCATCTCCGCAAAATTCCCCGCCGTGCCCACGGTCAGTAGGGGACACCGATGGGCTTGGAAAGGCCGCCGTCCGTCGGATGGGACGTTAAGCCGTGGCCCCGTGTGCGGGAGAGCCATACCCTGCGCACGTTAAAGAACACGCTGGATGGCCTTGACGGGGGGCTACCATCTGTCTCCCAACAGCTGTTCCAGTGGGTCCCCTCCCCCAACCTTCTCTGAGCCTTCGGGGTCCATGTGACCTGGCCATTTAGCCCATGGTGTGCAAAAAAGTGCCGCTCAGAGGTAAAACAACCCAACCCATTACGACGGCGAGTCCCCTTTTGAAGTCAGTCAAATCATCCAATTTATCTAATTCACACTTTGATTTCCATCATGCTTTTGCAGATTTTATTAAACTACATAATGACCTACAATACTAACGTCCGTAATAAATTTTGCATACGTTGGCATTTTTCATGGTACTTCGCACACGCTGCAGTGTTCACAGTAATTGATATAAAATGCTTGACAAAAATTAAGGTAACACTTAAAATGGTATAAAGTTTTTATTATGCAATTTAATTAAAAGAAAATTTGCCCGAGAATGAATGTACTTTAGTATATCGGAAAAAAATGTAGAAAACGAGAATCTTCAGACCAGAAATGAAGGGTCTAATCAAACAAATACCATTCTTCCACAAGAGCTAACTTTACATCGCAGAGTGACCGAGGAGGTGTCTGGCTCTTTGCAATGCGTCTCGCTAAAGCATCCTATATATGCTCAATGGAATTTAGATGGGACGACTTTGCTGGTGAAGTCATTTAGTGCATATCTCTCATTTCAAAGCACTCCTGTACCAGGTTAACTCTATGCAGACGGGCATTGCCATCAATACAGGAAATCAGCACAATTTGCATCCCTAAAAAGTTGCACTTAGGGGATCAAGGATAACTTATCTGTACCTATGAGCAGTTATGGAGCCTTCATCTAACACATGAAGTATGGTCATTGAGAATTATACCAGCACACTATCTCACCATAAATATCCATTTCTATAATAATGGAGGAATGGTAACGCATTCCTCGTTTTGTAGATTAAACAATTGGAAACAATAATAAATTCTGGCTTTAGGCTAAATCGAGACTTATCAGAAAAGAAACTATTAGCCCATTCTTCAGGGCTGCAAGTGACATGTTAGCGGCACTAATTTAGATGAGTTTTTGGGTTGTTAGGGGTTAGCGAGACACAAACCACTGTCCTCCTGGTATAGAGCGCACTCGAATTAAACTTTCAAGACACTGTTCTGCTGGAAATCCTTCCTCCTGTCGCCACGAAACCTCAAGAAACAGTTGATGTGAAGTCATGGTACTGTTCCGTCTTGCAATTAGAGTCAGATAACTGTCAGTTAAGTTTGAAATAACGCTCAGGTGACCTCAGTCAGCTCTTCTGGTAAAGGTTCCTGTCTCCTGGAACAGTTTTCAAAATGTCGATATCACCTTTATCGACACATTGAACGATCTTGGTACTGTACCTTCGCCTGCCATTGTCCTGCTTCAAATCTTCAAACAAACCACTCCCCACAAGGAATCATCTAAAACAATGTTTCTCAACCACCGATATGGGTATCGTTAGAGGTTCGCAAAAGACGTCTGGGGTGTAAATGAACTCAACTCAAATATCTGAATTTTTGTTTTAAGAATTTTTATTATTTTTGTACTATTTACATCCAAAATACAATTAGTTACAATAAAGTGTTGAAACGAATATCTCGCAAAGGTAAAAAAATGTGCATTTGAAAATTTAAGTATTTGATATGCAGTACTGTGCAAATTAGTTGGGACAATAGGAAAATGCAGTAACAAAGACACAACTAAAATATTTATTTGTTTCATAGTGTGGTTAATAGTGAATGTGACCCCTCTTAGCCTTTAATTACTTCTTCCACCCTCTCAATCATTGATGCCACTAGCTTTCCACACATCTCCTTCACTTCAGGGTCGTGGTACCACACTTTCATGACACTTTCTATCATTTTGATTTGCGTCGTGCAATCCATCTCAGATATGAGCGCTTTAATAATGGCTCACAAATTTTCAATGAGGTTTAGATCGGGTGAATTTCCTGGCCACTCCAATACCTTCAAATGTTGCTGGGTAAAGAAGCTCTTAGCAAGCTTAGACTTGTGGCATGGATCCAGATCCTGTTGAAATACCCCATCGCTTTTAGGAAACAGCTTCTGCAGTGTTGGGATCATTTTCGCCTCCAGAACGCCTATGTACTTTTTGCTGTCCATCATTCCTTCAATGGGGTGAAGCGTCTGTGGCCTGGAAGCTGTGAAACATCCTCCAAAACATGATCCTTGGTGGTTACGAACAAGTTTAGACTTGCAACAGTTTAGACTCTGGAGCGGAAGGGACTTAGCGTTCCTTCGCTTGTCCCAACTAATTCCCACAGTACTGTACTTCAGATTTTTTTTATTGGAAAGGGGTACTTATGGAAAAAGATTGAGTAACAGCGATATAAACGATGATGGCGTCTCATCTTCGTTTCATCCAATTTTTCGGGTTTTTTTTAATGTCTTTAGTTGAAAGAATTATACAATGGTAGATCAATTTCAATTGGATATTTGAAATGCGCAAGTAATGTTGCCTATAAGGGCATATTTTTACCTTCGGAGATGTTGTTAAATTTAAAATATCGATGAAAAACGCTATGTTACCTTAATTTCGCCAAACCAGCGTATTTCTCCGATCAGAAGGTTAAAACTTGATTCCTTTTCAAAAATAGTATTATAAAATGTGCATTTGAAACATTAGTAATATAAAATGTGCAAACTCAAGATAATATGCATAGTGAACTACATTCTGGTTTTTATGCGGTTCCTGGTTTCTTTTTGGTAAACCATCGTATACATCTGATCGGAAGGGGCGGGGGTGGCTCAGTCGGTAGCGCGCCAGGCTCGTAATCTGTAGTTCCCAAGTTCGAGTCCCAGCTGGGTCAGCGTTGAGATTTATCTCCGCAAAATTCTCCGCCCTTCCCACGGTCAGTAGGGGGACACCGATGGGCTTGGAAAGGCCACCGTCCGTCGGATGGGACATTAAGCCGTGGCCCCGTGTGCGGGAGAGCATTACCCTGTGCACGTTAAAGAACACGCTGGATGGCTTTGACGGGAGGCTACCATCTGTCTCCGAACAGCTGTTCCAGTGGGTCCCCTCCCCCAACCTTCTCTGAGCCTTCGGGGTCCATGTGACCTGGCCATTTAGCCCATGGTGTGCAAAAAAGTGCCGCTCAGAGGTAAAACAACCCAAACCAACTTCTGATCGGATGTAACGTCACTACAACGTTGAAGCAACACACAAAGCTGTATTTTATTTGGATCTGTATTCTAAACGATATTTCTTTTCCACCTCGCTTAACGTTTGTAGAAGTATGAATAGGACTTGCTTGAGTTCCCATCTCTGCCTCTTTAATGTGAGAGTTTCGTTGACTAAATAATAATTAGCCTAACACGGAAATGATAATAGATGCGCAGCAAAAAATATAGAGCAAACACTGGGAAGAGGAATGCAAACGAAACCTTCGTTTTCGTTCGTGACCTTCACCACTGGCGCCAAGATCTGAGCATGCGCTCTTGGAAGTGGCCACAGTATTGTCGAATGTTGTAGAGGGGAAAACTGATGACACACTTGGATGTGTAGAGGTACACTGGGAAATTATTGATCGGGTTAGGTTTGCTCTTATACGCGACGGAGTTTTGTGATTCTGCAAGTCTCGTTTTCGATCTATAATGCTTTCAACTACTTCATCGTAAAATTTTATAGATTAATAAATATGCAAGGTAATATGTCCATTGGACTAATTATAACCTTCAGTGAAAAAGAGAAACATTCAGTGTGAATAGATACTTTCAAACTTGTGTTTTAACAGTCCCTGTAAACGAATACAGCTATCCCAGGTCAACTCTCCTGAAAGAAGCGGTCGCACAGTGTGGGTCGACAATGGTGATGGACAGCCTCATCGTTTGGTTTTCGGAAGAATTTGGTTGGAAAAGTTTCCTGGTGGTTATTATCGTGAGCGTTTCCTTATCAGTGTACCTGCACAAAAGCAATCTTCCACCTGGACCCATAGGATTGCCTTATGTAGGTTATTACCCATTCTTCAAGAAAGATATCCACAAGCATCTGAGGCAGCTGGCGGAGAAGTACGGAGAAGTGTTCAGTTTTACAGTCATGGGACAACTTTACATTCATCTGAACACTCTCAGTGCGATCAAAGAAGCCCATATAACGAAAGCTGATATTTTTTGCATGAGGTCTGAAACATTCTCTTTATTCAGATACATTGACAATGGCAGAGGTGAGTACGTTTTCTTTCATTTGCATGCCAGTAATTCGTATTTGAGATTTTAAGTGAGTTGAGTTGTTTTGCCTCTGAGCGCCACACTTTTTGGCATACAATGGTCTAATTGGCCAGGCCACAATGACCCCGAAGGTTCAGGGAACAGCTGTTAGGAGGCAGATGGTAGCCTCCCGTAAAGACCATTCAATGTTCTTTAACGTGCATAGGACATGACTCTCTCGCACACGGAGCCATGGCTTAACGACCCATCTGACGAACGGCGACCTTTACAAGCCCATCAGTGTCCCCTACCGTAACCTTCGAGACTCAAGGCCTTTGAAGTCTAGATTGACGTCACATCCAATTTTAAGTGAGTTGAGTTGTTTTGCCTCTGAGCGCCACACTTTTTGGCATACAATGGTCTAATTGGCCAGGCCACAATGACCCCGAAGGCTCAGGGAACAGCTGTTAGGAGGCAGATGGTAGCCTCCCGTAAAGACCATTCAATGTTCTTTAACGTGCATAGGACATGACTCTCTCGCACACGGAGCCATGGCTTAACGACCCATCTGACGAACGGCGACCTTTACAAGCCCATCAGTGTCCCCTACCGTAACCTTCGAGACTCAAGTCCTTTGAAGTCTAAATTGACGTCACATCCGATGGATCTACAGTGCTTCCTGCGCAGGTAGTACTACCGTCGCAAATCGAGCAACTTTTTTATACGGTCGGTGGGCATTTTTGTTTGATACTGTGCTCAAAAACTGATTGACATAGTATGATTATATTGTATATATGTACATTAATGTAATATTTCTATGGCAAACTTTAAAATAAGGAAGACGTTGAAAATAAAATAGATCTTGATTTGTAATTGTGCTAAATTGATGACTGAAAATGCAGAGTTGTTGTTTGGGTTGTTTTATCTCTGAGAGGCACTTTTTTGCACACCATGGGCTAAATGGCCAGGTCACATGGACCCCGAAGGCTCAGAGAAGGTTGAGGGAGGGGACCCACTGGAACAGCTGTTGGGGGACAGATGGTAGCCTCCCGTCAAGGCCATCCAGCGTGTTCTTTAACGTGCACAGGGTATGGCTCTCCCGCACAGGGGCCACGGCTTAACGTCCCATCCGACGGACGGCGGCCTTTTCAAGCCCATCGGTGTCCCCTACTGACCGAGGGAAGGGCGGGGAATTTTGCGGAGATAAATCTCAACGCTGACCAGCTGGGACTCGAACCTGGGAACTACAGATTACGAGCCTGGCGCGCTACCGACTGAGCCCCCCCCCCCCCCCCCGCCCCCAAAATGCAGAGTAATCGTCGTTTAACGTTCTCTGAACATGCATAATCATATATAAATTACCAGGAGCGTCATAATCGGTTCTACATATAATTACGACACAATATGTTTAAAAATAAGGTAAAATGCGAATAATTACTCGGTTATATATTAACAAAAATAAAATCATTTCCTTCACATATTTTTCCTGATAAATGCTGTCAATAATTGATCGTTTTTTATACCATTGATAATATATTCATGACATAAATTGTTATGGAAAACTAGTGTGTTATATTAAAAGGAAAAAAAAAACACGCAAAAATTCTTCAGAACAATTTTATTGACAAATGTGAACTACAAATTAATGATATACTGTAATAGCTTTAACTGTAACAATTGCAGTTATGATTTAATTGAAATACTTTTTCTTAGTAATTAGACTGAATTTATAGGACATGGATGGAATAAAAAAAAATAAAATAAATAAGTACCCCCTCAAGCAGCTGCTTGACATATT
Organism: Ryuthela nishihirai; assembly: GCA_038380435.1. Taxonomy (NCBI): domain Eukaryota; kingdom Metazoa; phylum Arthropoda; class Arachnida; order Araneae; family Heptathelidae; genus Ryuthela; species Ryuthela nishihirai. The sequence continues at coordinate 60,934,209 of JAWZYU010000029.1, read as the reverse complement.
CAAAAACTAGCAGGAAAAGCGCATCTAAACATTACAAACTACAATTTACTGCAAGCACAATACACATTTTGGTTTATAAAGCTACCTGTAAATCTATGACTTAAGATTTGATAATATATCGTTCAACTAACCTCCCAAATGTAAAGAAAATAGTCTCTAATCAATCTTCGATTGTTAAAAATATAATTCTATGCAGCCTGGTAAAGAAAGATTAAATCATTTAGGTATACATCTTTCCAGATATAAGCCAGTGGTGTAAGACCACTAAACTAACAGACTCTGCCTTTTTTCACTAATAGAACTTATTAGTTTAGTGGTCTTAGAACACTGTGGCCTGTACCTGGAGAGATATGGTTCAAATCCCACATGCCAACAAAACTATTAATTTCAAAGCCAACAGCGGAGTCCAACTCTGTGGATACTATTATTGAGTGTAGACAACTTTTTTTTTGGCACTAACACATTTTTTCTTACTTCCCAACTTCTCTAACAAACAATCATTTTTTAAAAAATATATTTGTTGAACACCAAATAATCATTTCTAGAGTTTTTCCAATACAGTGGCCAAATTCACAACTTGTATGATAATCAAGTAATTCTGCATCACATAGAAGACTGGTTGTGATTAAAGTAACATTTCTTTGATTTGCCATTTCCATAAATTCTTGTTTAAAATCAGTACACAATCTTTTCATAGTAATGTAATTTAGTAATACAACATTAATTACTATCTCATTTGAGCAAAAAAAGAATGCCTCTATCAAATTTTTGTAAATACTTAAATTTTACATCCAATTCTACTTTTTTATCACTTAATAGTAAATGTTTACAATGATCACATTTCAAATTTTTCAAAACTGAAAATACACAATAACCTGCTACATGTGCAATTACAAGAAGAGAGTTATCACAATCAGACAAATCTGAAGGAAGCACTGTAATGTAAAATTTTAAGCTAATAGACATAAAATTCATTTCCTTAATCATCTTTAAAATCCAAATCGGTTATTTTAATTTTATCACTTGACTTAGTGGGAAGTTTCAACAGTAACTGCACTCTTAATTTTGTTTCACATTCAAATAATTGACATAGTTATATTATATTGTCTTCCAGCTAACTGCCTGTAGAGGCTGAAACGACTCAGTAAATTATCAGTTTGAACAGTTTGATATACCAGGTAAAATATATTTTTGAGTTCAGAGGTACAATATGAAGCAATTTCAAGCAATGAATATGTACTAAGTCTTAACGCAGAATGGGTTTCTTTCGTTAGTATACCAGTTGTGCAACTCATCTGTTCCTATTTATCTAGCCAACAATAAAGTAAAATAAATACCTCCTCAAGCAGCTGCTTGCCACAGAGGTCTGACAGGAGCTCGTTAGTTTATATGCCATAGTAGAAGGTCTGAGAGGATGGCAGGACCTCAGCAGAAAAATGATGCTTACATTTTTTCAAGAATTCAGAAATGAGACATTTCCATCTGACTCTGAACACGTGAATGGCATTTGGTGTTTGTTATTCAAGCGTTCACCTTTAAAAGGTGATTTTACATTTACAATATGCCACCATGTTAAAATAATCTTAATGAAATCTGATGTATCATGGTAATGTAACAATTTGTGCTTTTTTCCTATTTCTAAAAGTCCATTAACTACAAAGTCATTAAAAATATTTAAGACTAATTTAACATTTTGTCTCTCAAGGTTACTTGGGTTCAAGGCTCTATACGAGAGATTAAATCCATATTTTAACAATGAGTTTGCTTCAATTTTATGCAGTTCTTTAAGGGTTGATAAGGATGCAATTTTGAACGATGAAATACTATATCCATTATTTACAAAATGTGGATAGTACATACATTTTTCAAAATGTTTTTGATTTAGCCAGTTATTTCTGATACACTTCAACAAATGAACTGGGTCAGTAAGAAAAAAATAAAGGTGTTGATTTATCTGATGGATGAGGACATACAATCTGAACTTTAGGGGGAGAAAGACATAATGACATACTCTTACGATTGATAGAATTATTGTGAGCTGCCACACATATAATAAAAAAAACAATTTCTTCCAAACCAATGATAATTTTTTTAAATAATACTGTAAAGAATATCGGCATTTATTGCTTTGGCTGGTAATATATGAACTACATCTTTAGAGTTGGAAAGCAAACTAGTTATAAATAATAGTGCCAATGGGCACTGGTTGCCATGTTTTGTGTGTCAAATGACAGACCAACAAGGTTATCACATTTGAAATCGAAATACTGTTTGAGATGAATTTCATCAAGCATTAAAATCATTTTTTTTTTATCTGTATCACTCAAAAAAGAATATTTTTGCCTGACATATGATAAAAAATTTGAATCTACTTTATAGCAGGATTGACATTAAACCGAAGACAAATGCGTCGAATTGTATTAGGATGTGGTAATCTAATGTTTCCACTCTCTCTAACAAAATTATATTCATGAGGAGCCATGCTAAAAAAAGTGATGCAAAAATCATCATATCTGATGAATACCTTGAACCACACTTATTTAACCCAAATAGTATCAACTGTTCCTCAATGAATTTTAAATGATTGTTATTACTTTCATCAGATGTGCAAAGTACTTTCAAAATATTACACATTATTATGTCTAATATTGCTTTCAGGAGTTTTAATCCTTATTAAACAATTTAAATGATCATTCAAAACATCAATATGACTGATGTTTTAGAAGAAAAGTATATTTTCCAACTTTGGATTGCTCATTATCTTTTTCATATGCTCTCACCATAAGCTCAGAATTAACAACATAAAATTTTACTATAGGAACTGGAGTTTTGATGGAAGGCTACCAGGAATTAGTCTGGGGACTTTCAATTGCACAGTAACCGTCTTACCAGTTTTCTCATCGAATGAACTTGAACATCTTTGAAAATCACTCTCTTTGAAGTATAATTCACAAACCTAGAGAGAAAGATGAACACCATTAAGTGTGTTGTGCTTTATATGTTAAAGTTTTTTTTGTCTGATTGTTACTGATCAATTAAGCTTAATTTACAACACTGTTGTGTTATTACGGTTATATATGCTTTATAAAAATAGTAAGAAAAGTAAAAATTATTGTAAATGGTCAAAAGTCCAAATATGTCAACAAATCAAGTTTCTCTGTGTTTCGAGAGATGCAAACTTGAATTATAATGTTCAAGTGAGTAGAATAATTACAAAAGATATTGGACGCATTAAAATATATCTTGAATTTCAAATATAAGGCAATGATGAATTTGTATTATGCATTAGTTCATTCCTACAGTATTTAATCATATCTGTTTACTGAAACACCAATACTAGAAATTTTCTATATCTTACAGAAACCTAATTCGAGACATATTTTACATTTGACTTATAATGATCCAGTAAAACATTTCATGGGCAATAATAATTTGCCTTTTTCAACTCTATGATTTTTGCATATAAACAATTCTATGCTATGTATATTTGTAGGTGAAATGATCAATCACTATATAATTTATGTTACACAGGGCATTCATTATTTATTCATAATGCACAAATTTTACCTGATGACTATGGCATTCAAACGTTAAGTAATGAATGGTATATAACCTGTTCTCTTGAAAATGATTAAAACTAACACATTAAAACTCTGAGGAAAATGTGAAAATCAGATTTACACAAACCTGAGACACTTTCAAGTAAAAGTTAAGAGATATGGGTTTCTAGATGCATAGTTTATTCCTGATATTTCCCAAGGTTATCCAAACTATTAATGAGTGACTAATGCTCTGTACTCTATTTATATATATATATATGTTGTTTTGTGATCACTATTTCTTAAACCTTATTTCACATAACTATATAAAAATCTCATATTCAATACCCTCCCTCAGCAAAAACAACCACGATGCAAATAGAAAAGGATAAAAACAACTAATTGTGACTAAACGTATAGCAGTTAAGTTATATGAATGTATGGCACAATATACTCTTCACAATTATCATTCAAACCATTTTATATACTCTTGCCAAATATTGCAATTTTGCTACGATTTCAGCAATCTCAAAATTTATCACAAATATACTTGCTATTATAAAAAGGCGAAAAAAAATCGACATACCTTGCTAAATTTTATTACTGTGAAGTTTTCTCTTCTTATTGCTAGAAGCCATTTCCTGCACAACTCTTCATCCTGGAAAAAAACTGTAAACACGCACATTTCTTGAACTTTCATAGTTTCCTCTACAGCCAGGAACATAACAAGGATGAGGCATTTCTTCAAAAACTATGATTCACAAGTAAAACCTTAATCACAGAAAAATAAAGCACCACTTCGAAAATAACACAACATTAAAAAATCCCGCCAACAAACATACAAGTAGCTACGGGGTATCAAGATGCTAGATCCACGAATGTTGACGTCAGAACATATGACGTCATCAGTGAAATGCCTTGAGTCTCGACGGTTACGCTCTAGCTCTGCTATTGGGCAAGTGCATAAGGAGACAAACATTCAAAGAATCATTCTTCTTTAATTAAATTTTTCGCATTGTAAACAATGCCTACTTGATAATGCGTCAACGAAGTCAGAAAGTATTGATTAAACGAAAGCATAATTATATCAATAACTTTCAACTAAAAAAGTAGCGGTAACTATAAATTTGCTAAATTTATTTAAAGTAGATTTAGATATACGTGTAAGATGTATATCAGTGATTCCCAACCTTTTCTGGACCATCGCCCCCTTTAGAAGAGAACAAAAATTTCAACCCCCCCCTAGTCCATAATAGTTAATTTTATATGAAATATTAAAATATTGTTGCATATTATCTGTACCTAATTTATCTGTTTATTTATCTATTAAAATCATAAAGCAGAAATTAATAAAACGACAACCAAATGTACAATAAAATTGCTTATGAAAATTTTAAAAATAAACACAGAATCAATAAGAAATAAAAAATAATGAGATAAACACAAAATTAATAATAAATAAAAAAATTAATGAGATGGTTGAGGCTGGTCGAGTGTTAACAATTTGTTAATGTCGGGTTCCAATTTCGTTAACATCAATCGCAGATCGCCACGTTCAGTGATGTGTAGTCTGTTCCTCTTTGACAGTAAATTAGCTACTGCACTGAATCCACGCTCAGCCATATAGGACGAAGGAAATGCGATTAAAAACTTCTGTACTATTGCCCACAATCCAGGGTAGAGAACTGGTATTGATTTTTGAAGCCAGAACTCTTGGTATCCATGTTTGAATTTTAATTTGAGTTATTCGTTAGTCGTGAGTTCTAAGAGTTCCTCTTCCAAATTTGATGATTCTTCAGTATCTGTGTTTGCGAAAGGATCTAAAACCCAACTCGGTATATTCATGTTTAAAATATCTTGGAAACGCTCCGTAAAATCAACATGAAAGAACTTCCAAGTGTTTGCAGTAAGTAAGTAAATCTTCCGGTTTTGCAGAGACTGCTGATAATGTGGGAAAGTGGTTGTATTCACCTCTACCTAAATTTCGTTTGAATAGAAGAAGTTTTCCCGCAAAAGTAGCTATGACGTTTTCTGTTTTAATTAAATTCAACTCATCACCTTGCAATTGTAAATTAACTTGATTAAATATTTTAAACAGGTCTGTCAAATAAGCGATGTCATTTTTTGACGTAATCAGGTTTTCGCGCAATTTTTCGTCTCTGTCTTCAAGAAAGTCCAGTAATGAGTCGAATAGATTGAAAAAACGATTCAGACAAACACCTTTAGAGAGCCAACGTACTTCTGTGTGCAGCAGCAAGCGATTGTAATCTTCATCATTTTCATTACAAAGCTTACCAAATAATCGGTCATTCAATGAATTGCTTCTAATCTTATTGATTGCTTTAATAACTTAATGGAGCGACGTATGCAGACGTTCATTCAAATTTTTTGCAACCAAATGCTGACAATGTACAGCGAGTACATTTGGTACTGCTTGTTTCAAATGCGCTATGAAACCCTTATGACGCCCTGTCATTGCTGGAGCACCATCAGTAGCAGCAGACAAAATATTGCAAATGGGAATTTCTTTCTCTTGAAAAAACTTTTGCACGGTATTAAATATAGATTCTCCCTTTGTATCAGATTCCAAATTTTTAGCAAATAATAACTCTTCATGAATTTTTTCTTCTTTTATAAATCGTACGTATGATAAGAGTAGAGCTTCGTTATTTGGTAGAGTTGATTCATCAAGTTGAATGGAAAATTTGCAAGTCTTTAAGTAATCACATAATGACATTTCACGTCTTTTGACATTTCATCTATTCTTCTTTGCACTGAATTATTACTGAGAGGAATTTTTTTGATGATATCTGACGGTGTCTTATGATGAAGAACAGTTTTTAATATCTCTTTGACTTCCGGCAAAATTAATTCCTCGCCAATTGTGTGTAGTTTTCCTGCTTTTGCGATTACCAATGAAACGTTTTATGAGGTTCGTAGTCCATCATCATCTTGTTTAGAAGACGACGCAAAAAGGTTTGACATAGTTGGCTGTTTTAAATATTGCTTTTCCAGTTCTTGAACATAGGATAAATTCTTGTTCTTCTTATCAGCATGCAATTTTATTTAAATGCTCTTGTAGCCTAGAAGGTTTCATAGCTTCATTTGAAAAAACTTTTCGGCAAATTAAACACATAGGTAATGATTGGTTTGTAGGAGAGTACGTAAATCCATATTTCAAATACTCAATACTGTACTGCCGGCATTTCTTTTTAGATGTAGATTCAGACATTTTCAAATACAAATTAACTTCTCAACAGATTTATAGATAGTTATAAAAGTGATGTGTATAATGACTTCTAACACTTGTCACTCACGACTATTTATCACGGCGAAGCACATAAAAATAATAAAACATTCCTAGAGCTATCGCCTTTATAGATTTGATTTTGTGCACGCATTAACTTGTATGTTTGCGATGCCGGCGCACTTGCTCCGTAAACAAGTCATTTCAAGCTCCCATATTGTTGTCGAAACATGTTAAATTGCATGAACCGCGTGTTTGCCTACCAACTTGCAAGGACTTGTCACCGTCAATCTATTCTAAGCTAAAACAAATTAGGTATAGGTATACCTAATGCTAATTTAAAAATGCTTATTAACGCGATAACAAAAAGATAATTTACATAGCTAGATAAAATAATTATTCATGAAAACAGGTATTTTCAAAGTATTTTATTATATTAAAAAATAATTATAAAAAATATTAAATATTATAAATTTATTATTATTATTGCATCAAGGTTGATTTGCCTATCAGGACGGACACACATGTCCAACATAATAAGCCTTATATAGTAGTGCATGGTAAGGTATTGAATAAGATTACAATTATTGAAGTAGGAATAACATCTCAGGATAACCTGCAGACAGTAGAGGTTGAAAAGAAGAGGAAGTATGATCTGCTGGCTAATGAGTTGAGCCTAATTCACAAGTGTAATGTTAATATTATACCATATGTTCTGACGTGGGATGGTAGTGTAACTACGTACCATAAAGCATACTCAAAGCGACTTGGAGTGGGAAAACATATTGAAGCTGATATCCAATCTGTGATCTTGAAGAGAACTTTTGACAGCATCTCAGTCGACTTCAGACGTACAAGTACGTTAGTAGGTGGTAGCAGGGAACTTATTGTCCAAGCTGCAGTTGAAAAGCTGTACATGACGGATGAGGTAGTGGATGACCAGAATCACCAGGAAAACACCACAGAATAGAAGAGATAAAAAGGTTGTCACAGAAAATTCCATTAAATTTATTTGTTTATTTGACCGCCCCTCTTGACTGCCTCAACGCCCCCCATTTGCCTCTGGATCCGCTACCGCCCCCATGGAAGGTTCCAGCGCCCACTGGGGGGCGGTATCGCCCCCGTTGGGAATCAATGATGTATATTAAAAAAGGCCAGAAGGTATTTTGAAACAAAAAAAAAGGTTTTCTTTTATATTCTATAAAGAACATGTTATCTTTCATAGTTCGTATCCTTATTACTTTTTTTATGGATGAAATGTTCTCTTCTTTTAACTACTAGCAAACATTTTTCTTCCTAAAATAATACAAAAATATGAAATTAATAATATTACGAAATTAGATCCACGAATTGCTAGATCCACGAATGCTGACGTCAGAACATATGACGTCATCAGTGAAATGGCCTTGAGTCTCGACGGTTACTCCCCTACTGACCATGAGCAGGGTGGGGAGTTTTGCGAAGAAAAATCTCAACGTTGACCCAGCTGGGACTTGAACTGGGTAACTGTAGATTACGAGACTGGTGCGCTACCGACTGACTACCCCCATATTTTAAGTGCTCATATAGTAAAAGTTTATAAGGGTAGAAGATATTTGGGAGATGACAGGGTTGTTTTACATCTGAGAGGCAGTTCTGTGTTCACGATGGGCTACGCGACCAGGTCATAAAGACCCCAAAGGATCGGGGAATATTAGGAAAGGGAATCCACTGCACAAAGACGATTAAGTTTGCTTTGATCTTCAGCTTCTTTTGTACAAATGCAGTACCTTCGCTTCAGTTGTTCGACTCTGTGCCTCACAGCATGGATTGTTTCCAATGGCCGTTTTTTTTAGAGGCGGGATATTTGCGAATAAACTAACGACCATACCTGCAGTAACGCTAATCGGGGAATTATGACCTATTTTTCAACATATGATATTAAGTTATCTTTAAAAATCAATTTCCCTAAACGTATCATTAATTGATAAAAGCAGACCTAGAGGAAGGAACAGCAGAGTTCGCTCCAGGCAGAAAAACAGCTAGAGCTGGTCCTGCTAACCATGGTGGAGCCTGCTGGGCTGTTTTACTTCTGAGCGGCACTTCTTTTGCACAAATGAGTTAAATGACTACGTCACAATGACGCCAAGAGCTCAGAGAAAATTGGGGAAAGGGGACCCACTGGACAACTGTTAGTAGATAGATGGTAGGCTCCTGTCAATAGCATCCAGCGTGTTCTTTAACGTGCACATGGTATGGTTCTCCCCTCACTTGGAGCCACGGCTTAACGTCCCATCCGACAGACGGTGGCCTTTCCTAGCCCATCGGTGTCCCTTACTGACCGAGGACAAGGTGCGGGTTTAGCGGAGATAAATCTCAACACCGGCCCGGATGAGACTCGAACCTGAGAACTGTAGATTTCCAGCCTGGTGTGCTACCGACTTAGCCAACCCCTGCTCCAGGTAATAATGACGACTGCCCCACTTAGTGACACTATTCGGTACTAACATATAGTAATGGCACCGCCCCAAGTTTGTTAGTTTCACAGGGAACAAACTGGGAATCTTATTTTCTGACTTATCGTAATTCTCTTAATTTTCATGTTATTCCTTTTCTTTTCGTGTGACAAACAAAATAGTTAAATATGTTTGAAGTTGTGATTCTACCTTGCAATTACCCTTTATAATTTTAATAAAAGTTAACTGCGGATTTTGACGTATTAAATATCTTTACTGAAAGTTAAAGACTTCTCCGTATTAAATACTTTTTTATGAAAAGGTCACTGGAGACTTTCGTATCATAGATTTTTTTTTTCTTAGAATTAGTCTCAAACTTTGCCATATTATAGAAGTTTTTAAATCTCAGTTTTTTTCTGTAATATATATCTTTACGGTTCATGTTATTCCAGGTCTTGTCTTCTGTAACGGACAAGAATGGAAGGATGTCCGTAGCTTTGTGATCCAGGCCCTGAAGCAATACGGACTTGGTAAACGCAGTCTGGAGAATCACATCCACGACTCTGTAAGGACAACATTGGATGTGTTAAAAAACACTGCTAGCAAGCCTTGCGATGTTCTGAGAGACCTGAACCGAGGAATCACTTCTGTCATAACTCAGCTATTATTTGGTGGAAATTTGGATCAATATGAAGAAGAGGTACAAAATTTACATGACAGTTTGATGCGTATGTTTGGAGAATTTGGAACTCATCAATTCTTGGTTGGACCTGTATATCAGTAAGTAATTTATATTACACGCAGATGAGTTATCGGGTTAGGTTGCTTTACCTCTGAGTGGCACTTCTTCGCACATAACAAGGGTAAATGGCCAGGTCACAAGGACCCCGAAGGCTCAGGGAAAGTTGGGGGAGGGGACCCGCTGGAACAGATGTTGGGAGACAGATGGAAGTCTCTCATCAGGCCATCTAGCGTGTTCTTTAACGTGCACAGGGTATGGCTCTCAGATGGGCCACAGCTTAATATCCTATGTGACGGAGAGCGGTCTTTCCAAGCTCATCGGTGTTCCCTACTGATGGTGGGCAAGGCTGGGCGTTTTGAAGATATAAATCTCATCTCTGGCCAGGCTGCGTAGTTATCAGGTAATGACAATGAATATTATTATTTCATCTCACCAAAATTAAGTAAATAATTTAGTTAAAAAGATATATTTAAAAAAATAATTGATAGTTGTAAACATTTTTCAAAAATGTGCCTTTAACCATTCAAAGTAGACTAACAACTCTAAGCGTCGTTGGCTATTTGTTAATCGATGTAGAAAGCTCACGAGAATAAACCAAAGTAGTTGTATAAAGACAACAGAAACAGAAGTACAAAAAATCAGATAATCTGACATTAAAATTTAAATTAATCTGCTTTTTAAATAATCTGCGTTTAGATAATAAAAATAATAATACAAATCAAGCTCGGATCTAAAAAAATTGAGGGGTTGGTTTGGGTTGTTTTACCTCTGAGCTGCACTTTTTTGCACACCATGGGCTAAATGGTCAGATCACATAGACCCCGAAGGTTCAGACAAGGTTGGGGGAGGGAACCCACTGGAACAGCTGTTGGGAGATAGAAAGTAACCTCCCGTCATGGCCATCCAGAGTGTTCTTTAACCTGCACAGGGTATGGCTCTCCGCACACGGGACCACAGCTTAACGTCCCCTCCGACGGAGAGCGGTCTTTCCAAGCCCATTGGTGTCCCCTACTGACCATGGGTAGGGCGGGGAATTGTGGGGAAACATTTAGTGGGTGCAAGAAGCACAATCGAGCCGAAAAAACACAAAAAGGACAAGAGATTGGATTTTCATGCAATATAACATTCTCTTCACCATTTAATAGGTTTTAAAAAATTTGTTGAAAAATGCATGAAACATAAATAAGTTTCATAACATCATCATCATCATCATCCTCAAGCAGTCATGGGCTACGGAGGTCCAACCAGACCGTGCAGTTTAATTCTCCAAGCATATCTGTCCTGAGTTACATCTGCTGCATCCGGCCACTGCACACCAATTTTAACAAGGTCCTATTTGACATTGTCTGCCCACTGCATCCTAGGTCTCCCCTTCCTTCTGAGGCCTGTAAACACACTGTTCATAACCCTATTCGCCAATCTATAATTATCCATACGGGCAACATGGCCAAACCAGCGGAGTCTCTCTCTGCACAGTATGCTGCTTAAAGGAGTTGCAGACTCCTTTGCCTAACCTCATCATTACTTACCAAAATGGAACAACCTAATGCCCAAGATACTGTGTAAGCATCTAGAATCAAAAGCATATAGATTCCTGTTATCTTGTTTACAAAGTGTCCAAATTTCACTACCATAACTAACACTAGAAAGAACCAAACTATTATACAGTCTAATTTTAGTCTTTAGGTGTATACGCATATTTCTCCACATATTTCATGTCGCATATCACCAGTATCTGTTACATAACTTTCAAGGTAATTAAACTGTGACTCCTGCTCAAGACTGCAACCATTCAGATGAACTGAATCACAACCTGCCTGACCAATTTTCATCACTTTAGTTTTCTCTCTGTTTATAACCAAACCTATTCTACTACCAGTCTCATCAACAGCTCGAATGAAAGAGTTCATCTCATCAACATCATTTGCCAAAAGAGCTAAATCATCAGCATAATCTAAATCAGAACTTTTCGTATCTCTAGTCTTTTAAGGCCAAAATCTTTCGCTTGAAGTGAATTTCGCATAACATAATCAATAACCAAGCTAAAGAGAATAGGTGACAAAATGCACCCTTGTCGAACACCAGAAATAATGCTAAACCAATTGCTACAAGCCTTACCAACTCTCACACACGACTCAGTGTTATTATAGAGAGCTTTCATAATGTTAACTAACTTGTCTGGTATACCATATGATATCACAATCAACCACAAATTATGCCGATCAACAGAGCCGAAAGCCTTTTTGAAATCTACAAAGCTAGCAACCAAAGGTTTCTGAAACTCTAAACATTTCTCAAGAATCTGCCTAAGTGAAAATATCTGATCCACACATCCCCTATCACTTCTGAATCCACATTGCTCATCACTGTCAACCAGATTCTTAATTCTATTAAGCACAATCATGGAAAGAATTTTACCTGGAACAGAGAGTAAGCTGATACCCCTATAGTTATCACAAGAACTGCGATCACCTTTTTTGAAAATAGGGATAACAATAGCTCTGGTAAAATCCTTAGGAACCATTCCTTTATCATAAAAGATATTCAAAATTTCAGTCATCCAAGTGGTAACCGAAATATTCCCAGCTCTAAGCATTTCAGTAGTAATTACTACTGAAATTACTAAGTTTCATAACACTAGACAATAAATCGAAACTTTTTATAACATTGGTCAAATAGGATATTTTTAACTAATTTTGGGGTGCTGAATTGAAATATGGCTGTGAAAAATCTGCAGCACGTACAGTTATTTTTTACATTACTGATTGACGTATTTCAATTTTCAATGAATGCGCATATCGGGGAAACGAAAATAAATGAGTCTATTTTATTAAATTGCAATTTAAAACTCATCAATTAATTATATGATTACAGTGAAATATTAGAAACATCATAGTTATAGATCACTGAATATAAAGTAACAAATGAAATAATATCGAAATGCAAAATAAGAAAACATGGGTAAGGATTTTTTATACTTACAAGAAGTTAATTTTTGTCTTTTATGTGCTGAGGTATCTTCCTTTTGCAAGAACCAGCAGTAAGTAACCCATCATTGCTGGGTCACACCTGCCTTGGTATCTCTCCTCCATGGTTCGGATATCCTGGCGAAATCTTTCCCCTTTCTCATCACTGACAGCTCCTAAGTTCTTGGGAAAGAAGTCGAGATGCGAGTGCAAGAAATGGATCTTCAAAGACATTCGGCAGCCAAGATTTTCATAGTTTTTGAGAAGATCTTAAATGAGCTGATGATAGTTTTCCTCTTTGTGATTCCCCAGAAAATCCTGGACCACAGACGTGAAGGAGTCCCATGCAGCGCACTCCTTCATATTCACATTTTTCTTCGAAGACAGTATCATTCAGTAACTTCCTGATCTGAAGACCAACAAAGATCCCTTCTTTGAGTCTGGCATCACTTAGTTTTGGAAAATTTTCCTTCAAGTGCAGAAACCATTTCCAGTTTTGTCCATAGCCTTTACAAAGTTTTTCATAAGCTCCAATTTCATGTGCAGTGGTGGGACCAGAATATCAGAGGGGTTAACTAGAGGCTTATACCTCACATTACTCTTTCCAGGAATAAAAACATCTCTTTTGGGCCAGTCTTTTGTTTTGTAGTGTTCCTTTTTGGCCCTACTGTCCCACAAACACAGAAAACGGCAAAGTTTTGTAAAGCCTCGTTGAAGCCCGATCAAGAGAGTTATGACTTTTAGGTCACCACATATTGTCTATTTAAACTGGTCATGTTTTATAGCAGTGAGTATTTTTTCCACGCTCTCATAAGTTTCCTTTATTCCCATAGCGTGTGTCACTGGAATGGGAAGTTTATGGTTTACTTTATGAAAAGGACAGCTTTTAAGCTGAATTTTGACGAATCTATAAATAGACGCCATTCCATAGGCGTGAGTTGTTTAAATTTCTTCCATCAGCCCCTGAAATATCTGTGCAGAAACACAAACCATCTTGCATCTCGTAAAAAGCATATAAAGCCAAATTTCTCTTTCTGAACAGAGAAACTCTGGTACCCTTGGCCAGAAGATTCCACTCTTGAAGTTTTGAACCTAAAACCTCAGCTTACTGTTTGGAAAGTCTTAGGTCAAACTGACATCCAAAATACAAGTTATAGGCTTTATTCACAATCTTTGTCAAAGAACGACCCTGGGATTTTAAAATATAATTTCCACACACATAACAAAACTTCTCTGGCACATTAACACATCCGCGACGCTGCCTTTGTGCCATTTAAACGCCAAAATTCACTCTTCGACGTCCAGCACGTGTTCCTCCTAGAATGAAAGCAACGAGAATGGCGGTCTTAGGTTAGGTTACTGTTACATGTTTTCTCCCACCTGGCAATCAGTGTTGCCAGCCACGAAAAGTAAAATATCTAGTATCCTTCTAGTTGCCTGTAAGTGTTGATATAGGAAGATCTTAATAGGAGTCAAAATGACCAATTACATAAAAACGTGACGTGTTAGTCATTTTTCAAGGCCACATCAGAAATCAGCACCTGAAAAGTAGTTAAAGGGAACTACAATAGTTCATGTTATAAAAACTTTGTAAACCAGTGTAATTTTTTGCCTCTTTTACCGTTATTATCATTCTGAAATGGGTGGGGGACATGGCCCCTTTGCTCCTCCTCCTCATCTAGATCGGGGGCGGGGGTGGCTCAGTCGGTAGCGCTCCAGGCTCGTAATCTGTAGTTCCCAGGTTCGAGTCCCAGCTGAGTCAGCGTTGAGATTTATCTCCGCAAAATTCCCCGCCCTGCCCACGGTCAGTAGGGGACACCGATGGGCTTCGAAAGGCCGCCGTCCGTCGGATGGGACGTTAAGCTGTGGCCCCGTGTGCGGGAGAGCCATACCCTGTGCACGTTAAAGAACACACTGGATGGCCTTGACGGGAGGCTACCATCTGTTTCCTAAGAGCTGTTCCAGTGGGTCCCCTCCCCCAACCTTCTCTCAGCCTTCGGGGTCCTTGTGACCTGGCCATTTAGCCCATGGTGTGCAAAAAAGTGCCGCTCAGAGGTAAAACAACCCAACCCAACCCCATCTAGATCTGGCCTTGGCTCTTAGTATTGAAAACTTAAAATAGAGTCATAATCGCATCCGAACGAGTTAAAGCAGATTAAACTCTACATATATTTCAATGGGTGGCATATTTGAAAAGGGTTCGTATATACAGTATTCGGGGTAAAATCTAAGAATAAAAAAGTAACAGAATTTGCTGTTTAATGCAGCGAGAAACATGCAGTTTGAGGCGAAATATAGATAAGTCATCAAGTTTTAGTGAATTTCAATAAGAGTCCACATGAGCGACCTTAATGACAAGGCCGATTTTTAAACGGAACTCCATTTCTCGCCAGGAATTTTCAAGCATCTGAAGAGTGATTGTTGCACAAGCAGCGGTGATCCTTTGGAGATGAGAACAATTAAGAATTAATCCACCAAATCCATTACTGGAGTTTGGTGGAGATTGTTCTTTAATGTATCCCCAAAGAAAGAAATAAAGAGGGGTTAAATCGGGGAATCTATGAAACCTCCCAGTCCGATTCAAATATTCAGGGAACCGAATTCCATTTTGGAAAAACAACTGCTGCAGTACAATATACCACACTTCTGCCAAAAACACTTGGTTGGTTGAAACAGCGAACTGTGTTACTTTTCTATTCGCAGATTTTATCCTTGACACCCTGCATTATTTCTTCTTCATATATTTGCAGACAGTCGACAGATTTAGAAAAAAATGAGGAGATTGTTAAGTGACGCAATCGACCTGGAGAAAATTAGTAGGGGGAGGGCCAAGAGACTGGTTTCATTTCAGTATAATATTTTACCCTCCATTCTGAAGGCCTTTAAATGTTTTCTTTGAAAAATACGTGAAATATGCACAAGCTATTTCATTCTTTGCCTCCATTT
The DNA here is from genome assembly GCA_038380435.1 of Ryuthela nishihirai. Taxonomy (NCBI): domain Eukaryota; kingdom Metazoa; phylum Arthropoda; class Arachnida; order Araneae; family Heptathelidae; genus Ryuthela; species Ryuthela nishihirai. The sequence goes on along the minus strand of JAWZYU010000029.1, from coordinate 60,918,334 downwards.
CCCTTACTTGCATTCTCAATGGGCCCCATTGAGCCTGACCTCCTTGTCCTGCAGCCGGGGCTCAGTCGGTAGCACACCAGGCTCGTAATCTGTAGTTCCCAGGTTCCCAGCTGGGCCAGCGTTGAGATTTATCTTCGCAAAATTCCCCGCCCTGCGCACGATCAGTAGGGGACACCGATGGGATTGGTAAAGACCGCCGTCCGTCGGATGAGACGTCAAGCCGTGGCCCCGAATTCGAGAGAGCCATACCCTGTGCACGTTAAAGAACACGCTGGATGGCCTTGACAGGAGGCTACCATCTATCTCCCAACAGATGTTCCAGTGGGTCCCCTCCCCCAACCTTCTCTGAGCCTTCGGGGTCCTTGTGACCTGGTCATTTAGCCCATTGTGTGCAAAAAAAGTGTTACTCAGAGATAAAATTTTACAAAGTGGTCCAGTTCACGACGAAGAGAATGTTATTCAGAGGTAAAACAACCCAACCCCCATTGTCCTCTTCTTAAAGTTGATCATTTAAGTCAGCAAAGTTTTGAATATTTTTCCAAGCATCACTTCGAGTTGCTTCTAGTGAATTCTCATCGAGAATGCTGAATCAGTTTAACGCTTTCCGACTTTTTTACCATAATAAATAATGATAATAAATATCCCCTCAAGCAGCTGCTTGCCACAGAGGTCTGACAGGAGCCTGTCAGTTTATATATCATAGTAGAAGGTCTGAGAGGATGACAGGACCTCAGCAGAAAAACGACACATCCATCCATCCATCCATCCATGCCTTACCCGGGGCTCGAACCCAGGTCCCTTAAATCAGTAGCCAAGCGCGCTAACCACTCGGCCATGAGACGGCTAAAAAAAAATTGGGAACGCCAATTGCAAAACTATTTTTTCGCTCACATAAAATTGCTAAATATCATTTTTTGAAAATTATTTCCAGCGTATAAACATGTTATAAATTTGAAAGTAGAAAAAGAGAACTATTTATTTTCTTAATTTATATTTTTATATCTATAATCCTTTAATAAAGTGTATAAAAATTTATTTTTTTTTCATTATTAGGTCTCACAGGAGCCTCTCACGTTAATATGCCATAGAGAAGATCTGTAATGTAGGCGAGACCTCAGCAGAAAGACAACAAATATTCATGACTGAACAAGGGCTTGAAACCAAGTCTCTTTGAGAAGTAGTCAAGCACGCTAACCACTTGGCTACCGAGGTATGCTTAGATTATTCAACAAAATTTATGTCTTGGTCATTAATAAGAAAATTTTCTCAGAATCGAATCGTTGCTCCAGTTGGCTTAAAACGCTCGCCAAAAAAACAACTCATGTCTGGGATCTTTTTCCGATATCTAGCAGTTTTCTCTTTATATATGTATTGTTACAACTGAACAGTGCCCAAGAAAAATTAATATTTCTGTCTACTTATTAGTACGGAAATAACGTTTATAGATTGGTAATGCTATTTTGTATTAATGTTAAAAGTGATGTATCATTAATTGAATAGCGTAAGTTATCTTTTCTGCAACAGTTTTATATTATTATTCTAAGTGGCATGTAAGTAGAGTACGACTGAAAAATAAATAAATACCCCCTCAAGCAGCTGCTTGCCACAGAGGTCTGACAGGAACCTGTCAGTTTATATTTCAGAGTAGAAGGTCTGAGAGGATTGCAGGACCTCAACAGAAAAACGACACATACATCCATGCCGGGGCTCGAATCCTGGTCCCTTAGATCAGTAGCCAAGCATGGTAACCACTCGACCACGGGACGGCAAAAATATTTCCCACACCGGGAATCGAACCCGGGCCTCCTGAGTGAAAACCAGTTATCCTAACCACTATACCACATGGGAAGAGTACGAATACTTGTGATATATTTATTCACAGATTCATCAGATTCAAAATTTTGGGTTAAACATCCCTCCAAAAAAAAACCGAGAAAAAAGTTGCATTTCATAACAGTCTGTTGCTTTTATTCTAATAACAGAAGCGATTAATTAGATGCTGTAATCAGGTCCGAGTTTCTTAAAGAAATCGAGGGCGGGGGTGGGGGGGGGCGGGTAAGAAACATAATCGAGTCACAAAAATCTCAAAGGAGGAGGTACCAAGAGGCTCGATTTCTAAATGCAGCATAACATTTCCCTCCGTTTTATAGGTCTTTAAAACATTTCTTGAAAAATGCATGATATATAAATAAGTTTAATAATGTTTTGCCTCTATTATCCTTACTAACATTCTGAAAGGAGAGGAGGGGAGGATGGCCCCCTTTGCCCCTCCCCCTCCCCCTCCCCTAGAGCGGTTTTAGCTACAATTAATAGAAATCTTCATATATCGTTACGAATTTATAAAGAAAAGCATCTGTTTTCTAGACCAATTTAGTAAATCTATGTATAATCCAGGGGCGGGGGTGGCTCAGTCGGTAGCGCGCCAGGCTCGTAATCTGTACTTCCCAGGTTCGAGTCCCAGCTGGGTCAGCGTTGAGATTTATCTCCGCAAAATTCCCCGCCCTGCCCACGGTCAGTAGGGGACACCGATGGGCTTGGAAAGGCCGCCGTCCGTCGGATGGGACGTTAAGCCGTGGCCCCGTGTGCGGGAGAGCCATACCCTGTGCACGTTAAAGAACACGCTGGATGGCCTTGACGGGAGGCTACCATCTGTCTCCCAACAGCTGTTCCAGTGGGTCCCCTCCCCCAACCTTCTCTGAGCCTTCGGGGTCCATGTGACCTGGCCATTTAGCCCATGGTGTGCAAAAAAGTGCCGCTCAGAGGTGATCCAATCCATTGTATAATCCAAAAGCATATAATCAGGGCCGGATCTACGGGTGGGCAAGGTGGCCATGACCTTCCCCCTTCAGATAGTTAGGGTAACAGAGGCAAAAAATAATTAAACTTATTTATGTTTCACATATTTTTCAAGAAATTTTTTAAAGACTAAAGCAGAGGGTAAAAATGCTATACTGTGCATTATAAAACCACTCTCCCCCCCCCCCCCCCACACACACACTTTTACATTTTTCTGACTCGATTGTATTTTTTGTACTCCACCCAACCCCCTCTTGATTTTTCTGCTAGATCCTTGCATGCATATATTTCCATTCGAAGTGGATGATGATTGTGCTTCCAATCATCCACACAATTGGCAAAATGTAGGAATAGTAAAAATCCAAATTTATTTTACACACTAAGTTCAACAGAATGTCAATCATAATGATGAACAGATGAACGAAAATTTGGATAATTTTTATTTTAAACCGATTTCAACTCGAATAAAAAACATTGCCCCAGAATTACCCTGGATGGATTTTTTGAACACGAAAAACCATATCCTATACAGTCGCATATTTAAGGAGGAGATTAAGCGGGGGATTAACCTCCCCCTCTCTCCAATGGTATAAGTTTCAAAAATTATTTTGCATTTTTATGCTTTTGAAGCATTTAGTAATATTACAAGAAAGCCTGTTGTCCTATGAGCATATTGAGAATTGATGAAAAATGTTTAACTGTTTTTATTTTCTTATTAACTACTTTTTAATATTGACATATTTACTACCTATTGTTTAATCTTTTGAAAAAAAAATCGATTTCCCTCCCCCCAAAATATTATGCTACTGATCACAAAAGGTACAAACTGGAGATGGGTTCGGGAGTGACATATCAGAGACCACCAGATAACTTAGGTATCGGAAGTGATCTGGCTCAGTCATAATTTAAATTTTTCGCATAATTGTGAAAAAGTAACAAATAATTCTCTATAACTATAATTTCAACCTTTTAATCTGTCTTTAGTTGTCCTGGCCGTCCCATGGCCGAATGGTTAGCACGCTTGGCTACTCATCTAAAGGACCTGGGTTCGAACCCCAGGTAAGGCATGGATGTGTGTGTTGTTTTTCTGCTGAGGTCCGGCCATCCTCACAGACCTTCTACTATGGCATATAAACTGACAGGCTCCTGTCAGACTTCTGTGGCAAGCAGCTGCTTGAGGGGTATTTTTTTTTTATTTATTTATTTAGTTGTTAAAAATAAGCACCATTCATTCTTTAATACTTTCAGGTATTCTCCCTCTTTCATTAATGAATGGGTTTTACCCTTTATTGATGATGTTACTCAGAAATTTTCAGTTGCTACGAATTCTAGAATTTTTTGTTACAAATAACAATAAGAGTTTATTTTAAATTATTTTAAAATTGGTAATATCCTTTAAATCAGAGGCATTAAAAATGTTTTAATGGCATGCATCTCTATATATAGTTTACGATATGTTTGAGAATTATTTTTACTAAACAATTTTATTATTTTTAGAAACTATTTTTGACCCATGGGGAAGGATATCTAAATATTTTTTGATTCTACTATAATACCGTTTGCATTTTTTTCTGACTAAGCTTGTTATTCATTCAGGACATGCTTATAATTCTTCATTGTTTTACTTATAAATCATTCATAAAATGATTAAAATCCTTTTTATATGCCAAAATTCTTACATTGTAGTTTATTACTCTTCTACCATGTGTTAGTAATTATTCCATTAAAATATTTTAATTCTTGTCCCTTAAAAAACATTATATTTAATGCTTGTACACATCAATATTCTAATGATCAAGATATCAATTTTCTCTTACCCTTTAGACATGTGGTACTGCCTCTGTTGCCAGGCTATAAGACTCTGAAAGCGCTCAAAACAGAAATCAACTCAGTAATGGGAAAGATCGTAGACGACCACATAGAGACTTTTGATAAGGATAATCTCAGGGATTTTATTGATGTATACCTCAACGAAAGAAGGATGCTGCAAGAGCAAGGAAACCAGAAAGCCAATTACTTCCCAGGTAATTAAGGTTATTTTAATGTGAAAAGTTTTTACTAATTTAAGAAAGAGAAAGGGATTCTTGTAATGTTCCTTTAACCCTTTCACCATAAGGTTTCTAAGAGTAAATATTAGTATGTAACTGTTTATTTTAGTTTGTTTAGACGTAAAATAAATAAAAAAACATAAGAAAAATACATAACAATGTGTAGTTTTTTTGGAATTTTATGGGAAATATTTTTCCCAATGGACTATAAAGGTAACACAAATTATAGTTAGGCTTATTACGCAATGTCTTTTATTTATTGGTTTATATAACAAAATGTTAACTAAAATAATACAAAATAATGAAATAAAATTACTATACAAAATGATGTGCTAATTATGATATTCTGAGAAGCAATTTCTTTTGGCTGTGAAGCAAAGATGGACATTGCACATAGTACATATATTATGCGTCCTGACAGTTCTGTTTTTGTTTTCTAAACGTTCCCGTTTACGTAATTGCATTCGGCATACGTTCTATTTTGACATTCTATATAAAAAATGCAGATAAGGTTATAATTAAATACGACAATCACCAATTTTAAAATGGGAAAAATGTTTCCCTTAGTCGTGAAAGGGTTAAGAACTGTCAGTAGGACACACCGATGGGCTAGTAAAGGCTGTAGTCTGTCGGTTGGGACATAACCATACCCTGCCTTCTATTATGATGAGATAGCCATACCCGTGTACATTAAAGAACACGCTGGATGCCCTAGACGAGAGGCTATCGTGTGTCTTCTATCCTTCAACCTTCTCTGAGACTTCGGGGCACCTGGTCATGTGGCCATTTAGACTATTGTGTTGTTGTTTGGGTTGTTTTACCTCTGAGCGGCACTTTTTTCTAAATGGCCAGGTCACATGGACCCCGAAGGCTCAGAGAAGGTTGGGGGAGGGGACCCACTGGAACAGCTGTTGGGAGACAGATGGTAGCCTCCCGTCAAGGCCATCCAGCATGTTCTTTAACGTGCACAGGGTATGTCTCTCCCGCACACGAGACCACGGCTTAACGTCCCATCCGACGGACGGCGGCCTTTCCAAGCCCATCGGTGTCCCCTACTGACCGTGGGCAGGGCGGGGAATTTTGCGGAGATAAATCTCAACGCTGACCCAGCTGGGACTCGAACCTGGGAACTACAGATTTGGGTTGGGTTGGGTTGTTTTACCTCTGAGCGGCACTTTTTGCACACCATGGGCTAAATGGTCAGGTCACATGGACCCCGAAGGCTCAGAGAATGTTGGGGGAGGGGACCCACTGGAACAGCTGTTGGGAGACAGATGGTAGCCTCCCGTCAAGGCCATCCAGCGTGTTCTTTAACGTGCACAGGGTATGGCTCTCCCGCACACGAGACCACGGCTTAACGTCCCATCCGACGGACGGCGGCCTTTCCAAGCCCATCGGTGTCCCCTACTGACCGTGGGCAGGGCGGGAAATTTTGCGGAGATAAATCTCAACGCTGACCCAGCTGGGACTCGAACCTGGGAACTATAGATTACGAGTCTGGCGCGCTACCGACTGAGCCACCCCCGCCCCGGGGGAACTACAGATTACGAGCCTGGCGCGCTACCGACTGAGCCACCCCCACCCCAGACTATTGTGTGCAAAAAAAAAAGCAGCGCCCAGAGGGAAAACAACTCAACGTTGCTTTATTTGGATTAGACCCGTTTTATATCTATAAACAAAATGCATTCACAATTTAGAAACTTTTTAAAGGAACATTTATGCAAAACATAGACTGAAGAAATGAGCGATCAATTGATTCTCTCTATAAGGATCGTTCAAATGTAAAGTGAATAGGTCGGAAATGAAGCGTAAATCATTCATTGATCTGTTAAAATTTGCCACGCGTATAAGACATTTTTCCCATTGGACAGTCGGTAGCACACGAGGCTTATAATCTGCAGTTCCCAGGTTCGAATACCACCTCGGCCAGCCTTTCGATCTATTTCAGCAAAACTCCTCGTCTTGGCCACGATCAAATTTCTCCGTGATTTCAACAAAATTTTATTGACTAATCCCAAAAAATTCTGGGAAATGTTTATGAGCTATATCATAGATTTTCAAACTTTCCCAACCTCAACCTTATTTACCATTGACAGAATTTCTCCAATCCCCCTTAACACTGATGTAATTCTTCATGGCCTCCTTTTACTATTTAAGAAATTAGTCACTCCAACCCCTTGCCATTGATGGAATTTGTTACCCCCCTCCCCTTTATCATCGATTGAATTTTTCCAATACATTCCTTTACCATTGACGAAAGTAGCTTGAATTGAGATAAAAATATTCTCACAACAGAATGCTTCAGACAACAGTATAGGGTAACACCATCCTATACTCTTGTTTTGGTAAACTATGGTGCCTGGAGCGGTCGATTGAAGAAATGAGGGAGAGAGCTCTGTATGTGGATTAGAGTTTGCAATCTCCTTTGAGCAACTTACTGTGCAAAGAAAGATTGCATTGATTTGACCATGTTACCTGTTTGCATAATTGTAGATTGAGGAATAATATTATGAACAGCTTGTCTAAAGTCATCAGGAAAAGGGGAAAACCTGGGATGCGATGGTCAAACAATATCTTGCTAGAATTGGCTTACAGTTCCCAAATGCAACAACTATCACTCAGAACAGACATGTTTGGAGAATAAAATTGCACAGTCTGATAGTATCTCCATAGCCGCTGGCTGCATGAAGATCTGTATTTATATGCATTTCCAGATTAAGCCAAATGATTTGACAGTTTTCTAATGACAATCAAAAGAGAAATGAGGTTTAAGGTACAGGAGCATTCATTACGAAGCGTTGTATGAAGGTACGACACTGATCGCTGAAAGGGTGATGAGTTGATTTCTAAAATACATGAAAAGTCATTGCATGAAATATTTAAAGAGACAAAACTGCTGAGCACTGTCAGAGTCTCCTGCCTTTGAGAATGATAGAAAGGGCAATAGGGACAAAATATTACTAAAATTATATTTATTTCAAGCATTTTTTAAGAAATTTTTAAAGACATCTAAAACCGAGCGGGGAAATGCTATACGGGAATTCAAATTAAAAATCTCTCCTTTTATTTTTTCCAGGGTCTATTGAGGTTCTTGCCTGCCCTTCCCCCACTCGTTATTTTTTCCTAGATCCTGGCCTATGCACTGTAACAGTGATTGCATCCCAATCAAGTAGTTGAAATATAAATAGTTGCATCGAAATTACTCTTGTAATACAAAACAGATTCATTAATGCTGGTTAGATTCTAGAAACCTGAAAAATGAATGTCTTCATATTTCAGACTTCTCAAATGAATGTCTTCACAGAGGGGAGGGAATTCCCCTTTTCATCCAGATCCGGCTCTGACAGGTTGAATAGCACACAAAAGACCCGGATTTGAAGAGGGTGGGGCAAAAATACTGAGAGGCGATGTACCCCCTCCAAACACACATACACACAAACACATCGCTTTAAAATGCTAGTAGCCGGAATGAAAAGAAAAAAAACTACTAAATATTTTTCAAAAAAAAAAATAACAACATATACAGGGTGTTTCAAAACTCTCTGTATAAATTTCAATGAGAGATACGGAACACCAAGATAAACCTTTTTTATCTATTAATGTATGTCCGCTGACGTAACCCTTTGGTGCTAGAGGGCGCTGTTTGGCAGGGATGCAATTGACTAGAGCGGGGAAGTGGGAACGGACTTGTGGTTGCCTTCGGCATTCGTAAATCAGACACATTACATGTAACATGCAGTGTTTCACGACTGCTGAGATGGCTGACATGCATCTGGTGTATGGGGCTGCCAATGGAAATGGACGAGCTGCTGTGAGGTTGTATTGACAACGCTTCTCAAACAGAAACAGACGTGTGCCAAACCACCAAACATTTGTGCGTTTGCACTGGAAACTACGAGAAACTGGAACATTCCATGCAAACATGCATGACACTGGTCAGGAAAGAACCATGCACACTCCTGACATGGAAGAAGAGATCCTATGATGGATTGAGGACAATCCAGGCACAAGCACACGGCTATTGCGCGTAATCTCTGTGTGAACTACATCTTCGTGTGGAGAGTGTTGCACGAGCAGCAGTTACATCCGTTTCATCATCAGGAGTCCAGACATTGTAACCTCGGGATTACCCTCTTCGTGTGGAATTCGTGCACTGGTTTTGCAGCAAACCACGGTTCAGCATGATTTTCCAGTTCATGTGCTCTTTTCAGATGAGGCGTCTTTCACACGTGAGGGTTTGTTTAATGTGCGCAATTCTCACGTTTGAGCCCACGAAAATCCACATGCCACAATGGCGCATGGTCATCAACAACGGTTCGCCGTCAATGTTTGGGCGGGTATCGTCCATGACATTTTGATTGGGCCATACCTGCTGCCTCCCGACTCAACGTGCAGATTTATCGGGTATTTCTTGAAGAAACGTTGCCGGGATTGTTGGAAGATTTTACCGTGTCTATTCGCAGACGAATGTGGTTTTAATACGACGAGACACCATTATCTGAACGCCATTTTTGGAGGCCGATGGATAGGCCGAGGTGGACCCGTCGCCTGGCCACCAAGATCGCCTGATTTAACATGTATCAATTTCTTCCTCTGGGGAAGAACCTTGTGTACGAGACTCCCATTGACTCAGATGAAGACCTGTTCGCAAGAATCGCTGTCGCCGCTGCAACTGTTTGCGAAATTCTAAAAATCTTTCAACATGTACAGCAATCAATGCTTCGATGCTGTCATGCATTCAATGCTGTTACCGGTCGCAACTTTGAGCACCTTCTTTAACTAAACATGCTGTTCACATTTGTTTCCATTCATTTATGTCCAGCTGTAATGATATTTCTGTCAACGCCCTCTAGTACCGAAGGGTTACGTCAGCGGACATACATTCATGGATGAAAAAGGAGTCTTGGTGTGTTCCGAATCTCCCATTGAAATTTGTACAGAGAGTTTTGACAAACCCTGTTTAAATACAACTCACATGGAGAATCTTGTACTGTTGTTGGAGAGAATCTCTTTTACTGGAACAATTACTTGCCGCCTACCTTCCACTTTATTTTTTAGATCCGAACTTAGTAAATAAGTATTGTACTTTAGGCTCAATGCAAGTGAAAAATTTCCTGTTCAAATAAACAAACGAGAGTCCATTTCGAAGACATTAAAAATTATCTACCTATAAACAATCAATACACATTGGTGAAAAATTTTTATTTAAATTTTAAAACGAATTTTATAGGCTCGACTGACTTAATAATATTTTAAAATCTAGGAAATTTGAATTTAAAAAAATTACTATTTATACATCTTGTAATAATTATTTTCAAAACAATAACGAAACAATAAATCTTTTTTTCTTACTTCACTTTTTAGTGGATCGGCTGAAAAGTACCCTGATCCACCTGTTTATTGATGGAACTGAAACAGCCGCCGCTGCCATCTATCATTTACTGAGAGCCATGATCGACCATCCAGAAATTCAGGAAAGAATTCAAAAAGAGTTGGATGAAGTAGTTGGAAAAGAGAGACTTCCTTCTTTGGAAGATAAAGGAAACCTTCCCTACACTGAAGCCACTCTGCTCGAGTACCTGAGGACCTCTGTTATTTTCCCATATTCTCAGAGTTTGGAAAATGTCCGTAAGTATACTTTTTTACCTACAGCACGATACTGATTACTAAGCTTAAACAACTATTACTAAGTATAAGATCCCGTTGACATGTAAACAGAGAAAAAAACTGTCTTAATTCAAGTGAGAGCGAAACCCATGACCTCCTGATGACATTTCAAATGATCTGATATTAAGTCGTTTATATACCGAAGAGCCAAAATATTATGAGCACCTGCTAATATGATGCTGGTCATATTAGGTAGGTGGCGATCATATTAGGCTCCACATGCCGCCAAAACAGCTATTATCCAGTGAGGCATTGGACGCTACAAGATTTCTAAAGGTGTCTTGTAGTATCTAGTATCAACACTTTACCAGCAGATCCTTTAACTCTTGTAAGTTAAGTGGTTGAGCCACTGCAGATCGGATGTGCTGTTCCAAAACAAACCACAGATGCTCGATTGCATTGATATCTGGGGAATTTGGAGGCCAGGGCAATTCCTGGAAGTGTTTCTCATTTTCCGTGAAACCATTCTCGAACAATTCAAGCAGTGTAGCATGGCGCATTATCCTGCTGAAAGAAGGCTAGGTATTTCTTTGCACAGTACATTTTTGCTGAAAGAAGGCACATTCTAGAGGAATCATTTTTGCTGAAAGAAGGCACATCTAGAGGGGTATACCATTGCCATGAAAGGATGTACCTGGTCTGCAATGACGTTTAGGTAGGTGGTAGACAACATAGTTTTTTGCACATGAATGACTGGACCTAGGGTTTCCCAGCAGAACATTGCCCATAGCATTACAATTCCTCCACAATTTGTTTTCATCCCACGGTGAATACTGCTGGCAACATTTCCCCAGGTAAACGACTCACGTACTCGGCCATCCACTTGGTGTAACACGAAATGAGGTTCATTGGACCAGACGACCTTCTTCCAATCATGCAAGGTCCAGTTCTGATGCTCCCGTGCCCATTGTAGGCACTTTCAACAGTGAACATGGTTAGCATGGGCACTCAGATTCAATGCTAACCATGTTCACCATGGGTTAGTGTGGGCACTCAGAGCAGGCTGTGACTACGCAGCCCCATTTTCAGCAGGATTCAATATACCGTGTGTTGGTAATCCCTGTTTATTTAGTAGTGTGTTGGTAATCCCTGTTTATTTAGTAGTGTGTTGGTAATCCCGTGTGTTGGTAATCCCTGTTTATTTAGTAGTGTGTTGGTAATCCCGTGTGTTGGTAATCCCTGTTACATTACGCCTGTCACCAGCATTCAAATTACGAGCGAGTTGCACCATATTATCCCTTCTGTTGGCTCGTATCATACGGGGTTAGCCTTTGCTCACCTGTAGCATCGATGAGCCATGGTTGGCCCACACCGACGTTTCGTGCAACACACACTTGCTGACGTTTTGTGGTTTTCCCTCTTCGGACCACTTTTTGAAGGTACTAATCATGACTGACTGTGAGCACCCAATAAGCCTTGATATCTTCTGACTGTCTCAGATATCTTCTGACCATTACAATTTGGCCTTTGTCAAACTCACTTATGTCCACTGCCTTTCCCATCTAAAGAACAAAAATAACACTGAACAGAGCTCAGGTGTTATTTAAACCGTTTCATGGCCTTCATAGGCGCCGTCGTTTACCTGCAGTGCTTCGATTTGCATAAAGATGCGCTAGTCATAAAGTTTTTACTCTTCGGTGTATAGCTAACTGTACATAATATTGAATTCACAGCAACAGCAATATGATAGATGTTTGAGCACCGTTTTCTCCTTCACGCTAAATTATTAATAAGCAACCAACACGATGGTTTTAGGTTGGGATGTGTTACCTCTGAGCGGCAGTTTTTTGCACCCAATGGGCTAAATGGCCAGGTCACAAGGACCCTGAAGGCTCAGAGAAGGTTGGGGGAAGGGACCTACACGATCAGCTGTTGGGGGACAGATGGTAGCCTCCCATCAAGGCCACCCAGTGTGTTGTGTAATGTGCACAGGGTATGGATCTCCCACACACGCGGCCACAGCTTAATGTCCTACCTGACAGACGGCGGCCTTTCCAAGCCCATCGGTGTCCCCTACTGACTTTGGGCAGGGCTGGAGTTTTGCGGAGATATATCTCAATGCTGACGCAGTTAGGACTCGAACCTGGGATCTTCAGATTACGAGCTTGGCGTGCTACCGACTGAGCCACCACATCCCATACGATGGTTTTATTAGTAGATGTTACGCGAAGGTCTGTAAATGGTAGCTAGGTAGTCACTGGAAAGAGAGCTATGCACCAATCCCCTGTGATGATGCATAGAACCAGCCAGGCCTAGCACCTAATTTCGGACCCGCCTTCTCGTTGATGCAGACTGTTGTACCTTTCAAAAGAGATACTCTCTTGTGGAAGTGAACAGAAGAAGAGGGCTGCCAGATTAGTGTGGCCTACTGATCTCGACAACTATGGCTACTTTTCTTTTTTTTTCTATCTTGCTGAGGAGTGGTCAACCACACAGAGTTCGGGTGCTGACCATATAAACCCACTGGACTGGACAGAAACATATGGCTCTGAGCTTGATTATGGATCCTGAATTTGCTGAACTGGTGGACTTCTGTGAAGGGATAATCTTCCGCTGTGTTTTCTGTTTGTTTGTGGGTTGACAGCCCCAAGTGAATAGATTCACAGGATATGTTTATCAGCTAGTGGATAATCCTGAGCAGAGGTCATCGCAGGCACCTGAACTCTTGCTTCTACGGGCATCGTCAAATTCTGCATTGGAGGAAGTCTTCCAGTGTAGATGGCTTCAGACTTTGGGGTGGGGGAAAGGGTCTTTGCCCCACGTCTGCGATTAGGGGGCTGTTTGAAATTGTCGGCATTCCCTCTCTCAATAAACATAGTTACTTTAAACATCCCATTAACCATTTTCTCTCCATAGGTAGTTGGAATGTAAGGACTCTGCACAGAGATTATTCTCTTGATGTCCTCACACAAGAATTCCACCATTATAATTTAGATATTCTCCGCTCGCAAGAGACCAGATGGACAGATAAAGGTCAGATTCTTAAAAATAACCTTGAATTTCTCTTTATTGTCGTCCCTCCCTGACAACATCACCAAGGCGTGGGTCTGCTTCTCAGCAGACACGCTAGTGATGCTCTTCTAGGATACGAGTGCATTAATGAAAGGGTTCTTACAGCAAAATTTCAGACATGCTTGAATGTTATCTGCTGTTATGCCCCCACTGAGGATGCCGATGAGGATGAGAAGGATAGGTGTTATGGAAAACTTCAGAATATTTTGAATTCTGTCAAGAAAGAAGATATTACCCTTGTTCTAGGTGACTTCAGTGCCAAAGTTGGTACTGACTCTGACATTTGGGGAGGAGTAATAGACCCTTTTGGTATTGGCAGCTGCAATAGCAATGGGCAAAGTCTCCTGCAAATAAGTAAACTCAATGGATTCAGAATAACTAACATTTGTTACAAACACCGCAACATACATAAGTACACATGGGTTTCACCCGATGGGCTGCATAAGAATATGATTGATTATATATTAATTAACAGCAAATGGGCTAGTTCTGTTAAGAATACCAGGTCATATATGGGAGCTGAAATTGGATCTGACCATTACCTTGTTAAAAGTGTCTTGCAACTTAAAATTAAAAAGTGTTGTGGTAGGGTTAATAATTTTACTTTTAATACTGAAGCTCTGAAAGACCCAGTTATAACCAAAGCTTACCATGATAGGTTACTTATTCATTATGACACTCATGGTATGTTTACTACTGAAGTTGAGGAAGAATGGGATCATTTTAAACAGGCTTTTTTGGACACTAACAGTACTCTTTTACGAAAAAAGGAGCAGAAGAGACGGAATTATCTGAGTGATAAGGCACTTCAGCTTATTTCGGAAAGAAAGAACTGCAGGAATGTCTTTAATCAATACCCTACTAGTCCTAATAGAAAGCATTACAGAGAATGTAATAAACACGTAAAAGATCAGTTAGCTGCTGATAAGAATCTTTGGCTTGATGGCTTGGCTGACAAAGCCGAGGAAGCAATTAGGCAGCACAACAGCAGAGAGATGTACCAGAGAGTTAATGTTTTATGTGGTAGAAAACGGACAGGCATACAAGGATTGATAGATAAACTAGGTAAGGTGAGGATTCTGTCATGGCTAGGTGGGCTGAGCATTTCAGTGATGTTCTAAACAATGTGGTTAGTTTTACTCCCATTGTTTGCAATGATGACAGATGCATTGGTGGCTTTAATGTTGGCCCTATAACACAATCTGAAGTTATTTTGGCTATTTCTAAACTTAAACTTCATAAATCCCCAAGGGTAGATGAAATTACTATGGAATTGCTTAGAGCTGAGAATGTTTCGGTTACCACTTGCATGACTGAAATTCTGAATATCTTTTATGATAAAGGCATGGTTCCTAAGGATTTTACCGGAGCTATTGTTATCCCTATTTGCAAAAAAGGTGATCGCAGTTCTTGTGATAACTATAGGGGTATCAGCCTACTTTCTGTTCCAGGTAAAGTTCTTTGCATGATTGTGCTTAATGGAATTAAGAATCTGGTTGACAGTCAATTGCGTGATGATCAATGTAGATTCAGAAGTGGTAGGGGATGTGTGGATCAGATATTTTCACTTAGGCAGATTCTTGAGAAACGTTTAGAGTTTCAAAAACCTTTGGTTGTTAGCTTTGTTGATTTCAAAAAGGCTTTCGACTCTGTTGATCGTCATAATTTGTGGTTGATTGTGAGATCATATGGTATACCAGACAAGTTAGTTAATATAATGAAAGCTCTCTATAATAACACTGAGTCGTCTGTGAGAGTTGGTAAAGGCTTGTAGCAATTGGTTTAGCATTACTTCTGGTGTTTGACAAGGGTGCATTTTGTCTCCTTTTTAGCTTGGTTATTGGTTATGTTATGCGAAATTCACTTCAAGGGAAAGATTTTGGCCTTAAATGGGCTGGAGATACGAAAATTTCTGATTTAGATTATGCTGATGATTTAGCAATTTTGGCAAATGATGTTGATGAGATGATCTCTTTCATTCGAGCTGTTGATGAGACTGGTAGTAGAATAGGTTTGGTTATAAACAGAGAGAAAACTAAAGTGATAAAAATTGGTCAGGCAGGCTGTGATTCAGTTAATCTGAATGGTTGCAGTCTTGAGCAGGTGTCACAGTTTAATTATCTTGGGAGCTATGTAACAGATAATGGTGATGTGCGGCATGAGATTAACAGACGAATAGGGATTGCTGCCGGACTTTTAAGAATCTATGGAGAGTGTGGAGAAATAAGCGTATACACCTAAAGACTAAAATTAGACTGTATAATAATTTGGTTCTTTCTTGGGTTAGTTATGGTAGTGAAACTTGGACGCTGTGTAAACAAGATAACAGGAAACTAGATGCTTTTGATTCCAGATGCTTACGCAGTATCTTGGGCATTAGGTGGTTCAACTTTGTAACTAATGATGAGGTTAGGCAAAGGAGTTTGCAACCTCCTTTAAGCAGCATATTGTGCAGAGAGTGACTACGTTGGTTTGGCCATGTTGCCCGTATGAATAATTATAGACTGGCGAATAGGGTTAAGAACAGTGTGCCTAAAGGCCTCAGAAAGAAGGGGAGACCTAGGATGCGGTGGGCAGACAATGCCAAACTGTACCTTGTTAGAATTGGTATGCAGTGGCCAGATGCAGTAGATGTAGCTCAGGACAGATTTGCTTGGAGAACTAAATTGCACGGTCTGGTTGGACCTCCGTAGCCCATGGCTGCTTAAGGATGATGATGATGATGTTACCCGAAATGATATTAGTAGCTGTTATCTAAAATGTTAATCATAACATCCCATGATTAAATCCTAATCACTAAACTTTCGGTGATCATTTAAACTACACACAATACTGTAGAATTATTATACAAAATGTAAGCTTAATTAATATGTACATAGGACTTTAGATATCTCTTATTGTGAATATTTGCGATGACCCCTTCACACCACACTAACGCTATTAAAATAACTTCAGAATTCCTTACTGCGTCCTAATATTTTCACTACCAATTGAGCAAGTAATATGCACATTACCGTAAACTAAAAAAATAAACTCCCATTTTTTTTACAAAACAATAAAATATTACTATCCCAAAGGCAGCGGATTAACCTCTTCGATATTATGCAGCATTAACTGTTCAATTTAAAATATTCATTTAGTGATGTAGCTGTAACCAGGATATGATTCCTATGTATCGATAGTCTTGCGTATCCGCTTCACAGCTGCCCAGACTTCATTTCAGTTTGCAAATGGTTGTAAGCGGTGTGGCAAATGATTGACACTAGTATGGTAAATGATGGAGAATTCAGGGCACATTTGAAACTTGCCCTGTAATTTCCCCTTCTAATATTTCAGACGATGCAAGACAGTTTTTAGTGTGTTTTACTCAATGCTTATTGAAGAAAAAAAAAACGGGCAAGATGCCTTAGGAAACAAATATTCATTTACATTATTATTTTCATTATTCATTTTATTTCTGAATTTGTTATTTTAGCAAATACTGCAGAAATTTTGGTGGGGACTGGTCCCTCTGCCCATTAATGACGAGGCTTTTAAATCTAAAAAAAATTGAATGGAAACACAAAGTCGTAAACAGAGCTCTATCCACACCAAAAAAACCCAGCAAACAATATAAATAAAGGCAATCGTGCGCCAAACGCTCATGAATGGACATCACTGATTGTCTGAAACCCGCTGAGTCTACTTTGCAGCGTTCTGATTGGCAGAAATCGGTCACCGCGTGACTTCGCAAGCAATTCGTAATGTGAATCAATGGTAGCCTATAAAAGGCAATTCGTTAAGCGAAAATGCGTTACTCTGTAACTAGCTACAATAGTAATTTTCTTCCATTCCTCAAATTTAGAGCCTGATATAGGGGTGGGGGCGAAGAGGGAAGTCATGTCCAAGGGGTTTGAAGTTTCTAGTAAAGGCAACGGAGTCAAAAATTATTAACTTGTGCATATGTCACGCATTTTTCAAGAATTAAATTATTAAAGACCTCTAAAACGGAGTGGAAAAGTTATATCGTAATGAAAATCCAGTCTCTTGGCCCCTTTTATATTTTTCCTGCATACATTCACACCCCCCCCCCCTCCAACCCCGTTAATTTCCTTTTAGATCGAGTTATAACAATCAATTTATAACGTTTCCATTATTTCGTTTTTACTAATTTCAAAGGTTGCATAAGTTGGGAAAAATATTAATATCTCTTTAAAACTTCACTAATCGTTAGAGCTATGCCCCCCTCCCCCTATCCACCTATTTAGTTTGGGCTCAGATCCTGGGACCCCTAATCTCTTGCTTAATTCTGCCCAGAAAACAACTCACAGTACCATTCTGAAGCAAAAAAGCAAATGTGCGAATTTCTTTTCTTGGTGCACTGATCAGCATACTAAAGCTTTGAATTTAGCTCAGAATTAGATCTTGAAACGTTGACTTGCATATTGTAATATTTTCCTTTATGTACTGGATAAAATGCATCTTTTGTACTTATAACTGTATTCCTCCTACCATTTTGAATAGGAGAAACTACACTAGGAGGCTACAGGATTCCTTCTGGTTCCATAACTGTGATAAACATGTGGTCAGCCCATCAAGATCCTTTAATTTATAAGAATCCAGAAAAATTTGACCCAGACCGGTTCCTGGACTCAGATGGAAGAAGAATTAAAACCCAAATGCCAATCAGTTTTGGAGTTGGTAAGTTGGACAGGATATTGAACTATTCACATATTTATTACCTATAACAAGTAATTAGCAACAATTGTACTCTTCATGTATTTACCTTGCAGAATACATTTCGCATATAGTCATAACAACATATTGGCATATCTGCCTGACCCATATAGAACCAATGACTATTTAGTACACATGATAGCACTGATATACTTACCATCATCTAAGAGACTCCAGTCTAGGTTGGTACTTTTCCTCAATGTAATATGGAAAACAAGTCACCCCCTGGATGCATAAAGATATATTTTGAATAAAAAATTTACTTTTTTATTGGAAAGTGTAAAAATAACACATTATATTCAGTTAAACCAAAAATCTTTATTAAAATTCATTCAGATCCCAATAATATTTGCCAAATATTAATATAATAACAATAAAAATAGATTCATTTCTTAATAAATTTAATTTTATTTTTAAAATGGAAGTAAGTCACAATGATCTGATTCGTTCCAAGAACATCGCAAGTTAACATTTTGATCTTAAAAACAAGGTTTATTGAATTTAAACACTAATTCTTGACAAAAAAGATTTAAACTTGGTAAAATATTAATATTAGGAAAAACGTAGTAAAGTAATCAATAAATAAAATTTAATCTTCAGTTACTAGGATGGTAGAAATGAACGAAGCTAACATAGTAGACGTATTCGGTTTATCCTAGTTTTTTCATACATTCACATGTCCACTGATCAAATATAATAGACCAGATAGACTACACATTAGCTTAGAGGCTAGTAGCTTTTTATCCACTTTACACCGATTGAAATATTCTTAGCAAGACAATTAGAAATTGTTCAAAATAAATAATAAATAATTTATAATAAAAAAAATAACTTTAATAACTTTAATTTTAAGAAAAAAAAAACAAATTTTATTTGGTAAATACTGATGATATTGCAGATGTTTTTAATGTAATTTCTTAGTTTTTTTTTTCCATTACCAAATATTTTTGTTTATAGTAGAATTTTGTTTTTGTAATCTGTAAGAGTTGTTTTGTAACTCATAGATTACACAGAGATACTTGTTAAGTGTATGTTTTTATCAGTAGTGTATTTTTATTTTATATTTTATTTTTAATCGTTTATTTTATTTTAATTATTTCCTTTTTCAGTTTCCATACAAATTTGATGGCAATTTTGGTGTTTAAGATTTCTGTAAATAAGCATGAAAATAAAATTATTATTATTATTATTTCGGCTTTAAATAACTCTATAGAAGATCTATTTGGTTTACTCCATTTTAATGTTATACGTGAAATTTCTGGTAAGGTTCGAGTCCCACTTGGCCACTGTTCAGATTCATCTCCACAAAACCTCTGCTCTGGCCTCAGTCAGAAAGGGTGCTGTTCATCGGATGAGAAGTAGGGTCCACATTCCATTGTAGAAGAATCATATCCTGTGCACGTCAAAGAGCATGACGGATGGACCTGACAGCAAACTTTCATCTGTCTCTTAACAGCTATCCAATGGGTCCCTTCAACCAACTTCTCTGAGCACTCGGGGTCTTTGTGATGTGACCATTAAGCCCATTGGGTGCAAAGTGCTGCTCAGAAATTAAACAGCAGACCAACTTACTTGAACAGTGAACATGTGCACATTTCACACAGGCACAGAGACATATTACACATAGTAAACACGTGAAGAGGAAATTCTCCACTGCCGCAAGGTGCTGTGTGCAGAGATGACGCTATTTTGGTTTCGTATTGAACCACTGGAATGATGGTCAAAAACGACCAGTTGATCCTCTTCATCTCTTACTCTGTGCTGACAGGTTAGCGTTGACACATGTTGCTCACGTGAAAGATTCCTCCTTGCATAGTTAACCGAAATTGGTTGGGCGAGTCTTCATTTGAATTCTAGGGAGTGTGGGGGCTACCATTTAAAGAGTGGCATTGTGTTGCGATGCCAAATTTCAATATCAGCAAGGTTTCATCGCCATTTAAATTCGAGCTAGGTGTATTGTCAGATGATCAGCAGCGTGCTCGTTTGGACAGATATGCCCTATCCCGAAATAGCAGTTTCTGATAAGGAGTTCTTGTGGGTAGAGTGTCCATACATTCTGTTTTTCATAGGATTATTCAGTGTCTGGAAACAAATTTTTGAGACGTTAAATGTCTGGTTTTTTGTGTTGGGTTGGTTAGTTTGCTTTATACAGGGTGTTTCAAAAAGGACGCAACCCTAAATATAAAAGTGTAGAACCTAGGCCCATGTACATTTTATGCCATAATATTAGACAGTTGGCATTACTGTACTCAAGGTTAACAGCCTTTAGCAGCTGAAATAATCTTTCACGCGCTAGTCTCACTCAAGCATTCATTCCTTTGTGCTGTGCCAGATATGTCGTTTTCCAAACACGAACGTGTATTTATTATTGAGACTTATTGTGCGTACAAATCTTACAAATGTGTGAGAGTGGAGTTTGAGTTGAAGTTTCCTCAGTCTGCAGTTCCCAACAAGTCGACAGTATCTCGTTTGATTGATAAATTTCGTGATACTGGGTCTGTACAGGATCGAAATAACCCAGGCCGGCCATCACTGTTAACTGCCGAAGTTCTTGATGATGTGTCTCAGCGTTTAACCCTTTCAGGACCATAAGGTTTCTAAGAGTAAATATTACTATGTAACTGTTTATTTTAGTTTGTTTAGACGTAAAATAAATAAAAATCATAAGAAAAATACATAACAATGTGTAGTTTTTTTGGAATTTTATGGGAAATATTTTTCTCAATGGACTATAAAGGTAACACAAATTATAGTTAGGCTTATTATGCAATGTCCTTTATTTATTGGTTTATTATAACAAAATGTTAACTAAAATAATACAAAATTATGAAATGAAATTACTATACAAAATGATGTGCTAATTATGATATTCTGCGAAGCAATTTCTTTTGATTATGGAGCAAAGATGAACATTGCACAGATGCAACATTATTGCAAAGATGGACATGGACTAAACGTTCCCGTTTACATAATTGCGTTCGGCATACGTTCTATTTTGACATTCTGTATAAAAAATGCAGATAAGGTTATAATTAAATACGACAATCACCAATTTTAAAATGCGAAAAATGTTTCCCTTAGTCTTTTAAGCATTAACTCGCTCACCCAGAAAATCTCTTAGAAAGTTATCTTCACAGGTTGGAATTCACCATCTACTGTTTTCAGGGCTACAAATAAGTTAAAATTTCATACCTTACCGCTTTGGTGTCGTTCATGAACTGAAAGAACCAGACCATGAAAAAACGTTTACGGTACTGTCGTTGGTTTCGTTCTTTTGTTGATGAAAATGGAATTGAGGTGTTGGATCGTGTTATTTCAGTGACGAGGCTTGGTTTCACTTGGATGGGTATGTGAACAGTCAAAACAGTCGAATATGGAACAATGGAAATCCTCACACTTTCCATGACCGACCATTACACGCACGGAAAATTGATGTTTGGTTTTCAATTTCCCGTTGTCGTGTTATAGTGCGTTTATTTTTTTGACTGAAATATAACTGGTGAAGTTTATCGTGACCAGTTTATTGCACTGTTGGATGTGAATGAACGAGAGTGCTGGTTTCAACAAGATGGCGCGACCCCCCATACTGCAAATGATGCAATGGTCATGTTGCAGGAAATTTTTGGTGATCATATGATTTCAAAACATTTGCGGCCCCCAAGATCCCCAGATCTTATTCCTCCAGATTTTTTTTTTTGGGGGGGGGGGGGATATCTCAAATGTGTAGTGTTTCAAAACAATCCTCATACACTTGAAGACTTGAAGGCTAACATTGAAAGAGAGATTTTAAACATAAGAAAACAAACATTACGAAAGGTGGCTGCAAATGTCATGAAACGGGTACGAACCTGCATCCAGGTTGCAGGAAATCACTTCCTACATCTGTTGTAAAGGTCGATATATGTCTAATTTGCATTTTTTGAAATTTGTGTCTTTTGTCAAGTTTAAATAGAAAAATACAACAGAGGGTTGTGTCCATTTTGAAATACCATGTATATAATTTTCTTAAACATTAGAAATATCTCTGAGATACATCCGTGACGTAGTTATTTGAAATTTTGCATAATGGTGTTTACTGGACGAACAATGTCATATTATAAAAACATTTTTTTATAATTCCGGTGGTAGCTGATTGTCCAATTACATATTTATATCTATTTTCCATTTGTGTTTCCGACGTCATTTTTTGTGTTTGTCAGGTGTGTTTTAAAACGCCTGCTCCACTCTATAATTTAAACCCTTTGGCCAATCACAACGATTTATGTATCAAATGAACTCTTACGTCTCCTCCCATGCATTGGTGTCGTTCATAAACTGAAAGAACCAGACCATGGAAAAGGTTAACGGTACTGTCGTTGGTTTCGTTCTTTTGTTGATGAAAATGGAATTTGGTTTCAACAAGATGGCTTGACCGCCCATACTGCAAATGACACAATGGTCAAGTTGCAGGAATTTTTTGGTGATCATTTGATTTCAAAAAATTTGTGGCCCCCAAGATCCCCAGATCTTACTCCTCCAGATTTTTTCCTTTGGGGATATTTCAAATGTGTAGTGTTTCAAAACAATCTTCATACACTTGAAGACTTGAAGGCTAACATTGAAAGAGATATTTTAAACATAAGAAAACAAACATTACGAAAGGTGGCTGCAAATGTCATGAAACGGGTACGAACCTTGCATCCAGGTTGCAGGAAATCACTTTCAACATCTTTTCTAATGGTAGATATATGTCTAATTTGCATCTTTTGAAATTTTCTGTCTTTTGTCAAGTTTAAATAGAAAAGTATAATAGAGGGTTGCGTCCTTTTTGAAACACACTGTAACTTTGAGCGGCACTATTTTGCACACAATGGGATAAAAGTGAGAAGGATACCAACGGCACAGAAAAAGAGAAAGTTGGGGTGAGGGGACACACTGGATAGCAGTTAGTAGACAGATGGGGGGAAAAAACTCCATCCCGAGAACTGCGGATTACGAGATTGGCGTTCTACCAACTGGGTCAATCTCTTCCCATGGTTTTTTTTGACGTTATACAGTTAGCTCTCAATTCACCTGAATTTAACTAACCCATTTTAGGAATAACGCTGTCATTATATTTACCCCTTTTCAAAATTTATTTGAAATAACACGGTTTACACTGAGAGCCAAACAATCGGCCAACACTCGCAGCATAGTTGAGTGTTGTCGGCGAGGTGCACGTGAGGGCTCCAAATTTACTAAAGGAGTATTGAATCTTTTGCATTTCTTTAATTTTTTTATGATTTTTTTCCCATAAAATATCTTGACAAACATGTAGACAATGATATTTGAAATATAGAGTGATCGGTTTACTCTGATAAAATAGATAAAATCAAAACAGTGAAAAACCTCTAAAAATCACTATTTCTCTAAAGAAGTGAGACGTGTCTAAGACGTTTTCAAATATTTCATATTTTTCCACACGTTGTGGATGGTCTTTTGCAGGATATAGAGCTGAAAAACATCCCAGAGTTTTCTAATTTTTATATATTTTCTCACACAAAACCACAACAAACTTAGTTTAAACATATTCTCCCAAAACTTTTCCCATAGATTAACATAGAATTCCCTATACCTTAACATTGGCCCAGACCTCTCATTCGGTATTTCCTCTCTCAATAAACATCGTTTCTTTAAACATCCCACTAACCATTTTCTCTCCATAGGTAGTTGGAATGTGAGGACTCTGCACAGAGCTTTTTCTCTTAATGTCCTCACACAAGAATTCCACCATTATAATTTAGATATTCTCGGCTTGCAAGAGACCAGATGGACAGATAAAGGTCAGATTCTTTAAAAAAATCTTAAATTTCTCTTTTCAGGGAGGGACGACGATAAGCATCACCAAAGCGTGGGTCTGCTTCTCACCAGACACGCTAGTAATGCTCTTCTAGGATATGGTTGCAGTCTTGAGCAGGTGTCACAGTTTAATTATCTTGGGAGCTATGTAACTGAAAATGGTGATGTGCGGCATGAGATTAACAGACGAACATGGATTGCTGCCGGGACTTTTAAGAATCTATGGAGAGTGTGGAGAAATAGGCATATACACCTAAAGACTAAAATTAGACTGTATTATAGTTTGGTTCTTTCTAGGTTTAGTTATGGTAGTGAAACCTGGACGCTTTGTAAACATGATAACAGGAAACTAGATGCTTTTGATTCTAGATGCTTTTGATTCTAGATGCTTATGCAGTATCTTGGACATTAGGTGGTTCAACTTTGTAACTAATGATGAGGTTAGGCAAAAGGAGTTTGTAACCTCCTTTAAGCAGCATATTGTGCAGAGAGAGACTCCGTTGGTTTGGCCATGTTGCCCGTATGAATAATTATAAATTGGCGAATAGGGTTATGAACAGTGTGCCTAAAGGCCTCAGAAAGAAGGGGAGACCTAGGATGCGGTGGGCAGACAATGTCAAACAGGACCTTTTTAGAATTGGTGTGCAGTGGCCAGATGCAGTAGATGTAGTTCAGGACAGACTTGCTTGGAGAACTAAATTGCAAGGTCTGGTTGGACCTCCGTAGCCCATGGCTACTTGAGGATGATGATGATGATGATGAAGTGGTTACTAATCCGTGGTTCCCGGACTTCTAGATAGGGACTGTCGATTCATTTCTTTCAGGAACCATCGATTCGTGGACCCCATATTTTCGCGGCCACAAAGGTTCCGCAAAGGTAGTATAAGGGGTCTGTGAGCGATTTTTAATATTTGGGAAAGCTCTAATGGGTATAGTACATTTGCCGTGATTATTAACTGTGCTAAATTTTATTGTTCTTTATTTTGTTGCAATTGTGTCAATTTCATATCACAACACTGAATTTGGGTTGGGTTGTTTTACTTCTGAACGACACTTTTTTGCACACCATGGGTTAAATGGCCAGGTCACATGGACCCCGAAGGCTCAGAGAAGGTTGGGAAGGGGACCCACGGGAACAGCTGTTCAGAGACAGATGGTAGCCTCCCGTCAAGGCCATCCAACGTGTTCTTTAACGTGCACAGGGTACGGTTCTACCGCACACGGGACCATGGCTTAACGTCCCATTCGAGAGACGGCGGCCTTTCCAAGCCCATCAGTGTCCTCTATTGACCGTAGGCAGGGCAGCGAATTTTATGGAGATAAATCTCAACACTGACGCATCTGGGATTCGAACCTGGGAACTACAGATTACGAGCCTGGCGCGCTACCGACTAGGCCACCCCCGCCCCTACACACAACATTGAATATCTAATCCTGATCACAAGATGTAATTGGCTGTTGATGTCAAGAATTTCTGTAACATCGAATTTCTCTTCTCAAATATTTAGATTCAAATTTCAAAATAGCCAATATATGAACACTAAATAAAGAACTAGAGAAATAATCCATTCTTGGAATTTTTAGGGAATCTTCGGTGGAAGAATCTACATTTTAATTACACTGCTCAAATTGGGAATCGCAACACCAAGAAGGAATATAAGTAGAGATACGAAAATCGCAGGAGTCAATTGGCCACCTAAGATATGCAAATGATGAAAGTTCCTCAGCGAATCGACAAGTGACACCCAGGAGAGCGGTGGATAAATACTGGACTCCCACGAGCTCGTGTAATAGCACAATCGACAGCGAAGATAAATGTTCAAAACATGCCTTGGTGACACTTGCGGGACCCTTAGCTGCAATCGATAATTTCTGAGAGAAAGCGTATCGTCGATATGCGTGAGCGTGGATTGAGCCTTCGAGCAATCACTGCATTCAAGGGGTGCAATATGAGCACAGTGCAATGGTGCATCTCATGCAACATCATGGAGCATCAAATGATATGAAGGATAGATATGGGACCAGCACACCACACCACAGGAGATGAAAATCGCATGCTCCATAGAAGGGCCAAATACGACCCATTTACCACAGCAACTGTGATGCAGAGTGATTTTAAGACTTCTACGAGTACCGTGGTTTCCACACAAACCATTAGACAACATTTGCATTATACAGGAATGAGGACGAGATATCCAGTCCGCACTGGTAGCGCGCCAGGCTCGTATCTGTAGTTCCCAGGTTCGAGTCCCAGCTGGATCAGTGTTGACATTTATCTCCGAAAATTTCCCCGCCCTGCCCACAATCAGTAGGGGGCACCGATGGGCTTGAAAAGGCCGCCGTCCGTCGGATGGGACGTTAAGCCATGGCTCCATGTACGGAGAGTCATACCATGTGCTCGTTAAAGAATACGCTGGATGGCCTTGACGGGAGGCTATCATCTGTCTCCCAACAGTTGTTCCAGTGGGTCCCCTCCCCCAACCTTCTCTGAGCCTTCGGGGTCCTTGTGACCTGGCCATTTAGCCCATGGTGTGCAAAAAAATGCCGCTCAAAAGTAAAACAACCCAACCCAGTTCGCACTGCTGTTGCAGCGGACCGGTTACATTGTCTCCAGTGGTGTCCAGTGAGGCAACATTGAATTATTGAATGGAGGAGAGTGTTGTTCACAGACGAGTCCCAAATCTCTTTTGTCATGCCATACGATCTTTGTCCACATGGCAGCAGCGGTGTCAATGACATGAGGAAGCCTATTCGAATAGCCGCATTGTACTACAGCTCCCCACCATGGTACAATGGTATGAGGTGGCTGGAACTTCTGCTCCATATTTCTGATGCGCTAACGGTGAAACATTACATCAACGACATTGTTAATCCTGCGGCACGACCCTCCCTTACCATCATACTTGGACTGATTCTGCAGCAGGACAAGGCACCCCACATATTGCACGTGCAACGTTTTCCCATGGCCGCCATACTCTACGAACTTGTCTCCCATTGAGCAGCGTGGGACTTTATGGGTCGCCAGCTACTTCCGGTAACGAACCTGGTACAGTTGCGTGCCCAATTGGAACGCCATAACTCAAGACACCATTAATTATCTTATTGATGAAATTCCGAAACGTCTACAGGCTTCTACAACTGCCTGAGTTGGGCCTACTATGTACTGATGAATTTGCAATAAACGTACGTACTTTTGGTCTTACGTTCCGTTTTTTGATCATTTGCATATCTACCCTCAGAGCTTCCATCCTGTCAGTTTCGGTTGTAAACATCACTTCCTCCAAGCTGTTGCTATTTCCACTTTGAGCAGTGATTGGATTACCTCTGAGCGGCACTTTTTTGCACACCATGGGCTTAATGGCCAGGTCACAAGGACCCCGAAAGCTCAGAGAAGGTTGGGGAAGGGGACCCACTGGAACAGCTGTTGGGAGACAGATGGTAGTCTCCCTTCAAAGCTATTCAGCGTATTCTTTAACGTGCACAGGGTATGGCTCTCTCCCGCACACGGGGTCACGGCTTAACATCCCATCCGACGGACGGTGGACTTTCCAAACCCATAGGTGTCCCTACTGACCGTGGGCAGGGCGGGGAATTTTGCGGAGATAAATCTCAACGCTGACCCAGCTGGGACTCGAACCTGGGAACTGCAGATTATGAGCCTGGCGCGCTACCGATTGAGCCACCCCCGCCCCACTTTGAGCAGTGTAAAAAGTATCTGGCAATTAATAATGGAACGAGGGTCTGTGAAAGACTTAGACTTAGACTTGGTACAATGGAAAGACTTAGACTTCATAAGAGGCCCACAGAAAAATGAGACTTCATAGGGTTTCGTGGAGCCTAAAAGGGACCATTGATTTGAAGTAAATACCATAAAATAACTAATTGCAAACTGAATATAATTTCTAGCTATTTAGAGATAATAGCAGATCACAGAATAAATATGATTTTCGAAAGTGTTTTGCTAGTCTTGTAATTTGTGTTAAATAAAGTTAGCAATTGTCTTTGGTATAGTCTCAGAAATTTTTTGTTGTTCTTGCAGGAAAGAGATCTTGCCTTGGAGAATCCTTGGCCAACATGGAGTTGTTTCTGTTCCTTGCAGGTATTTTGCAGAATTTCACACTTCTTCCACCAGAGGCTAGTACACAGAAAGCTGCTTCATTCGAAGAAGTGTTACAGTTCGAAATGCGAGCGATACCAAGAAACACCAACTAATTTTTTGAAATCAACGCTATGAATGAATTGGGTCCAAAACCATTTAATAAGTGTCTTGTGTATATTAAGAATGGTTTAGAGCCAAAAATATACCTCAGCAACATAATTTAAAGTATTACACAATTCATTATTTTCGCTAACTGTATTGTCATTTATCATTTTTCAGTGGAAATATATTTAAAAGCATTAAATGAATAATGAATAAGGTTTTGCTTGTGTAGTTCATTACATTTTTTTGTTCAGAATTTCGCGAGTTTTTTCAGTGTTATGACTTTAGTTCCCATATTCGGTTTACTACTTGTAATTTTATGTATTGTGCAGGGTTGGGTTGTTTTACCTCTGAGCGGCACTTTTTTTGCACACCATGGGCTAAATGGCCAGGTCACCTGGACCCCGAAGGCTCAGAGAAGGTTGGGGGAAGGGACCCACTGGAACAGCTGTTGGGAGACAGATGGTAGCCTCCCGTCAAGGCCATCCAGCGTGTTATTTAACGTGCACAGGGTACGGCTCTCCCGCACACGGGGCCACGGCTTAACGTCCCATCCGACGGACGGCGGCCTTTCCAAGCCCATCGGTGTCCCCTACTGACCGTGGGCAGGGCGGGGAATTTTGCTGAGATAAATCTCAACACTGACCCAGCTGGGACTCGAACCTGGGAACTACAGATTACGAGCCTGGCGCGCTACCGACTGAGTCACCCCCGCCCGTATTGTGCAGGAACAGACCACTTATAAGTGGTCTTTCCGCATGAAACAAGTTATAACTTTTCTTGTTTCATATGGAAAGACCACTCATAACGTTACCTAAGGAGAAAGAAAAGCTATCTATAACTTCACCTATTGCACAGAAAAATACCATTTACAACTTTACCTATTTGAGACGGACAGCCCACTTATAACTTTGTCTATTGCAAAGGAGGTTGGCTTGTTTACCTCTAAGTAGCACTTTTTTACACTGATGGGGTATAATCCTGAAGGCTCAGAATAGGTTGAGCGGACGGCATTTACTGGACTGCTATGAGGAGACAGATGATAACCTCCCGTCAAGACCATCCAGCGTGTTCTTTAATGTTCACAGGACTCTTCTGAATGCGGGGCCATGGCTTTACATCCCATCTGATGGACGGCAGCCTTTCCATCGGTCCCTGACTGATCGAGGGCAGGGCGGGGGATTTGGCTGAGATAAAATTCAATTCTGGCCTTTCAAAGGAGGGACTTAAACCAGGGAACTGTGGATTATGAGTCTGGCGCACCACTGACTGATCCCCCTACACCTAAAAACCGGTGGAAACCACTTAAAATTTTGCCTATTTCATTGGGACAGACCACTCATAACTTTACCTATTGCAAGAACTTATAATATATTATATAACTTTCCTATTGCCAAGTGATAGACCACTTATAACTTTACCTATTGCCAAGTGACAGACCACTTACTATACGTATACACAGGTACAGCAAATATTTTAGTTGTTGCACAAGGACAAACCATTTAATACTTGTTGCACAGGGACATACCACGTGTCACTTTACCTGTTGCACAAGGACTTACCACTTATAATTTTACCTATCGCCAAGTGACAGACCACTTATAACTTTACCTATTACAAAGTGACAGATCACTTCCTATACGTATTAAGCAGGTACAGCCCATATCTTGTTGCACAAGGACAAACCACTTATTACTTGTTGCACAGGGACAGACCAAGTATCACTTTACGTGTTGCACAAGGACATACCACTTATAACTTTAGCTATTACACAGGAATAAACCACTTATAACTTTAGCTATTACAGAGGAATAAACCACTTATAACTTTAGCTATTACACAGGAATAAACCACTTATAAGTTTAGCTATTACACAGGAATAAACCACTTATAAGTTTAGCTATTACACAGGAATAAACCACTTATAACTTTACCTGTCATACAGGAACAGACCACATAATTTCACCTGTTGCCCAGGGACCAACCACGTGTTGCTTTACCTGTTGCATAAGGACGGATCACTTATTAATTTAGAAATTACGTAGGGACAGACCACTTATAATTTTACCTATTGCTTAGGGACAAACGACATAACTTTCCCAATTACACAGGAACAGTCCACCTATAACTTTACCTCTTATACAGGGAAAGACCGCTTATAACTTTGCGCATTGCGCAGGGAGAGACTACTTTTAACTCTACCTATATCACATGAAAAATCTATTTAAAACTTTATCCATTACACAGGAACATACCATTTATAACTTTACCTATTGCGCAGGGGTTGACTCTAGGTAGCTTCAGGAATGTAAACTCGATGTTTCAGGTTTGAATTCCTCATGTTTCTGCACTGAGAAATTTTTTCTCTTAATTCTCATTATGCCCTCGGTGAGAAAGGGGACACTGATGGTCTCGAAGAGCCACCGTCTATTGGAAAGGATATAATGCAATGGTCCTAGGTGAAGGAGATACCTTGATCTTGACATAATGCTTCTATCTATGTCCAGTGGATACCCAGTCAACCTTCTCTGAGTCTTCGGGGTTCTTATGATCTGTCATTTAATCTACTGTATGCAGAAAAGTGCCGCTCAGAGCTAAAACAAACCAACAAAGCCTGTTACGCTATTGACGTCAGTCAACATACGCCCCCACTGTTTATATTTAACCTTGAGGGCCTTGACAGACGGCAGCGTCCCGTCAAGGCCCTCCAGCGTGTTCTTTAACGCGCACAGGGTGTGACTCCCGCACACGGAACCACGGCTTAATATCCCATTCGACGGACGGCGGCGTTTCCAGGCCTCGATCACGCAGAGACTTCTAATGACCGACGCAAGGCGCACTGTTTTGCGGAGATAAATCTTACCGTTTTCCCAGGTGGGACTCGAACCTGGGAACTTCAGATTACGAGTCTCGCGCGTTATCTACTGAGCTTCTCCCTCTCATATTGTCATCAGTCGGGCGCACCAGGCTAGTAATGTGAGGTTTCAAGGATCGAATCCAAACTGTCAACATTGAGATTAATAACTGGAAAATTACCCTATCCTCGGTAATAGTTGGTGATGCAAAAGCTTCTTTTACTCGGTTGAATGTTATGCAGTGGTCCGTGTGCGTGTTGGAGAAAACGTTGGATGGCCTTAAACGTAGGCTTCCATCTGTCTCCTAACAGCTGTTCATGTGTCCTTTTCCCCCAATGTTTTCCCCCATTGGCGAACCTTGTGAACTGGCCATTTAGCCCATTGGGCGCAAAAAGCTCCTCTCTGAGGTAAAGTAATCCAATTCAGCGCATAATGTAACGGATACAAAACGATTTAACGGCATGTTAATCGCTATATAGGATTTATGAAATGTCAGAGAGATTTTTTCCTCTAGTTCTCGTGGTCGGGTGGATTCAGGTTCAATAAATATTGAAACGATTCGGGAACTGGATCAATAATTTAGATCTCGCGCTCTAAAATTTGAGCCGAACTTATCTCTAGGAAGAATTATAGATGAGTTTGAGTCGATGTTGTCACTGGCTCTGCATATTTCCATTTTGTTTATAATTGTGTGTCATGGTCGAACGCTTCATACGTGAGACCCCCTGCTCTTCTCAGCTGATAGACCACCGATTCTTGGAGATGGAGAGAGGGATGCGAGTCTCCATCCCAACTGCAACAGTTTGCACGTGCAGTTCCGTTGACAAGTGGGGGAGCTGGCAATTTTATGAAGGTCCGATAGTGCGGATAGGAGTCAGCTTCTCTAGTTTCTGGGATGTAACACTCGTAGCGAAGGTCGTTAGTGTCAGCGTGAGCTACTGAGTCACATCGAGCATCATTCCGACAAGGGTGAGTGATGAACCATCCTTGTGATGTTTCACCCGACGGATGAAAAGAGCGGCAAAAAGAGTCCCTCTGTGAACATCTTGAGGAGGGGACGTTGGTGACGAGGCTGAAGAGAGAAAGCCGGTGAAACGAAAACTGCGTTCTAGCTGGGACCATGAGATTAGACCAGCTAGTATTGTTTGGAACAGTTTGGAACTGCTAAGAGAGTATTCTGTCCCTGAGAGTGAATTATATTAATGAAGTAAATGTACATAGTATATAGAAATAAAAGGTGTAAATAGGAATGCTGCGTGTCTGAGTTATTCAGAACCATCAAAAATTGTCACGTGTCTCACCCAGGCAGATGACCACTTGCGCTAATGGGGGCGGGGGTGGCTCAGTCGGTAGCACGCCAAGCTCGTAATCTGTAGTTCCCAGGTTCGAGTCCCAGCTAGGTCAGTGTTGAGATTTATCTGCGCAAAATTCCCCGCCCTGCCCACGGTCAGCAGGGGACACTGATGTGCTTGGAAAGGCCGCCGTCCGTTGGATGGAAGGTTAAGCCGTGGTCCCGTGTGCAGGAGAGAGCCATACCCTGTGCACGTTAAGGAACATGCTGGATGGCCTTGACGAGAGGCTACCATCTGTCTCCCAAAAGCTGTTTGCAGTGGGTCCCCACCTCCAGCCTTCTCTGAGTCTTCGGGGTCCATGTGACCTGGCCATTTAGCCCATGGTGTGCAAAAAAGTGCAGCTCAGAAGTAAAACAACCCAACCCAACTCAACCCAACTGGGTCAGCGTTGAGATTTATCTCCGCAAAATTCCCCGCCCTGCCTACGGTCAGTAGAGGACACCGATGGGCTTGGAAAGGCCGCCGTCCGTCGGATGGGAGGTTAAGTCGTGGTCCCGTGTGCAGGAGAGAGCCATACCCTGTGCACGTTAAGAAACATGCTGGATGGCCTTGACGGGAGGCTACCATCTGTCTCCCAAAAGCTGTTTCCAGTGGGTCCCCTCCTCCAGCCTTCTCTGAGTCTTCGGGGTCCATGTGACCTGGCCATTTAGCCCATGGTGTGCAAAAAAGTGCCGCTCAGAGGTAAAACAACCCAACCCAACTCAACCCAACTGGGTCAGCGTTGAGATTTATCTCCACAAAATTCCCCGCCCTGCCTACGGTCAGTAGAGGACACCGATGGGCTTGGAAAGGCAGCCGTCCGTTGGATGGGACGTTAAGCCGTGGCACCATGTGCAGGATAGCCATACCCTCTGCACGTTAAAGAGCACGTTGGATGGCCTTGACGGAGGCTACCATCTATCTTCCAACAGCTGTTCCAGTGGGTCTCCTCCCCCAACCTTCTCTGAGCCTTCGGGGTCCATGTGACCTGGCCATTTAGCCCATGGTGTACAAAAAAGTGCCTTGAGAGGTAAAACAATCCAACCGAACTTGCGCTAATGAATACTTTGCCATTGTAAAAATGCTAAAATTAAACAAAGCAAAGAATTAAATTCTTATGTTTGTGATTTCATTCATTTTTTCATCATTCAGTAACTATTTTTAAAAAGTACCATTCAATTTCTTATTACAGTTTCAGATATTCTCTCTCTTTAATGAGTCGACCTTGGTATTTATAATGAGTTGACCTTGGTATTTATAATGTGTTTACCCAAGAAATTTCGCTTTTTTCCAATTGTTTCCAGTGTTTTTAGTTCCAATTACACGGAAATATAAATTTTGCTTTCAAATAATTATAATTGCTTGAAATATGCAGTGGCGTAAAAGAAGAAGAATTACAATTCTTCATTTAATTATTAATTAACGTTAATATTTCAGAAAGCTCTAATGGAAACGGCACATTTATCGTGTTTGCATACTAGAGTTAGGTTTCATTGTTTTTCGCTGGAATTATGTCAATTTTGTATGGCAATAACGATTATCACAACCTGTGATTGGCTGTTGATGACATAATAATTTATGGAGCATAGAATTTCTACCCTAAAATCAAATTGTATAATTGTCAGCAAATGAACAGCAGATAAAGAACTAGAGATATAACCAATTCTTAGAACCTATAGTGAGTCCTCGTTGCAAAAGATGGTAAGCCCCCTGGAAAGGCATCGATGCTTGTATTGTATGTCTTCTGAGTTTTTGCCTTCCTCGTAGATCTCGCTTACAGGCTCCTGTTAGACCTCTATGGCAAACAGCTATTTGAGGCTATTAGAGGATTTAGTATTTAGATCCCATTTACATAGTTAGAATTCTCCGCCCTGCCCACGGTCAGTAGGGGACACCGATGGGCTTGGAAAGGCTGCCGTCCGTCGGATGGGACGTTAAGCCGTGGCCCCGTGTGCGGAAGAGTCATACCCTGTGCACGTTAAAGAACACGCTGGATGGCCTTGACGGGAGGCTACCGTCTGTCTCCCAACAGCTGTTCCGTGGGTCCCCTTCACCAACCTTCTCTGAGCCTTCGGGGTCCTTGTGACCTGGCCATTTAGCCCATGGTGTGCAAAAAAGTGCCGCTCAGAGGTAAAACAACCCAATCGAACATAGTTAGAAGGTGCCAGTGTTAGGGAGAGGGATGCAAGGGATCCACATTCCCACTTTGAGAATGCATTTTTCAGGAAATGTTTAAAAACCACTAAAACGAGGAGTAAAAAATACCTACCGCAATGAAAATGTTTGTATGTTGTATGAAAGAGCAGGACAAGCCTAATATATATCCTAGGTTATCTCCATCCTTTGTGCATTCAAAAAAAAAAAATCCAATCTCAGCCCCCTCTCACTTCAATGTTTTCTAGCTTAGCTGTGCTTGCTTCACCCTCCCCCTCCCCCCCACCTTAATTTTCAACCACACTCTATTCGGTTCTGGTGCTAAATATGGAAAAATAAATCGTATATCTGAAAACGAGCATTCCCTATTTATCAGAGAGATCTATTTATTCTTGTAATTTTACAGTAATTCAAAATAAGCTTTTTCTGGAGGAACTAACGTTATACAACAGGCGTGTCCAACCTTTTGACTTCCCTGGGCCACATTGAGTGAAGATGAATTGTTTTGGGCCGCACATAAAATATATAATATAGTTAATGCATATGAAAAATAAAACTTCATTTATTTTCTTATTTTTTTTTATTATAAAATTGAAAAAAAAGGGTAACATAAAACTAGTGGGATATCAAAAACTCGCTGAAAATCACATAATCATGTTGAAAACTTATGTCGTAAACACGTAAACTTTACGATTTTGTGGGCCGCATTACTTGCTGTCCAGGGCCGCGGGTTGGACACGCCTGTTATACAACTTGGAAAAATTGATTTTATGACTATTGAGCTCTTCAAAGTGCTGCCATCTACTCACTCGTTTAGAAACGTCTTATCTTTGGGATTTTATAAAAATATCTTTTTGCAAACAATAATTCATTCCAAGGTCAGAGTGCATGTAGCCTATACATATGCACTCTTATAGCAGACGGAAAAGCGGTGTTCACAAGAGTGTGACTGGAACTGCAACATACCGTGTTAGAGTGAGGGCGTAAACGCTGTACATGTATTTTTGAACGGCCATGTTTCTCATCACGGTGTGGCAGTTGCTCTCAAATAGCGTCGGATGGTCAATTCTTCTCATCATTTTGATCTTCAGTATCGTATTCTACATCTCTTTCATTTCAGCTAACCTTCCTCCTGGACCGATTGGACTACCTTTAGTTGGTTTCTATCCTTTTATCAGAAACGACTCCCATGTGCAGTTCGCAGAATTCGCAAAGAAGTACGGAGACGTTTTTTCTTTCAGGATTATGGGTCAACTCTATATCAACTTGTGCACTTACGAAGCAGTGAAGGAAGCTCATGTTACAAAAGCAGATTGTTTTGAAAATAGGCCCGAGACTTTCAGTATTTTCTCCTACATTTTTGGTGACGGTAAGTATTTTTATGTGAATACTAAATACTTATCTTTTTTAATGTGATATTTTTAGTAGTAGTAGTTGCCTTTATTTCATATATATTATTTATGATGCAGTATAATTTATTAGTGTGTTATCCGCAAAAAAAAGTTATAGCGTCTTTCCAGAGATGGTTTTGCGGTAATTGTATCAGGGCAAATCTTGGTGCATTGAAAGTTGGATTGGGTTGTTTTACCTCCGAGCGGCACTTTTTTGCACACATGGGCTAAATGGCAAGGTCACAAGGACCCCTAAGTCTCACAGAAGGTTGGGGGAGGGGACCCATTGGAACAGCTGTGGGAGTCAGATGGTAGCCTCCCGTCAATGCCATCCAGCGTGTTCTTTAACGTGCACAGTGATGTCTCTCCCGCACACGGGGCCACGACTTAACGTCCCATCCGACGGACGGCGGCCTTTCCAAGCCCACCGGTGTCGCCCTACTGACCGTGGGCAGGGCGGGGAATTTTGCGGAGATAAATCTCAACGCTGACCCAGCTGGGACTCGAACCTGGGAACTGCAGATTACGAGCCTGGCGCGCTACCGACTGAGCCACCCCCGCCTCTTTTGTATGGGGATTTCTACGATAAAAATGTATAAGTTATGGTCTCTAAGTGCTACTGTATCATTCATATTAATTTCTGATTTTTTATCTGCCCAATATTAATTTTTATAGCATTTGCTTCCTTAAACTTTAAGTTTATAGGTGCATTTCAAAAACTCACGTGTGTATTCAAGGATTACTAATGATAAGGAATGAAATTTCGCAAAATCAAAATAAGAGAACTTTAGAAGAGTGAGGGTTGATTTAATACTTCCTATAAAAGACGGCCAATATACCAAATTTTTGACAGCACTAAATATCTTACTATGTAAACAATTTTAGATTTCTGATTCTAATATTATTACTGGTGGAATCTCGTGCTAATTTATATACTAATATTTATGTATAAACATATTTCATTTAGGAAGAAATTTTTATATTGATTATCAAATGTAATAATGCTAATTAATACAAATAAATTTTTCCTAAATAAAATACATTTATAGATAAACATTAGTATATCGATTAGCATATAATCCACCAGTCATAATATTAAAATTAAAAATATAAAAGTTTATGAGTAGTAGACTTTATTCGCCGTCCCATGGCCGAGTGGTTAGCAAGCTTGGCTACTGATCTAAGGGACCTGGGTTCGAGCCCCGGGTAGGCATGGATGTGTGTGTGTTGTTTTTCTGCTAAGGTCCTGCCATCCTCACAGACCTTCTACTATGGCATATAAACTGATAGGCTTCCTGTCAGACCTCTGTGGCAAGCAGCTGCTTGAGGGGGTATTTATTTATTTATTTATTTAGGACTTGATACTGATAGAGATCAAATGTTTCACTCACTGGAAGAAGTTGGAATTAAGGAATTTACACTCAAAGATCTACTCGGACACCAGAATTTGATAAAAAGAAAATATACTTTTAAATTCATTTTACAATTTTTAAAGGATTCTAAATTGATTGACAGAATTTGATTTAGTGCCCAAATTGTGGCGTGATGTTTCTACATTAGGAGATTAAACGCTCTTAAAAACTTAATGACGTTAATCAAAAACTTTCAATTTATACTGAACTACCTCCTTCCTTCAGAAAACTCTGGAATGTTTATGTAATGTATATTTTGCCGCCAATCTAAGATTACTGGCAATTTTATGGTTTTGCTTTTGAAAAATCAGTTTTCCAGACTCAATTGGGAGAACTCTCCGACATAGTGCACGGACCTTTCTTAAAAGAATTTCCGGACGAGAGGGGCGAAAGACCCCGAATGATTTCCGGTATAATAGTTTATGTTGAAAAAGAAGAAGAAGAAGGACTACTTAAGTTTTTCATAAATTTGGTCCTCTGACTTTCTGTTATAGGAGGCGTTCTTTGATTTAGCTCTTAGAACACAAGCTCATAATTTGACTTTCTCACATTCAAGTCCCAACTGCGCAAGCGTCGATGTTTATTTTCGCTAAACCTCACCTTGCTCTCGGTGAGAAAGGGGATACCGATGGGCTTGGAAGGATCCGACTAGACAGTGTCCTGTGTGCAGTGACATAACTATGAGCCAGAGGAATAGTGGCCAAACGTATGACTCCCTACCTCCACTTTTTTTGTGGTTGATTCAGAGGTCTAAAACCTTTTATGTGATTAAATGCATAATATTCGGCTTGAAAGAAAAAAAATCTATGGATGAAGTAGATTAGTTTACTCAAATATACATGCAAAATCAGTATTGCCAAATATTAAATCAAATTTACTGATGGTTAATTGGTTCATCTCTGAGCGGCACTTTTTTGCACACAATGGGCTAAATGGCCAGGTCACAAGGACCCCGAAGGCTCAGAGAAGGTTGTGGGAGAAGACCCACTGGAACAGCTGTTCGGAGAAAGATGATAGTCTCCCGTCAAGGCCATCCAGCGTGTTATTTATCGTGCACAGGGTATGGCTCCCCGCTCACGGGGCCATGGCTTAACATCCCATACGACAGACTTTGGCCTTTCCAAGCCCATTGGTGTCCCCTACTGACCGCTGGAAGGGCGGGAAGTTTTGCGGAGATAAATCTCAACGCTGACTCAGTTGGGACTCGAACCTGGGAACTGTAGATTACGAGCCTGGCACGCTACTGACTGATCCAAATTTACTGATGTAATGAGAAAGAAAAAATAATTAAAAAAATAATTCACTTCAAAAATCTTTTTCCTTCGTTCCACTTTCTCAAAATGATCAATGATTTCATTTGATTTCACTCTATTTTTTGGGTTCAAAAAGATAGAAATTATCACAAACATGAAGCTATCTATCTTTTCGATTTTAATGTAGTAAGTTGGATTTTAAGTGGATTTCCAGAAGCTCTAAGTCCGTGACGTTTTGCCATCACTGCCACCCTATTGGTACGCCACTACGTCTAAGCGTGCTTAAGATTGCCCTTTGAATGGTCTTGACTGGAGGAGGATTGGGTGGTTTCGACTCTGAGCAGCACTTATTTGCACACAACGGGCTAAATGGCCAGGTCAAAACGACCCCGAGGGTTCAGAGAAGGTTGGGGGAAGGCGACACAGTGGACAGCTATTTAGGAGAAACGTGGAAGCCTCCGTCGAGGACATCCAGTGTGTTCTTTAACGTGAATAGGGTATGGCTCTCCTGCACACGGGGCCACTGCTTAAAGTCCCATCCGATGAGTAGTGAGTTTCCACCGTGGTAACCCCACGCACAGTGCTTTCCCACTATGACGTCACAGGCCACGACCCCTTACGTAACCGACCACGCCCCCACGTAACTTAATTAATTGCGTAAATTATTAATTATTAATTAATTAATAATTAATTAATTAATAATTAATATTACATAAAGACACTCTGGTTGACCTGTATTTTTTAAACCCCCTTTATTAAAAACCCGTGGCGCTATTAGTGTATATCATGAGTACAATACTTTAGAAAAGCCCTCTTTTTTTAGCTGTAATTTTTCACATTTTTGACCCCCCCTCATTATAAAAACCCTTATCAAAAGTTCCGCCCCTTTATTCAAAACCCTATCAAAACTACCCCCCTGGTTGACGTGTATTTTTTAATCCCCCCTCTTTAAAGACCCCATGCTTGACCCACCTGTATTTTTTAATCCCCGTATTCAAAAATCCCTCCCCTTTATTAAAAACCCTATCAAAACTGCCACAACTCGTTAATTAATCCGTTATCTGCCCCTCATTAAAAAAAACCCTTATCAAAAGTTCCAACCCCCTTTATTAAAAACCCTATAAAACTGCCCCCTGATTGACCCACCTGTATTTTTAATCCCCCTCTTTAAAGACCCCATGGTTGACCCACCAGTATTTTTTAATCCCCCCTGATCAAAAGTTCTACCCCCTTTATTAAAAATCCTATCAAAAGTTCTACCCCCTCTCTTAAACTCCCCCCTCACTGATCACAAACTCCGGAATAACTACCTTGGTTTCTACCCTCATCTGAAATTTACCAAGTCCAACTGAACTTTCGGTGGCAACGTTCAGATCATCCCCTCTCAGAATGGCTGATGCAATCCTCAAAAATAATTGCAAAGTCCCAATTTTTGACTCCCCCTCATTAAAAAAAACCTTATCGAAAGTTCTGCCCCCTTCTCTTAAACTACCCCCTCACTGATCACAAACTCCCGAATAATTACCTTGGTTTCTACCCTCATCTGAAATTTACCAAGTCCAACTGAACATTCGGTGGCAACGTTCAGATCATCCCCTCTCAGAAAGGCTGATGCAATCCTCAAAAATAATTACAAAGTCCCAATTTTTGGGGGCAGGGGTGGCTCAGTCGGTATCGCGCCAGGCTCATAATCTGTAGTTCCCAGGTTCGAATCCCAGCTGGGTCAGCGTTGAGATTTATCTCCGCAAAAATTCCCCGCCCTGCCCACGGTCACTAAGGGACACCGATGGGCTTGGAAAGGCCGCTCTCCGTCGGATGGAACGTTAAGCCATGGCCCCGTGTGCGAGAGAGCCATACCCTGTGCACGTTAAAAAACACGCTGGATGGCCTTGACGGGAGGCTACCATCTGTCTCCCAACAGCTGTTCCAGTGGGTCCCCTCCCCCAACCTTCTCTGAGCCTTCGGGGTCCATGTGACCTGGCCATTTAGCCCATGGTATGCAAAAAAGTGTCGCTCAGAGGTAAAACAACCCAAACAACAACCCAATTTTTGACTCCCCCTCATTAAAAAAACCCTTATCAAAAGTTCTGCCCCCCTCTCTTAAACTCCCCCGTCACTGATCACAAACTCCCGAATAACTACCTTGGTTTCTACCCTCATCTGAAATTTACCAAGTCCAACTGAACTTTCGGTGGCAACGTTCAGATCATCCCCTCTCAGAATGGCTGATGCAATCCTCAAAGATAATTACAAAGTCCCAATTTTTGACTCCCCCTCATTAAAAAAACCCTTATCAAAAGTTCTGCCCCCTTCTCTTAAACTACCCCCTCACTGATCACAAACTCCCGAAAAATTACCTTGGTTTCTACCCTCATCTGAAATTTACCAAGTCCAACTGAACTCTCGGTGGCAACGTTCAGATCATCCCCTCTCAGAATGGCTGATGCAATCCTCAAAAATAATTACAGTCCCAATTTTTGACTCCCCCTCATTAAAAAAACCCTTATCAAAAATCCCTCCCCTTTATTAAAAACCCTATCAAAACTGCCACACCCTCGTTAATTAATCCATTATCAAAAGTTCCGCCCCCTTTATTAAAAAACTCCTGTCGCGAATTTTTATTTTTTCGTAAATTAAATCCACTCACACTCTTGTGCAAAACTCACACCCTTGCTGCAAAATATTACTCTTTCCTAGGAATAAACGTTACTCAGTAACAATCGTTAATATTATTTCTTCCTCCGAAGAAAAATCAGCTAATTATTTGGAAGTAAGATATAATTTTTAAAAAAACACCTGTTCGTTACGCTTTACAAGGTCAGTTGTTTTCATCAGGAAAAAAATAATTCTGTAAAGAGTTTTTGTAAGCGGTAAAATGTTATAGAAAGCAAGCAATGCTAAAAGTAGAAAACAATTCATATGTTGCAGGTACCCTTCCGTTTCTGCTTAAATAAAATAAAACTAAATACCCACTCAAGCAGCTGCTTGCCACAGAGGTCTGACAGGAGCCTGTCAGTTTATATGCCATAGTAGAAGTTCTGAGAGGATGGCAGGAACTCAGCAGAAAAAACGACACAGACATCCATGCCTTACCCGGGGCTCGAACCCAGGTCCCTTAGATCAGCAGTACGGTGCGTAAAACATCTAACTTTAGTTCTACATCCAAGTCCAACATATAAGTATGTTAATGGTGTAGGGGATATTAGTTTTAACAAATACTATAAAATACCCTCATACACTAAGCTACTATAAAAATAATACACTTAATAAGTCTCACTCGATCGATATACTGATAGCAACTCTCAACTTACCAGAGCTAATCCACCGAAATTTTATTTGCAACTGGACTGAGAGTGAAAATTTAGCAAATACTTCAGCGATTATATCAGTATATCTATGGTACAAGCTACATGAAAAAGCTTCGTCGATTCGGCAAAATAAAAATCCTCCTAACTAAAAATTTTCAGGACTAATTTAAAAGTACAAACCTCAGCAATAAGATTTGGATACTTATTGCTGTTCAGTGACACCGGTGAAAACGAATTTTTACCCTGTGCAGAAAAGCAACACTGATATAACTTTCATGCGAAAGACATGTACTTGGTTAACGATAACGATCGCGACTGATGAATTTTTTTCCCTTTAATGCGAATGGTTAGATCAGCATTCGATATAAGTGATAGACAAAAAAAATTAATGTCTTTACAAACTAAGAGACACTCGGTGTGAAACATCCCAAGTCCAGAAATGCCCTTTTCAAAATATAGGGAAATCCTCTCCACACACTCTCCCACTTCTTAAAATTTAACACGACCTAGGGCGCTTAATTCGAAGAAATGGCAGGGAGATGAGTGTGCACATGAACAACCAGCCCAACCGGTGATAACTCAAAGGTCATGGGGCACTTATGCACTGACCTATGGAACAGCCTTTTGATGTGAAAACAGATATGCTACTGTTTATCTCAATCCTTTACTCATGGGAAGAGCTGCCTGCTACGTGATTTTTATCATCCTCAAGAATCTTTTGAACCCTATTGACAAAGTGAAATAATTATTCGTTTCATGTCGAAATGCCGCACTTTATCGGATAGGTCAATGGAAGCTCCCGTCTTATCTTCTAGGAAATCTTCTCGGCTTAAGGACACAGCAGTTTACTGCGTGCAAAAACTCCAAGCGGTCAGCTAATTTTAAAATGTCCTCTTATACTGTTCATCACAATTAAAGAAAATATGTAGCGGTTACGGGGAGAATATGGTTTCAACACAAAAGGAAATAAAGTACATTAGAAAGGGATAATCACTGTTAGAAGGAGCACAGACAGAAAATTGTTAATGTCGTAAGAAATGTGTGACGTATAATTCAGTGTAAAAAATGGAAAAACAAAAAAGTGTCATTTAATACGAGTTTCGCAAAATAATAGAATGTGTGAAAATTTCAATCACAGTGTGATATGATGTATAAGTAATGCTAAATCTTTAGCACTATAGCCCACGAATTTTCAAATGACATTCAGGGGGGTTGGTGCATCATTTCCATCACTTAAGTTTCAATTTCTTTTATTTTTTTTCAAACAATAACCACGATATTGTACAGTTTTTGCGGGACAGTTCCGGTGGTGACTTCGATGCAAAAATGGCGCATAGGGGCGATCTTTCTCACAGTAGATATG
Source organism: Ryuthela nishihirai (assembly GCA_038380435.1). Lineage (NCBI taxonomy): Eukaryota > Metazoa > Arthropoda > Arachnida > Araneae > Heptathelidae > Ryuthela > Ryuthela nishihirai. The sequence continues at coordinate 60,875,010 of JAWZYU010000029.1, read as the reverse complement.
ACCATGCACTTTGGTAAAAACACAAATCTGGTCAATGAACGATGATCAGGATAATATGTAACTAAGATTTGAACTAAAAAGTCATGACATGGCTAAAATTAGGTGTTTCACTACACGAGGAAATCTAACACGTGCATTTCATGTCTAAGTAAGAATCGGATTAGTTATTTTTCCTGCATGAGAATATATATTTGTATACTAGTGTGGAATTCTTAGAACAAGTATGAAAGTACACTGTGTTTGTGTAAGTGCGAAAATGGTTATTTTTCCCGCATCTGTGTGGAATTCTTAGAACAAGTGGCACTATGTTTTATAAGTGTGAAAGTGGTTGTTTTTCCGGCAAGGACCCGTTTTTTGATAATGTTATGTATTCCCATATGTGTTTCACTTCTTTGGAATTTTAAAATCTGAAATAACACTACCTATAGAAATTAGCATTACTCCAGTAAATTCCATTAGGATGCACAAAATGCTTCTCGATTCTGAAGATGAGGACTCCCAGAATCAATCGACTACACAATACTTTGCATTCTCGTAACTTCTTCAACCGTTTTCCGGACCTAACACATAAAGCGCCAAGTTTCTTCAACGGTTATTTCACATTTCAAACACTCATCAAGACAATCAATCGCTACATTACAAAAGTAAGGAAGATTGAAAAAGAAAAGAGAAGCGATAGGAAAGCGAAAGAAAAGCACCTTACCCGCATTCTCACATTAAAAGAAAAAATATCAAAAACGTAAGGTAAAAGTAAGCATTCATCGGTTCGCCTCAAAACAGCTAAGATACACAATCCGTTTCAGCCCGACAGAGGGCGCCCTGTGTCAGCTTGAAAAGCAGCAATAGAAACGTCGATCATTCAGTTCGAATGCATGTTTCTTTACGTTCGAAACTTTTTTCCCTTTTACAAGTTTTCCCTATTACAAGTATGTGCACGGGCGAAGTACAGTAGTAACAATAGTTTAACCACAAGTATTTATTTTTTAAGTATTAGGGTGTTAATGTCACAATTTCTTACAACAACGTTCATTTCTAGTGAGATGCAAGTCCGCAACGTTATTTTTCCTGCAAACATTCACTTTTTGTGCAAGCATGTGAATATTACATGTAACTTTTCAGTTTTATGTGAATCAAATATTCACTTTTCTGAACAAGTGCAAAATCGCTCCAATGGAGTGAACTACAGTGAAATCGATTACTCACACATGACACGTATCGATATTATGCTCCTGCTCCCTTTGAAGAATACTGGAAAATTAACCTTAGGACATTTAACTTGCGCCATCTAGTGGTAAAAAGTAACTCTGTAAAAATACGTCGTTACCATATACTTCTTTGCCATGATGTATTCATGTACTAGGGATTAGAAAAATCACTGTCTAAAGAATGTAATAAACCATTCCAAATCATTTGATCAGACCTTCAATAGAAATTGTCTTTTGAAAGTTTGTCTGTTTATAAATTAATATAATAGCATGAACAGTCATTCTTTCACAATAAGCAATTATAGTATGTTGACTGCATTCACTTTAAGTCTGATTCGAGTAAACGGAAGACAAAATGAATAGCTGTTATTACTTTCAAACAGTATAAAAATCCTGTTTAATTTTACATATTCATAGGTTTATGACTACGTAAAGATTATGTATGTATATACCAGAATGTGAGAGTTTCTCTGATCTTATGCAAAGTACGAATATATGCATGTTTATATCTGTGGTTAAGAGATGCATGATATTATACATGTTCAATGGATGTCTTTCTAAGTGTATGTCTTTATGCATACATGAATGCGATTGACTAAGTTTTTGTCTCTCTTCATATATATCTATTTTGTCACATACTTCCATATACATGTTTTGTCTCTGTACATGTGTTAATTGTATGTTTGTGTGTGCGTGCGCGCGTATGTTTATGTGTACGTGTATACGTTTTCATGTTTGCTTCTGCGAATTGAATGTGTCCATGTTTGTTTCTGCGAATAGGATGTGTGTGTGTGTGTTCATTTCGTTTTTAAGAATCATGTGTTCACACACAAGAATAAACATATATCTATCTGTCAGTTGCTCGTTACAAAAGAAGCTAACACTTTACATCCTACAAACCTCAAGAGATTGGCATTATAGCTCTATTAACAATTTCCAAAATATATTTTTTATCTCATCGAAACAGAAAAGTCACTAAGCAGATACTTATGAAAAGTTTACTAAAGAGAAAGATGTAAGCTTTCCAAGCTCATTGATGTACCCTTTCTCGCCGAGCCCTTTCTTACCTCTGAGCGGCACTTTTTTTACACACCATGGGCTAAATGGCCAAGTCACATGGACCCCGAAGGCTCAGAGAAGGTTGGGAGAGGAGACCCACAGGAACAGCTGTTGGGAGACAGATGGTAAGCCTCCCGTCAAGGCCGTCCATTTGTCTTTAACGTGCACATGGTATGGCTCTCATGTATACGGGACCACGGGTTAACCTCCCATCAGACGGATGGCAGCCTTTCCAAGCCCATCGGTGTCACCTACTGACCGTGGGCAGGGGGAGAATTTTGCGGAGATAAATCTCCACGCTGACCCAGCTGGGACTAGAACTTGGGAACTGCAGATTACGAGCCTGGTGCGCTACCGACTGAGCCACCGCCACCCCGCCGAGGGCAAGATAAAGGGTTATGGATGGATGGATAAGTGGATGGAGGAATGGATCAAATAAGGATTATGGATGGATGGATAAGTGGATGGAGGAATGGATCAAATAAGGGTTATGGATGGATGGATAAATGGATGGAGGAATGGATCAAATAAGGGTTATGGATGGATAAGTGGATGGAGGAATGGATCAAATATGGGTTATTGATGGATGGATAAGTGGATGGAGGAATGGATCAAATAAGGATTATGGATGGATGGATAAGTGGATGGAGGAATGGATCAAATAAGGGTTATGGATGGATGGATAAGTGGATGGTGGAATGGATCAAATATGGTTATTGATGGATGGATAAGTGTATGGTGGAATGGATCAAATATGGGTTATTGATGGATGGATAAGTGGATGGAGGAATGGATCAAATAAGGCTGTATTCACCAAACGATAAAAGGAAAAAAATGTAACAGACGTGTAAACCCATAACAGGAGAAAGTAGCCGAAACAATAAATAAAACAAGAAACTTAAAAAACAGTGATAGAAAACTCTCGGACATTCCCAACTTTCTCTGAGCCTTTGGGGTCCTTGTGCTTGGACATTAGTCTATTGTACGCCAAAAAAAATATGCCGTTCACAGGTAAAACAACCCAAGCCAATGTGAAGTTTATGATGTGTCAAATTTGTTATAATTAGATTACTTAACTAACAATGATATATTTGAATTAATTTAGTTACAAAAAGAAATAATTATTGTATATGAATTTATTGTTCTGTTTCACTGAGTGAATGTTTAATTTTAAAAGTTTTTACGTCTTACATTTCGCAGGTGTTGCTTTCTTAAACGGACCTGCATGGAAAGAACAAAGGAAATTTTCCCTTTTTACGTTAAAAGAATTTGGTTTTGGTAAATTGTCTCTCGAATCCCACATCCACGATGCCATCCAACAAACGCTGGAGGCTCTGAAACTTTCGGATGAAAAGCCTTACGACATTCTGCCGATACTGAACGAGAACTGTACTTCGGTTGTCACACAGTTATTTTTCAGTGGGAAAGCTGGTGGCATTCTTGATGAAGAGATAAAAGAATTAAACAGGAATTTTGAGAAAATGATGAACGAAATCCGTGGACCAAATCAACTTTTATCTGGATGGCTATTCAAGTAAGAGACCTCTGGTTAGAAACTTATAAAGGATGTGCTGGAGCCACAGTACTGCTTTCTGGAAAAAAAAAGTATGATTTTCGGGTTCTTTGGCGTGGTTCATTGAGATGTACGAATCTCGTGCTAACACTGCAGCTGTTTTCTCGGTGACACTGCAAATCGTTGTTTTTGTGGGTTGTTTTACCTCTGAGCGGCACTTTTTTTGCACACCATGGGCTAAATGGCCAGGTCACATGGACCCCGAAGGCTCAGAGAAGGTTGAGGGAAGGGACCCACAGGAACAGCTGTTGGGAGACAGATGGTAGCCTCCCGTCAAGGCCATCCAGCGTGTTCTTTAACGTGCACAGGTATGGCTCTCCGCACACGGGGCCACACCTTAACGTCCCATCCGACGAACGGCGGCCTTTTCAAGCCCATCGGTGCCCCTACTCACTGTGGGCAAGGCTGAGAGTTCTGCGGAGATAACTCTCAACGCTGACCCAGCTGGGACTCGAACCTGGGAACTACAGATTACGAGCCTGGCGGGCTACCGACTGAGCCACCCCCGCCCCCACTGCAAAACAAATGGATCGTAATCGGTGGACTAACGCATTTTTTTTCCAATTGGCTATCTAAGTAAAAGGCCGATGATTACAAATTTATAGAGAATGTACTAGAAGCAGAATACTGAGTTACAAAAACTAAACATGGATGACTGCTTCAGTGGAATTTCCACTCTATTCAAAATGTTTCCGGACACTTGTTGTGTTACTAGAATCTCGTTCAGAACTCTCTCTTTGGAAATAGGATTTTTCACAGAAAATTATCGTTACAGACAAAATGAATATCTTACTGAAAACTTTTTAATTCTGGATTTTTAACAATATCTGTGTGATATTTAAAGAATTGTGCAGACTAAAACATTTGAAAGCTGCATCACTGATCAAAACAATTTACTTCAAAAGCTCACGGAAATCACAAATTATAATTATTATAATTGTTACAACAAACCGATTACTGCAATAAAAGCAAATTTAGGAGTTGAGTACAGTGATTATTTACTAATAATTTTGAAAATGTTCAGAACGAGTAAGGCAGCAGCGACTTCTGTTAAATGTTCTCAAATTAATAACCCTGTGAATGTTAAGAGAATATTGTTGAAAATCGATGATGAGAAAGATTTGATAGAGATCTTCATTTTATCTCCAGTGACATATTTCCGTAAAAAGCTTATTTTTAAAGTGAGACATCTCTGAACATGACCTTCCATTTATATAACACGAAAGTATCCAAAAACGTTATGTAAATTATAGTGTGTTATTCTCTGGGTGACACAGTAACTGATGAGATTGAGGCCAGGTTGCCACGGTCAGTTTTTCAACTTTGAGAGTTTCATCACAAAAAGAAAAATAACAGACTGAGTTTTAAACATACGCAATGAAACCTAATGTTTTTGTCCTAAATTTCATCTATAATCTGGGTCAGCGTTGAGATTTATCTCCGCAAAATTCCCCGCCCTGCCCACGGTCAGTAGGGGACACCGATGGGCTTGGAAAGGCCGCGTTTGTCGGATGGGATGTTAAGCCGTGGTCCCGTGTGCGGGAGAGCCATACCCTGTGCACGTTAAAGAACACGCTGGATGGCCTTAACGGGAGGCTAACATCTGTCTTCCAACAGCTGTTCCAGTGGGTCCCCTCCCCCAACCTTCTCTAAGCCTTCGGAGTCCATGTGACCTGGCCATTTAGCCCATGGTGTGCAAAAAAGTGCCGCTCAGAGGTAAAACAACACAACCCAACCCATCTATAATCTGGATGCTCCTTGTGATCCGGAATACATACAGGGTGCCCAACAAATAATGATGTTACGTATACTTAAGTTGGATGAATCTCACGACTTGGACTACACGGAGAGATGCGGAGCTCTCGTGCTGTAAAGATCGCGACGGACAACAATTTCTTCCAAATTACCAGAAATATAGAGTTTCTATGGGATCACCACTCTCAGGATTGTTAAGCTACATAGCAGTAAGGCATATAGAGAATATGGAATTACCGAGGTTCCAAACATATATCAAGTTTTATACGAGGATACACATGATACATTAATATTAGTAGACAAAAAAGATGGAGTTTTAGAAGATATGCAAGATAGCTTTAATGCGATTGGGTTGGGTTACCTCTGAGCGGCACTTTTTTTCACACAATGGGCTAAATGGCCAGGTCACAAGGACCCCAAAGGCTCAGAGAAGGTTGGGGGAGGGGACCCACTGGAACAGCTGTTGGGAGACAGATGGTAGCTTCCCGTCAAGGCCATCCAGCGTGTTTCTTAACGTGCACAGGGTATGGCTCTCCCACACATGGGGCCATGGCTTAGCGTCCCATCCGACGGATGGCTGCCTTTTCAAGTCCATCAGTGTCCCCTACTCACCATAGGCAAGGCAGAGATTTCTGCGGAGAAAAATCTCAACGCTGACCCAGCTGGGACTCGAACCTGGGAACTGCAGATTATGAGCCTGACGCGCTACCGACTGAGCCACCCCCGCCCCTTTAATGTGGTTATCCCCTCTATACAATATAAAATAGAAAAAGAGAAATCTAATCAAATACCATTTTTGGATATAGTAATAAATAAATGTCCGGAATACTTAAAATATAGTGTATATGTTACCGGCAATGTATGAAAAGCCGGCATTCTATAGAATACCCGGCGTTTTTAGGCACTGTATGAAATATGAGAATTATTACATACTTTCCCTAGGAATTGTATAGAATACCTAGTCATTATATAGAATGACAAATACTCTTTCGGCAAAGTATGAAAAAAGGCTTTTATTGAAAAGATGCATGTGAAAATGTAAGAAGTACAAAATATAAGATACGGGATTTTTCTACAAAAACAGAAAAACACAATTGCTGAACTACCACCAGAAATATTAACATCATAACCTGTAATGAATCTGTCGTCCGCATTATAAAAAACGCCCCAAATGAGGTAAAGCCAAGTGAGAACGAATCAGTAAAGTGTTGAATATTCGAAGTTTGCAATTCGAGTTAGGATACTCGTATTTCACTTTACTACTTGTCAAATCTATTTCAGTGGAGTTCCGAGATGCTTGTGATATGTCGTTTTTTGACTTTTTTTAATCTGTTTTTTGACCTTAACTCTCTTTCTATGGAAGCTAGGGTTCTCAAACTTTGGGATCCCTATTGAGGCAACCCTCTTTTACACTCTTACAACGCTAGGGGGCGCTTTTCCGAATGGAAGGGTGTCTTTTTGGAGTCCAAAGTGACCAACTACAACTCTCTTTTTTACTGAAACTAGGGATTGGCGGATCTAGCAATCAGGGTGAGCCTATAGGGACCCAGGGGAACATTTACTGGTCAATTCGAATTGGACTGAGTGCTCTGGCTCTCTGTTTGAGGCGAGCGTCGAGAGTCACGTGACTCGCATTTGCGACATTAAACATCATTGCCGGGAGTATTTTATACTTTGCCGATTTGCCTTTTGGCATTCTATAGAATGCCTAGGAAATGTGTGAAATATGAATCGTTTCATACATTGCCGGCTAGTTTTAAACATTATATACAATGCCTAGGCATTGTATAGAATGCCGGATTTCAAACTTTGCCGGTGACGTATATATTAAACCAACAGCGAGCCCGGCATTGATTCGGCTCAACCACAAAATCGGGAAAAAGCAGCTATAGCATCTATAATCAGGAGTAATGTAAGATACACCACTGATGAAATCATCATCATCATCCTCAAGCAGCCATGGGCTACGGAGGTCCAACCAGACCATGCAATTTAGTTCTCCAAGCAAGTCTGTCCTGAGCTACATCTACCGCATCTGACCACTGCACACCAATTCTAATAAGGTCCTGTTTGACATTGTCTGCCCACCGCATCCTAGGTCTCCCCCTCTTTCTGAGGCCTTTAGGCACATTGTTTATAACCCTATTCTCCAATCTATAATTATTCATACGGTCAACATGGCCAAACCAACGGAGTCTCTCTCTGCACAATATGCTGCTTAAAGGAGGTTGCAGGCTCCTTTGCCTAACCACATTATTACTTACCAAAATGGAACAACCTAATGCCCAAGATACTGCGTAAGCATCTAGAATCAAAAGCATCTAGTTTCCTGTTATCTTGTTTACACAGCGTCCAAGTTTCACTACCATAACTAACCCTAGAAAGAACCAAACTATAACACAGTCTAATTTTAGTCTTTAGGTGTATACACCTATTTCTCCATAATCTCCATAGCTTCTTAAAAGTCCCGGCAGCAATCCATATTCGTTTCTCAATCTCATGCCGCATATCACCAGTATCTGTTACATAGCTCCCAAGGTAATTAAACTGTGACACCTGCTCAAGACTGCAACCATTCAGATGAACTGAATCACAGCCTGCCTGACCAATTTTCATCACTGTAGTTTTCTCTCTGTTTATAACCAAACCTACTCTACTACCAGTCTCATCAACAGCTCGAATGAAAGAGTTCATCTCATCAACATCATTTGCCAAAAGTGTTAAATCATCAGCATAATCTAAATCAGAAATTTTCCTGTCTCCAGACCATTTAAGGCCAAAATCTTTCCCTTGAAGTGAATTTCGCATAACATAATCAATAACCTAACTAAAGAGAAAAGGAGACAAAATGTACCCTTGTTGAACACCAGAAGTAATGCTAAACCAATTGCAACAAGACTTACCAACTCTCACACGTAACTCAGTACTATTATAGAGAGCTTTCATTATGTTAACTTCTCCGCCCTGCCCACGGTCAGTAGGGGACACCAGTGGGCTTGGAAAGGCCGCCGTCCGTCGGATGGGACGTTAAGCCGTGCCCCCGTGTGCAGGAGAGCCATACCCTGTTAAGGAACACGCTGGATGGCTTTAACGGGAGGCTACCATCTGTCTCCCAAAAGCTGTTCCAGTGGGTCCCCTCCCCCAACCTTCTCTGAGCCTTCGGGGTCCATGTAACCTGGCCATTTAGCCCATGGTGTGCAAAAAAGTGCCGCTCAGAGGTAAAACAACCCAACTCAAATTTTTACAATTGGACATTTGACCATTACGTTAACTACCTTGTCAGATATACCATATGATCTCACAATCAACCACAAATTATGACGATCAATAGAGTCGAAAGTCTTTTTGAAATCAACAAAGCTAGCAACCGAAGGTTTCTGAAACTCTAAACATTTCTCAAGAATCTGCCTAAGTGAAATTATCCTAAGTGAAATTATCACACATCCCCTACCACTTTTGAATCTACATTGATCATCACGCAATTGACTGTCAACCAGATTCTTAATTCTATTAAGCACAATAATGGAAAGAACTTTACCTGGAACAGAGAGTAGGCTGATACCCCTATAGTTATCACAAGAACTGCGATCACCTTTTTTGAAAATAGGGATAACAATAGCTCTGGTAAAATCCTTAGGAACCATGCCTTTATCATAAAAGATATTCAGAATTTCAGTCATCCAAGTGGTAACCGAAACATTTCCAGCTCTAAGCATTTCAGTAGTAATTTCATCTACCCTTGGGGATTTATGAAGTCTAAGTTTAGAAATCGCCAAACTAACTTCAGACTGTATTAAAGGGCCAACATTAAAGCCACCAATGCATCCATCATCGTTGCAAACAATGGGAATAGAATTAACCACATTGTTTAGAACATCACTGAAATGCTCAGCCCTCCTAGCCATGACAGAAACTTCACCTTCTATAACCTTACCTTGTTTATCCTTCAATGTCTGTATACCTGTTCGTTTTCTACCATTCAAAACATTAACTATCTGGTACAGCTCTCTGTTGTTGTGCTGCCTAACTGCTTCCTCAGCTTTGTCAGCCAAGCCATCAAACCAAAGATTCTTATCAGTAGCTAACTGATCCTTTACACATTTATTAAGCTCTCTGTAATCCTTTCTATTAGGACTAGTAGGGTACTGATTAAATATATTCCTGCAGATAAGCATAATGAACGGATATACGAAATGGCAGAAGCAGCAGAATACCCCAAGAAATTAATAAAAGGTATTGAAAGAAAAGTGAAAGTACAGGAATTACCAGCGCAAAAATGTAAGCGAAAATATACGAAACCGACACCAAATATACCATGGCTTAATAAAGAATTAAATGAGATTTTAAAACCTCTGGATATGACCAATGACATCTAAGAAGTCAATATTAAATTTAGTAAAGAAAGATAGGGATGAAAAATTATAGTAAGGAGGACTATAAAAAATCCCAATAGAAGAAGGGGGCCGGGGTGGCTCAGTCGGTAGCGCGCCAGGCTCGTAATCTGTAGTTCCCAGGTTCGAGTCCCAGCTGGGTCAGCGTTGAGATTTATCCCCGCAAAATTCCCCGCCCTGCCCACGGTTAGTAGGGGACATCGATGGGCTTGGAAAGGCCGCCGTCCCTCGGATGGGACGTTAAGCCGTGGCCCCGTGTGCGGGAGAGCCATACCCTGTGCACGTTAAAAAACATGCTGGATGACCTTGACGGGAGGCTACCATCTGTCTCCCAACAGCTGTTCCAGTGGGAACCTCCCCCAACCTTCTCTGAGCCTTTGGGGTCCTTCTGACCTGCCCAGTTAGCCATTGGTGTGCAAAAGAGTGCCGCTCAGAGGTAAAACAACCCAACCCAATAGAAGAAAAAATCAAGCAACTGGCATGGGTGAGTATACTGGTAAGACGCACACATTTTAGTACACGAGTAAAAGAGCATAAACGGGATATTGCATTTGGAAAAGAGAATACAGCGTTGGCGAAAGCAAGTAAAAAGAATCCGAATTTGGTGGCAAATTTTGATAACGCTAAATACGCGACCCAAAACCAATTTCAATGGGATATGGCTGAGCAACTGTATATCTATCAAAATGGAAAAAAATGTATTAACTAGAAATCTACATACCACCATTGGCATGGAGATTATTACTAGATCTACTAAATGGCAAGGATGATGAGGGCAACGAACGTGAGGAGCATGCGCAGAAAGATAAACAAAAACACAGTACAGTGAATTGTAGGAACATAGTAGCGGACAGGGCGTCTGAAGAAGCCATTGGGAATAGATGGTGAAACATGTTACGGGAGAGCACGTACAGATGCACAATGTTGTATTTTAAATGTAAGATTTGTTAAGTGTAAACTAATTGTAAGGTAATGTTAAAATGTTGAAAATAAAACTAGGCTCATTCCAGGCGAAAGAGTGAGATGACGTCGCTTGAAGAAAAACAGATAGTTGAGCAGAGGCTCTGAAATTATTAAATGCCAGTGCAGAGAGACTTCCACACCATATAGGGATAGGAAGGTAATGAAAAAAGTGATAAGCGTTGGCATGATAAGGAACATGTGTTCAAGTCCAGCCAGGAGTGAAGCCTTTAAAAACTTTATAATTTTAATGTGATATGTATACGAGGGTGATATAAAAAAATTAATTTGTGCTCCTTAACAAAGAAATGTGTAGTGATTGTCTTAAACAATATAAATATTATTGATACAGCGTAATAGTGGGACTAAAAGCTAAAATATGATGGGATTTCGTAATCACTCTCTCCAAATACATGAAAGGTATCACATAAAAGGTAAGGATTTAGTGGATCTAGTAATAAAAAGTGTTGTTCGTTTGCATTCTACCCCCACTTAAACAGTTTCAAGGGCGACCACCAGACAATAAAGCACACTGTCAGATTTCGCAAGAGATGTTACAGAATATCTTAGTGCAACATTTTATGACAGATGATTGGAAGGGGTGGTCCCATTCTATGGCAACCAAGAGACACTGATTTGTCACCCTTTGATTTATATTGTGGAGTTTTCTGAAGCATCATATTTACATAGAAAAAAAATTCGACACCTGAATCATTGAGAAGCAACTGAGCGAGTAACGAGAGATATGCTGCAGCGTGTATGGCAAGAAGTGGAATACAGATTTAACAAATGCAGGGCCCTGATAATGTTCAAAATTATTTGAGATACGCTTTCAATTAAAATGTTTCTCTCTTCAATGTGCATATTATTTTCTTACATATTTGTTTTCCAATCCTCACCGTTATTTTTAGAACACTCTGTACATACAGTCCCGGATTTTTTAAAAAATATATATAGGGGGGGAGGGGCGAAAACCTCAATCGAGCCGAAAATTTGTAAAAATAAAGGATGGGGGGAGCAAGACCACCACCCCCATCCCATCTTGATTTCTAATGAAGTATTCTTGAAAAGAGCATGAAATATAAATAAGTAATAATTGTTGCCTCTTACTCGCATTTGCCCTCACCCTAGATCCGGCCTCGTGTATATATATTTATTTCCTTTAATTAGTTTATAGAAAAGCTCTTAGAATGAAAGAATTTTTGTACAAGTAAATAAATAAAAGTAAGTTTAAGAAATGAAATATTATGCAAGAAGTGTAATAAACACTGAAAGAAAATCGCGATTCCTGCATTATTTTGTTTTAATTTTCAACAAAATAAGCGTAAGATATTTAGTACCGATTGTCTTCTCAGTTATTTTATATAGTGGATAAATAAAAATAATTTGAAAAGCTCATTTATCCGTACTGTGATTATTGTCTCCAAAAATATTCTCTTTTCGTGTTTTTCGCAGATTTCTTGATAATTGATATACGTCATAATTTAAAAATATGCTGCGGTAAAATATTAACGACGCTTCGTGTACCAATTAAATATCTTCATTTTTATCCCCAGGTATCTCATTTTCCCCTTCATGTCCGAATATAAACCGATTACTGAGGGAAAAGCAGGAGTTGATTCCGTACTGCAGGAAATCGTTGAAGAACATCAGAAAACTTTTGACAAAGACAACCTCCGAGATTTTGTCGATTTTTACCTCGAACAAAAGAGAAAATTAGAGGAAAAAGGTGACAGAAAAGCCGATTTCTACACTGGTAAGTCGATTAGACCTTTTTTGATTAATACATACTAATAAATCGCCACAAAATTTGGTCTAGGTCATAACAGAGATGCATGTCCCTTGCGGCATATACTTAGAGTTGGGTTGTTTCATTTCTGAGTGGCACTTTCGTTGCAGACAATGGACTAAATGACCAGGTCACAAGGATCCCAAGGGTTCAGCGAAGGTTGGAGGAAAGGGACCCATTGGACAATTTTAGGGGATAGATGGTAGCCTCGTCAAAGCAATCTAGCGTGTTCTTTAACGTGCACAGGGAATGGCTGCCATGCACATGGGGACACGGCTTAACTTCCCATCTGATGGGCAGCGGCCTTTCAAAGCCCATAGGTGTCCCATTTCTGACCGATATTAGGGAGTCGTGGGGGGGGGGATTAAATGGAGATAAATCTCAACTGTTGCATTCCTGTGTCCGAGTCCCGCGTGAATGAAAAGTTTGAATTGATAAACGTTTAGGCCTGTTAAGACCTCCTTTCTTGAAAGGGGGCTCAACAGAAGTAAAGAAGTCTTCATAATACTGTACTATTAAAATTGATGAATTTAATGTAACTATAACAATAATTTCAGTCGTCCAAGTCATCAAAACATGTAATATAGACAATTATAATTATCTCATTAGACTTATGTGTAACTAAATTAAAACTGATAATAATGGATATATAATAAGTCTGTACTAATATGAGCACTGATGTAATGGAATGGGACCTTCATGAGGGGCATGCATAATTTTAATGTGACAAGTTGTTTATAACTGCTGACGAAATCCTTGCACTAACTGGTTTGGTTATCTTCTTTGTAACTTTGCTTTTTCCCATTGCAATTCATTGAACCTGTGCCTATCATTTTCGTTTTCAGTCGGAACTTTGAAGTCCTCGTTACTCCAGATGTTCGGAGATGGAGGGATGTCCATCGCCAGTTTCATCCATTCCTTACTGAGAGACTTGATGGACCAGCCGGAAGTCCAGAGGAGAATTCAAAAGGAATTAGATGACGTAATAGGAAAAGAGCGACTTCCGTCGTGGACAGACAGAAGCAAGCTTCCATACACTGAAGCTGCAATTCTTGAATACTTCAGAAATTCTTTGGGTTTCCCATATTTTATAAGCCATCAATGCACACGTATGTAATTTTTTGTATCGTTTAGTAAAATAACTTAATAGTTGATACTTTATTCATCCTTTTCCCAACACTATATTCGGATAAAGTTTATTAATAACCCTTTAAGTCGGAAATTAATTATTTTTCAAAAAATCACTACAAATGAACTTGCAACATGATTTGCTCACTATCATTGTTTTCCTTTAAATTTTCACTTTTTTTGTTCAGAATTAAACTCACTTACAAACTTTCGTATTCTTCATAATCTACCTGTTTAAAACCTTTGGTATTCCTAAATAATTACTAAATAATATATTCACGAATAGATTACTAAATAATATATTCATTTAATCCTTTTGGAATTCCTAATAATCTACCTTCCTAAAACCTTTTGTATTCCTAATAATCTGTCTGAGTAAAGCCTTTGGTATTCTTAATAATCTACCTCCTTAAAAACTTCGATATTTTTCACATCAATCTGATTAAAACATTCGTCTTCCCAATAATCTGCCATTTAAAACTTTGATAGTCCTAAAAATTCACCTTTTTAAAAACTTATTATTTCAGAGTCTCCCTGCTTAAATTCTTGACATTTTAAAACCTTTCGATTTTTTCAATAATCAGCATGCTACTCAATCATTGCCACGGTGCCTGATAAGTTCTGCATTATGATGGTGTACTTATATCGATATAGCTCACCATTTCTTGCCAGTAAGTACACTCTGTTACTTCCGCTGACATCGCAATGAAATATCTGGATATTTTTGTATAATTTAATTTTTCCAAATATATTATCCTTTAAAACATTTTTTTCTTTTAATATGCAGGTGAGACTACAATACAAGGATATAGAATTCCCAAATCAGCCATTACCGTGGTAAACAGCTGGTTAGCGCATCATGATCCGAAGGTTCATGACGATCCCGAAAAATTCGATCCATGTCGTTACCTTGGTCCTGATGATCAACGAAATAAAACTGAACTACCCATTACTTTTGGAATAGGTAAAGTACATCCTTTTTCCAACTCATTGTTCTCCCTAACGGTTTCTTTTAAAAGCGAAGGGAATTTTCTAGGGAACTTTTTTTTCACTTACCTATTAAAACTGATATTTCTTTGTAATGTTTCTAACTTCTGTGGCAAGCAGCTGATTGAGGGGGTATTATTTATTTTTTATACAAACTTTCAGGCCATAAAAGATTAAAGTAAGAGATTCCTGTCATATTTCTGTGACAAGCAGCTTCTTGAAGGGCGATTTATTTTGTTTATTTGTTTTTAAAATATGTTTATGAATTTACAACATGTTACACACAAACAAAGTTACGTTGTTCCCAAGGAAAAATTCCGAAACGCCATTAAGATTTCCAGACAGCTCCATTAGTCATTGGTCCCTGTTGTTACTCTCAAAGGTTTTGCATTATACACGTATTTTTTCCCTTTTTTCGTAGGTAAACGATCGTGTGCTGGTGAATCGTTGGTGAACATGGAACTGTTCCTGTTTGTCACAAGCATTTTGCAGAATTACACGATTATGCATTCTAAAGACAAGGAGCTGAAAAAGGTTTCACCTGAAGAAGTCTTGAAATATGAACTCTGTGCCATTCCAAGAAGAATCGAATAAATTAAAATTCCATTTATATTGTAATCTTTTAAACATTATTATTGTATTTCATTACAATGGGTCTGAGATTTTAACAACGATGGAAAGCAGTTAATTACGTCAGGCAAGGACTTATCCAGGATTTAGTTTCGGGGGGGGGGGGTTGTTTTAGGGAATCCGAAAATTCAGTTTCGGGTAAGGATCAAGGATTAAATTTAATTAATTTCGTATTATTATTATTAATTTCATATTTTTGTATCATTTTAGGAAGAAAAATGTTGCTAGTAGTTAAAAGAAGAGAACATTTCATCCGTAAAAAAGTAATAAGGATACGAACTATGAAAGATAACATATTCTTTATAGAATATAGTTCTATATAGAATATAAAAGATAACATTTTTTTGTTTTGTTTCAAAATACCTTCTGGCCTTCTTTAATGTGCGTGCATCTTACACGTATATCTAAATGCACTTTACAATAAATTTTGATAATCTATAATAACCGCTCATTTTTTAGTTTAAAGTTAGTAATATAATTATGCTTTCGTTTAATGAAATAGATCTTTTGTCTTTCGGGTCTCAATTATCAAGTACGCATTGTTTGCAATGCGAAAAATGTAATACATAAAGTAGAATGATAGTTTCAATGTGTCTCCTTATGCACTTCCCCAATAGCAGAGCTAGACACCAAACTTTGCATGAAAGTTTCCTTCACCTAGAGAGAAGAATATATAGCTTATCTGTATACCAGCTTGGGTCAAACAATATGGAGTGGACGGGTTTAAATTTCTGAAAATCCCATAGACTTAACATTAACGGTTGAAAATTGCTCAAAATAACTATTGCCACCAATAGATTTGAAAGATGGAATTCATCAATTAATTTCTGCATTCTCGTGATAAATCCATTGTTCAGTTTGTTGGGTAAAGAGCAGGAGCGTTTCTGTGGAAATTGAAATTTTTAATTAAAGAAGAGAGGAACGTGATATTCCTCTTTGAAATGAAAGCTTCGAAAAGAATTCTCATCCGAAGTTACAATCATTAACCTAATTTGAAAAATATGTAAAAGTTAATAAATGCACATATCACATGTTAATTAATAAATGTTTTAAATATACGTTAAGTAAAAAATAATGCTTTTAATAACAATAATTTTTTGTAGTACCTACATATTTTTTGTGCAACTCAGATCATATTTAATTTTTCATTTTTGGTAAAGTTACACATGTCTGGCAAACTGTATCCGAGGAACTTTGGTGGGTGCGAAGTGATTTGAAAAGGTTCGATTATCTGAGCGAGGCAATGCCGTACTTTGGTGTAGAAACTTCTAACGTGGGAAGGATCATATGATATCTCGAAATATGTACACTTATTTTCACACCTAAAAGAGAGGGCGTAATTTTAACCTGAGGGGGAGGGTTACCTCTGAGCGGCACTTTTTTTTTACCCACAATGGAATAAATGGCCAGGTCATTAGGACCCCGAAGGCTTAGAGAAGGTTGGGGAGGGACCCACTTGAAGAGCTGTTTGAAGACAGATGGTAGCCTCCCCTTCAAGGCAACCCAACGTATTATTTAACGTGCACAGGGTCTTTTGGCTCTCCCGCATACGAAGCCACGGCTTAACGTCCCATCTGACGGATGGCGTACTTTTCAAGCTCATCTGTGTTCCCTACTGATCATGGGCAGAGCGGGAAATTTTGGGGAGGTAAATTTCAGCGCTGACCTAATTGGGAGTCAAACCAGGGAACTACAGATTACGTGCCTGGGGCGCTACCGACTGAGCCAGCATATTATGGATCTCCCGCATACGGGGCTACGGCTTAACGTCCCATCCGACAGATGGCAGTTTTTCCAAGCCCATCGGTGTTCCCCTATTGATCGCGGGCAAGGCGGAGAATTTTGCAGAGATAAATCTCAACGCTGACCTAGCTGGGAGTCAAATCTGGGAACTACAGATTACTAGCCTGCCGCACTACCGACTGAGCCACCCCCTTTTTCATGGGAAAAAGAAAGGCATAAACAGTGTTAATGATAATAAGCAACATATTCTGTAATTCATAACTCTGTGGCAATAATTCTGTTGGCACCCGAATAATACCAACGAAAACAAAATAGTGTCGATCCATTGGTAAAGGCTAAATTAAGTTTAATCGTTCCAGTGGGAGGGTGGCAGCTAATCAAACTCTGACGTAGAGCGGCGAAGAAGGTTAATCTGGAAGTGGCACTATGTAAATGGTTATTTTACGTCTGAGCGACATTTTTCTTTTTTTGCACACAGTGGGCTAAATCGCAAAGTCACAAGGACTCTGAGAGCTCAGAAAAGGTTTGAAGGAGGAAACCCCGTAGGAAACTCTTAGGTGACAGATGGCAACTTACCGTCATAATCATCCAGTGTGTTCTCTAATGTGCACAGGGTATGGCTCTCCCACACTAGGGGCCACTGCTTAACGTCCCATGGACGGTGGACTTTCCAAACCCATCGGTGCCCCTAGTGACCGAGGACAGGACGAGGAGTTTTGCGAAGACAAATCTCAAAGTTAACACATCTGGGAGTAAAACTTGGGAACTATAGATTACGACCGTGGGGTGCTGCTTTTTCATCCCCCCCGTCCCTGCACCTTGTTGTGATTGCTTAGTGAATGCAGCCCAGCGATAAGCGGAGCAATGTCTGCCGAAAAGCATTTAAGAGAATTTTAAGTAAGAAAAAATTATTTCTTTTGTCTTTACATTTGTTAGAAACTAATATTGTTCAATTTTTCTTTTTCTCGGTTGTGAGCAAGCCCTGGTAGAGTTTCTAATTTTATGCGAATGTACAGGACCACTGAAAGTTCGCAAACTGTATGCCAGTTGCCCATGACCATCGTGGAATGGGAAGATTAGTCTAACTGTAACAATACTCTACAATGGTTGCGAAAATAAGTTATCTGTACAAGACTCCTGTACGAAAACTGTGTGCTAACTGCATACATCTTCGGTGGTAGCTTCACCTTTTTAACAGGTGTTTGCATTTATGTATAATTTTCAGAATTAAAAGTGTTATTTCATTTTTCGACTGTTATTTTTACTCACAATGTTTATATAAATAGTCTTCCGATTCACACACAATAGATCCAGTCGGATGGGACATTCCAGTTTTCCCTCAATTTATG
Source organism: Ryuthela nishihirai (assembly GCA_038380435.1). Classification (NCBI taxonomy): domain Eukaryota; kingdom Metazoa; phylum Arthropoda; class Arachnida; order Araneae; family Heptathelidae; genus Ryuthela; species Ryuthela nishihirai. Next base: position 60,856,441 of record JAWZYU010000029.1, on the reverse strand, counting down.
GAAAACCGTGTAGTTTAAAAATTACCTGTACCTTGCCTTTGGGGTCCCACAGGGTTCCCTTCTTGGCCCTGTTCTGTTCTCTATTTACATGCATGATTTCCCCTTGCATGACCGTTTGTTTTATGGTATGTACGCGGACGACATAGCTATACTTTCCACATCTCTGAGGCCTTCGATAGCTATAGACAGGCTGCAGAAAGGTCTAGACCTGGCTGAAAAATGGTACGATAAATGGAAGATCAAGATAAATGGAAGATCAAAATTAATGCTGACAAAAGTTCAACGCTACTATTTTCTTTGAAGAAAGTTTCTTGTGATCGCAGTTTATGTATATTTAATAACCCTATTCCTTGGCAAAAAACCACAAAGTATTTAGGGCTGATTTTGCATCATAAATTGAAGGGGAACCACCATATTAAATACATCATTCATAAAGCTAACATCATCCGATGCCAACTTGGTCCGTTGTTGGGTCGAAATTCGATCCTTTCTATTGATCACAAATTACTTCTGTACTTTTCGGTGCTACGTCCAGTATTGACTTATGCTGCCCCTGTCTGGGCGAATACGACAAAGACGAATATCCGTTGTTTACAACGATATCAGAACAAATTGCTAAGACAGGTTACAAATGCTCCCTGGTTCGTCACAAACAGAAGAATTCATCACGATCTTGGAGTTGAACACATTTATACCTTTATTAAGAACACCTCGAAGGTCTTCTTTGATGGTGTTGACTCAAACCCTCATGATTTGAATTCTTCTCTATTGCATTATTTGTTCGATCCTCAGAGCAGGATCAAAAGAGCACGACCCCTGATCTTCGATATGGATACCTTTTTGGTTTAGTTCTTGCTTTCTGCTCCTGCTCTTACGTGTTCTTTTCATAGCCCTTCGTGGTTTCACCATAGCTTGGTGAACTAACTTTTGTACTGTCTTTGACTCATGGCCTTATTGGCGATCATCAGATGAAAATGGTTATGGGGTCATTTGATCCTGGCACATTGAATGTTATGTTTCAGCTATCAGCTATCACCTTGCCTTCAGCTATCAGCTATCACCTTGCCTTTTCTGTAACCCCCTTGCATGAAATTGTTATTTTTATGGGGCCGTTGTGGGTTCCTACTTTCCTTCAGGGAGTACACGTTTGCTGTCCAATCGTAAAAATTTGAGTTGGGTTGTTTTACCTCTGAGCGGTACTTTTTTGCAGACAATGGGCTAAATATACAGGTCACATGGACCCCGAAGGCTCAGAGAATGTTGGGGTGAGGGGACCCACTGGAACAGCTGTTGGGAGACAGATGTTAGCCTCCCGTCAAGACCACCCAGCGTGTTCTTTAACGTGCACAAGGTATGGCTCTCCCGCACACGGGGCCACGGCTTCACGTCTCATTTCAAGGACGGCGGCATTTCCAAGCCCATCAGTGTCCCCTACTGACCGTGGGTAGGGCGGGGAATTTTGTGGAGATAAAGCTCAACACTCACCCAGCTGGTATTCGAACCTTGGAACTACATATTACGAGTCTGGGGCGCTACCCACTGAGCCACCGCGCCCCTTAGGAGCGCGGACACGTTCATTTCTTTGCAGGGCATCGATAAGACCATTTCAAGTGCTCAACAAGTTTGGTAACTACTTGAAAAAATAATACCGTTACATGTAAACATATCCTATATATTTGTCTCTGGTGACCTACTTTCTGACTTACCATCATACTGTATATTTCACTAACAATGATGTCAATTGCGCTGTGACAAGGCAGTGAGAGGGAAAAATTTGACAGCAGTCAAATCCCATTTAGAATTAATTTTTATTTACTGCACAGTCATTTTTTATTACTATGTACAAAAACACATGAGCGACGTTGGTTAGTTGTTTTACTTCTGAGGGGCACTTTTTGCACACATTGCGCTAAATGGATAGGTATCAAGGGTTGGGTTGTTTTACCTCTGAGCGGCACTTTTTGCACACAATGGGCTAAATAACCAGGTCTCAAGAACCCGAAGGCTCAGAGAAGGTTGAGGGAGTGGGCCCACTAGACACCTGTTAGGAACAGAAAGCCATCCATAGTGTTTTTTAACGTACACAGGGTCCACTGAAAACTGAATTCTCTCACACAGACCACGACTTAACGTGCCATCTAAAGGACGGTAGCCTTTCAAAGCGCATCGTTGACCCCTACTGACCGAGGGTAAGGTTTTGCGGAGATAAATCTCAACGCTGTCCCAGGAGTGTCAAACGGAGAAGAGAACTAGTTTCCATAGAAGTAACGTAAACTTTTCGATTGCAGCGCCCTCTAAACATGGCAATTTCGTGCATTGCAGTCATCTAACCATAGAGAAAAGCGAGTTCGCTGCATTAGTTTTCCGCTACTGAGCAAAGATGATTTTGTTTTATAAAATTGAATTTTGTAAAACAGGTAGTAGCTATGCTAAAGAACAAAATTTTGATATTTTAAACAACCTACAGCATTTAGTATATTATAATAAATTGAGATTTATGCGTCAATGTGCGATAACATGATCTATATAATTATATTTTATACAATTGCTGATATTTTCAATAAATAACATATCGAGTTTTTTTCTTGTACAAAAAAGTTCAACAGATGGCAGCAGGCACTTCCCATATCAACTATAAAAAAAGAATTACACTGTTAGAGCAAAGTGCAGAAGCCAATGTACATCGACACCTATATACATCGATATGCTCCAGAGAACACAAAACTGCAATATACATTCACTTATATTCGCAAGATGATTAAATGTATTAATATACATATTAATTTTAAAAATTCCGCAAAATTACTCAAAATAAACATACAACGGCTTTTCCAGGTATCGTAAAATGTGCTCCTGAACGAGATAAAACACTCATTGAATAACTTTAGTGTCAGCTACCACTGTGCCAAACAGCCATGGCTGTTAGACATTTGGAAACACTGGTTAAATCGCAACAAATAGTAAGACAAACCATAGCTGCAGTGGGCTAAATTGATTGCACTGCGCATGCGCAGATCGCCCCTTACAGTTGTTTTTGGGCCTGCACATCAATTTGCCACTTTCAGCTTCGGTAAAATTCCGCAGAACGGCGCCACTTATGCGAAGCTAGCTTCCTTCTCCTTATACAGTAAAACCTTGGATTGCGAGTAACTTTGTTTGCGAGTATTTTGCAAGACGAGCAAATTTTTAAAATAAATTTTAACTTGATAAGCTAGCTAAGTCTTGTAATACGAGTAACATGTATGCGCATGTCTACCAACCGTCACGTTCGGTTTCAGTCGGTCGGTGTCGGTGTGCTTTACATATTTACTCAACATACGTACGAAGTATTGTTTATTTTCTTTCTAAACGTGGTTAATGAGTATTTTTTGATAACAGTACTGTAACCATGGCTCCCAAAAAGAAAACTGTTGAAAAAGAAAGTGATAAGAAGAAGAAAATGATTACGGTGGAAGTTAAGAAGGAAATCATCGAGAAGCACGCACGAGGTATGCGAGTGGTCGACATCGCAAGATTTTATAATAAGTCTACATCGACTATTTGCACAATATTAAAGAAGAAAAAAGAATTAAGGGGACTAGATGTAGCAAAAGGAGTCACGCGACTATCAAAAGCAACGGCCACGTGTTCTGGAAGATGTAGAAAAGTTGCTTCTCATGTGGGTAAACGAGAAACAACTAGCAGGTGATACTGTGACGGAAAACTCTATCTGCGAGAAGGCAAAGATTTTGTACGCCGACCTCATAAGTAAACTGCCAGATACGTCGATAAGATACGAAGAAGGCTTCAAAGCGAGCAGGGGCTGGTTTGACAACTTTAAGAAGAGAAGTGGTATCCATAGTGTTGTGCGACACGGAGAAGCTGCGAGTTCGGACGTTAAGGCAGCTGAGGCGTTTGCCACCGAATTTCTGAAACTCATGATTTCCGAGGGTTACCTACCACAGCAAGTTTTTAACTGTGACGAGACAGGGCTTTTTTGGAAAAAGATGCCAAAGAGGACTTACATTACTATAGAAGAGAATGCAATGCCTGGTCACAAGCCCATGAAAGACCGTCTCACCTCTTGTTTTGTGCTAATGCAAGCGGGGATTTTAAAATTAAGCCCTTGCTGGTGTATCATTCCGAGAATCCACGAGCCTTCAAGAAATGCAAGGTACAGAAGAGTCAGTTAAACGTTATGTGGAGGTCCAACAGCAAAGCTTGGGTCACTCGTATCTTGTTCGTTGAGTGGATCAATGAGGTCTTTGGTCCTACAGTGAAAAAATACCTTTTAGAAAATAATCTGCCACTCAAAGTTTTGCTAATTATGGACAATGCCCCTGCTCATCCTCCAGGTCTCGAGGATGACTTACTGGAGGAATTCGAGTTCATTAAGGTGAAGTTCCTTCCTCCCAATACCACTCCACTACTTCAGCCCATGGATCAGCAAGTCATTTCGAACTTTAAAAAGCTTTACACCAAAGCATTATTTCAGCGGTGCTTTGAGGTAACTGAAGGAACAAATCTTACCCTCCGAGAATTCTGGAAAAATCATTTCCACATCGTGAACTGTCTCAAGATCATCGATAAAGCTTGGAATGGGGTCACCAAGAGAACGCTCAATTCTGCTTGGAGAAAACTGTGGCCTGACTGCATTCTAGGAGATAACTGTGAGGGGTTAGCTCACGAAGAGGAACTGCCAGTTCTCGATGAAATTGTCTCCTTTGGGGAAGAACATGGGACTGGAAGTGAATGAGGACGACATTCAAGAGCTGGTGGAGGAACATCGCCAGGAGCTGACCACCGACGAACTAATGGATCTGCATCGCGAGCAACAGCAAAAGTTTGTGGAGGAGATCTCGTGTGAGGAAGACGAGAAAAAGGAGGAGGAATCTCTCACTTCAAATGAGATTAAGGACATGTGTAAAATGTGGGAAACAGTCCAAAATGTTGTAGAAAAACACCACCCAAATAAGGCTGTGGCAATGCGAGCAGTCAACCTTTTTAATGACAATGCAATGTCACATTTTCGGAAAATTATGAAGAGAAGGCAGAAGCAAATGTCCCTTGATATTTCGTCGTTAGAGTTACACAAAAGGAAAAAGATTCCAGTGTTCCAAACGCAAATTAATTGTGCGTATTATTTTTATGTACCTATATGTATTCTTTTTATTTTGTATTAAACATTTTATTTGAATAAATTTTTTGTTGTGGAACGAATCATTGGGGTTTCCATTATTTGTTATGAGTTATTCGCTTTGATATACGAGTGCTTCGGATTACAAGTACGTTTCCGGAACGAATTAAGCTCGGTAACCGAGATACCACTGTACCTACTTTGCCAGGAAGGAGGCGAGCCTGGGAACTGCAGAATAAGAACCTGGCCCTGATATCAATTAATCAACGTACTAAAATAATGCAGTGGGTATTTTGTGAAGATATTTTCATTCAAAATTTTAATATAGACATCCTGTCTGAATTCTTCACTTTTGCCGTATCGGTTTTGGTCCTCAACGTGTTCAAATTTGACAAAGCCCTTTCTCCCAGAAAAAAGGAAAACAGAAGGCCCTTAAATGGATTATTATGTTTCAAACTGTCTAACAACCATGGCTATTTGCGTACAGTGGTAGCTGACCCTAAAGTTATTCAATGAGTATTTTCTCTCGTTCAGCAGTGCATTTTGCGAGAGTTACAAAACCATAGTATGCATATTTTGATTAATTTTGAAGAATTTTTAAAATTAATATGTAAATTAATACATTTATTTATCTTGCGAATATATAAGTCAACGTATATTGCAGTTTTGTGCTCCCTGGAACATATCGATGAATATAGGTTTCAGCAATTTGTTCTAAAAGTGTAGTTCTTTTGTTATGGTTGTACGAGAAGTGCCTGCTGCCATCTGTTGACAGTTTATACAAGTAAGAGACTCGGTATGAAAATTTATTGAAAAAAATGTATAATTGTATAGTAAACATTTATAGAACACTTGATATCGTGGGGACGGGGGTGGCTCAGTTGGTAGCGCGCCAGGCTCGTAATTTGTAGTTCCCAGGTTCTAGTCCCAGCTGGATCAGCGTTGAGATTTAACTCCGCAAAATTAATTTACCTGCCCACGGTCAGTAGAGGACACCGATGGGCTTGGAAAGGTCGCCGTCCGTCGGATGGTACGGGGTCCACGTGACTTGGCCATTTTAGCCTATGATGTGCAAAAAAGTGCCACTCAGCATGACGATAACAATGCCATTCAGAAGCGATCAGAGGTGCCGCTCAGAGACGATAACTACTTAGCGATAACAATGCCAGTCACAAAAATTGACACTCAGAAGTAAAACAACCCAACCTTGATATCGTGCATTGACTCATAAATCTCAATTTATTATATTTTATTAAATATTGCAGAAATGTTCAAAATATTAAAATTTTCTTATTAAACAGAGCTACTCATCATCCTTAAGAAAAATGATTTTTTTAGTACTCCTTGTTATTTTCTCTTTAAACGAAAAGAACCAAGGGGACGCTGTTCCAACACGGACACTATAACAGTTTTTATTCCATCGGCAGTAGAGAAAATTCTAACGCTCCGAAGTTTCTGCTCTACGAAGCGCTCTGTTACTTCAGTTAGCGCAGATAGTGATTCAGCTCCGAAACAGGTTGCAAAGCGATCGAAAAGTGTTACCCGCAAGGACATTCCAATGGACAGCAACACCTGTGAAAGCATTGAAGACCTTCTTTGGGAAGATGTATAAAAAGAAAGGACGGTGAATTGTAGAAAGATGGGTGGATACTCACTCACTCATTCACTTGTAGAAAGATAGGTGGATACTCTCTCACTTGTAGAAAGATAGGTGGATACTCTCTCACTCACTCACTTGTATAAAGATAGGTGGATACTCACTCACTCACTCACTTGTAGAAAGATGGGTGGATACTCACTCACTTCTAGAAAGATAGGTGGATACTCACTCACTAACTTACTTGTAGAAAGATAGGTGGATACTCACTCACTTGTAGAAAGATAGGTGGATACTCACTCACTCACTTGTAGAAAGATAGGTGGATACTCACTCACTCACTTGTAGAAAGATAGGTGGATACTCACTCACTTGTAGAAAGATAGGTGAATACTCACTCACCTGTAGAAAGATAGGTGGATACTCACTCACTTGTAGAAAGATAGTTGCGGCCACGGCGTCTAAAGAAGCCATCGGGGATAGAAGGTGAAACATGTTACGGGAGAGCACGTAAATATGCACAATGTTTTATTTTAATATATTTTAAGTGTAAGATTAGTTAAGTGTAAACTAATTGTAAGGTAATGTTAAAATGTTGAAAGAAGCTAGGTTTATTCCAGGTGAAAGAGTGAGATGACGTCGCTTAAAGAAAAACAGATAGTTGAGCAGAGGCTCTGAAATCATTAAATGCCAGTGTAGAGAGACTTCCACACCATATAGGGATAGGAAGGTAATGAAAAAAGTGACAAGCGTTGGCATGATAAGGAACATGTGTTAAAGTCCAAGCCAGGAGTCAAGCTTTACAAACTTTAGAATTTTGATGTGATATGTATACGAGGGTGAACATAAAATAAATTAATTTGTGCTCTTTAACAAAGAAATGTGTAGTGATTGTCTTAAACAATATAAATAAGACTGATACAGCCTAATAATGGGACTGAAAACTAAATAACGATGGGATTTCGGAATCACTGTCTCCAAATACACAAAAGGTATCACACTGAATGTTGTTCGTTTGCATCCTCCCACTTAAACAGTTTCAAAGGCGACCACCAGACAATAAATCGCACTGTCGCATTTCGCAAGAGATGTTACAGAATTCTTAGTGCTACATTTTCTGACAGATGATTGGAAGGGGTGATCCCATTCTATGGCAACCAAGAGACACTGAGTTGTCACCCTTTGATTTTTCTTGTGGAGTTTTGTGAAGCATTATATTTACATAGACAAAATTCGAGGCCTGAATCATTTGAAAGCCAGAATATGAGAAGCAACTGAGCGAGTAACGAGAGATATGCTGCAGCGTGTATGGCAAGAAGTGGAATACCGATTTAACAAATGCAGGGCCCTGATAATGTTCAAAACTATTTGAGATACGCTTTCAATTAAAATATTTCTCTCTTCAATGTGCATATTATTTTCTTACATATTGGTTTTCCAATCCTCATCGTTATTTTTCGAACACTCTGTATATACAGTCCCGGATTTATAAAATAAAATATATAAGGGGGGCGGGGTGAAAAACACAATCGAGCCGAAAAAAGGTAAAAATAAAGGGTGAGGGGGAAGACATTTGACTTCTAGTGCAGTATAATATTTACCTCTCCGTTTTACGGGTTTTTAAAAAAATTCTTGAAAAACGCATGAAATATAATTAAGTTTAATAATTGTTGCCTTTTTTACTCTTACTCGCATTCTGAAGGGGGGGGGACATGTCCCCATTGCCCTCCCCCTAGATCCGACCCTGTATATATATATATATTTATTTCCTTTAATTAGTTTATAGAAAAGCTCTTAGAATGAAAGATTGTGATCTTTTAAAACTTCTCCAGGTAAATAAATAAAAGTAAGTTTAAGAAATGATACGTTATGCAAAAAGTGTAATAAACACTGAAAGAAAATCGCAACTCCTGCATTATTTTAATTTTCAACAAAATAAGCGTAAGATATTTAGTACCGATTGTCTTCTCAGTTATTTTATATAGTGAATAAATAAAAATAATTTGAATAGCTCATTTATCCTTACTGTGATTATTGTCTCCAAAAATATTCTCTTTTCGTGTTTTTCGCAGATTTCTTGATAACTGATATATGTCATAATTTGAAAATACGCTGCTGAAAAAATCTAAACGTCGCTTCGTGTACCAATTAAATATCTTCATTTTTATCCCCAGGTATCTCATTTTCCCCTTCATGTCCGAATATAAACCGATTACTGAGGGAAAAGCAGGAGTTGATTCCGTACTTCAGGAAATCGTTGAAGAACATCAGAAAACTTTTGACAAAGACAACCTCCGATATTTTGATGATTTTTACCTCGAACAAAAGAGAAAATTAGAGGAAAAAGGTGACAGAAAAGCCGATTTCTACATTGGTAAGTCGATTAGGCCTTTTTTGATTAATACATACTAATAAATCGCCACAAAATTTGGGCTAGGTCATAACAGAGATGCATGTCCCTTGCGGCATATACTTAGAGTTGGGTTGTTTCATTTCTGAGTGGCACTTTCGTTGCAGACAATGGACTAAATGACCAGGTAACTCCTGGTCTGTAATTATAAATAACGATAATAGTATCTAAATACTAAGTTTTTTACGTATTATCGTTATTTATAATTACAGACGCCAGAGAATTTGATAGAAATATTTCTACAAACTTTAGATCGTTAACTACCAATGCAGTGATAATAAATGATTTGACAGATACCACTTCCAAGGCAAAATTCTTATTCGGCACAGAATATTCCCAATAAAAGTTAATCGCAAATGTCTCAAAATTCCGCCCACCTATCTAGACCACAAAAACTAAAGCATCGTTAGAGCTAAGGATGAAAATTTTTTTTTCCTTACAGAGAATTTATTCCATTTTTGAGGTTAAAGCTGATTGGAAGCACAATTACAGAAAGCTTGACTGGACGCTTCACATAAGAAAAAGTATTAACAAAGCTCTGCACAATAAATTTATGTTCCTCTTTGCAAGGCACTCAACGCTTCCATGGGGCGGGGGTGGCTCAGTCGGTAGCGCGCCAGGCTCGTAATCTGTAGTTCCCAGGTTCAAGTCCCAGCTGGGTCAGCGTTGAGATTTATCTCCACAAAATTCCCCGCCCTGCCCACGGTCAGTAGGGGACACCGATGGGTTTGATAAGTCCGCCGTCCGTCGGATGGAACGTTAAGCCGTGGCCCCGTGTGCGGGAGAGCCATACCCTGTGCACGTTAAAGAACACGCTGGATGACCTTGACGGGAGGCTACCATCTGTCTCCCAACAGCTGTTCCAGTGGGTCCCCTCCCCCAACCTTCTCTGAGCCTTCGGGGTTCATGTGACCTGGCCATTTAGCCCATGGTGTGCAAAAAAGTGCCGCTCAGAGGTAAAACAATCGAATCCAACGCTTCCATTGGCAACAAGTTGGTTACGTACAAGATGTTTTTTCGGCCTTTTCTCTAATATGCACTGATTCCATCGGGGAGTTTTCCGAAAAGTTAATAATATTGTTTATATGCAGCTGATTTTTCTTTTGTATTTGTGTTTATGTGGAGAGAAGAAATAATTGTAATGCAAAAAATTTCGATGTGAAAGGGGATTAACACATTTTTATGTACTTTTGGAAACAAAATATGTCGTTTATCTGCTGAGTGCCTGCCATCCTCACAGACCTTCTACTATGGCATATTAACTGACAGGCTCCTCTCAGACCTCTGTGGCAAGCAGCTGCTTGAGGGGATATTTATTTTTTATTTATGGTTGATTACAGAATTCAGAAACAAATATCTGGCGACGATTTTTTTAGAAATTAATGATCTTTAATTTTTAACTCTCCATTAGGAGTCCAACTCACGACATTACTTTTATCTAAGATACTCATGATATGTGAAGAACTTTTTCTAAAGTTTTTAGGAACAGTATCCGTTATTAATTTTAATACATCGTCCTCGACGTTCTGAAGTGAATATTTGTTCAGTTATTACCATTTCTAATAAAAATTAAGTTTCTGATAGTTATAAAAATAAAATGGTTATTTTTAAAATGTAACTCCCTTTTTGTACCGATTCTTAGTCCTATATAACATGGTTTTGTATATTATATAAATGGTTTTTATAAGTCTGCTTAAACAAAGACCCCAAGGGTTCAGAAAAGGTTGGAGGAAAGGGACCCATTGGACAACTTTAGGGAATAGATGGTAGCCTCGTCAAAGCAATCTAGCGTGTTCTTTAACGTGCACAGGGAATGGCTGCCACGCACGTGAAGCCAATGCTTAACTTCCCATCAGATGGACAGCGGCCTTTTCCATCCCATAGGTGTCTCCTTTTTGACCGATGTCAAGGGAGTCGTGGGAGGGGGGGATAAATGGAGATAAATCTCAACGGTTGCATTCCTGTTCGAGGCCGCCTGGATGAAAAGTTTGAATTGAGGAACTTTTAGGCCTGTTGAGACCCCCTTTCGGGAAAGGGGGCCTGAACAGCACTTAAGAAGTCTTCATAATATTGTCCTTTTAAAATTAATAAATTTAATGTAACTATAATAATCATTTCAGTCGTCAAAGTGATAAAGAAATGAAATATAGACAATTAGAATTATTTCATTGGACTTATATGCAACTAAATTAAAACTGATAAAAATGGACATATAATAAGTCTCTAAAATATGAGCACTGATGTAATGGAGTGGGACTTTCATGAGGGGCATGCATAATTTTAATATCAAAAGTTGTTTACAACTGCTGACGAAAGCCTTGCACTAACTATCAATATGATGTAGGTGTAAATTTGACGTCGACGTTTTTGTTTAGCTTTTTCCCATTGCAATTCATTGAACCTGTGTCTATCGTTTTCATTTTCAGTTGGAACTTTGAAGTCCTCGTTACTCCAGATGTTCGGAGATGGAGGGATGTCCATCGCCAGTTTCATCCATTCCTTACTGAGAGACTTGATGGACCAACCGGAAGTCCTGAAGAGAATTCAAAAGGAGTTAGATGACATAGTAGGAGGATAAGAGCGACTTCCGTCTTGGACAGACAGAAGCAAGCTTCCATGCACTGAAGCTGCAATTCTTGAATACTTCAGAAATTCTCTAGGTTTTCCGTATTTTATAAGCCATTAATGTACACGTATGTGGCTACTCATCTAAGGGACCTGGGTTCGAGCCTCGGGTAAGGCATGGACTTGTGTGTCGTTTTTCTGCTGAGGTCCTTGCCATCCTCTCAGACCTTCTACTTTGGCATATAAACTGACAGGCTCCTGTCAGATCTCTGTGGCAAGCAGCTGCTTGAGGGGGTATTTATTTATTTATTTTTTTATGTAATTTTTTGTATCATTAATCTAAACTAACTTAATAGTTGGTACTTTATTGATCCTTTTTCCAATCCTATGTACTGATAAACTTTATTAATAACCCTTTAAGTCGGTAACTAATTATTTTTCAAAAAATCACTACAAATGAACTTGCAACATGATTTGCTCACTATCATTGTTTTCCTTTAAATTTTCACGTCTTTTGTTCAGAATTAAACTCACTTACAAACTTTGGTATTCTTCATAATCTACCTGTTTAAAACCTTTGGTATTCCTAAATAATTACTAAATAATATATTCACGAATAGATAACTAAATAATCTATTCATTTAAAACCTTTTGGAATTCCTAATAATCTACCTTCCTAAAACCTTTTGTATTCCTAATAATCTGTCTGAGTAAAGCCTTTGGTATTCTTCATAATCTACCTGTTTAAAACCTTTGGTATTCCTAAATAATTACTAAATAATATATTCACGAATAGATTACTAAATAATCTATTCATTTAAAACCTTTTGGAATTCCTAATAATCTACCTTCCTAAAACCTTTTGTATTCCTAATAATCTGTCTGAGTAAAGCCTTTGGTATTCTTAATAATCTACCTGCTTATAATCTTCGATATTCTTCACATCAATCTGATTAAAACATTTGTCTTGCCAATAATCTGCGATTTAAAACTTTGATAGTCCTAAAAATTCACCTTTTAAAAAACTTATTATTTTAGAGTCTCCCTGCTTAAAATCTTGATATTTTAAAACCTTTCGGTTTTTCCAATTATCAGCATGCTACTCTATCATTACCACGGTGCTTGAAAACTTCTGAAATTTTGATGGTTTACTTGTATCGATTTAACTCACCACTCCTTGCCAGTAAGTATACTCCGTTTTTTCCTCTGACATCGCAATGAAGTATACGGATATTTTGTATAATTTTATTTTCGAAATATATTATCCTTTAAAACATTTTTTTCTTTTAATATGCAGGTGAGACTACAATACAAGGATACAGAATTCCCAAAGGAGCCATTACCATGGTAAATAGCTGGATAGCGCATCATAATCCGAAGGTTCATGACGATCCCGATAAATTCGATCCATGTCATTACCTTGGTCCTGATGGTCAACGAAATACAACTGAATTACCCATTAGTTTTAGAATAGGTAAAGTACACCCTTTTTCCAACTCATTGTTCTCCCTAACGGTTTCTTTTAAAAGCGAAGGGAATTCTCTAAGGAACTTTTTTTTTCCTATTAAACTGATATTTTTTGTAATGTTTGTAACAGTTCTTATTTCCAGTTTTTTATTTTTTTTTTCTTGGTATACAAACATTCAGCCGTCCCATGGCCGAATGGTTAGCACGTTTGGCTACTGATCTAAGGGACTTGGGTAAGGTAAGGCATGGATGATCATGTAGTTTTTCTGCTGAGGTCCCGCCATCCTCCCAGACCTTCTATTATGGCATATAATTTGACAGGCTGCTGTCAGACCTAGTGGCAAGCAACTACTTGAGGGGGTATTATTCATTTATTTTTTTATGCAAACTTTCAGGCCATAAAACATTAAAGTGAGAGATTCCTGTCATATTTCTGTGACAAGCAGCTTCTTGAAGAGTGATTTATTTTATTTATTTGTTTTTAAAACCTATTTATGGATTTACAGCATGTTACACACAAACAAAGTTACGTTAAACCCAAAGAAAAATTCCGAAACTCCAGTAAGAACTGTCCGGAACATTTCCAGACAGTTCCATTAATCATTGGTCCCTGTGCTAATATATAAAAACTGTTACTTTCCAAGGCTTTGAATTATACACGCATTTTTCATCTTTTTTTGTAGGAAAAAAATCGTGTGCTGGTGAATCGTTGATCAACATGAAACTGTTCCTATTTGTCACACGCATTTTGCAGAATTACACGGAGGGGCGCAGCCATGGGAGGATGAGGGGAGGCTCCCCCCAAAAAAGTAACTCGGAGTTGGCAAAATACGAAGCGACTTCGTAAAATCTAGGCGAGTTGTAAAATTTTGTAATATTTTTTTTTGGAAAATTAAGCAGAGTTGTCAAATTTGAGGCAACTTGACAAATCTAAGGCAGTTTGGAAAATGGAGAGACGGCAAAATTTAGAGCAGTTGGCAAAATCCGAAGTCACTTAGTAATACAGGTGAATTGGCAAAATCTTAGGGAGTTGGCAAAATCTTAGGGAGTTGGCAAAATTCGGAGTGACTTGGTAAATTCTTGGGGAGTTGGCAAAATCGGAGTGACTTGGTAAATTCTTGGGGAGTTGGCAAAATCGGAGTGACTTGGCAAAATCGTGGGGAGTTGGCAATATTCAGATGAGATGTGAAAATTTGGATATTTTTTCTGTAAAATTATGGCGAGTTGACAAAACTTAGAAAGTTGGCAAAATCTAGGGGTAATTGGCAAAAACTAGGGACAGTTGCCAAAATCGAGGGGTAGTTGGAAAAACTAGGTGCAGTTGGCAAAATCGTAGAGAGTTGACAAAATTCAAGTGAGATGTAAAAATTGCAATCTTTTTCTGTAAAATTATGGCATTTTGGAAAATCGAGGCAACTTTGCAATATCTAGGAGAGTTGGCAAATCTTGGGGAAGTTGGCAAGATTCAGAGGTGACTTTGTAACGACGTTTGTGACGACGTAAAATTGGAATTTTTGCTTTTGTAAAATTGTGGCGAGATGGTAAAATCGAGGAAATTTGGCAAAATCTAGGGCAGTTGGCAAAATTCGAATCCACTTGGTAAAATACGAGCGAGTTGTGAAAATTGCGATTGTTTTTGTGAAATTAAGGAGAGTTGACAAAATCGAAAAAACTTGACAAAATCTGGGGAAGTTGGCAAAACTGGAAACTACTTGATAAAGTACAGGTGATTTATAAAAATTGGGATTGGGTTTGTGAAATTAAGGAGAGTTGGAAAAACCAAGAACTCTTGGCAAAATTCTGGGGAGTTGGCAAAATTCGAAGCCCCTTGGTAAAATAGAGGGGAGTTTTGAAAATTGTGCCTTTCTTGTGTAATTAAGGAGAATTGATAAAATTCGAAGTGATCTGGCAAATTCAGGGAAGATGTAAAAATTGCAATTTTTTCTGTAAAATTATGGCGAGTTTGCAAAATCTAGAGTAGTTGGCAAAATTCGAATGAACTTGTTAAAATATAGGCGAGTTGTGAAAATTGAGATTTGTTTTGTGAACTTAAGAAGTGTTGGACAAATTGAGGAAACTGAACAAAATGTAGGGCAGTTGGCAGAATTTCTAATCCACTTGGAAAAAATACGGGCGAGTGGTGAAAATTGGGATTGGGTTTGCGAAATTCAGGATAATTGACTAAAATCGAAAAAACTGGGCAAAATCTTGGGGAGTTTGAAACGTTTGAAGTGATTTGACAAATTTAGGAGAGATGTAAAGATTAAGATTAATTTCGTGAAATTAAGGAGTGTTCACACTGACATGCTACAATACAGACGAGATGTAAGTAATTGGAATTATTTCTGTGAAATTATGGATACTTGGCAAAATTGGAATTGGAAGTTAATGGCAAATTACGGTTAGTTGGCAAAAATTCAAAAATGGAAGGCAAATGACAAAATGAAATGAGAGTTGTAACAATTTGCCTTCCCCCCCCCTCCACGGAGCGAAAAATCTAAATCTAAGTAAGTTTGCTCAGTTGGCAAAAATTGAAATACGAGTTGTAAAATTTTTGATTTCTCCCCCCTCAAACATAGCCCTTCGCTACGCCCCTGATTCTGATTACACGATTATACATCTGTCATATATTAGAACTCTGTGCCACTCCAAGAAGAATCGAATAAATTAAAATTCCATTTAATGTAATTATTTAAACATTATTATTGTATTTCATTACAATGGGTCCGAGATTTTAACAACGATGGAAGGTAGATCATTTCGTCAGGCAAGGACTTATCCAGGATTTAGTTTCATGGGGGGGGGGGGGGGGGTAGTTTTAGAGAATCCGTGAAAGATTCAAGAATCTAATTAATTTCGTACTTTTGTATTATTTTAGAGAGAAAAATGTTTTCTATTAGTTAAAAGAAGAGAACATTTCATCCATAAAAAAGTAATAAGGATACGAACTATAAAAGATAACATGTTCTTTATAGAATATAGTTCTATATAGAATATAAAAGATAACATTTTTTTGTTTTGTTTCAAAATACCTTCTGGCCTTTTTTAATGTACATCTTACACGTATATCTAAATACACTTTAAAATAAATTTTGAAAATTTATAGTTACCTCTCATTTTTTAGTTTAAAGTCATTGATATCATTATGCTTTCGTTTAATCACAACCTTCTTCCATAACTGAAATTGCATTATCAAGTAGGCATTGTTTCCAATGCGAAAAATCTAATATATAAAGTAGAATGATTGTTTGAATGTATATCTCCTTATGCACTTGCCCAGTAGCAGAGCTATAGAGGCACCAAACTTTGCATGAAAATTTCCTTCACCCAGAGAGAACAATATAGCTTATCTGTATACCAGATTGGGTCAAACAAAATGGAGTGGGCGGGTTTAAATTTCTGAAAATCCCATAGACTTAACATTAACGGTTGAAAATTGCTCAAAATAACTATTGCCACCAATAGATTTGAAAGACGGAATTCGTCAATTAATTTCTGCATTCTCGTGATAAATCCATTGTTCAGTTTCTTGAGTAAAGAGCAGGAGCGTTTCTGTGGAAATTGAAATTTTTAATTAAAGAAGAGAGGAACGTGCTATCCCTCTTTGAAATAAAAGCTTCGAAAAGAATTCACATCGGAAGTTACAATCATTAACCTAATTTGAAAAATATGTAAAAGTTAATAAATGCACATTTCACAACACATGTTAATTAATAAATGTTTTAAATACTACGTTAAGTGAAAAATAATGCTTTTAATAACAATAATTTTTTGTAGTACCTATACATTTTTTGTGCAACTCAGATCATATTTAATTTTGCTTTTTTGGTAAAGTTACATGTCTGGCAAACTGTATCCGAGGAACTTGGGTGGGTGCGAAGTGATTTGAAAAGGTCCGATTATCTGAGCGAGGCAATACCATTTTTTAGTGTAGAAACTTCTAACGTGGGAAGGATCATATGATACCTCGAAATATGTACATTTCTTTTCACGCCTAAAAGAGAGGACGTAATTTTTAACCTGAGGGGGAGGGTTACCCCTGAGTTGCACTTTTTTGCAAACAATGGGCTAAATGGCCAGGTCACATGGACCCCGAAGGCTCAGAGAAGGTTGGGGGAGGGGACCCACTGGAACAGCTGTTGGGAGACAGATGGTAGCCTCCCGTCAAGGCCATCGAGCGTGTTCTTTAACGTGCACAGGGTATGACTCTCCCGCACACGGGGCCACGGCTTAACGTCCCATCCGACGGACGGCGGCCTTTCTAAGCCCATCGGTGTCCCCTACTGACCGTGGGCAGGGCGGGGAATTTTGCGGAGATAAATCTCAACGCTGACCCAGCTGGGACTCGAACCTGGGAACTACAGATTACGAGCCTGGCGCGCTACCGACTGAGCCACCCCCGCCCCAGCCAGGTCACAAGGACCCCGAAAGGTCAGAGAAAGTTGGGGAGGGGAACCTCTGGAACAGCTGTTCGGAGACTGATTGTAGCCTCCCCTTCAAGGCCACCCAGCGTATTATTTAACGTGCGCAAGGTATTATGGCTCTCCCTCACACGGAGCCACGGCTTCAAGTCCCATCCGACGGACGACAGCCTTTCCAAGCTCATCGGTGTCCCCTACTGACTGATGGCAAGGCGGGAAGTTTCGTGGAGATAAATCTCTATGCTGGCCCAGATGGTACTCGAACCTTGGAACGGCAGATTACGAGCCTGACGCGGTACCGAGAGCCACCCCCTCCTATTTTTTATCTGTGCACTCCACAAGATCGCAAAGTACCGACTGCTATACACATGATAAATGGCATCAGGTTGTTGATGTTTTACCCCTTACCGACACCGTTTCGCACACATTGGGAAAAATGGCAAGTCACAAGGACCCCAAGAACGCAGATGGGGAGACTGTGGAATGGACAGCTCTTAAGAGACGGATGGAAGCCTCCCGTCAAGGCCATCCGTACTTTAACTTGCACATGGTATGGCTCTTATGCACATGGGGCTACGGTTTTACGTCCCATCCAATGGACTGCGGCTTTTCCATCCTATCAGTGTCCCCTTTCTGACTGAGGGAATAGTCGAGGTTTAGCGGAGATAAATCTCAACGCTGGCACAGTTAGGATTCAAACCTGAGAGCTGCAGATTACGAGCCTAGCACGTTATCGACTGATCTAACCACCTCCCCAATGGCGTCAGGGACGCAGCAAATTATGCAACACATGTTAGGCTTCGATTTGCTTGCTTAGGCAAGAAATTACGTCACCGGTATAATGTAAAACCCAGATTCGAGTAAAACTCTGCCATTTACCTCCACTGAACTTCTCTCTGCCCTCGACAAGGACCAGGTGGGCTTGGAAAAGCCTTCCAACTGATGGAAGGTTAAGCCGAGATTCAGTGTCCGGTTATAGAAAAAAAAACCCGAGGGGAGAAAGGGGGGCCAAGAAATAATCTCCAACAGAGTGGACTTCAAATGCATTATAACATTTCTCCGTTTTACTGGTCTTAAAAAAATGCACAAAATGTATATAAGTTTAATAATTATTTGCTCCCATTATTAGTCTTCTGACGGAAGCATGTTTTTTTGCCCCCCTCCCTCCACTTGATCTTCAGCTGTATGGTGTATCTAAAAAAACATACCGACACTGGATATCCCCAAAGGGAGACTTCCATCCCCTTCCCAAATCTTCTCTGAAACCTTGGGTCTTTGTGATCTGATAATTTATCCCATTGGGTACATAAAAGTGCCGCTCAGATGTAAAACAACCATCCTGATATAGCCTTTATGCGGCAGATAAAAAAACCTACACACGACTGTCTTAAGGTAGAGGTCACTGGTCAATAGATCTGCAGAGATGAGCTGAATTATATGAGCACAGAATCGGTGCTTCTCATAGTGGTGATCCGTGTACCACGAGTCGCCGGTTCCCAGGGAACTAACCAGGAAAGAAATAAGTTTCCAAGAAACGTAATATTTATATGCCATATTTGTTGATTGGTTATTTGGGGTTTAATGGCTCAACTGTAATTAAGGCCATATTGCGCCAAACGCATGGTTGGGTTACCTCTCAGCGGCACCTTTTTGCACACCATGGGCTAAATGGCCAGATCACAAGGACCCCAAAGGCTCAGCAGGTTTGGGGAGGAGACTCACTGGATCATCTAGTGAAGACATGGAAACCTTCCGTCAAGCCCATACCAGCGTGTTCTTTAATGTGCACAAGGTATGGCTCTCCCACATACGGAAGCACGGCTTTATGTCCCATCCGTCGAACGCCGATCTTTGCAAGCCCATCAGTATCCCCTACTGACCGAGGGGCAGCGCGGCGAGTTTTGCGGAGATAAAAATAAACGATGACCCAGTTGGATCTCGAACCTGCAGTTAACGAGCCTGCTGCGCTACACTGACTGTGCCACCTCCTCCGCCCAGTACAAAATTTATTATCTCAATACGAATCATTTGCTATAGTACAGTCATCAAAATTCACCTCGATCCACTTTTATTTTGGGTAGTCAGTTTACCAGACTATTTTTTTTTAACTTCCTTGTTGATATTACAAAGCACACCTATTTTAGTTCGTTACATACTTGAATATATATAAGTTTCGAATTTTCTGGTAAAGTGAAAGCAAGCTTCAACATCAATTAAAATTATTAACATGTTCCCATCCAATTTATAGTTTCAAAAAGTCTTGCCTGTTTAATAATTTATTTAAATGTTTATAAGTACCAATATGAAGTTAATCCCCAGAAAAGCTAGATTTCTCTGAAGTATTGGAGATTCAGTACCTCGGATTCTTTCTCATAGCAAACAATGGTTATTTTAGCAGAAAAAAGTAGGGGGCGGGGGTGGCTCAGTCTGTAGCGCGCCACGCTCGTAATCTGTAGTTCCCAGGTTCGAGTCGCAGCTGGGTCAGCGTTGAGATTTATCTCCGCAAAAATTCCCCGCCCTGCCCACGGTCACCGATGGGCTTGGAAAGGCCGCCGTCCGTCGGATGGGACGTTAAGCTGTAGCCCCGTGTGCGGGAGAGCTGCACATACCCTGTGCACGTTAAAGAACACGCTGGATGGCCTTGACGGGAGGCTACCATCTGTCTCCCAACAGCTGTTCCAGTGGGTCCCCTCCCCCAACCTTCTCTGAGCCTTCGGGGTCCATGTGACCTGGCCATTTAGCCCATGGTGTGCAAAAAAGTGCCGCACAGAGGTAAAACAACCCAACCCAACGCAGCAAAAAGTTACATTTAGAACCAGGGCATGATCTAGGAGGCGGGGAAGAGAACCACGCCCCTTTCATAATGGTAGAAGTTTTAAAATTTTTGCCCCTTCTATTTCTTGCATTTAATAAAATTTTAAACCTGTAAAACGGGGGAGGGAAATGTTATACTGCATCGGAACCTTCCCATCTTTACATTTTTCCTGCTAGATTGAGTTTCTCCCCCCCCCCCTCCCCAATTTTTTCTACTACATCAGGGCCTGCTTCAGCAGGATGTGGGGAGGAGTCAACTACGCAGACTCATTATTCACTCGCCTTTGGAAACTTTATGCATAAATGTTTTCGATCAATAACATAAAATGTGACAAAAAATTTCTTTAAATATCTGTTATTTTTGCTTCCCCCCATATTAAAATCTGTACTGTGAAAACTAAAGACTTCGTGCAAGTTATTCCATGTAGAAGAATTCACCTTAAGTAGAAATTATAAATCATCAATCTACAAAATAGTTTCACAAAAGAAATGACAGAATTTTTTACTTCTACCTAGGAAGACTGTTTTTCCCCCCTAAAACAAACTTGCAAATCTCAAAAGAAACTATTGCACATTTTAAATGAAAGCATCAAAAGATTTAAAGCAAAGTTTAATTAAGGTATAAATAACAATACAATCTCTAAATCCCATAAAGACTACACACTAGTAAAGTTAAAATTTAAGCCATTAGTTTTCAAAACATTTGAAATTTTAAACCTTTCATTTGTTTAGAACTCAGAATTAAAGACACGTTACCTACGCAAAAGACATTCAACATTTGAAGCACAAAAGCTCTTACTCCTTTGGGGATTCAGAAGACAAAATGGTTAAGTGATCAGTCTGCATTTTTCCCGGCAAATTGCCTTCCATTCTTACTACATTTGTCTCAGATTCCGCTCCCAAGCAAATAGGTACAAAATAAACATTGCCGTCTGCAGAATCCTCAGACTTCTTGGCTTCCACTGTTAGCTTACCTGCTTGCGAGAGATTCGACGTCACGTCTTCTTTCTTAATGCCCTCGGGAAGCACATAGCGGCGAGTAATCTCTCGACTCACCAGCCCGGCTTTTTCTCTCCGTTCTTCATGCCTGCAGTGAACGACGATATGATTACCCACGACTCTCACCGACACCTCCTCTGGACTGAAATGGGCGACGGATAACACGACACGAAAATGTCCGGAGCCGTCGTAAGAGCTGGAGGCATTGGTCGTAGATTCTTCGGAATCGCTCACGTGGGAACCGAACCGTTCGTCGACTTTCTGGTTGATGTCGGGCGCAAATGTTCTATTCCTCGTCATTTTACCAAAACTGCGGAGATATTGGGCAGAGCGTTGCATGGTTTCCGCGACATCTTCTACTAACTTATCAATCACTTCAGCGTCGCCCTTCGCAACGGCCAACTTGTCGTTACTACTCATGATTAAGGGCTCGAAGCAATTTCTCACACAAGACCAAATCAATAAGCTCATTTATAAAGCAGTCAGATCTAATTTGCTTATTATGGAGAAATAGCAGTTCTTGTCGATTACGGTTTTTTCTACTAAAAAGTGTTAATGCAGTTAAGAACATCTCCGAAAGTCTGTGGGTTGTCTGAAATTCACAATAGTGGTAGTATTAAACCCCTGAGTCAGTTTTTAATATTTAGCACACATATAGAATGAAAAAATTAAATGTTTTTAGCATGGCCTAGTGGTTAGCACGTTTGCTTACCGTTCAAAGAGACCAGTATTCATGTCACTGAAAGAGGAATGGATGTTTTCTTTCCTGTGTTCTCAGGTTCGAGTCCCAGCTGGGTCAGCTTTGAGATTTATCTCCGCAAAATTCCCCGCCCTGCCCACGGTCAGTAGGGGACACCGATGGGCTTGGAAAGGCCATCGGTCATTTATCTCCGCAAAATTCGATGGGCTTGGAAAGGCCATCGGTCATTTATCTCCGCAAAATTCGATGGGCTTGGAAAGGCCGCCGTTCGTCGGATGTGACGTTAAGCCGTGGTCCCGTGTGCGGGAGAGCCATACCCTGTGCACGTTAAACAACGCGCTGGATGGCCTTGACGGGAGGCTACCATCTGTCTCCCAACAGCTGTTCCAGTGGGTCCCCTCCCCCAACCTTCTCTGAGCCTTCGGGGTCCATGTGACCTGGCCATTTAGCCCATGGTGTGCAAAAAAGTGCCACTCAGAGGTAAAACAACCCAACCCAACTTTCCTGTATTGTTCTTCTATTAAATTCTTGCCATCTTCAGAGATCTCCTCTGTAGTATATTATGCTGAGAGACCTGGGATGGGAGTCGGGTCAAATATCATTATACACAGCAGTCTACATATGTAAACAAACGTAAATTACAGCTCCGTAACACAGTTTGGAGATTCAAATCAATTCAATCATATGGTTGCATTTCATTCAAGGTTTCTTGAATAGGACAATACATCAATATTCTCAGTATTTAATATCCAATTTTTCTCTTCCTTAACATATGTTTTAATATTAATTATTTACCTTAATTTCATTTGGTAAAGCATTAAAATATTTTAGGAGCCAAAAAACATAGCGTTTGGTAATTACATTTTTACTAAGAGTAATGTTTTTTCAAAAATAAATTTTTAGATTGTCGAGTGTCTCCCTCAAATATCTAATTGTGGATTCCAATCGTTCTTCAGATGCTTTAGCGCAGTAAAAATGTGCAGTTTTCTTATTTGCAAAATTAATTGCAATATATTCTTGTAAACTGCTCACATTTCTTTAATTTATTCATACACCGAAGTATACGATTTCAGGCGTACTGTAATGGTTTAATAGTTTACGAAATTCCATTTTCCTACACAACCCTGAGCTTTGGAGTTCTTGTGATCTGGACATTTAGCTCGTGTGGTCAAAAAACGTGCCACTCAGAGATAGAAGAACGTCTCAAAGACTTCTAAAAAAAGCTTTTCTTACTCTTAGGCGCTTCACGTGTTTGAGTTCCTCAGTATATATATATATGCAGATTTCATTCCAAATATTTAATTTTGCTTACTTTCTTCATAATCATACATGGTCACTCTTTTTATCTTTAGTAGTTGAATGTTAAGAAAAAACTGAGAAGAAATTCCATCTCTAAAACTCTCTCTTCCTTTTCCCCTCCGCCTAGGTTTATTAATCTTTCACAAATTTCTTGAAAGATACGGATAATATACAGTATAAACCCCTAGGTCTCAGAGTAAGTTAGGGGAAAGGAACCCACTGAACAGCTATTCGGAGATATATGGATGTCCCCCGTCAAAGCCATCCAGCATGTTCTTTAAGGTGCCCGCCGTATGGCTCTCCCGCGCATAGAGCCAAGGAGTGTCTAAGGGAGAAGAGAGCTAGCTTCCATAGACGTAATGTAAACTTTTCGATTGCAGCGCCCTCTAAACATGGCAAATTCGTGTATTGCAGTGAAGCCACCTAGCCAGGAGAGGAGCCAGTTCCTTGCGTTACTTTTCCACCGCCCAGCAAGGTTTTCAATAGCTTACACCACGTGACTATTACATACACTTTGACTCTGTTCAAAGTGTTCCTTTCTTAAATTTTACCATCATAATTTTCTTTTCACAATTGTCAGTTATAATAATTTTCCTTAATAAAATCCCATTTTGTAAAACAAGTAGTAGCTATGCTCAACAAAGAAATTTTAATATTTTGAACATTCTACTATATTTAATATACTATAATAAATTGAAATTTATGACTTAATGTGAGACAACATGTTTTGTTTAATTATATTTTATAGAATTTAGGATATTTTCAATTAAAGTCATATCGAGTTTCTTACTTGTATAAACTGTCAATAGATGGCAGCAGGCACTTCTCTTATCAACCATAAAAAAAATTACTATTAGAACAAACTGCAGACACCTATATATGTCGATATGCTCCAGGGAACACAAAACTGCAACATACATTGACTTACATGTTTGCAAGATGATTAAATGTATTAATTTACATATTAATTTTAAAAATTCTGCAAAATTACTCAAAATAAACATACAACGTCTTTTCCAGGTATCGTAAAATGTACTCCTGAACGGGATAAAACACTCACTGAATAACTTTAGGGTCAGCTATCACTATGGCAAACAGCCATGGCTGTTAGACAGGTTGAAACACTGATTAAATCGCAATAAATATACCAAGAGTAAGACAAACCACAGCTGCACTGGACTAAAAAAGATTGCACTGCGCATGCGCAAATCGCCCCTTACAGTTGTTTTTGTGCATGCACATCAATTTGCCACGTTCAGCTTCGGTAAAATTCCGCAGAACGGCGCCACTTACGCTTGTGCGAAGCTAGCCTTCTTCTCTTTAGACTTTCTTTGATAGAGCTACGGCTGAGTTCAACATCCCCTGTAACAGAGAGCCGGAGGACCAAATTGATATCAGCTTAAGTAGAACCATATAGACAAATCTTATATTTTTTATTCTAATATTATTACTGGTGGCTTCTATGCTAACCTTAATTCTAAAGTTTGTCTATAAATATATTTTATTTATGATAATATTTATTCGTATTAATTACCATTATTATATTTTATAATAAATAGGAATAATTTTCTTTTTAAAAAATATATGTATTAGGACTACATAAGTGACGTCAAAATTTGGTACATTGGTCTTCTATTATAGGAGGTATTGCTTAGTGCGCCATCTGATGGACGGCGGCCTTTCCAAGTCCATCGGGGTCCCCTACTGACCGTGGGCACGGCGGGTTTTGCGGAGATAAATGTCAACGCTGACCCAGCTGGGACTCGAACCTGAGAACTACAGATTACGAGCCTGGCACGCTACCGACTGAGCCACCCCACCCCTACACATAGGGAAGATGTATTAGTGTTTGAACTTTAATTATTTTGTGAATGAGAAAGCAAAAAATACATAATGAGAGTTTTACGAATCTATGGAAAAACGTGCATCTGAAGAGTTAGTTTAAAGAAACTTACAATCGGGCTTTCATTCTAAATGCTTGTTGCTTGCCGTGCTAAAACGATTCACTGAAAATCCCCCTCGTATACCTCCCAGAAACCTACATTGTAGTTTATCAACTATATTTGTCATCTTCAGGTATGAAGGCAGGAGCTGTGTAAACATGACAGGAATCAATTTCATAGTATATGACACTTAGTTTTAGCACTTCTCCAAGGAGGCGCTCATAATACGTGTCATCCCAATTTTCAAGCTCCCTAATAATGTTCCAGTTATATTTCATAACCTAAGGGACAGCCATCTTATTATACAAGGAATGATCAAAAATAAGAAGATTAATTGTGTTCCCAATAATATGGAAAAAGCATTCCCCCTTTGAATTTCATAGATTCTTATCAATTTTTAATGGAACAATAATGCTGCTTTTCATCATCTGATAACAGTAGGAGATATTTGCCTGCGCTTTAAATCTGAATGGCGTGATGTAGAGTGGGAACACCTCTTTCTCGTATCCAAAAACATTGACTGAAATGTTGTTCATTTTTACGAATTTAGATATATTTTTCTTTTAAATGTATATAGTTGTTAAGGCGTTCAATTTATTACAGGCTCATTCACAGTTAATACAGGATTTATATTTGTGGAAAGTAGTCCCAGTGGTAATGGAAAAAGAGTTAATTCCTAGTTCATTGGTAGATAAATATCCCGTGCTTTTCCTACACATTTTTTGTGCAACTCAGATCATATTTAATTTTTCTTTTTTGGTAAAGTTACACACACACTCGGAATATGATAACAGTAGGATTCTCCTACTGTTATCATATTCCGAGGAACTTTGGTGGGTGCGAAGTGATTTGAAAAGGTCCGATTATCTGAGCGAGGCAATGCCGTATTTTGGTGTAGAAACTTCTAACGTGGGAAGGATCATATGATACCTCGAAATATGTACACTTATTTTCACACCTAAAAGAGCCGGCGTAATTTTTTACCTGAGGGGGAGGGTTACCTCTGAGCGGCACTTTTTTTTACCCACAATTCGATAAATGGCCAGGTCACTAGAACCCCGAAGGCTTAGAGAAGGTTGGGGAGGAACCCACTTGAAGAGCTGTTTGGAGACAGATGGTAGCCTCCCCTTCAAGGCCACCCAACGTATTATTTAACGTGCACAGGGTCTTTTGGCTCTCCCGCATACGACGCCACGGCTTAACGTCCCATCTGACGGATGGCGTCCTTTTCAAGCTCATCTGTGTTCCCTACTGATCATGGGCAGAGCGGGAAATTTTGCCGAGATAAATCTCAGCGCTGACCTAGCTGGGAGTCAAACCAGGGAACTACAGATTACGGGCCTGGGGCGCTACCGACTGAGCCAGGATATTATGGCTCTCCCGCATACGGGGCTATGGCTTAACGTCCCATCCGACAGATGGCGGTTTTTCCAAGCCCATCGGTGTTCCCCTATTGATCATGTGCAAAGCGGGGAATTTTGCAGAGAAAAATCTCAAAGCTGACCTAGCTGGGAGTCAAATCTGGGAACTACAGATTGCTAGCCTGCCGCACTACCGACTGAGCCACCCCCTTTTTCATGGGAAAAAGAAAGGCATAAACAGTGTTAATGATAATAAGCTACATATTCTGTAATTCATAACTCTGTGGCAATAATTCTGTTGGCACCCCAATAATACTAACGAAAACAAAATAGTGTCGATCCATTGGTAAAGGCTAAATTAAGTTTAATCGTTCCAGTGGGAGGGTGGCAGCTAATCAAACTCTGACGTAGAGCGGCGAAGAAGGTTAATCTGGAAGTGGCACTATGTAGATGGTTATTTTACGTCTGAGCGACATTTTTCTTTTTTTGCACACAGTGGGCTAAATCGCAAAGTCACAAGGACCCTGAGAGCTCAGAAAAGGTTTGAAGGAGGAAACCCCGTAGGAAACTCTTAGGTGACAGATGGCAACTTACCGTCATAATCATCCAGCGTGTTCTCTAATGTGCACAGGGTATGGCTCTCCCACACTAGGAACCACTGCTTAACGTCCCATCCGATTGACGGCGGACTTTCCAAACCCATCGGTGCCCCTAGTGACCGAGGACAGGACGAGGAGTTTTGCGAAGACAAATCTCAAAGTTAACACATCTGGGAGTAAAACTTGGGAACTATAGATTACGACCGTGGGGTGCTGCTTTTTCATCCCCCCCCTCGTCCCTGCACCTTGTTGTGATTGCTTAGTGAATGCAGCCCAGCGATAAGCGAAGCAATGTCTGCCGAAAAGCATTTAAGAGAATTTTAAGTAAGAAAAAATAATTTCTTTTGTCTTTAACATTTGTTAGAAACCAATATTGTTCAATTTTTCTTTTTCTCGGTTGTGAGCAAGCCCTGGTAGAGTTTCTAATTTTATGTGAACTGTACAGGACCATTGAAAGTTCGCAAACTGTATGCCAGTTGCCCATGACCATCGTGGAATGGGAAGATTAGTCTAACTGTAACAATACTCTACAATGGTTGCGAAAATAAGTTATCTGTACAATATTCCTGTAAGGAAACTGTGTGCTAACTGCATACATCTTCGGTGGTAGCTTCACCTTTTTACCACGTGTTTGCATTTATGTATAATTTTCAGAATTAAAAGTGTTATTTCGTTTTTCGACTGCTATTTTTACTCACAATGTTATATACATAGACTTCCGATTCACACACAGTAGATCTAGTCGGATGGGACATTCCAGTTTTCCCTCAATTTATGGAAACTCGTGTAGTTTAAAAATTACCTGTACCTTGCCTGTAAACCCCCTTGCATGAAATTATTATTTTTATGGGGCCGTTGTGGGTTCCTACTTTCCTTCAGGGAGTACACGTCTGCTGTCCAATCGTAAAGATTTGAGTTGGGTTGTTTTACCTCTGAGCGGCACTTTTTTGCACACTTTGGGTTTGTGTGCAAAAAGGTTGTTTTCGTTTTGTTTTCGGGTACCTTTAGTTGTATAGCCTATGAAGAGCCGGACTTTGACCATCTGAGGCTCTCATGTAACGCAATGTATGGACAATCATCTTCCTTAGTGAAATGAATAAAACAAAAATACGTTGGGTTGGGTTGTTTTACCCTTGAACGGCACTTTTTTGCACACCATGGGTTAAATGGCCAGGTCTCATGGACCCCGAAGGCTCAGAGATGGTTGGGGGAGGGGACCCACTGGAATAGCTGGTGGGAGACAGATGGTAGGCTCCCGTCAAGGCCATCCAGCGTGTTCTTTAACGTGCACAAGGTATTGCTCTCCCGCACACGGGGCCACGGCTTAACGTCTCATTCCAAGGACGGCGGCATTTCCAAGCCCATCGGTGTCCCCTACTGACCGTGGGTAGGGCGGGGAATTTTGTGGAGATAAATCTCAACACTCACCCAGCTGGTATTGAAACGTGGGAACTACAGATTACGAGTCTGGGGCGCTACCCACTGAGCCACCCGCGACCCTTAGGAGCGCGGACACGTTCATTTATCTGCAGGGCATCGATAAGCCCATTTCAAGTGCTCAACAAGTTTGGTAATTGCTTGAAAAAATAATACCGTTATATGGAAACATTTCCTATATGTTTGTCTCTGGTGACCTACTTTCTGACTTACCATCATACTGTATATTTCACTAACAATGATGTCAATTGCGCTGTGACAAGGCAGTGCGAGGGAAAAATTTGACAGCAGTGCAAATCCCATTTAGAATTCATTTTTATTTACTGCACAGTCATTTTTTATTACTATGTACAAAAACTGATCATCCAATAAGGGGTAAGTAATACCCTCATGAGCGACGTTGGTTAGTTGTTTTACTTCTGAGGGGCACTTTTTGGCACACATTGCGCTAAAAGGACAGGTATCAAGGGTTGGGTTGTTTTACCTCTGAGCGGCACTTTTTGCACACAGTGGGCTAAATGACCAGGTCTCAAGAACCCGAAGGCTCAGAGAAAGTTAAGGGAGTGGACCCACTAGACACCTGTTAGGAACAGATGGTAACCTCCCTTCAAAACCATCCATCGTGTTTTTTAACGTACACAGGGTCCACTGAAAAGTGAATTCTCCCACACAGACCACGACTTAACGTGCCATCTAAAGGACGGTAGTCTTTCAAAGCACATCGGTGACCCCTACTGACCGAGGGTAGGGTTTTGCGGAGATAAATCTCAACGCCGGCCCAGGAGGGACGCGAGCCTGGGAACTGCAGACTAAGAACCTAGCGCGCTACCGACTGAAATATGAGTATTCAAATTAAGATCTGTGATGAAATATTTTGCATAGCCACTAGTCTCGTTTTAAATTGTTAGCTTCTTCTGTAGTAAGCAAGTGTCCGTAAGACAATATGTTTATTCTTGCATGTGAACAAACACACACACATACGATAACATATACACATAAAGATGAAACACATACAGACACTTTAACACACACACACACAGAGAAAGAAACAAACATGAAGATGTACACACATACAGACACTTTAACACACACACACAGAGAAAGAAACAAACATGAAGATGTACACACATACAGAGAAAGACTATGTGCATACAGACATCTTAACACATACGCACACGCACGAATACACATACATATAAAGAAACATATTAACATACATGAACATACACACACTCACATACGCACACATACACGATTCACTGAAACACACACACACACACCTAGAGAGAAACAAACATGAAGACACAGTTACATCTTGACATATATGCACACACCTACAGGTACACACATTTCGTAGTAACATACATATTTACACATAGACACACACACACACACAGAGAAACAAACATACAGACAGATATACGTACAAGACAGTGTGCTCTACTGTAATGCAAGTACCCTGTGAACTAAAGAATCTTTCTCAAACCCAAACAGTATAACTTTCATGTAGGTTCTGATATCAAAGATAATGTGTTTTCCTGCAGTGCAGCACCCCCATGGGCTAAAAATCTTTCTCAAACCCAATCATAGCGTGTATTTTCACAGATGTGTTCCATGGGTAGTGATCGTTATCTCTATAGATTTAAATGTGAAGCATAGAGTGCGTATCTCTTTGTATGAAATCGCTTATAATGAGATAATATTTCCTTTAAAAGTTAGAAGTTATTAGTATGAACTAAAAAAGTGGTGATGTATACACTATCTGATCGTTAAAATCAAACTTTAGCAAGTTAATATACCGTTCTCTAGCTAGCGACTCCGAAATTAGTGTGTCTTTGCTTTAAAAATAAATAAGCCTTTACGCAGCTAATTGTCGTAACAGTTACAGGATTTTTTCATACGACCCAGTAGAAGGGGGTGAGAGGATGTCGGGATCTTGGTAGGAAAACAACACAAACGTTCATGTCTTACTATGGATCTCAAACCTTAGATATTCTGTTTAGAAGTTAGATCAGAAGTAACTAACCTGCTGTCTATGAGATAGATTAGAAATATTCTCATGCAGGAAAAATAACTAAACAAACATGAAATCCCGTGTTACATTGTAGTGAAACAATCTTGTCGAAAAACTTTTGTTTGCAGCGAAAAATAGCCACCTTTACCCACACTTATGCGCTTATTCAAACGTACCGAGGGGACCAGGAACTCTGAAAAGAGATAGCGCCTTGGGATAACCGACGAGAGAGCTTACGTTACGTTTTATCGGTGGTTGAAGTCAGAGAATGCAAAGTTAGGTCTAGCGGATCGATTCTGGGACCCAACTTTTCATGGAAATATTGAAAATATTGTTGTTTTCTTATATTGTTGTTTTCTTATAAACACTGAGTTTTCAGATTTTAAATTTCCAAACTTCTGTGGTTCTTTGCTGATGTTTTCTATATGCAAAGTATTTTGTGATATTCGTCCATCCGTATCCCTCTTCCCGACGTTGGTTAGGCATGACCCTGATATCAATTAATCAATATACTAAAATAATCCAGTGGGTATTTTGTGAAGATATTTTCATTCAAAATTTTAATATAGACATCCTGTCTGAAGTCTTCACTTTTGCCGTATTGGTTTTGGTCCTCAACGTGTTCAAATTTGACAAAGCCCTTTCTCCCAGAAAAAAGGAAAACAGAAGGCACTTAAAGTATTTTTTATTTTAATATTATTACT
Organism: Ryuthela nishihirai; assembly: GCA_038380435.1. Lineage (NCBI taxonomy): Eukaryota > Metazoa > Arthropoda > Arachnida > Araneae > Heptathelidae > Ryuthela > Ryuthela nishihirai. The sequence goes on along the minus strand of JAWZYU010000029.1, from coordinate 60,824,995 downwards.
GAGAAGCATACGTATACCACGTATAATAAACTTAAAAATAAATGGAGATAGCTCAAGAAGTTAGGAACAGCTGAAAGAATTCAGTTAATCATTGATTCGTGATCAATACAAACTTAAATATACACAAAAACCTTTTGTGTATATTTCAGTGCACTTTAAAATAAATTTGCAAAATCTATAGCTACCGCTCCTATTTTAGTTTAAAGTTAGTGTTAAAATAAAGCTTTCGTTTTAACAGTACTTAATTCTTGTTCAAATATTAAGTGAGTATGGCTTACGATGCGAAAATTCTAATATATAAAGAAGTAAAATTGTTTGTGTGTCTTGTCTTCTTATGCACTTTTCCAGCAGAAAAGATAGAAGCACCAAACTTTTCATCAAAGTTTCCTTCACCCAGAGATAGGTTATTTGTAAACCAGCTTGGGTCAAACAAATCGGAGTGGGCGGGTTTAATTTCTCAAAATCCCATAGACTTAACATTAACGGTTGAAAATTACTCAAAATAACTATTGCCACCAATAGATTTGAAAGAAGGAATTCATCAACTAATTTCTGCATTCTCGTGATAAAGCCATTGCTCAGTTTGTTGGGTAAAGAGCAGGAGCGTTTCTGTTGAAATTGAAATTTTTAATTAAACAAGAGAGGAACGTGATATCCCTCTTTGAAATGAAAGCTTCGAAAAGAATTCACATCAGAAGTTACAATCATTAACCCAATTTGAAAAATATGTAAAAGTTAATAAACGCACATTTCACAAGACACGTTAATTAATAAACGTTTTAAATATTACGCTAAGTAACAAATAATGCTTTTAATAACAATAATTTTTTGTGCAACTCAGATCATATTTAATATTCTTTTTCTGTAAAATTATATATGCCTGGCAAATTGTATCGAGGAACTCTATTGGGTGTTCAAACTCTCCGAGAAAAAGGAAAACAAAAGGCTCTTAAATGAATTATTTTAATGTTATGGCTGATAATTATTCATATACCACGTATAATAAACTTAACAAGAAATGGTAGTAGCTAAAAAAAATCAGGAGCAAGAGAAAGAATTCAGTTAATCATTGATTCGTGATCAATACAAACTGTTATTGATACGAGACTTAGTAGGCGGGTGCTTCTTTTCATAAACATTTTCACCATTCCTCTGGAATGCAACGATATCATCAAGTAACTTTTGCGTCATCTCTAACTCGATAATTTGTTTACTGAATGTTTCTTGGAACGGCGCACAATTCATATTTTAATGTCTGTTCTGCAGAAACCTTCTCCAGTTGTCTGTCTTTGGGATACTCGATCGTATATTTCTGCAATATGGATGTCACAAAGAGAAAGATTTCCATGCTGGATAGAGATTCACCAGGACATGATCGTTTACCTGTAAAACGAGAAAATGAAAAATAAATATCGATCATCTCTAAATATCTCCGGTTCTGAAGATTGGGTTCTGTTGTTTTACCTTTGAGCGATATTTCGTTTGTACACTAGGGGCTAAATAGCTCGATCACAAGGACCCCAAGGACTCAGAGAAGGTCAGGGAGGGGGATACACTCTATAGTTATTGTACTATTTGTTGCCAGATGTTCAACAACCACGGCAATCCCCGGTTCCGTCTCACGACACTACCAAGTTAACGGAAAGCCGTGACTATCTAGAGTCGGGGACAAGAATACACCATATAGATGCATCTCATCCCCAACCTCACAAGGCAGCAATCCTATAGAAGGAAAGCTAACCACCGGTAAAAACCTCAAATTTAATCTGTTCCCCGGTTAGCCATGAACAAGGATATGTAGATCCAAGTTCGCTCGGCATCCGGGGTGGAGATTCTTTGTGGGGCCCAGACTTTGAAAAGGGCTCGTGCCTACTAGGGGACCAAATCCGTTCAGCCGTGCCCTTGAACTACTCCACGGAGCGCCTGATGTTGAGGTCTTGACACCGTCCAACCGGGCCACTAAACCGGTCAGCGATGTCTTCGACCTCAGTTGGTCTTGGCTCGGTCCAACCGGGGACCCAATCCGGTCAGCAAAGTCTTCGACCGGTTGCTGGGCCAGAAGCCCCCCCCCCCCCCCACATCACGACAAGGTGGTCCCCTTTAGGATACAGATGGCAACCTCCTGTCAAGGCCATCCAGCGTGTTCTTTAACGTACACATTGGAGGTGGGGACTCAGTCGGTAGTGCACCAGGCTCATAATCTGCAGTGCCAAGGTTCGAGTCCCAGCTGGGAGAGCGATGAGATTTATCTCCGCAAAACTCTCCGTCCTGACAACGATCAGTAGGGGACGCCGATGGGCTTGGAAAGGTCGCTGTCCATCGTATGGTGGGTTAAGTCTTAGTTCCATGTGTGGGGAATAGCAATACCCTGTGCACGTTAAAGAACATGCTGGATGGCATTGACCGGAGGTTACCATCTGCCTCCCACCAGTTGTCCAGTGGGTCCCCTTCCCCAACCTTGTCTGAGCCGTCGGTATCCTTGTACTTGGCCATTTATCCCATTGTGTGCAAAAATGTGCAGCTCATAGGTAAAATAACCTGCCCAGGGGCACACGTCTTAATGACCCATCTGACGGACGGTGGCATTTCCAAGCCTCTCGGTCCGCTTTCTGAGCGAAAGCAGGGTCGGTGTTTAGTGGAGAAAACCTCAACCCCAGCACAGTTGGGATTCTAATCTGGGAAGTGCAGATTACGAGTCTAGCGCATTACCAACTGAATCAACTTCAGTTTCCTGTCTCTGGAGAATACGCAGGAAAATTAATATGCAGTTTTAAACAGTCCAACATTTATAACTTCTTTATTTGGCACACGAAAGGAAAAGGATAATGAGAATATAGCAAGTTTATTTTTCTTCAGTTTGCACAGGAAGTGCTGCTTTAGGAAAATCAAAACTTTCAGATTATGCAGCTGCAGAGAAAGTACGTTGGGTTGTTTTACCTCTGAGGGCACTTTCTTGCACACAGTGGGCTAAATTGCCAAGTCATAAGGACCCCGAAGAGTTCAGGGGAGATTGAGAAAGAATATCCACTGGATAGATGTTAGGACACAGATGAAAGGCTCCTGTTAAGGCCATCCAGCGTGTTAGTTAATATGTACAGAGTGTAGTTCTCTTGCCCACGGGTCACGGCTTAAGGTCTCACCTGATGGACAACGGTCTTTCAAAGCCAAATCGTTATAAACAGGCCCTCATCTACAAGAAATAAATTTCTCCGTTCTCATTAAAGGAAAACAGGAAAAAAAAACAGTTTAAGCATAGTTGGGATTCGAATCTGGGAAATTGCAGTTATGAGCCTGGCTCACCACTGAATGAGTTAGCTGGGAATGTGGGAAAGGAAATGGTGAATTTTGTAATTTAGGAAGAAAGGGAAGATTTTTTCAATGTTGGAAAGAAAAGAGTAAATTTGGAATGTTCGAAATTAAAGGGGAAATTTTCGCTTATTACTCACATTGTACTGTATATATATATATTAATATAAATCTATATAAAAAAAATAGAAAAAGAAATCTTTGTCGTATCTTTTATATCCATTGAAAGTGATTTATTTCAAGAAACAAAGTTTTATCATTTTACTTATGATTTTGCGAACACAAAGACACGAAAAATAACTTTAAAAAATAAAAATATGTGTTCTTTTTTAGTGAACTGATTTGTTCATTATAAGAATAATCATTATAAACAGACTTCGATCTATAAAAGAAATAATGGGATTGAGGGCAAGTTGTCTCCAATTCAAGGGGGGAAGGATATTTTATAGAAACGAACCGGAGAGAATTCCGGTATAAATTTTTACCTCAGTTTTAGCGGACGAGGATGGCTCAGTTGATAGCTCGCCAGCACGTAACTTGCAGTTCCCAGGTTCGAGTCCCAGCTAGTCCAGCGTCGACCAATGACCTTGGAAAGGTTGCCATCCGTCAAATGGGATATTGCTCCTGTGCTGTAAAGCCATACATTGTGCAAGTTAAAGAACACGTCGGATGACCTTGATGGGAGGTTATCATCTGTCTCCTAACAGCTCTGGTGTGGGTCCCCTTCCCCCAACCTTCTCTGAACCTTCGGGGTCCATGTGACCTGGCCATTTAGCCCATCGTGTGCAAAAGGTGGTGCTCGTAGATAAAATAACCCAATATCAATTTTACTGATTTTAACATAATTCTTGAAAAATACGGGGGGGGGGGGAATATATATATATATTTGTTTAATATTTTTTTCTCTCCATTATGATTACTTGCATTTAATGAAAATGGGAGGGGCTCAGCATCTTTGGCCCCCTTTATATTTCTCACTTTGTTACCCATAACTTTTTTACTTTTTTTTCATTTTTTTTTGCATAACTTTACGTTTAAGTTTTTTATCTATTAAACAACATGCATTCTTAATTGTAAAAGTCAATATTTTGACTATGAAAAGGCGCATTTCTGAGTTATTTCCTTTGGTGACCCCGAATCCGGTACTGCACAACTGCAGAGTTGATTTTTTTTAATGAACAGATGCAATGCAAAGTGCGTATCAGCTGAGCCAAACTATTGCCACTCTTACCTACTCCAAAAGCAATGGGTGGTTCCACCTTGTTCCTTTTGCCATCAGGACCGAGGAAACGACCGGGATCAAATTTCTGCGGGTTGGAATAAATCGTTGGATCATGCTGAGCTGACCAGCTGTTCACTACAGTAATGGTTCCTTTAGGAATTCGGTATCCTTGAATTGTAGTCTCCCCTGGAAAGAAATATGGATGCTAAATATACATTATACAAAGCATGTGATCACTATTAGTTGTTTAGGTCAATGGATACCAATGGGTGTAGAGAAAATATTGTCTTGATCCGAACGGGATCCGAACCCACATATTCGTGCAATATATGCTTTATTAACAAAAATCTATGAACACTGCTATCTCAAGTTAATACAGTGAAAGCCCGAATCTAGAAAAAAGCAAAAGGATGAAGTCGAACACCATTCAGGCATAAAGGTTTTTTTCTCAGTTTTAACGCCCCTATCTCACCTTGATTGCGATACCTGATCTGAAAATTCATCTTATTTCTCCCTGAAATAGCTATATCACTAATGTTTAGGCTCTAGCACTGGTACATTGAGATTTGACTTTTGACCTCGAAGACCCCATTACATCAAAAATTTCACATAATGCCTGATATCTACGACTCAAAATACCGCCTGGCACCATTTTCAACCTTCTTACACCGATAGATATATATTTGACCTTTGACCTCAAAGGACCCATCACATCCAAACTTTCGCTACATTTCTGAGATCTACGACACAAAATACCCTCAGGAAGTAATTTTTAGCTCTGTAGCACCGGTAGATCTAAATATGACCTCTGACCTCGAAGGACCTTCTGAATATGAAATCTCGTAATGTTTCCGACATCTACAACCCGAAATACTTCCAGACATCAATTTTCACGTTTCTAATTCAATCAAAATTTGGCCTTGAAGGGACATATCGGGGTTAAATTTCGTTTTTTTTTATGAGACCTACCACATGGATCACCCTAGGTTTCCATTTTCAGAGCTCTACCATTTCTACATCATAGTTAGAATTAATGTGATCCACTGTCAATCAGTCAGACGTCAATCGCTCACTATCGTCTGTATATATTGCATACATATATACAAAATCCTCATGCAGCCATGGGCCACGGAGGTCCAACCAGACTGTGTAATTTTCCTCTCCAGACATGTGTGTTCTGAGTTACCGATGCTGCATTTGACCACTCTAGGCCAATTGACATTGTCTGCGCATTTCTTCCTAGGTCTTTTCCTTTTTCTGAAACCCTTAGGTTTACTGTTCATAATCCTGTTCGCCAATCTGCAGCTGTGCATACAGGCAACATGGCCAAACCAACGCAATCTCTCTCTGCACAATATGCTGATTAAAGGAGGTTGATGATTCCTTCTTCTAACCTCATCATTACTGACATCGTAAAAAGTCAAACCACCTAATCTCCAAGATATTGTGTAACACCTAGAATCAAAGGCATCAAAATTCTTCTTATGCTGCTTACAAAGGGCAGTTTCGCTACCAAACTACACTGGCGGAAATTGAAAATTATAATATGTTTATAGTTAAGAGCATCAGAAATCGTGATCCAAGATTGAATTTCTTCATCCCCTAGTCAAGGGAATGACGAAAGAAGTTATTCGTCTTGAATTTCTTCATCCCCTAGTCAAGGGAATGAAGAAAGAAGTTATTCGTCTTGAATTTCTTCATCCCCTAGTCAAGGGAATGACGAAAGAAGTTATTCGTCTTGAATTTCTTCATCCCCTAGTCAAGGGAATGACGAAAGAAGTTATTCGTCTTGAATTTCTTCATCCCCTAGTCAAGGGAATGACGAAAGAAGTTATTCGTCTTGAATTTTTTCATCCCCTAGTCAAGAGAATGACGAAAGAATTTATTCGTCTTGAATTACTTCATCCCCTAGTCAAGGGAATGACGAAAGAAGTTATTCGTCTTGAATTTCTTCATCCCCTAGTCAAGGGAATGACGAAAGAAGTTATTCGTCTTGAATTTTTTCATCCCCTAGTCAAGGGAATGACGAAAGAAGTTATTCGTCTTGAATTTTTTCATCCCCTAGTCAAGGGAATGACGAAAGAAGTTATTCGTCTTGAATTTTTTCATCCCCTAGTCAAGGGAATGACGAAAGAAGTTGTTCGTCTTGAATTTCTTCATCCCCTAGTCAAGGGAATGACGAAAGAAGTTGTTCGTCTTGAATTTCTTCATCCCCTAGTCAAGGGAATGACGAAAGAAGTTATTCGTCTAGAATTTTTTCATCCCCTAGTCAAGGGAATGACGAAAGAAGTTATTCGTCTTGAATTTTTTCATCCCCTAGTCAAGGGAATGACGAAAGAAGTTATTCGTCTTGAATTTCTTCATCCCCTAGTCAAGGGAATGACGAAAGAAGTTATTCGTCTTGAATTTTTCCATCCCCTAGTCAAGAGAATGACGAAAGAAGTTATTCGTCTTGAATTTCTTCATCCCCTAGTCAAGGGAATGACGAAAGAAATTGTTCGTCTTAAATGTTTTCATCCCCTAGTCAAGGGAATGACGAAAGAAGTTATTCGTCTTGAATTTTTTCATCCCCTAGTCAAGGGAATGACGAAAGAAATTGTTCGTCTTAAATGTTTTCATCCCCTAGTCAAGGGAATGACGAAAGAAGTTGTTCGTCTTGAATTTCTTCATCCCCTAGTCAAGGGAATGACGAAAGAAGTTGTTCGTCTTGAATTTTTTCATCCCCTAGTCAAGGGAATGACGAAAGAAGTTGTTCGTCTTGAATTTCTTCATCCCCTAGTCAAGGGAATAACGAAAGAAGTTGTTCGTCTTGAATTTCTTCATCCCCTAGTCAAGGGAATGACGAAAGAAGTTGTTCGTCTTGAATTTTTTCATCCCCTAGTCAAGGGAATGACGAATGAAATTGTTCGTCTTAAATGCTTTCATCCCCTAGTCAAGGGAATGACGAAAGAAGTTATTCGTCTTGAATTTTTTCATCCCCTAGTCAAGGGAATGACGAAAGAAATTATTCGTCTTGAATTTTCTCATCCATTTGTCAAGGGAATGACGAAATAAGTTATTCGTCTTCAATTTTTTTCATCCCCTAGTCAAGGGAATGACGAAGGAAGTTATTCGTCTTGAATTTCTTCATCCCCTCGTCAAGGGAATGACGAAAGAAGTTATTCGTCTTGAATTTCTTCATCCCCTAGTCAAGGGAATGACGAAAGAAGTTATTCGTCTTGAATTTTTTCATCCCCTAGTCAAGGGAATAACGAAAGAAGTTCTTCGTCTTGAATTTCTTCATCCCCTAGTCAAGGGAATAACGAAAGAAGTTGTTCGTCTTGAATTTCTTCATCCCCTAGTCAAGGGAATGACGAAAGAAGTTGTTCGTCTTGAATTTTTTCATCCCCTAGTCAAGGGAATGACGAAAGAAGTTATTCGTCTTGAATTTTTTCATCCCCTAGTCAAGGGAACGACGAAAGAAGTTATTCGTCTTCAATTTTTTCATCCCCTCGTCAAGGGAATGACGAAAGAAGTTATTCGTCTTGAATTTCTTCATCCCCTAGTCAAGGGAATGACGAAAGAAGTTGTTCGTCTTGAATTTTTTCATCCCCTAGTCAAGGGAATGACGAAAGAAGCTATTCGTCTTGAATTTTTTCATCCCCTAGTCAAGGGAACGACGAAAGAAGTTATTCGTCTTCAATTTTTTCATCCCCTCGTCAAGGGAATGACGAAAGAAGTTATTCGTCTTGAATTTCTTCATCCCCTAGTCAAGGGAATGACGAAAGAAGTTGTTCGTCTTGAATTTTTTCATCCCCTAGTCAAGGGAATGACGAAAGAAGTTATTCGTCTTGAATTTTTTCATCCCCTAGTCAAGGGAACGACGAAAGAAGTTATTCGTCTTCAATTTTTTCATCCCCTCGTCAAGGGAATGACGAAAGAAGTTATTCGTCTTGAATTTCTTCATCCCCTAGTCAAGGGAATGACGAAAGAAATTATTCGTCTTGAATTTTTTCATCCCCTAGTCAAGGGAATGACGAAAGAAATTATTCGTCTTGAATTTTTTCATCCCCTAGTCAAGGGAATGACGAAAGAAGTTATTCGTCTTGAATTTCTTCATCCCCTAGTCAAGGGAATGACGAAAGAAGTTATTCGTCTTGAATTTTTTCATCCCGTAGTCAAGAGAATGACGAAAGAAGTTATTCGTCTTGAATTTTTTCATCCCCTAGTCGGAATGACGAAAGAAGTTGTTCGTCTTGAATTTTTTCATCCCCTAGTCAAGGGAATGACGAAAGAAGTTGTTCGTCTTGAATTTTTTCATCCCCTAGTCAAGGGAATGGCGAAAGAAGTTATTCGTCTTAAATTTCTTCATCCCCTCGTCAAGGGAATGACGAAAGAAGTTATTCGTCTTGAATTTTTTCATCCCCTAGTCAAGGGAATGACGAAAGAAGTTATTCGTCTTGAATTTTTTCATCCCCTAGTCAAGAGAATGACGAAAGAAGTTATTCGTCTTGAATTTTTTCATCCCCTAGTCGGAATGACGAAAGAAGTTGTTCGTCTTGAATTTTTTCATCCCCTAGTCAAGGGAATGACGAAAGAAGTTGTTCGTCTTCAATTTTTTCATCCCCTAGTCAAGGGAATGGCGAAAGAAGTTATTCGTCTTGAATTTCTTCATCCCCTCGTCAAGGGAATGACGAAAGAAGTTATTCGTCTTGAATTTTTTCATCCCCTAGTCAAGGGAATGACGAAAGAAGTTATTCGTCTTGAATTTTTTCATCCCCTAGTCAAGGGAATGACGAAAGAAGTTATTCGTCTTGAATTTTTTCATCCCCTAGTCAAGGGAACGACGAAAGAAGTTATTCGTCTTCAATTTTTTCATCCCCTCGTCAAGGGAATGACGAAAGAAGTTATTCGTCTTCAATTTTTTCATCCCCTCGTCAAGGGAATGACGAAAGAAATTATTCGTCTTGAATTTTTTCATCCCCTAGTCAAGGGAGTGACGAAAGAAGTTGTTCGTCTTGAATTTCTTCATCCCCTAGTCAAGGGAATGACGAAAGAAGTTATTCGTCTTGAATTTTTTCATCCCCTAGTCAAGGGAATGACGAAAGAAGTTATTCGTCTTGAATTTCTTCATCCCCTCGTCAAGGGAATGACGAAAGAAGTTATTCGTCTTGAATTTTTTCATCCCCTAGTCAAGGGAATGACGAAAGAAGTTATTCGTCTTGAATTTTTTCATCCCCTAGTCAAGGGAATGACGAAAGAAGTTATTCGTCTTGAATTTTTTCATCCCCTAGTCAAGGGAACGACGAAAGAAGTTATTCGTCTTCAATTTTTTCATCCCCTCGTCAAGGGAATGACGAAAGAAATTATTCGTCTTGAATTTTTTCATCCCCTAGTCAAGGGAATGACGAAAGAAGTTGTTCGTCTTGAATTTCTTCATCCCCTAGTCAAGGGAATGACGAAAGAAGTTATTCGTCTTGAATTTTTTCATCCCCTAATCAAGGGAATGGCGAAAGAAGTTATTCGTCTTGAATTTCTTCATCCCCTCGTCAAGGGAATGACGAAAGAAGTTATTCGTCTTGAATTTTTTCATCCCCTAGTCAAGGGAATGACGAAAGAAGTTATTCGTCTTGAATTTTTTCATCCCCTAGTCAAGGGAATGACGAAAGAAGTTATTCGTCTTGAATTTTTCCATCCCCTAGTCAAGGGAACGACGAAAGAAGTTATTCGTCTTCAATTTTTTCATCCCCTCGTCAAGGGAATGACGAAAGAAGTTATTCGTCTTCAATTTTTTCATCCCCTCGTCAAGGGAATGACGAAAGAAATTATTCGTCTTGAATTTTTTCATCCCCTAGTCAAGGGAATGACGAAAGAAGTTGTTCGTCTTGAATTTCTTCATCCCCTAGTCAAGGGAATGACGAAAGAAGTTATTCGTCTTGAATTTTTTCATCCCCTAGTCAAGGGAATGACGAAAGAAGTTATTCGTCTTGAATTTTTTCATCCCCTAGTCAAGGGAATGACGAAAGAAGTTATTCGTCTTGAATTTTTTCATCCCCTAGTCAAGGGAATGACGAAAGAAGTTGTTCGTCTTGAATTTTTTCATCCCCTAGTCAAGGGAATGACGAAAGAAGTTGTTCGTCTTGAATTTTTTCATCCCCTAGTCAAGGGAATGACGAAAGAAGTTGTTCGTCTTGAATTTTTTCATCCCCTAGTCAAGGGAATGGCGAAAGAAGTTATTCGTCTTGAATTTTTTCATCCCCTAGTCAAGGGAACGACGAAAGAAGTTATTCGTCTGCAATTTTTTCATCCCCTAGTCAAGGGAATGACGAAAGAAGTTATTCGTCTTGAATTTCTTCATCCCCTAGTCAAGAGAATGACGAAAGAAATTATTCCTCTTCAATTTTTTCATCCCCTAGTCAAGGGAATGACGAAAGAAGTTATTCGTCTTGAATTTTTTCATCCCCTAGTCAAGGGAATGACGAAAGAAGTTATGCGTCTTGAATTTTTTCATCCACTAGTCATAGATGACGAAATAAGTTATTCGTCTTTTGTCTTGTTGTTCAGTGCTCTTTGAAGAAGCTACCATGCCTGGATGGCGCAGGCGCGCATATTTGTTAAGTTAGCGGAGTTTGAAGAAGGTCGTGTAGTGGGTCTTCGGGAAGAAGGTTGCTCTTTTCGTCAAATTGCACATCGCGTTGGACGAGAGGTATCTGCAATTGTACGATGGTCAATGGTCAATGATGAGAAGAGCATTTGCATACCCGCAGACGTGGTTCCGAGGAACACAGATTTACAGAGTATCAGGAGGGCGGTGGTGGCAGAGCGGACAGCACAAATTCGATCCTCCGTCGTACCAAGCGTGCCTACAAGAACGATACGCAATTACCTTTTGGAAGCAGGACTACGGGCATGCGTACCACTGGCGGAGTTACCACTGTCACCTCGTCACTGTCGAGCATGTTTGCAGTGGTGTCAAGAACGCGTTCATTGGAAGGAAGAATGGCAGTCTGTGGTCTTCAGTGATAAAAGCTGATTCTGTTTAAGAGCATCTGATGATCGTTTACGTGTCCGAAAGCAACAGGATGAGCGGTTTCTTCCATCGTGCCATACCAGGGCCCACGCCGGACATCATGGTGAGGGAGCCATTAGCTATCACTTTCGTACATGTATGGTGTTTGTACAGGGTACACTGAATATCAATACGTTTGTCAGCGACATCGTACAGCCGGTTGTCCTGCCATATTTGAGTGTAATCCCAAATGTGATATTCCAGCAGGATAACACCCGCCCATGGGGCGGGGGTGGCTCTGTCGGTAGCGCGCCACGCTCGTAATCTGTAGTTCCCAGGTTCGAGTCCCAGCTGGGTCAGCGTTGAGATTTATCTGCGCAAAATTCCCCGCCCTGCCCACGGTCAGTAGGGATCACCGATGGGATTGGAAAGGCCGCCATCCGTCGGATGGGACGTTAAGCCGTGCCCCGTGTGCGGGAGAGCCATACCCTGTGCATGTTAAAGAACACGCTGGATGGCCTTGACGGGAGGCTACCATCTGTTTCCTAACAGCTGTTCCAGTGTGTCCCCTCCCCCAACCTTCTCTGAGCCTTCGGGGTCCATGTGACCTGGCCATTTAGCCCATGGTGTGCAAAAAAGTGCCGCTCAGAGGTAAAACAACCCAACCCAACACCCGCCCGCACTCCGCCCAGGCAACTCAGCATACTCTTCAGGCAGTTTGCCAATTCCCTTGGCCAGCACGCTCTCTGGACTTGTCTCCAATCGAGCATGTCTGGGACTGGATCGGACAATGACTCTTCCGTGGACTGCGGCAGGCAACGACCATCGCTGAATTACGCTTCCAATTTGAAAGAGCATGGAATGGTTCCCCCAGCGTGATATCCAGCATTTGCACGACCGATTGCATTACAGATTGGAAGCTTGTATTACTGCTCGAGGAGGTTCAGCAACTTATTAAAATATGCCTTCTTTAAAACGCATCTTTAAAACTTCTTTAAAACGTAATACTCATTAAAAGGTAAAGTATACATTGAACCTCTTCACGTGTGGTCACTGTCCTTTCTCAACAAGTTGTTTTTACTAAATAAATCTCATAGATTACGCTTCAGTTGTTAATGGTATTCTTTTCTCAATTTCCGCCAGTGTATATGCAACCTAATTTTAGTCTTTAGGTGTACATGCCTATTTTTCCCTACTCTCCATAGATTCTTGAAAGTTCCAGCGGTAATCAATATTCTTCTGTTTATCTCATGCCGTACATCACCAGTATCTTTTACATAGCTCCCAAGATAATTAAACTGAGACATTTGCTCAATAGTACAGCCATTCAAAGCAACTGAAGCAATATCTGCCTGACCAATTTTCATCACTTTAGTTTTTTCTCTATTCATCACCAAATCTACTCAACTACCAATCACATCAACAGTTCGAACGAAAGAGTCCATCTCATCAACATCATTTGATAAAAGGGCTAAATTATCAGCATAATCTAAATCAGAAATTTTCAGATCTCCAGACCATTTAAAGCCAAAATCTTTGCCTTGCAAAGAATTTAGCTTAACATAATTAATAACCAAACGAAACAGAAAAGAGACAAAATGCATCCTTGTCTAACTCCACTAGCAATGCTAAACCAATCGCTGAAAGACGTACCAACTCTCACACACGACTCAGTGTTATTATAGAGAGCTTTCATTACACTAAATAACTTATCAGGTATTTCATATGATCTAACAATCAACCACAAATCATGACGATCAACGGAGTCAAAAGCCTTTTGAAATCTATAAAGCTAGCAACCACAAGTTTCTGAAACTATAAACATTTCTCAAGAATCAGCCTAAGTGAAAATATTTGATCAATACGTGACCTGACCTACCACTTCTGAATCCACATTGTTAATCACACAGTTGTCTATCAACCAAATTCTTAATTCTATTAAGTATAATCATGCAAAGAACTTTACCTGGAACAGAAAGTAAACTAATTCCCCTATAATTATCATAAGAACTGCGATCACTTTTAAAAAAAAATGGGACAATGATAGCTCTAGTAAAATCCTTAGGAACAACACCTTTATCATAAAATATATTCAAACTTTCAGTCAGCCATGTGACAACAGAAATGTTCCCAGCTCTAAGCATTTCAGTGGTGATTTCATCCACCCCTGGGGATTTATGCAGTTTTTATTTTTAGATCTCCAAAGTGACTTCGGAATGTGATATCATCTATCCTTATTACAAACAATAGGAGTAGAAATAATCATATTATTTAGAACATTTCTGAAATGCTCAGCTCACCTAGCCATCACAGTATCCTCACCTTCAACAACCACCTTGCCATGTTTATCCCTTAATCCCTGTGTATCTGTCTATTTCTCCCCACATAAAACATTAACAATCTGGTACAACCCTCTGCTGTTGTGCTGTCTAATACTTCCACAGCTTTGTCAGCCAATCTATCAAAGCAAAGATTCATATCAGCTTTACACGTTTATTAAGCTCGTTGTAATGCCCTCTGTTAGGATTAGTAGGGTGTTGATTCATATCAATCCTGCACTTTCTTCTTTCAGAAATAATTTCTATAACCTTATCACTCAAATAATTTTGTTTCCTCTGTTCCCTTTTACCCAAAAGAGTACTGTTGGTTTCAAGAAAGGTTTGTTTAACCCATTTCTTCCCAGTCTTGCGTACACGCAATACGAAGTGTTGCGTGTACGCAACACTTGGGAAGAAATGGGTTAAACTGATTCCATTCTTTCTCAACTTCAGCAGTAAGCAAACCACGATTGTCATAATGACTAAGAAGCCTGTCATCGTATGTTTGGTTATATCTGGATCTTTCAGGCATTCAAGATCATACCTAAATTTTTTTAACCTTAGCACAACATTTCTTAAGCTTCTGCTGCAAAACACTTTTGACCAGATAATGGTCATAAGTGTTTTGCAGCTGAAGCATATGTATAAGCATATATGATCAGGTATTCCTAACTGAACTAGCCCATTTGCTGTTAATTAAAATGTAATCTATCATATTCCTGTGCAATCCATCAGGTGAAACCCATGTGTATTTATAAATGTCCCGGTATTTGCAGTATGTGTTAGTTATTCGGAAACCATTAAGTTCACTTACCTGTAGGAGACGTTCTCCATTACCATTGGAACAACCAATGCCAAAGGGACCTAAAATTCCTACCCAAAGATTAGAGTCAGTACTAACTTTAGCAATGAAGTCACCTAGCACAAGAGAAATATTTCCTTTCTTCGTTGAATTCGAAATATCCTGAAGCTGGCTGTAAACTGTATCCTTCTCGTTCTCATCAGAGTCCTTTGTGGGGGCATAACAATAGATGACTTTCAAGTCTTTAATTTTTGCTTTAAATTTTGCTGTAAGAAATCTTTAATTATTGCAGTCATATCCTAGAAGAGCATCACTAGCGTGTCTGCTGAGAATCAAATCTTCGCCTTGGAGATGCTTTCCATCCTCCCTGCCTGCAAAGATAAATTTAAAGTTATTTTTAAGTATCTCACCTTTACCTGTCTATAAAGTCTCTTGCGAGCCTAGAATATCTGGGTTATAACGCTGGAATTCGTGCGTGAGGACATCAAGAGAATATCTATATACATCCTCACGTTCCACGTACCTGAAGGGAGAAAATTATTAGAGGATTTTTAAGGAACTAGGTTTATTGAGAGAGATGGGGCCAACAATATCAAATAGCCCTCTGATCGCAGGTACGGGGCAAACACCTGTTTCTCCTCTGCTAAAGGCTGAAGCCACCGATGCTGGTAGGAACTTCAGGCACCACGTTTTCAAATGAACCTTTTTAAGAGCCATAGACCTGCCTGAAACACATTACTCCAGTTTAGGATTGATGATTACCAACTAGCTAAGTGAGGGTTCAGGTATCTGCGATGGTCTCTAATCAGGATTATCCACCATCTGATATAAGGTATCCCGTGACTCTGTTTACTTAGGGCTGGCAACCGAGAACAGAAAACACAGCGGCAGATTCTCCCTCAAGAGCCACCAGTGCAGCAAGTCTAAGATCCATAATCAAGCTCAAATTCGTAAACCAGTTCAGTCTAGTGGGTATAAATGGTCAGCACCAGGAACCTGTGAAACTGACCACTCTTCTGTAGGATTGGAAAAATGAAAAAAGTGGCCATAGATGAACAGATCAGTTGGCCACACTGAGCTGGCAGCCCCCCTCTTCCGTTCCCTTTCAAAAGAGAATATCTCTTTTGAATGGTACTAACGGCCTACACCCGAGAAGTCGGGGTCAGACATTAGGTGCTAGACCTGGACGGTTCTGTCCATCATCATTAGGGAATGGTACACAGATCTCCTTCCAGTTTATGCCTAGCTACCATTTACAAACCTGTATATATTAGATGTTTAATATTTTCCCATCCGTTTTGGTTCCTAGCATTCTGAAATAACAGGGGGCGATATGGTTCCTTTGGCTCCCTCACCTCCTAACTTCTTGGTTAGATACAGTGGTTTCCAAAGTGTGGGATCCCTTGGGACGACCCTACTAGTTGGCTAAGGGAGTATGGGATTTTTTTCTAGGAAACTCTTATGGTAAAAATGAATGAATTATACATTTTTTAAAAATATCAAGGTAACTTATTTCGTTTTGTGTATTGCTTTTACACAACATCACAAAGTTTTTAGTTCAACGTCACAAACAGCATCTGTTTGTTCTTGACTGTTAGCAAAGTGCATTTTAAGTTGCTTTGCCTGTTGCCATTTTTAACAACTGACATTCCTTGTCAATGCACATACATTAGAGAAGGGGGGGGAGTTGAAATCTTTGCCTAACGGAAGGGGCGTCATTAAGGAAAGTTGGGAAATCACTGCATTGATTCAACTTTGATGATCGTAACTTCTAAAATAAACTAACATAAAGTGTGGTTGGTCATTATTAAAGTGTATCTGCTTGATCCTATAAAACAGAAATTTGCAATTACAGTAAGCGAAAGGGGTAAATGAAAGGCATTAAAAAACTCTTTCAATACCCGTGACTGACTCTAGATGTAGCCAAATTGATGACGCAGATCACGTTTAACTCTCGATCAGGTGATATACAGATTGCAAGTTAATGGATCAAAGTACTCATATCTATTTCTTTTCAGAATACATTGGACTCCCAATGTAACAGTATATTCCGAATGAAAATATAAGTATATCAAATGTTCGCAAAATGTCTTACAAATTACGATTAGCAAAACATTTTATTAGAATATTATTTTATTAGATATGATTAGTAAATGAATAGATTAAATTTCGCTAGTAAACCTATTCTTCAAATATTGACACAAGTCAAAACTATTGGGATTGTTTGGTCACCGCTCATTCGATCCGAATTAAATATATAACTGGACGAAAAATATCCAGTGTTTTTTTTTATACGACATAAAAGAATATTATGTCCGAACAGCCTTGGAAAGCACTGCCCTCCAAAGTACAATTTTCCCCGTTAAATTTGAGGCTACTACCCTTTACAGCAGTGTCTCGCAAACGTTTTTACTCTGTGGTACACTGAATCTAATTTTTTTTCAGCGGCACACCTAAAAAAGAATAAAAGCAAACTCTATGTAATCGTCATTAGATTTGCGCTCTGTTGAAGTCATCAGCCTGGTTTTACTTGAAGATTTGCTCTCGTTCTTTAATTCATAACTCGGTGTTTGTTTTAAATATTTGTCCATTCTATGGCTTGAAATAATCAAAAATTAATACCAAAATTTGGAAAAAGCTTGATAAATACTTACAAGATCCCAGTTGATAAAATCTGAAAGATTTTTATTAAAGCACGTCGATAACACAAGTCAAGTCAAAATGAACTCTTTGGAATATCTAGTGTCAATTTGAAAATCTCTCGCGGCACACAGTTTGCGAGACACTGCTTTACAGGATCGTATTTTATTTATCAAATTTTGTAGCTGCTTTATTATTTCTTTCAAAACTTTTTAGTTGGGAGTGGCAATTTCAGCAACTACCTTTGCTCTTACTGTTCTCATTAATGAGCTTGGCGAAGTCTTCTTCAGCCAGCTTCTCGGTCTGCACCTCGAGTGGTGAAGTGCACTACAAATGTCACAGATCATTTATCATTCTTCTCTGAACTGGGGGACAAAAGGTAGGTTATAATCCATATCAGGTCACTAGGAATATAAAATCGAAGCTCTGTAATTTCTAAAATTGCCTTTAATGGGGAAAAAAAAGGGCATGAAGGCATTCAGAGCCGCGCCTAGGAAAGTGGCCGCCGCGTGCAAAAATAATTCGCATCCCCACTTATACTTATGAGTCATTATAGGCTTGGGCGCCAATAGGAGGAATTGAGGTATATCCTCATCCATGGAAAAATTCATCGAAAAATTATTTATGTTAGATAATATCAGGTGTACCAAACATATATTTTTTCTCTTTAAAGAAATGTTAATTTAAGGGGAGGGGGGGGGACATTGAGGCATTTCCTTTTGTTCTCGAAATATTTTATTTCTTTTAATTTTTTATTACAAAAACACATTTTTTACGTGCATTTTAAATAATAAGTTCAATTTTCTCGTTTTGTTTTCGGGTATCTAGTTATATAGGTTATGAAGAGCCGGACTTTGACCATCTGAGGCTCTCATGTAACGCAATGTATGGACAATCCTCTTCCTTAGTGAAATGAACAAAACAAAAATACATCTTATTTTTACGACAAACCGTTTCACTGCTATCCGGAATATTTTAACAATGAGAGATAATGAGAGCATTAAAAAAAACCATCACGAAGCTCAAAATGGTTTCTATCATTTATGTTGAGGCACAATGCTTGGAGGAAAACTTTTCCAAATATGTAGTTAGAGCAGGCGTGTCCAACCCGCGAGCCGCATGCGACCGTGGACAGCTAGTAATGCGAACCACAAAATCGTAAAGTTTACGTGTTTACGACATAAGCTTTCAACTTGATTATATGATTTTCTGCCAGTTTTTGATATCCCACTAGTTTTATGTTGCCCTTTTTTTAATTTTATAATAAAAATCATAAGAAAATAAATTATTCATATACATCAACTATATTATATATTTTATGTGCGGCCCAAAACAATTCATCTTCATTCAAAGTGGCCCAGGGAAATCAAATCTTCACTCAATGTGGCCCAGGGAAGTCAAAAGGTTGGACACGCCTGAGTTAGAGTCAACGTTTATATTGACTAAGAGGTTTTTTATTTTCCAATTTTTGTTCCTTAATTTCTCAGGAATAAATGATTACACTATATCCTTTTTTTTAGAAAATTCGGTACTATTTAATTTGGGTAAACTTCTTATGGATGAAAATATCATTTAGAATTTGTCAAAAATATGTAAAAAAATATCATTTTCACATCTTATTTTCAGTAAAACAGTTAAATTTCAAATACGAAAACTTATTTCCTTAATCTCCCTTTGACCTACTTTAACGAGGGTAAGTATTATTTAGAGCAGTGGTTCTCGACCTTTTATGCTTCACGTACCCCTGGAAATGTGTATGCAACTGGCATACCCTTTATATAGATAGATAAAACTACAGTTATAGTATAACAATGTCAACTTAGCGACTTTGTTACTAGATCTGACACCTTTGAGCTCTCACGACGTACTGCAAAACTTTTTGCCGCGTACCCTACGTTGAGAACCCCTGGTTCAGATCATACCCGTCCAAACCAAACTTAGTGAAGAGCCACTAAGACAAAAAAAACCTATATTCATAAAGAGCCGCAGGAAATATACATTTATAATGAGTAATGTAATGAAGTGGAAAAAAATATAATCTTAAGGAATCAAGAAATTATCTTGATTAAAAAACAGAAATATGCATTTTTAATGAGTACCATAAAAAGAGTTTAGCTTGCACCTAAAAATATTCCTCAGAAAAGTGGAAAATAAAAGAGCCAAATTCAGTATATTGATTATTCGTTTTATGAGCTGCGGATTGGATGGGGCTGGTTTAAATGTTTATGCTCTTTTAGAGAAACAAAATTTTAAAGTAATAAAAAAACCTGAAAGATCACTTTTTTTTACCCCACTTTTGTTATAAATGATCAAATAAAAAAAAATCACTGTTAAACTACACATTTTGAGCAAATATTTATCTTCTTCCTGATGGTGCAATGACTAGCACCCTTTACTATTGATCGAAGGGACCCAGGCAATCTGTCTAGTTTTCGAATATAAAAATTAAAAAAATAAACGTGTAATGCTTTGGTGGGAAATGTAGAAAAAATGTTTTTAAATTCCAATTTCAGCAAAATCGGTTAAATTAATAAAAGTAAACTAATTTTTCTGTGCTCTGCTGTACTTGTTGCAAATATAGTTTTACGTCTTAGCTTGCTTCAGATTTAAGAATTTAAGGCATCCAAGAAATTCTGATTTTACATTCTGTTTTAATGCAGAAAAACACATTTCGGAATTAACCATGTGAGAAAACCTCATTTCCGAGTAAACCACGTGAAGCAAACATATCTGATGAAATAGAACGAAGAAATCATGTGAATTCAAATCTGTTTAGGAAATTTTGAATTATTATGCGCATACTTAGATTTTTTTATGCAATTCAAAATTCTAAAACAGGCTGAAGCGCAAATAATTGTACTTACTTTATCTAGAGTACAGTATACAATTTTACCGAAATTTTTTAAAATTTTTACATTAATTCATCTTACTGAGATTGGAGTATGGAATTAACTGTTTTCAGATTATTTTTTTTCCAACTTCGGGACGATGTTTTACGCAGTAAGAATTTAATCACAATATTTAAATAAAACAGGATCAAACTCAGTGGATGAACCAAGTTCGTAAAAAAAACTGATGCTTCGAGTTTGTTCCTGTCTGGCATATTATAGGGTAAAAATCAGAATAGACATACAGCAAGAAACTTTTAGGGGAGGAGAGGATAAAGTAAATGGCAAGTGAGAAATATAAGGATAAAGTAAATGGCAAGTGAGAAATATAAGGATAAAGTAAATGGCAAGTGAGAAATATAAGGATAAAGTAAATGGCAAGTGAGAAATATAAGGATAAAGTAAATGGCAAGTGAGAAATATAAGGATAAAGTAAATGGCAAGTGAGAAATATAAGGATAAAGTAGATGGCAAGTGAGAAATATAAGGATAAAATAAATGGCAAGTGAGAAATATAAGGATAATTTTTTTTTGATTCCAGTATAATTTAAAATCTCATGCAATAAAATAACAAAGGGGAAAATAAGTCCATTACACACAAAAAGTCAGTAAATTTTAATCTTAGTTTTTAGCCATCCTACAATTTCGAAGGTAGGAGACTTGCCCCCATCCTCTACTGGCCCCGAGTTAGAAAAGCGAACTCGCTAAGAGGAGTATCGATCTGGTGTATTTCAAGATATATGACCAATGGACTTTTTTTTGCCCATTGCGGATTACTTTTGGCCATGTGAATGCAAGAAAAATTCTTCATAAAAAAGCATTAATATTTCTAAACGTTGATTTACGTAAGACTGCTACGAGAAAAAAATCAAGACAGTATAAAATGGTATCGCGTTTATGGAGAAACTCTTTGAAATCTCAGTAAATGGCCCAATGTAGAGAAAATCGTCTCTAGTAGATGTGATTTTTCAAAGGACATCCAATAATAAGGATCAAAAATATTTTATATGATACCTAAGTTGATCATTTTCTCGGGGGGAAATATGACACTTATTGAAAGGCATATTTTCTGCCAATTTCTTTCGTTCAAAACTATTTGTTCGTCAATTTTTGTCATGAAACTCTACATTTTATCCTATATGTAGCAAAATCATCTTTAAAAAGTGGTAAACATCCTAAAAATCTCCAAATTAAAACAAATAATATGCATTCATTAATTTTATTTAAAATGCAAACAATATTCAAAGTCTAAAAAACAAATATTATCAGGAAAATAACTTTTAATTTGTCAGAAGTTCACACCATTTCAAGAATTATTTAATAATTTAGTAAAATTGAAAAATTCTAAATTGTAAATAATATAATTTATAATTCCACAATTTATATACATGAATTAATAAAAATTAGAGGAAAGATTGATTTTTTTTTTATTTCGTATCAAAAGTATAGGACTTTTAAAGAAGAAAATAAAAAATACAGGAAAAATATATAAATAAATTAAAAATTAAAAAAAAATACTTATCTTGATATATTGGTACTAAAAAATGGAGAATAAACCTAAAGCATAATATCGATGCTGCAATTAGTTAGTGAGTACGCATTCACTTCAAAGGAAGATAAGGCGCTGATTTACCTACACAACAAAAAGATAAGGCGAATTTACCTACACAACTTCAAAGGAAGATAAGGCGCTGATTTACCTACACAACAAAAAGATAAGGCGAATTTACCTACACAACTTCAAAGGAAGATAAGGCGCTGATTTACCTACACAACAAAAAGATAAGGCGAATTTACCTACACAACTTCAAAGGAAGATAAGGCGCTGATTTACCTACACAACAAAAAGATAAGGCGAATTTACCTACACAACTTCAAAGGAAGATAAGGCGCTGATTTACCTACACAACAAAAAGATAAGGCGAATTTACCTACACAACTTCAAAGGAAGATAAGGCGCTGATTTACCTACACAACAAAAAGATAAGACGAATTTACCTACACAACTTCAAAGGAAGATAAGGCGCTGATTTACCTACACAACAAAAAGATAAGGCGAATTTACCTACACAACTTCAAAGGAAGATAAGGCGCTGATTTACCTACACAACAAAAAGATAAGGCGAATTTACCTACACAACTTCAAAGGAAGATAAGGCGCTGATTTACCTACACAACAAAAAGATAAGGCGAATTTACCTACACAACTTCAAAGGAAGATAAGGCGCTGATTTACCTACACAACAAAAAGATAAGGCGAATTTACCTACACAACTTCAAAGGAAGATAAGGCGCTGATTCCCTTGAAGTGAATTCGAATTCAGTGACTGATTGCGTTGGGTTGGGTTGTTTTACCTCTGAGCGGCACTTTTTTGCACACCATGGGCTAAATTACCAGGTCACATGGACCCCGAAGGCTCAGAGAAGGTTGGGGGAGGGGACCCACTGGAACAGCTGTTGGGAGACAGATGGTAGCCTCCCATCAAGGCCATCCAGCGTGTTCTTTAACGTGCACAGGGTATGGCTCTCCCGCACACGGGGCCACGGCTTAACGTCCCATCCGACGGACGGCGGCCTTTCCAAGCCCATCGGTGTCCCCTACTGACCGTGGGCAGGGCGGGGAATTTTGCGGAGATAAACAGTGACTGATTGCATCATCGGTATGCTTTATGTTTATTTTCTACTTTTCAGAGCCCATATAGCAAGATGGGTATTTTTCAAATTTTTTAATTTATTTATATTTTTTTTCTTTTTTATTAAAACACCTATTTTCAAAATCTTTTATTAATACATGATTCAGAAATATCGACCACATTTTTCCTCCCTTTTGGAGTCGTGTTTGATGTAGCCCATGATACTGGAGACATTACAAGCTTTAATTTGAAATATGACTCGTTGACATCTGAAAACAGGAAAATCCGCCCCCCCCCCTCCTATTTTTATTGAGGGGAAAAATACTAAAGAGTTTACGAACGTCATTTTATGAGTTTTCATTCGACATCTAACTCATAACTGTAGGCCGTCGCGTTCGGATTTTTAGGGGGGAATAAAGCATGGGGGGTTATCTTTTAATAGCTTATGACACCCCCTCCCCCCCCGCGTCAGAAACTTTCATTTGTCACATAAATCAATAAATTTCTCCATCGCGTTCGAAAGATATGGTGGAAAGACTGTTTTGACAAATCCACAAACCGACAAACTGGCAAATGTCAAGCGAAAAGCAATTGAAAGATAGGACAAAAACGTGTTTCTCAATTTTTATGAATATATAGGACAACGCCATAAAATATAGAATTGTCCTTTAATAACCTAGAAATTTTAAAATTTTTATATTTAATTCATCTTACTGAGATTAGAGTCACCCTAACGATTATAATCATTATTATTAATAATTATCATCATGTCTCCCCATCGCGAACTCTGAAATCCCCATCGAGCCTGAAACAGAAATTTTTTTCTGTTTCAGGCTCGGAGGCAAATTCTGGGTCGAAGGAGAATTTAAAAGGTGTATACGTCTCTGTGGCCAGCAACTGCTTGAGGGGGTATTTATTTTTATTTATTTATACGTGTTTTGAAGGTTAAAAAATAAAACAAATGTTAATGAACCAAAAAACTTACAAGAAACTTTTATAAGCCGGAAAATGATACATTTAATACAAAAAAAAATGCAAATTTTTTACGTTGCGAAATTTTTACACAAAAGATGCATTTTAGATTTAAATGATTTTTTTTTTGTTGACCATTCGGAAGGGCCAAAGTTTGGCCTCCCTCTGAGTGTGGCCCTGAAGGCATCGATGAAATGTATCTAAATCGTGGTTTTCAAAAATATTCGTTCATTAATAAAAATAATCATGGAAGCTTTAATATTTAACAAAGGTAGTTTAAATTTTTTTTCATCCATTCTGATTTCAAAAAAGGAATTAGTTTTATTCATTTGAATATCAGAAGTTTACGAGCGAATTTTGATGTGTTTTTGGCATTGATAGAAAGTAGTAATTGTAAACCGGATGTAATAATCCTTTCTGAGATTTGGATACCTGACAATGAAACATCTTTATATCAGATTGAGGGATACAAAGGATTTTTTAACTGTAGACATTTTAACAGATCTGGTGGAATTGTGGTTTACATTAAGCAGCATTGGTGTGCTTCCCAGTTAGATTTCGAAATGAATTCGGCCAAAGTTATTGCATTAAAAATTCAATTGAATTCGACAATGTCGGTAGTCTTATTGGCGATTTATCGTTATATTGGAGGTGGAGAAATAAATTTCATTGAAGAATTGTTTCAACATGTCGATAAACTTCCAGATCGTAATATTATTCTTACCGGAGATATAAACTTGGATATTTCAAAATCTACAGAACAAATAAATAGTTATTTAGATCTTATGACTCTATACAACTTGTCAAATTATATTACGGGGATTACGAGATCGCAATCACAAACTTGTATAGATCATTTATTCATAAGGAAAATAAGTTCTTTTTCTTGTTGCGCCTATATTGTAACTACGGACATTACAGATCATTATATGATTTATTTCACCTTTTCTTCATCAACAATTGTCTTGGTCAAAGCTAAGGAGTCAATACAGTTAATTACTTACACAGACAAAGTGAAATTACAACAAGGCTTCAAGGACTATAGTTGGAATCATATACAAAATTATTATGACATAAATGAAGCTTTTGACCATTTCTTTGAGGACTTTAAAAAATTAGTTAAAAAGGCTACAGTAAAGAGAAATGTGAATAAAAAATTAAAAAATTTAAAACCGTGGATAACCACAGAACTTGTTAAGTCAATACGGTACCGAAATCATTTACATAAATTATGGAAAAAAAATAAAATTGATGCTAACTATTATAAAAGTTACAGAAACTCCTTAAATAGCATAATATCAAAAGCTAAAATTTCATATTTTCAAGAAAAACTAGCATATGCTGGAAATAATACAAAGAAATGGGATATTATAAACGAAGTAATTAATACAAATAGTAAGAAAAAAAATCAAAATCGTCTATTTGAAATGAGCTTAAATAATAAAATGGTATATTTTACAGATAGTTCCACTGAAATAGTTAATGCTTTTAATGATTATTTTGTAAATATAGCTACTGAATATGAAACTGGTAATTCGGAATCAGATTTGGCAGTGCCTGAAGATCTTAAGTTAAAAGACAGAATAATCATTTCCCAGGGCAATTCAATGGGTCTGATAGCAGTTTCGTTGGAAGAATTAGACAGCATAGTAAAAAATTTGAAAAGGACTTATTCAATTGGCTGGGATGACATAAACTTGGATAATTTTAAAGCAATATATCCATCGATACGAACAATATTGTGCTACTTGTTTAATATGTCTTTATCTTCTGGTATTTTCCCAAATGCCTTAAAATGTTCAATAATAATTCCTATTTACAAAAAAGGAAGCAAAATTTTTATAAAAAATTATCGACCTATTGCTTTACTTCCGATAATGTCAAAAATATTGGAAAAGTTATTTTCTGTCAGGTTGAACAATTTTTTATTAAAATTTAATATAATAACAAAAAACCAATATGGATTTCAGCAGAAAAAAAGTACAGAAGATGCTATTTTACATTTAATAAATTCACTAACGTGGTCTCTGGATAAAGATTTTAAAACACTCGCAATTTTTTTGGACTTATCAAAGGCTTTTGATTTGGTAAATCATGAAATATTGCTGGCTAAACTTTATAAAATTGGAATCAGAGGTACCAGTTTTACATGGCTAAAATCCTACTTGGAAAATCGTTCACAAATCGTTAGGATAAATGATATATATAGTTCTATGAAAAATATTAATACACAAGGTTCTGTACTGGGACCTCTGCTATTTATATTATATGTAAACGATATATTTGACAAAAATTTTGAGGCAGAAATTATTTTTTATGCTGATGATATTGTTTTGTTATACAAAAGTAACACCAACGAGCAATTATACCAAATGGCAAACAGAGATATTCATCGTTTCTATCAATGGCTAATGTTGAATAAATTAAGTTTAAATAAAGCTAAAACATGCTATATAAAATTCCAGTTGAAGGCATCAACTGATGGTAGCAGTGACTCTGGAGTGGTTTCTCATCACAAGGACTGTTACAACATCCTAAATTGCAGTTGCGAACGTCTTACGAAGGCTGACCAAATTAAATACCTAGGAGTGATTATTGATAAAAGACTTTCATGGAAGTATCACACTGATTATACTGTGGACAAAATAAAACCATTCATAGCAAAATTTTATACACTAAGATTCTTACTCGATAAAACAAGTTTAAAAATGTTATATTCTGCTTGTGTATATAGTCAGCTACATTGTGCAATAAAAGCCTGGGGAGGAGCTGCAAAAACAAACTTAAACAGGCTGTTGATTCTGCAAAAATTTATAGTTAGAATTATTGACCATAAAGGTCGCTTCTCTGAATCTCATCCTATATTTAAGAAGTTGGGGTTACTGACTCTGTCTCAAATTTACATTTTAAAAATTATTGAATATGTCCATTTCAATTTACATCTATTTCAGGTTCGACAGACATATATACCACTTAGGGACTCATCATTTAAATTTCAAATACCACGCATATCAAAGCAAGCTACTAACCGTAATATAAACTATATTGGGCCTAAATTATACAACAGTATTCCAGATACAATGAAGAAAATTACTTCTAAATATTTATTTAATAAATCTCTTTCTGAATGGATACTAAACAATGAATGATAGCTGTATGTAAAACCAATTTTTTGACTTCTACATCATTGATTGTTTCAATTATCAATTGTTGCCTTGTTAATTTTTTGTATTTATATTTTTGTCATAATTATACACCAGCGCTCAAGTATTCAGTTGCTTTAGCTGGGTATATTTCATAAATTTTTGTATTGATACATATCTATGTTGAATAAAAATTGAATTGAATTGAATAGTGTTGCAGTCAAAATTTTTGCTCAACTGTTAATTAAGGCAGAAAAAAATAGCTATTAAATTAAACCGTTTATTAAAATAAGACTATGTATGAAGTTCTAAAAATCATTCTCTCCATTTTGGTCAACTTTGATGAACATTGTTTAGGGCAACTGGAATAGCTACGTACGGTGTTCAATTCTGAAAATTCCATAAACTTTTAATACTGAGCCAATACAGTTTAAAAAAAATTAAGATTTAGAATAGATATCATTAAGATCTTCAACGCTTTTGATAGATGTTTCAATAAAGTTTATTTTTAAAGGAGCTTCAAAGGTTCGAATTTAACTTTTCACATTCACTTTAATATGGGTTGTAAAAATGAACTTTTGTTCACCAGTGGATTTCAAAATATGCCCGTCGTATTCATATCAGATGCTCCACAGATGATTTACAATTAGTTCATTATCAGTTAAATGTTTAAATAAAAATCAAAAATAAATTTCTAATTTGCGAATTTAAAAATCATTAAAATAAATCACGAACAGGGCCGGATTTAGAAAAATAATGGGGGACAAGAAACTGAATTTCCAAACAAAAGTACCCCCTCGAGCAGCTGCTTGCCACAGAGGTCTGACAGGAGCCTGTCAGTTTATACGCATAACAGAAGGTATCCTCAGGTCTTTATAAGTTTTCTTAAAAAAAGATCAAATTTAATAATTTTTAATTCTTACTAGCATTCTTAAAGGAGGTCATTTCCCTCTTCCCCGCTCCCTTGATCCGGCACTGATCGCGAGTACACGAATGTGGGGGAAGTTACTGCACAGTCGCTCAAAAAAGTATCCGAACACTACAATTGATTACAGAATTGAGCAAAAATATCTGGCAAAGATTTTTTTAGAAATTAGTGATCTGGCAACCTTCGTGTCACGTGACACGAAGGTTGCCAGATCACTAATTTCTAAAAAATCGTTGCCAGATATTTTTTCTGAATTTTGTAATCAACCGTAGTGTTCGGATACTTTTTTGAGCGACTGTACAGGTTGTTGACGTCCAGGATATTGAGGCCTGGAAGCACCCTTCCCCCAGAAACTTCCGAATTTCCAGCATCATGTTGAAATGATGACTGCACGATGATTGGATCATCGTGCAGTTAATCGCAAATGGGATATAGTTCGGTATCGTAGTCATGACTTATCACACTGAGGAGGAATCGTGAGGTATTCAACAAAGAACTTTCGCAGCCAGAATCCTGATGCATTCAACAAAGAAGGCAGCTAACCGACTTAGCAAAGGTGACAAAGAATTTCTACGTGGAATCTGCACGAACTCAATGATCAGGGCCGATGGCTCAGATCTCACAAACCGATGGCTCGCGGACCATCGCTTTGAGAATACGGTTTTGAAAGGTTTACATAAAAAATTATTTCTGGAGGTAAACAGTCAGGAATAGGGCTAGAGCTTTCCTTACTACACTCTTTCCCTTCGATGGTGAACATTAATTTTTATGCAATATTGTGTTGATAGAATTCCGAGGGTTTAGTGCATGTTACGGTCGGTAGATGGCGCACGTTACTGTCTGTATTTGGTGATGTTTCGTTGGAAAAAAGAAACATCAATATCCAAGTGAGGTATTCATGAATCATTGATTTACACGAATCATTCATTTAATTCCAAGAAGTCCGTGTTTTTATGCCATGTTGTTGTATTTAGTTAATATATGTTGCTATGTTTTGCGTAAAACATAATTTATATGACGATATGATTAATAAAAATATGGTTTTTTTACCATATGCGTTATTTTACTGCATTAGCACTCTTGGTCCATTGGTAAGATATATTTGCATTATAGAAAGATATTTACTCAATATATATACTCAATAGTAGAGAATATAGTCAATACATTCTCTACTATGTCAATAGTAGAGAATCTACCATTCGTTATATAAAGGAGAATAATACATTAAAATTCGGTTCGTTTAATAATCGCAAAAAAAAGTTATTCTTATGAGTTCTAGAATGTAGGATTATTTAATTAGTCCTTCAGAATAATCGCAATAAGAGATATCGTGTGTTTCAAAGAATGTGTGTTTTTGAGGGACAGCTGGCAGAGATAATTATGTTTTGCTGAGGCACGTCTCGCTGATCACTAGAGTTGCGAACTATTTTTTTACTATCGATAGTCATCGATTTTTCGGAAAACAATCGATACATCGATTGCACTATCTGTAGTTGTTTTATAGTGTTGCCAACTTGTAAAAATAAACTTTTTTGTGAAGTTTAACGTATTTTAAAAAAATTATAAAAAATGATTTTCGGTTAAATAAGTACTAAAAAAAAAACTTCGCATTTGCCAACATTTATATTAATTTAAATTTCCACCTTTTGATGTCGAAAATTTTACAAAGCGGAACAAATTTAAATAAATATAAAGTTTCATCGAGAAACTTATTATTCAAGTGTTAAAGTGTGGTAGTTAAAAAGTTTACATTGACAGTTGCCACTTGCTGTTTCCCTAATTGGGAAACTGTAGTAAATATTCTAAATGGTTATTATCCACGAAACAGATGCCTGCCAATAACTTTAAGTACTTAGCAAGAAAAGCGGCATTTGTACCTTTTTCTTCTTTGAAATCACTTACACATGCTGTTGAAAGCATGAAACATGTATTTTCTGGTCATTATAGCTGGAAGCTGTAATACTCTGCCTGTAAGTACAATCCCTCAAAAAAATATCCGAACACTATGGTTCATTACAGAATTCAGAAAAAATATCTGGCAACAATTTTTTTTAGAAATTAGTGATCTGCCAACTTTCGTGTCACGTGACACGAAGGTTGCCAGATCACTAATTTCTAAAAAAATCGTTGCCAGATATTTTTTCTCAATTCTGTAATCAACCATAGTGTTCGGATACTTTTTTGAGCGACTGTAGGTGGTCATATTATTTTGATACTAGATCGTGTGGGCTCACTCACGGAAATATTGAGCGTGTGCAGTTTCCGTTCACAGCAAACTGGAGCGTGTGCAGTAACTGCACACGCTCCAGTTTGCTGTGAACGGTAACTGGAGCGTGTACAGTTGCTGTACACGCTCCAGATATTTTTCCTGAATTCTGTAATCACGTGACACGAAGGTTGCCAGATCAGTAATTTCTAAAAAAATCGTTGCCGGATATTTTTTCTCAATTCTGTAATCAACCATAGTGTTCGAATACTTTTTTGAGCGACTGTTCATCATTTATACATGAAAATTCCCTAAATGCTCGCTTTTCAATGGAATATAATTGAGAATGAAGAGCACAATTACATATTATATTTAGCACTGATTAAAATGTTTCCTATTTTAAAGATTAGAAAACATCTTACGTGAACACTGAAGGCTAATTGAAAACGGGAAAATCAAAGTTTTTCTGAAATACTCCATAATGGTTGCTTCAACATATGGTAGCTTGGTCCTGTCTGTCCATGAAGGGAGCCTTTCTTTCCCTACTACCTCATCTAATTCTTTTTGAATCCTCCTCTGGACATCCGGTTGGTCCATCAAGTCTCTCAAAAAGGAATAGAGGATCATGCCAATGCTCAGTCCTCCATCTCCGAACATCTGAAGCAGTGAAGACTTCAAAGAGTCGTCTGGAATGAAAGGAAGAAAAAATGTTCTCATTTAATAAACGCCACTGGTGAAACTGAGTTATATTGGATTTTTAAGAACTCATTAAATCTAGTTTTTTGCAACGTTTATAGCAGCTCTGTATTTGATTTTTGTACCTTTCGTGTTAACGCTCCATGACCCTTGTAAGAGACCTGTGAGCGTTCTACCTCCTCCCAATTTTCATTCGATTAACAGTCATTTACACATTCCTGAAGAGATAATGTGGTATTTGAGGATTCCATTGCGATAAGTTTTGTGAAAAGTCCTGAAATGAGTGGTGACAGAGACTTCCAACAGCTATAGCTATGGCGCGGGTTGGCTCAGTCGGTAGCGCGCCAGGCCCGTAATCTGTAGTTCTCAGGTTCGAGCCCCAGCTGGGTCAGCGTTGAGATTTATCTCCGCAAAATTCCCCGCCCTGCCCACGATCAGTAGGGGACAGCGATGAGCTTGGAATGTTCCGTCGGATGGGACGTTAAGTAGTGGTCCCGTGTGCGGGAGAGCCAAACCCTGTGCACGTTAAAGAACACGCTGGACGGCCTTGATGGGAGGCTACCATCTGTCTCCCAACAGCTGTTCCAGTGGGTCCCCTCCCCCATCCTTCTCTGAGCCTTCGGGGCCCATGTGATCTAGCCATTTAGCCCGTGGTTTGCAAAAAAGCGCCTCTCGGAGGTAAAACAACCCAAACAACGGCTATAGCTATGTATTGATT
Source organism: Ryuthela nishihirai (assembly GCA_038380435.1). Taxonomy (NCBI): domain Eukaryota; kingdom Metazoa; phylum Arthropoda; class Arachnida; order Araneae; family Heptathelidae; genus Ryuthela; species Ryuthela nishihirai. The sequence continues at coordinate 60,793,535 of JAWZYU010000029.1, read as the reverse complement.
CTGATTGAGACATTGGTAACTGAATCGATTTTAGGTGGATGTGGTCCTTATATGAGAAACATCGATATCTTAGGAGTATCTTCTAGATCAGGGGTTCTCAACCTTTTTCACGTTGCAGTATACCTAGAACCAGGTCAGAATTCACACCTCATGCGCTCCTAGGCACACGAAGTGGTAGTTAGCCCTTATGGTTGGTATTTTTTTATGTAACCAAAACAAGAAGGAGATAATATAATCCAAATTGATGTAAGAATTTTAATAATAATGCGGTTTTGCTATGAAACGCTGTAAAAATTAATATAGTAGATTAATATTATACAAAGCATATAATTTAAAATAGTCAATATGAAATAACATTTAGAAATCAAATTATTCATATTAATATTTCAGCCTTTTTCTTCCTAACTAACTTTTTTTGCTCTGGGAATGACGGAATTACATTAAATTAGCAAAAGTGTTGGGACGTTTGTTGCTATGCGAATGGAAAACCATATTCGAACTTTCGAACTTTGAAATAATTTCTCCTAGTTAAAATGCATTTATGTCAAGGATATTTGCAAAAAGTTGATCATTCCTTTTAAGAATTGAAGAAGACACAATTTTACTCTTACTTAAACAAAATTTAAGAATTAAATGCTGATGACCTTATTACATTGGGGTATCTGAGCAAGTGTCTAATGTGCCTTATGGGAATAAGTATTCACTTTGGCGTGGCACACGAAGTACAGTCGCTCAAAAAAGTATCCGAACACTATGGGTCGATTACAGAAGTCAGAAAAAATATCTGGCAACGATTATTTTAGAAATTAGTGATCTAGCAACCTTCGTGACACGCAACGAACACGCATATGACTTATGACCTTCGAACACGCATATGACTTCGCAACCTTCGTGACACGAAGGTTGCCAGATCACTAATTTCTAAAATAATCGTTTGCCAGATATTTTTTCTGACTTCTGTAATCGACCATAGTGTTCGGATATTTATTTGAGCCACTGTACGAGTTTCATTTCATAGCGGCACACTTACTATTACAGATGTGGACAATTTATTAGACTCAATATGTAAAATTAAAAGTAATACATTTTAATAATTAAATATCAATAAATAAATAAATAATAAAAATAAATTGATATGTAAACAAAACTAGCGATGATAAATTTTTAAACTTATAATTTTTTTGATGTTATGGATTTGAAATAATTATGAACTAAGTTCACATTCGTTAGGCAGTTGCCCCGTGTACAGTCGTTCAAAAAAGTATCCGAACACTATGGTTGATTGCAGAATTCAGAAAAAATATCTGGCAAAGATTTTTTTTCAGAAATTAGTGATCTGGCAACCTTCGTGTGACGTGACACAAAGGTTGCCAGATCAACAATTTCTAAAAAAATCATTGCCAGATATTTTTCCTGAATTCTGTAATCAACCATAGTGTTCGGATACTTTTTTGAGCGACTGTACAGGAGAGTCATACCTTGGGCACGAAAAAGGAAACTGTGGATGATGGCCTTGACGGAAAGCTTCAATCTGTCTCTTAACAGTTGTCCAGTGGATCCCTTTTCCCAACCCTCTCTGAGCTCTTGCGGGGGGTGGGGGGTGACTTGCTCATTGTATGTAAAATAGTGCCACTCAGAGGTGAAATTTTTTAACCCAGTCACTCACTCCACAATCTCATTACATTAAAACCACAGCGCAACCTGACTATTACGTAGCTTTATCACGTTGCATTCATAAAAAAAAAGCCATATGACTTACCTGTATAATAATTGGCTCTTTCGTCTCCTTTTTCTTGCAGTTTCCTCTTTTCTTCCAGGTAAAAATCGACGAAATTTCGGAGGCTATTTTTGTCAAATGTATTTTTATGTTTGTCAATAATTTCCTGGAGGACGGAATCAGTTACAGTTTTTGCTTTAGTGAGCACTTTATGTCCGGACATAAAGGGAAAGATCAAATACCTGGAGATAAAAATAAAAGGCTGAAATTCATACAAAAAGAAAGGAAATGTGTTTAGACCATAGTATACACTATGTCCTGATACTTTTGTGTTACGTGAATGGAAAGCCACTTTCAAAGTTCCGTAACATTGAAAATAAACCTTTTACGCAAAAGCTGTTATTGGCGATAAATTGTAGATGTCACTCAAATCTCTCTAAATGTATTTTCCGCTTAATAATTCGTTTAATATTTAAAGAATGAATGGAAGCTGAAGCATTTATCTTCAACTTTTGACCCTTGTGAAAAAATACTTCAATAGATAAAACACAACTCTTGTAACAATTTGTTCACTAACATAAATTAAATATCTGAAGTTTGTATGACGATTTTTTAAGATTTCATCAATTTGGAGGCAATGTGACAGTGTCGTCTGCTGTTAAATGGTCCCACTTCAATGACTCTTTAAATATTGATCGAAGATTGTTGAAAATTGACACTGCCACATTGCTTCCAAATTTGGAAGTTTTGAAAGTGACTTTCCATTCAAATAACATGGAAGTGTCCGGACACTTTTTTCAACATACTGTATTTTTTTAGCATTGTTACATGATGCGGTCTTGAAGAATGTTAACTAATGAAACCTGGCGAGCTACCGACTGAGCCTCCCCCAGAGTATTGGAATCTGAAGACAGTTTAAACCTATTTAGAGACTGTCGCCAACAGATCGTCGTCCAAAAAGCCACAAAGCAGCGCTAGCAGCAGGGGGTGACCTTGGAGGGCTGTTTCTACCCACTGACGAGCTTGATACTTTGCTAGCGAGAGCTGCATTCTTTAACAAGGTTGCCATCTTGTTTTTAGGCGCCATGATCTTAACAATAAATGCAAGGAGAGAAGTTGGGTTGTTTTACCTCTGAGCGGCACTTTTTTGCACACCATGGGCTAAATGACCAGGTCACATGGACCCCGAAGGCTCAGAGAAGGTTGAGGAGAGGAGACCCACTGGAACAGCTGTTGGGAGACAGATGGTAGCCTCCCGTCAAGGCCATCCAGCGTGTTCTTTAACGTGCACAGGGTATGGCTCTCCCGTACACGGGACCACGGCTTAACGTCCCATCCGACGGACGGCGGCCTTTCCAAGCCCACCGGTGTCCCCTACTGACCATATGCAGGGCGGGGAATTTTGCGCAGATAAATCTCAACGCTGACCCAGCTGGGACTCGAACCTGGGAACTAACAGATTACGAGCCTGGCGCGCTACCGACTGTGCCACCCCCGCCCCAAAGGAGAGAAGATTAAAGTACAATACATGAAGTGTTTTAAAGAGAGGCACCAAACTTATAAGGAGGGAAGGAACACAGCTTTTCAAGACACTAAGAGCTGCCAAACGCCTACAAAACACAAACCTCTAAGGAGTACATAGGTGGTCATATTATTTTGATACTAGATCGTGTGGGCTCACTCACGGAAATATTGAGCGTGTGCAGTTACCGTTCACAGCAAACTGGAGCGTGTGCAGTAACTGCACACGCTCCAGTTTGCTGTGAACGGTAACTGGAGCGTGTACAGTTGCTGTACACGCTAAAGATATATTTTTCCTGAATTCTGTAATCACGTGACACGAAGGTTGCCAGATCACTAATTTCTAAAAAAATCGTTGCCAGATATTTTTTCTCAATTCTGTAATCAACCGTAATGTTCGGATACTTTTTTGAGCGACTGTACAAACGAACCAGATATTACATTACCGCTTTGCGGTTACGTTTTTGTTATTGTGTTCCTTACACTATAGTAAGAGGTAATTTTTTGCGGATGTAGCTAAGCATGTTTGCCTGATTATAGGGTAACCGATTATAGGGATTAACTGATTATAGGGAACCGGGTTCGAGTCCAGAATAACGGAAGCTTTTCTTTCTAGTTTATCATTCTGCTGAGGTCTCGCCTTCCTTACAGATCTTCTCTATGGCGTATTACGCAAAGAACGTATAAGGAAAAGAAGGTCAGCTTTGACAAAGCGTAAGTGGCGACCTCAAGTGGTGTTTTGATTCGTATCGTGCAATTGTTTAAGCTGGGAAGCAAACAATAAGGGGCAAAGGAATTATGCATCAAAAAATTTATATTTTAAAAAAGGAAAAAAAGTAACTGCACTTTGTATTTGAAAGAAATAATATCATGATTTTAATAAAGGTTTATTTTCTCCATTGGAATTATTTTTCGTTGAACTAACAATTATAAATTGAACGGATAGAGAAGATTTGAAATTAGCCTGAAGTTAATTTATAGAATAAATTATTACAATTAGAAGCTTTCTTGGTTGCATGGAAACAGGAAACAGAATTGATATTAATATACTCTGCAAGGATATCAATGGGAATTTATTACAAAAGAAAAGCAAAGAGAATGGAAGTTGACAGTAACATGTAATTACAAAAGCGTTCGTCCCCTGTAATGTTCGTTTCACCTTTACGCCAAATGCACGATACTCGACTTTACATTAATCTCTATGGAAGCTTAACTTCTTCTCCCTCTACATTCTTTGGTATTACACTGACAGACTCCCGTCAGACTTCTGTAACAGGCAGTTGTTCGAGGAGTAAAACACTTTAACGAAAGGATTTCCTCTGTCTCCTAACAGCTGTCCAGCGGATTCTCTTCCCTATACTTCTCTGAGCCTTTGGAACCTTTGTGGCCTGGCCATTTATTCCATAGTTTTCAAAAAATATGCCGCTCAGAGGCAAAATAATCCATCCAACCTAAGAGAATAATCACTGAACAATGCGATTTTTTTCTTCTAGTTGCCCTTTCTTCGTCCTTAGAGGGTATCAATAGTTCGTGTAATTAAAATTCACGTGGAAATGCGCATGACTTTACATCAAAGATGGTGTAGCTTTTCACCATAAAATTGTGGTAACTTAGTTGGCACCATCAGGATCTAGGGGGAAAAGGGGCCATTCCCCCCTTCAGAATGCTAGTAAAGGCAATAGAGGCAAAAACTATTAAAATTATTTATATTACATTTCCTACATTTTTGAAGAACCTTTTTCAAGACATGTAAAACGGAGGAGGGATGTTATACTGCATTGGAAATCCTGTCCCTTGATCCCCTACTTTTTTGTACATTTTCCTTGCTCGATTATGTTTCTTGTCTTCCACCCTCGACTATTTTCTAGATCCGGGCCTGGATGAATATCACTATTGTGAGCTTTATTCGTTCTATCAAATCGGTTGCCGACTTATGGCAGAGATCATATTTCTATCCAGAGCTTTAACACGGGGGCATCTGAAAACCGGAACGTATATTGCTTGCAATGCGGCTATAAAAGCTTGATTCTCATCAGCGTAAATAGCTTAAATCGCATGGTAAAGCTTCACAACACAACCATCACAACCTCTCTTAAGCGGGGCGGGGCGGGGGTGGCTCAGTCGGTAGCGCGCCAGGCTCGTAATCTGCAGTTCCCAGGTTCGAGTCCCAGCTGGGTCAGCGTTGAGATTTATCTCCGCAAAATTCCCCGCCCTGTCCACGGTCAGTAAGGGACACCGATGGGCTTGGAAAGGCCGCCGTCCGTCGGATGGGACGTTTAACCGTAGCCCCGTGTGCAAGAGAGCCATGCACTGTGCACGTTAAGGGAGATGGACGTTAAGCCGTAGCCCCGTGTGCAGGAGAGCCATGCACTGTGCACCATGCACTGTGCACTGTGCACGTTAAAACTGGATGGCCTTGACGGGAGACAACCATCTGTCTCCCAACAGCTGTTCCAGTGGGTCCCCTCCCCCAACCTTCTCTGAGTCGGGTTGGGTTGTTTTACCTCTGAGCGGCACTTTTTTGCACACCATGGACTAAATGGCCAGGTCACATGGACCCGAAGGCTCAGAGAAGGTTGGGGGAGGAGACCCACTGGAATAGCTGTTTGGAGACAGATGGTAGCCTCCCGTCAAGGCCATCCAGCGTGTTCTTTAATGTGCACAGAGTATGGCTCTCCCGCACACGGGGCCACGGCTTAACGTCCCATCCGACGGACGGCGGCCTTTTCAAGCCCATCGGTGTCCCCTACTGACCGTGGGCAGGGCGGGGAATTTTGCGGAGATAAATCTCAACGCTGACCCAGCTGGGACTCGAACCTGGGAACTACAGATCACGAGCCTGGCGCGCTACCGACTGAGCAACCCCCGCCCCCCTTCTCTGAGCCTTCGGGGTCTTTGTGACCTGGCCATTTAGCCTATGATGTGCAAAAAAGTGCCGCTCAGAGGTAAAACAACCCAACCCTTTCTTAAGCAAGTGTGAATTGCCCACCCTTCACTCAAATGGTAAGGGGCGGGGGTGGCTTAGTCGGTAGCGCGCCAGGCTCGTAATCTGTAGTTCCCAGGTTCGAGTCCCAGCTGGGTCAGCGTTGAGATTTATCTCCGCAAAATTCCCCGCCCTGTCCACAGTCAGTAGGGGACACCGATGGGCTTGGAAAGGCCGCCGTCCGTCGGATGGGACGTTAAGCCGTGGCCCCGTGTGCGGGAGAGCCATACCCTCTGCACCTTAAAGAACACGCTGGATGGCCTTGACGGGAGGCTACCATCTGTCTCCCAACAGTTGTTCCAGTGGGTCCCCTCCCCCAATCCTTCTCTGAGCCTTCGGGGTCCTTGTGACCTGGCCATTTAGCCCATGGTGTGCAAAAAAGTGCCGCTCAGAGGTAAAACAACCCAACTCAAATGGTAGAGTAACCATTGAGCGCAACTGACGAGTAACCAAGAGATCCCGAGTTCGAGGCCAGGAAGCGGATGGGTAGTATTTTTTCACATTTGTCTAATTACTACAAATGAATATCACTGTAGTGAACTTTATTCCTTCCGTATAATAATCTAAATTTAAAACCACATGCCCACCTCAAGCAGCTGTGTGCCACAGAGGTCTAACAGGGGACTGTTAGTTTATTCGCCATAGTAGAAGTCCTGTGAGGAAGGCGGGACCTCAGTGGAAAAACAGAACACAACATCCATGCCTTATCCGGGGCTACAACCTAGTTTCCTTCGATCAGTAGCCAAGCCATAGCCTCGTAGAAGGAATTGTATCCTCTTGGTAGTATTGGCCAGGCACGCTAACCACACCGGATGCTGACACATGTCGAAAGTTTATATTGTTTAGAATAAATATCGTCCTCATCTGAAAATAGAGAGATTTGGTTATATATACGGTGTGGTTAGCGTGCCTGGCCAATACTACCAAGAGGATACAATTCCTTCTACGAGGCTACTTCATCGTCACTGAAATTTTCACTTTCTGGGAAAAGTGAAGCTTATCCAAAGGAGTTTCTGATTCTCAACAATTTTAAATTCTCGAGAATCGGGAATGTGATATTTGAATTCTCAAGAATTCTCTAGAATAGGGGTTCTCAACGTGGGGCACGCAGTAAAAGTTTTTGGGGTACGCCGTGAGAGCTCAAAAGTAGTTAGATCTAGTAAGAAAGTAAAAATAACCATTGTTATACTATAACTATAGATTTATCTATCTATACAAGGGGTACGCCAGTTACATACACATTTCCAGGGGGTACGTGAAGCATAAAAGGTTGAGAACCACTGATATATATGTTTTATTTTATTCCCATTGTTATACTATAACTATAGATTTATCTATCTATACAAGGGGTACGCCAGTTACATACACAATTCCAGGAGGTACGTGAAGCATAAAAGGTTGAGAACCACTGATATATATGTTTTATTTTATTCCCATTGTTATACTATAACTATAGTTTTATCTATCTATACAAGGGGTACGCCAGTTACGTACACATTTCCAGGGGGTACGTGAAGCATAAAAGGTTGAGAACCACTGATATATACGTTTTATTCCCATTGTTATACTATAACTATAGATTTATCTATCTATACAAGGGGTACGCCAGTTACATACACATTTCCAGGGGGTATGTGAAGCATAAAAGGTTGAAAACCACTGATATATATGTTTTATTTTATTCCCATTGTTATACTAACTATAGTTTTATCTGTCTATACAAGGGGTACGCCAGTTACATACACATTTCCAGGGGGTACGTGAAGCATAAAAGGTTGAGAACCACTGATATATATGTTTTATTTTATTCCCATTGTTATACTATAACTATAGATTTATCTGTCTATACAAGGGGTACGCCAGTTACATACACATTTCCAGGGGGTATGTGAAGCATAAAAGGTTGAGAACCACTGATATATATGTTTTATTTTATTCCCATTGTTATACTATAACTATACAGGGTGATTCAGAATTCATCATCAATATTTAGTGGGGAGGAAGGGAATAAGAAAAGAAAGAGATTTCACATAGGAAAGTATGGGGGCAGACGAACGCATGGTGGTGTAGAGGGCGCTGTGTGTACACACCTCTCATACAGAAGCACAGCTGTTTGACGTGTGCAGTCAGTTGTCATTCGACAAGGTGAATTTGCAGAAGTAACATGAACCGGTATACGTGGAATGAATGTGCAGATATGCATGTAACTTACGGTGCGGCAGAAGAAAGATGTCTTCGAACCAGGCAATTGTATGCAGCGCGCTTCCCAAACCGCCGTGTGCCACAGCATCAAATGTTTTCACGTATTCATCGCCAACTGCGTGAAACAGGATCGTTTGCTGCTAATAATGTTAATCGAGGGAGGCGCAGATCGGCACAGACAGTAGCAGTAGAGGAAGCTGTCCTACAGGAAATCGAGGAACAACCTGGTGCTAGCACACGAGGTATGGCTAGGCAGTTTGGAATTTCACAAGCAACAGCGTGGCGGATATTACACGATGAAGGGTTACATCCGTTTCATCTGCAAAGAGTGCAATTATTGGCAGCAGACGACCATCCCAAGCGTGTTATTTTTTGTCAGTGGTTCATGCAGAGAACAGCCGTTGATCCCAATTTCCCAACGTATGTTCTTTTCACCGATGAGGCGTTGTTCACTCGAGAGGGTGTCTTCAACACACACAATTGGCATGTGTGGGCTCATCAGAACCCACACGGTACAAGACCTGGAGCTGCGCAACAACGTTTTGCTGTCAATGTGTGGACTGGGATTGTCGGTGACTGTTTGTTGGGCCCGTATTTACTACCATCCCGTTTGGACGGTGCCAAGTACCTAACATTTCTTCAGACTGTGTTACCGGATCTTCTGAACGAGGTTCCTGATGGTAGTCTCCGGCGAATGTGGTTCCAGCATGACGGCGCTCCTGCACATTTCCCAAATGCTGTGCGTGCTTACCTACGCAGACAGTTTGGTGGTCAATGGATTGGCCGCGGTGGACCAGTTTCTTGGCCACCACGTTCACTGGATTTATCTCCAATCGATTTCTTTGTATGGGGTGCTATGAAAAACATGGTGTACGAGACCCCTGTTGATAGTGCTATGGATCTTGTAGCACGCATATCAGTTGCTGCCTCAAACATCCGGGAAATGCCAGGCATCTTCCACAGGGTCCGGCTGTCCATGCAACGCCGTTGTGAGTCATGCATTCTAGCACATGGTCGGCAGTTCGAGCACCTCTTGTAAGTCTGTACAACCAATGCAAAGAAATGTTACATGTAAGATAATAAATGTTTTTTCCTTACCACTTCCTTCTTATGTGTTCTTTCCATCATTGAACTGGGGTCATTTTGCCCTACTACATGGCATATGCGCCCATGCTTTCCTATGTGAAATCTCTTTCGTTTCTTATTACCTACCTCCCCACCAAATATTGATGATGAATTCTAAATCACCCTGTAGTTTTATCTGTCTATACAAGGGGTACGCCAATTACATACACATTTCCAGGGGGTACGTGAAGCATAAAAGGTTGAGAACCACTGACATATATGTTTTATTTTATTCCCATTGTTATACTATAACTATAGTTTTATCTATCTATACAAGGGGTACGCCAGTTACATACACATTTCCAGGGGGTACGTGAAGCATAAAAGGTTGAGAACCACTGATATATATGTTTTATTTTATTCCCATTGTTATACTATAACTATAGATTTATCTATCTATACAAGGGGTACACCAGTTACATACACATTTCCAGGGGGTATGTGAAGCATAAAAGGTTGAGAACCACTGATATATATGTTTTATTTTATTCCCATTGTTATACTATAACTATAGTTTTATCTGTCTATACAAGGGGTACGCCAGTTACATACACATTTCCAGGGGGTACGTGAAGCATAAAAGGTTGAGAACCACTGATATATATGTTGTATTTTATTCCCATTGTTATACTATAACTATAGTTTTATCTATCTATACAAGGGGTACGCCAGTTACATACACATTTCCAGGGGGTACGTGAAGCATAAAAGGTTGAGAACCACTGATATATATGTTGTATTTTATTCCCATTGTTATACTACAACTATAGATTTATCTATCTATACAAGGGGTACGCCAATTACATACACATTTCCAGGGGGTACGTGAAGCATAAAAGGTTGAGAACCACTGATATATATGTTTTATTTTATTCCCATTGTTATACTATAACTATAGATTTATCTATCTATACAAGGGGTACGCCAGTTACTTACACATTTCCAGGGGGTATGTGAAGCATAAAAGGTTGAGAACCACTGATATATATGTTTTATTTTATTCCCATTGTTATACTATAACTATAGTTTTATCTATCTATACAAGGGGTACGCCAGTTACATACACATTTCCAGGGGGTACGTGAAGCATAAAAGGTTGAGAACCACTGATATATATGTTTTATTCCCATTGTTATACTATAACTATAGATTTATCTATCTATACAAGGGGTACGCCAGTTACATACACATTTCCAGGGGGTATGTGAAGCATAAAAGGTTGAGAACCACTGATATATATGTTTTATTTTATTCCCATTGTTATGCTATAACTATAGTTTTATCTATCTATACAAGGGGTACGCCAGTTACATACACATTTCCAGGGGGTACGTGAAGCATAAAAGGTTGAGAACCACTGATATATATGTTTTATTTTATTCCCATTGTTATACTATAACTATAGATTTATCTATCTGTACAAGGGGTACGCCAGTTACATACACATTTCCAGGGGGTACGTGAAGCATAAAAGGTTGAGAACCACTGATATATATGTTTTATTTTATTCCCATTGTTATACTATAACTATAGTTTTATCTGTCTATACAACGGGTACGCCAGTTACATACACATTTCCAGGGGGTACGTGAAGCATAAAAGGTTGAGAACCACTGATATATATGTTTTATTTTATTCCCATTGTTATACTATAACTATAGTTTTATCTATCTATACAAGGAGTACGCCAGTTACATACACATTTCCAGGGGGTACGTGAAGCATAAAAGGTTGAGAACCACTGATATATATGTTTTATTTTATTCCCATTGTTATACTATAACTATAGATTTATCTATCTGTACAAGGGGTACGCCAGTTACATACACATTTCCAGGAGGTACGTGAAGCATAAAAGGTTGAGAACCACTGATATATATGTTTTATTTTATTCCCATTGTTATACTATAACTATAGTTTTATCTGTCTATACAACGGGTACGCCAGTTACATACACATTTCCAGGGGGTACGTGAAGCATAAAAGGTTGAGAACCACTGATATATATGTTTTATTTTATTCCCATTGTTATACTATAACTATAGTTTTATCTATCTATACAAGGGGTACGCCAGTTACATACACATTTCCAGGGGGTACGTGAAGCATAAAAGGTTGAGAACCACTGATATATATGTTTTATTCCCATTGTTATACTATAACTATAGATTTATCTATCTATACAAGGGGTACGCAGTTACATACACATTTCCAGAGGGTACGTGAAGCATAAAAGGTTGAGAACCACTGCTCTAGAATAATAATTGTTTTATCTTAAAATTTTTTCAAATCTTTTATTAAAATAACTAAAATTTTGATTACTAAACAAAACTAAATAAAAATAAAAATTGTAATTATGAAACGAAAAGCAAATATTATTCCTTAATAAACAAAACCAAATCTCTCTATTTTAGAGTAAACCTTGTAGATCAAATACACTAGCTAACTATAGAGGGAAAAGTGCCATTAGCCGGTTGATATCCGAACCCACGACCTCCTGATAACAGGTCAGGTGTTCTGATGTTATTAGAAGGTCGTATGATATCGGATAACTTGGTTGGATTGTTTCACCTCTGCGCGGCACTTTTTTGCACAAAATAGGCTAAATGGCCAGGTCACAAGGACCCCAAAGGCTAAGAGAATGTTGGGAGCGGGGACGCACTGGAACAGCTGTTGGGAGACAGATGGTTGCCTCTCGTCAAGGCCAACCGGTGGGCTCTTTAACGTGCACAAGGTATGACGGATCACACTGATACCATATCACAAGTATAAATTTGTATGAAAATTAATTTGAACTTACTAGTAAAAACATCAAAAAAAAAATAAATAAAAAATTTATAGATTTATATTCCCACGTTTGCCGACGTTATAATTTACTGGAAGGAACTTCTATTGGTGTTTATTTAGCCCATTGTGTACAAAAAAGTGCCGCTCAGAGTTAAAACAACGGAACCTAGAATAATAACCTTATGCACTAGGCCACTGATATGTGCACAACAGTAATTCACAATGAATTTCATGAGAATGAATTGAAATCAAACACTATGGATCTTACTTGAATAGTGTTCCAGATAGAAGCTGTTTTGCTCCAATTTTCAGTACCTCATCAACAATTTTGTGGTAATTATCGTTTAAGTTTCTTATCTCTTGATCGTGAATGCCACCAGCTTTCCCACTGAAAAACAATTGAGTGATGACAGACGTGCAGCTTACGTCCAACACAGATAAAATATCGTAAGGTTTTCCATCGGATTTTTTTAGCGCATCCAGCGTTTGTTGGACAGCATCGTGGATATGAGTTTGGAGAGCCATTTTTCCCATACCAAACTCTTTTAGTGTAAAGAGAGAAAATTTCCTCAGTTCCTTCCAGGCTTGTCCATTTAGGAATCCAACACCTGCGGAACACAGAAAAGAGAAAAAGAGAGGTAGAGTAAAATATGCACTCAATAAAACTTTAGTAGGTTAAATGATGAAACTTTAATCTCAGCTTTACAGTGGTGTTATCCTATCGGTTCTACGATTACGATTGTTAAACGATTTATTAATCAAACGATTTATTAAAAAATATTACTGATCACCTAACCCAGTACAAAGAAGGGTTAGGTTGTTTTACCTCTGAGCGGCACTTTTTTTCACACCATGAGCTAAATTACCAGGTCACATGGACCCCGAAGGCTCAGAGAAGGTTGGGGGAGGGGACCCACTGGAACAGCTGTTGGGAGACAGATGGTAGCCTCCCATCAAGGCCATCCAGCGTGTTCTTTAACGTGCACAGGGTATGGCTCTCCCATACACGGGGCCACTGCTTAACGTCCCATCAAGGCCATCCAGCGTGTTCTTTAACGTGCACAGGGTATGGCTCTCCCATACACGGGGCCACTGCTTAACGTCCCATCAAGGCCATCCAGCGTGTTCTTTAACGTGCACAGGGTATGGCTCTCCCATACACGGGGCCACTGCTTAACGTCCCATCCGACGGAAGCGGGCTTTCCAAGCCCATCGGTATCCCTACTGACCGTGGGCGGTCAATTTTGCGGAGATAATTCTCAACGCCGACCCAGCTGGGACTCAAACCTGGGAACTATAGATTATGAGCCTGGCGCGCTACCAAATAAGCTACCCCTGCTCCCTTTCCACATTGAAATATGCCTTTGCTCCGTCTTATAGTAAAGGCTGGTTGGGTTTTCCTCAATTTCCTCCCCCTCCCCTCTATGACCCAATTCATAAGCATATTACTTTGAAAATCGTTTTAATGCATTGCAAAAAATATTTGAAATTTTGTATCTTATAGGATACATTGGAACTGAGGAGGTTTAACTTTTTGAGTGACAATAAAGTGCGCAAAGCAGCTGTCTCGTGTGTGGGAGAGCCATACCCTTTGCACGTTAAAGAACACTCTGGATGGTCTTGTAGGGAGGCTCTCATCTGTCTCTTAACAGTTGTCCACTCCTTTAATCTTCAGTGTCCCGTTGGAGCTCTTATGACATGGCCGTTTAGGCATTGTGTGCAAAATAAAGTTCCTCTCAAAGATAAAACAACCCAACCTAGTTGAGGTACATGTCATTTGTACATGCCTTCATAATTCGAAAGGGACGGGGGTGGTTCCGACTGGTAGCGCGCCAGGCTCCAAATCTGTAGTTCCCAGGTTCGAGTCCCAGCTGGGTCAGCGTTGAGATTTATCTCCGCAAAAATCCCCACCCTGCCCACGGTCAGTAGGGGACACCGATGGGCTTGGAAAGGCCGCCGTCCGTCGGATGGGACGTTAAGCCGTGGCCCGTGTGTGGGAGAGCCATACCCTGTGCACGTTAAAGAACACGCTGGATGGCCTTGACGGGAGGCTACCATCTGTCTCCCAACGGCTGTTCCAGTGGGTCCCCTCCCCCAACCTTCTCTGAGCCTTCGGGGTCCATGTGACCTGGCCATTTAGCCCATGGTGTGCAAAAAAGTGCCGCTCAGAGGTAAAACAACCCAACCATAATTCGAAATAGTTTTAACTGTTGTCTATTTATTCATGATATCGCTTGATTTTAAAAGAAATTACGTTTAAAATTCAAAGGATTGTGTTGATTGTTCCTGGTAATTTACGCAAATTTTCTTAGAGTCGATTTATGCGATTCTAAAAATCTGCGGTTAAGGTGCTTATAGGGCTTACACGAAATGTTAATACTTGACTGGCTTGGTTGAATTGTTTTATCTCTGAACGGCACTTTTTAGCAATGATGTAAATGACCAGTGCACAAGTACTCCGAGGTCTCAGAGAAGGGGACCCACTGGACAGCTGTTAGGAGACAGATGGTAACCTCCCGTCAAGGTTATACAGAGAGTTCTTTAACGTGCACAGGATATGGCTCTCTCCACCACACAGGGCCACGCTTAACGTCAAATCTGATGGGCAGGGCGGGGAGATCTTCGCCTGGATGTTGCGATAAAAGTCACCATTTAAAAGAGAACTTAAGCCTAATATTAATAGCACGGACGAAGATGTGCAAAATCGCGCAAAAATGCAATTCTTTCAAATAGGACTGCGATTTGTACAAAAGAGATTTACAGCAACTATTAAAAACGTATAATATGCTTACCACCTCCAAAAATGTAAGCAAAGATGCTGAACGCTTTCGGCCTGCTTTCAAAACAATCTGACTTCGTGACATGAGCTTCCTTGATCATTTTAATGGTATTCAAATGGATGTATCGTTGACCCATGACACTGAAAGAGAAAACATCTCCGTACTTCTTGGCGAGTTGAGAGAACTGCACATGAGAGTTATTCTCGATAAATGGGTAGAAACCAATAAAAGGCAGACCCATAGGACCCGGAGGGAGGTTAGAATTCACGTAGATGTAAGAAACGATGCCTAAAATAATAATGAGAAAAAGGCTTGACCATCCAACATTGCTTGATATCCATTGACACATATTAATGATAAACATGATTCACTGTGCAAATTGGTGCTTGTTTTCGTAATAAAATACAAAATTAACTGTTCTCAGGGAAATATATCTTCCAATGCATTACTTTTAGTCCACAAGCAATAATGTAACTCGGTACAATGTGCCTCTGTGAGCGCAGAGCCCTCACACTGTAAAAGCGTTCAAGTATGCTACACTTTAACCTTCTATTGCGTCATCAGTTGCAATCAATTGAATATGCCCTTGAGTTGTCACTCAAAGTCACTTCAGTCGTAGTTAGCACTTCCTTATTGTTGGAGAGAGATTAGATTGTGGCTGGGGAGGAGAGTAAATAAACGTTTTGTTTTTGTTTGGTTTACTGATATCACAGAAAAGATTCTCTTAAAGAAGAGTGTGTTTTTTGAACTAAAAAAAATTTAATAAGAGTTCCACGTTGTCCTTGAATTTTTCATGTAGTGCACTTCGCTACTGATCAAACGAAGCTGGGTTCGAGCCCCTGATAAGGAATGGGCTTTTGTTTTGTTTTTTCTGCTGATAAGTGCTATCAGCAGTTAGCAGTTCGGAATCTTGTCAATGGATGCTGTTGATCAATGAAATTGACAGCGTTCAACAGATTAAAAAGCTGGTCAATGGAGGCTGCTGATTAATAAATCGATAGCACTCATTGGTAGCAGTTCGGAATCTTGTCAATGGATGCTGTTGATTAATGAAATTGACAGCATTCAACAAGTTAAAAAGCTGGTCAATGGAGGCTGCTGATTAATAAATCGATAGCACTCATTGGTAGCAGTTCAGAAGCTTGTCAATGGATGCTGCTGATCAATGAAATGGAGACATTCAACAAGTAAAAAAGCTGGTCAACGAAGGTTGCTGATTACTTAAATCGATAGCATTCGTTGGTATCAGTTCAGATGCTTGTCAGTGAATGCTGCTGATTAATGAGAGAACATTCATTGGTAGAAGTTCAGAAACTGTTCAATGGATGTTGCTGATTAATTAAATCGAGAGAACTGTTGATAGAAGTTCAGAAGCTGGTCAATGGATGCTGCTCATTAATTTAATCCAGAGCACTCGTTGGTACCAGTTCAGAAACTTGTCAATGGATGCTGCTGATTACTGATATGGAAAAAACTCAGTGTTAGGAGCTCAGAAGCTGGTCAGCGGGTTATGCTGCTCAGCTTAATCGAGAGCACTCATTGTTAGCAATTTAAAAGCTTGTGAGTCAAATTAAATTTTAGGGTGCCACGTTGCTCCCCACCAGAATTAAAATTGGGTTATTTTACCCCTAACGACACTTGCACACAATATGTTAAATGGCCAGGTCACAAGGATTCCAAAAGACTCGTAGAATGTTTGGGAGGGACATTCATTCGCTGCACAGCTGTTAAGAGACAGATGGAAGCTTTTCGTCAAAGCCATCGAGGGTGTTTTTTAATATGCACACTTATGGCTCTCCTGTCAACGGAGTCACAGCTTAACATTCCGTTTAACGGACGGTGGCCTTTACAAGCCCCTCGGTGTTTTCATTCTCACTGACAGCAAAACTGTTTACGGAAGAAAATTATCAAAGCAGCCACATTTGGATTTCGTACTTGGAAACGCAGATTATGAATCTGGCCCTCTTCCGACTGGCCAGTCGGTCAAAATTTCGTCGGTATTCTGACCGACTGGCCAGTCAGTCAAAATACGCATTTGGTATTTTGAACGTACCAGTCCTGACGTACAGTCGCTCAAAAAAGTATCCGAACACTATGGTTGATTACAAAATTCAGAAAAAATATCTAGCAACGATTTTTTAGAAATTATTGATCTGGCAACCTTCGTGTCACGTGACACGAAGGTTGCCAGATCACTAATTTCTAAAAAAATCGTTGCCAGATATTTTTTCTCAATTCTGTAATCAGTTGTAGTGTTCGGATACTTTTTTGAACGACTGTACCAGGCTCGTAATCTGATATTTCCAGTTTCGAGTCAACTCTGCCTAAGTTGAACTTTATCTCAATTAAACCTCCTCGGTCTCGTTGAGGTTAAGCCATGATTCCTTATTCAGAGGAGCAGGGGTGGCTAAATTGTTATTAAAAACATGCTGGGTGGCTTTCACGTGTATTTGTTACTGCCTCTTAGCAGTTTCCCAGTGAGTCCCTTTTCTCTGATTTTTTAAGGTCCTTGTGACATGGCTATTTAGCCTATTGTGTACAAGAAAAACGCCGCTCATAGATAAAAAAAACTCCTACATAGATGCTTCATACCGTGAGGACGTTAAAGAACACGATGAATGGTCTTAAGCAGAGAATTGCATCAGTTTTCAAATAACAATTCAAAAGATTTATTTTCCATTTCTCATGAAGATTCTTGTTATGAGAATCTGACTTAAAACTGTACGAGAGTCAAGAAGATTTAACCTAAAACTGTACGAGAGTCAGGAAGATCTGACCTAAAACTGTACGAGAGTCAGGAAGATCTAACCTAAAACTGTACGAGAGTCAGGAAGATCTAACCTAAAACTGTACGAGAGTCAAGAAGATCTGACTTAAAACTGTACGAGAGTCAAGAAGATCTAACCTAAAACTGTACGAGAGTCAGGAAGATCTAACCAAAAACTGTACGAGAGTCAGGAAGATCTGACCTAAAACTGTACGAGAGTCAAGAAGTTCTGACTTAAAACTGTACGAGAGTCAAGAAGATCTAACCTAAAACTGTACGAGAGTCAGGAAGATCTAACCAAAAACTGTACGAGAGTCAGGAAGATCTAACCTAAAACTGTACGAGAGTCAGGAAGATCTAACCTAAAACTGTACGAGAGTAAAGAAGATCTGACTTAAAACTGTACGAGAGTCAAGAAGATCTAACTTAAAACTGTGCGAGAGTCAGGAAGATCTAACCTAAAACTGTACGAGAGTCACGAAGATCTAACCTAAAACTGTACGAGAGTCAAGAAGATTTAACCTAATTCTGCCGTGTCAATCGCTATTAAAAGCGATTGACACGGCATTGATCATATAGATTACTGATATAGATATTGATCGTATTGATCATATATTGACCCGGCATATTGATCATAAAGAAGAAAAACATAGCGAATGAGACGTGCCTTGGAACTCTTGATAAGCCTAAAATGCTCAGTAACCTTCGAAGAGGCAATCTGCTTTTTTTTTTCTCAGCTATCAGCACAAGATTAAAACTAACTTCCTGAGTGACGTGTATGGGCGCGAGAAAAAAATCTAAAGGAAACAAACATGTTGAGATTAAACAACACATTATTTGGTCACTAGGATAATTTGCTACATTTTGCCGCATATAAGAGGCAATCAATAGTTAATATATAGATTACCTGTCTACATGGAATTGAAGAAATTAATTGTCAGAAAAAAATACGTTTCACCGTATTAAGATACTAGAGGTCATCTGTGAAAATACACAGATCACCTGCAGACATAGAAATCATTTGACAAAACTGATTTTCTTCTTCTAAATCATTTCTTGAATTCTGTGTCTGCAGGTAATCTGTATATTTCACAGATTACGATAATCTTATCTATGGATATACAGCATATATATATACATCTTCACTATGGATTCATTCTTGCTTTAATAACGTTTTTGCGTGTTTGACCCAAATTTAACACTACTTCTGACCAATATTGAAAGACTGCCATTCCCAACCATAAATGAAGTGATTTATAGTCATAGTTTTCAGCCGCCGACAGGAGCTGTTGATAGCTTAATGGTCAGAATAATCGGCATATAAGTAGGCAGTGTGGGTGCTAATCCCACTCATGATGAAGCTGTTTTTTTTTCTCCCAAAATCACTGTAAAGATGCACCGTTTTTCTTTAAATAAAGAATAAAATAATCAGCCTGCATCCAAAATTTATAATCCAACGTTAGGAAGGAAATTTCCAATATATCTAAATAAGCAATGGGTCTCCCACATACTAATAAATCCCCTTACTGCCGTTTAAACGCTGTAAATTACGAATTTTTTCATAATAAAAGATGCTTTTAATGCTCCACCCCAAACAAAAAATATCCAATATTGTCCAATCAGGAATTCTCGTATAAGATCGGTCGACCTCTACCAATCGAACGATTTCATTTGGCATTAAAGATGTGGCACCACCATATGATACTAACTCCAAATCGGTATAAGAAAAAATTTTAGCGAGTTTTTAAACATTTTGGACACGCTAATTATTTAAACTTCAATATAAAGGGAAGATTCAAGTGCCCCAAAGAGGGTTTACAGTTTTTAAAAATTACGCTTAGATAGTTCTCATTTTAATTTTAATTTCATTTGTTTTATTATTGAGGATGAAAGGCTTTTTCATTTGGTATGATGACATTTATTACGTATATATCTGTTAGTTTCTGCAGGTTAAAGTTCGTTAGTTCCTTTGACGAAAAAAATTTAAAACTCTTTTGGCTAAAATTACTTGCATTGTGAAAAATATGCCTCATTAAAAGCTAATAATATTTAACACTTCAAAATATGAGTAATCCTTGATTATGACAGTGTACTAGATGCTTTTGATTCCAGATGCTTACGCAGTATCTTGGGCATTAGGTGGTTCAACTTTGTAACTAATGATGAGGTTAGGCAAAGGAGTTTGCAACCTCCTTTAAGCAGCATATTGTGCAGAGAGAGACTCCGTTGGTTTGGCCATGTTGCTCGTATGAATAATTATAGATTGGCGAATAGGGGTATGAACAGTGTGCCTAAAGGCCTCAGAAAGAAGGGGACACCTAGGATGCGGTGGGCAGACAATGTCAAACAGGACCTTGTTAGAATTGGTGTGCAGTGGCCAGATGCAGTAGATGTAGCTCAGGATAGACTTGCTTGGAGAACTAAATTGCACGGTCTGGTTGGACCTCCGTAGCCCATGACTGCTTGAGGATGATGAGGATGATATAATTTTCATTCGTCTTTGTGATCGGTTCACATAACAGTTCTAACATTAGAGTTTATGCACAATTGGAGCTTCAAACATTACTATGCTATCTTATGTGATCAAGTGTAGTGAAATATTCTATCGTACTTCAAAGTCTAACTTTTTTTAAACATAGCCACTCATATTAAAATATGAAAGTATCGCACATTATAGCTCATTAATTATGTTTTATGAAAAGTGATTCGGGGAACGAGCAGTAGCATCATTTACACTCGCTTTCATTTTCTCTTCATTTTTTAATGTACCCTTAATGGTCTTATTAATGCTGTAATGCTCCTATGGTCGAGGGGAGAGGGTGACTCAGTCGGTAGCACGCCAGGCCTGTAATCTACAGTCCCCAGGTTCGAGTCCCCTTTGGGTCAGTATCGAGATTTATCTCCTCAATTCTCCCGCCCTGTTAGTAGGGGACACCGATGGTCTTGGAAAGGCTGCCGCTTGTCGAATGAGACATTAATCCGCGGCCCCGTGTGCGGGAGAGCCATACTCTGTGCACGTTGGATGGCATTGACGGGAGGCTTCTAACAGTTACTCCAATGAGTCTCCTCCCCTAACCTTCTCTGAGCCTTTGGGGTCCTTGTGACCTGGCCATTTAGCCCATTATGCGAGAAAAGAGCCACTCAGTGTTAAAACAACCCAACCCAGGTTCCAGTCCCCACTGTGCTAGCAGTGAGATTTATCTCCACTAACTTCCACCCTACCCTCGGCGAGAAAGGGGCTGGGTTGTTTTACCTCTGAGTGGCATTTTGTGCACACAATGAGCAAAATGGCCAGGTCACAAGGACCTCGAAGGCTCAGAGGAAGTTGAGGGAGGGGACTCACTGGAACAGTTGTGGCAGACAGATGTTAGCGTCCCGTCAGGGCCATCCAGCATGTTTCTTAACGTTTACAGGGGATGGCTCCTCCCCAACAGAGAGCCACTGTTTAACATCGCATCCGACGGACAGCGGCCTTTCCAAGCCCATCGATGTCCCCTACTGACCGTCGCTTAAACTCCCATCCTATGGACTTTCCAAGTCCATCGGTGTCCCCTGTTGACCGTGGGTCCCCCCCCCCCCCAATAGGGGACCACCTTGTCATGGTGGGAGGGCCTAGGGCCCAGCAACCCGGTCGAAGGCTGTGCTGACCGTATTGGTGCCCCGGTTGGACATAGCCAAGACCAACCGAGGCCGACGATGACACTGACCGGTCGGAAGGCCGGTTGGATGGTGACGGTGTCCGCGGCCTCAACCTCAGGTGCTCTGGGTGAGCAGTTCGAGGGCTCTGCTGAACGGTCTGAGCCCGCCTAGTAGGTACGAGCCCTCAAAAAAGTCTGGGTCTTACTAAGAGTCTCCACCCCGGACGCCGAGCGAACTTGGATCTATATATCCTTGTTCATGGCTAACCGGGGAATAGATTAAAGTAAGGTTTCTTCCGGTGGTCAGCTTTCCTTTTATAGGACTGCTGCCATGTGAGGCTGGGGTTGAGGTGCGCCTATAGGGCGTATTCCTTGCCCCCGGCTCTAGATAAACACGGCTTTTCATAACCAGGTAGTGTCGTGAGACGGAACCGGGAATTGCCGTGGTTGCATAAGATCGCAACAAAAGAGATCAATTGTTGACCGTGGGTAGAGATGGGAATTGTGCGGAGATAAATCTCAAAGCCGTCGTCCACATATGCGTGAGAAGCCAGGACGTCCCAATAGAGTTCTAGTATTCATCTATGAAATAATGGAATGAATATAATTATTAACTCATTATACTCAAACGCAAAACTTTTATTGACAAATATGTGCAATCCTGTTAAATAATTCGGAAAATAAGTAAATGATTTTTTAGAAACGAATGAGAAGCCAGGATAAGTCCAATAAGTTGGGTTTTGTACGTCTGAGCCGCACTTTTTTCTAACAATAGGCTTAATGGCCAGGTCTCAAGGACCCGAGGGCTCAGAGAAGGTTGGAACCCACTAGACAGCGTGTTGGGCCATTCAGCGTGTTCTTTAACGCTTACAGGGGATGATTCTTCTCGCACTCAGGGCCATTGCTTAACGTCCCATCCTACGGACTTTCCAAGCCCATTTTGGAATGCTCTACTGACCGTGGGAAGAGCGGGGAGTTGTGCGGAGATAAATCTCAACGCTGGCCGAGGTGGGACTCGAACCTGGTAACTGCAGATTACGAGCTTGGACCGCTATCGACTGAACCACCTCGCCCCTGAGAAAGAGGACACCGATGAACTTGGAAAAACCGCAGCTTGTCGAATTGGGCTTTCAGTTTTGGTCCAGTGAGCAGGAGAGTCATACCCTGTGCTCGATAAAGAACATTCTGAATAGGTTTGATGGGAAATTCCATAAAACTTTCTGATCATTTCTTCAAATTGTCTTCTAACAGTTGTGCAGTGTATCCTTCTCCAATCTTCTCTGAGACTTTGGGATTCTTTTGATCTACGCATTTAGACCAATGTTTGCAAAACATTGCTGCTCAGAGGTAAACAATTAAACCCAAAATATAATATTTAATTATTGGAGCAAAATTAATATCAGTTGTGCACTCTCAAACTCACTTTATCGAGGAATATGCGAATTCAATGCATCGAGAGAGGGAAAAAAATGTTTGACACTTTCCAAATAAGCCTTTTTAGTTACAAATTAGGCATTAGATAACGCGAATATTCAGTTTTGTAATCAAACTCGTAAATAAGATAAATATAAAAATTAAGTTTAGATTTGACGAATTTTGAAAACTTTTGCTCAGTTTTGAGAATCCTTGCAAACGGGTGGGAATGGATTCTGGGAAATAATTGGAAGCTCTAGAATTCGTTGGAAAAAGACTCTAGCTGACATGACGACTTTAATAATAAAATAAATAAATAAATACCTCCTCAAGCAGCTGCTTGCCACAGATGTCTGATAGGAGCCTGTCAGTTTATATGCCATAGTAGAAGGTCTGAGAGGATGGCAGGCCCTCAGCAGAAAAACGACACAAACAGCCATGCCTTACCCGGGGCTCGAACCCAGGTCCCTTAGATCAGTAGCCAAGCGCGCTAACCACTCGGCCATAGCAATACAAAAAAAAAATGTTTAATATTCCAGGAATTCTGACCAAAAGTATTTTAAAAGGAGTGGACATACTTATAGTGGATCTGTGTACTGTCATTAAATATACAGGATAAAGAAAAATTAAAAAAAAAAACCCTGCAACTAAGCGAAAGAGTTGTAACAATTCTTCAGGTATAACATATCAAGATTTGCAACTAATAACAAATTCTCCCCCCAGTTTTCAGCTCTGTTTGTAAATACTTTCTGTCTTGGGAAGATTGATACAGAAAAGCAAAAAAAAAGATGCTGATATCAGAAAATAGTTCGTTTCATTTTTTAACAAAACTTCGGAAAGCTTGGAAAGGCATCATTTGTTTGACGGGAAGAAGCCAACTTCTTTATCTTTCGCTACGCATTACACTTCTTCCATCTATCTTCCTATAACTGGGGCGGGTGTGGCTCAGTCGGTAGCGCGTCAGGCTCGTATTCTGTAGTTCACAGGTTCGAGTCCGAGCTGGGTCAGCGTTGAGATTTATCTGCGCAAAATTCCCCGCCCTGCCCACGGTCAGTAGGGGACACCGATGGACTTGGAAAGGCTGCCGTCCGTCGGATGGTACGTTAAGCCGTGGCCCCGTGTGCGGGAGAGCCATACCCTGTGCACGTTAAAGAACACGCTGGATGGCCTTGACGGGAGGCTAACATCTGTCTCCCAACAGCTATTCCAGTGGGTCCCCTCCCCCAACCTTCTCTGTGCCTTCGGGGTCCATGTGACCTGGCCATTTAGCCCATGGTGTGCAAAAAAGTGCCGCTCAGAGGTAAAACAACCCAACCCTTCCTATGACTTTCCTTGCTTTTGAAAAGCTGTTACTTTCCCTGATCTTCAAAGACTGCTTTGGGCGTTGGAAGTGGAAGGGTCCTAATCTGCAGTTCCCAGATTCGTGACCAAA
The DNA here is from genome assembly GCA_038380435.1 of Ryuthela nishihirai. Lineage (NCBI taxonomy): Eukaryota > Metazoa > Arthropoda > Arachnida > Araneae > Heptathelidae > Ryuthela > Ryuthela nishihirai. Next base: position 60,769,170 of record JAWZYU010000029.1, on the reverse strand, counting down.
CTGTGCCAGTGATGAAATTTATCTCCGTGAGCCCACACCCTGCCCTCAGTCAGATACTGGATGCCGATGGTATTGGAAAGAGCCGTCGTCCGTCGGATGAGATATCAGCCGTGGCACCGAGTACATGAGAGTCATCCCTGTGCACGTTAAAGAACCCGATGGATGGTTGGTGGAAGGAGGTACACTGGACAGCTTTTAGAGGATAGATGGGAGCCTGTGCACATTAAAGAACTCGATGGATGGCCTAAAGGGAAGTCTTCCCGTCAAGGTCATCCATCGAGTTGTTCAACCTTCTTACTGCCATACGGGACCAAAACTACCTAAACTGCAGATGATAGGCAGTGAAGAGGAAGGAATAGCATTGATTGGATCACCCATTTTTAAAATTTCTCCATCTCCATCCTTTCGAATCATTCCGAATCTTCTCTGAGCCATGGGGTCCTTGTAGTCTGCCATTTAGCCCATTGTGTGCAAAAAAGTGCTGCTCAGATGTAAAATAACCCAAGACTCTTTTAAGATTTTGCAATAATTCAGTTTATTTAATAATCATTCTTAGAGGAGATAAGATTTAAAAAGTGACAAATATTATGCTCTTTGAAAAGAACAATCGATATTTCCGAGGGGGGGGGGGGTTGGTGTTAAAACTTTTATTTTTTCAGTTGATGACATCATTTCCGTTTCTTTACTGCTATGTATTCAGTGGAACATCCCAAGTGAATATAAAACAGTCAAATCAAATCAATTGTAATTTTCAGTTTAGTAGTATTTTTTAACTGTAACGATGCGAAATGCATTTAAAGAATTTTTTATTTTTAAAAGTAAATACTGGAACAATCACAAAGATTCTCTTCATAAATATGTATATTTATTTCATTAACGATGATAAGCATACCTAACGCAGCTCACTGCGCAATGGTTGAAAACCACTGCTGTAATACGCACAACTTACAAATAGACTCAAAACAGAAAAGTCTAGCAAATCTACATCTGAACGATATCACTTGAGTCTCATTTGAAGATTTTAGATGCTTCTTGGAATGGCACACAACTCGTATTTAGACTCATCCTCTTGTGCAGTTTTTTTTGGTCTTCCACCATTTGGTCCCTGAATTGTGTAATTTTGCAAGATGCCCGTAGCACAGGAAAAGTTCCATGATAGTCAGAGATTCACCAGCGCATGACCTTTCCCCTATTGAAAAGAAAAAGAGCGTAAGAACACACATGAAAAGTTTAAAATGGTAAGCAAATTGCTTTATAACTCAAAGAGATAGGAATAATATAGCGTTTATACACTACAACTCCCTAAATATTAGAGATTTCCCATACTATGGCAATAGGAATCTAACTTCGAGCTATATGACATGTAAAATATGCACAATGGAAAAATGCGACTGAGATAAATTAAAGATCATAATCTAATCTATTTAAAATTCGATTTTGTACAATATTCGTCCGGTATTTAAAGAGTTATGAAAGCTGAAATATTTAACAGTATTGGAGTTACACTGGGCAGCTATTAGAAGATGCCAACCTCCCATCAAAGTCAGAGTGGTATTACAAGGGCACAGTGTATATACTGTATGCCTTCTAACCACAAGACCATGGGTTAACGTCCATCAAATAGACGGTAACCTTTCCAAGTCTATCGGTGCTCCTTTCGCATCAAGACATGGTGAGAGTTAGCAAAAGAAATGTCAATGCAGGGAGTGCAAGTCTGCAGGATGTTTCAAAACTCTCTGTACAAATTTCAATGGGAGATAGGGAACACCAAGACAAATCTTTTTCGTCTATGAATGTATGAATGTATAGACGAAAAACGTTTGTCTTGCTGTTCCCTATCTCCCATTGAAATTTGTACAGAGTGTTTTAAAACATCCTGTATATCTGTCGACCATCCGGTGTTTAGAAAATGTTAAGAATCTTGCTCCCACATATGCATAGCAATAGGCTGCAGATATGCAGAGTGTATTCGAAAGGTCTAGTCGGGGTGTGTCCAACCTTTTGACTTCCCTGGGCCACATTGAGTGAATTGTTTTGGGCCGCACATAAAATATATAATATAGTTAATGTATATGAATAATAACACTTCATTTATTTTCTATTATAAAACTTAAAAAAGGGCAACATAAAACTAGTGGGATATCAAAATCTCGCTGAAAATTACATAATCATGTTGAAAGCTTATGTCGTAAACACGTAAACTTTACGAGTTTGTGGGCCGCAATACTAGCTGTCCAGGTTCGCGGGTTGGACACGCCTGGTCTAGTCCAACTTCGGGAACGTGTTCTACTACATTTAGAGATGAAAACATTTCTTATGAACATTGGGCCAGAAATGCTTTCCCTTCTAGTTATAGCGCATTTTGAGAGTGCAAAGCGTGCAAGTAAGGAAGTCTATGAACTTAATTATTTTTTATTCCAATTATTACAACGCACTGTAAGTAATCAATGACAATAATTTTGTAAGAGTACATCAGAGCAAGTGATGGAAATGGTCTCCATGAGCTGCAATACACGCCTCACAACGTCTTCTCATGAGATTGTCAAACACTTTGGAAAAGTTCTTGAGTGTTTTGAATTCTTCGATAATCATCCACGATCCGTTCGCGGATAGCTTGAGTATTAGAAACAATGATAACGTAAACATCAGCCTTAACGTATCCCCATAAAAAAAAAGTCCAGCAGCATATTGTGCAGACAGAGACTGCGTTATTTTGGCCATGTTGCCCGTATGCATAGCTACAGATTGGCGAACAGGGTTGGGTTGGGTTGTTTTACCTCTGAGCGGCACTTTTTTGCACACCATGGGCTAAATGGCCAGGTCACATGGACCCCGAAGGCTCAGGGAAGGTTGGGGGAGGGGACCCACTGGAACAGCTGTTGGGAGACAGATGGTAGCCTCCCGTCAAGGCCATCCAGCATGTTCTTTAACGTGCACAGGGTATGACTCTCCCGCATACGGAGCCATGGCTTAACGTCCCATCCGACGGACGGCGGTCTTTCCAAGCCCATCGGTGTCCCCTACTGACGGTGGGCAGGGGGGGGAATTTTGCGGAGATAAATCTCAACGCTGACCCAGCTGGGACTCGAACCTGGGAACTACAGATTACGAGCCTGGCGACCTGCCGACTGAGCCACCCCCGCCCCCTATTGGCGAACAGGATTATGAAAAATGTACCTAAGGGTTTCAGAAAAAGGGGGAGATGGGCAACCTAGGAAGCGATGGGGAGACAATGTCAAACAGGACCTTGCTAGAATTGGCATAGAGTGGCCAAATGCAGCTGCAATAAATCAGAACACAGGTGTATGGAGAGAAAATTACACAGTCTGGTTGGACCTCCGTGGCCCATGGCTGTATGAGGATTTTGTATATATGTATGTAATATACAGACGATAGTGAGTGATTGACGTCTGACTGATTGACAGTGGATCACATTAATTCTAACTATGATGTAGAAATGGTAGAGCTTTGAAAATGGAAACCTAGGGTGATCCAGGTGGTAGGTCTCATAAAAAAAACGAAATTTAACCCCGATGTAGCCTTAACTGGCATAGTGGTTAGGCAGCTAGCGACTGTTCCAGCAAGGCAATCTTTGTGTGTTGTGTTTCCTCTAACTAAGGCAGTGGTCAACAGTGACTTCGGTCTTAGTAGGGCATGTCCTTGTATGAGAAGGCTTGTAAAAAAGCTAGGAGTAGTTTCTAGGATTCTTCTCAGTTCTATATGTCACAAATGAAAAAAAAATAAAAAAAATATGTTCCTTCAAGGCCAAACTTTGATCTACGAGGGCTAGAAACGTGAAAATTGATGTCTGGAAGTATTTCGGGTTGTAGATGTCGGAAACATTACGAAATTTCAGATTCAGAAGGTCCTTCGAGGTCAGAAATCAAATTTAGATCTACCGGTGTTACAGAGCTAAATATTGGCTCCTGACGATATTTTGCGTCGTAGACCTCAGAAATGTGGCGAAAATTGGATTTGATGGGTCCTTTGAGGTCAAAGGTCAAATATAAATCTATCGGTGTAAGAGGGTTAAAAATGGTGCCAGGCGGTATTTTCAGTCGTAGATATCAGGCATTATGTCAAATTTTGGATGTAATGGAACCTTCGAGGTCAAAGGTCAAATCTCAATGTACCAGTGCCAGAGCCTAAACATTAGTGATATAGCTATTTCAGGGAGAAATAAGATGAATTTTCAGATCAGGTATCGCAATCGAGGTGAAATAGGGGCGCTAAAACTGAGAAAAAAACCTTTATACCTGAATGGTGTTCGACTTCATCCTTTTCCTTTTTTCTAGATTCGGGCTTTCACTGTATTAACTTGAGATAGCAGTGTTCATAGATTTTTGTTAATAAAGCATATATTGCACGAATATGTGGGTTCGGATCCCGTTCTGATCAAGACAATATTTTCTCTACACCCATTGGTATCCATTGACCTAAACAACTAATAGTGATCACATGCTTTGTAAAATGTATATTTAGCATCCATATTTCTTTCCAGGGGAGACTACAGTTCAAGGATGCCGAATTCCTAAAGGAACCATTACTGTAGTGAACAGCTAGTCAGCTCAGCATGATCCAACGATTTATTCCAACCCGCAGAAATTTGATCCCGGTCGTTTCCTCGGTCCTGATGGCAAAAGGAACAAGGTGGAACCACCCATTGCTTTTGGAGTAGGTAAGAGTGGCAATAGTTTGGCTCAGCTGATACGCACTTTGCATTGCATCTGTTCATTAAAAATAATCAACTCTGCAGTTGTGCAGTACCGGATTTGGGGTCACCAAAGGAAATAATTCAGAAATGCGCCTTTTCATAGTCAAAATATTGACTTTTACAATTAAGAATGCATGTTGTTTAATAGATAAAAAACTTAAACGTAAAGTTATGCAAAAAAAAATGAAAAAAAAGTTATGGGTAACAAAGTGAGAAATATAAAGGGGGCCAAAGATGCTGAGCCCCTCCCATTTTCATTAAATGCAAGTAATCATAATGGAGACGAAAAAATATTAAACAAATATATATATATTCCCCCCCCCCCCCCGTACTTTTCAAGAATTATGTTAAAATCAGTAAAATTGATATTGGGTTATTTTATCTACGAGCACCACCTTTTGCACACGATGGGCTAAATGGCCAGGTCACATGGACCCCGAAGGTTCAGAGAAGGTTGGGGGAAGGGGACACACACGAGAGCTGTTAGGAGACAGATGATAACCTCCCGTCAAGGTCACCCGACGTGTTCTTTAACTTGCACAATGTATGGCTTTACAGCACAAGGCGCAATATCACATTTGACGGATGGCAACCTTTCCAAGGTCGTTGGTCGACGCTGGACTAACTGAGACTCGAACCTGGGAACTGCAAGTTACGTGCTGGCGAGCTATCAACTGAGCCATCCTCGTCCGCTAAAACTGAGGTAAAAATTTATACCGGAATTCTCTCCGGTTCGTTTCTATAAAATATCCCCCCCCCCTTGAACTGGAGACAACTTGCCCTCAAACCCATTATGTCTTTTGCAGATCCAAGGCTGTTTATAATGATTATTCTTATAACAAACAAATCAGTTCACTAAAAAAGAACACATATTTTGGTTTTTTAAAGTTATTTTTCCTGTCTTTGTGTTCGCAAAATCATAAGTAAAATGATGAAACTTTATTTCTCCAAATAAATCACTTTCAATGGATATAAATGATACTAAAAAGATTTCTTTTTCTATTTTTTTTCTGATATAGTTGGATTGGGTTGTTTTACCTCTGAGCGGCACTTTTTTGCACACCATGGGCTAAATGGCCAGGGGACCCACTGTAACAGCTGTTGGGAGACAGATGGTAGTTCCCGTCAAGGCCATCCAGCGTGTTCTTTAACGTGCACAGGGTATGGCTCTCCCACACACGGGGCCACGGCTTAACGTCCCATTCCAAGGACTGCGGCCTTTCCAAGCCCATCGGTGTCCCCTACTGACCGTGGGCAGGGCGGGGACTTTTGCGGAGATAAATCTCAACGCTGACCCAGCTGGGACTCGAACCTGGGAACTACAGATTACGAGCCTGGCGCGCTACCGACTGAGCCCCCCCCCCCCTTTTTTTGATATAGATTTATATTAATATATATATACAGTACAATGTGAGTAATAAGCGAAAATTTTCCGTTTCATTTCGAACATTCCAAATTTACTCTTTTCTTTCCAACATTGAAAAAATCTTCCCTTTCTTCCTAAATTGCAAAATTCACTATTTCCTTTCCCACATTCCCAGCTAACTCATTCAGTGGTGAGCCAGGCTCATAACTGCAATTTCCCAGATTCGAGTCCCAACTATGCTTAAAAGTTTTTTTTTTTGCTTTCCTTTAACGAGAACGGAGAAATTTATTTCTTGTAGATGAAGGCCTGTTTATAACGATTTGGCTTCGAAAGACCGCTGTCCATCAGGTGAGACCTTACGCCAGGACCCGTGGGCAAGAGAACTACACTCTGTACATATTAACTAACACGCTGGATGCCTTAACAGGAGCCTTTCATCTGTGTCCTAACATCTATCCAGTGGATGTTCTTTCTCAACCTCCCCTGAACTCTTCGGGGTCCTTATGACTTGGCAATTTAGCCCACTGTGTCCAAAAAAGTGCCCTCAGAGGTAAAACAACCCAACGTATTTTCTCTGCAGCTGTATAACCTCAATTTTTTGATTTTCCTAATGCAGCACTTCCTGTGCAAACTGAAGAAAAATAAACTTGCTATATTAGGAGTGCCAAATAAATTTTCGTGTGCCAAATAAAGAAGTTATAAATGCTGGACTGTTTAAAACTGCATATTAATTTCCCTGCGTATTCTCCAGAGCCAGGAAACTGAAGTTGATTCAGTTGGTAATGCGCTAGACTCGTAATCTGCAGTTCCCTGCTTTGAATCCCAACTGTGCTGGCGTTGAGGTTATCTCCACTAAACACCGACCCTGCTTTCGCTCACAAAGCGGACCGAGAGGCTTGGAAATGCCACCGTCCGTCAGATGGGTCATTAAGACGTGTGCCTCTGGGCAAGTTGTTTTACCTATGAGCTGCACATTTTTGCGCACAATGGGCTAAATGGCCAGGCACAAGGATCCCGACGGCTCAGACAAGGTTGGGGAAGGGGACCCACTGGACAACTGGTGGGAGGCAGATGGTAATCTCCGATCAATGCCATCCAGCATGTTCTTTAACGTGCAGAGGGTATTGCTATTCCCACACACGGAACCATGATTTAACGTCCCATACGATGGACAGCGGCCTTTCCAAGCCCATCGGTGTCCCCTACTGATCGTTGTCAGGACGGAGAGTTTTGCGGAGATAAATCTCAACGCTCTCCCAGCTGGGACTCGAACCTTGGCACTGGAGATTATGAGCCTGGCGCGCTACCGACTCAGCCCCCACCTACAATGTGTACGTTAAAGAACACGCTGGATGGCCTTGACAGGAGGTTGCCATCTGTATCGAAATAACTATAGAGTGTATCCCCCCTCTCTGACCTTCTCTGAGCCACCAGACAACTGGAGAAGGTTGCTGCAGAACAGACATTAAAATATGAATTGTGCGCCTTTCCAAGAAACATTCAGTAAACAAATTATCGAGTTAGAGATGACGCAAAAGTTACTTGATGATAACGTTGCATTCCACAGGAATGGTGAAAATGTTTATGAAAAGAAGCACCACGCCTACTAAGTCTCGTATCAATAACAGTTTCTATTGATCACGAATCAATGATTAACTGAATTCTTTCTCTTGTTCCTGATTTTTTTAGCTATTACCATTTCTTGTTAAGTTTATTATACGTGGTATATGAATAATTATCAGCCATAACATTAAAATAATTCATTTAAGAGCCTTCTGTTTTCCTTTATCTCGGAGAGTTTGAACACCCAATAGAGTTCCTCGGATACAATTTGCCAGGCATGTATAATTTTACAGAAAAAGAAAATTAAATATGATCTGAGTTGCACAAAAAATTATTGTTATTAAAAGCATTATTTGTTACTTAACGTAATATTTAAAGCATTTATTAATTAACGTGTCTTGTGAAATGTGCATTCATTAACTTTTACATATTTTTCAAATTAGGTTAATGATTGTAACTTCCGAAGTGAATTCTTTTCGAAGCTTTCATTTCAAAGAGGGATATCACGTTCCTCTCTTGTTCAATTAAAAATTTCAATTTCCACAGAAACGCTCCTGCTCTTTACCCAACAAACTGAGCAATGGCTTTATCACGAGAATGCAGAAATTAATTGATGAATTCCTTCTTTCAAATCTATTGGTGGCAATAGTTATTTTGAGTAATTTTAAACCGTTAATGTTAAGTCTATGGGATTTTGAGAAATTAAACCCGCCAACTCCGATTTGTTTGATCCAAGCTGGTTTACAAATACCTATCTCTGGGTGAAGGAAACTTTGATGAAAAGTTTGGTGCTTCTATCTTTTCTGCTGGGAAAGTGCATAAGAAGACAGACACAAATAATTTTTCTTCTTTATATATTAGATTTTTCGCATCGTAAAAAATGCTTGTTTGGCAATTAAAATCTGAAAACCCACTATTTATATTAAAATAGCGAGAAATGACCATGAAAAGTCTAAAATGCTTCGTGAGTCTGAAGAGTTTGGCTCCTTGACTCACTCCGCTTGACCTAACTTTGCATCCTCAGTACTTCAACCGCTGAAAAAACGTAACGTAAAGACGTAAGCTCTTCAGCGGTTATTTCACACCCCAATCAACACATTTCAAGAAGAAAGAGAGATTGGAAGGGAAGTGAGAAGGACAAGAAAAGAAATAGAATAGCGATACTATATCCATTCACACATTACGAGAGACACTTACAAGGTAACACTTGAAATAAAAAAACTCACTCAAACGCAAAGGAAACAATCGCCCAAATAGAGTAGCATTACGCTATACGGGTCATCCCGATAGAGGGCGCCCTGCGCAATACCGCTGTGCCATGTGAACGGCAGCAAAGAGCAAACGTCAGTCACACAGGAGGAGACGACGCTCGGCACAGATCAATGCTTGTTTGTTTGGAAAATACAATTGAAAACCCACTATTTATCTAGAAAATAGCGAGAATTCTCAGTGGTTCCATGATAAGTACAAAACGCTTCGGGATTCTGAGGAGTTTGGCTCTTCGAATCACTCTGCTAGACCTAACTTTGCATTCTCAGTAACTTCAACCGCCGAAAAAACGTAACGTAGCAACGTAAGCTCCTCGGCGGTTATTTCACACTCCAATCACCACATTCAGAAAGAAAGGGAGATTGAAAAAGAAAGTAGAAGTGATCAGGAAAGAAAAAAAACTATTCTCACATTACAAGGAGCAAAATGCTTACTTGATATTTAATCCGTTAAAACGTAAGGTATTTTTAAAACGAAAGCATTATTTTAATATTATCTTTAAACTAAAATTGGAGCGGCAGCTGTATATTTCGCAAATTTATTTTAAAGTGCACTTAAATATACACAAAAGTTGTACAATAAAATAGGCCAGAAAGCCTTTTTAAAAAGAACATGTTATCTCTTATAGTTCTTATCTTTATTACCTTTTTATGGATGAAATGTTCTCTTCTTTCAACTACTAGCAAACATTTTTCTTTCTAAAATAATACAAAAATACGAAATTAATTACATTAAATTAAGCCGTGGCTCCGTATGCAGGAGAGCCAAATGACCCTGTTCACGTTAAATAATACGTTGGGTGGCCTTGAAGGGGAGGCTACCATCTTTCTCCAAACAGCTCTTCAAGTGGGTCCCCTCCCCAACACTCTCTAAGCCTTCGGGGTCCTAGTGACTTGGCCGTTTATCCCATTGTGGGTAAAAAAAAGTGCCGTTCAGAGGTAACCCTCCCCCTCAGGTTAAAAATTACGCCCTCTCTTTTAGGCGTGAAAAGAAATGTACCTATTTCGTGGTATCATATGATCCTTCCCACGTTAGAAGTTTCTACACCAAAATACGGCATTGTCTCACTCAGATAATCGAAACTTTTCAAATCACTTCGCACCCATCAAAGTTCCTCGGATACAGTTTGCCAGACATGTGTAACTTTACCAAAAAAGCAAAATTAAATATGATCTGAGTTGCACATGCTTAGAGAATGCACAAAAAATGTGTAGGTACTACAAAAAATTATTGTTATTAAAAGCATTATTTTTTACTTAACGTAGTATTTAAAACATTTATTAATTAACATGTGAAATGTGCATTTATTAACTTTTGCATATTTTTCAAAGTAGGTTAATGATTGTAACTTCGAATGTGAATTCTTTTCGAAGCTTTCATTTCAAAGAGGAATATCACGTTCCTCTCATCTTTAATTAAAAATTTCAATTTCCACAGAAACGCTCCTGCTCTTTATCCAACAAACTAGACAATGGCTTTATCACGAGAATGCAGAAATTAACTGATGAATTCCTTCTTCAAATCTATTGGTGGCAATAGCTATTTTGAGCAATTTTCAACCGTTAATGTTAAGCCTAAGGGATTTTCAGAAATTTAAACCCTCCCACTCCATTTTGTTTGACCCAAGCTGGTATACAGAAAAGCTATATTCTTCCTCTGGGTGAAGGAAACTTTCATGCAAAGTTTGGTCAAGGAGTGTCTAAGGGAGAAGAGAGCTAACTTCCATAGACGTAATGTAAACTTTTCGATTGCAGCGCTCTCTAAGCATGGCAAATTCGTGCATCGCAGTGAATCCACCTAGCCAGGGAAAGGAGCGAGTTCCCTGCATTATTTTTCCACCGCCGAGCAGTTTTCAATTGCTTATTCCGTGAATCCCCCTTTCGTATGAGGGCGGTCCGACATTAATGTTTGACTCCTTTCCTAATGAAGGCCGTGCTGCGATTGTGCTGATTACTGAAAAGGGGATCTTCTCCGCAATAATCCAGAAACGTTACTTAATCATGAAAAATGGAGAGGAGTCAGGTTTTCCAAGTTACACACAATTTATTTACAATAACGTTACTAAAATATTCTCTAATATCATTTGCTCCCTTCGTCGGGATACAGCTGCTCTTACTCGGTGTTCAGGCGATGTCCGACTTTACAATGAGACGCCAAGAAATTATTTTGGCAAAGTCCATCCGTTGCGTTTGAGCTGCTAGCTCTAAAGTCATATTCCGTAGTCCGTTTCCTAGAGCACAGTGGCGGTAGCAGACAGACAATAATTTCTGTATGGAAAATCCAGATCTATAAATGAGGGTGACCCTACCTGTCTTACGTAGCCGCTGCAGGAGCCTTGGATGCGAAGTCCGGCACTGTCGACTGGGAGCCCATCGCCTAAGTTCGGCCAGACAAAGGAAGTTAGACTGCTCGGCCGATGCGAACGGGGAGGCACTCTTCACGACCAGAGACACGCGGCAATCGTCAACTCACTACGACGAGCGACTTGCTGCAAAAGACATCTTCTCAGAACGAGAGACTCGGAGCAAAAGACACTCTTCTCTCCCACTGTTCAACCTTGCCGCCTTTTCCCACCGCGACCTCTAGCAGTGGTCAACGCGGAAGGCTGACGCAGGTTCTTGCTATTGGACATCGGACGCTTGAGAGGATAATCGCTCCACCTTCTCGGCACCTTTGTTGGCGAGCCGAACTCTAGTCCGGAAATTCCTACACCTGGGGCGATGGTTGTCACTGGTTTTATCTGGTGTAACGGGAAAGTTCGTGGAAGCGGGGTGACCAACCAAGGTCTTTGTTTTCACCTTGGAAAAACATGTCCTAGGACCTCTTAGCCCAAGTCGTGTCCGCAGGATCAATTCCTGTGGGCACGACACTTACACCACGTGACTAATTTTACATACACTTTGACTCTGAAAAATGTTCATGAGGTACATTCATAACTTCTTTTCGTTTAGGGAGAAAACATCAAGAAGTAATCATTTTCTTTAATAAAGTCCAATTTTGTAAAACTGATAGTAGCTATGCTAAAGAAAAAAATTTTAATATTTTGAAGAACCTGCAGCATTTAGTATATTATAATAAATTAAGATTTATGCGTCAATGCACGATAACATGATCTATATAATTATATTTTATAAAATTGTAGGTATTTTCCATAAATAACATATCGAGTTTTTCACTTGTATTTTTGATCAACAGATGGCAGCAGGCACTTCCAGTATCAACCATAATAAGAGAATTCTCTGTTAGAGCAAAGTACAGAACCAATGTACATCGATACGCTCCAGGGAACACAAACCTGCAACTTACATTGACTTATATATATATATTCGCAAGGTGATTAAATGTATTAATTTACATATTAATTTTAAAAATTCTGTAAAATTACTCAAAATAAACATACAATGGCTTTTCCAGGTATCGTAAAATGTACTCCTGAACGGGATAAAACACTCATTGAATAACTTTAGGCTTGTGTAAAGCTAGCCTTCTTCTCCTTAGACCTTCTTTGGTTTCAAGGAGACATACATTCAAACTATCAATCTTCCTTATATATTAGATTTTTCGCATTGTAAACAATGCGTACTTGATAATATCCAGTAAGAGTCAATCCAATAATGATTAAACGAAAGCATAATTATATCATTGACTTTAAACTAAAAAATGAGGGGTAACTATAATTTTCAAAATTTATTCTAAAGTGCATTTAGATATACGAGTAAGATGTACATTGAAAAAGGCCAGATGGTATTTTGAAACAGAAAAAAGGTTTTCTTTTATATTCTATATAGAACTATATTCTACAAAGAATATGTTATCTTTCATAGTTCGTATCCTTATTACTTTTTTATGGATGAAATGTTCTCTTCTTTTAACTACTAGCAAACATTTTTCTTTCTAAAATAATACAAAAATACGAAATTATTAATAATACGAAATTAATTACATTAAATTTTCGAACCTTCACGAAACAGAATTCTCAAATTCCCTAAAACTACCCCCCCCCCCCGACTACTAAATCCTGGATAAGTCCTTGCCTGACGTAATTATCTACCTTCCATCGTTATTAAAATCTCAGACCCATTGTAATGAAATACAATAATAATGTTTAAAAAATTACATATAAATGCAATTTTGATTTATTCGATTCTTCTTGGAATGGCACAGAGTTCATATTTCAACTCTTCTTTAGGTGAAACCTTTTTCAGCTCTTTGTCTTTAGGCTGCATAATAGTGTAATTCTGCAAAATGCTTGTGACAAACAGGAACAGTTCCATGTTGACCAACGATTGACCACCACACGATCGTTTTCCTACGAAAAAAGGGAGAAAAATGCATGTACAGTGCAAAACCTTTCAAAGTAACAGTTTTTTTATATATTAGCACAGGGTCCAATGACTAATGGAACTGTCTGGAAAAGTTCCGGACAGACCTTAATGGCGTTTAGGAATTTTTCCTTGGTTGTTTTTTTAACTTTGTTTGTGTGTAACATGCTGTAAATCCATAAAAAGGTTTTATAAACAAATAAACAAAATAAATCACCCTTCAAGAAGCTGCTTGTTACAGAAATCAGTCACCCTTCAAGAAGTAATCTTCCTGTACCTACACCTCCAGGCAACTGGGAGGATACTAGATGTTTTACTTTTTTGTGGCTGGCAACACTGAATGCCAAGTGGAAGAAAACATGTAATAGTAACCTAACCTCAGACCGCCATTCTTGCTGTTTTCATTGTAGGACGAACACGTGCTCTACGTTGAAGAGCGAATTTTGGCGTTTAAATGGCACAAAGGCAGCGTCGCGGATGTGTTAATGTGCCAGATAAGTTTTGCTATGTGAATGGAAATTATATTTTAAAATCCCAGGGTCGTTCTTTGACAAAGATTGTGAAGAAAGCCTATAACTTGTATTTTGAATGTCATGTTGGAGATCAGGACAAAACAAGATCTGTTTATTATGAGATGCAAGATGGTTTGCGTTTCTGAACAGATACTGCAGGGCTGATGGAAGAAATTTAAACAACTCACGACCCTGAGGATTGGCGTCTATTTATAGATTCGTCAACATTCAGCTTAAAAGGTGTCCTTTTGCATAAAGGAAACCAAAAACATTCCATTCCAGTGACACACGCTGTGGGAATGAAGGAAACTTATGAGAATAGGGAAAAAATGCTCACTGCTATAAAATATGACCAGTTTAAGTGGACAATATGGGATGACCTAAAAGTCATATCTATCTTGATCGGGCTTCAAGGAGGCTTTACAAAATTTTGCTGTTTTCTGTGTTTGTGGGACAGTAGGGTCAGAAAGGAACACTACAAAACAAAAGACTGGTCCAAAAGAGATGTTTTTATACCTGGGAAGAAGTAATGTGAGGTATAATCCTCTTGTTGACCCCTCTGATGTTCTGATCTCACCACTACCAATCACTCTAGGGCTTATGAAAAACTTTGTATAGGCTATGGACAAAACTTGTAAAGGATATTTGACTTAATGGAAAAATTTCCAAACCAAGTGATGACAAACTCAAAAAAGGGATTTTTGTTGTCCTCAGATCAGGAAGCTACTGAATGATACTGTCTTCGAAGAAAAACTAAATATGAAGGAGCGCGCTGCATGGAAATTATCCACTTCTGTGGTTCAGGATTCGCATCTCGACTTCTTTCCCAAGAACGTAGGAGCTGTCAGTGGTGAGGAAGGGGAAAGATTTCACCAGGATATCCGAACCATGGAGGACAGATACCAAGGCAGGTGGGATGGGTGAATGTCTACTGCTGAATTCAGATTTGCTCACAAAAAATATATATCAGTCAGGATCTTGTCGTATCTACATGCCTGGGATGGCTCTAAAGAATAGAGTCCCCCAAATGCATTCGAGAGACTGATTGATCCGACGAAGTATAGCATCAGCAAAACAGGAGAGATTGATCAGCTCCAGAAGCTCAGTTGGCTCAGCTGTCAGAGCACCTGACAGTTGAAAGTCAGGTGCTCTGATTACCCAGTTTTTGGCTTAGGCTCCACACAGATCAAGAGAATTGTACTTCTACACCCATCTACATTCTTTGCTTAATAATGATTAAATACTTTGTAAATCAATAGTGAATTGTGGATTCATTTGACAATAAACTACAATTGGCGACTCATCACATAAATTTTTAACCACGACATATAGGTAGGACTTATTTTGATTGCACAAACTGAAAAAAAATACTCTTTTTTTATGCATTGTATATTTTGTAGGGTACACTCTAAAATTCAATATAAAATTTTGCAAATGGGAAATAATGTAGAAAAGAAGCTTCGCTAAGTTAGCATACTAATAAAATGAAAACTATACCTTTATAGGTCAAATGATTGAAATAATGTCATCATCATCATCCTTAAGCAGCCATGGGCTACGAAGGTTCAACCAGATATTGCAATTTAGTTCTCCAAGCAGATCTGTCCTGAACTACATCTGCTACATCTGGCCACTGCACAAAAATTCTAACAAGGCCCTGTTTTACATTGTCAGCTCACCACATTCTAGGTCTCTCCCTCTTTCTGAGGCTTTTAGGCACACTGTTCATAACCGTATTCACTAATGATAAATATTCATATAGGCAACAGGGCCAAACCATCGGAGTCTCTCTCTGCATAATATGATTGTCAAAGGAGGTTGCCGACTCCTTTGCCTATCCTCATCATTACTTACAAATTTGAACCACCTAATGCTCAAGACACTGCGTAGACATCTAGAATAAAAAGCATCAAGTTTCCTGTTATCTTGTTTACAAAGTGTCCAACTTTCACTACCATACCTACCCTAGAAAGAACCAAACTATTATACAATCTCATTTTAGTCTTAGGTGAATACGCCTATTTCTCCACAATCTCTATAGATTCTTAAAAGTCCTGGCAGCAATCCCTATTCGTCTGTTAATCTCATGCCGCACATCACCATTATCTGTTACATAGCTGCCAAGATAATTAAACTGAACGCCTGCTCTAGATTGCAACCGTTCAGATTTACTGAATCACAGCCTGCCTGACCAGTTTTCTTCACTTTAGTTTTCTCTGTTTATAGCCAAACCTACTCTACTACAAGTATCATCAACAGCTCGAATGAAAAAGTTTTTTTTTTGTTAAGTCTCCGAAGCTGGAATGCCAGGCCAATCGATCCCTCTGTCCCGGTATTACTCTGAAGGAGAAAACATCCCCATATTTCTTGGCGAGTTCTGAGAAATGCATATGAATGGGATTTTTGATGAAAGGGTAGGAGTCAATAGAATGCAACCCCATCGGCCCAGGGGGTAGATCAGAAGAATTTGTATGTATATAAAAAGTGAACTCAGCATTAAAATCAACAAAAAAACTGACCATCCTACATTGCTTGACAATCATTCCCACACACTAATAAAACCCATGGTTTTAAATAAATCCATGTTCTTCAGGAAAAACTAAGTTCACTTATACCGGATTGTGCTTTCTGTGAGATTTGGGTTGGGTTGTTTTACCTCTGAGCGGCACTTTTTTGCACACCATGGGCTAAATGGCCAGGTCACATGGACCCCGAAGGCTCAGAGAAGGTTGGGTGAGGGAACGCACTGGAACAGCTGTTGGCAGACAGCTGGTAGTCTCCCGTCAAGGCCATCCAGCGTGTTCTTTAACGTGCACAGGGTATGGCTCTCCCGCACACGGGGCCACGGCTTAACGTCCCATCCGACCTTTCTGTGAGAAATATCTTCCCCGTTTCGCCACGTCTTCAGATCTGTGTCTACAGAAATATATGTTCTTCAGAGCTGGATTAACATAAAGGTTATATCAAATATGATACGATATCGTTTGAACTTTGACATTGGCAAAGGATTGATGCTGTTAGCAAGTCGCAGTACTCTGAATGAGAATAACATAAAGAGTCACTTCTCATGTCCCGGTTTTTTATATATTCTTTGCTGCGAGAGGTTTAGTGAGATAGATTCCAGAAAGACCTCTCTGCTTTAATTGCAACAAAAATTGCCGCTGGGGAAGTCGCCGGGCAAAGGCTTTTTGCCACCCAGAAGCGAACTTACGTTTTGCTGACCCTGGAGCAAATATACTTTTTTCTGCTTAAAAAGACACTTTTTTCAGTGCTTCCGAATGATTTTTTTTTATCTTTATTGATTATTCTCCCGAATGATTATATTTTTTTTGTTTCATCCTGAACGAACTTACTTTTTTGCAGCTCCACGCACTAGAGAACTAACTTTTTGAATCCGTACTTAGCGAACTTACTTTTTGGCTGCCCTCGGAGCAAATATACTTTTAACTGTTCCCGAGCAAATTTACATTTTTTGCCCCCCCCCCGAGCAAACTTACTTTTTTGCCCCCCCCCCCCCCCGAGCAAAATTACTTTTTGAATCCCTACTTAGCGAACTTACTTTTTGGCTGCCCTCGGAGCAAATATACTTTTAACTGTTCCCGAGCAAACTTTTTGTAGCCCCTTTAAGGAACTTACTTCCCCCCCGAGCAAACTTAATTTTCGCCGCCCTTCTAGGGAACGTTGCTATCCAAAGTAAATCTACTTTTCATCAAATACAAGTAAATGTATTTTCCCATCAGTGAAATATTTATTTTCCGCCTCCCACCGCAACATAATTTTTTTTTGTCATTTCAAGTGAATTTGTTTCTTTTTCTTTCCGATCCATTTTTCTTTTGCTGCGCTCTCGAGCTATTTTAGAATTTTTATGGATTTAACTGGATATATTTTCCTCTCTCTGCACTTGAAATAAAATGCCAGGCAAATTTTAAGTAACGATATTTCAAAGTTAATATGCAAGGAAAATCATGTAAAGATATTAGCATTTTGTTCACATCGTACTTTCATATTGATTTGACATTAGACCAAGCCCATATTCAGTCACTAGTGCGACGGTTAATAATCTGTAGTCCCCAGGTTCGAGTTCCAACTGTGCCAGAGTTGAGATTTATTTGCGCTAATCCCCACCCTGCCATCGGTCAGAAAGGAGACACCGATGGGCTTGGAAATTTCGCCGTCCGTCGGATGCGACATAAAGCCAAAGAAGGTTCTGCGGAATTTTACCGAAGCTGAACGTGGCAAATTGACGCGCAGGCACAAAAACAACTGTAAGGGCGATCTGCGCATGCGCAGTGCAATCATTTTAGCCCACTACAGCTATGGTTTGTCTTAGTTTTGGTATATATTGCGATTTAACCAGTGTTTACAAATGTCTAACAGCCATGGTTGTTTAGCACAGTGGTAGCTGACCCTAAAGTTATTCAATGAGTGTTTTATCCCGTTCAGGAGTACATTTTACGATACCTGGAAAAGCCGTTGTATGTTTATTTTGAGTAATTTTGCAGAATTTTTAAAATTAATATGTTAATTAATACATTTAATCATCTTGCGAATAATACATTAGTCAATGTATGTTGCAGGTTTGTGATCCCTGGAGCATATCGATGTACATTGGCTTCTGCACTTTGCTCTAATAGTAATTTTTTATGGTTGATACGAGAAGTGCCTTCTGCCATCTATTGACAGTTTATAGAAGTAAGGAACTCGATGTGACTTTAATTGAAAATATCCTAAATTCTATAAAATATAATTAAACAAAACATGTTGTCTCGCATTAATCCATAAATTTCAATTTATTATTATCCCTTAGACACTCCTTGCCTGGGATGTCCCTCAAAAACACACGTTCTTTGAAACACACTGATATCTCATATTGGATTTATTCTGAAGGACTAATCAAATAATCCTACATTCTGGAACTTTGGAAGTCTACTAAACTCGTAACGAATTAAACGAACCGAATATTAATGTATTATTCTCCTTTATATAACTAATGGTAGATTCTCTACTATTCACATAGTACAGAATGTATTGACTATATTCTCTACTATTGAGTATATATATATTGAGTAAATATCTTTCTATAATGCAAGTATATCTTACCACTGGACCAATAGCGTTAATGCAGTAAAATGATGCATATGGTAAAAAAACCATATTTTTATTAATCCTATCATCATATAAATATGATGATACGATTAATAAAAATATGGTTTAATTCTCCTGTTTATAAAAAAGTAAATTCTCCTGTTTATCCTTGTCTATGGGGATTGCCAGGCCATGTGTGTCCTTTAAAAGCTGTTTGGGTCATAGTACTATTGGCGTATATGGGGGAATCCCCTACTCAAAAGGGGTATCCGGATATTTTTTGGATCAGATAATGTATCTCATGCATTTTTCAAGAAAATATTAAGCACAGTGAAATGGAAAGAAAATTTTTAGATTGAGAAGGCAATCTAGTCACTTGACCTCTCGTATATTTTCTTCTGGCTCGAACCGCTCTCTTGCCGCCACTCACCCCCCCCCCACCCACCCACCCGCTCATTCCCTTTATTTTCTTTAGTTTTGGACTTGTGCTCAATCCAAGGTATTCTTCTATGCATCCTTTGTTAACACTCGCGATCACGATTTCAACCACAACTTTCATCTTCAGTTTCCACACAACTAAACCCGAATGTAGAAAAAAAAATGGGGGCTCTAGTGATTCAGATGAGACGGTAAAAGAGGGAAGTGACTAAATTTCCGTTGCTGTATAATATTTTCCCCTCCATTTTCCGGTCTTTAAAAAATTCTTGAAAAATCCGTGTAATATGCAGAAGTTTAATAATTTTCTGTCATCCTTACTAGCATTCTTAAAGTGAAGGACGTGTTTACGAGGATGTCACATCCCCTATAATAAGCGTCTTATTACGTACTGCTGGTAGAAGGTTCATATCATTACTAGAGGAAATCTTTATCGGCGGCAGGTACTCAAGAGCAGAAACCTAGCCCGTGGGTCTCTTTCCCAACTTGTCTTACTTTTCTCAATATGTGTGTTCTCAATATCTCAAACTTGTCTACCTGTTTTGAAATTCGTGACAGTTGTCTTTATATAATTTCAGCCTCATAGCAGATTAGTCCGACGCTTAAAATAGATTTAAAAAAAAACTAAAATTTTATTCCATGTAGAATGTTATTTTAACCTTTCCACTTTGATGTAATATTTTAGTAACTGGAAAACCGTACTCAAGTTTTATTCTCAGACCCCCTTCTCCCCCACTAAAATAATGTAGGAGACGTGCCTATTGCAGCTACCAATACAAAAGGACTTATAACCCCTCCGCAAAGGTCGGAGTCAATACTAACTTTACCATTGAAGTCATCTAGAACAAGGGTAATATATCCTTCCTTGACAGATTTCAAAATATCCTGAAATTATCCGTAAAACCGATCCTCTCATTCTCATTGGCATCCAAAGTGGGAGCATAACAGCAGATAGCATTCAAGTCTTTAATGTTTGTTTGAAATTTAACTGTAAGAAACCTTTCATTAATGCACTCATGTCCTAGAAGAGCATCATTGGTGTGTATACTGAGAAGCAGACCTAAGGTAGTAGTAGATGCGCCACTTTGGGGCCAAATGACCTTTTGACCTTGAAGGTCACGCAGCAGTCAGATGACCCCCAAAAGTCCCGTGATTTTGCCGTTCGTCCGCCATTTTGTATTCTGACGTCATATTCTGGAAAAGTCCCTCGATTTTCCCGCCATTTTGTATACTGACGTCATATTCTCGAAAGGTCCCGTGATTTTTCCGCCATCTTGGATTCTTGCATAGTTGAGTCATCATCCCCTGGTTGACACAAACCCATCGTGAAGCAACCGTCCCAAATATTTTTATTGCAGCGCCATCTAGTGTTTCTAGTGTTTAACTATATTTATAAAAAAAAGTCTCCCACCGGTGGATTCGATCTCACAACCTCACGCTTACCAGCGCGTTTTATCCATTACGCCACCGGTAATATGTGAAAGCGATGCTTAAAGGTAGATGCTGTCAGTGAAAAATCGATCATTTTAACCTACGAATAAATGTATTTCTTGTAAATAAGAGTATTTTTTTTCTTTATAAATCGGAATTGAACATTGGGAATTAATTTGATTATTTTTTGTATGTCACATTGGAAATTATTTTTTTTATTCCTTGTCTACGAATAAATTCGTTATACCTTGTAAACCACATTTAACTTGGTAATAAATTTTTATTTCTGGTATATTAGGAACATATATATTTTTATTCTTTGTTAATCACATTGGGAATTAATTTGATTATTTTTTGTATGTCACATCGGAAATTATTTTTTTATTCCTTGTCTACGAATAAATTCGTTATACCTTGTAAACCACATGGGGAATAAATTCGATTATTCCTTATCCATTTAGAAATCAATTTATAAGTATTTTCCCCGTGGACCGCGATTTACTGACGGAATCTGAAAAGTCCTGCGAAACAGACGTTTAAAATACATATTTTAAAAAATTCTGATTCATGAGTCTACGCGTTTATCCACGTTGATGATTCATCTCGTTTATCGAAGGTGAAAACCCGAAGCAGCGATGATTCAGAGGGCATGTTCCAACACGTCGTACGACTATTGCAATCTTTAATCGATTCATCGTCGAGTGTATCTGATAAGGGATGCCACTATAAATACAGTGGCCTGAATTCGACAGCTCATATTCCTGCTAGTTTTTCTCGCTACTTATGGTCTAACTTTCAGTGCTCTCTTTCTCTTATTCAATTTTACGATGGAATCTAAGCAATTCAAGACCTTCGCTTTGGATGCCGATATGGTAAGTTGACTATTCTTATATGGCTATATTATTAGAATATGTATACTGATTAGAAAGTGTATATATATGCCTGGTTAGCCCAGCGTGTTTAATCCCCATTTCTCTGGTTTTTTTTTCAGGTGGATCCCGAAGTCGATGCAGCTCCTTGGTCTGTATCGGAGCAACCTAACGAGTCTTTAGACGTAAGTATTTTTTTTTTTATTTCTACTCAAATTTATTACTGCATTTTACTAGGAACATTTTATTTATTTTGATATATTCTTTTAGATCACAGACGATGCTGATCAAGTATTCGCCAATAACCCGTGGCCTCTTACTTTAGAAGAAACGGTGGAGGTGGAAGCGAGTAACTTCGTTTTCGGTGGCGGGCAGGTGTGTATTTTAAAAAATCTTATGATTTAACAAGTAAAGATTGATCAATAGTGTATGAATTTAATAGAAAATAACATGTTATTTATACATACTTGTAAATTTTTCATCTTCAAGAATTTAGTAAGGAAAAAATTATTGAATAGACTTTTTTTTTCTTTCAGATTGCTCAATCTTCTTCTGAAGCGTCTACCAGTCGGACAACTGCAATTCATGCAGAGGTAATGCTGTAAATTTTAATATCGTAAAAATTATGTTTTTCTTTTAATATATATTTCTATATGTATTTTCATAATTTTAATTGATATTTTTTGCGTGTTTTCTTAAGTATAGAAAGATTTAATTTTATTTTTTTATTGTAGGGTCGCAAACGGGGACGTTCAGAAGAAGAAGAAGTATTGGACTACACCCTTACCGAGAGATCTCGAAAGGAGAATCGTAAGTTCGATGCTGAGACGCGTGTATACGAAGCTCGCATCGATCCACAACATTGGGGCCAGATTCTCTACGATATGATCACTTCTCTGGGGTCTATGGTCGAGGAGCTGATCAGGAGGACGACAGAAGGACGTAGTCCTAACGACCTAATCCGCTTTTGTATTTTCAGCGACTGGTTGGATCGGCCGATTTCAACTTGTTTCATCCGCATCCAGGACATGACGGTTGAACGAGTGTTGGCGGCCATCGTCAAAGTCCTACAAAGTAAGGATCAACTTCCAATTGACGATACACTGAGGATTGATGTCCTGATCGTTCGACGGCCCAGTGGTGGAGGGAGACGATCCATAGCTAACATCTCGGTAGATCGTTTGAAAAAGAAATCTGTCGTTAGCATTCCTGCCGATAGTCAAAACCTTTGCTGCGCTAGAGCCATAGTTGTGGCAATGGCGAAGGTTAACAATGACCCTAAATATGAATCCATTCGTAACAGAAGAAGACCCCTGCAACGACGCCTGGCTGAAGATCTTCACGAGGCAGCAGGAGTGCCAGAAGGGCCTTGTACTTTTGAGGACATTGGGGCTTTCGAGAGACATCTCGACGTGCAAATACACGTGGTGTCGGCAGATCATTTTGGAAAAGTAAGTACTGTTTTTACGAAAACTAACTTTTAAAAGCTCTATTATTTGTAGTATCATTTTTTTAATTCTACTTTTCATGTCATTGAGCTGTTTTAATTTCGGGTATAATGCATTTCTGTAATTCATACGTTAAATTGTTTAAAGCTCTATTATTTTTTAATTGTACTTTTCATGTCATTGAGTTTTTAATTTCGTGTATAATGCATTTCTATAATTCATACGTTAAATTGTTTCAAGCTCTATTATTTTTTAATTGTACTTTTCATGTCATCGAGTTTTTTAATTTCGTGTATAATGCATTTCTATAATTCATACGTTAAACTGTTTCTGCTAAAAGACTCTTCTTTTTTAATTACAGGTGGTGTATAAAGGTCCCAAAAAAGAAAAGAAAATTTATCTCTGGTTGCACGACGATCACTATGATGTAATAACCAGTATGCCTGGATTTCTGAACAGGCATTATTACTGCTCCGACTGCGATGTGGGATTCCAGAATCAGCACGACCACCGATGTGAGAATCGGTGTCCCATATGTTTCTGTTCTTCGTGTTTACCCGGTGTGCCTATTCATTGTCGTGATTGCGATCGGCTGTGTCGTTCGCAGTCATGCTTTGACAGGCACATCGCCTGCAGCAGTCGACATCAAGCCTCTCTCTGTCAGAAGCTGTATCAGTGCAGCAATTGTCATCGTGTTCTGCAGAGAAAGGATAGACGACCTGAAGACCACGTTTGTGGCGAAATCAAATGTGTGTCTTGCAAGCAATACGTGCTCGCAGATACCCACAGGTGTTATCTGGGCAGGAAACAGCCGAAGGCGCCTTCCGATAATTTGATCTTCTTTGATTTCGAATGCGACCAAGAGAACGGCGAGCACGAGGTCAATTATTGCGTCTCCCAGTACGTTGATGGCACAGAAAGAGTCTTTGAGGGTTACGACGCCTGCCAAAAGTTTTGCCAGTTTCTGTTTGCCCCAGAACATAAAGGGTATACAGCCATAGCCCACAATATGAAAGGCTATGATGGGCAGTTTATTCTAGCCTACTTGTTAAAACAGGGGGTGAAGCCTGTCATCATCCCGAACGGCTCCAAAATCATGCAACTAGAGGTGGCCTCATTAAAAATTCGGCTCATAGATTCTTTCAATTTTATGGCCATGGGACTGGCAAAGCTCCCTAAAATCTTTGGCTTGGAGGAGCTGACGAAGGGTTACTTTCCTCACCTCTTCAACAAAAGTGAAAATCAAGATTACGTTGGTATTCTCCCAGCAGAGGAGTATTATATGCCAGAGGCGATGTCTACTGAAGAGAGATCCAAGTTCATAGAGTGGTATGGGGAGCGGCGTAAGGAACCATTCAATTTCCGGGAGGAAATGTACAAATATTGCAAGTAAGTCATTTATTTTTTTTACTCTATTATTTCACGAAATGTTAAAATTGTATTTTAGAAAAAAATTTTCAGTGTAAAAAATATATAAAAAATTGTTTTTTTTAATTTGGTTCAAAAATGTAAAAACTGTTTTAACTGCTGTTTTAGAAAAAATATTTTACAGAATATAATTTTTTCAAAGCTTAAACATTTTTTTCTACAGAAAATTAATTTACGAAATGTAAATTTGTAAAAAATTTCAAAATTGTGTTTTAGAAAAATTTTTAAAAGCTTGAACTTTTTTTTACAGAAAATTAATTTACGAAAAGTAAAATTACAAAAAAAATTTCAGATTGTGTTTCAGAAAATAATTATTTTAGAAAATGTAAAACTGTTTTGTGAATCTTAATAAGAAAATGGTATTTCATAAAATCAAAAATTTTTTATGAAAATATTTATGAATAATAATTTTTTACGTTATGTCAAAAAATGTGTTTTATTGATTGGGTGGCAATAAAAATTTGTAGACATGTTTATAGTAACGAAAAAGTTTAATTGTTTTTTCTAATCCTGCTTCCTTTGCAGATCAGATGTGGATATCTTACGACGCTCCTGCTTGAAATTCCGGGAGGAATTTTTGAGCATCAACGAGGTGGACCCCTTCCAGTATACAACGATCGCCTCAGCTTGCATGGCTACCTACAGGTCTAAGCACATCCCTGATAATTCTTTAGCCCTCATCCCCATTCATGGCTACGTTAAAAACATCAATTCAAGCCTTGGCTGTATTCAGTGGCTAGATTTTGTTAGCCACACGACAGGTGATAAAATCTGCCATGGCCTTAACGAGGATGGGGAACAAAAAATTCTAGGGAAGTTTGTGGACGGCTACTGCAAGGAGAGTCATAGCATTTATCAGTATTTAGGCTGTTTTTGGCACGGCTGCAAAAAATGTTATGATGAGGATACCATTAACCCTGTGAATGGGACCCCATTTTGGGCACTCTTTCGCAAAACCCAAGAGCAGGAGGAAATGTTGAAGCAGGCTGGGTACAAGTACATCAGTATCTGGGAGCACGAGTTTCAGGAAATGAAAAAGAGAGATCCTAAACTACAGGAGTTTTTGAGTACCCACGAGGCAGTCTCCAGACTTAACCCCAGAGATGCATTTTTTGGAGGCAGGACGAATGCTTCCAAACTACAGTATACGGTAAAGGGTTGTGAAAAGATAAAGTACATCGATTTCACATCCCTTTACCCTACAGTCCATAAGTATGATCCTTACCCCATGGGTCACCCAGAAATCATCACTTCAGATTTTGGCGACATCACCCAATATTTCGGCATCGTGAAGTGCAGCATTCTTCCTCCAAGAGGCCTCTATCATCCAGTCCTCCCTTACAGAGCCAACAACAAATTAAATTTCCCTTTGTGCCGTACTTGTGTGGAAACACGCCAAGCTCCTCCTTGTGAGCATACAAATGCTGAAAGAGCCTTGACGGGTACGTGGGTGTCTGAGGAAGTGAAAAAAGCTGTGTCAGTAGGGTATACTATCGTGCAATTATACGAAGTTTACCATTTTAAAGAGCAATCCACTGAGCTCTTTAAAAGCTATATAAATACATTCCTCAAGTTGAAGCAGGAGTCATCTGGTTGGCCTGTGGATTGCCATTCTGATGAAGAAAAATCCGCCTACATCCAAAATTATTCTCGACGAGAAGGAGTGCAACTGGACCCTGGCTGCATTGAAATAAATAAAGGACGACGCCAATGTGCCAAGACGTGCCTGAACAGTTTTTGGGGACGTTTTGGCATGAAGGAAAATAAGCACCAGATAACCTTCGTCGCCGACCTTGCTTCCTTCAACAAGTTGCTAACAAATCCTACAGTAGAGGTAAGAAAAGTTTTATTGAAAAAAGTATTTTTCTTGTACTTAGAGTTTGATAAAAATTTAATTTTTTGTTAAGGAAAAGTTTTCTTTAAAAAAGTTTTTATTTAAAAAAAAATTTTCTTGTTTGACAAAAATTTCATTTTTTGTTAAGGAAAAGGTTACTTAAAAAAAGTTTTTTGTGTTTAGTGTTTGACAAAAATTTCATTTTTTGTTAAGGAAAAGTTTTCTTAAAAAAGTTTTTATTTAAAAAAAACTTTTTTTTCTTGTGTTTGATAAAAAATTATTTTTGTTAAGGAAAGGTTTCTTAAAAAAAAGTTTTTTGTGTTTAGTGTTTGACAAAAATTTCATTTTTGTTAAGGAAAAGTTTTCTTAAAAAAAGTTTGTTTCTTGTGTTTGATAAAAAAAATTATTTTTTATTTTTATACAGGTTAAGGACATGTATCTTCCAACTGAGGAGTTAGCAGCCATTAGTTGGAAGTATAAGCAGGAATTCGTCAGCCAGAGGGACCAGACAAATGTTTTTATAGCTGCTTTTACCACAGCCCATGCCAGACTGAGGTTGTACAGAGAGCTGGAGAAGTTGGGTCAGGCTGTCTGCTACTACGACACTGATTCCATCATATACATTAGTGATGGTACAAACGATCCCCCTATTGGTAATTACCTAGGGGAATTCACAAATGAATTAGATGAAGGAGACCACATCATCAGCTTTATCAGTGGAGGAGCAAAAAATTATGCGTACAAGACGGCTAAAGGAAAGACCTGCTGCAAAATCAGGGGGTTTACCTTAAATTATACAAACTCCCTGATTCTGAATTTCGACAGCTTGACCCAGCTGGTAAAGAACCTGGATACGCCACAAGTGCTCACAACCGTCAATCCTAGAAAGATTACCAGGGATGCCAAGCGCCGCAAGGTGATTAACCGGGAGGAGAAGAAGGATTACAGAGTTGTGTACGACAAGCGCTGTATCCTTCCGGATCTGGACACCATCCCCTTCGGCTATTAAGAAGGTATTTATTAAACTGTTTCTATTTTTCTGTATCAGTGTGAAAGATGGAGTTGCCTCATTTACATCATCCTTTTACTGCTCTTGTTGCAGGTCCTACTGGCAGTGGAAAATCACGTTTTGTTTCTAAATTATTACACAGTAAGCTCATGAAGCCCCAACCTGAAAAAATTGTGTGGTTTTACGGCATGTATCAACCTCTATACGACGAGATGCCTGAAGTGACGTTCGTGGAAGGATTACCTACTAACTATAATGACTATTTAGGAGATAGTACTGTTTTTGTGATTGATGATTTAATGAGTGAATGTGGTAGTGATAAGAGGCTAACCCATCTCTTTACAAAGGGCAGTCATCATAAAAATCTGTCTGTTATTTTCATAGTGCAAAATATTTTTCATAAAGGTAAAGAGATGCGCGATATTTCACTCAACGCTCATTATTTATGTTTATTTAATTCCAGGAGAGATATCAGCCAGATTAATCACCTTGCGAGGCAGCTGTATCCCGGTAAAACCAAATTCTTCATGGAAGTCTATGCTGATGCCACCCGACGTCCTTATCACTATTTATTTGTGGATCTTCGCATGGAAACTCCAGAGGATATGCGTCTGAGAACAAATATATTCCACGGGGAAGTAAATTATGTCTATCAACCAAGGTAAAGTTTTTCATTGGTTAGATCAGACTACCAGTCCATTGTAAAATATATAAAGACGTCATTCTTTTCTGATCCCCAGTCAATATGTCAGTTATATTAGATGCAGAAGGCTTTCAGCTTCAGGACGGTAAATTTATTGTAAAAGAATTTAGTTTTTGTGTATCAGATGTACAATGGATGGAAAATTTTCTTTTTAAACCTCCCTATAATTGGAATGAATTGTTATTTAAAGATAGGATAACATGTGACTGGACGACCGAAAATTTGCATCATTTGTATTGGAATCAGGGTAATAGGCCTTATACTGAAATGTATACCCTTATCACTCAACTCAGTTTAACCTATGACGTGTTTTATGCCAAAGGTTTCAGCAAATGTAAAATGTTTGAGCGGTATATCAACAAAAATTGTTATAATTTAGAATGTATGGGGGTCCCTAATATAAACGATTTAGGCCGTTGTTATGAATACGAGTGCAGATATCACGATACTGCTCATTGTGCTGCACGAAAAGTTTTATTGCTGTCTAAGTGGTTAGCGTCATTCTTCTAAGGACTTGTAAAGACTCAGTTATTTTACTGTGTAACATTCCAATTTTTGCTGTTTAGAAAATATTTAATCTAAAGGAGGCTATTTAAGATTAATCCATAGTTAAGATTAATCATTCAGAGAGAGAATGGCCAAGTGTACAGAGGCTCATTTAGAACAGCTACGGCTGTTAGGCATTTGTAAACCGCGCATGCGCACGGAAATGTTGAGAAAGACGCCAAACGGGGTCATTAAAACTCTATGTGAATGTTGTTTAAACGTTTTAAAAGGGAATGTTAAGTTAACTAGGAATCAGATGATAAAATTGCAGCCGCATAAGAGGTCTATAAGAAAACTGGCTGATAAGACAGTTCCCCTCTATAAGAAGCGTAGATTATTAGTACAGAAAGGGGGATTCCTTAGCGTATTAGTGCCAGCTGCATTATCCGTTATCACTTCCTTACTCAGTAGAAATGGAATATAGTAGAAAACTTGTGTTGGTGCCTGAAGAAAGGTTATCGCGTCATTCCCCGTCTGAGGAACAGTTATCGCAATTGGACCGCGAAATGAAAGATATTTTAAATCGTAAAATAACCGATTCTGAAAAAATCGTCTTATACAATCAAGTATTGCAGAAATATATAAATGTCACTCACGATATAAGTCATGTTCCAGATTTTACTGTACAGTTAGATTCACTTCAGAACGTCGAGAACGATGTATTAAAATTAGTAACGGATACTGTTCCTAAAAACTTCAAAAAAAATGCTTCACATATCATGAGTATTTTAGATAAAAGTAATGTTGTGAGTTGGACTCCTAATGGAGAGTTAAAAATTAGAGATAGGACTGTGAAGGGTTCGAATATTGTGGATTTAATAGATAACCTATTGCGGAATAAAAAAAGTGTAAAACCCATAGGTTATGCTGAGTTTGATAATGTGTTAAAAGATATAAATTTTCCAAAAACCCTCATCAAAAATAAATATTATAAATCTGTGAATGTTTCTCCGATTTGGCTCACCATGTGATGAACTGTAACTAGTTTTTAAGATTTTCTTCCGAATAAAATATATGTTTGTGTATTAAAAAATAGGAGTCTGTCAAATTATTTTACACTTAAAAATTTTTTATTTTGGCATATAGAAAGGTACATTTAAAGGATATGTTTTTTTTACATAGCGATAAACTTGTCTATCGTTCCAATGACGATTTACATTAAACAAAGTTATGATAGAAAACATTGATTTTCCACGACAACGGTGGGTTAAGAAAAATATACAATATTGACCACACACACCAGTTTCGTCACTTTGCAGGATAACATCATTAAATACAATAGTCTGGAACCGCGATACATAGTTTAAAATAGGTCCATTAAAATAATTAGGAGGATTTCCAAATGAATCAAAGAATTCTACTGTATAAGAATTGGGAAAATATAGAGCCATCCAATGACTTCCAGGCTTATTCCGAGGATCTACATTCACAATGAGGGATGCTGGGTAATAGGGCAATCTTCTCTTTAAACCGTCTGCTGGAAATACGCCGAGAAATGTCGTTCTCACGTAAGGATCTCTCTTCAGGATTCTGTTGAGTTGGAGGGCATTCATGACGAAAAATCAAATAAGATATTTCTCGATTTATTTATTTCTATGATGTTCTGAAATTCTGCATAGACAACGATGGAAATAGTTTGTTGCAGCGGTACTGCGAATTTCAATTCTAGTCTTAAATTTCCTTGCCGTAATAAGTTCATGTGCCCTCCGTCGCAGAGATCTGGGGAAAGATCGAAAGCATACAACGTGTAACCTTGAGAATATTCGTCGCGACTTATTTGAATACCTCGGTCTTGGCCTGCTTTTTCCGTCCCCAGAAATAAACTATGATAAGCTCGTATCCAATTTCCTTCTTTAAAGTTGGGTTCTAGTGCTTTGTAGGGAACTGGGTGGCCGTCCACGTATACGCCTATAAAGTTCAGATGATAATGTTTGAATTCGAAAGGATTTTTGCTATAAGTACCATTAAAAGCATCGTTATCCACGCAACCAATGACTATGCGATTAGGCATCTGTCCCAGGAATACATTGTCTTGTATCATTGACATATTACCTTGGGGTACAGAATACGTTTTACAAAGAACACGGTCTATGGGATATTTCGCTGAGCCTTTCTCTAAGGCTTTTGCATGTCCTAGCGACACACCTGGACTGACTTTTACTTTGCGTATGAAAAGCGATGCATGTTCTAGCATGACTTTGTAATCTGGAGTGGCAGAAGATGACAGTAGACAAAAGGGGTCTTTGCTGCGGATCAGTTTGATTTTTATATCCACTAGATTTAAAAGCAGGCGGTTTTGAAAGAATATATCGCAGTGTGGCGTACCTATCATATCGACGATAGCACTCTGATCTGTTAATTGACATCTCTGTTGCAAACCCTTATTTGGTTTTCCTGCTTCTGATGGGTTTGTCTCACTCATACATCCGGCTGAATCTTTGTAAAACAGTTCACACGTCAGCTGAGACTTCTTACTGTCTTCACCGTGGTTCAGCAGCGTCTCAATCATAGCTCGGTAAGGATAAGTATTATTGGAACTGGATACGAGGCGGTCGTTGAGCGATATGTCAATTTGGGCAAAGAGTGAATGTAAAAACAGGTTTGCTGGACCGACGAGTTCATCTTTCTTTAGAGGTAGATTGGGAGCTTTCACTATCTTGGCTTTCACATAGAGCATAGTCTGGGAAAGATCAATGTATTCCTCGCCGCTTCCAGATACATGAAATTCTAAGGGTCCTCCATCGTAGATGTTAGCCAGGGGGTGATATTCAACCCACTGTCCCGCTTCAATGAGGGTCTGTGTGGGAGGTAAAGCAAATAAGTCGAGTTCTGATTTAGCGCACTCCAGCGAATCACGATGAATAAAACCATTACGGATCGAATATGTCACGTCCTAACACTCTTCTCGCCTTTGAAGAAATGACACGTTTCGGCTGACCCCGTTTCCTTTTAACGCCTGCCCCCATCATCTCTTTAGCTTTGATGTAAGCTTTTTCCCCCAGTTTCCTTCCAGCTTCCTTGATTCTCTGTCTAGCAGCATTTTTGGGATTTTGACCCCGTAAAACATCATCAGCTATCTTCATACCTGTTCGCAATGCTTCTTTACCGACAGTTTTAGCTCCTTGTTTTAATAACGGCACAGCCGCTTTAAAGAGAGCTCCAAAAAATCCTCCTAAACCATATCCCCTCTGTAACGACTGTCCTTGATAATACGACAGACTATTACCTACTTGGGCTGTGTAATAGTCCTCATAATGTTTAGTGCAACACTTGTAAGGCACGTGCATTTTTTTAAAACAGCTGCTTCAGTCGGAAATGAAGTTTCACCAACACTCTCCCTCGTTCAAATGGTATCAGATGACCTGTGTTCGACCTTATAACGATTTCTACAGTTTGGAAATTGTTTCTGATTAACGGCAGATAGTGAGGTCGATCGTACTGCGCACTGATGATTTCTCCGTCTTTACCGTTCACCTTCACGATGCGTAATAAAGGAGCCAAGACGTCCCCTACTATCTGAGTTTCTACGAGATCAGTGTAAACGAATAGCGCTGGGTAAACTGCTTGCATGTCTGCCACGTAGGGTGCTTCCATCGTTTGAACAATAGTACCTGCCTCAAAACCTAACATTTCGGCTAAGCCTGTATAAAGTTCCAATTTGGCATTGTTGACAATTTCTACTTTCACTCTTTTGGTGACTTTATGATAGGTCACGTTGATTTTTCCGCTAAGCGACGGTACAATCATAGCCCGTAGCAGGTCGGGGACTGTTTCATACATTCCTGGAGGTATCCGCCTACCGTACATATCCCCTGTTCCCAAGTGAAATCCAAATAAATTATTAAACGGAGTAACATTATACCAAGTATGAGGGTAAATGATTTCTGCCAGGGCAACTTCCCATTGACCCTCTAATGTTATGGGTTTAGGGAGTCTAGTGACATAATGAGACGTTTTATTTTCGGGAAAATATTTCAGCGAACTGTCGCTGGGTAGCGTCACGTAAAAGGACATGATTTATGGCGAATGATTCTCATACCTCTCTATTTATAGGGGTGCCATATCACGGGCAGGTATCCAAGTGTTGAATTTGATTGGATATCCTTTGAATTTGACGAAGTATTCCACTTTTCCTTTACGACGCCTCTTTTTAATTATTTTCTCCACTGGATAATAAAGATTTTTCTTTATTTTTTGTAATTCCTGTTCGTAAAACGTTCCTTTTATCACGTCTCCCATAAGATCCTTAATTCTGTAGACTGGTGGTGTTCTGGGTAGTCGTTTGTCAACGACAAAGATTTCTTCTGTCCAGTTAGCCTCGTACCCTTTCGAAAAATGTAGTTTAGATTTCACAATGCGTACGGTATCCCCCACCTGAAATTTATAATTGGGGTTTTGCGGAGACCACACATTGTCATACAGAGTTTTCCACACGCGACTCTCGTTTTCACGTGATACCAAAACGGGTTTCATTTTTATGCTACGGTGATAGGTGTGATTATAACTATGCAATAGCTGGTCTATCACATCGACGTAGCGATTCGTATTTTTATCTGTGAAATATTTCCACATTTTTGTTTTTAACGTACGATTGAATCGTTCTACTATGCTAGCTTTGGTTTCGTTATGAGTAGTGAAAAATTCAACCCCCTGTGCTTTTAGATACTTCTGAAACACTCGGTTAGTGAATTCTGTCCCCTTATCTGTTTGTAATTTCTGAGGCTTTCTTTCGTGAAATATATTTTGAAAGGCTTTTGTGATCAGTTGCCCCGATTTCTGTTTTAAAGGGACTGCAAATGCGTATTTCGAAAGCACGTCTATACATGTCAGTAAATATTTGTAGTCGTCATTATGTTTACTAAGAGATGACAAATCTACCAGATCTGCCTGAAATTGTTCATCTTTACACCCCACTATCACTCTGTTCTTGAGAAACCGATGTTTCACGGGTTTGTGAATAGTGTAAGCTTCCTTCCCCCTCAACCATTCCGCTATTTTTGCCTTCTTCAGTTTCCCGTCCCTTTCTTTTACAGCACGATATAAAGCATCCACCCCAGCATAACTTGCGGGCTGTGCTGGGTCTTGATACAGAGACTTGAGAACGTTCATTACAGCAAACGATATTAACACTTTCAATGCTAACCTTAAAATTCATGTTAACTACACGAAGAAAGAAATCACAATGACATAAATATCAGAGAGACAATCATATTTATTAACATAAAATATTAACACTTATTTTTACAATAGAATAACATTAAGGTCACATTAATATTTACTTAGTACGTATTCAGATGTACGTACCAGTTCGTCGTGCAGCTCTTTCAGTAACGTTGGAAAGTTCAATTCAGACATAAATGAGATATTAGCTGGTCGATTTAATTCAATACCTGATTCTTCTACAAAACGTTCAGCAATATCAGTTAAATGAATGTTTCTTACTGCTTCTGTGAAATAGTCAACAATTGATTCATCGGTTAGGGTAAGGCACGAATGACGTAGTTGACTCGGATGATCCACTTCGCACCCGATACAGTTCTTACGTAGAATCGTAAAAAGTTCTTTTCTGACGATTGTATTCAAAGTCTGCTTTAAACAGTCCATAAGCTTTACTGAATCACCGCTGTCTTGCTCGTGGGGCTGATCATTAGATAGGCTTCTTCGAGGAAGGTTTGCAGCTAATTCTGCATTCCACACGGCATTCGAAAATTTACCATTTTCAAACTTCATGGCCATCAAACTGTAGGTGATTGAGTCACACGAATCTGTTAGCCTCTCCCACTGCTCGACGCTGAGACGAATCGATGAAGACATTGGAGCACCATCACGGGGAATAGTTTTTGTAATGAGCACCCCGTGTCTACCCTTGAGCACGACGCAACAAACCGTAGAGTCCAGTTCATACTCGCCGTATTCGATATCTTTGAATGCTTCGACGATTGTAGGTACATAAGAAACCAATCCATGCCACTGTTCTTCAGACAACATCACACCGTCTTTTGTAGGATACAGTTTTAACGAATTATCACTAAACCTCTTGAACAGACGTATGTGCACTTTGGGATAGTTCTTGTACTCACAAACATTCGCAAACAAATCAGAGCCTAACTGAAACATATGCTGATCATCATCTCTAAGAGCAAGTCGCTTCGCAGGAAGTTCGCCACCGGTCAGGGAACGCTTAACACAGGCCATGGTTACGATACTGAACAACTAATGTCTTATCAGCTGTCAAGCGGTAATACTTATACCTTAAACATGTGACGTCATCCTGTCATAGCCTTCCATTGGTCGAGATCTGACGCTAGATGGAGCTATCTGGTAAAATTTCGATATTTTTAAATTACGATTAATATATAATACGTGTTTTAGACACCAGGGGTATGTTTTCGAACAATCCAATATCTGGCAACGTAATTCGAGACGTTGGCTGTCGACGTGTTGGAACGTGTCCCTGTGAATCATCGTTACCCTCCGTTTTCACAAAAAGAAACTTTGATGAACGGGATGACTCATCGAACCCACCGGTGGGAGACTTTTTTTTATAAATATAGTTAAACACTAGAAACACTAGATGGCGCTGCAATAAAAATATTTGGGACGGTTGCTTCACGATGGGTTTGTGTCAACCAGGGGATGATGACTCAACTATGCAAGAATCCAAGATGGCGGAAAAATCACGGGACCTTTCGAGAATATGACGTCAGTATACAAAATGGCGGGAAAATCGAGGGACTTTTCGAGAATATGACGTCAGAATACAAAATGGCGGACGAACGGCAAAATCACGGGACTTTTGGGGGTCATCTGACTGCTGCGTGACCTTCAAGGTCAAAAGGTCATTTGGCCCCAAAGTGGCCCATCTACTACTGTCGGAGTCAATACCAACTTTACCATTGAAGTCATCTAGAACAAGGATAATATATCCTTCCTTGACAGATTTCAAAATATCCTGAAGTTATCCGTAAAACCTATCCTCTCATTCTCATTGGCATCCAAAGTAGGAGCATAACAGCAGATAGCATTCAAGTCTTTAATGTTTGTTTGAAATTTAACTGTAAGAAACCTTTCATTAATGCACTCATGTCCTAGAAGAGCGTCATTGGTGTGTCTACTGAGAAGCAGACCTACGGTGATACTTGTTATTGTCCCTCCATGAAAAGAGAAATTTAAGATTAAATTTAAGAATCTGACTTTTATCTGTCCATCTGGTCTCTTGCAAGCCGATAATATCAAGGTTATAATGGTGGAATTCTTGTGTGAGGACATCAAGAGAATAATATCTGTGCAGAGTCATCACAATCGAAGAACCTGTGGAGAGAAATGGTTAATGGGATGTTTAAAGAAGCTATGTTAATTGAGAGAGGGAATGCCGACAATATCAGACAGCCTCCTAATCGCAGGCATAACGCAAAGATCCGTTCCCCCGCTACTAAAGGCTGCAGCCATCTACACTGGAAGACTTCCTCCAATATAGGATTTGACGATACTCGTAAAAGTAAGATTTCGGTACCTGCGATGGCCTCATATCAGGATTATCCAACAGCTGATGAAACGTATTCTGTGAATCTATTCACTTGGGGTTGTCAAACCAAAAACAAACAGAAAACAATGGAAGATTTTCCCTCCACAAAAGTCCACCAGTGCAGCAAAATCAAGCTCAGAGCCTTATTCCAGTCGGATCCGGTGGGTTTATATGATAAGTACCAGAACCCTGTGTGGTTGACCACTCCTGAAAAGGGTAAGAAAAAAAAAGTAGCATAGTTAGCCATAGTAGCCATCCCATGGCCGAGTGGTTAGCGCGCTTGGCTACTGATCTAAGGGACCTGGGTTCGAGCCAAGGGTACGACATTGCTGTTTCTGTCGTTTTTCTGCTGAGGGCCTGCCATCCTCACAGACCTACTATGGCATATTAACTGACAGGCTCCTGTCAGACCTCTGTGGCAAGCAGTTGCTTGAGCGGGTATTTATTTAATTTTTTTATAGTTAGCCATAGCAGTAGGCCATACTAATTTGGCGGTCCTCCCCTTCTGTTCCCTTCCATAAGATATTAGCTCTTTGGAAAAGTACTAATGGCTTGTACCACGAGAATTCGGGGTAAGGCATTAGGAGCAAGGGCTGGCCGGTTCTGTGCATCGTCCCAGGATTGGTACATAGCTGTCCTTCCAGTGAAAACCTAGCTGCCATTTACAGATTTCAGAAGTTAAATTAAAGCTTAAAATATGAGTATTATTTCAACCCATTTTATAAAATAAATGTGTTTTAGAATTCTGTGCAAATACACCTATCCCTCGATTTACAGTGTTTCGGTTTTACACGATCCAAAATATGCAACCAGATTCTATTTACACGGTACAGATTGAGAATAAATAGAGGCAAGAATAAATAGATAATAATAAATTCCCAACTTCTATTCCTAATATATATCTGTAACAAGTTATATTTATATTATTTCGTAAAATTACATTATTGCCATTGAATTGCAATCTATTTCGCGATATCGTAATGAAATGATGCTGGTTTTGAGTTAACAGCCTCAAGATGCTTTTGATTAAAAGGTTGAAATTATAATAAAAATACTTTCACATATTTTCTTACTTTTTTCACAATTACAAGAACTATTTAAAATTTAATTTATCCTGAACTCGAAACCGAAGTCGTCTATGCTATTTTGAGCCGGAGAGCGCTCAGGCGACTCACAAAATCTGTTAAAACTTATCTAAGAATCTTTCGAGTGACGCTGGTGTTGTGACGACTCATTTGATAAAATATTTTTATTCGATTGTCTGTGATTGAATTCTTTCAGTGGATTCGAAAACTGTTATTCGATAACCGCGGTTATTCAAAAACCGGATGTTTGGAAACAGTACTCCGGAGTGTTAATAACGGACGATGATGAAAAATCTATAGCTAAGCTCACCCCGTTGTGAGGTCATGGGACACGCCCCCTCAGCGAGACTCGAACAAAGGTCTAAGGAGAAAGCCAGCTTCTCACAAGCGTAAGTAGTGTCGCACTGCGGGATTTTTCCGAAGCTGGACTTGGTAAATTTGTGTGCAGGCACAAAAACAACTGTAAGGGACGATCAGCGCATGCGCAGTGCAATCAGTTTAGCCCGCTGTATCCATGGTTTGCCTTACTTTTGAAATATTTAATGTGATTTAATTAGTGTTTCAAATTGTCTAACACCCATGGCTATTTGTGTACAGTGGGAGCTAACCCTAAAGTTATTCAATGAGTATTTTATCCCATTCAGGAGTCCATTTTACGATAACTGTAGTAGCCATTATATATATTTTTTATTGCTTTTACATAGTTTTCAAAATATGTAAATTAATACATTTAATCATGTTTCGAACATGCAAGTCAATGTAGGTTGCAGTTTTGTTCGCTGGAGCATATCGATGTATATAGGTGTCTGCACTTTGTTCTAATAGTATAGTTTTTCATGGTTGATACGAGAAGTGCCTGCTGCCATCTGTTGACAGTTTATACAAGTAAAAAACTCGATATTATTTTTATTAAAAATATTTCAAATTGTATAAAATATAATTGTGTAAAACATGCTATCGTGAAGAAACACATAAATCTCAATTTATTATAATATACCAAGCATTGTAGAGTGTTTAAATATTAAAATTTTCTTGTTCAGCACAACTACCATCTGTTTTACAAAAAAACATTTTCTTAAGAAAAATAATTTTAATAATTCGTTGTTGTTCTATCTCCAAACGAAGAGAAAATTATATCATATTTTGGAAATGAACAATTTTCAGTCAAAGTTCACGTAAAATTAGTCACGTGGTGTAAGCAATAAAAAAAGTTGCTCGACAATGAATCTCTTTTGTTGCGATCTTATGCAACCACGGCAATTCCCGGTTCCGCTTGTACAGCACTACCTGGTTATGAAAAGCCATGACCATCTAGAGCCGGGGGCAAGGAATACGCCCTATAGGCGCACCTCAACCCCAGCCTCACATGGCAGCAGTCCTATAGAAGGAAAGCTGACCACCGGAAGAAACCTTACTTTAATCTATTCCCCGGTTCGCAAATGTGCAAGGATATATAGATCCAAGCTCGATCGGCACCCGGGGTGGAGACTCTTAGTAAGACCCAGACTTTTGTGAGGACTCTAGCTTACTAGGAATAAATCCGTTCTGCCGAGCCCTCGAACAGCTCCACTGAGCTCCTGATAGGTGAGGTCTCCGACGCCGTCACCATCCGACCGGCAATCAAGCCGGCCAGCAGCATCTTCAACCTCGGTTGGCTTCAGCAATGCTCCAGCCGGGGACCACTCCAACTGGCAAAACCTTGGCAATGCTCCAGCTGGTGCCCACTGCAGCCGGCAAAGCCTTTGGCATGCTCCAGCTGGGGATCATCCCGATCGCCAAAGCCTCAGCCGGGTTGCTGGGCCCTAAGCCCCCCCACCATGACAAGGTGGTCCCCTATCGGGGGGGGAACTTGCTCGACAGTGAGAAAATAGCGCAGGAAACTAGCTCCACTCCCTGGCTAGGTGGCTTCACTGCAATGCACGAATTTGCGCATTGCAGTGAAATCGAAAAGGCCCGAAGGCGCTGCAATCGAAAAGTTTACATTACGCCTATGGAAGCTTGCTCTCTTCTCCCTTAAACACTCCTTGACTCGAATGACCTTGGTAAATCATATCCTTGTGGCGGCACTTTATATATACTCTCCTTGGGTTGCGAATCTCCTGATGACATCATATCATTCAGAGTGAGGAAAGTATCAATACCTTGTTTCTTCATGGGGCGGGGGTGGCTTAGTCGGTAGCGCACCAGGCTCGTAATCTGAATTTCCCAGATTCGAGTCCCAGCTGGGTCAGCGTTGAGATTTATCTCCGCAAAATTCCCCGCCCTTCCCACGTTCAGTAGAGGACACCGATGGCCTTGGAAAGGCCGCCGTCCGTCGGATGGGACGTTAAGTCGTGGTCCCGTGTGCGGGAGAGCCATACCCTGTGCACGTTAAAGAACACGCTGGATGGCCTGGACGGGAGGCTACCAACTGTCTCCCAACAGCTGTTCCAGTGGGTCCCCTCCCCCAACCTTCTCTGAGCCTTCGGGGTCCATGTGACCTGGCCATTTAGCCCATGGTGTGCAAAAAAGTGCCGCTCAGAGGTAAAACAACCCAACCCTTGTTCCTTTAGGCAACACTGCCAGTTCGCCATATCAGACACTTTCAGAAACACTGGTCTAAGCGACGCTAATGCTCCTATGGTCTCTCTCCCCCTATAATCACATGTATTCATATTGGAATAAATTCCCCATCATAGGCTGTTTCGCTTTTCGTCGCCATATTACAGCCCCTAACCAGATGTATAATGGGGACGCCCTGTGATCGATTTAAAGTATTCCTAAACGTGAGTATTATATAAATTTGGTTCCCCCTTCTGTGAAAATATTGGATAACAGATTCAACGCAACTCAGCAACACCAAAGGCAATAGGTAAATCAGTTTTCGTTCTTTTGCTGTCAGGATCAAGGAATCGACCAGGGTTGAATTTCTCAGCGTCTGGATAAATCTTTGGGTCATGATGAGCTGATAAACTGTTCACTATTGTAACTGCATCTTTGGGAATCCTGTAGCCCTGAACTGTAGTCTCCCATGTTTATGGAAAAAATAAAATAAATAAATACCCCCTGAAGCAGCTACTTGCCACAGAGGTCTGCCAGAAGCCTATCAGTTTATATGCCATAGTAGAAAGTCTGTGAGGATGACGGGACCTCAGCAGAAAAACAACACACACACATCCATGCCTTAGCCCAGGGCTCGAACTCAGGTCCCGTAGATCAGTAGCCAAGCGTGCTAACCACTGGGCGTGAGAGAAAAAAAATCGTTGGGATTAAATGCATAACTGTAAACTTCTATATTAGTAAAAGGTGTCTGTGTGTGGCAGCCATAACTCATCAGGAAACCGTGGTAGATGCTTTAAATTTTCACAGAATATTTCTGGTTGTATTTCGGGTTGCAGTGCGAAATTTCAAGTCGAAAGTCCAAAGGGGGCTTACTAGAAGCAAAAATATTTACCATGCTTTTTTTATGAGAAACGATAACCTCTGTCAGATTTATTGTTGCCATTTACTGCTCCCTAACTCTGAACATTAGAGTCAAAATAACGTTTAAATCTTCTGCCGTTACCAGATACCACCCTTTCCAAAAGCATTGTTAGGCATTATTATTTTAAGGCTTTCCATTGCAGCTAAGAGCTTGATATTTTAACCCAATACGGAGTCAGGTGGGGAGAACCCTGCTACGAAATTAGGGACCGTTCAGTTAATTCACAGAGTATCGGATTCAGTCGAAATTAAAATAAAAATCTCGATAGTTCCGACGAAACTACGAGCTATGGGAGCGCGTGCTGACCTCATCCGGGCAATTCTTCGTGTTGATTCTCTGTTAAAGTGTCGGGGAGGGAGGAGGGGAGACAGAACTAGAAAAAAAAACTTTAGTGTAGTAAAAAACAAAATATGCTGAATAAAAGGAGACTGGACAGCGCTGGGTGTCGTCTGGTTAGTCTATAACAGTGTCTCGCAAACTGTGTGCTGCGGCACAGTAGTGTGCCGCGAGAGATTCCAAGTGTGCCGCGAGAGATTTTCAAATTGACAATAGATATTCCAAAGATTTCATTTTGACTTGACTTGTGTTATCGACGTGCTTTAATAAAAATCTTTCAGATTTTATCAACTGGGATCTTGTAAGTATTTATCAAGCTTTTGAGCCAAGAATAATGCAAATTTGTTCGCATAAGCAAGCTTATACATCCCATTGAAATATGTTCATATCTAATTTTAAATACGAAACTTCAATTTTCCTCTTTTTACGTAACCATCAAAAATTCTTTTTTAGGTGTGCCGCGGAAAAAAAATTAGATTCAGTGTGCCGCGGGAAAAAAATTTAGATTCAGTGTGCCGCAGAGTAAAAAAGTTTGCGAGACACTGGTCTATAATAACAAAAAAAATTTGCCTGTGGGCGTCATAATTTATTTGAAAATCGTGGTAAACGCTTCAAAATTTCAGACAGTGTTTCTTGTTGCCGTCTGGGTTACTGTGCCAAATTTAAAGTCGAAATTGCAAAAAGCAGGGCTTGCTAAAAGCAAAAGTATTTATCATATTATTCCAACCGGAAACGGAAGTCGCTGCCAAATCCGTGTTGTCATTTACTGCTCCCTAACTGTGAACGTAAGTAAGAACAAAGAGTATAGACGAACAGGTAGCGTCCTTTGAATGAATTCGTGAAGCATTTGCGCATGGCCGACGGCCATTTGTTTGTTCCGTCACCAGAGCCTCGCTAACGAGTTTGTATGTAAATTATGAAAGAAGATACCTCGGGCTTGGTAAAGGTCGCCTCCTTCGGATGGAATGTAAAGCCATGGTCCGTGTGCTGAAGAGCCATACCCTGTGCACGTTAAACAACACCCTAGATAGCCTTGTTGGAAGGTTACCATCTATCTTCCAACAGCTATCCAGTATGACTCCCCCAACATTCTCTGAGCCCTCGGGGTCTTTGTGACCTCGCCACTTAGCCATGTGCAAAAAAGTGCCGCTCAGAAGCAAACCAACCCAACCCTTTTTCCAACCTTCTCTAAGCCTTTAGGATCCTTGTGACCTGGTCATTTAGCCCATAGGGTGAGAAAAGTGTCGCTCAGAGATTAAACAACCCAAAAAAACTCTACTCAAAATTGCAATGAAAACTAAAAATTCTTATTTATGGAGAGAAAGCGAAAAGAAAGTTGCTTCTTTGCTTACTTGAAGAGCTGACCTGATAAAAGTAGCTTTGGTCCGTTATAGGTAGTGAACATTTTGTGATAACAGTCACCTATCGTTTTTATTTCTTCCGTATAACTATCGCCACTGAAAAACAGGTGTTTGACAACGGAGGTGCAAGAATCGTTCATCACTTGCAGAATGTCGTAAGGCTTGCCATCGGAGAACTTTAAAGCATCTAAAGTCTTCCGGATGCTGTCGTGGATGGTGTCTTCAAAAGAGATCTTGTCCATTCTAAACTCCTTTAATGTTGAGACAGAAAATTTCTTCAGTTCTTTCCATGCTGGGCCATTTAGGAAGCCAACTCCTGAAAAAAGTAAGAAGAGACAATAAATCCAATAAAAGTGGGTTGATTTCTATCTTTCAGACATTCGTAAACTGTCACATATGTGAATATCTCAGTGGAGTTTTCGATATGAACTTATAATAATATTTTAAGACATTGAGTTCAATGGTGAATTTTGAAGGTTGTCTAAATGAGTTACATTCAACGTGATTCATTTATTGCACGCCTGGCAGGGGTGGGGGGGGGGGGGTGGCTCAGTCGGTAGCGCGCCAGGCTCGTAATCTGTAGTTCCCAGGTTCGAGTCCCAGCTGGGTCAGCGTTGAGATTTATCTCCGCAAAATTTCCCCGTCCTGCCCACGGTCAGTAGAGGACA
Source organism: Ryuthela nishihirai (assembly GCA_038380435.1). Taxonomy (NCBI): domain Eukaryota; kingdom Metazoa; phylum Arthropoda; class Arachnida; order Araneae; family Heptathelidae; genus Ryuthela; species Ryuthela nishihirai. The sequence continues at coordinate 60,726,198 of JAWZYU010000029.1, read as the reverse complement.
CCGATGGGTTTGGAAAGGCCGCCGTCCGTCGGATGGGACGTTAAGCCGTGGCACCGTGTGCGGGAGAGCCATATCCTGTGCACGTTAAAGAACACGCTGGATGGTCTTGACGGGAGGCTACCATCTGTCTCCCAACAGCTGTTCCAGTGGGTCCCCTCCCCCAACCTTCTCTGAGCCTTCGGGGTCCTTGTGGCCTGGCCATTTAGCCCATGGTGTGCAAAAAAAGTGCGCTCAGAGGTAAAACAATCCAATCCAAAGCACGCCTGGCAACTGCAGATTACGTCTTTTGCAGTAATTACCAGGTTCGAGACACAACTCTGTCTCTACTAAACTCCACCCTGCAATCAGTCAGGAAGGAGACACTGTTGGACTTAAACCGCCATCCGTCGGATGGGACGTTAAACCGTTTTCCCTGTGTGCTCTTCCGCCATACCGTTTGCGCATTAAAGAACACGCTAGATGGCATTGAGCGGAATTTTCCATCTGTCTCCTAACAGATGTCCAATGGGTTGCCTTCCCGTAACTAACTCTTTTCCTTGAGGTCCTTGAGACCTACCCATTTCGGCTACCAAAAGTGCATTTCAAAGCTAAATAAATCACCCCAACACAACCTAGTTCCTGCCAAAGGGATCACGATTCATTTATAGGTTTTCTTTTCAGATCTTTTATAGGTTTCATTTATAGATTTTCTTTCAGATTTAGGCTTTTTCAAATGGGTCGGGTCACAAAAATAGATCTTAAGTCTGCCGAAGTGATAACGGTGCAGAATTTGATCTTATAGGTTTTGCTAAATAGTCCTAACCCGTTGGCGTATTATTTATATATTAGGCCTTTGTTAAATTGTAAGTAATGCAATATCGATCATAGCCTAGCATAAATGATGCATGATCCTACGCAAAGATGGATCCCAGGTGTACCTTATGCCTCTTCCGCTTTTCCGAACAGGTCTTGACCCAAAGAATGATCTTAAACATTTTCCGTTCGGTTGTCAACCGAATGTGCGGCACTTTTTCTGCACACAGTGGGCTGAATGGCAAGGTCTTGATGGTTCAGAGAAGATGGAGCAGGTAATCCATTGGACAGCTGTTAAGAGAAAGATGGAGCTTCCCGTCAAGGCATCCAGCGTGTTCTTTAATGTGCACCGGGTATGGCTGTCTGAAGCACACAGGCCATGGCTTAAAGTCCCCATCCGTCAGACAGCCGCCATTCCAAATCCATAGATGTTCGCTTTCTAACCAAGTGCAGGATGGGAGGATTCGCAGAGACAAATCTCAATGCTGGCCCAGGTGGAACTGGAACCTGTACGCTACAGATTACGAACCTGAAGCGCTACCTACTTAGCCAACTCATCGTCCCTCTTAAGCATTTTCCAAACAGTTTCGTCTCAGTGCTGAATCTTGGATTTTTTGGCAAACGGGCAGCAATCTAAAATAGATCTTTAAGCGTTTTCCAAATTGGTCACGACTGAAAAGAGAATATTAAATATGTTACAAATACACTGGTTTCCACAAATTAAGGAAAAATGAGAAAAATCGCGATAATTAGACAAACAATTGTGCAACCCTCAACAAAACTTGTTCATGTAACCTGTAAAGTAATGCCGAGTGAGCATATCGTATGCAAATTAGTTTAGGTTGAGTCAATTTACGTAATCGGATAGCGGCATAAAAATGGGTGTTTTGGAGTGGATCGTTATTTTGTGTTGTAAATGTGAGTAAAGAAATTCGAAATAGCTATTTTGTAGGAATGACCTCGAGATATCATTTGCCAAATGAACTGCTGTGGAGAGCTATTGGCCGGCTGGAAGCAGGCCAAAATCAGTCAGACGTGGCACGATGGCTGAATGTGAGTCCTTCTGTGGTCCATAGACTGTGGAATCAATTTCTTAGCATTGATTCCGCGTCTCGGTGGTTTAGCCGAGGAAAGGCTAGAGTTACGACCTGCAATTAACAGCACGAAGGAGAAGGACGTCTACTCCCTCACAGCTACGATCCTCTCTTGCAGCAGCCCACTGGAAACTTGTATCAGCTTCTACTGCGCGTAGAAAACTTCACGAGGGAAGTCTGTACGCTGGAAGGCCAGTAACTGGACAGAAGAGCAATGGTGGTCCGTACTCTTCACATATGAGTCCAGATATTGCTTGCAGAGTGATTCCGGACATTCTTTGATATGGAAAGAACGAGGTACCCACTGTCATCCCAGTAACATCCATCAAAGAGACAGTTACGGCAGAGGTAGCGTGTGTGTTTGGGGTGGCATTTCCTTAGGTGGACGCACAGACCTGTATGTGTTCACGAATGGGACCCTCAAGGCTCAAAGGTATAGAGATGACATCCTGGACCCGTGTATACGTCATTACCTTGGTACAATAAGTGAAACATTCATCTTACAAGACAATAGCGCTCGTCCACATAGAGCGCGACTAGTGGAACAATACCTTCAAGAGGATTATGCGCATGGAATGGCCAGCTCGATCTCCCGACCAAAATTCGATTGAGCATGTGTGGGATGCTCTAGGGAGACGTGTTGCTGCCCTCAACAAAGGAGGAGCTTATTACTGCTTTAAAGGAACAATAGTCGTTACTCCCTACTGAGCTGATTCACATCATAAACAGCATGGAACATTGCTGTCGTTCGTGCACTGCCATAAGGAGTGACCACACTCCTTATTAAAGAACTTTGCCCATTGCATTCTGACACCTCATTTTTGGGTTGGGTTGTTTTACGCCTGAGCGGCACTTTTTTGCACACCATGGGCTAAATGGCCAGATCACATGGACCCCGAAGGCTCAGAGAAGGTTGGGGGAGGGGACCCACTGGAACAGCTGTTGGGAGACAGATGGTAGCCTCCCGTCAAGGTCATCCAGCGTGTTCTTTAACGTGCACAGGATATGGCTCTCCCGCACACGGCGGCCACGGCTTAACGTCCCGTCCGACGGACGGCGGCCTTTCCAAGCCCATCGGTGTTCTACTTACCGTGGGCGGGCAGGGAATTTTGCGAAGATAAGTCTCAATGCTGACCCAGCTGGGACTGAAACCTGGGAACTACAGATTTCGAGCCTGGCGCGCTACCGACTGAGCCACACCCGCCCCTCCCACAACAATAATAATCTTTATTCGTATTCATGTTAGTAATATAAACATTTAAACAAATGACCATCGATATGTTTTATTTCTATTTGGTACTTTTTAGAGCGCACATTAGAAGATTGGTATTGCTTAAATTATTTAATTTGCTTATCTTTGAAGTGTCGGAATTATGAACAAGGATAGGGGAGATGTATGAGACAAGAAAAACATGCAAGATGATTTCTCATATGGTAAATGCAATATTAAAAATCAATGTAGAGTAGTGGTTAAGAAATCGTATTGAACCGAGTACCAGTCGAGTTATTCCAAAACTAGCCGTTTTTTAAATCGTGTTAGTTGAATTCGTGTCATTCGGGGACTGAATGTACAAGCAAAAAGGTGTCAAGTTTCTGCGAAAAACGTTCAGCGTCATTTTTCAAGAAATGTTTTCAAAAACCTCGAAAACGGAGAGAAAATTTTATGTTGCAATGGAAATCCAATCTCTTTCACCCTTTCTCTCTCCCAGGGGCGGGGGTGACTCAGTCGGTAGCGCGCCAGGCTCATAATCTGTAGTTCCCAGGTTCGAGTCCCACATGGGTCAGCGTTGAGATTTATCTCCGCAAAATTCCCCGCCCCTCCTACGGTCAGTAGGGGACACCGATGGGCTTGGAAAGGCCGCCGTCCGTCGGATAGGACGTTAAGTCGAGGTCCCGCGTGAGGGAAAGCCATACCATGTGCACGTTAAAGAACACACTGGATGACCTTAACGGGAGCCTACCATCTGTCTCCCACCAGCTGTTCCAGTGGGTCCCTTCCCCCAACCTTCTCTGAGCCTTCGGGGTCCTTGTGACCTGGCCATTTACTCCATGGTGTGCAAAAAAGTGCCGCTCAGAGGTAAAACAACCCAACGTTAAAGAACACACTGAATGGCCTTGACGAGAGGCTACTATCTGTCTCCCAACAGCTGTTCCAGTTGGTCCCCTCCCCCAACTTTCTCGGAGTCTTCGGGGTCCTTATGACCTGGCCATTTAGCCCATGGTGTGCAAAAAAGTGCCGCTCAGAGATAAAACATCTCAACCCAACCCTTTCTCGCTCCCTGTTTTACTTTTTTCCACCCTGATTGAACTACTTCCTCCACTCCCACACTTGTCTTCTTAACTGGATCCGGGCCAAGTTCTTACCGTTTAGGAGGGACGGGGTCGCCAGTCTCATAATCAGCAGTTCCCAGATTCGAGTCTCAACTGTAAGAGCGTCGAAAATTATCTCGCTAATCCCTCGTCGCCTTTCCCTCTGCGAGTAAGGAGACATCAGTGGGCTTGGAAAGGCTGCCGTCTGTCGTATGATACATTAAGCTGTGAACCGTGAACAGGAGAGTCATTCGTTGTCCACGTTAAAGATCACGATGCATAGCCTTGACGGGAAACTTCCATCTGTTTCTCCTAACAGTTGTCGAGTGGGTATCCTTCCCTGACTTTCTCTGAGCCCTTGAGGTCTTGTGACCTAACCATTTAGGTCATTGCGTTCACAGAAGCGCTGCTCAGAAGTTAAACAACACATCCTCTCTCTCATCTCACACCCCCTAATGTCACAAGCCTACCGATGACTCTGTGCAAAATGTAAATATTCGAAATTGTTTTGAAAAACTGTTGTGTAAATAAACATCAGCTTTCCACAATTTTATCTTCTGTAATTAGTTAAACAAGTTTTTTTTTTTTAATTATGTCCGATACTTACCTCGCCCAAAAATGTACATGAGCACATTGAAATCTTCTGATTTATTTTCGAAACATTGTGATCTTATGATGGGTGCTTCCTTTGCCGATTTGATGGTGTTCAGATGAATATATAACTTTTTGGCTAGTTCCGAAAGATGCGCATGAACAGGTTGTTTGATGAAAGGATAGTAACCAATATAAGGTAATCCTGTTGATCCTGGAGGAAGATTTAAAGAATTAATTGAGATATAGTAGAAAATGCTAAGAATCAAAATCAGAAGAATAGCCCATTCTATGTTATTTGATAGCACTGCCATATACACTGACGAAAAACAGACTTCAATGGTGATTCTCAACTTGAAGGGGAAAAAAATATGTACAGGATAATACAGTTTTTGCATAAATATCCGTTCCGTTGTAATGAGAAGAAAAAACAACTGAAAAATCACACCACTAAATATTCTTCAGGGAATTTTTTATATAATAATTCGCACTCTCACGTACATGAAGTAAAAGACTCTATCGCCAGAACTTTGACCTTGGCAATGCACTAGTGGTGTTGGCCAATCACATTTCTCTGCAGAGACTGAGAAAACTAAAAGGCTACTTCCTTATCCATAGATGGCTTTTAATGGGAGTGGTCTCACTGTGGTGGGGAAAATTGGCAATAGCAGTTCTGGATGAAGGACAGGTCGCCTGTGTATTGAAAGAAAACAAAACAAAATTATCTGCTCTTCAGCAAATTAAATAGAGAAAATTCAACTAGAGAGGAAAGGGTTCAAATCGAGATAATCTACAGTGCATTATCATAAAAATGATGAATTTGAGAGTAAAAATCGCATAGCCTCTGTAGTTAGACTCCAGTGTTATACACTACATATATTATTTAAAACGAGGTATTACACTGTGCATGATAATATTGTGTTCCTAGAGCCCGATTTATTCGTAAGAAATACATAAGTATGTATTATTCCAGACCTGCAATTTATTGCGTATCCAACCAGATGTAAACGCCTATTCTGAGCTAGAGTTCTTACATTTGGCTACTACAAACAAATTCTAACAATTTCCTATTTATATTGTATATCCACTGTATCCTGGAATGGGGATTGGCTCAGTCGGTAGCACACCGGGCTCCTAATCTTCAGTTCACAGGCTCTGGTGCCAGGGTTGAGATTCGTCTCCGCTAACCCCCCCCCCCCCTCCCAACACCACCACCACCTGCCTTGATCAGTAGGGGACACCGATGGGCTTGGAAAGTACACCGTCAGTCAGATGGGATGTTGAGCCATACGCTGTGCTTTTTAAAGAATACGTTGGATGGTCTTGATGGGTTGGGTTGTTTTACCTCTGAGAGGCACTTTTCTGAACACCAGGGCTAAATGGCAAGGTCACATGTACCCGAAGGATCAGAGAAGGTTGGGGGATGGGATCCACTGGAACATGTATTGGGAGACAGATGATAGCCACCCGTCAAGGCCATCCAACGTGTTCTTTAACGTGCACAGGGTATGGCTCTCCCGCACACGGGGCCACAGGTTAACGTCCCATCCTACGGACGGCGACCTTTCCAAGCCCATCGGTGTCCCCTATTGACAGTCGGCAGAGATTTTTGCGGAGATAAATCTCAACGCTGACCCAGCTGGGACTCGAACCTGGGAACTACAGATTACGAGCCAGGCGCGCTACCGACTGAGCCACCCACGCCCCAAGTCTTGATGGGAGTCTACCATGTGTGTCCTAACAACTATCCAACGGGTCCCATTACTCCAAAAGTCTCTGAACATTTAGAATCCTTCTGACCTGACCATTTAGCTCATTGTGCGCAAAAATGTGCATCCCGCAGGTAAAACAATCCAGTCTATCATATGCCAGGTCTCCCACTCTTTCAGAAGTCTTTAGACACAATGTAATGTGAATTTGTGCATTATAATCACTTTGAAAATTTGAGTGTGAGTACTGCTAGATGGGCCAGAAGCCGTTCCGGGTCTTGGACTACTCAGGAGTTGGAAACCCTCATCTTGCCAAAATCGAATCTTGAATAAACTAATAAATAAGCAAATTAATGGTTAATATTCATAATACTTGTTTACCTTAGTAACTTTTTCTACAAATACCAACATTTTTTTTTACATATACCACCTTTTCTTAAAGACACTTTTATGTCGCTTAATATTCATAATAGTGAACTGAGTGAAAAATAATTTCTTCTTGTAGCTAGTTTTACCAGCTTTATAACTTGTAGGGAGTTCATATTTCTAAATTTTTTAACGGTTTCATAAATTTATTTTATTGTTAGTAATTCCAAAGTTTCAATAAGTGCCAAATGATATTCATTCATATATAAAGTTACGTTTGGCCTTGGTAGTGAAGGGGCAACTTTTTGCTTGGGTCCTAGCCCTCATCTTAATCTTGTCCAGAGAAAAATTAAGTGTTATTATCTCTGAAACTTAATATCAGGAAAAGAATGACTTTATGCAAGCGAATGATAAACCAGTTATTTCCGTCGACATAGTCGATTATTGTTCAGAAGAAACCTGTTAAGTGTACCGTTATGTTGATTTTAATTCGGGATATTCGGACTACATCATTTTCTACCAGGAAGTCCTGAAGATTCCTAAAACTGTTTAGTTGTTTCACAAACAGCAGGGCAGGAGTGGCTCAGTCGGTAGCGCCCCAAGCTCGTAATCTATAATACCGAAGTTCGAGTCCTACCTGGGACAGAATTGAGATTTATCACCGCAAAAACTCCACCCTGTCCTCGATAAGTAGAGGATACTAACAGGCTTGGAAAAGCACCGTCCTTCGAATGAGAATAACTTCATGGTACGTGTGCAGAAGAGCCATAACCTGTGCACGTTAAAGAACACGTTGAATTTCCTTGATGGGAGGCTACCATCTGTCTCCCAACAGTTGTTCCAGTGGGTCCTCTTCCCAACATTCTCTGAGCCTTCGGAGTCCTTGTGACCTGGCCATTTAGCCCATTGTGTGCAAAAAAGTGCCGCTCAGAGATAACCCTCATGGTAAACATTTCGTCCTCTCTTTTAGGCGAGGAAAGAAACGTACCTATTTCGAGGTATCATATGATCCTTCCCACGTTAGAAGTTTTTACACCAAAATACGGCATTGCCTCGCTCAGATAATCTTACCTTTTCAAATCACTTCGCACCCACCAAAGTTCCTCGGATACAGTTTGCCAGACATGTGTAACTTTATCAAAAAAGAAAAATTAAATTTGATCTAAGTTGCTCAAAAAATGTGTAGGTACTACAAAAAAATTATTGTTATTAAAAACATTATTTCTTACTTAACGTAGTATTTAAAACATTTATTAATTAACATGTGTTGTGAAATGTGCATTTATTAACTTTTACATATTTTTCAAATTAGGTTAATGATTGTAACTTCTGATGTGAATTCATTTCGAAGCTTTTATTTCAGAGAGGGATATCACGTTCCTGTCTTCTTCAATTAAAAATTTCAATTTCCACAGAAACGCTCCTGCTCTTTACTCAACAAACTGAGCAATGGCTTTATCACGAGAATGCAGAAATTAATTGATGAATTCCTTCTTTCAAATCTATTGGTGGCAATAGTTATTTTGAGCAATTTTCAACCGTTAATGTTAAGTCTAAGGGATTTTCAGAAATTTAAATCTGCCCACTCCAATTTGTTTGACCCAAGCTGGTTTACAGATAACCTATATTCTTCTTCTGGGTGAAGGGAACTTCCTTCTTTATACAGTTATTAGTAGACTCCCTCTTATCCGTCCCTTACGGGAATGGACCTATGGCCGGATGAACGAAGGCCAGTTAATCCGAAAATTGTGTCAGAAAAAAAATAAAAACAGCAAATGACAAAAATACTAACTGTACTGTATTTCAATTAATAATTTGTTGTAAAATATTAACAATTTACTCACACTCACTTGAAAAAGTCTGTGATTTCTTTTGTTTCTTTGAACTTAACACTTTTTTACCTGATATTTTTTATTGATATTTTCGTCATCATTCAGTGTTTCATTTTCCAACTGTTCATCACCTTTTAACCATTTTTCAATGTCATTTTCTTCAAGTGTATCACATTCAGGCAGCAGTTTAAAGTCATTATGCTGCGAAATATTGCCATTATCCGTCATATCTTCGGCAGGCGCAGGTTCATTCGATACTTTCGTGTTGTCGTCTTTGGTACTTTCTACACAGTTTTCAACTTCGGGACAAAGTTTTCTCCATGACTTCACAAACGTTGTACGAGGAATTTCTTCAAAAGCTCTTTCCAACATGTAGATTACATCCTTGTAATTACATCCTTGTAATTACATCCTTGTTTTGTTTTCAAAGCATTTAATAGTCCTATTCCGTCATTTTCGGTTCGCTGTAGAATTTCTGAAAGAAGCTTTCTCCTGTATCGCCTTTTTAAACTTACAAGCACGCCTTGATCCATTGGTTGCACAAAGATGTTGCATTAGGTGGCAAAAACAAGGCTTTTATGTTGTCAGAAATGAGTTCGCTTGCTTTGATGTGTTGGGGCATTGTCGAGAATGAGTAGGACTTTACTTTTTTTACTTTTGGAACAAATTCTGTAAAGAACCACTCTTTAAACAAATACGAGTCTATTCAAGCAGACTTTTGAACTTTGTAGTAAACTGGCAGAGCAGCTAAATTAAAATGCTTGAATGTTCGGGGTTTTGCTGATTTCCCAATTACAAAAAGATAAAGCTTGTGCATACCTGCAGCATTTGTACACACAAAAAAAAACACAGTGATTCTTTGTTTGTTTGTTTTAAAATCCTGATGCTGAGGTTTCTTGCGCTGTCACAAAGGTTTTCGTTGGAAGAAGTTTAAAATTTAACCCAGTCTCATCTACATTGTAGATTTGTTCTGCGCATAGGCCTCCTTCTTCAAAAAACACTAAAAGTTTTTGTCAAAATTCCTTTGCTGCTAAAGGATCAGCTGACAATTTCTCACCACAAACGGTATTGAACACCATGCCGTTTTCTCCGGCGAGAAAGTCATCCCTCACTTGCTGAAGAATCTCCCCCACTATCGATTTTAGAATGAAGGATTAATGTTTTTTCCTTCAAGATTGGCCCACTGATTGGCGTTCCTTTTCGACGCTCTTGCATGAAACATAACCAAAATGCATCATGGACAATTTAATTTTTCTGATTTTTAAGAGTGCACCGAGAAGAAAGAGTTTTTTCACACTCGACTTGAGTGCAAAAATCTTGTAAAGTTCTTCTATTCCTTCTCCAGTCATTTACCGTCTTTTACTAACACCTAGTTCATCACAAATATACTTTACTTGGTAACCTTTGTCAATACGTTCTAACGCTTTTAATTTCATCTCCATCGTAACGACATTACGCTTACGTAATGTATTTTGTATCACACAACAATTAATAGATCACAACACACACTCCTATATACGCACAGTACACTGTAATATTCACAAAGAGGAATTGAAGCAAATAGATACTGTACTATAAACAAAACACGCGGCGATTTCCTTCCGTTTCTTGGAACTGAAGCAAACAAACAAAACAAGCGGCGACTTGCTTCCGTTTCTTTGAACGACTAGTTAAAGCGGAGGCCAGTTGAGCCTACCGGATAAGAGAGAGTCTACTGTATATTAAATTTTTCGCATCGTAAACAATGCTTACGGGAGATACAGTAAATATGAAAAATTAGCATTGTGTCGTACTGTAGATCGTAGATCGTTACATCATAAAATGAAGTACCAGGTACAATAGTACCCATAACCTTCTTCATCTGGAAATGTGTCTAATTGGCATTAGTTTGAAAAAACAAACAAAAGTAAACCACACAATGGTGGGCCCCAAAGGACAAAAGAACATAAAACAAAGAGTAGTAATGATGCACAAGAGACCTAAAATGGATAACTTTTTTTAGCGAAAGCCATCATCTTAGGCCTCTTGTATCTGTTAAGGACTTCATGATCGTAGTCCAGAAGGCAGGATATAATCTCGTGCGGGTTTCTCTGCACTGACTCGTAGAAACCTCGCGAGACAAACTTAAGATATGTGTAAATATGATCAATGCCCAGATCTTTATGCAATTATCTATTGGTTACAAACCAGGGGGCATTAACCACACATCGCAGGATTTTATTCTGCAAGACCTGTAACTTGTGAATGTTCGTGGGAGTTGTGTTCGCCCAAATTGGGGGAAGCAAGGATGCATTAACTATATAGTGATGTGATGTGATAAAATGTGATGGGAAGGTTAGAAACCCTTCAACAATGGGCTTGCTGCTATCCCAAACAAAGAATCGGACGTGTAAATCACAATGTAGAAAATAAAAATAATAGTTTTTCTGAATTTATAAAAAGTTCCTACTTATGCAGAGTAGACTTTCTGTAATCCAATACTCTTGGATCTTAATTTCTTTTCTTTTCTACGCCAAAAGAGATTTCAAAAACAAAATTAACACTTCAAACAAGGTATAAAAAATAACAGTCACAGTTCTTTCTTCAGTTCCACCACAAAAATAACCATGAAGTTATCACTTGAGATACTGGCCACTGGAGAAAGTTTGTAAGAAAACCACATTTTTCTTGAACAGTCAATATTTTATATTTGTATATTAAATTCCTCTTCTTGTTATTTTCGAAAAACGAAAACCCAGCAAAGGATGAATTCAGATTCTGTATATTAAAGAACTTTCCTCCAAGAAATTGAGAATCAGGGTCTTAATTTTAAATCTAGTGCCTTTACTGTAGCTTCTGCAGAGAAGAGATTTCATTGACAAATCTTCATCAATAATCTTCTTCATCTTTTCCTTCAGAATTTGTCGTTGAAATTGATAGAGAGGACAATGTAAAAATGCATGAGAAATATTTTCTGGAGTTTCAGGGAGAAATAAGATGAATTTTCAGATCAGGTATCGCAATCAAGGTGAAATAGGGGCGCTGAAACTGAGAAAAAAACCTTTATACCTGAATGGTGTTCGACTTCATCCTTTTGCTTTTTTCTAGATTCGGGCTTTCACTGTATTAACTTGAGATAGCAGTGTTCATAGATTTTTGTTAATAAAGCATATATTGCACGAATATGTGGGTTCGGATCCCGTTCTGATCAAGACAATATTTTCTCTACACCCATTGGTATCCATTGACCTAAACAACTAATAGTGATCACATGCTTTGTAAAATGTATATTTAGCATCCATATTTCTTTCCAGGGGAGACTACAATTCAAGGATACCGAATTCCTAAAGGAACCATTACTGTAGTGAACAGCTGGTCAGCTCAGCATGATCCAACGATTTATTCCAACCCGCAGAAATTTGATCCCGGTCGTTTCCTCGGTCCTGATGGCAAAAGGAACAAGGTGGAACCACCCATTGCTTTTGGAGTAGGTAAGAGTCGTTTCCTCGGTCCTGATGGCAAAAGGAACAAGGTGGAACCACCCATTGCTTTTGGAGTAGGTAAGAGTCGTTTCCTCGGTCCTGATGGCAAAAGGAAAAAGGTGGAACCACCCATTGCTTTTGGAGTAGGTAAGAGTGGCAATAGTTTGGTTCAGCTGATACGCACTTTGCATTGCATCTCTTCATTAAAAATAATCAACTCTACAGTTGTGCAGTACCGGATTTGGGGTCACCAAAGGAAATAACTCAGAAATGCGCCTTTTCATAGTCAAAATATTGACTTTTAAAATTAAGAATGCATGTTGTTTAATAGAAAAAAAACTTAAACGTAAAGTTATGCAAAAAAAACGAAAAAAAAGTAAAAAAGTTATGGGTAACAAAGTGAGAAATATAAAGGGGGCCAAAGATGCTGAGCCCCTCCCATTTTCATTAAATGCAAGTAATCATAATGGAGACGAAAAAGTATTAAAAAAATATATATATATATATATTCCCCCCCCCCCCCGTATTTTTCAAGAATTATGTTAAAATCAGTAAAATTGATATTGGGTTATTTTATCTACGAACACCACCTTTTGCACACGATGGGCTAAATGGCCAGGTCACATGGACCCCGAAGGTTCAGAGAAGGTTGGGGGAAGGGGACCCACCCGAGAGCTGTTAGGAGACAGATGATAACCTCCCGTCAAGGTCACCCGGTCACCCGACGTGTTCTTTAACTTGCACAATGTATGGCTTTACAGCACAAGGCGCAATATCCCATTTGACGGATGGCAACCTTTCCAAGGTCATTGGTCGACGCTGGACTAGCTGGGACTCGAACCTGGGTGCTGCAAGTTACGTGCTGGCGAGCTATCAACTGAGCCATCCTCGTCCGCTAAAACTGAGGTAAAAATTTATACCGAAATTCTCTCCGGTTCGTTTCTATAAAATCCCCCCCCCCTTGAATTGGAGACAACTTGCCCTCAAACCCATTATTTCTTTTGTAGATCTAAGGCTGTTTATAATGATTATTCTTATAACAAACAAATCAGTTCACTAAAAAGAACACATATTTTGGTTTTTTAAAGTTATTTTTCCTGTCTTTGTGTTCGCAAAATCGTAAGTAAAATGATGAAACTTTATTTCTTGAAATAAATCACTTTCAATGGATATAAATGATACTAAAAAGATTTCTTTTTCTATTTTTTTTCTGATATAGTTGGATTGGGTTGTTTTACCTCTGAGCGTCACTATTTTACACACCATGGGCTAAATGGCCAGGTCACATGGACCCCGAAGGCTCAGAGAAGGTTGGGGGAGGGGACCCACTGGAACAACTGCTTTAACTGTTTTTTTTTACGGAGAAATTTATTTCTTGTAGATGAGGGCCTGTTTATAACGATTTGGTTGTTGTGGGATCGATTTTGGTTGTTGTTTGGTTGTTGTGGGATCGATTTTGATGTTGGGAGACAGATGGTAGCTTCCCGTCAAGGCCATCCAGCGTGTTCTTTAACGTGCACAGTGTATGGCTCTCCCACACACGGGGCCACGGCTTAACGTCCCATCCGACGGACGGCGGCCTTTCCAAGCCCATCGGTGTCCCCTACTGACCGTGGGCAGGGCGGGGAATTTTGCGGAGATAAATCTCAACGCTGACCCAGCTGGGACTCGAACCTGGGAACTACAGATTACGAGCCTGGCGCGCTACCGACTGAGCCCCCCGCCCCCCCCCCCCCTTTTTTTATATAGATTTATATTAATATATATATAGAGTACAATGTGAGTAATAAGCGAAAATTTTCCGTTTCATTTCGAACATTCCATTTTTACTCTTTTCTTTCCAACATTGAAAAAATCTTCCCTTTCTTCCTAAATTACAAAATTCACTATTTCCTTTCCCACATTCCCAGCTAACTCATTCAGTGGTGAGCCAGGCTCATAACTGCAATTTCCCAGATTCGAGTCCCAACTATGCTTAAACTGTTTTTTTTTTCCTGCTTTCCTTTAATGAGAACGGAGAAATTTATTTCTTGTAGATGAGGGCCTGTTTATAACGATTTGGCTTCGAAAGACCGCTGTCCATCAGGTGAGACCTTACGCCAGGACCCGTGGGCAAGAGAACCACACTCTGTACATATTAACTAACACGCTGGATGGCATTAACAGGAGCCTTTCATCTGTATACTAACGACTATCCAGTGGATGTTCTTTCTCAACCTCCCCTGAACTCTTCGGGGTCTTTATGACTTGGCAATTTAGCCCACTGTGTGCAAGAAAGTGCCCTCAGAGGTAAAACAACCCAACGTACTTTCTCTGCAGCTTTATAACCTGAATTTATTGATTTTCCTAAAGCAGCACTTCTTGTGAAAACTGAAGAAAAATAAACTTGCTATATTCTCATTATCCTTTTCCTTTCGTGTGCCAAATAAAGAAGTTATAAATGTTGGACTGTTTAAAACTGCAATTAATTTCCCTGCGTATTCTCCAGAGCCAGGAAACTGAAGTTGATTCAGTTGGTAATGCGCTAGACTCGTAATCTGCAGTTCCCTGGTTTGAATCCCAACTGTGCTGGCGTTGAGGTTATCTCCACTAAACACCGACCCTGCTTTCGCTCAGAAAGCGGACCGAGAGGCTTGGAAATGCCACCGTCCGTCAGATGGGTCATTAAGACGTGTGCCCCTGGGCAAGTTGTTTTACCTATGACCTGCACATTTTTGCGCACAATGAGCTAAATGGCCAGGCACAAGGATCCTGACGGCTCAGACAAAGTTGGGGAAGGGGACCCACTGGACAACTGGTGGGAGGCAGATGGTAATCTCCGGTCAATGCCATCCAGCATGTTCTTTAACGTGCAGAGGGTATTGCTATTCCCACACACGGAACCAGGATTTAACGTCCCATACGATGGACAGCGGCCTTTCCAAGCCCATCGGTGTCCCCTACTGGTCGTTTTCAGGACGGAGAGTTTTGCGGAGATAAATCTCAACGCTCTCCCAGCTGGGACTCGAACCTTGGCACTGGAGATTATGAGCCTGGCGCGCTACCGACTCAGCCCCCACCTACAATGTGTACGTTAAAGAACACGCTGGATGGCCTTGACAGCAGGTTGCCATCTGTATCTAAATTACTATAGAGTGTATCCTCCCTCTCTGACCTTCTCTGAGCCAACAGACAACTGGAGAAGGTTGCTGCAGAACAGATATTAAAATATGAATTGTGCGCCGTTCCAAGAAACATTCAGTAAACAAATTATCAAGTTAGAGATGACGCAAAAGTTACTTGATGATATCGTTGCATTCCACAGGAATGGTGAAAATATTTATGAAAAGAAGCACCACGCCTACTAAGTCTCGTATCAATAACAGTTTCTATTGATCACGAATCAATGATTAACTGAATTCTTTCTCTTGTTCCTGATTTTTTTTAGCTATTACCATTTCTTGTTAAGTTTATTATACGTGGTATATGAATAATTATCAGCCATAACATTAAAATAATTCATTTAAGGGCCTTCTGTTTTCCTTTTTCTTGGTGAATTTGAACACCCAATAGAGTTCCTCGGATACAATTTGCCAGGCATATATAATTTTATATAATTATAATTTCTTAAATATGATCTGAGTTGCACAAAAAATTATTGTTATTAAAAGCATTATTTCTTACTCAACGTAATATTTAAAGCATTTATTAATTAACGTGTCTTGTGAAATGTGCATTCATTAACTTTTACATATTTTTCAAATTAGGTTAATGATTGTAACTTCCGAAGTGAATTCTTTTCGAAGCTTTCATTTCAAAGAGGGATATCACGTTCCTCTCTTGTTCAATTAAAAATTTCAATTTCCACAGAAACGCTCCTGCTCTTTACCCAACAAACTGAGCAATGGCTTTATCACGAGAATGCAGAAATTAATTGATGAATTCCTTCTTTCAAATCTATTGGTGGCAATAGTTATTTTGAGTAATTTTAAACCGTTAATGTCTATGGGATTTTGAGAAATTAAACCCGTCCAACTCCGATTTGTTTGACCCAAGCTGGTTTACAAATAACCTATATTCTTCCTTTGGGTGAAGGAAACTTTGATGAAAAGTTTGGTGCTTCTTTCTTTTCTGCTGGGAAAGTGCATAAGAAGACAGACACAAATAATTTTTCTTCTTTATATATTAGATTTTTCGCATCGTAAACAATGCTTGTTTGGCAATTAAAATCTGAAAACCAACTATTTATATTAAAATAGCGAGAATTCTCAGTATGGCCATGAAAAGTCTAAAATGCTTCGTGAATCTGAAGAGTTTGGCTCCTTGACTCACTCCGCTTGACCTAACTTTGCATTCTCACTACTTCAACCGCTGAAAAAACGTAACGTAAAGACGTAAGCTCTTCAGCGGTTATTTCACACCCCAATCAACACATTTCAAGAAGAAAGAGAGATTGGGAGGGAAGTGAGAAGGACAAGAAAAGAAATAGAATAGCGATCCTATATCCATTCACACATTACGAGAGACACTTACAAGGTAACACTTGAAATAAAAAAACTCACTCAAACGCAAAGGAAACAATCGCCCAAATAGAGTAGCATTACGCTATACGGGTCATCCCGATAGAGGGCGCCCTGCGCAATACCGCTGTGCCATGTGAACGGCAGCAAAGAGCAAACGTTAGTCACACAGGAGGAGACGACGCTCGGCACAGATCAATGCTTGTTTGTTTGGAAAATAAAATCTGAAAACCCACTATTTATCTAGAAAATAGCGAGAATTCTCAGTGGTTCCATGATAAGTACAAAACGCTTCGTAATTCTGGAGAGTTTGGCTCTTCGAATCACTCCGCTAGACCTAACTTTGCATTCTCAGTAACTTCAACCGCCGAAAAAACGTAACGTAGCAACATAAGCTCCTCGGCGGTTATTTCACACTCCAATCACCACATTCAGAAAGAAAGGAAAATTGAAAAAGAAAGAAGTGATCAGGAAAGAAAAAAGATAGCCAACCTAATCGCATTCTCACATTACAAGGAGCAAAATGCTTACTTGATATTTAATCCCTTAAAACGCAAGATATTTTTAAAACGAAAGCATTATATTAACAGTATCTTTAAACTAAAATTGGAGCGGTAACTATAGATTTCGCAAATTTATTTTAAAGTGCACTTAAATATACACAAAAGGTGTACAATAAAATAGGCCAGAAAGCCTTTTTAAAAAGAACATGTTAATTCTTATCGTTCTTATCTTTATTACCTTTTTATGGATGAAATGTTCTCTTCTTTCAACTACTAGCAAACATTTTTCTTTCTAAAATAATACAAAAATACGAAATTAATTACATTAAATTAAGCCGTGGCTCCGTATGCAGGAGAGCCAAATGACCCTGTTCACGTTAAATAATACGTTGGGTGGCCTTGAAGGGGAGGTTACCATCTTTCTCCAAACAGCTCTTCAAGTGGGTCCCCCCCCCCCAACCTTCTCTAAGCCTTCGGGGTCCTAGTGAATTGCCCATTTATCCCATTGTGGGTAACAAAAAGTGCCGCTCAGAGGTAACCCTCCCCCTCAGGTTAAAAATTACGCCCTCTCTTTTAGGCGTGAAAATAAGTGTACATATTTCGAGGTATCATATGATCCTTCCCACGTTAGAAGTTTCTACACCAAAATACGGCATTGCCTCGCTCAGATAATCGAACCTTTTCAAATCACTTCGCACTCACCAAAGTTCCTCGGATAGAGTTTGCCAGACATGTGTAACTTTACCAAAAAAGCAAAATTAAATATGATCTGAGTTGCTCAAAATATGTGTAGGTACTACAAAAATTATTGTTATTAAAAGCATTATTTTTTACTTAACGTAGTATTTAAAACATTTATTAATTAACATGTGAAATGTGCATTTATTAACTGTTACATATTTTTCAAATTAGGTTAATGATTGTAACTTCGGATGTGAATTCTTTTCGAAGCTTTCATTTCAAAGAGGAATATCACGTTCCTCTCCTCTTTAATTAAAAATTTCAATTTGCACAGAAACGCTCCTGCTCTTTACCCAACAAACTGGACAATGGCTTTATCACGAGAATGCAGAAATTAATTGATGAATTCCTTCTTTCAAATCTATTGGTGGCAATAGTTATTTTGAGCAATTTTCAACCGTTAATGTTAAGCCTAAGGGATTTTCAGAAATTTAAACCCTCCCACTCCATTTTGTTTGACCCAAGCTGGTATACAGAAAAGCTATATTCTTCCTCTGGGTGAAGGAAACTTTCATGCAATATTTGGTCAAGGA